>CM062819.1:400895654-402263063 GCA_031772625.1 Pinus tabuliformis
CCTGGCCTTGAAAAAGTGTTACAGAATCTGAGGCCGTTGGCTCATAACTGCCTAAAAAGGCCACAGTTACTGGTATGCCTTGCTATGAGAGTGATTGGAGGGCCTCAGTCACATGCATGGATTTTCATGGGAGTGGCCAATGGTCCAGATAAACAAAATGACAAGTTGTCTCAGGGTTAAGCACCTGGAAGGGTTGATTGTCTCCTAAATGGTCTGTAGCTGTTGAGGAAGGTCAGATTGGTTTTGTTTCGTCGGTTCCACTTCCTTAACTATACATGGGGAGTTGAATAATTTCATAGTAGCCTCTCATCACATATTTACCCCAGTGGACCGGTTAGCTTGAGTAAATGTGGGGAGGAGGGTGTTACATGTTGATTATACCTAGTCTTGTATTTTTTCTTGTGACTTCTTCAATGTCTCCTATATCTATAAATGGATATGCTTGATTTTATCAACAAATAAATATTTTCTTAAAGCATCCCATGTGAGATCCCCCCTCACTCCTTCTTATTTCCTGTATGCAACATCTAAAGATGAAGGTGGAAAATATCCAAAACCAAACTCAAATGGTGACTTACCAATTGAAGTTGGATTACTTTGTTGTAAGAGTGTTGTATATAAACCAAATTTTCATCCTAGGTATTTATATGCTTTTGATTATAGTATCTCAAAAATTGCCAAAGTCTTATTGACAAATTCTATTTGCCCATATGTTTGTGGATGGAATGTTATCGACCTCTTCAATTTTGTGCCCATCTTCTCTCACAACGCAATAAACAATGTGCTAAGAAATCTTGTGTCCCTATCTAAAATGATGCTCCTTAGTGTCCCAAAATGCACCCAAACTTGTTCAAAGAATAATAATGTTGTTTATTACCCCATAATTGTCTTTATAGGGCATGAGAATGCACATCTTGTTGAACCTATCAACTCCCACGAACAGGTAGTTGTGTCTCTTCCTAGTTGTTGGTAAAGCTCCCACTAAATCCATGGAAATGCTTTCCCAAGGATGAGTGAGTGTGGGTATGGGATGGTGTAGACCATGTTTTATGTTACTAGGCTTGTTGTTACAACAAAGCAAACATCCTATAATGAATCTAGCCACATCTTCTTGCATCCTATGCTAGTACACATACCTCTACAAATTGAACGCCGTCCACATGACTTTCACCATGTGGTTATTGATACACCTCCTTGAAGTCCTCATCCTTTGTATATGCATCATGGGTGAAAAGCTCCATGCACATCAGAATTTCCACTGTCGTGATTTTTTTATGCGAGTGGCCTTGAAAGCATTTTGTCCAACTTCTTCATGTTGCACTTTTTGCACATGGTCACTAAATGAAACTACTATAAAAGCCCCATCCACTTGTAATGTTGAGTGCCAATACTTTATTTTGGTTAAATTTTGTTATGATTAAGCACCTTATTTCAGCGTTAGGGAAGTCATTATATATCACTTTTGTTAATTTTTAATCATATTTTGACTAATAAAATGTTCCTAAAGGTATTTTGCTAGTTTTTTTTTTCATGAAATAGTGGCATTGCAAAAACAAATTTACTAGACAACAACAAATCTCATAATTTATCATTTAAGTACCAGTTAGCTTACAAAAAAAAAAAAAAAAAATTGCTTATTCGTCTCCATATTTTGTAAACCACCTAGTCAAAAACTAAGACATGGATTTGTTCACCAAGTATCCTGAGATGGTGAAATACCCATTGGTTCGACAAAAATCCACATGGAAGGGTGCAGACAACATGGGCAATTTTGAGGCAAAAACATGGAACAATGCACTAAATCCGTCCAGATTTGATTTTTCTTGATTTTTTTCATGATATGAGCTTAGGATGAGGTTGAATTGATCCAAATACAACCTCAGGGTAGCTTATGTTTGACAAAAAAGAGGATTTTTGGAAATTAGATTCATATTTTGTGTATAAACCAAGGCAAATCAAGCTTGCCAAGTAGCTTTGTAATTCTAAGCTTATGAGAATTATTTGGTGAGTTTAGAATTTAGATACTTTGGTCTTGAAGTTTTATTTTTAGCCTTTAATTGAATTAATATGTGTAACCTTAGTGATTTCCAATTATTGGTAGACTTCAGTGTGCATGATGAGGAGTGGAGGGCCCCCACAACTTCAACATGCACACTTGTTTTATTTTTTGTTCAACAATGTGTATGTTGGTACATGTTTTTTAAGTTATATCTTTCGTACTCATGCTATCAAACTATTCCTTTCATGAGTTGTTATTTATCTTGTTCATATTTGCAAGTCTATGCTTTTATGTGTTTATATTTGTTCATAAATTTGTTGTATATACTTGCTTATAATATGTTGTCCATATTTAATTAATTAGCTATTATTCATGAACAAATTATCATAGATTAGTCAATGCACTTGAATACAAGCTTATTGTTAAGCTAAGTAAAGGACTAGGAGAGTCCCTCCCTTCATCTATCGAAAGTGGAAAATGCCCCAGTGCATTCAAAGCTTATCAAACTAATGTTGCATCAAGGCATTTTAGTTATTGCTTTCATAGCTTGGCCAATAACTTGAGAAATAAACTTATTGTTGGGTTGGGTAAAAAGCTATGAATGACAATCCAAATATCCCTCTATTCTGGAAAAGGCCGTAATTCATGCAAATTCCACCAGACTAGACTTCCTCAGAGATTGTTTTCAATTCTTTTCACTTCCATTTATGAGCCATTATTTTAGTGTGAATACTTGAAAATCAACCATACATGATAGTGTAAAAGAATAGGATTCAACCACTGTAACTTTGGGAACCAAGGGAGTTACAACATTTGGGACACTAGTGCATACCCCACCATTCAAAAGAGTTTGAGTATGTGTGTGCTTTACTTTCAAATAAGTGTAATTAAATTAGTTTTCTTTTAAAGTTTCTTAGCTCACTCCTTTGATTTTGTAAATTTAGCATTTTGAACTTCAAGTAGTTAACCTCTCTACTAGTTAACTTTATCACTTAGCCCCAATCAAATTCCATTTTCTCATGTGACAACCAATCTAGTCTAATTCCCTACATATTGTAATGTTCTTCTAAGTTTACAAACACACAGATTGATCCAAATATTATGTCCTAATTTATACCCATAGATTAGCCTGACACTCGATTTATTATAACTTACTCTAAACTTGTAGGTATTGTAGTAGCTGGTAATTTGTGTGGATTACTATATCCTTTCCCATTAGAAATCCCTTTTGGTAGCTTGGACCAATACATAAATCTCCTTGGCATAGTTAGGGTAGTTGAGAATCACCCCATGAAACACTCAAGAATGGTAGCTTATGGGCTTTCCTCCCTACATAAAGACTGCTCCCATAACATACCCACTTGCATCTGTCTCCACTTCAAAGGGTTGCTATAAATGCAATAATTGGTGCTTGATTGATTTGCTTCTTCAACTCCTTGAATGGCTTTTGCTAACCCTTCCTCTGATAGAAACTACACTCGTTATTAGGGCGTGGAGTGATGTAGCTACTGCTAAAAATGAGGTTATGAATTTCCTTAGGTATTGTATTGCCTAAATGAAACTCTTGATCTCATAAACATCTGCAAGCACTGACCACTTCATGATGACCTCCATCTTGGCATGATCTATCCTGATCTCCCCACCAATCACATAACCTAAATACAACAAAACTAACATGAAAACTCACATTTCTTGAGATTTTCTAACAATTGGTGCTTCTTCAAAGTCTCTAGCACCTACATCAAGTGTAAGATGTGCTCCTCTTATGTAGCACCGTAAACCAATACATCATATAAATAAACAATAACAAATGAATATAAATAAGGGTGTTGTACACCATTCATTAATACCACGAATGTAGTTAATGTATCACATAGATCAAATGGCATGACTAACTACTCATACAAACCTTCTCTAGTTTTGAAGGCAAACTTCTAGGTATATTCTTCTTTAACTAGAACTTGGTGATACCCTGATTTTGAATCCATCTTGGTGAAGTATTTTTCTTGCTTTAACTACTCCAATAGATCATCAATCCTGGGCATAGATACCTAATCTTCAATAAAGTTTTGTTTAATGCCCTGTAATCAATGCACATTTACCAAGTCTCATCCTTCTTCAGCACAATGACAATGGGCAACCCACATGACGAGGTACTTGATCGAATAACACCCTAATCCAATAGTTGTTTCAACTACCTTTTCACCTCATTTGCTTCTGCAACAAACTGGATATACAACATGATATTTGGTAATGGAGTGTTTAGTGACAATTAGATCCCATGCTTCACTTCCATCTTTGGTGGTAGCCCTTTATGTTATTGGATAACTTCCCTATATGCTTATAACAAATCTTCCAGTTGTTGTTTATGTTCTTTAGTGCAGCCTTCTAAGGATGCCTTTGCTCTCATTGACTTTTGTACAGACTGATTTTATCTTAATAATGATAAAGCATACTTCTTGCTAGAATTGATCAATTTCTTATCTTAGTTGGCATTTACCAGTGAAATATTCAAATTTCCCTTGCACACATTGATGATGAAGGATTTTCCATCCTTGATGAGGTGGTAGTGGTTGCCTCTCTTCATGAAGATTGCATCATGCATGTACAAAAAGGGATTCCCAAACACAACTCCACGTGTACAACAAGTGGCACTACATTCCACTCTACTTCATTAATATAATCAATGTTGATAGAAGAAAAATATTTTACATTTTATTTATTTATTTATACATCCTTATTTATCCATCCAAATGGATGTGGGCTCGAATGATCTCAAACTTGCAATCCTAGTTTGTTGACCAACTGTATTGCAATTTTTCATTGAACTCGAGTAGATAGAGAATCAATCTTCTTATTCTTCACCTATATTTTTACATGGAAGAGTTTGGTCATCTATTTCTTTTCATATTAATGAAGACTACTTAGATTTACCTCCTTGTGCACTAATTTGTAGACAATATGCTCATCCACATCCAAGTTGATTTCCTCCTTATTGCTCAAATATGCAACAATGAGATTTTTCTTCTTTACATCCTTCTTTTAGCTCTTCAAATTAAGCTTTGGATGTAATTTCTAGCACTTCTTCTCTATGTCCATCAATGTTGCAGTGTTTGCTAGGATATTTACACTAATGTACTATGGCTATTGGCTTCTTCTTCTTACTCCCTTTCCACTTTTTTTCCCCTCCTTGGAAGCTTCCAAGTGTTCCTTTTGCTTTGAACCACTTGACTGCCCTTTCCTCTGGCTTGTGTTTTTTAGGTATTGTGCCTGTGCACAAGCCTCATCCATTGTTTTGGGTTTGAATAACACCACTTAATTTTGTATATGGTTGTGTAGACCACCTAGATACTTGAGGAGTATATCTAGATTGATGGGAGAGATACCCAACACTATTTCCATCTTCTAGAATTTTGTGGTCTACTCATCTACACTCTACCCATGTCTCGCCTGAAGTAATTCCATTGGATTCATTGGTCCTTTATATACTCAATAGGGTGGAATTGGGACTTTACTGGGGTTTTAAAAGTCTCCCACTTAGTTATTGGACGATCCCCCTCGAGCGTAAGCGTTTCCATTTGGATTTCCCACCAAGTTAAGGCATGACCTTTTAATTTCAAATGAGAAAATGAAAATTTTTATTCCTTTTCTCTATGGTGAATCTTAAAATAAGCCTCTAACTGCTATAATCAATGATTTAATTTCAAAGCATCGATCCCAACTTGATACAACTTGATGTTCACTTGTGCTTCCATCTTGAAGAGGGATTATGAATGGTTCATAGCTCTTAAACTCGATTGCTCTTTTTTGGGTTCTTTCTTGGACTTTCTTCTTTGGTTCTTCTTGATCCCCTTATTTTCACCCTGATCTGACCTCTAAGATGGAGCCCCCATCTTCTCTAACTAGCTTGAGCTTACTAGTTAGGCTACCACGAGGAGGTTCATATTAGGGTTATATCCACAACTTGTGTTTCCAGTCACAAAAACCTCTCCTTAATTGGATCTCAAGGGTTATGATAAAGTGATTTGTCAGCCATGGCTTGGGTTTTATGATGTTTTTTCTTAAATTGATTTAATCCCCAACAAATTTTCACAAAATACCCAAAGAAACCTACTCTACTATCATTGTGATCCGTAAACTATTGTCAATATTCAACTAGAACGTTGATCACAACATATCTATGAAAATAAATCAAAATTTATACTATTAAAGGGTTGATTCATTTTAGATTCCATATTTGTTGTCATTCTTTTGTTGTTTATATATGTAATAGATAATATGCAAAAACATTTACTATAGATTTATTATGTAAGTAATAGATAATATGTCATATTTGTAGAGTTTTACTATAGATTCATAGCTCATGTAATGTACTAAAACACAAGACAAGAATATACTCTACTCTTTAAATAACAGAAACCAATGATCGATGAAAACATAATCGACAAGAGGAAGATAATCAAAGACACATAACACAATTGTTTCTCTGGGGAAATCCACTGCTCAAAACCCTGACTATCTATTGCATTAATCAGAAATCTGAGTGATAATACAAAGCTTGTTCTCACAAGAACAATTCCACACAAGTATGATCAACTCTCTGCCTCACAAGCCCACACTGACCAACACTTAGCCAATTGTTGTTGAGCCCCTATTTCCTTGCACAATTCCTGTGAGGAATAACCCATATTTAATTGGGAATTCCTTCTTCCATAACTGTGCAATCCAAATCTAGGTCCTCTTCTGATTGCATGCATGATCTGTACAACTCGGATCATTCTACAACTGATAATACATTGTCCCTGCACTCTAGTCTCAACTAGGTCTTTTTCTAAACTGACATGCATGAGTTTCTCATGAAGGAATCTTCAGTTAGCTGAAGTAGCACTAAGGATGCACCAGTGCACCAACTCACTACTAGACCTCTACTAGTTCCACAAACAATCAGAACTAGTTTAACCGTCCATAACTCAGTCAAAATGAGTTATCTAATTACAAGTCAAATAAACTCATCATGGACCCCTGAAATTTAGGGAGAACATATACATGACTACAGAAAGACTTCCAACTCGGAATTCCTAAGCTAATTGAGTCAATTAAACTCAATTAACTATTTACAAGTCATTATGAGAATAGAATTCAATTTTAATTCACAGTTTAATTCAAGTACATATTAAACTGGAATTTCTTTTTGCCATTTCTCAACACTCGCTCTTAACAAGAAATGGATTATTAGCTACCTCGATCATGTCTCTGTGAAACTCGAATTTACATCTTGACAATGCCTTTGTCAAAATGTCAGCATCTTGCTCCTCCGCGGGAATGCACTCCAACAACATAATCCGCCTCAATACACAATCTTTGAGATGATGATATCAAATATAAATATGATTGGACAGATCATGAAAAACAGGATTTTTAGAGAGTTTGATACAACTCTGATTATCGCAGTAAATCACAGTTGGATCCATCTGCTGACCAAACAAACCAACCAAAATATTCCTCATCCAGATGGCCTCACATGATGCCTGACTTGCAACCATGTACTCTGCCTCTGCTGAATTGAGTGCAACCGATCTTTGTTTCCTATTGTACCAAGAAACTACTGCTGACCCAATACTAAAGATCCCTCCTGATGTGCTCTTCCTGTCAGATGGATTCCCTGCTCAATATGCATCGGTGAAGCCTTGAAGCTTCACTCCCTCTGTCCGTCTATACCAAAATCCATACTGAGTAATGCCCTTGAGGTATCTCAACACATGCTTTGTTGCCTTCCAATACAACTTGGTAGCCTAACCATTGCTTGACTAAGATGGTGAACTGCATAACACATAACCGGTCGTGTGTTCACCAAATACATGAGTGGACCCACAAGCTACCTATAAATAATAGCTTCCACTACTTCCTCTGAAGTAGCATCCTCCTTCCTCCAGTTACCTGCTAGAGGAGTCTCCATGGGTTTGTTGCTCTCCATACAGAATCTCCTGAGTATCTCATTGGCATACTTGCCTTGAGACACAAATAATTCCCCATCACCCTGTCATTTTTCCATGCCCATAAAGTAATGAATGAGCCCCATGTCCTTCACCTCAAACAGACCTTGCAAGACTTGATCAGTTGATCATCACTTGTCAAAATCAAATCGTTGACATATACCACAATGATCAATAATTTACCTTCCACCACTATGTGGTATAGGTATGCATCCACTTCACTCTTGATGAAGCCCAATCCAGTGAAGTAGTTGTAGATCCTGGTGTACCAAGCATGGGGTGCTTACTTCAGCCCATACAATGCTCTCTTGAGCCGACACACATGTGACTCACGGTCGAAGGTCTCAAAACCTTAAGGCTACTCTATGTACACCTCTTCCTCAATCATGCCATTAAGGAAGGTTGTCTTTACATCCATCTGATGTATCTTCCAACCCATCTACGTTGATAGTGCCAATATAGATCTGATCAATGAGTACCTTGCAACAGGAGAAAAGGTCTCATCATAGTCAATCCCCTCTACCTGTGAAAAGCCACGGCCACAAACCTGGCCTTATGCTTCTCCACACTACCATCTGCAACTTGCTTTACCTTGTAAAGCCATCGGGAGCTCACCATTGACTTGTCCTCCGGTCTTGGGACCACATCCCAAAAACTGTTACGAACTATGGAGTCATACTCCTCCACCATGGCATCAACCCAAACCGATTGTTGCACTGCTTCCTCAAAGGAAGATGGCTTTGTCTCAACGCATATTTTCATAATAGCCATGTATCCAATGTACCTCTTAAGTGACCTCCTCTTCATGCATTTAGATGTGGGTGTTCCCACATTCTCTCGTGCATCATGCAATAACCTGTCAGCCTCTCTGGTGTGCTTTCTCCCATATCTGGAAGACTCTGCCTGAATGGATGTCTCCACTCCCGATCCCTTTCATGTGGCTGCTCCACATCAATCTGAGGCTCCTCAACCTTAGGAGCTAAAATCTCCTCAACTGCATGTAGCTCAAGCTCCCTGTCAAGGGAAACTCGCATAGCCTTCTCCTCATCAAATCTAACATATCTGTGAACCATTGTCATCCTATTGGTTGACAAGTACACCCGATAGTTGTGAGCTGTATCAGTGTACCCCACAAATATCCCCAACTCTTTTGTCGGCGCAAGCTTCTTTTGTGCATCTTTGGTCACATGGAAATATAACAATGACCCAAAAATCCTGAAGTGACCAACATCTAGTCTCTTACTGGAATAAACCTCCTCCGGTGTCCTCATCCCAAGAATCTAATGCAGGATACGGTTATGCAAATAAACCAATGTGGTGCATGCTGCAACCCACAAGTGTAGTGGTAGGCTCTGATTATGCGACGTCGCCCATGCTTCCCCTACAATGCTTTTGTTCTTCCTCTCGACCACCTCATTTTGTTGTTGGTTATGGAGTGTTGTCAACTCTCATTTAATCCCTTCTGCTGCACAGAAGTTCTTAAACTCATTTGAGACATACTCACCACTATTATCACTCCTCCGAGCTTTAACCATCTTGTCACACTCTTTCTCAACCAATTCTTTAAATCACAAAACTTTGTGAAAGTTTGATCCTTCTTCTGCATGAAAAATATTTAACATTTACGATAAAAGTCGTCAACAAATATAACATAATACCTGTGTTTGGTCGTGGATGTTGTTGAGAATGGTCCACACACATCTGAATGAACTCGCTCTAGAATCGCATATGATCGACTATCTCTGTCGTGAAAGGAAGCCTTGGTGTATTTTCCCAAAGTACACCCCTTGCATGTATCAACTTTCTCTATCGTGCCTTTGGGAAGACCAGTAGAGATCTGTTGCATGATTTTCAAAGCCCCATGATGCAAGTGGCCCAATTTCTTGTGCCACAACTCGCCAATGTCTCGTATTTGTACCTTCTTTGCTTTCGTGCTCAAAGCAGCACAATCCTCTACCTCTATCTTATAGATATTCTTAACTTGAATCCCTATCTTCTTTACTTGACCTGTGGCTATGTCTCGAAGGAATAACTTTCCTTTCGAGAAGATCACATCATAGCCTCTATCCTCAAGCATGTGTACCAATACTAATTTATTCTTCAACCCAGGCACATACATAACATCTCTGAGGGTGAGAGGAGCACCCTGCTCCCTCTTAAAAGTAACGGTGCCCAATCCAATAGCACTATACCTCTCGTCGTCACACATCTCGATATGCATTTGGAGATCTTTTTCCTCCAGGTCATTGAACAACTCCTTGTCACGGGTCATGTGAAATGAAGCTCCATTGTCAAGGTACCATACACTACCCATCATTGATGGCACCATGCATGCCATAAGAGTAAGGTACAATTTGAATTGAGAGGCCAAAGCCTCACCATTGCACCTCCTGAGGACTTCTTCTTGGACTTCTTGAGCAAACAATTTTTAGAAAAATGGCCCAGCTCATGACAGTGAAAGCACTTAACTTTTGTCATGTCTTTATTCTCACCTCCATGACAAGAATCTGATTCGGAATGGGACGCCTTCCCTTTCCCTTTCCTTGCCTTACTCGTTAAGGCACAATTTTCCTCATCATCAATCTTTGATGAGGAGCCATCTCTGTTGTTCCTTCTGATCTCCTCCTGCATCAAATTTGACCACAGCCATACCCAATCTGGCATCTTCTCCCTCCTACTGACAGAGTCCTGATAGTTATTCCAACTCTTGGGAAGGCCTAGGAGAGCTAGGCTCACCATATCATCCTTGGCAATAGTTATTCCAACACTTCCAAGCTCATCATGACAACGAGTGAACTTGGTCAAGTATTTTGGAATGGTCTCACCTTTCTCCATCTTGTTTTTTCAAAGTTTGTCTTTTAGTGCCAACTTCCTATGGCCACTGATGTTTTGGAATAGGTTCATCAATGCTTTCCACATAGCATATAGAGTTTCCTTCCCATGGAGACTCAAGACAATGTGGTATCGAACTCCCTCAAGGATTATCTGCCTCACCTTCGCCACACAATTCTTCCATTCGGCCAGATTCTGTGCATCTAATGGTATTGGCTTAGGAACGTCTTGATCAATGAATTCATTGAAGCCATTATCCTCCAGCACAACCTCCATTTTGTCCTTCCAGGCCATATAATTTGAGTTGCCTTCCAAAGCATACTCGAGCAGCAAACCGTAGAACGCCATTTGTTGATACTGAAGTATGTATTATAAATTCGAATTTCACCTGTAACATAAAACTCAAAACTTTAAAATCTCCTCTAGTATATTGCCTCCAGCTTAGATACCATGGATATTTCTACTATATATTCACAACTCATGTAATGTACTAAAACACAAGACAAGAATATACTCTGCTCTTTAAACAACAGAAACCAATGATTGATGAAAACAATAATTGACAAGAGGAAGAAAATCAAAGACACATAACACAATTGTTTATCTGGGGAAAGCCACTGCTCAAAACCCCGTCTATCTATTGCATTAATAAAAAATCTGAGTGATAATACAAAGCTTGTTCTCACAAGAACAATTCCGCACAAGTATGATCAACTCTCTGCCTCACAAGCCTGCACTCACCAACACTTAGCCAATTTCTGCTGCCTCCTGAGCCCCTATTTCCTTGCGCAATTCCCGGTGAGGAATATCCCACATTTATTTGGGAATTCCTTCTTTCATAACTATGCAATCCAAATCTAGGTCCTCATATGATTGCATGCATGATCTGTACAACTTAGATCATTCTACAACTGATAGTACACTCTCCCCGCACTCTAGTCTCCACTGCGTGTTTTTCTGAACTGACATGCATGAGTTTCTCATGAGGAAATCTTCAGTTAGTTGGAGCAGCACTAAGGATGCACCAGTGCACCAACTCACTACTAGACCTCTACTAGTTCCACAAACAGTTAGAACTAGTTTAACTGTGTATAACTCAGTCAAACTGAGTTATCTAATTACAACTCAAATAAACTCATCCTGGACCCCGAAAATTTAGGGAGAACATATACATGACTACAGAAAGACTTCCAACTCGAAATTCCTAAGATAATTAAGTCAATTAAACTTAATTAACCATTTACAAGTTGCTATGAGAATGAATTCGATGTTAATTCACAGTTTAATTCGAGGACAAATTAAACTGGAATTTCTTGTTGCCATTTCTCAACACATATTAGGGTTATATCCACAACTTGTGTTTCCAATCATAAAAACCTCTCCTTAGTTGGATCTCAACGGTTATGATAAAGTGATTTGTCAGCCATGGCTTGGGTTTTATTACTTTTTTGCTTAAATTGATTTGACCCCCAAAATACCCAAAGAAACTTACCCTACTATCATTGTGATCCATAAACTATCATCAATATTCCACTAGGCAATTGATCACAACATATCTATGAAAATAAATCAAAATTTATACTATTAAAGGGTTGATTCATTTTAGATTCCATATTTTTTGTCATTATTTTGTTGTTTATGTATGTAGTAGATAATATGCAAAAAACAATGAAAAGGTAAATGAAATCACTTGAAAACCACAAATGAGCACCAAGATATCCTCTTGAAAACCGTTATAGGAGAAAACCCAGTTGGAAGGTGAGGTTACTCTACTCACTTTCTCTAGAATGGAAATAATTCAAGTAGAAAGAAGAATAAAATCTCTACATAGTTGCATGAGACTCATGGGCCATGGGTTGCTATAGAACTCAAACCCCTTTTCCTATGCTCTGTCTTTATCCACACTCAGTTGTTGTGCTCTATTATGGAACAAAATGCAATAAAATAGAATGAAATCTCTTTTCCTCCTCCTGGCTTGGTTATAACACAACCTAATAGCCAACTAGGGTTTAGATGTGACCCATTCAACCCTTAACATGAGTTACAAACTGACCCCTCTAGTATTCTTAGAAGTCCCCATGTGACTATCCCCATTTCCATGAAGAATGTGGATTGACATGGCATCATCTAGAATTATGGTGGTTAGCTAGGACAAATCAACTTCTAGGAGCCATAACTTTTACATTCATATTCCAATTGACATGATTCTTGCATAGCTGAAAAGTTATTTGAGTGTGGAAAGATGTCACAGGATCCTCAACTTAAGTGAGAAAGTTTACCACCAAAAAATGTCATTTAAGTCCTCAAACTAGCCCTGGAAGGTTTCATACCCCAATTCTCCAAACTGCGTTTTCTTGATACAATTGCTCCTATAAGTTAATTCCTTCAATTTTTCCACTATGAAATAATTGATATGGATGAAAAGTTATATAGTGATCTATTCCACATCATCTTCATTCACTAGAATGTTACTAAGCATAATCTAGGGTTTTGAATTAGGAGGGTATTAGTTTTAGACTTGCATGTTTACATTGGAGTTATCTAGGTTGTTACTACAAGGGTGGTCCCATGATCTTGAGTCATCGTTGAATGGTATTAAACACATATACTTAGTAAACTATAATCACGATGACTTGGAGGAGCTTATTCTATACACCTTGAATGCAAATGTTGGAAATCAATATGAACACCTAAGGCTCGTGAACAACATATATTTAAATATGGATGTGAAAGTTACATCAAGCCATGTTGGAGGAATACATAAGGTAATGAATTTATTCTCTTTGAGTGGAAGAAACAAAGCATCTATACATAGAAGCTCCAACTCACCTATTGTAAGTAAGCTAACAATAAGAATTTATCTTCCACTCAAAGCAATATATTGGAAGCAAGCACCATATCTACAATTTTCTTACTATAGTGGTTCAAATTTGTAGTATTACAATTATTAGAGACCTAGTTGGTTGTTACATGTAGATAAAGTTGTTCTCATTTGATAACCACCAACATAAATCCATTTTAATCCATTTTAACCCAATATTTATTTCGTTGTGGGAAGAATAAAAAACTTAGGGGCGAACTTCTTGGTGCTTCAAAACTTAGTTAAGATGGACCATTAGCATGATTTTTTTTTTTTGGGTTTATTATCATTACACATGTAACACACCCATACATGGAACACAAACAATATTTGAAAACAAAGATTAAGTGTATGAATTATGATGTTGTATTTTAAAATGGTTACCTATTAAGGTGTGGGGTATCTAGTATGAGGTTTCTTACTATGTAATAATGTATACTAGCCAACATTACTTCACGGTAGCATTATCCTTATTTACCTCCAAGGAATGTGTAAGATTAGTAATTGTAATGGTGTCAATGTTCTAGTATTATTGTTATGTTGTCGTTGCGACAAACACCCTCCAAAATTTTGCGTACACTCGAATTTTGGAGCCTACTATGGATCTTGCAATCAGTCATTTCCTTGGTCACTTCTTGGTGAACTTATGCTTTTTGAGCTCCCTTCTTGAATTGGAAGCGTCGAAATCACTTTCTCGCACATGCTCAATCCGTAACAAGTGCATGAATGCATTATTTTACACAAGCTTGGACAAGCATAACACGTTCCATCAAGACTGTGCCTGTGTGATGTCCAATCCATGTCGACAGTCAGTGCTTGCTAACAACAACAATTTGTCACATTCTAGCTACGTTTGTACTTCCATTTCGATGAGTTTTTCAAACTATCGCTTCTGCACACCTTTGTTCTTGCGAGTGTCATTTTCATGTTTTCGACAGTCGCTTTTGCTTGCGTTCACTTTAATTAGTGTCATTTTCATATTATCTTTGCTTTGGCATGTGTTACTTTCACTATCGTTCACATATCGCAAGAGTCATTCGCACTTTAGCAATTATCGTCCTTTTGCATGTTAGCTGTCACACAATGTATATCGCTTGTTTTGGTGGTTTCAAGGGGTTATCTTTGTGTGAATGAGTTGGTCTAACCATGTAAACATCAGTCGCATTCATTCCCAAAGTTTTAAGCATTGTCGCAAAGTGTACCTTTAGTGTCGCACTTGTCGTAAAGTCATTGCATTAAGGGAAATATGTTGTTAACATGTTCCATATGATCTATGTTGTTGTGTTGTCAAATTTTTTCAAGTGTGTGATCACAGTCAAGTCATATCACTATTCACAATAGTCTCTTCGGTCCCACACTTAGCCAAATTTCATAAAATTCCCAACAACCTAGCCTCATCCAGCTCTCCTGAACTACACATTGCGCAGTCTCTGCCTCCCATAACTACGCATTTCGCAACCTCAGTGCTCAAGCCCAGCCCATGAGCCCCAGAACTGTGCATTTCACAACCTCAGTGCTCAAGCCTAGCCCCTGAGCCATATAACTATGCATTTCACAACCTCAGTGCTCAAGCCTAGCCCCGGAAATGCATAATCTTTCTCTCCATTGAAGCCAACACTACACATTGCACAATCTCAGTCCTCAAGCCTCAGTCTTGAGCTCTTAGACTATGCAACTGTGTAATCATCCAACCTCCTGTCCTTCTAGTACTGTGCATTTCACAATTTCAGTGCATAAGCCCAGGCCTTGGCCTTCAAAACTGCAATCATGCCCTCCAGCTAGGATTGAATTGCGCATTGCGTAGTCTTAGACCTCAAGCCCAATCCTTGATCTCTTGAGTTGTGCAACTACATAATCACCATATCTGCTTTGCCTCCCAAAACTACGTAGTTGACTGAAACAATGCCCAACCCTTCAGCCTAGATCACTGAGCTCCCAAACTGCACAATCTTCTTCCTTACTCCAGCTTGAACTGCACATTGCATAGTCTTAAGGCTCAAGCTTCACCATTGACTACCTGAGCTGCACAATTGCACAGTTACTAAGCCTCTTTCCCAACCTGTCACTCGGTTTCAACTTAGTCAATGGATCAATATCCACCATCTTAGACTAGGGGTTTATCGGACTAATGTCATCTTGTCATGAGTGGATTGCAGATGCAAGTACTCTATCATGCTATGGCAAGATGATGAAGAAGGAGATGGAGAAGGAGGACATGCTAGAAGACACATATGGAGCTGAAGAGATAAGATGATCATCAGGCGAGAAGACAAAGGAACACCAGACTATAATAGAAGATCAAGATCAATATTACATGGAAGACTCCTCATCTTGAAGTCATAAGGAGGGGGAAGAGGGAGAACTTGTACCATCTTTTTAAGAAGATGCAAAGAAAGAAGTAGCAAGAAGTAAAACTTGGCACTGTCACATCATGATGCAATCCATGTCATCAATGTCATGTCATGTCAAGTCACAAGTCATCATATGCCACATCATTATTATGGACTATGTAATCACCTATTCAAAATGTATTGTAAAGTGGAAGTCCAAAGGATACATTCAGAATATGAAGAGTCATGTATAGTCAAAAATTCATAGGAAGTTAAACAATCATGAGGGTAGTCAAAGAGTGAGCAAAGGACTTTTCACCTTCACTGCTCTCGCAAGGCATTAGAGAAACAAACTAGTTCTTTTGAGCAGCAAGGAGTGGCTCCAATGCTCTGCTATTGGAGCTCGTGATGTTCATTGTATACATGTGTCTTAGAGCTTTTACTCAAGAACAAAATACTTCAAGGCAAACACGTTATTCATGCATGGATTATGAATATTTGTAAGACTATTATGTGGATGTTTATATTTCATGTTTGCTTTCATCTATGCTAAAGTAGTTGAAATGTTTTGGTTATTTTAGAACTTACCTTATTGAGAATGTTCTGTAATGGTTGTCCCATCTATGTGGACTATTATGCAAGATACTAGACATATTTTTTGCATTGATTTGGAATGATTGTTGCATCTTTTGTGGACTATTCCTCTGGATGTTAGATGGATATTTCTTGCTGTGTGTGTATCTACTTGGGTGGTTCTATTACCTCTCTCTTAGAGGTTCACTTTATTCTTTTCCTCTACAGTAGAAGAACTTTGACACACCTACAACCGAACACTCACCAGGCACACCTTCTTGCTTTTCGAAGGCACCATGTGTTCCTCTCTCTTACTGACAGTTAGAGCCAAGGAAAATTTGTAAGAATACATGGCAACCAGGCTGATACTTTGGATGGGGCTCCTATTCCAAACGGTGTGAGGTCTAATTGGGACTTCATATTGGGGAGACCCCTTGGTTGACAGATTTCTAGCACCATCAGCATGTTATTTAATGTGTATGTTTAAATGATGGAATATTGTGTTTTTTATGACTACCTATGATATTTATGTTGTATTATAGTTGTAATCTTACTAAAAATAAAAGTTGCAATCCTTTTTTGAGGATTTTGTTTGTTTGACCTTGATATCCGTAATACAAGTTTCTATCGTCAACTAATCCAAAGGAAGGTTGATTGAATCTTGTTTGAGTATAAAGGGCTATAAATAAAACAAGAAATAGTAACAAAGGATTTTCACTTTGCTTTACAACCCATGTAGCATTATAGTAAATAAAGAATACATGTGTTGTGTCTTGTCTCGATATAGATGTACAGAAATCACAAGTAATAGTGCAAGAAGCTTCCATTCACACATTGTGTAGTGAGAATGGAAGTTACAAAAATTGTAATATACTTCTTGGATATGGATTAATATAACCTCTAGTGGTGACTTTAAATCTTTTCTATAATAGGATTAACGCGATGTGATTACATTTTCAATTTTCAATTTAATAAGTGTTATGGCTAATATTTTAGATCTAGCATGGTATAGATGATATATGATGACAATGAAATTATCATTTATTGAATCTGACATTCATTTAGAGGACCTTAACAAAGAAAAGTTGATTATTATAATTGATTGTGTTGTTTTATTAACCAAATAGCTTGCAAATAAAATTACCATGCTCATAAGTTTATATCTTATCTTATCTAGTTCATCCTTGTATTTAGATTCAAATTGTTTCATCATTGTTGTTTCTAGTGTTTAGGTTTTGCTTGAATTTCTCACCATGGATTTCCTCTTAATCACCCCCTTTGGGGCTAGCCCATCTTAAAAATAGGTGTTTAGCTATTTGAACTCTTTTTATTGTTTTGACTTGTACTAGAAGAATATAAAGAATGTAATGTGCATATGCTTGATTTTGAGTGGCAATCTTGTTTATTATTTTGGTTTTTGAAGTGAGAAGCTCACAATAACCTAACACATTCACTTGTTAAAATGTCACAATTTTGATACCTATGATTTTACTTATAGATGTTTTAATGACTAGGGCTGCATTCTTTGAATTGCTTTCCTTAAAAGAGATCTCAGCAAGGTGGAAATTTGCTTGTTTTGTGATCCAAAATATATTTTAACACAAATAAAGGGTTGTAAGACTCGATACTTACAAGTGTGCTTCAAAAATCAATGAAGGTTAGATAAAAACATAAAAGACAATGCAAGAAATAAAATAAATAAAAAGGAGGAAAATTAATTAATTAAATGAAGAAGAAAGAGGAAATAAGAGAGGAAACGAAAAGGAATTCAAAATGAAAGGTTAGTTTCTTAGCATACCCATCACCTTGAGCTCTCTTATATCCTTTTATAACTTGAATCTCAAAGGGTTTTGGGATTTTATTGGTCGTGAAGTGAGGATGCACAAGAGCCATGAGTTGTATTGTAACCAAAGATTGTCAAAATAGAAGCCAAGCAACCATTCAAAGTTGATTTCCATTTTTGGGTTTCCAAGGTAAACATATTGTCCCTTAGGTCTTGAATGGTCTGAATATTTAGCGTTTCCTCTATATTAATATGTTGCATGTAATCATATTAATGGTTTAATGGTGAATCCTCAACTATAGTTATAACCATTTCCCTCATAATTTCATTATAGTTTAGAGATATATTGTTGATGTTTGTAGCTCAAGCATGTACTTTTGAATGAGCCCAAGTGTTTAGGGCAGCAGAAGTTGCCCATAATCTCCTTAGACACTTGCTCTAGTGTGAGCAAGTTGTTTTTGTAACTTAGCCTAAGTTTAACTTAGGAAAAACACATAATTATTATGTTGGCTTATTGAGCTAAAGTAAACTTAGGAAGAGTAAAGTAAATTTACTTTAGTGAATATTTGTTGGTATCAAACCTTAATCTCAAGTGAGGTGAGCTCTAATCTCATCCATCAATCACTTTGGAGATTAGGGTTAGGGATTTAGCTCAATTTAAATTTATAAAAGCAAGGCTAAGGAGAAGAAGAAGACACAACTCAACAACACAAGATTGAGAGAGGCATCTCAGTGAGTGTGTGGGGTTCAAGAAGGGGCAACAAGGAGATCCAAATCAACCAAGAAAGGCTTGATCATCTAGATCAAATCTAGTTTTGTATGTATTTCCTGAGTTGGGTTATTTTCCCAAGAAAGGATCCCAAGTAAGTGTAGATTTTCTAGGAACTTTGGTTGGGTTAAATCTATTGTGTCATTTTTGTGACTGATATTTGTGCATTTTTCCTTATGCTGATTTTATTTTGTTAATACCCTAGTTGCGGGTTTATTTAGTAGACGTAAATTTGCTTAGAACTAACTCTCATATTGTTATGGTAAGAAAAATTAACATCATATCAGAGCATAAACTCTGAAGCACTGATCGCTAAACCATGATTTTGAGGTTCATACAAGATCACAAGGGCTAGGCTTGGCCATGAATGTATAAGATTTTTTTTTTTAAAGGAAGGTTGAATAAATCGACTATACGATTCAACTAAAAAAAATTATTTTTTAATTCGAATTTGGTTGAATTTTTTGGCCAACTTAAATATTTAAAAAAAAGGAGGAGGTTAGATGACTGAGCCGACAATTGTAGTGATTAATAGCCTACGACTGCCATACCTACTGATAGGCATGCCTACTGTTAGGGTCCTATAATAATAGGATTCATAATTTTCATTGACTAAGTTAAACCTTGTAATATTGTACATACCTTTGATTTTCTGCAAATGTTTTCCATATTAAAAAATTAAAAATTGTAAAGAGGGTATGTCCTAAAAGAAATATCAAAGGACAAAAAGAATAAGGAAAAATAAAAAAAGTGAAAAAATATGAACCCCAAACAAAAAACAGATCATGAAAGTGTGCACGTCCAAGTGCCACTACTTTTTACTTTTATGTGCAAAATAATGGTTTTGTGCGGCTTGTCATAAATGCCACAACCCATGATAGTCAAGCTGTTTAATCTTGACTAGTTCATGCTTTAAATATCATGTTTATAGATAGAGAATACAGATCTGGAAAAACTGTTTAATCTTGGCAGATCAGTAGTTAGGTAAAGAAATAAAATGTGCTCACAAGCTTAATCTGAGCCATTGGAAGATATAAGGTTAGAATTAGATAGTTTACTTTTCGAAAGAAAAAGAGAAGAAAGGGTCTGCTAGCTTAAATGCACCCATCTAAATGAAGAAAAAATGTTAGGGTAAGTAAAAGGGTAAGTAGAAGAAAGGTTGTAGAAGTACAAGCTAGTTGAAGCATAAGCACATTTATCATGCTTAACTATATGTTTCAGTGTGCAGGAGTAGTTAAGAGAGTGAAGATATGTTCACAACCTAATTAATTTAACTTCCCCTCATTTCATTTCACCCTCCACAACATACTTACTAATTTCCCCATTATCCCATCATTTCTTTTTAAAATACCCTTTTTCCCTTCATTTTCACCCTTGCCCCTTGGTTTCACACATTTCCCTAGCAATTTACCCTCCAAAAG
Organism: Pinus tabuliformis; assembly: GCA_031772625.1. NCBI lineage: Eukaryota > Viridiplantae > Streptophyta > Pinopsida > Pinales > Pinaceae > Pinus > Pinus tabuliformis. The sequence continues at coordinate 400,916,215 of CM062819.1, forward strand.
TCATTTCCCAACCCAAAACCCCTTTTCCCTAGTGTGAAACACATTCCCCTTTGAAAAAATCATTTCCCCCTTGTAATTTCCCCATTTTGCCTAAAAACCCACTAAAACCCCTTTATCCTAACTGTCATTCCCCCCTCCGCTTTATAAATTAACTCCGCCATTCCTACATTTCCCAACAAAACCCTTTAAAACCCACAAAACCCCTTTTACCCTAAGATTTGTTTACCCCCACATTTCTTAACTAACCTCTACTATATTCACATTACCTGATATAACTCTTTTTATCCCACCCTCTCGGTGTGGTTAAATAAACCCCACTTCAGTGAAACCCCGGTCCCACTGCTTTTAAACCCATTCATATATGTTTTAACCTGCACCATTTATTTAATAAACAATTACACATCCCCCGAGCCCCGCTAATCCTCGCCCCTCTGCCTATCGTGCAGCTCCACCGCGCGATAGCCGTTGGATCTTGCACCCCCAGATCCTACGACCCATGGCTATATTGTGTGCTCCCTATCTTCGACCTTTACCGGCCCGAGAGCACGCGAGATTCGTGGTTTTGCTCGGGCCCCTTGTGGTTACATGGCGACTCCACGTTAACTCGCGTGCTCTCCAAATAATACCGCCCATCACTCAAAAGCGGTGCGATGGCCCCCTAAACTGCCTCCCCACATAAGCCAAAACCATCATTGTTCACTTAACTAATCCCGCGCCAAATTTAAAAATTTATCCGTTAAAACAACAAAGACCCTCGTTTTCACTCCTTTTGCTCATTTGCACACCAAAACCTGCATAACCCTTCCGGCGCCACCCTAAACCTCTGCAACCCTATTTGACCTCCGATTACCTTCACAACACGGCCAAGACTCCGCCCACAGACATCCCTGTTCAATCAAGCCATCAATTGCCTTCCCTGCCAATCTGTGTTTTATTAATAGTTGTTTTATTTTGCAGGTGATTATCAGAAGACCAGAAAGCTTGGATAAACAGTTTTGATACTAGTCACAAAACTTGTTTACTCCAAGATTCGAAAGGAAATCTATTAAAAACCTTTATTAAGAAGAAGAAGACAATTATCACATAGCAGAAGAAATCTTTCACACATAGACAATGAACGTTAAGAAAAGACAATTTACACAGTGAAAGATAAAATAGAGGAGACAACAACAGAGCATAAGTTAGAAGACAAACAGATCAAACATACAGAAAGATGATCAATATCCAATTACCAGATGTTGATACATGGAAAAAACAAAATAATTTATTGTTGAAATACACAGTAAAAAGTTGAAATGTATAGTAAAAGTAAAAAACGCAGTAAAGGATATTGACAGGTCAGCAAGATCAAAGTGTATCAAATGAAAAGGTCATAAGTAAAAATGAAATCCACCGTGAAGACCAAATAGTCAAGCAGCTTAAGGGGCAAAAAATCAAACATCAAGGATAACAGAACCTAAATAACGGGGGCAGCAAGCAGCAGTTCAAAAGCTGTCTCTATCTTCTTGCATGAAGATATTTTCCTTTTCCTAGATTAGTTCTCAATACAGTTTGAGATATTTTGTAAATTCCTTTTGTATAAATACTTCACAATTCGAAGTATTTAAGGTGGATTACATGACATTTGTAGAGTTATTTTGATCTTGAACCTAAGGGTGATTGTACCAATTTCAAGTCAACAGACTGGAGCAAGTAATAAAAGCATTGCACTACAAGATTCATGAGATGAGCTATTTGCAGTGAAGTATCTTCTTTATGTGATTTTGTTACCTTCTTATGTTTTCATAAACTTAATTGTAATTCCAAATTTGAATGTATTAATTGGAAATATAACTTAGAATTTGTTTAAGTACACTTTGTTTTCAACAGTGAGTCATTTATATGTTTTCGCCTGATACCCGGATTTGAGAACCCTTAATTGCTCTCCCATCCCGGTTGACCTCTTTCATTCCTTCCATAATCTGGCCTAAGGAACCCTTAATTGCTCCCTGGATCTGATTAGAAGCCACTTCACCATCCAACCTTTAAGATCTACAAAAACTCACCTATCTTTCCCTATAGACACTGTCTTTTAAAAGCTTGATCCAATTGTGTTTGTCTGACTTTTGACTCCATAGCCCAATGGTAAAAGAAAACCTCTGTTCATCTAAGTAAGTGATCCCACCACCCAAATTTAAAACAAAACCCAAGTGCAACCATAACTAGCTTAAAAATCAATTAACTAAAACAAAGTTAAATCTTAAAGAGAGAGCCTTCTCTGAGATCAGGAAGGCTAGGTCCTAATCTCCAAAAGTGGTTTATGGTTACCTCTGTCATTTCCTTCTTCAAAGGAAATTTTGGAGTGATAACATCATTGGCAACCATATTGGGGACTTCGATCCTCAGTCTCATAAAACTTTAAGGAAAACTTAAATTTCATCTTAAGCCCCTTAAGGTTATTTTCTTAAGTATTCTTGAAAAATTACATAAAAAACAGTTAAAAAAAATCAAAATTCTGGCTCCTAAGAAGACTCACTATACTAGGGCAAATCCATATCCAAACCCTGCTACTATAGTTGATGACCCTGACAGAATTCTAAGAAAACCAAAAAAGGTAGAAACCCAAGCTAGTAGTAGCCAGTTAGTCAAAGCAAATTCACTCCCTGAGGAGTTGTCAACTTTAGAGGAAATTCCTTTTGATTTGTTATTTGACCTCTCATTGTTTAGGACTAAATCTGAGAATGCAATCCATCAAACAGTGTTAGACCCTGAGTTTATTCAACTCATTGAATCAAAAAAGGTTATCCATCCAGATTTAGATAAATTTGTCTTACAGACTTTTGAGAATTTAGAAGCTTTGACCTCTACATTGATAAGCAATATAGATGATGCTTACCTTCAACAATTTGTTGAACTAGCTGCCCTTACTACTGCTGCCTCCGCAATTTCTATACAATCTTCACTCACTGTAAATACACCTTCATTTACCAATACCTCACCAATAGTATCCACCACAATCCAATCCCCCAAACCAGTTATTCATCAACCATCCTCATCATCATCTAGTTCATCTCCATTGAGTTCAAGCCCTTCCTCAACCACCACTTCTTTACCCCCTAGTCAAACCAGAACCTTAGCTATGGCAAAACGATATGCTCCTCTCGTTTTACCTGCACAACCCAATGCCATGCCCCAAGATTATAAAAGCAAAATCTTTTTGTTTGATGCTACTGGTCAGTACACTGCCCAACAACATGTGAACAAAATGACTCACTTTTTTGAGTTGCATGAGATAGATGAAGTAGATGTCTAGATGAGGTTGTTTGCCCAAAATTTAACTGGGGATGTTAAGAAATGGTTTAAAGCCTTACCTGCAAACCATATTGCAGACTTAGCTAATTTTCATAGATTATTCATTGATAGATGGGAGAGAAAGAAAAACCCCCTGCAAATACTTTCTGAATATGAAAACATTAGAAGAACTCCTAATGAGTCAGTTTAGGATTATTGCACTAGGTTCAATAGCATCTACAATGCAATTCCAAAATATTAAGCCTCCACCTGACCTGGCATTAATTAAATTCCCTAATGGTTTTGACACTGACATGTCATACCAGTTAAGGGAAAGAAACCTTGTAACATTGGAACAAATGCAAAACAATGCTGTCAGTGTAGAGGCCAACCTATTAGCCAAGAAAGCCAAAATGAAAAATGAAAAGAGAGTTGTATTTAAAGAGGAAACTTCCTCTTCTGATGGAAAAGTAGATAACTTAGCAAAAAACATAGAGAGAATAATGGATAGAATAGATAATATGGAGAGAAAAAATCAATGGGAGAATCAACAACCACCCCCAATAAGAAACCCTAACTTTAGAAAGAACCAAAACACTGGAAAGAATGTTATTCCAGATCAACACATTATGCCTCCCTTCCAAGAGAACTATACTGAGGGTTCACAGAGCCATGAAGCAGAAGATGACACCCAAATAAACTTACTAGAAATAAAAGATCAAGATGTTGTTTTTCTTACCCAAGAAGAACAATATTTGTACATGCTACAACAATTGTAGTTAGAATCTGGTGAGTCCTTTGACTTTAAACAGGGTTAGGAGTCAACTATATATGAGGTACACAAACAATATAGCTTAAGGAGTAAAAAGAATAACGAAGCTCCCAATAAAAAATCAATCCAGACCCACAATAAAAAGATAACAGAAGCTCCGGTTACTAAAGTGTTACAAATCCTCCCTAGGGGAACACCGGATACTTCTACCCCAAAAATTGTAGATATAACCTCCACTGACACTGAAACTGAAACAATCACTGAAAGCAATCCTAACAAGGGAAATCAAAGCAAAACAACTGAAACAAAGACTGATTTTCCTAGTAATGACAAACAAGATAAGAACACACAGACTACATTTGTTAAGGAAGATTTGGTTCAAACAAACAAAGCTCAACTCCCTTTCAATATCAAAACTGAAATAGAAAAATTAAAGATATCAGTTCCTTTGACCGAACTAATAAAGAATGAATCCTATAGGTCATAGATAACTAAAACTTTAAACATAGGAGAAGGAGAAGATGCTGTTAATTTGAATGATGATCAGCCTGAATTATTGTTTGGCCCTAAGACCAAATGTGCTCATCAGCAAGGAGGATCCCCTCCTTTTTACATTAGCCTGAACATTCATGACAAGATATTGCATAATGCTATGTTAGACTCAGGGGCATCCCATAATTTGATGCCAAAAGAAATCATGGAGAGACTGAACCTAGACATCACTAGACCATATAAGGATTTGTTTTCTTTTGACTCTAGCCAAGTTAAATTCCTTGGTTTGATCAAAGAATTATGTGTAACTCTAGTCCAATGCCCAACAAAGAGTATTGCAATGGACATAGTAGTTGCAGACATCCCTCCTAAATATGGAATGTTGTTATCTCGCTCATGGGGAGCAAAATTGCAAGGATCCTTGTAGTTAGATATGTCTTATGCCACCATATCTGTTTTTGGCCAACAGAGGAAATTATATAGAGAGACCTTGATGAAATACATGGTGAGTAGTGCTGAAAGACCACAAAATTTTCCTATATACTCCATGCATTCTCATATGGACTCATTTATCTTGTACAGTTCAGAACATGACAATAATCAAATCATAGCTGTGGAAGAAAACATAAAACCTATTGATAGTGAGAACATTTTTCATGAGTCCCAATGACATCTAGAATTTGATGGATTTGTGAATAGGTTAGGGGCTAGTGCAGGAGTATGGATCCATAATATGGAGAATAACCATTCTGAGGTGTTGGGTGTGGAGCTTGATTATTTTATATATTCAAAGGTATCGCCGTATTGGACCCCAGTTCGCGTTGTCGCCCATAAAATATTCACTACAGGGGGGGTCCGGGGGGGGGGGGGATGCGACCTTTGGGAGGCCCCCCTGGTGGGGGGGTTGGGAGCAACGCCCCCGAAGCTAAAAATAGATGTAAATTTGCCTTGTAAAATGTTGTAATTTCATAGTCAATCTGGGCCGTTCATTAGGTGGAGATCTGACGGTAGAAGTTATGTTTAATTTAGGGTTTTTTGCTCTAGAAGGCAACCCCTCACTATATATGAGGGAATTGTATTGCGTCTATGTATATCTGTATTCCGAGTGAGGAAGAGAGAGGAGATTGACAGCGAAGAGGGAATTACAGTGGATCTATGGTAAGTTGTATCTCTTCAGTTTGTTGGATAATATAAAAAGAAGGACTGGCTGTTTCTCCGTGAACGTAGTGCAAACTGGGTGAACCACATATATCTATGTCTCTCTTGTTTTATGCATTTGATATGTTTATATTTCTGTAATATTTTATGTGTTCCATTGCTCTGTAATATATAATTTTATAACAACTGGTATAAGGGCCGAAGGTCTATTTGGTTGATAAACTCGCAGGAGAGAAGGGTTCCCGGTTCGAGTGGGAGCAATGGCAGAAGAAGGTAGGTTTAAGGTTGAAAAATTTAATGGCCAAAACTACCAGCTATGGAAGATGCAGATGGAAGATTATGTGTATCAGAGAGATCTATACCAACCATTGAGCAGAAAGGCAAAGAAGTCGACGAGTATGACAGACACAGAATGGGATATTCTCAACAGAAAGGCACTTGGAACAATACGACTGTGCCTAATAGCGCCGATAGCCTTTAATATCTCAAAGGAAATGACAACAAAGGGTTTAATGTCGACATTGGCCAAACTATATGAAAAGCCTTCAGCCTCAAATAAGGTATTTCTTATGAAGCGTTTATTTAATATGAAAATGTTAGAAGGTGGATTTGTTGCTGATCATTTAAATGAATTTAATACAGTTACCAGTCAGTTATGTTCTGTAGGGGTAACTTTTGATGATGAATTTAGGGCTCTGTTATTTTTCTGCTCATTGCCAGAAAGTTAGAATGGTTTAGTTATGGCCATTAGTAAATCTATCTCTAGATCTAGTACTTTAAAGTTTGATGATGTTGTCGGTGCAATCCTTAGCGAGGAAATGCGACGGAAAAGCTTCGGTGAGACATCAAGTAATGCTTTCACTGTAGAGACTAGGGGAAGAAAAATGGAAAGAGGAAAGAGCCCCGGATATTGCAGTAAGTCGAGAAAAGGTAGATCCAAGTCCAGATTGAGGATAGTGTGTTGGAAATGCGGGAAGAAAGGACATCTGAAAAAAGATTGCAAGTCTCGGAAGGGAAAAGAAGGAGACGCGCAGCAAGAAAATAATCATGAAGCGAATGTAACAGGTGATGTGTTGCAAGATGATTTGGTTCTTTCTTTAGAAAATATTATTGATGTCTGAGTGGTAGATTTAGGGGCCTCATTCCATGCCACACCTGATAGAAAACATTTTCATGATTATGTTCAACGAGATTTTGGGCAGGTTCGATTAGGTGATGATAAACCCTGTAAAATCATTGGAATGGGTACAGTTTTCATAAAACAACAGAATGGAAATCAATGGCTATTGAAGGAGGTAAGGCATGTTCCAGATCTGAAGAAAAATCTTATTTCAACAGGATAGTTGGGAGGTGAAGGTTGTGTGACTGCTTTTACAGATAAAACTTGGAAGGTCACTAAAGGATCCCTCGTAATAGCAAAAGGAGAAAAGGTTGGTACATTGTATTTATGCAATGGTATTTATAATTATGTTACTGCTTTAACCTCTACAGGAGAAGATACGACATTGTGGCATCACAGGTTCGGGCACATGAGGGAGAAGGGGATGCATATTCTTCACTCAAGAAATTTGTTTCCAAGTTTGAAGCATGTTGATTTAAAATTCCGTGAGAATTATGTTTATGGAAAACAGAGGAGAGTTAGATTCCTCAGAGTTGGGAAAGAAAAGAAGAGTGAAAAATTAGAGCTTGTGCATATAGATGTATGGGGACTTGCTCAGGTATCATATCTTGGTGGCTCTTGTTATTATGTTACCTTTATTGATGATGCAACCAGAAAAACCTAGATTTATTGTATTCGAAATAAATCTGATGTAATTGATACTTTCAATAAATGGAAAGCTTTGGTTGAAAATGAGACAGGAAAAAGATTGAAGTGTCTAAGATCAGACAAATGGAGGTGAATATTGCAGCAAAGAGTTTGATAGGTATTGTTCAGAGAATGGAATTCACAGAGAGAATACAGTTCCAGGAACACCACAAGAAAATGGTGTGTCAGAAAGGATTAACAGGACAATCATGGAGCGTGCAAGGTGCATGAGATTGCATGCAGGATTGCCTTTACAATTTTGGGCAGATGCTGTAGATACTGCTATTTATCTAATAAACAGAGGGCCTTCAAGTTCCTTGGATGGTGGTATTCCAGAGGAGGCATGGACAGGTAAAAATGTAAACTACTCTTTTTAAAGACTTTTGGTTGTGAAGTCTTTGTCCACATTAATAAAGAAAATAGAACAAAGCTTGAGGCAAAATCAAAGAAATGTATCTTTATTGGATATGGTGTTAATGATTTTGGTTATTTCTTTTATGATTATGAAAAACATAAAATCATTAGGAGCAGAGATTTCATATTCAATGAAAAGGTTTTGTATAAGGATCAACTACATGAAACAGAACAGGAAAAAGAAAACAGAGAATACACAGTGCTTGACGAGATAAAAAAAAAAGTGATGGTGCCTGAAAATCACAATGATCAACATCTAAAACAACAACCACAACAACAAAAAGCACCTCAAACACTTGAAAGTGGTGTTAGAAGATCTACCAGGATAAGTAGACCCCTTGAACAATACTCTCCTTCATTATATTATGTATTGTTGACTGATTCTGGTGAACTAGAATGTTATGAAGAAGCAGTACAGGTAGAAACCAAAAAGAAGTGAGAGCAAGCCATGAAAGAAGAGATGGACTGCTTAGCACATAACCAGACTTGGGACTTAGTCAGGTTGCCTGCAGGTAAAACAACATTGTAGAATAAATGGGTTTACAAGTTGAAGGAAGAAGATGGAGGTAGGAAAAGGTATAAAGCTAGACTTGTGGTGAAAGGGTTTGCATAGAAAAAGGGTATAGACTTTGATGATATTTTTTTTCCTGTTGTTAAAATGACTTCAATCAGAACTATTTTAAGTCTAGTAATAGTTGAAGATTTGCATCTTGAGTAGTTAGATGTAAAGATAACCTTTCTCCATGGGGATTTGGAGGAAGAGATATATATGCATCAGCCACAAGGATATGAGGTAAAAGGGAAGGAGAAACTAGTGTGCAGGTTGAAGAAGAGCTTGTATGGCTTAAAACAGGCCCCAAGGCAGTGGTATCTAAAATTTGACAGGTTTATGTCTGAACAAAGTTATACTGGATGTCACTCTGATCATTGTGTTTATCTCAAAAGGCAAAATTATGGCAGCTATATTATATTGTTATTGTATGTAGATGACATTCTTGTTGTAGGTTCTAACATGCAAGAAATAAATGTGCTCAAAAGAAAATTGGTGAACTCATTTACAATGAAGGATTTGGGTGCTGCAAAACAAATCCTTGGTATGAGAATACCTAGAGACAGAAAGAATCACAAATTAACATTGTCTTAAAGTGAGTACATAGAAAAGGTGTTGAAAAGGTTTAATATGCAGAATGCAAAACCAGTTAGTATACCTCTAGCTAGCCATTTCAAATTAAGTAAGGAGGAGTGTCCCAAGACTCAGGAAGAAATGACTCATATGTCTAAAGTTCCATATGCATCATGAATTGGAAGCTTAATGTATGCAATGGTATGCACAAGGCCTGATATTGCACATGCAGTGGGAGTTGTAAGCAGATACATGAACAATCTAGGAAAAGAACATTGGATGGCGGTGAAGTGGATTCTCAGGTATTTGAGAGGTACCACAAATCAAGCATTATGCTTTGGTGGTTCAAACATTGCTCTACAGGGATATGTTGATGCAGATATGACATGTGATAGAGATAACAAGAGGAGCACAACAGAGTATGTGTTTACTGTAGGTGGAAAAATTGTCAGTTGGGTCTCAAAGCTACAAAGTGTTGTTGCACTCTCAACAACATAAGCAGAGTATGTTGCGGCTACAGAGGCTAGTAAAGAAATGATTTCGTTACAAAGGTTTCTGGATGAATTGGGTAAGAAGGAGGAATTGGGTAGGTTATACAGTGACAACCAGAGTGCCATACATCTTTCAAAGAACTCTGCATTTCATTCCAAGTCTAAACATATACAGCTCAAGTACCATTTCATACGGTCAACGTTGGAAGATGGACAGTCGAAGCTGGAAAAGATACACACTAGCCAGAATCCTGCAAATATGTTAACAAAAGTTGTAACCAAGGAGAAACTGAGAATCTACTCAGTTTCAATTGGTCGTCAAGTATGATGAAGAAGATGAAAAACAACCAGGTCCAAAGTAGAGTCATTGTCCAACAAATGAAGTAGCGATGGAGTTGCTATAATCAATCTCCAAGTGGGAGATTGTTGAGTGTGGAGCTTGATTATCTTCTGTATTCAAAGATATCACCGCATCGTTGCCGCCCGTAAAATATTCGCTGCAGGGGGGGTCTAGGAGGGAGCAGCTGCGACCTTTGTGAGCCCCCCTGGCGGGGGGATCAGGGGCAGCACCCCGAAGCAATAAATAGATGTAAAATTACCTTGTAAAATGTTGTAATTTTGTAGTCAATCTGGGCCGTTCATTAGGCAGAGATCTGACAGTAGAAGTTATGTTTAATTTAGGGTTTTTTGCCCTAAAAGGCAACCCCTTGCTATATATGAGGGAATTGTATTGCGTCTATGTATATCTGTATTATGAGTGAGGAAGAGAGAGGAGATTGAGAGTGAAGAGAGAATTATAGCGTATTTGTTGTAGGTTGTATCTCTTCAGTTTGCTAGATAATATAAAAGGAATGACTGGTTGTTTCTCCTTTGACGTAGCCCAAATTGGGTGAACCACGTATATCTGTCTCTCTTGTTTTATGCATTTTCTGTGTTTATATTTCTGCAATATTTTATGTGTTCCATTGCTTTGTAATATATAATTTTATAACATGAGGGACATGCATTCAAATTGAGCTTCAAGTGTACCAATAACATGGTTGAATACGAAGCCCTAATTTTAGGGTTACAGATCGTCAGAAGACTTGGAGCCAAAAGAGTTTCCATACTTGGAGACTTAGAACTGAATATTAAACAGATTAATGGTAAATACTCTATAAATAATTCCAGACTTAGTCAATATAGGGAGACTGTCCTAGATTTGATTAAAGATCTCCTGGAAACAAACTTTACTATCATTCCTAAAAAACAAAATATGCAGGCTCATAGTCTTGCCACTTTTTCTAGTACTTGTAAATTTCCCTTTCAACCCAACCATCAGTACACTGCAGAAGTGAGACATAGGCCTGTCATACCAGACAATTTAAAGTATTGGTAGATTTTCTCCCAAGATTCCTAGATTTATGATTTCATGAATGCTGAAGGGGAGTTTCAGAATTGTAAAATAGATACAGACTGTACAATAGAAAATAACATAGATAGTGACATAGATGTAAATATTTTAGAAATAGGTAAACCTACTAAATTTACTCAAGTAGAAGTGGATAACTTAGAAAATGTAGAAATAGAGGAAATAATCAATAATGATCCTGAGATTCTTAATCTTAAAAATATTTTTTTGCCTAAAGGATTAGTCCCCTTAGAAGACTTGTTTGACTCAAATGATGTACCTAGAAAGCAGAAAATGGAACCTTTAAGAGCAAACTTAGAAGAGTGTAACATAGGAATTGAGGAAAAACCAAAATTCATTAAGATATCAAAAGCCTTACCTCCAGAGGAAAAGGTAAAATACATAAACCTGTTTAAAGAGTTCCAAGATGTTTTTGCCTGGAGTTATGAAGACTTGAAGTCTTATGACACCAACATATTTCAACACAAAATACCTCTCAAAGAGGGTCATAAACCTTTCAAACATAAACTTAGGAGAATAAACCCAGTCCTTATGCCATCCATTGAGAAAGATGTTAAAAGAATGTTTGATGCCCAAATTATATCTCCCATTAGATACTTAGATTGGATTTCAAACTTAGTCACTACTAGGAAAAAGACTGGAGAAATCAGACTTTGTGTGGATTTCAGAAATTTAAACAAGGTCTCATTAAAAGACAACTATCCTCTACAAAATATGGATCATATCCTTCAGAGGGTAGTAGGCTTGTCCAGAATCTCACTACTTGATGGATTTTCTGGATACAACCAGATCCTGGTTCAACTGGAGGACCAAGCCAAAACTACATTTACTACTCCTTGGGGTACCTTCATGTATTTGAAGATGCCTTTTGGATTAATGAACGCAGGAGCCACATTTCAAAGAGCTATGGATATAGCTTTTGCCAAGGAAATCCATGATTTCTTAGTAGTATACCAAGATAACATCACTGTCTTTTCCAAATCTGACAATGAACACCTAGATCACCTTAGAAGAGTATTCATCAAATGTAGAAAATTTGGGATTTATTTAGACCCCAAAAAGACACTCTTTGGTCTAGACGAAGGAAAGATGTTGGGACACATCATATCTAAATATGGAATTAGGATAGATCATGCTAGAATAGAGGCCATTTTGACTATTTTCCATCTTAGAAACATTAGACAGTTACAATCATTTATAGGCAAGATTAATTTTCTTAACAGATTCATTTCGAATTTAGCAGAATTAATTAGGGAATTGAATAACATGTTAAGAAAGGACTCATCACTTAAATAGACACTAGAGGCCAAACAATCCTTTGAAGCCATCAAGGAAGCCCTAACCAAAACTCCAGTCCTTATAAGTCCTGATTTTCAGAAAGATTTTATTATTTTTTCTTTTGCTTTAGAACACACCATTGTAGCAGTCTTGCTGCAAAAGAACAACCAAGGATATGAACAACCAATTGCATTTTTTAGTAAATCCTTAAGAGATGCCACGCTTAAATACAATATTATGGAAAAACAAGCATTAGCTTTAGTAAAGGCTATCAAAGATTTCAGAGTTTATATTCTTTATTCTCACATTATTGCTTATGTTCCAAACTCTGTAGTTAAGGACATTTTGACACAAAATGGGCCTGAAGGAAAGAGAGGCAAATGGATTGCCACTATATTGGAATATGACATAGAGATAAAGCCTACTAAACTTGTCAAAGGCCAAGGTTTAGCCAAACTCATGGCTGAATCGAATTGTTAGGCCCTAGATATTAATTTTATTGGTGCCCTTGATGAATAAGAAGAGATGACGACTCCACAGATCAATGAACCTTTTACTGATTCACCTTGGTATGCAGATATCATATTTATATTACTAAACTTACAAGCTCCTCCTAGTTTAAAAGGAACTAAATCTAGATATTTGAAAATGAAGTCATTAAAATATTGTATTATAGATAATGCTTTGCTTTGGAAGGACAATGGTGGTATTCTTTTGAATTGTTTACTGAAAGATGAAGCTCATAAAATCATGCAAGAATTTCATGCAGGGGATTGTGGAGGACACTTATACTGGAAGACTATTGCTGACAAAATTTTGGTTTCTAATGGCCCACTCTCTTTGCAGATGTTAAGAAACATGTGACTTCATGTCATAAATGTCAGATCTTTGAGGGAAAGATAAAACTTTTACCCTTGCCTCTTAAACCAATCTCCACTGAAATGCCATTTCAACAATGGGGGTTAGACTTCATTGGAGAAATACACCCAACCTCCTTAGCTCAACATAAATGGATTCTGATAGCCACATATTACTTCACAAAATGGATAGAATCCATCCCTTCTAGACAAGCTACAAACACTGTCATAATCTCATTCCTAGAAAATAATATCCTATCAAGATTTGGATGCCCCCAAAAGCTCATTACAAATAATGCAGCTGCCTTTAAATCCAAGAAATTAGTAGAATTTTGTAACAAATACCACATCACGCTTGGCCACTCCACTCCCCATTACCCTCAAGATAATGTAATAGCAGAATCCTTTAACAAAAGCCTGGTCAATATTATTAAGAAATTACTGGAAGACAACAAAAGACATGGAACAAAAAGTTGGTCAATGCCTTATGGGCAGATAGACTAACTACTAAGAAGTCAATTGGTACATCTCCTTATCAGTTAGCATATGGGATGGATGCTCTTTTTCCATCCTCTTTGGGAGTACCAGTGATGAAGATCATCCATGAATTACAGGTGGAACCAAACGATATCCAGAGAAGGATAAATCAGACCATACACTTTCAGCAGACCACAGAAGAAGTATATGTAAAATCACAAGTAATTTATGGCAAGGGCCTTATGTAATCTATGGTTACATGGGTAACAATGCCTTTTTCTTGAGAGAGATAGATGGATAAGATATACTAAGAGGACCTGTCAATGGTAGAATGCCAAAGCATTACTTTTCCACCGATTAACAATAGTTCACTTTCCTTTGCATAATTATACATAACATTGCAGATTATAGATTGGATTGGATGGTGATCTTTTGAATTTGAAGCTCGGAGAGAAGGCCCTGAGCTTTGAAGGTTTCACTATCATAAATATGAATAAGGTAGAAAACACAGAAGAACATTTTACAAGGTAGCTGCAGTCAAAATTCAAAGGCTACTGATCTTAAAGTTCTTTACATTTCACCAGGAAATGCTATCCCCATGTGGAGCCACTGTTAGGGTCCTATAATAATATGATTCATAATTTTGAATTGACTAAGTTAAGTCTTGTAATATTGTACATACCTTTGTTTTTTTGCAAATGTTTTCCATATTAAAAAATTAAAAAATGTAAAGAGGGTGTGTCCTAAAAGAAATATCAAAGAACAAAAAGAATAAGAAAAGATAAAAAAGTGAAAAGATATGAACCCCAAACAAAAAATAGATCATGAAAGTGTGCAAGTCCAAGTGCCACTACTTTTTACTTTTATGTGCAAAATAATGGTTGTGTGCAGCTTGTCATAAATGTCACAACCCAAGATAGTCAAACTGTTTAATCTTAACAAGTTCATGCTTTAAATTTCATGTTTATAGATAGAGAATAAAGATTTTGCCAAACTGTTTAATATTGGCAGATCAAAGAGAAATAAAATGTGCTCACAAACTTAATCTGAGCCATTGGAAGATATAAGGTTAGAAGTAGATAGTTTACTTTTCAAAAGAAAAAGGGAAGCAAGGGTCTACTAGCATAAATGCACCTAGCTAAATGAAGAAAAAATGTTAGGGTAAGTAGAAGAAAGGTTGCAGAAGTACAAGCTAGTTGAAGCATAAGCACATTTATCATGCTTAGCTATATGTTTCAGTGTGTAGGAGCAGTGAAGAGAGTGAAGAGATGTTCACTAACTTAACTTCCCCTCATTTCATTTCACCCTCCACTACATACTTACTAATTTCTCCATTATCCTATCATTTCTTGTTAAAATACCATTTTCCCCTTCATTTGCACCATTGCCCCTTGGTTTCACACATTTCCCTAGCAATTTACCCTCCAAAAGTCATCTCCCAACCCAAAACCCCTTTTCCCTAGTGTGAAACCTCTTCCCCTTTGAAAAAATCATTTTCACTTTGTAATTTCCCTATTTTGCCTAAAAACCCACTAAAACCCCTTTATCTTAACTATTATTCCTCCCTCCGCTTTATAAATTAACTCCGCCATTCCTACATTTCCTGACAAAACCCTTTAAAACCCATAAAACCCCTTTTACCCTAAGATTTGTTTAACCCCACATTTCTTAACTAACCTTCGCTATATTCACTTTACCCGATATAACTCTTTTTAACCCACCCCCTCGGTGCGGTTAAATAAACGCTATCTCAGTTAAACCTTGGTCCCACTCCTTTTAAACCCATTCATTATACATTTTAGCCCGCACCATTTATTTATTAAATAACTACACGTTAAGTGTAATTATCCCCTGGGCCCCGCTAATCCTCGCCCCTCTGCCTATCGTGTAGCTCTGCCGCGCGATAGCTGTTGGATCTTGCACCCCCAGATCCAATGACCCACGACTATATCACGTGCTCCTTATCTCCGACCTTTACCTGCCTGAGAGCTAGTGAGATTTGTGGTTTTGCTCGGGCCCCTTGTGGTTATGTGGTGACTCCACATTAACTCGCGTGCTCTCCAACCGCCCATCACTCAAAAGCAGTGTGATGGCCCCTTAAACTGCCTTCCCGCATAAGCCAAAACCAACACTGTTCACTTAACTAATCCCGCACCAAATTTAAAAAGTTATCCGTAAAAACAACAAGGACCCTTGTTTTCACTCCTTTTGCCCGTTTGCACGCCAAAACCTACATTACCCTTCTGGTGCCACTTTGAACCTCTGCAACGCTATTTGACCTCCGATTACCTTCATAATGCTGTCAGGACTCCGTCCACAGACATCCATGTTCAATCAAGCCATCAATTTCCTTCCTTGCCAACCTGTGTTTTATTAATATTTGTTTTATTTTGAAGGTGATTATCAGAAGACCAGAAAGCTTGGATAAACAGTTTTGATACTAGTCACAAAACTTGTTTACTCCAAGATTTGAAAGGAAATCTATTAAAAACCTTTATTCAAAAAAAGAAGACAGTTATCACAGTGCATAAGAAATCTTTCACACATAGATAGTGAATGTTAAGAAAAGACAATTCACACAGTGAAAGATAAAATAGAGGAGACAACAACAGAGCATATAGTTAGAAGACAAATAGGTCAAACATGCAGAAAGATGATCAATATCCAACTACCAGATGCTGATACATGGAAAAAACAAAATAATTTGTTGTTGAAATACATAGTAAAAAGTTGAAATGTATAGTAAAAGTAAAAAACATAGTAAATGATATTGACAGGTTAGCAAAATCAAAGTGTATCAGATGAAAAGGTCATAAGTAAAAATGACATCCAGCGTGAAGACCAAACAGCCAAGCAGCTTAAAGGGAAAAAGATCAAACATCAAAGACAACAAAACCTAAATAACAGGGACAACAAACAACAGTTCAAAAGTTGTCTCTATCTTCTTACATGAAGATATTTTCCTTTTCCTAGATTAGTTCTCAATACAGTTTGAGATATTTTGTAAATTCCTTTTGTATAAATACTTCACAATTCGAAGTATTTAAGGTGGATTACATTATATCTGTAGAGTTATTTTGATCTTGAACCTAAGGGTGATTGTACCAATTTTCAAGTCAAGAGACTGGAGCAAGTAATAAAAGCATTGCACTACAAGATTCATGAGATGAGCTATTTGCAGTGAAGTATCTTCTTTATGTGATTTTTTTACCTTCTTATGTTTTCATAAAATTAATTGTAATTCCAAATTTGAATGTATTAATTGGAAATATAACTCAGAATTTGTTTAAGTACACTATGTTTTCAACAGTTAGTCATTTATATGTTTTCCTTTGATACCCGGATTTGAGAACCCTTAATTGCTCTCCCATTCCGGTTGACCTTTTTCATTCCTTCCATAATCCGACCTAAGGAACCCTTAATTGCTCCCTGGATCCGATTAGAAGCCACTTCACCATCCAACCTTTGAGATCTACAAAAACTCACCTATCTTGCCCTGTAAACACTGTCTTTTAAAAGCTTGATCCAGTCCTATTTGTCTAACTTTTGACTCCATAGCCCAATGGTAAAAGTAAACCTCTGTTCATCTAAGTAAGTGATCCCACCACCCAAATTTAAAACAAAACCAAGTGCAACCATAACTAACCTAAAAATCAATTAACTAAACAAAGTTAAATTTTAAAGAGAGAGCCCTCTCTGAGATGAGGAAGGCTAGGTCCTGATCTCCAAAAGTGGTTTGTGGTTACCTCTATCATTTCTTTCTTCAAATACTTCAAAGGAAATTTTGGAGTGATAACACCTACATTGAAAATAATAACGTCATGGGGCTACAAAGTCACGACAGGTGGATGTGAACAAGTTCGCAGAGGTGAAGCGATAGTTGATCATGACCAAAGGAGATAATAGGTTAGGATGTTAGTGGAAAGGGAAGTGAGTGACCAGAGAGGCAGATCACGAGACCATGAGTAGCACAGACATGTAGTTTTATGGCTAATAAGAAGTCGGGGGCAAGGCAAAAGCAACGATGATGCATATTTATGAGCATGATCGTCATAGCTAAGACAAAAGATTAAAAAACACAAGAGAAAGGTAAAACAAGGGATGGATACAAAAATTGTTGGGGGTTTGATGCAGGTTTGATTTAGCCAATGACATGTGACCGAGGAGACTAGGCTATAGAGGAAGAGAAGACACTATCGTAGGGTATAGGGCCAACTATTGCAGTGACAACTTCAAACCCTGCTGCAAGTTTGAAACACCCAGTTGTCATTGTAGGAGAGGACCAATAGTAGACTCACTAGGGGCCATATGGGTGAAAAAGCATAGTTGTGTTATTAACCATTACTAAAGCTCTAGCCATGTGAGAAATCAGGCCTACTTAGTGACAAGTAGGATCCATGAGTGAAAGGATTGTGCCAACAAAAGATAAAGCACAATTGAGGAGCTACTGCTAGTCAAATAGTCACTACGAGCAAGATAGAAATAAGGTTGTAGGAGTGTATAGGGTGTGCAGACTTGTTGTAGGGATAACCCAACACCCCCCATCTTTGAATTATTGACTCAAATAATGGGGACCCTTTATATTAATTTTTCGCTAAGCATTTTTTATGATTTTCATTTAAGTTAATTGTCTTACAAATTTTGTCATTTTCATCATATTTCTATTTTGATTGTTTCATTCAATTCGACTTTTCACTAGCTTTCAATCGATATTTGTTTCTCCTTATTTGGTCAACCGGTTTGTAATAACACTCTTTTGAAGTTTGATAATTTTCTCCCTTAGACTAAAAAATGACAGTAAATGTATGATATTTCAATTTTTGTAATTAAAATAGTTATTCATTTTGAATATTAACTCTTCGTTAATATTTATTTTTTATTTTTCATTAACGGTCATACAAAATGACCCAACTAAATTATATAACAGAGGAAAACATGTTTCAGGATCTTGGCAATTTACTCCAGTTTGTTATTTTAAAACAAATTCCCAAACCCCAAACCTCAAAATTGCAAAGTGATTATAGTGTAATTTTTAGAATTGTTAATTCACGTAGGCGCCACTTCATCTCCCTTCTAAAATTTTTACATTTTTCATTAAATTCTTCAATTTATAATTTGCGATGTTGTAATTTGAAAATATGTAATGAGGTTCTTTAGTTTTATTATAGAGTTTTTTAAACTCCTTATATCTCTTGGCTCCCCTGGCTCACCTCACCCTCGTGCCCGTATCACTCCATCTTCCGTTAATTTCCACCCTCCTTATAACTCCATGCTCTTTCCACCTTCCTTACCCACTCTCCTCCACATATTTCATGTAATATTTTTTTAATTAAATAAATGGTTTGTTATGGTTAAAGATTGATTCAAATCGTTTTTTATTATATTAAAATATAATAAAATTATGTTATAATTTTAATTTTAATATAAGCTGAATTATAATATAAATATTAGAAAATAATATTTTAATTAATTATCAAGTTTTGTTTAATTAAATTTGTAATTAATTACAATTAATAACACAATTACAATTAAGTAATATTAATTAATTAATATTTGTTGTTTAAGTTAGGATTATATTTTTGATTAAAAAATTTAATTTTTAGCCTATGCAACAAAAATTCCAGAATTTTGGCAATTTTAATATACTAATTCTAGAAACTCATAAATGGAGTTTTACTTGGCCAAATGAGGCCCAAGATGACTCATTGGAAAGATAAAATTATGAAGAATATTTTTGAAGTAGTTTCATTTCCAGATTTGATCATTTAATAGGCCTAAAATTCAGTAGAATATCAAGCTCCGAATTTTTAAACAAAATTAATTTTTTGAGTTTAATTTTCTACATTCTCATTTGCCCACAACTTCTTTTAAGTGCAAATCCCTTCACCTATGTTTTCCTTGGCCAATTAAATATTCATAGACATCAAGAGAAAACTCAGATTTCTTTTATTTTAATTATGTAATTAAGTTTTTATTGGATTTGTTTTAATTTCAAATTTGATATTTTGATTTTATTTTTTCATTTTAATTTAATTTTGATTTGTTTTTGTAGGAAAACAATTCAAGAGATGAGGAGAAGAAAATATCAATCAATGAGAATGCTTCAGCAATAGGAAAATGGAATTTTGGGCCAATGAAAATTAATGAAGCAATTTTTTTCTTCAACAAACTTCCTTGTTGAGATTTTTTTTGTAAATATTATAAATAATAGATTGTAGAATGTATTAAGAGCCTTTCTTCTATGCAATTTTCGAATTCTAAAAGCACTATTGTAATAGGGATTTAAAGTTGTAGGTGAGAGGAGAGAAAATCTCGGATCTGAGGATTATTGAGGATTTTTCTTTTGCATTCTGAATTATGTATGATGGGTAGAGCTTGGACGACTGCAACTCTTGTTGTAACAACATAAGTTCAAAGATTGTAGAGGACCGTTGGAGACCAGAGATAGAGAAATGGATTCAATAAATTGATATTTTTAATACTATTGTTTTAAATACTAGTTTCAATTTATTCAGATTTGTGCATTATTGTGAGTATAAGTAATTTTTCTCAATCATATATTATTATTTATCTCTACTTTTATGTCTTGAATTCTGATTTTTGAGTAAATCTGTCTTTTAATATTGATTTAACAAATAATGATATGTTGTAAACTATTTCCTCATATTATTGTTAATTATTTGAATTACTAATTTAACAATCAATATCATTTTGTGAATTACTTCCTAAATGTTGTTGGTTGATTGTTTCAGTTAAGAGGTCTCTGAATAGAATGTGTTTTGGTATTCATAATGTCAGTTAATTGAACTACTTCATCAGTTTGATATTTATTATAAGCCAAACATATTTAAATCTCAATCATTTAAATATTTTTCTCTCGGTTGTGTTAGATCTATACTTGCCTAATTGAGATAAGATTAAGATTTAGTTCTTTTTTCTTGCATTTTTGAATAATTTTGCATTTAGATTAATTCTACATTCTTAAAAGCCCTTTTCACAAAAACAAAAACTTTAGTTGTGGCTTGGCTGAGCCCTAAATCAGCTTAAAAATCACTTTCTTGTCTAATCAGCGAGAAGGCTGATATGATGTCTCTTCTTCAATGGTTGATGAAAGTCATATTTTAAGTCACAAGAGATTGAGAGAAGGTAACTGGACCTAGTTAAACCAATTAGAACCACCATTCCAAACAGAAAAAAGAGTTGCTTTAAGGTCTATACTGGGTGGTCATCCCCAATGTTGTTGCAACAAATTTTGAGGCTTCAACATTTTTTGTGCTAGAAGGAGGGCGTAAAACTTGTTGTCTATTGGAGCTTTTGAATTCTAATAATTTCTGTTAATCATGATGGCTTCTCTTATACTTCCAATTTGGAGTTATATTTTTTCACGCGCATCTTCCAATACTCCGCCAAAAGTGGTAAGACTCTTGTCTCAAGTAAAGTTTAATTGTAAGAGGAACACTTCTGCATTTAATCATGTTTTACAATTCATTCATTTTTTTTTTTAAATTCTACTTTTCATGATATTGATGAAGGCATTTTATGTAGGATTTTTACTCTTACATTCTCGGCAAAAGCCAGAAGCTGGTGTCAATCGCTTCCAGTTGTCTCAATTCATAGTCGGGATCAATTTGTTACAATGTTCCTTTGTAAATTTGGCCATTGTAATTACGAACATGTATGTGATGAAATCGAAGATTTATGAAGGTTTGAAAATGAGTATTTGATTGATTTTATTATTCGATTTCGTTTAAATTGCTTGAGATTTAAAATAAAATAAAAAAACTTTCGGAAAATGAATTATTAGATTGGTTTGAATATATTTCTCTCTTCCTCCCATTCATAATCCATATGAAATTATTTCAAACTTTTCTCAGTCTCCTTTCAATTTCTTTAACATAATTGAGAATTCCAATATGGAGGTGCAAACAAATGATGATGAAGTGGCCTTTATTATGTACGATCAATTTCTTCATTTAGTGCACACTTCCTACAATATTAATAATGATGAGGATGCACCTTCACATGACAACAAATCTCAATCACAAAGCTTGGAGAATTTTAATATTCAAATCCAAGAAGATATTAGCAACAATCTTTAAGAAAATGCCGCTTTGAAATATGAAAATTAGTATGCGTTAAATTCAGAAAATCAGAACATAATACAATAAATAAAAGCATCAATCAAAGTTTCCAATAACACGCAACCTGTTGTACAAATTTTTGAATTATTTTACGATGAACAAATGTCAAATTGGGAACAATAAAGAAAATTTCTTCAAGAAAGCACAAGTACACAAATGAATGAGCTGAAATCTGAAATTTACAATGAACATAATGCATAAGAGTTCTCAAATAGAGACACATTTACATCCATTGCTTCTGATTCTCATTTCTATCTCTATTCTGATATTTTTGCTGATAACAATTTATTCCCTCTTTGCAATAATATTATTTCAGAAAACAGAGAGGTTGATCTTAATGAATTACCAATTAGTTTTTATCAAGATAGAGAATTAATTATTGATTATTTTTCTGGCATTAATGAACATGTGCTTTATATTCCTTCTTGTTTTGATACATTGGATGAGATCAAAGAGAATTCTAATGAATGTCATGAAGTCATTTATGATAGTTATTTTGACATTGAGGATATTGATTTGTCTTTTTCACAATTGAATCCTCATGATCAAAGTCGAATCACATGTGAAAATGAAGAACACTCTAATTCAAAAATTGTTTCAAATAGTTCTCATTTTCAGACAATTAATCATACTCATGATTTCAACATTCAAAAAACCATCCCAATCTATGATTTATATGACGATCAAGCTCTCATTCCTATTCATAGTCATGATTCTCTTTCCAATTCACAAGTTGGTATTAAAAATCATTTTAATTCAATTATTATGACAAATTCTTGTGAAAAGGAAATTGTTTTAAATCAATCTTTATTGTTCTATAACAATAATTGTAACACTAGTGTACGCTACGATTTGAGTTTGTTATCTGACCTTCACTTATTTTATTTAAATTCATATTTGTTTTCTGTTTTAGTTTTCGATTTTTAGATATTTTGTGCTTGCACATTGAGCAACTCAATATTGAATAGTCAATTTATGTGTTGCCTGAATGGGAAAATGAAGTTTCACATTCTAATCGTGAACATTAAGAGTTATTTCTCTTCCAATTCCAAATAATGTTCATTTCCAATCGATTACTTCTATCTTCTCAAAGGCAATGTCAACAAGATAGTGTATTTTGACAATATGACCAACAATCTAATTTAATTAATGATCTTCCATTGCATCTAATAGATTTCCATCCATATTTCATAGACCCATTTGAAAAATTTTCCTTCATGGAAGATTGTTAATAGTTTAACACTTGCACATAACACTAACAAATTTACGCAGGCCATTGTATCTAAAATTTCTTATCCACAATCTGACATGTCATCTTTTATTTTGAATCCCTTACAACCATTAATAGAAATTCATCAAGCTTTTTTATGATCCAATTGGAATTTAGTTGGAAAGGGCATTTCAAGAGAAGGTATTTGTAAATAATATATTAGCAATAACTGTACATTCTTTATTCAAATTTAGTTTTCTTAGTTTAATTTTATTTATGCTCATGGTACTAATGTTTGAAATGTACATACATGTAGCAAACAAAATGCTTGCATGGTTACATTGGAAGTATGACTATACCTACTCATGTTTCTTTCATTAAGTTAGAAATATGAATAGATTAACTTACATTATATTTCCTTTTGTCTGCATCTATTTCATTATTTCAAATTTTCAATAAGCAAGTAATGAATCCAACTTTTTCTGAGCATCTCCTTTTATTTTTGAAAAGAAGCCTAGACATTTTAGAAGTTCTTGAATAGCCAGATCATACATATTTGTGAACTCCTTAATTGTCTTGTTTTGCAAAACTTCATCACGTTTATCATACATGAATAAATTTCAAGAATTTGCTACAACTTAACAATTTTTTATTCATAAGTATTTCTAAAAAAGAGTTTGTTTTCATCACCCTTGTCTTCTGATATAAATTTGAGGTGGATGCAATTTGAAATTCATTATTTAGCATTTTTAGATTAAACAATTAGTTGATGTTGAACATATGCGAATTTCGAGAAAATTTGGGAGAACTTGAAAATCCATGAGGTAAAGTTACAATCAAAATTCTCCAAGGTATGTGTTTACAGGTTCATTGTTATCTATTATTAGTTTTACTTTTTCAAAGGTTATTTCCTATTTCTGTTTTTGTTTCTTTTGCAAGTCTTCATCGACTTGATTATAGAGACCTGATACAAGAAAGCAACCAACCCTTTTTCAAATATGAAACATGCTCAGGGAAGTATTATTGGTTGTTCATCAGAATTTTAACATTTTTAATTTTGCTTTCATTCATTAAAACCCCAACATGCTTTTAAAAACAATATTAGAAGATTCATATCGGAGCACTCTAATAACATAATTATCATAATTCGAAAAGCTCCGATAAACATATTCCCTTATCCAATATATATCTATTAAAAGGGGTTTTGTTCAAAGGTAAAGTTAAGTTGGTCGCTTTCTTTTGAATTGAATACTTTAAGAAATTAATGGCCCCACATAATAACACATCTCATATCGCATTTCACATATAGAAGGTTTTCAATTGAGCATAATCCCCAATATCTCAAATCATCGATCTCCGATAGTTGACTTCATTAATATTGCAATGACCATACAACCATGGACCTGATACCACATTTAAATCTAGTTCTGAAAAATATCGCCTCTATTCATAAATCACAATTTTGGTTGAGGCACATGTTTAAAAAATCCGATGTCTCGGATCCGATATGAAATTAAATCTATATAATAAAACTATTGGGCCCATTCATCATCGTATATCGGCGTACCAACGATGTTACATCTCGTACTCAAAACTTCCGATCGCCGATCTCTTATAAAATCCAAAGCCGGTCCCACTAAACCCTTCAGGTTATGGACCCTCGTTGACAGCGAAGCAATGCCAAAGACAATCTTAAAATGGATATATGCTTGATCAAAAACTCTTATCTGTACCTTCTTCTATTTTTCATACGAGGTAGTTTTAAAATAATTTTTCCCAAATTTGGATTCATAAATTTTACTTGACTCTGTATTGAATACTTATCTTTACAAACTCATATTACTTAATCTATTTATGTGGGACTATGGAAATGTTTTACTATTAGACAATTTTCTGAACTCCATTATTTTTAATCTTTGGGTAAATTAAAGTTCATTACCTTTAATGAAAGATAATTCATTCTTCCCAATGTGTCGCCATTGTTGTAGGGAAAACCCAACACCCCCCATCTTTGAATTATTGACTCAAATAACGGAGACCCTTTATATTAATTTTTGGCTAAACATCTTTTATGATTTTCATTTAAGTTAATTGTCTTACAAATTTTGTTATTTTTCAGTTTCATCATATTTCTATTTTGATTGTTTCATTGAATCCGACTTTTCACTAGCTTTCTATCGATACTTGTTTCGTCTCATTTGGTCAACCTGTTTGTAAATAACACTTTTTTGAAGTTTGATCATTTTCTCGTATGAACTAATAAATGTATCATATTTCAATTTTTGCTATTAAAATAGTCATTCATTGTAAATATTAACTGTTAGTTAATCTAAAATTTTTCACTAATGATCCTACAAAATGACCCATTTAAATTGTATAACAAATAAAAACATGTTTAAGAATCTTGGTAAATTACTCCAATTTATTATTTAAAAATAAATTATCAAACCCAAAACCCCAAAATTATAAAGTGACTATAGTCCAATTTATAAAATTGTTAATTCACATGACACACTTCACCTCCGTTCTCTTCCTTTTAAAATTTTGCAATAAAATTTTGCGCTTGCAAAATTACGATATCCCATATCACAATTTCATTAAATTCCTCAATTTATAATTTGCGATGATACAAGAAAACTCCTTATACTTCCTAACTCGCCTCACCTCACCCTCACGTCACCTTATCACTCCATATTCGGTTGACTTCCACCCTCCTTATAACTCTATACTCCTCTCTCCTCCACACTCTTCACGTAATATTCTTTTGATTAAATAAATGGTTTGTTATAATATTTAATTATAATAAAATTATAATTTTAATATAATTTAAATTATAATATAAATATTAGATGATAATATTTTAATTAATTATTAAGTTTGGTTTAATTTTGTTTAATTAAATTTGTAATTAATTAAAATTAATAACATAATTACAACTAATTAATATTTATATTATAATTTAGGATTAGATTTTTAATAAAAAATTCTTATTTTTAGCTTATGCAATAGAAATTCCAGAATTTTAGCAATTTTAATATATCAATTTGGAAGCTCATAAATGGAGTTTTACTTGGCCAAATGAGGCCCAAGACGGCTCATTGGAAAGATAAAATTATGGAGAATATTTAGGAAGTAATTTTATTTCCAAATTTGATCATTTAATGGGCTTAAAATTCAACAGAAAATCAAACTTCGAATTTTTAAACAAAACTAATTTTCTGAGTTTAATTTTCTACATTGTCATTTGCACACAACTTCTTTTGAGTGAAAATCCATTCACCTATGTTCTCCTTGGCCAATTAAATATTCAAAGACATCAATAGAAAAAACATATTTATTTTATTTTAATTATGTAATTAAGTTTTGATTGAAATGGTTTTAATTCCAGATTTGGTATTTGATTTTATTTTTTCATTTTAATTTAGTTTTGATTTGTTTTTGCAGGAAAATAGTTGAAGAGATGAGCAGAAGAAAATTTCAATCATTGAGAATGCTCCAACAATAGGAAAATGGAATTTTGGGCCAATGAAAATTAATAGAGCAGATTTATTCTTCAACAAACTTTCTTGTTTAGAATTCTTTTGTAATTATTATAAGTAACAGATTGTAGAATATTTTAAGGGTTTCTCTCCTATGCGATTCTCGAATTCTAAAAGAATTACTATAATAAGGATTTAGAGTTGTAGGTGTGAGGAGAGAAAATCTCAGATCTAGGGATTATTGAGGGTTTTTCTTTTGCATTCTGAATTATGTATGATGGATAGAGTTTGCACTACTACAACTCTTGTTATAACAACAAAAGTTCAAATATTGTAGAGGACTATTGGAGACCAGAGCGAGAGAGATGGATTCAATAAATTGGTATTTCTAATACTATTGTTTTAAATACTAGTTTCATTTTATGATGGCAGGAATGTGTCATTTTATTTATATTTGTACACAATTATCAGTATGAGTAATTTGTCTCAATCATATGTTGTTATTTATCTCTGCTTTTATGGGTTGAATTTTGATTTCCGAGTAACTATTTATTGAGAAACCTGTATTTTAATATTGATTTAACAAATAATAATATGTTGTGAACTATTTCCTCATATTATTGTTAAGTATTCAAATTACTAATTTAGCAATCAATATCATTTTGTGAACTACTTCATCAGCTTGATATTCATTATAATCCAGAAATATTTAAATCTCAATTATTTACGGTTGGGTTAGATCTATACCTGCCTAATTGCGATAGGATTAGGATTTAGTTCATTTTTCTTGCATTTTAAAATAATTTTGCATTTAGATTAATTCTACATTCCTAAACGTCCTCTTCACAAGGAGACAAACTTTATTTGTGGCTTGGTTGAGCCCTAGATCAACTTAAGGATCACTTTCTTCCCTGATGAAAAAGAGGGTTGATTTGATGTCTTTTCTTCATTGGTGATGAAAGTTATATTTTAAGCCACACGAGATTGAGAGAAGGTAACTGGACTTAGTTAAACTAGTCGGAACCACCATTCCAAAAGGAAAAGGAGTTTCTTTAAGGTCCGGACCGGATGGTCATCCCCAATGTTGTTGCAACAAGTTTTGAGGCTTCAACAAGACCATAGGCCAATTAATCCGCTATATAAACCACATGGGTGTGTGTATAGAGAGTGGTAGTGGTGCAGTTCCAATGGCCTTCTGAAAGAAAGATCCACAGGTAGTAGACTAGAATGAATTAGAGTTTGGTAGAGGTTATCTCTCAGAGGGAGAGAGGGACCAATAAGGGCGTAATAGGAGTTTTAAGTTTTTTTATTTTATTTTATTTTATTTTATTCAGGATTGGATCAACCGGTCTAAGGTTTGAGTATAGGTTGGATGGGGCCTATAACTTCAGTCCATGGAAGGAGAGGATAATGTTTGTTCTCATGGAGAACAACCTATGAGTGTTTGCAATCACCCAAGTTATAACTACAAATGCTACAACTCTGGTAGCCCACGAATTGAAAGATGTGAAGGCCAGATGTATCATCATGGGTTGGGTGAATGATAATGTGATCCCTCACTTATTGGGGAAGTATAATGCCCATGGGACTTGGTCTTCTCTGATGAACCTCTATAAGAGTGAAATCATGTTGAGAGAGAAGCTTAGGAACACTAAGATGATTGAATTAGATACTTTGGCGTCATACCTCACTAAGATTCAACTAGTTCAAAATGAGCTTAGAGGGGTTAAGATATCCTTTCTAGATGATAAATTAGTAAGGAAAAGCTTGAGTGGGTTCCCAAAACCCTGGGATACCATTGTGAAAGGCATTCTAGCAAGAGAAAAACTACCATATTGGAATAAACTATGGGATGACTTCATCTAGAAGGAGATTTGAGAGAAATATTTGTTTGGAGTAGGAGATAAGAATGGGTATGATGAGATCCTTTCCCTTGTCATTCAGGAAACGAGGAGAAAAGGTTCAAGTAGTAGGGGTGAGGGGTCAACCTCACAACTAAAAAAGAAGAAGGACTTAGCTAAGGTCAAGTGTTTTCCCTAACATAAGATGAGACACTATGCTTCACAATGTTCAAAGAGGAAGAAAGGGGGAAGGGCACATAACCAGCTATAGTTGCATTGACAGAAGCTTAAGAGGAGTTTGTTGTAACGCCCTTGTCCCACACTTACCCAAGATAATCAGTCTACCGAGGTAAATATGTGATGAAGAGTTACTATGATATGGTTCAACTCCCCAAATATAGTTAAAGAAGTGGAATCGACAAACTGAAACCAAATTGACCTTCCTTGGGACCTACAAGACCTCTAAGGGATAACTAACCACTCCAAGTGCCCAACCCCTGAGTTAACTTGATTTTCACTGACCTAAACCCCTAGTTGCTCCCATCACAAGGCCTTAATGTGACTGAAACCCTCTAGTCACTCCCACAGGCCTGCTTCTCAACGTCTACAAACTTTTTCACCTAGTTCTGTTTTAGTGACTGCGAGATTTAAGCCACTTTTTCAGGTTAGTCTTCAGACCACTGCTCAGAAATTCTTGAAACATTCCAGAACAATGAATGACACAAGGAAAAAGCCTTTCATGCAAAACTTAGATAAGAACTTGACCTAACCAGGTCTATCCATGACAAAAATTTCGTCAAACACATCATGAACAAGCAATGTACATGTCATAATTACACATATGAACATAGGGGTCTCATACTTATTTGAGAATTGCCAAGAAGGTTTGATGTCCTATCAAAATAGTTGCATTATAATCTATTAGTTCATACATTCATTGAATTTTCATTTACTAACCAAAACACGATGAGAGCTATAACTCAAGTATGTCATAAAACCATGCTTATAACCAACATATAACTAGGTAAACAACAATAATAAAACAACCATCATAGCCACATAATAACAAGTACATTTGCACATAGAACACAAGAGGAAAAGAGCTCTTATTAACGTATGCAAAATCCAACCAAATCAGGGGCTTCTATGTACCACCTGACCATAGATTGGGCCAAAACAAATCTATCTTTCATCTAATCACCCTCATGCCATATTCAAAGCATGAACGTGGGATCTCATGGAATAAACCAAGAAAACCAAACCAGGGATTCAAGAGGCAAAACCACCTCAACCCTCAACGAGTGATTCCACCTCATATTCAGACATCACTAACCATCACCAGATTGGTCTTTATCCAAGTTGTCTAGGGCTCTAGAGCGTTTGTTCCAACTTGGCTTCCAGGACTAGTAACTCAACCTACAATCGTCACTGGGCTCTAGAGCATTTTTCCAACCAAGGCTTCAAGGACTAGTAACTCAACCCACCAAGGGCTCCAGATCGTTTTTCTAATCAAGGCTTCCAGGACTAGTAACTCAACCCAAGTTGTTATAGGGCTTCCAGAGCGTTTGTTCAACCAAATATCCAGGAAATAATAACTCAAACCACAACCATAAGGAACATGAGCACCAACCAGAAAACAAAATGTAAAACCCACAACACTATGGCTATCTAGGAAATGGCAAAGTTATGAAAAACCACTGTCAGTCTAGACAATCCCCCATGCCAATGATAAATCATAAATAAATAACCACATTCATATGCCATGCATGTCAAAACTAGCAAGGAAATCATACATGCAACTCGATACATGCAAGAAAAACCCACTATAGTTGTTGATCCCGCTGTCCCCTTGCGTTTCTTGCTCAAAATCCCAAGTACGCCATAATGCTCCAAGAGTGCTCTAAGAAACTCTACATGTGCAAGCGTATGAGAGAGGAAATAAAATGAGAGTGCCAAAGACTGAACTGATCCTTAGAAGCCTTTTTATTATTGAGGCCTATATTTTCTTCATTTTCCTTCATTTTTCCTTCAATTTCCTTCTCATGCAAATTTGTGACCTTTCACCTTCCTTTTCTCCTATTTTCCTTTATTTTCATAAATAAATTTCAATTAATGCCTCTTTTCCTTTGTCAATTTCCTTAGCCATAAATAAACCAAATTAACACCCACTTGGATGTTTTTTCCCACCATTTAGCTTGGAATACTTGTCCCATGACCTTGGTCTTATATTTTTTAGATGGAAATTCAACCAGGGTTGTTACAGAACCCTCCCCCTTGGGGGTACACTGTCCTCAGTGTTCATTGACACCTATGACTAACAAACTGCTGAAAACAAAACACACTTCCTATGGAGCTTTATAAATTATCTTGTTGCAATATTTACAATGACATCTGTTGAAAACCATGACAACATACCATTTACTGGAGATTTATAACACAACTTATTATGTTATTTACAATAACTACGACATATGCTCATGCACATTTGTTTCAACCAACAAATAATCATACTGTCTATGGAGCTTTATAAACATAGCTCATTACAATGTTTACAATAATATACACATATGCACATATGTGCATTTTCTCTAACCAAAAAATAAAGGATACGATAGCTGCATCAACAACAAGGGAATCCAGAGGCTCACACCTGCACCCTAAAAAATAGTACTAAGATTCACCTCCTTCCCAAGATGTCCAAAATCCACTGCCAAAGTCAAATCTGCATCCAATGTCCAACGCTCTAATCCTTGTGTTATGTGTCCCTCCAGTGAACAAGTATCGACTCATTGTTCTAGGGCACACCCTCAATGTGCTTCTGATTCTATCTGGAAATGCTAATGACCAAAGCAAATCCATTTCCCTGACCTTCCCTTCTCTGCTACATAGTCTCTGAGGCAATTTGGTCATCCCCTTCTGTGCAATCAAACACTTTCGAAGTTTCGCGGGCATCCCCTTCTCTGCTACATATTCCCTCAGGTGACCCCTCCCTTGGAAAGGTTTCCTTGCATTGGAAGGTCCAAAAACCAAGGCACATTCTTGCCTCAAAACAATCATACTGGTCATAATATGCTCGTGGAAATCAATGGACACTATTGGGTACAAGTGTCCCACTATATCCTTGCTCTCAAAGTGGCTTACCAACATACTGCTGCCTGTTCCAATTCATTTTGTTGTCGCTGCTAATTCTTGAAGTCAATTTCAACCACCTAAAATGGGCATTTTCATGCTTTCCTGTACCAAGCACCTAATTTCCTTTAGATTAAAAAAAACTGAAATAAATTCAAATCATACCTCATTGGTAACCCGTCAATAAGGTATACCTACCATTGTGTTTACTTACTGTCACAACAAGTTAGACTAGCTCTTTGATAAAATCATCATGTATAAACATATCACATTTAGTTAACTCAAAACACAACCATCATAATCAAAATCATGAATCACATGCAATCATCATAAACCAAAATCATAGATCACATGTAACCATCAAAATCATATGCATAATTAAAACTAAAATAATGATACTTATCCTTTAAATGGCTCTTTTGCTTCTACCTTTGTTCATTGTCCTTTCCGTTCACACACTGAATCGGTTGCTACACTTGACAAGAACCAAGTGCCATCTCTTCTCTTCAATCACATACACATACATAATTTACATTACAACACACACCCACACACGGCGTACAACATCACAAAATACATACACCTACACCCAATGTACAACACAACACATATATCTACACCTAGTATACAACAAAATACATACACGTACACATACTACCACACGATGAATACACATTTCACGATACAACGAATACACAATACAAATAACACAATACCACATGTGCACACACACAATGTGTACAACGTGTAGACAATACCACATGTACACAACACCACCTGCACAATGTGCACACAACACCATGTGTACACAATGCCACCTGCACAATGTGTACACAACACCAAACATACACGACAACACATGCACAATGTGTACACAACACCACATGGGCTCAAAATCTCATGCATGACATGTACACAACACCACATGCACACAACACCACATGCACAATAACACACACAAAATTACATGTACATAGTTACACCACATATACAACATGTATGTAACACCATATGTACACAATACCGCATATCCAACATGCACATAACACGATATGTACACAACACCACATCTCCAACATGTGCACAATACCATATGTACACAACATTGCATATACAAAATATACACAACACTATAGGTACAACATGTACACCAAATACACAACAGTAATAATAGACATACAGAGACAAAACTGTCTCTACCAAGCAACCTTGCTTCTGGTGTCTCTTTTTTATCCATGCTTGTCCCAACATGTCACAAATTACACTGCTTTCATTCCGCAGATGTGTCCATCAACATTACCTATCATAGCATAAACATAGACATAGTGCAAAAACATAATATCAATCATATCCACATAATATTGGCCTCATTGATTTGTCAAGACTACTCTTCCCACTTGATACCAGGAACCCCTTCACGCCATTCACCTGCATAAGCAATCATTCCTCCACAAGAATGATTCCTGACGACCTTGTCATACAACGATACATACATAGATATATACATATAACATCAGCATAAAACAATCATGATCCTTGACAACCTTGTCAAACAACGACACATACATACATATATACATATAACATCAGCATAAAACAATCATGATCCCTGACAACCCTGTCAAACAATGACATACATACATACATGTATACATATATATACATCAACACAATCATGATCACAACATAATTACTAGATATCATAAGGTCAAGGTTAAGAGAACTTCCTTTATCCATGCACAACATACACAACATTGAGAACAATAGTTCCCAACATAAACAAGGCATTGATGCCTCAAACCCATTCACTTTACCTTTCTCATAATTGTCCTACCACCATCCATTTACCGCAATCAACTTGACCAATCCAACTGACTATCATATTCTTGCCTTTAGTTGCCTTGTATTCATGCATTGAGATTCATCCGAGTCTTACATTACCTGTTAGGCTCCACACAACTCTCCCCAAGCTCCATTAATTTTCCTCTTTCCCAAACCAATTCCCAAGACCCTCAATACATAAAAGACAAGAACAAGAAACAAACCAGAAGAAAACCATGAAAAACAAATAGCAATACGACACCACAAACAAAATGGCATGGCCATGCACCATACATAAACAAAATTGTAAATCAATCACAAACAAATCATAAAGCACCGAAAGCACAAAGCTAGTGACAAACACCATGAATCAATCGCCATAATTCCCAATGCTTCCAAGGAATATTCAACTTGAGCCTTCTTCAAGATTTCTTGAAAGTCTATTTTTCCATGCAATTCCTTGCATCATATTGCCATAAACACATAATTGTCAGTGTATAAATAAACATAACAATATATCGGTTACCGTACCTTGTTGTGCCAAGCATGTTGCCTTGTAACTGAACAGGTTCACATATCATCTCTCAAGGGACTCCAACTCTCTTGACGAATCCAACTATAACTAAAAACCAATTGTTACACCTATCAAATACATGTTCACGAATATAACATATATCCACATAATGTTAGATGAAATCAAGGCTAAGAAGACTTCATGTATTCATGCAAATCACTCATTCATTTGGAATTTCGGTTTCCAAACATAGCCAAAGGAATTCTTTCCCAATTCCTTTCTCTTACCTTTTACCTTGCTACAGTCGAGTCTTACTATGTATTGTCACATCACCCAGCTGTTTTTTCCAAGGAAAAAGGCGCAATTTTATTAGTGAAAATAAAATCACATGTTACATTTGCAAAGATTCATAACAACATCAAGTCCATGACTGATGATAGGCTGAAACATACATAAATGAAAGCGAACTAATGTACAAATGGGGAGGAAAGCCTAGGCTTTTCTCCCTTTCTTTTTTTCCACCTTGCGCCATTCCCCTTGGGATGGCGAAGAAGAGACAAGTGCAAGCTGGTTGCTTGGACCAGGCCCTACATTGTCCTTGTCTGAATCTGAAGTGTCTGATGTGTGGGTGCGTTTATAACCACTGGTTTCCATAGCTTCTGACATGGGTGCAAATTGTACTAGATTGTCCTGAGATACCGTGGGGACCTGAACGAACTCCTCCTATTTTTCTGGTACTTGTGATGTCTGGTTGTTCCTGGGATGTGTGGACTCCTTCTCAACTTCATCTTCCTCCACTTCCTGTGGGGTTGGATGGAAGTTCCACCCTTTTGGTAGCTTCCCATTTTTCTTCCTTTTGATGTTGTCTTTTTTGGCTTCCGGGCATAGATTTTGAAGATGCCCTGTTTGTCTGCAGATTCTACATTTGAAGGCTGTGTTTTCATAGTCAAGTGTCTGAGTCCAATTCATCTGCTTGTGGATTAGATGAATACGGTCCGACAAGCCTTTGCTGAGGTCTACGTCCACACAAATCCTGGCATGTGTATAGATCCTTTCCTCCAATCTTTGGGAATCCATCTTTAGATATTTCCCAATGTTGTTCCCGATGCCTGAAAGTAAGCGCTCATCCCATAAATGAAGAGGGAGGTTATGCAAGTGAATCACACTAGCATTCTGGAGATGACCATGGAGTTTGCATCGAAATTTGGGAACAAAGGAGTGATAAAGATACCCGTCGTTCCCCAGAACCATGGCCCCTCCTGTAGAATACAGTCCCTGGCCTCTGGAGAAGGGAATTTTACTATGAAAAATCCTTTAGAACAAAGATGTATTTCACAATCGAGGGACCAATTGGTCAAAATCTAGTGAAAAAGTTCCTTAGGTTTTGGCCAAAAACAATTAAATCGACAAATAACAACTTGTGATTCGAAAGAGGCACATTGCACATCTGCTTCTGTGTCCTCTATATTTAGTTATGGGATTGAGTTCATGAGCTCCACTATGTATGGACTGGAGACTGAACCTTCCTGTTTGTTTGGTTTTGTCGTTGTTCTTTTTCCTTGAAGTATATTCTTAAACGAGGAGCCTCCATTCATTTGGTTCATAGTGACTTCTGGGTGAACCTGTACTCCTGTAAAACACTGCCTCCATGAATCAGGTTTTGCATGTGTGCTGGATAACCAACTTTCTGCATAATGGAGAGCTTCAGGAGAAACACACTATCTGCATGACAAACCTAGATCGAAAGGGAAAACCCCTCTGGAAGTTTTATAAAAATTTGAAAGTTGGAAGGGTTTACCCGAAACTGAGAGTCATCCTCCTGCAGAAAGCCCCAGGCCGCACGATAGGGGGAGGTTCAAGAGCCACCATGGGCCGGTCTGGAAGGGCCCAGGCCAACACATTGGCAGCTTGAGCCAAAGAAAGAGTCTGTAGCGACTTGGGGAACCAATGCCTGGAGGGAAACTGCAAAAAACAGAGGAACTACACTGGATAAAGGCATGGCACCACCACCGCTGAAATTCAGGAGACCAGAACCTTCTGGGGGAGGAAAAAACTAGAGCTCGAAACATCAGGGGTCCAGAGCAGCCTCGACATCCATATAGCGCTCATCGTGGAGCCAAACAAACCACTGAGAATCTCCCGCGAGACCCCCTACAACTTGTCTTGAGCAGCATAGGTCCAGATATCAATCCTTAGGCCGCCATTGACCACTAACCAACATTGGCTTGCATCTAGAATGCACAGCAGGTTGGGGAGGATGAACCACGTCAGCCGCCGAATCTCTAGATCCTTCTGGATCGTTGAGTAGAAAAAATCCCACCACAACAACCGAGTCGGCCTGTAAGAATGGACCACCGAAAGCCCATGGGGTGAAAAGAAGCCAGGCAGCTAGGTCGAAAATGATGAGACCACATGGGACGTAATCCTCCATCTCCGCCATGAATCCAGATCCCCATGGACGCCCTTCAAACCATCCCAAGAACATAGCACGACAACCACATCCAAACCCTTGTTTTTGCAAAGAAAAAACCCTAGCTCCATGTGCATCATTCTTTGGCATACCATTGCATCAACACTCCCCATATTGTTCCTTCACATCACCTAACTATTAGTTATATAAACAAGTCAATTGTTACCTTGTCATGCTAATACCAAGCATGTTTCTGTACAACTGTTCACACATATCAGTCACACAGTCCAAAGATCAAGACACTGTGTCTATCAATTAGGATCAACCTTTACCAAGACTAACAATTATATCATAATCAACTCACAGTCATTAATCATATTACTACAACTAGCACCCACTTACACTCAAGTACATATTTGTTGTCTTAACACATATTATGTTAGTACAACCATCTTAAAATAAGATCATTCCTTCATGCAAGATTATAGACACATACTCATATCATGCAGTTAATCAAACATTCAAACAACTTGTAAACATACCATGCTAGATAAACCAAATAGATGACATAATCAAACTCATACCTCACTGTATCTTAGGGGAAGTTATTGCATATGCACAAGTCTGTCCATATTAGTACGACAGAATATCACAAATATATCCACTCATACATGAATATCATAACTAGAACCATTTGCACAGGCCAATCTTGATTAGCATGATACATATAACATCAAGATCTTAAGTACAATGACCATAACCATCATGTGTATGACTATAATGCATATACAACAAGTTAACTACCATTCATGACTATCTGACGCACGCGCATATGGCCACAATGATTAACTAGCATTTATCATACATGTAACCACAACAACAATAGAATGACAAGCATGTACATAACCTTAATGCATGTAACAACAATTAACCAACATACTTGCATGCCAAACATACAAACCTGTATGATGATCTGCTCTTACCCCAAGGTCCAATGCTGCAACCTCACTCTAATAATCTTCTTCTCCTGATTTATCTCATCCAACATATCAACATCATAACATACGAACAACATCATGATGACACAAACTACATAATGACCATAATGATGCATGCCTAGCCTACCATGCATGCATAACCATAACCATGACAATGCATGCATAACAAATTCATATACAACCGACATGCATTCATGAAAAACACATCCCAACAACAACAACAATAACTTCTACACGTCTACGTAACTATAATAATGACCACCACCATTTATCCATAACAAGCACATATGCAACCTTCATCAATGCATAACAAACACATTCTGCCCATAGAGTCCAAGCGTTGAACCATGCTCTGATACCACTCTGTGGTATTAGATATCACCCAAAGCTCAGAACATAACCATGCTTTGATACCACTTTGTGGTATCAAATATCAACCAAAGAGAATGTAACTATGTGATGATACTACTTTGTAATGCCCTCCTCCCATAGTTACCCAAGTTAATCAGTCCATCGGGGTAAATATGTGATGAATAGTTACTATGAGATGATTCAACTCCCCAAGTACAATTAAGGAAGTGGAATCGACAAACCAAAACCAAACCAACCTTCCTCAAGAGCTGCAGGAACCCCAGGGGTAACTAACCACTTTAGGTGCCCGTAACACCCTCCTCCCACATCTACCCAAGCAACCAGCCAGCTGGGGTAAACATGCAATGAGAGGACACTATGATATGATTCGACCTCCTAAGTCATGTTAAGGAAGTGGAACTGACAGAAACACACCATACAAACATTAATAATCATCTACAAGACCCTCATGAATCAATCCAATACTTTAGACAACTTACCTTGGGGTCCCACTAAATTTTTGTGACAACTTAAGCCTCAGTCGCTCCCATGCTATAGGCATGAGGGCAACTAGAAACCCAAAATTGCTATCACAGGCTTGGTTGCCAGTGACCAGAGACCAAACCTGTCAGTGCTATGCCAATTACTCTAGGATTTGGGCAACTTTTTCAAACCCAGAGCCCATGTCACTGCCTAGAATTGAACCATCTCTTCAAATCAGTAAAATAACATGGAAATGACAGTTTTAAAGAAAATACTTGTTCAAGATCTTGACTGGACCCCTACTAGCCACGACAAGAATTTCATCAAACATATTGCAAATGTGTAATCTACAAGTGTAATTAGCAGTTTTGAGCATATGGGTCTTATACTTAGCTGAGAATCACTAAGAATCATTAATGCCTCAACACATCAACTACCATTCCATCCATTAGGTCATAGATACATTGATCATTCAATTACAAGTAAAAACATGATGAGAGCCACACATGGTTGTTGTCATAAAACATATACATAACCAACATAATAGGGACAAAAATATCAATGAAACCACAACCATATACACCACATATAATCCACCATAATACTCATAGAAATACGACTTCCAGGGCTTCCAGAGGCCATCCAACAGTGATTCCACCTCACGGTCGGACATCACAAAACCATCATTGGATCGATCTCTATCTAAGTCATCCAGGGCTCCAAAATGTTTGTTCCAACTAAGGCTCCAGGACTAGTAACTCAACCCATAGTTGCCGCCAAGCTCAGAGCGTTTGTCCAACCAAGGCTCCAGGAATAGTAACTCAACCCACCAAGGGCTCCATAATGTTTGTCCAACCAAGGACCTAGGACTAGTAACTCAACCCACCAAGGGCTCTAGAGCATTTTTCCAACCAAGGCTACAGGACTAGTAACTCAACCCAAGCTGTTACAGGGCTCCAAAGCGTTTGTCTAACCAAGGCTCTTGGAACTAGTAACTCAACCCAAGCTAAGGAAACATGAGAACCAATAAAAAATAGACAATGAAAGTAAACCCATAATCACCATGGCTATTCAGGAAATGGCAAGGCTAGGCAATCCATTGTCAATCTCGACATCCTCCATGCCAATGACGGATCACAACCAAAAATCCACATGCATATGCCATGCATGCCAAAACTAGTGAAGGAAACATACATGCAACTTGGTATCTTAAAGCAAATCTGATGTAGTTATTGATCCCGATGCTTTCTTGTGATTTCCTGCTCTTCCTTTGCCTTCTTTCTCCAAGAATCCAAGTATGCCACACCCACCAAGAGTGATCCAAGAAAACTCTAAGTCTCCAAGGGTATGAGAGAGAGAGAGAGAATAATGAGAGAGCTCCAAAACTGAATTGACAAAAGGTTACCAACTGATTCTCATAAGCCTTTTTATGAATGAGGTCTCTATTTTCTTCATTTTCCATTATTTTCCTTCATTTTCCTCCTCACATGCAACCTGGGACCTTTCACCTCCCTTCTCTCCTAATTTCCATTATTTTTCATAAATAATTGTGCCAAAAATGCCATTTTGCATTTCCAAAGCCTTAGCCATTTTCTTTGCTAATTTCCTTAGCCATAAACAATCACAAGTGATCCCCATCACTAGGATTCTGCCCAGCATTCAGCTTGGAATAAGTTTCCCATCATGCGTCATTATTATTTAGCCTTTATTCACTTTTATTACATGGAATTTTCACCAGGGTTGTTACAAAAACCTTCCCCTTGGGGGAACATCGTCCTCGGTGTTGAACAACACCTATCACCACAAAACTTCTATAAGCAAAATATATACTACAGATGGAGCTTTATAACTTAGCTCAATGCAGTATTGACAATGATCACCCTGCTGAAAGAAAACCAACATACCAACATAATAACATGACATGATAACAACATACCACATAGTGGAGCTTTATAACACAACTCATGGCGGTATTTACATCCATATACATATGTACATAAACCAACATAATCAAAACATATACCAAAACATATACCAAAGAATATACCAAAACACCAAGCAAAAACTAGTTTGTCGGAACCGACAAACAAGGAAGGATACATAGCCCGCATCTGATCCACCATCTCCCATGTAGCTTCATTTGGGCCCAAAGTGCTTCCATTACACCTTAAATTGATCAATTGCTCGGTTCCAGAGCATGAGTACCTTTTTCTGCAATATGCACTGAGGCTCTAGATGGAATTCTCCATTTGGTTCCACCTGCAATACAAACTAATCGATCACATGATCAACATCCTTAACATACTTCTTAAGCAAAGGTACATGGAATACATTGCGGACTTTCATTGTCAGAGGTAGTGCAAGTTGATAGGCTACTGGCCCAATCCTCTCAATGATATTTAAGGGTCCACAAAACCGTGGTGCCAACTTGGCACATGATCCAATCTACAAGTAGATCTTCTTTGGTTTAATGTGCAAGTACACTTGTTCCCCAACCTGAAACTCCTTGAACAACCTATTCCGATATGTGTAGCTCTTCTACCTATCCTGTGCTTCCTTTAGATTCCTCTTTATAGCTTGCATTTCCTTTTCCATGTGTGCCAACATATTTGGTACAATTAACACCCTGCTAACTAGATCACTCCAAATGATGGGAGTGTTACAACTCCGCCCATACAATGCCTTGAAAGGGATCATTCTCAATGATCCATAATACCCATTTTTGTACGTGAACTCCACCAAGGGGAGATACTCTTCCCATTTCCACTGCTAATGCATCACATACATCCTCAACATGTCCTCCAATATCTTGTTGACCCTCTTTGTTTGTCCATCTATCTGCGGATGATAAGCCATACTAAAGGCCAACTCTGTGCCCAAACCTGCAAACAACTCCTTCCAAAACTTGGAAGTGAACTTCGCATCCCTGTTTGACACAATCTTCTTTGGAACACCATGCAATCTAACCACATCTATGATAAATACATGTGCTACATCACTAGCTGAGAATGTAGACTTAACCAGAATGAAGTGTGCAACCTTTGTCAACCTGTCCACAATAACCATGATGGAATCATGTTGTCTCACTATCTTTGGAAACCCTGTGATGAAGTCCATGGAAATGACCTCCCATTTCCATTCTGGAATCACAATCAGTTGTAGTAGTCCACCTAGATGCTTACATTCTTCTTTCACTCGTTGATAATCAAAACATCTAGCCACAAAATTTGCTACATCCCTCTTCAAATTCGACCAATAATAAAATTTCCTCACTCCGGTCAGTGTCTTTTGATACCCTAGATGACCCGAATATGGTTTTTATCGAAACTCCCTCAAGATCACCTTCTTGAGCTCACTGTTATTTCACACATATATCCTATCTTAGAAACTGACCAATCCATCTTTCGTAAGACAATAATCCATACCCTGTGCACCTGCACCTATTCGTGTACCATCACCTATACCTGTACCTGTAATATCACCTGTACCTATACATGTATCATCACTTGTACTTGTACATGTGCTTTGCTGTAGCCTGTGCACAATATCCATATATCTGACATCCTGTTGACCTGCCCACAAGATCCTATCCTATAAATCTGTCCTATAGGAGCTCATAACTGCTAAGTGATTTACCTATATCCGCTTGCTAACAACATCAACCACTTTGTTCTCTTTACCTTTGATATATAGGATCTCAAAATCAAACTCGCTGATCGTGGCCAACCATTTAGCCTACCTGGCGTTCAGATTCGACTGGTCAAACAAATACCTCAATCCAATATGATGACTCATAGTACAAATATCCTTCCAAGAAGATAATGTCTCCACATCTTAAATGCATGTATTATAGCTCCTAACTCCAAATCATGTGTGGGATAGTTCTTCTTGTGCTCGTTTAGTTTGCAGGACTCATAACTTACCACATCTCCATCCTGCATAAGGACTCCACCAAGTCTTCTCTTGAAAGCATCTGTGCACACTAAAAACTCTTTGTCTGGATCTGCAATCTGTAGCATTGTTGCATGTGTCAACAACTGCTTAAGTTGCTGAAAGCTAGCCTCACACTCCTCAATCCATTTGAATTTATTATCTTTCCTGTGCAATGATGTGATAGGATAAACAATCTGTTGGAAGTTCCTAATGAACCTCCTATAGTAGCTTGCCAAATCCATGAAAGATCTCACCTCATCTATATTCTTAGGATCTACCCACTCCATTATGGCTCTTATCTTCTTTGTATATACTGCAATGATGTTATAGGATAAAAAGATCTGTTGGAAGTTCCTAATGAACCTCCTATAGTAGCTTGCCAAATCCATGAACGATCTCACCTCATCTATATTCTTAGGATCTACCCACTCCATTATGGCTCTTATCTTCTTTGGATATACTGTAATGCCCTCCTTGGAGACAACATGCCCCGAGTAGTGTACCTTAGTCTGAAAGAAACTACACTTGCTGAGCTTAGCATATAACTGATGCTCTCTTAAAAACCTCAATACCACTACTATGTGTTCGACATGCTCTTCCTTATTTTTAGAATATACGAGTATATCATCAATGAACAAAATAACAAACTTATCCAAATATGGACACAACACATTATTCATCAAACACATTAATGCAATTGGAGCATTAGTTAAGCCAAATGGAACTACAACCAACTACAACAAACTCATAATGCCTGTACTTGGTCCGAAGAGTGGCCTTGTAAATGTCTTCCTCTTTGATGCGTATCTAATGATATCTGGATCTCAGATCAATCTTCGAGAACACTGCTACTCCCTTCAACCGATCGAACAAGTCAACAATCCTCGGCAATGAATACCTATTCTTGATGGTCACTTTGTTCAACTGCCTGTAGTCAATGCATAATCTAAGTGTTCCATATTTCTTATTCACAAACAATATGGTGTGCCCCATGGTGATACACTTGGCCTAATGTACCCGTTGTCCAACATTTCCTTCAGTTGCAACTTTAACTCAACCAACTCAGGTGTGATCATCCTGTAAGGTGCTTTTAATGTTGGAGCTGCCTCTGACACTAACTCAATAGAAATGTCTACCTCCCTGTGAGGTGGAAACTCTGTAATGTCCTCAGGAAATACATTCTTGAACTGTTGTAAAAATGGGTACTCTCTCAACGCATCCATATCCTCAACTTCCTTACCCTTATCACTAGAAATGTGCACTGCGAATAACTTACACGCTTTCCCGCAACTATGCTTTGCTTGCATAACTGTCACCATCCTAATTGATGTAATTTCTTCTTACCTTGTAAGACTCTTGGTTCTCCATTGTCATCAACGCACTCAATGGATTTATCATAAAAATCCACCTTGCTTCTATGAAGATACAACTAGTACAGGCCCAACAACATATCGTATGATCATAATGGTAATACATTTAAATGTGATGCGGTAGGCATACCATTCAAGTCAAATGCACAAGCTCTTACCCAATGATGAACTCACTTCTTCGTACCTATAGCCAACTACACTAACCAAGACTCTGCATGCAATTCCTTACTCAAACCACACTTATCCACCAAGTCAGGACTAACATAGCTATAATTAGATCTAGGGTCAATCAAAATAGAAATAACTTGATCACAAAGCTTACTGTCCATTTCAATGATAGATGCCTAATGCTCTGCCTGTTTGTTATCCAATGCTGCATAGATACGTGGAATACTCTGACCAACATCTCCAACAGTCTGTGCCTCCTGCGCACTGTATATCTTAGGCCTACCACTCTGGTACTATGGACAATCTCTCCTATGATGATCTCCTCCACAAGTCCAACACTACACGAGCTCCTTATTATGTTCCTCATATCGGTGTCCCTGTCCTCTGTCTGATGCATTGAACCTCTTAGGTGGTGCGAAAATCTCCTTGTTACTTGTATCTTGAGGCCTTGCTCTCTTTCTGTCCCATTTTTCTTTGTTTTTTGCATTACCTCTCCAGTTTGGCTTAGTCTCGGTTCTACGCTTCGATTGTTCATAATAATTCCTTAGCTTCCAAATGGCCTCCTCTAATGATCTAGGCTCGTCGAACTCAATTCTATATTTAAATGCAACCGATTAGCCACTAATGAACCTTTGAATCTTTGTCTTTTCCTCTGTGATATAAGGCACATACCTAGGTAACTCCAAGAACCTGCTAGTATACTAATTATCCTTCATGGATCCCACCTTTAGCTCATAAAATTCTTTCGCTCTGTCATCAAAGTATCTTGATGACAAACACTTCTTCTTGAATAGCTACTCAAACTCACTCCAAGTCAAATCTTCCTCATGAATACATATGACATTCTTCACATCTTCCCACCAAATGTCTGCTTTACCTTTGAAACTGAATGTAGCCACTCTAGCTTTCATGTTCTCTGAATAGTCATGCAACCTGAAGAATTTCCTCACGCTAAGCAACCATGCCTCTGCATCCTGTGGTTTCCTCATGTCTCCATAAAATTTTGTTGGCTTTTCTTTCTTAAACTCATCCAACAAATATCCCCTATCACTCCTCCTGTAATGATGATGATGATGATGATGGTGATGCCTATCTGAATCAGAACTAGAATCATACCTGTGTTTATGCCCTCCCCTATATGGAGTGTCCAATAATTTGCCATCTCTAATTGTATCATCTCTATCTGATCTATGACCACCATGCGATCGACTACCATATGCCCCATTAGTTCTAACCTCCTTCTCATAGCTGATCCAACATGGTCCCTGTTGCTGCAAATATGACAAACTCTGAAGTATTACTGCATTTACCTCTGCTTTTTTCTCTTGTGCCTACATGATTATGTCATTATCTACCTTACAACTCCTTATTTCTTCCTTTAAGCTTCTCAATGTAACTGCCAAATTGGAAGATTTCCCAACACCATATTGCCCTTCGGATTCATAGGGAGAGTCTTTGTAGTCA
Source organism: Pinus tabuliformis (assembly GCA_031772625.1). NCBI lineage: Eukaryota > Viridiplantae > Streptophyta > Pinopsida > Pinales > Pinaceae > Pinus > Pinus tabuliformis. The sequence goes on from CM062819.1 coordinate 400,961,077, forward strand.
ACCATCTTGGTAGCAATTTGATATTTCTTCCTATAAGGTGTATCATGTCAGCTAAACCAAATCACAATAAACCAACGTACCTTAGTATAACTCGGGGAGGATACCTTGTCTACAAGATAACCAAATCAATGTGATACATGTATAACATAATCATGACAATATGTCGAAATATAAAACATAGGCATATGACCATGCAACCATAATTCTAGTTAGGGTCCAGTCATCAATGCATGACCTTAGCAACAACACACCACGACCTCATGCATGACAACCACCACTACATCACTGTAGACTTGACCACATGAAAACATGAACATGCATAAGCGATGCATAACCATCCACACATATGAGCAAACATGTATGAATGAATGAACAATACTTGAAATCAAACATGCAAGAATGGTACATGGAACTAAGCACACAAGAATGTAACCAAGCATACTACAACGATACATGTAAGCGACATAAATCGACATGTAATCAATCATACACTCACGACGATGCATTCCTCAACAAAACATCAAATTTCACCTGATGGCATCACTACAACTATGAACAACATCACGCAAATGCAACAAGCACATGAAATGCAAGGGTGATAGACACACATGAAACTAACATGCATATATGACCAACACATAGCCCATCTAGTCCGAGGGGTGAACCATGCTCTGGTACCACTCTGTAACACCCTACTCCTACATTTACCCAAGCAACCGACCAACTAGGTAAAACATACAACAAGCGACCACTATGATACGATTCTATCTCCTAAGTCACGTTAAGGAAGTGGAATCAATGGAAACACACCATACAGATATTAATCATCATCTACATGACCCTCAAGAACAAACCCAATACTTTAGGCAACTTACCTTGGGGTTTCACTGAACTTTTGGACAACTTAAGCCTCAGTCGCTCCCGTGCTATAGGCATGAGGGTGACCAGAAACCCAAAGTCGCTCTCACAGGCTTTCCTACGAGTGACCAGAGACCAAATCTGTTAGTGCTATGCCAACGACTTTAGGATTTGGGCCATTTTTTCAGGCCTAGAGCCCAGGCCACTGCCTAGACTTGAACCATCTCTTCAGATCAGTAAAATAACATGGAAGTGATGGTACTAAAGCAAATACTTGTTCAAGAGCTTGACTAGACCCCTACTAGCCACGATAGGATATTCGTTAAACATATTGCAAATGTGTAATATATAGGTGTAATTAATAGTTTTAAGCATAGGGGTCTCATACTTAGCTCAGAATCGCTAAGAACCATTGATGCCTCAACACATCAACTGCCATTCCATCCATTAGGTCATAGATACATTGATCATTCAATTACAAGTAAAAACATTATGAGAGCCACACATGGATGCTATCATAAAACATATACCTAACCATCATAATAGGGACAGAATATCAATGAAACCACAACCATATACACCACATATAATCCACCATAATACTCATAGAAATACCAGGAGAAATAACCTTTCATTAATGATTCAAAATCCAAACTCGGGCTGGGACTTCCACTTTCCATCGGACCGTAGAATGGTTGAGCCAAATATCTCTTCATCCATTCACCCTCGTGCCATATTCCAAGCATGAACGTGGGATCTCATAGAACACATCAATCAAAAACTATCCAGGGCTTCCAGATGCCATCCACCTCAACCCATCAAATAGTGATTCCACCTCACGGTTGGACATCACAAAACCATAATGGGATCGGTTTGTATCCTAGCCATCAAGGGCTCCATATCATTTGTTCCAACTAAGGCTCAAGGACTAGTAATTCAACCCACAACTGTCATCAGGATCCAGAGCGTTTGTCCAACCAAGGCTCCAGGACTAGTAACTCAACCCACCAAGGGATCCAGAGCGTTTGTCCAACCAAGGTTCCAGGACTAGTAACTCAACCCACCAAGGGCTCCAGAGAGTTTTTCCAACCAAGGCTAGGGGACTAGTAACTCAACCCAAGCTGTTACAGGGCTCTAAAGCGTTTGTCCAACCAAGAATCCAGGAACTAGTAACTCAACCGAAGCTAAGGAAACATGAGAACAAAAAAAAAAACAACCAATGAAAGTAAACCCACACTCACCATGGCTATCCTGGAAATGGAAAGGCTAGGCAATCCATTGTCAATCCTGACCATCCTCCATGCCAATGATAGATCACAACCAAAAATCCACATGCATATGCCATGCATGCCAAAACAGGAAACATACATGCAAATCGGTACCTTCAAGAAAATCTGATGTAGTTCCTGATCCCGATTCCTTCTTGCGCTTTCCTGCTCTTCCTTTGCCTCCTTTCTCCAAGAATCCAAGTATGCCACACCCACCAAGAGTGCTCGAGAAAAAATCTAAGTCTCTAAGATATGAGAGAGAGAGAGAGAGAGAATAATGAGATAGCTCCAAAACTGAATTGACAAAAGGTTACCAACTGATCCTCAGAAGCCTCTTTATGAATGAGGCCTCTATTTTCTTCATTTTCCATTATTTTCCTATATTTTCCTCCTCACATGCAACCTGTGTGAGAGAGAGAGAGAGAGAATAATGAGATAGCTCCAAAACTGAATTGACAAAAGATTACCAACTGATCCTTGGAAGCCTTTTTATGAATGAGGCCTCTATTTTCTTCATTTTCCATTATTTTCCTTTATTTTCCTCCTCACATGCAACCTGTGACCTTTCACCTCCCTTTTCTCGGAAATGCCATTTTGCCTTTCCAAAGCCTTAGCCATTTCCTTACCCAATTTCCTCATCCATAAACAATCACAAGTGATCCCCATCACTAGGTTTCTGCCCAACATCTAGCTTGGAATAAGTGTCCCATCATCCGTGGTTATTATTTTGCCTTTCTTTACTTTTATTACATGGAATTTTCACGAGGGCTGTTACAATGCCCAACCTCTGAGTTAACTTTCTTTTCACTGACCTAAATCACCTGTCTCTCCCATGACAAGGCCTCAATATGATTGAAATCCTTTAGTCACTCCCATAGGCCTACATCCTAGTGACTACATACTTTTTCACCCAGTCCTATGCTAGCAACTATGAGATTTAAGCCATTTTTTCAGGCTAGTCTCCAGACCACTGCCCAAACATCATGAAACTCTCCAGAACAATGAATGACACCAGTAAAAATCCTTTCACACAAAACATAGATAATAACTTGACCTAACCAGGCCTATTTTATGACAAACTTTTCGTCAAACACATAATGAATAAGCAATGTACAGGTCATAATTACACATTTGAACATAAGGGTCTCATAATTGTCTGAGAATAGTTAAGAAGGTATGATTCCCTCTCACAATAGTTGCATTATCATCTATTAGGTCATACATTCATTAACATTTCAATTACTAACCAAAACATGATGAGAGCCATAACTCAAGTCTATCATAAAACCATGCTTATAACCAACATATAACTAGATAAACAAAAATAATACAACAACCATCATAGCCACATAATAAAAAGTACATTTACACATATAACACAAGAGGAAAAGAGCTCTTATTAACATATGAAAAATCCAACCAAGTTAGGGACTTCCACATACCACCCAACTATAGATTGGGCTGAACCAAATCTTTCTTTCAACCAATCACCCCCATGCCATATTCCAATCATGAATGGGGATCTCAGGGAATAAACCAAGAAAACCAAACCAGGGATTCCAGAGGCCAAAGCACCTTAACCCTTAGCCAGTGATTCCACCTCACGGTCGGAGATCACTAACCATCACCAGATAGGTCCCTATCCAAGCTTTCTAAAGCTCCAAAGAATTTGTTCCAACTTGACTTCCAAGACTAGTAACTCAACCCATAAATACCATTGGGCTCTAGAGTGATTGTCCAACCAATTCTTCCTAGGCTAGCAACTCAACCCACCAAGGGCTCTAGAGTGTTTTTCCAAGAAAGGCTTCAAGGACTAGTAACTCAACCCAAGTTGTTACAGGTCTTACAAAGAATTTGTCCAAACAAGGCTCCAGGAACTAATAACTCAACCCACAACCATAAGGAACATGAGCACCAACCAGAAAAAAGGTAAAACCCACAACACCATGGCTATCAAGGAAATGACAAGGCTAGGCAAAACCACTGTCAATCTAGGAAATCCTCCATGTCAATGACATATCATAACCAAATAACCAGATGCATATGCCATGCATGTCAAAACTAGCAAGGAAATCATACATGCAACTCGATACCTGCAAGCAAAACCCGCTATAGCTGTTTCTCTCGTTGTCCCCTTGTGCTTCTTGCTTTCCTTTGCCTTCTTGTTCCAAATCCCAAGCATGCCACAATGCTCCTAGAGTACTCCAAGAAACTCTAAGTGTGCAAGAGTATGGGAGAGAGAATAGAATGAGAGTGCCAAAGATTGAACTGATCATGAGAAGCCTTTTTATTATTAAGGCCTTTATTTTCTTCATTTTCATTCTCATGCAAATCTGTGACCTTTTACCTTCCTTTTCTCCTATTTTCCTTTATTTTCATAAATAAATGTCAATTAATGCCTATTTTCCTTTGCCAATTTCCTTATCCATAAATAAACTAAATGAACACCCACTAGGTTGTTTTCACTCACCATTAATCTTGGAATTTCTGTCCCATGACCTTGGTCTTATATTTTTTACATGGAAATTCAACCAGGGCTGTTACACTTGTCAAGAAGTTCAAAATGATATTCATACCTTCCACCTACCTTATGTCGGGCACATTATTAGTTGGACTCAAAACTGCATATGGAGTTTGGTGATGATTCCAAACATTCAATGGCCCTGGAATAATGATATTAAAAATTGGATTAAGGGGCAGGACGGAAGTGAAGGACATGTTGTGGGTGCCAGAACTTAGATGGAGTTTGATGCAGTCTCTGTGATGGAGAAGAAGGGGTTTTGTGTTGCTTTCTAGGATCGAAAGGTATTGAAAAAACCCAGGGGATCTAGCTCTCATGAGAAACATGTCATAGGAGTTAGAGAGAGAAACATGTATAAGATAAAGGGCCAACCTATCTGAGTGATGGTACGAAGCATAGTAGTGACATAGAACAAGGAGTAAGTAGATCTGAAGGATGAGTTGCTCAAAGGTAGTTAGCCTCCAAGTTTAAGAGGGGAGGAGGAGTTGACATATTCCTCCAAATATGTTAAGAATATTTCTTGTTATGGAATGACCTTATAGGATGTTCAAGAGTGGGAGGCTTCTAGGAACTAAGCCAAGGAAAACAAGATTTCAAGGATGTTTTTTAGACCAAATGGAAGGGATGGCTTCCAATTCAAAGGGAGTAGCCAAGGCAACAAATGCGATTCTAGTATCAAAGTTAGTTCTAGGTGGAAGAAGTACCTCCCTCAATAAGAGGGAGTGTTGATGTTTGTAGCTCAAGCAAGTACTTCTGCACATGCCTAAGTGTATATGCACACAAAATTCACCCAAGATCTCCTTAGACACTTTCTCTAATGTGAGCAAGTTGTTTTTGTAACTTAGTTTAAGTCTAACTTAGGAAAATCATGTAATTATTATGTTGGCTTATTGAGTTAAAAGTAAACTTAGAAGAAGTAAAATAAATTAATTTAGTGAATATGTTTTAATTGCACCCCTTAATCTCAAGTGAGGCAAGATCTAATCTTGGACATCAATCTACTTAGGATATTATGGTTGGGGGTTTAGCTCAATGTAAAGTTATACAAGCAAGGTTGAGGAGAAAGGGGAGACACCATACAACAATACAAGATTGAGAAAGGCATCTCAATAAGTGTGTTGGGTCCAAGGAAGGGCCATCATGGAGATCTAGATTAGCCAAGGAGGGCTTCATTAGCAAGATCAGATCCAATATCGTATTTATTTCCTTGGTTGGGCCATTTTCCCAAGAAGGGAGCTTGTGTAAGTTCATATTTTTTTTAATGAAGAACTCTTATTGGGAAAAATTAATTGTGTCATTTTCCTGATTGAGATTGGCACATTTTGCTTTCGAATGAATTTATTTTTCCAATGCCCTATGTTAGGACTCTGAATTGACCACTTTTGACCTTGTATTTTTGCTATAATATTACCCTCTTCAGTCCATAAGTTGAAAGCTTTTGATTATATAATGACCTAATCATTCCAAGGTATGAAGCAACTCTCCTCATTACTATATGTTTAATAATTCATTACATATTCATGTTATCTTTATAATTAATCTTTGGAGAAGTTAACCAAGTTGCTAAGTAACCGTTGAACTGTCTAAAGTCTGCAGAAATTATAGTTTGTAGTTGCTGCAACACCAGAAACAACAACTATGTAGTTGCTGCAACATCAGAAACAACAACTACGCAGTTGCTGCAACACCAGCAACAGCAACTATCTAAAGCAGGGAAAACGTTATTTTGCAACAACTGGAACACCGGAAATGACAAACGGAAATAGCAACTATCAGAAGATCGGTAGAGTTCCATGCTGACACAGCACGATCAGCAACTGTCCAGAAAGGGTGAAACACAGTTACAGTTGCTGAAACACCAGGAACAACATGAGTTTACTAAATCAGCAACAATGGTGAAGCGGCAAAGGATAGTACGAGGATTCAAAGAAGATAGTTGAGGTTTTTTTACCAGCTGTGTAATAGTAAGAGACCCAAGAAAGAATATACTGTCACACTGTTGTAACGACATCCTGTAACAAGGATGGATTTCTTATTTTTGAAAAAAAGGTTAAACTGAATGAACCATGACGGTCTATTGTAATAGATGTCTCCTCTATAAAGAGGAGACATCTACATTAGAAGGGGGGGAAAGAAAACAAGTTGTAAGGGAAATTTTGAAAAACAAAAACAAGTCTGAATCTTCATTGTAACTGGACATTTTGGCAGATGAATAAAAGGTTGTTCTGAGCATCTAATCCGACATCTGTGTTCTGGGGAATCTTGTGAGAGGGACAGGGCCCACCTTCTTCACAAGATTCACCCATTTATTTTCTGTTAGTGTGTGAGTGTGTTTGGATTTTGTAGCATTATCTCTGATAATTTCCTTTTGCTGATACGCTGTTTTGTTAGTTGCTTGATATTGTAAAAGAGTACTTCACGGGTGATTAGAAATTACAGTGTGTATTGGCAATTTGGTTACAGGGGCAGGTGCTGAACATCCTTACCCTGAGGATAGGGTCTTGATCCTCTGCTAACAGAGCAGCCATTATTTTTCTTTGCAGATTTGTATTCTTAGTTAACTGCTTTCATTACTGCAATATATTTTAACTGCTATAACATAGAGTAAAGAGTTTGACAGAAAATAGAATTGTGTATACTACAGCTTTTAATGCTTTTAGAGTTAAGCACATACAGTATGCGGTCACCTTTGAAATAAAAGGACTCTCCCGGGTTGACAAGTTAATGTGGTACTCGACTATTTAATCAATAAACAATCCAAGTAGCCAACATTTTGGCGCCGTTGCTGGGGAAGGCGACTAGAGATTTTAAAAGCATCAATGATTTCTTTTTAAGAATAATAGGTGCATGAGAGGACACAGGAAACCTAATTTCACAGGCGGCAAAGGCGGGGGAGGAAGAAAGACCTTCATTGACGAAATTATTTCAAAGGCCGAGACATCACAGAGGACGAGTTCCCAGAGACCTCAGATCCAGTATTCCTCACAAACAGATCGATAGACGGAGGAAGTACTAGGACCTGAAAGGAAGCTGGAAGTACCAGAGCACACTGAGGAACCGGTAGAAGAACCTGAAGAGACAGAAGATACTGAAGATAGAGCAAGCAATTAAGGAAAAAGACCAATGGAGGATAACAGATCAGAAGGAAGGGGGGAAAACTCACTCTCTACCCTGGAGTTCCCTATTGGGGAGCTCCCGAGAGGGGAAACTCCTATGAAGAACATTCCACTTTCAGCATTACCCAACTTTCATGGGTTATCCTCTGAAGACACGGATGAATTCCTCTTTGAATTTGATATACTATGTAGAAGTTATGATTATGTGAGTCCTAATCAGAAACTAAAACTGTTTCTAGCAACACTGAAAGGGAATGCGTTAAGGTGGTTTATGAGCTTAGGAGCTCAGGCAATCACTACCTGGGAACAGATGAAAGAAAGTTTTCTGGCCAAATATCAGGATTACTGCTGAACAAGAGAGAGGAAGGAAGAGTTGTTTAAAATGGTTCAGAAGGAGGACGATAATCTGGAGGACTTTGTGGAAAGACTGCAATATAATCTGTAGCGGTCTGATCACCCTACCATGAGTAAAGATATTCTGAAAACAATACTGTTGAAAGGGGTACAAGATGACTGCTTGGACATGTTGAATATGCTTGGAAAAGGGGACATTTCCAAGGAACCATTTGATGAAATTATCAACCTCTGTATGAGATGTTCAAGAGGAGCAGTAAGCAGACCAAAAAGCAGGGACATCGTATATTCAAGAGTCCAGAAGTCAGCAAGTGGAGGAGCAACAAGGGCTGAAATAGGTAATTTGTTGGAAGAATTTAAAACTGAAATGTTAAGCTCTTTTGCTTCACAAATTGATGCTCTGCAGGTAAAAAAGAAACAGGCAGAAGCAGAAGCTTCCCTAGCTATTTTTTGTTCTAAATGCAGAGAAAAACACCCACTCAGGGAATGCCCACTAGATAAGGTACCAGTCTGCACGATCTGTGAAAAGGACCATGAGACCCAGCAATGCCCCTCTCTGCCGGGAATAAAAGCAGCACTGCAGTCAACTGAAGAAGAGGCTGAAGCAGTGTACCTGATGACACAGAGGAGGCAATGGCCACAAAGACAAGGTATGAATTCTAACACAACATTTAGTCGTTGGAATAATCATTCTCCTTTTCAAACGAATTACCCACCCATGAACCAAATGCAGTACCCACCCTTTAATACGATGAATTTTCTACCCATGCAACAACCAAGTCTTCCTTTTCCTGATCCTACCATGTGGAATCCTTGGGCTCCCTAGCAATCATATTTTAATCAATGGAATCCGAACTGGGTAGCCCAGCAGATGCCATTTCCTCAGCATCAACAATCTCTTTCCTTACCATCCAATACTCCTCCGAATAACCAAGCAATTAGACCACAGCTGCCTGTGCAACCTAACCCCTAACCACAGCTGACTCTGCAAGTAATTGATGTTCAAAATCAGCCTGTCTCCCCTATGCAATGTAACGATATCCATCTCCGTTCAGGGAGAATTGTTGAACCCATCATTGATGACATTACTGAATCTGATAAAGAGGAAGTTGGAAAAGAAAAACTAGCTAACAATAATGCTAAAACAGTTGAATCAGCATCTAACAACAATGCTCAAACAACAGATCCGCCATTCCCTGAACGTCTGACTCTCACCAAAATGCTTGAGCAACCTGCTTTTAACCTTTTAGGCGAACTGCAGAATTTATATGTTAAAATTCCATTGTTGCAAGTGCTAAGAGATGTTCCCATTTATGCTAGGACTGTTAGAGATATCTGTATAAAAAAACCTGGAAGAAAAGCTAAGGACCCCCTCACAGTTCATGTGATGGGAGAACTGACTGCTTTAATGATAGAAAAAGATCCTCCTGTGAAATATGGTGAACTTGGTCACCCTACAGTAACAGTTCAGGTTGGAAAAACTTTTGTCTCTAAAGTTCTAGTATATTTGGGTGCAGCAATAAACATTATGACGCTTGAAACAACACAATTGCTGCAGTTAAAAAACTTTATTAAGGAAACTCCAAACATTCTAGAGCTGGCTGATCGCTCTACAATTAAACATGAAGGAGTCATTGAAGACCTAATAATTTCTGTAGAATCCTGGAATTACCCAGCTGATTTTGTGGTGTTACAAACTAAAACAAAGTTGGGGGGTCATCCACTGATTCTAGGAAGACCTTGGCTAGCTACAGCAGATGCTTTCATCAGCTGTAGATCAGGATCAATGACCATCTCTAATGGGCAGGAAACCAAACAGCTTACCCTTTATCCTCATGCTACACCCATGATTAATAATGACAACTTTGTATGGGTAGATTATGAGGATGAAGAAACCCAACCTATCTTGACTATCGGACAAGATTTAACTTTTAAAGATTCTACCGAAGATGAATTAATCAGTAGCTTCATTTCTGAACCTTCTTCGGTTAGCCCAGAAATGTATAATCACTTCACTGCAATCTTGGAATCTGAATCTCAGCAGAACATGAAAACTAAAAATTTATCTCAGACAATAGTAGGCAGCTCCTCCAAAAGTACAACAATAGAAATTGAGCCTGGCAAAGCATTAAATATAAATCCTAACTTAACTGATAATGAAAAACAACAGTTAATAAAGTTACTCCGGGAGAATAAAGAAGCATTTGCATGGGATTATACAGACATGAAGGGGATTTCTCCTGAGCTATGCAACCACCGTATTTATATTAAAGAAGGATCCCTCCCAGTCTGTCAACCTCAGCGATGGATGAATCCCAATTTAAGGGAAATTGTGAAGGAAGAAATTCAAAAATTGTTGAATGCAGGATTTATATATCCTATATCTGATAGTGAGTGGGTTTCCCCACTTGTAATTGTACCCAAGAAAAATGGCAAATGGAGAGTATGTGTGGATTACAGAGCCCTAAATAAAGCCACCCAGAAAGACCATTTCCCTTTACCATTCATTGATCAGGTATTAGATAATTTGGCAGGTAAGAAATTCTTTTCATTTTTTGATGAATTTAGTGGATACAATCAGATTAAGATTGCACCTCAAGACCAGGACAAGACCACATTTACTAGCCCATGGGGGACCTTTGCTTACAGGGTTCTTCCATTCGGGCTATGTAATGCTCCAGCAACATTTCAAAGAGCAGTGATAGGGATTTTTTCTGATATGCTAAATGATTCCTTAGAAATATTTATGGATGACTTTACTCCTTATGGAGTGAATTTTGAGAATGCACTGCAGAACCTTGAAAAAGTACTTAAGCGATGTATAGAAGCACACCTTGCCTTAAGCACTGAAAAATGTCATATGATGATGAATCAAGGTATTGTATTGGGTCACTTCATCTCATTCCTAGGAATTCAAGTCGATCCAGCCAAAATACAGGTAATTCAGACCCTCCCTATCCCCAAAACACAAACTGATGTAAGAAGCTTTTTAGGACATGTTGGATACTATAGAAGATTTATCAAGAATTTTTCCAAAATAGCTTCTCCTCTATTTGTGTTATTAACAAAAATGCTGAATTTAAGTGGACTGATGATTGTGAAAAAGCATTTAATGAACTTAAACATCAGTTGTCTACAGCTCCCATTTTGAGAGGACCTGATTGGGCACTACCCTTTCATATATCCTCTGATGCCTCAGATACTGCAATTGGAGCTGTCTTGGGCCAAGAAGAAAATAGTCTTCCCTATGCTATTTATTTTATCAGTAAGAATATGACACCAGCTGAACTGAATTATACAGTCACTGAGAAGGAATTCCTAGCAGTCATTTATGCTATCAATAAGTTTCGACATTATATTACTGGCTACATTACTTTTGTGCATACTGATCACTCGGCCATTAAATATCTAATGAATAAATCAGTTACAAATGCTCGAGTTACCAGATGGTTATTATTATTACAAGAATTTGACATCACAATTGTAGATAGGCCAGGAAAAGAAAATGTAGTTGCTGATTTCCTTTCTCGATTAAAAACTGATGAAAATATTCCAGTAGATGATTCTTTTCCTGATGAATATTTATTTGCAGTATCTGCTCACTCACCTTGGTATGCAGACATTGCCAACTATTTAGTTGCAGGAAAATTACCATCGCACCTATCACACAGGGAAAAAAGAAAGATCATTCAGCAAAGTGCTAGGTACAGCTGGATAAGCGGGTGTCTTTTCCACACAGGACTCGATCAAGAAATCCGGAGATGCATTGGTGAAGATGAAATTTATGATGTGTTAAAAGCTTGTCACGATGGCCCTTGTGGAGGGCATTTTGCAGATAAAAGAACAACACACAGAATGGGTTATTATTGGCCCTCACTCTTCAAAGATGCAAAGAAATATGTGAAGGCCTGTGATAGTTGTCAAAGAATGGGCCAGCCTAATCACAGGGATGAAATTCCACTCAAACCCCAGGTAATTCTCGAACCTTTTGAGAGATGGGCATTAGATTTTATAGGTCCCATTAATCCCCCATCCAATCAAAGAGTGTACATACTAGTGTGCACAGATTATATGACTAAATGGGTAGAAGCTAAGGCACTCCTTAAAGCTAATGAAGAATCAGTACTAATATTTTTATTTGAAGAGATCTTTGTTAGGTTCAGATTGCCTAGAGAACTAGTCACGGATGGAGGACCTCCTTTCAACTCTCATGGCTTCAAGGATACACTTCAAAAATATCATATTAAGCACAAAATGACTACACCTTATCACCCCCAGGAAATTGGGCAGGTAGAAAGCACCAATAAAGTCATAGAAGCCATCTTGACAAAAACAATAAAGGAGAATAGAAGGGACTGGTTTCAAAGGTTTCCTGAGGCATTATGGGCCTATAGAACTACTTGGAGAAATACAACGGGCTTTTCACCTTATGAATTAGTTTTTGGAAAAAATGCTGTTTTCCCTGTAGAGTTTGAAATCAAAACTTTAAGAACTGCTTTAGCTGTTAACCTTGACTTGACTGATGCACAAACAGCCAGGTTGCAGCAGCTTCAGGAATTGGACGAGAAGAGACTGGATGCCATCCATCAAACAACCATAATACAGCAACAAAGAAGTAGGTGGCATGACAGAACCATCAAGCAAAAGCAGTTTCAGAAAGGTAACTGGGCTCTACTCTATGACTCCAGTTTTGAGAATTTCCAAGGTAAGTTAAGAACAAGGTGGTTAGGGCCTTATGAAGTAGATGCTGTTTTTCCAAATGGGACAGTCAGACTTTTAACGATTGATGATAGCAGAACACCACTACTAGTGAATGGGTATCGACTTCGTTTGTATCAGCGGCCTGTTTCTAAAGAAGATTTTAAAGCTACTTGCATGACGGATATACACTATGCTTTCCTCGGGGAACTTGCTGTCCCTCAAGGCACTTAAATCTCTGTTCATTTTTTTTTTTTTTTTAGATTAGATATTCTTTTCAACTAATAATCCCTGCCAAGGGTTGCCATATTACAATTCATTATTTTGCAGATCTTAGTTTTGGAAAATGGCTGAGAACAAAAACTTCAAAAGAATCACTTTGCGGACTTGGGAACGTTTTTTGGACCATAAATCAGTCTTTCATCATTTCCCATTGTTGCGACACCATTTCCCGTTGCTGCAACACCACTCTTGTTGCTGCAACACCATTTCCCGTTGCTGCAACACCACTCTTGTTGCTGCAACACCATTTCCCGTTGATGCAACACCACTCTTGTTGCTGCAACACCATTTCCCGTTGTTGCGACACCATTTCCCGTTGCTGCAACACCACTCTTGTTGCTGCAACACCATTTCCCGTTGCTGCAACACCAACTCCCGTTGCTGCAACACCAACTCCCGTTGCTGCAACACCACTTACCGATGCCGTAATGCCTTTTTCAGTATACTAAAAAAAGCACCAAGTTCTCCACTTCAGTTCCCAAGAAATGAATTATTATTTGCATAAAACATACCATTTCCTACCAAAAGAACCAACCATACAATATGATGATTACAATCCTCCACTATTACTTCCTGTCAGTAATAAAAACCGCCGTATTCTCATACTTTTAGACCCGCTTTAATCATTATTAATCCAGCAAAAGACAAGACAAGACTTTTCGACGCAGCAACTAAAAAGGTAAAATATAAAGGTACACATGATTATGCATGGATATTAAATAATAGTTAATGTGGAGACGTTGATAGGACTACCGAATAATTGTACTTCCAATCATATCACTTAGTCGTAGCTTTTGGGGGGGGGGATTACCAAAGCACTGTCATAATTGTATAGCACGCCAACTGCCGCCGCCCTTAACTCTCCCGGTAATATGTAAAAGTCACCTCATCGTGTCATGTTACCATTTGCAATGGTTTACTCTGGACTGAACTCGGAAACTCGGCTCTGTACTGAGAATTCTCACTGAAACAACAGCTATGGGAGGAAATCTCATCACATACGAACCTGGCACAACAACACTTCTTGCTCTATCCCGAGGCTTACCAAATATTCCTGCAAGCGGGATGGCTAGATTATTTTAGGAGACTTCTAGATTTCGACGCACAGCAAGTCCTTGAGTTTGCATGCAATTTAACAGAGGGGTTTTCCGTCGTTCAGGGAGTACAAATTCCAGTCACAGAGGAAGTCATAGCCCAAGCTACCGGGCTACCAGCTAATGGCACGTGCTGGTTCAGTAGGAAGCACCTGATCCTCAACGCGCAGCAGGATTTTCTTCAACCGGGCGAGCAGGTGGAACCCAAGGGCAGAGGCGTAGCACTTCAATCACTTCCTCTACCATGGCCGAAAGTTGCTGAGTTTGTAAAGCAATACCTGACGTGCGAAGGTCGGTACTAGGTAATTTACCAGCACGATTTCGTCTTGTTGAATCACTTGAGGCATAGCCAGTTGATAAATATGCCATACTATCTATTGGGATGTCTTAAAAATATGTCACGTTACACTGTCAACGCAAAGCGTCCGCTCCATTCCTTGAAACACCACCGTCTAGCTCAATTATTGATAAATAAAGGCCTTGCCTTAAATAACCCCCCTCCCCTCATTAATCCCCACCAAGAGGAAGAAATCCCTCAGCCAGAGCAGGAAATTCCTCATCAGGAAGAGGAAATTCCTCACCAAGTTGAGGACATACCTCAACAGGATGAAGAAATTCCTCAGCAAACAGAGGATACTTCAGAGCAAATACCCGAAGAAATTCCTCAGCAAACAGAGGATATTTCAGAGCAAATACCCGAAGAAATTCCTCAGCAAACAGAGGATATTTCAGAGCAAATACCCCAAGAAATTCCCCAGCAAACTCCCCCACAAGTTGCTGAAAATGTACAATCAGCAGTAGAAATACCCATGCAAACAACCCCATCCCCCAATAAAACCGACCCATCCACTCCCATACTTGGTATTTCTACCGACGACTCAGATGATAACATCTCTATTACCCTTCTCAAATGAAAGAAGCAGCAGAAAAAGGAAACCCCATCGAAAAGAAGAAGAACTAGGGCTTCTGTCAAGGCATCTGCTATTTCCGCCACTGCCCCTATTTTAAAGAAAGCTAGCCGAAAAAGAAAAATATCTGAATTCCCTGCTTCTCTACCCAAGCAAAGGACTCGGTCGTCTGTAACAGCTGAACCCCCTAGCCCCACTCTCCCCAGCTCTCCACCCATCATGTTAAGAACCCGTACTCCCACCAGCCCTGAAAACTCCCCTTCCTCACCCTCTAGGGCTGAGATGCAGAGTGTTCACAGTTTTGTGACATTATCTTTCGAGGTAGCTGTCACACAAGAACCAGCTGCCGACACCCAAGGTAATATTGGCCAAGTGGCTGCAACACAAGAAACAACCACTACCCCACTAGATGACACACAAGAACCACCTGTTGGGGCTATAAATGTTCAAATGAATGCTGAAACACAACCTCTGCCTCCACTGGAACTTGCAGTTCCACAAGCTCAGCCTACCATATTTGCCCTGCAGGAAGAAATTGAATTTCTGAAATCCCAAATTCAGGATTATCAGGAGGAAATAATAAGGGTCAAAGAAGCTTATCAAAATGAACACAACCTGCACATTTTAGCACAGGTAGCATCTGTAGCGGAGAAGAGTAAAGAGAGTGAATATATGTGCGCCAAGTGTGGTGAGCTATACACTCAAGTAGGATACAAGATAGTTGCAGTACCAGTGACTGCAGTTATTCCAAAACCTTCTGCTGTTGTAGTTGAAATGAAAGAACCTACTGTTACACAAATTGCAAAAGCAAAAACAGAACCACCACAACCCTCTGCTGAAACAGAGCAACTTGCTGCAATACAAGAACAAACAGGCTCTCCAAAAACTGTGCAGGAGGAAACAGAGCAACCTGCTGCAACACAAGAACCAGCAAGCTCTCCAAAAACTGTGCAGGAGGAAACAGAGCAACCTGCTGCAACACAAGAACCAGCAGGCTCTCCAAAAACTGTGCAGGAGGAAACAGAGCAACCTGCTGCAACATAAGAACCAACAGGCTCTCCAAAAACAGTGCAGGAGGAAACATAACAACTTGCTGTAACACAAGAACCAACAAGTTCTCCAAAAACTATACAGGTGGAAACAGAACAACCTGCTGTAACACAAGAACCAACAAGATCTCCAAAAAGTGTAAAGAAAGAAGTAGAAGAACTTGCTGTAACACAAGAACCAGCAGGCTCCCCAAAAATTACAGAACAAGAAAGAGAAGAACTTGCTGTTATAGAAGACATAAAATCACCCCGGCCTACCCAAATTGTTATGGAACAAGAAGAAGAAGCATTGGCTGTTACACAGGAATCAGCAGGAAATGGAGAAGAAGACATAAAATCACCCCGGCCTACCCAAATTGTTATGGAACAAGAGGAAGAAGAATTGGCTGTTACATAGGAATCAACAAGAAATGGAGAAGAAGACATCAAACCACCTCGACCTACTCCAATTATCACAGAACAGAAAATTCTCGTTGATGCCTTTACACAAACTGAATCTCCCTCTGTCAGTGGTGCATGCATAGAGACCGCTAGTTTTCAGGAATTAAAGGGAATATGGTGGAAAGAATATGAGCTGTCACAAGGGAAAGCATTCCAACAGCAAAAGGGAATCTGGTTCAATTATGCATATAAGAATTGGGAAGCACTTGAGCAGTCTAGAACTCAGTACAAAGAAATTAAGGAACTAAAGGCCAGACTGCCCCAGATCTTTGATTTGGTTCAAAGAATACTTGCTACAAGAAAACCTTCCTTCAACTATGCAACATTTTTGAGGGAACGACTAACATTCTTACAGATAAAGGCAGTTAGAGATGGTAGACCTCATCAGGTGATCACAACAGAACAATTTATTGAAACCTTTGCTGAAGCACCCAATAATGATCAAAATTTGTTGTGTGAGCTTTATCTCCACAACGAAGCTATGTATGAAGACAGAAAAATGAATATACTCCCTCTTGTTGGCGACATATAACTCAGAGCTTTCATTTCCTTTCTAGCCAACCAACTCACTTGGCAAAACGCTTTCATCTCAGCACAACACAATGAACAGAATTGCCTCCTTTGGATTAGGGCTGAAACCCAAAATGCAACTACTTTCATTGCACAACACCAAAGAATGTTAAGTGAACCTGGAATGACTGATCACATTAGGCAACTACAAGCAGTGGTCTTGCGAGATTGCCAACACTATGTGAAAACAAAGGCACCTATGGTTATTAAAGCGAACAACCTATTCTGGGAAAACTGTCCCAAGGAAAGACAGGAGTATCATCCCTACAATCCCCCTAATCTACAGGCATCAATATCAAGGGTACCTTTCTATGTTAGATGTATGGAGCAATGTGCTGAAAAATGGATTGGCTACAGATTTAAATTTCCCCTCTTATGGTTATCTGGTCAGCAATACAAGGGTAAGCTTGGATCATCCAAAAAGGAAGAGGTGGCAGCATGGAGGCAACTAGAGACTGTCTGTGGGTTCAGAGACAGGTTTGATAACACTTTCCATAGCTACCGTATCAGCAATTTACACTGTTCATCCCAGTACTCCGACTCAGATTCAGAGTAAGCATTGCATGAGGACATGCAACCCTTTCAGTTGGGGGGATGTTAGGACTCTGAATTGACCACTTTTGACCTTGTATTTTTGCTATAATATTACCCTCTTCAGTCCATAAGTTGAAATATTTTGATTATATAATGACCTAATCATTCCAAGGTATGAAGCAACTCTCCTCATTACTATATGTTTAATCAGTCATTACATATTCATGTTATATTTATAATTAATCTTTGGAGAAGTTAACCAAGTTGTTAAGTAACCGTTGAACTGTCTAAAGTCTGCAGAAATTATAGTTTGTAGTTGCTGCAACACCAGAAACAACAACTACGTAGTTGCTGCAACACCAGAAATAGCAACTACACAGTTGCTGCAACACTAGCAACAACAAATATCTAAAGCAGGGAAAACGTTATTTTGCAACAACTGGAACACCGGAAATGGCAAACGGAAACAACAACTATCAGAAGATCGGCAGAGTTCCAGGCTGACACAACACGATCAACAACTGTCCAGAAAGGGTAAAACACAGTTACAGTTGCTGAAACACTAGGAACAACATGAGTTTACTAAATCAGCAACAATGGTGAAGCGGCAAAGGATAGTACGAGGATTCCAAGAAGATAGTCGAGGTTTGTTTACCAGCTGTGTAACAGTAAGAGACCCAAGAAAGAATATACCGTCACACTGTTGTAACGGCATGCTGTAACGACGATGGATTTCTTATTTTTGACAAAAAGGTTAAACTGAATGAACCATGACGGTCTATTGTAATAGATGTCTCCTCTATAAAGAGGAGACATCTACATTAGAATGGGGGGAAAGAAAACAAGTTGTAAGGGAAATTTTGAAAAACAAAAGCAAGTCTGAATCTTCATTGTAACTGGACATTTTGGCAGATGAATAAAAGGTTGTTGTGAGCATCTAATCCGGCATCTCTGTTCTGGGGAATCTTGTGAGAGGGACAGCGCCCACCTTCTTCACAAGATTCACCCATTTATTTTCTGTTAGTGTGTGAGTGTGTTTGGATTCTGTAGCATTATCTCTGATAATTTCCTTTTGCTGATACTCCGTTTGGATTCTGTAGCATTATGTCTGATAATTTCCTTTTGCTGATACGTTGTTTTGTTAGTTGCTTGATATTGTAAAAGAGTACTTCACGGGTGATTAGAAATTGCAGTGTGTATTGGCAATTTGGTTACAGGGGCAGGTGCTGAACATCCTTACCCTGAGGATAGGGTCCTGATCCTCTGCTAACAGAGCAGCCATTATTTTTCTTTGCAGATTTGTATTCTTAGTTAACTGCTTTCATTACTGCAATATATTTTAACTGCTATAACATAGAGTAAAGAGTTTGACAGAAAATAGAATTGTGTATACTACAACTTTTAATGTTTTTAGAGTTAAGTACATACAGTACGCGGTCACCTTTGAAATAAAAGGACTTTCCCGGGTTGACAAGTTAATGTGGTACTCGACTGTTTAATCAATAAACAATCCAAGTAGCCAACACCCTAGTTGTTCTTTTATTTAGTAGATGTAAACCTGCGCATAACTAATTATTGGATTACTAGGGTAATACAAATTAAAATATATAAACAATGACAACTTTGTATTCTCCAATGCTTATTTTTCTCTAAGATTGAAGATATGAGAATACCATTGGTTGAATATTGTAATTAATTAGAAGGGTTTGTGTTTTCTTTTATATATAGCAAGATATATCTGAACTGAGATTTTGACATCCCATACCCACTTGCATGCTAAGGGTACACTTTTGTGTGGTCACATGCCTCAAACCTATCCCTAGTGAAGCCATATGACATACCTAGTTGTTCTTTGAGCCTACACATAGGTCCTATGACCTTACACAAATTGATAGGTGTCTATCTCATCCCCGAGTGCAATGATTGATGGGATATAGATTGGGTAATGAAATGGCTCCTATCTTTTCTATCTAATGATTAGTCTAATGAAATGATGAACTATTCTTTTAATGGTTCTTCCTCCCATTGATTTCGACATCTTATGATTAATGCCTATGGATTGGTTAGTTGTTGTATTATTACCGCTTTTTCATGAAGTTGTACCTCATATATGTTTTAATTGACATCTATATCTGATTAGGTGCTCAAAACTAGGTTCAAAAATCAAAGTGCTAGAATCTTGATAAACTTGGCTTCAAATCGAAGCGCTTGTCATTTTGATTCCAATGGTGCGAATGACACTCAAATTCGAGCTCGTATGCAGAAGTTATAGCAAGTCAAAGTTCAGGTTTGACTTTCTCACATGGCAAGATTGTATGATGTGGCAAGGTCCTTCAATGAATGAGGAGGTTCCAAGTGGCAAGCGGCCATTGGACCACGCATGTCACAAATCGTAATCGCAGGCAGGTCGGCGTTAAAAATCGGCCCCCGAGCATGGAAGGGTTGCGATGTGATAAGGTAGGCGGGAAGGCATTCAAGAATCGGCCGGAGGTGCGACGCGATGGATTGCAACACACATCGGCCAAGGGAGGTGTTCTAGAATTGGCCCGCGATAGGTATTGGGTTGCGATGTGATCGCACATCTCTCATGACGCTACAAATCGACCCCGACAAGTTTGGGTTGCGATGCGATATCACAATCACAAATAGTGACATGGTGCAAAGTGCTGCATATATAGGACCCCGGTGCTCCGCTGATTATGAAAGGATCCTGAACGCGATACATTTATAAGCTCCAGTTAAGAGTTTCGTTGGGTCCGCCGAATCGCAATCGCATATTGCATGCCTTGTTCACAGTCCATAAGACTACAGGACTCCGCCGATTGTGATTTGCGATCAGTCGGTGCTGATGGATTATGGCTCGCTGTGCGACAAAATTCTCGCTCGATTAGTGGATTTTTGGAGCGAAATTGTGGGTTCTTTTTTAATATTGGGAGAACTAGGAGAAGTCATAACTTCTTAAGTTTTTCACTAAATTAGATACAAAAAGAGGCTAGATAGCCATTTTTTAGTATTATGGATTGATTGGAGCAGGTCTCATAAGCATTTGAACATTTTAAACACATATTTTTACGCTTTTGAGGACAATAGAGAGGCCCAAGCCATTGGAAGTTGGACCAAGGAGACGTAGTCCAGGAGAGGTTAACTCCTTTACCATGTTCTTGTTGTAAAGTGTTTTTGATGATGTTCTGTACATGTTTATGCTACTATTCAGTTTTTGTTTTATGTTAAATTTCTCATAAAATTAACATAAAAAATCTTCATTTCACTTGCAAAAATTGATGAATCCTTAAGCAGAATGAAAGAATTTTGTTAATAATCCGAGGAAGTTCTTATCAATGCAAACTAATATTCTAAATCAGATCAATTTGGTATCAGAGCACTAGGTTTTGTTTTGTGAAAGAAGGATTAATTGTTTGCAAGTTTATGTCATGCTTACAAGGTTAAAACTCAAAAGAGGAGAAGGTAAGCTGGTTGGACGCCTGAAGTTGGGTCAAGGGGAAGAAGAGTAAGGTTTCCACAATCTCCAACACCAATTCAGCCTCAAGTTGCAGTTGAGACTCCAGAGATCATGTCTCATGAAGGAGAACCTACAAACATGACAAAATATGAGAAGACCTTTAGAAATGATTTCTTTGATATGACAAAAATGGTGAAGGTCCTCTATGAATAGAGGAATAGCAGGTTGCAAGGAGAAAGTTCCAAACCTCCCAAAGGAGAAGGCTCTTCAGGAGGAGGTAATAGAAAAGGAAGTAGCAGAAATGGAGACAAACCTCCACCCTCTCCACCATATTCTTCATCTTCTTCTTCACAGGCATCTTCACCCTCTTCCACTAACACAACCCTTACTCATAATCATCATCATACTTCAAAAGGAACTGGTAAATCACCTTTTTTAAAACTTGATGTTAAAGTCGATTTGCCCATGTATAATGGTGAAGTGAATGTAGAGAAGCTTGATAATTGGATTTTTCAATTGGAGGTCTATTGTAGGATTCAAAACCTTCAAGAGGATGACATAAAGATTCAATTAACTTCATTGAGAATGGAGGGTGCAACACTGGTATGGTGGGAATCAAAGACCCAAGAGGAGATTAAAAAACATGGTAAGATCTCAATTTCTTGGAATGATTTCATTGCTGCAATCAAAAGACAATTCTACCCTCTAGCTTATATGCAGAAAGACATTATGAATTGGCAGAATTTTAGACAACTAAAAGGTCAAAATGTGCAAGATTACACCCAAGAATTCAGAAAAAGGTCTTTGATGTTAAGTGTAGATTTGCAATCAAAGGATACATTGCTGAAGTACATAGGAGGTTTACACTATTACCTTAGGCACACTATCTTAATGTTTAATCCCAATAATCTAGATGATGTGTGTGTGCAAGCCACTCATCTTGAGGAAAGAGGGGAAAACACCCCAGAAGAAGGTAGTAAAAATCTATTTAAGAGTAAAGAGAAAGAAAAGGGTTTCAAGGGGAAGAAAAATGCATCCATTAAAAAGGAAGGAGAGAAAACAATCTGTAAACATTGTTTCGGAGAGGGTCACAATGATGCTCACTATTGGAAGCTTAATCTTGAAATGAAACCAATGAATCTCAATAGCAAAGGAAAATAAAAGACAACTACAATCACTCAAGAAGAGGATTTGGGATCTGAATCAGGTGATGAAACAAAAATCACATCCATGGGGTTTCAAGGAAAGGAATCCATTGTCAGCACTAATTATTCAAACTCACATAATGAAACGCCAAATGAAAATAGGAGAATAGAACTATTTCACATCAGAGTGATCTCAAAACATAACAAGATTGATACACTGTTTGATAGCGGCTCTCAATCCAATCTTATCTCAGAAAACATTGTCAAGAGTTTAAATCTAGAAACTGTTCCACATCATAAACCATATCCACTTGGATGGGTATGTGACAATGCACAATTGAAGGTTATGAGAAAGTGTAAACTGAAATTCGCAATCACTGCAAAATTCATAGATGAAGTGGAGCTTGATGTTGTGCCGTTAGATATCTGTGGCATTGTTTTGGGAAGTCCATACCTTTATGAAATAAAAGCTATTTTCCATCGACATGAAAACAAATATCACATACTAAAAAATGGAGTATAATATATTGTGAGAGCTCAAAAAAAACAAATCTTTTGACTGTTAATGCAGGGTAGATGAAAAGACTAGTGAATTCGAGCAAGAATCTTGTGCTTCTCATGATCAAAACCGAGAATGATATTGATTATGAAGTGTTTGATGGTTGTAATTCGAATTTGAAAACTGATTTGGTTGACGCTGTTAACCAATCTAATGAAATGTTTTAGGAATCAAAGGGATTACTTCCCAAGAGGGGAAGCCAACCTGAGTTACAGTTGCAGCAAAAGTGTCTTCTTCCTAACATTGGCATGTACAAGATGTCAATGATGGAAAACACATAAATTAAGACACAAATCCAGGGATTTTTGAATAAAAGGATCATTTGGCCTACTCCTTTACTGTGTGGTGCACCTATTGTTTTAGTGCCTAAGAAGAATGGTAAGCATTTCCTTGAATGGGATTCAAGAAGTGGTTTTCTGTTGGGTTGTGTTATATTCTTTCCACGTAGCTAATAGGGGGTTTGAAGGGCACCCGTAACCCCACTTTATGGGGTCTGGAGCAGCGCCCCGGAAAATTTTGGTTTTGGACCATATGTTAGGTTGGGCGAACCCAATTATGGTTTTGTGCATGATTTTCGCACATGTTTTTTGGACGCGATGGTTTTCGGTCCATGGTATTGGACGCGATGGTTTTCGGTCCATGGTATTGGATGCTTCGGCATGTATAAATATGTATTGTAACATTGAAAGGAACATAATGAAAAATCAAGCTGGTAGTCTCGGTTTTGGGATCCGGGGAAAAATCTCTGTGCATATGTGTTTTATGGGTTATGCTCTCGCATTGTTTATTTTCTTTGTTTAAGAATTCGTATGCAGGTAATTTCTGTACAGGTTAAAACCTACATTTGGTATCAGAGTTGTTTTGGCTTCAAGGGGACGCCTTTGTTGCTGAGGGGTTTCGCTCGGGCCTGTGGTAGACCCTGTTCAATGGGAGATCTGCGAGATCGATTCTGGTGGTGAAAGAAGATGGCGAGCAGTGGAAAGATAGAGATTGAGAAGTTCAATGGTCAGAATTTTGAGTTGTGGAAACTCAAGATGGAGGATCTGTTGGTGGATAAAGATCAGTGGATCGCGGTAGATCCGGGTACTAAACCATCGGGAGTGACCGATGAAGAATGGAAGAAGTTGGATCGGAAGGCAAAGAGCACAATACAATTGTGTGTCTCGGATTCAGTATTGCTGAATGTATCAGGGGAAGCTACGACAAAGGCTTTATGGGTCAAGTTAGGGACTTTGTACCAATCTAAGTCTCTGGTGAATAAACTGTTCCTGTGGAAAAAGCTATATAACCTGAGGATGAAAGATGGAGACTCGGTGACAGAGCATCTGAATGCGTTTAATACTGTGGTAAGTCAGTTATTATCTGTTGATATTAAAATTTCAGATGAAGATAAGTGCATCAGTCTGTTGTGTTCTCTACCAGATTCGTGGGATAGTCTGGTTATTGCAATAGGTAGCAATGCAACTGCTTTACAGTTTGATGAAATAGTCTCAGCCTTGTTGACGGAGGAGATGAGACGGAAAAATATGGACAACCAGAATGGTGATGCCTTGTCTATACGAGGACGGTTCCAGAACAGAAACAAAAATAAGTCATCGAGTGGGAGATCTAAATCTAGAGGGAGATCTAAATCTCCAGGAAAACCTACAAAGGTGGTGTGCTGGAAATGCGGAAAGGAAAGGCACTTCAGAAGGGATTGTAAATCTAAAGCTCCTGATAAAGGAAAGGGATCTGATGATGCTCCTTCTGCAGAGGCGAAAACCACCTCAGATGAAGGTGGGGATGTGTACCTGGCTTCTTCAAGTACACATGTAGATCATGAGGCATGGTTGATTGACTCAGGTGCATCCTTTCACTTCACTCCCCATAGAGAGTGGTTCTGCGAGTATGAGAAATATGATGGTGGTGATGTCTTCTTAGGAGATGATAGGAAGGCTAGAATCATTGGTCGGGGAAAAGTAAAGTTGAAGTTGCAAGGTGGAAGGGTTAGAACACTTCCGGGTGTTCTACATATTCCTGCATTGGCCAGAAATCTGATTTCTGTAAGCAAGTTGGATGATGCAGGTGTAAAGACGGTGTTCGAGAAAGATACCTGCAAGATGGTTCGAGGAGCATTGATATTAATGCGGGGAGTTCGGATTGGAACTCTGTACAAGCTGCAAGGTAGCACTGTTGTTGATGGGTGCAATAGTTCTATGGTTCCTGAAAATGGAGTAGAGAATCTAGTGGTCTTTGGAGAGAAGACCATGTTGTGGCATCACAGGCTTGGACATATTGGAGAGAAGGGCCTTCAAATACTTCATGGTAAAGGTATGGTAGAAGGTATGAATAATAGCTCTCTGGATTTTGATTTCTGTGAAGATTGTGTATATGGGAAGCAGAATCGGGTGAGTTTCCCCTCTGGTGGTAAGAGGACGAAACAGATATTAGAGCTTGTGCACAGTGATGTGTTTGGACCTGTGAAGGTTCCATCACTGGGTAAGTCTGTGTACTATGTATCATTCATAGATGACTTCTCAAGGAATACATGGATATATTTTCTTAAGAAGAAATCTGAAGTCTTTGACAGGTTTAAAGAATTTAAGGCTCTGGTGGAAAATCAGACAGAGAAGAAGATAAAGGTGCTGAGGATAGATAATGGTGGAGAATTTTGCAGCAAGGAATTTGAAGATTTTTGTAAGAAGTGTGGTATAGCACGGCAGAAGACTACTCCATATACACCTCAGCAAAATGGAGTCGCAGAAAGAATGAACAAGACGTTGATGGAAAGGGCAAGAAGCATGCTCAGTGGTGCCGG
Source organism: Pinus tabuliformis (assembly GCA_031772625.1). Classification (NCBI taxonomy): domain Eukaryota; kingdom Viridiplantae; phylum Streptophyta; class Pinopsida; order Pinales; family Pinaceae; genus Pinus; species Pinus tabuliformis. The sequence continues at coordinate 400,986,731 of CM062819.1, forward strand.
GTTAGGACAGGAATTCTGGGCAGAGGCGGTGGATACTGCATGTTACCTGATCAACATATCACCTTCATTAGCGTTGGAGGATAAGACTCCACAAGAAGTATGGACTGGTAAGAAACCCTCTCTTTCACATCTAAGGGTATTTGGATGTGATGCATATGTACATGTTCCAAAGGAGAAACGAACCAAGTTGGATAGTAAATCTGAAAAGTGCATCTTTATTGGGTATAAGGATGGTTTAAAGGGTTATAAGCTTTGGAACCCAGTCACACAGAAGGTTGTGTACAACCGAGATGTGTTGTTCAGAGAGGTAAAAGATGTTATTCAACATGAAGTCCAACCAAAGGAACCTGAGAAGATAGAGTTTGAGCCAAAGGAGGAAGAATCAGACTCTGCAGTAGAGGAGGAATCAGAAGATGAAGAGCCACAAACTCCGGCTGTGAGAAGATCAGTTCGAGAATGAAGGAAACCAGAAAGGTATAGTCCATCTGCTTTCAGTTCAAATTTTGCTTTGTCTGTTACTGATAATGATCCCAAAACTATGAAGGAAGCAGTGGATTCAGAGGATGAAAACTCTGGAAAGAGGCCATGGTCGATGAAATGGCATCTTTGCATAAAAATGAGGCTTGGGATCTGGTAGAGTTGCCGGCTGGAAGGAAACCCATTGGCAACAAATGGGTGTTCAAGAAGAAGACAAATGCAGAAGGAAAGGTGGAGAAATACAAAGCTCGGTTGGTAGCAAAAGGTTATTCCCAGGTGTCGGGAATTGATTTTGGTGATATTTTTTCTCCTGTTGCCAAGGTAACTTCTATTAGATTACTTTTATCTGTTGCTGCTGCTTTTGATTTTGAGGTAGAACAGATGGATGTGAAGACAACATTTCTTCACAGGGATTTGGAAGAGGAAATCTACACGAAGAAACTTGAAGGCTTTGTGGTGAAGGGTAAGAAAGAACTGGTATGCAAGTTAAAGAAGTCTCTGTATGGGTTAAAACAGTCACCAAGGATGTGGTATCAGAAATTTGATACATTTATACGGGGACTTGGCTTCACCAGAAGCAAAGCAGATCATTGTGTGTATTTTAAATTAATTGGTGACCGTATTATTTATGTGGTCTTGTATGTGGATGATATGTTGCTGGTTGGAAATGACAAAGAAATTATCCAGGATTTGAAGACCCAATTGTCCTCCAAATTCGACATGAAAGATCTTGGTGCTGCAAACTATATTTTGGGCATGGAAATTAAAAGAGATCGGTCAAAGAGGAAGCTCTGGTTAAACTAGAGGAAGTATGTTGAGACAATACTCCAGAGGTTTAATATGCATGATAGTAAACGGGTGAAGGTTCCTATTCCTGTAGGTGTGAGGTTATCTGCTGAACAGTGTCCCAAGACACAAGAAGAGGAAGAAGACATGTTCCGTGTTCCATATGCAAGTGCAGTGGGTAGCCTGATGTATGTAATGGTCTGTACTAGACCAGACATTGCACATGCAGTGGGAGTATTGAGCAGGTTTATGTCAAAACCTGGGAAGGAGCACTGGACAACAGTGAAGCGGGTTTTCAGGTATTTGCGTGGCACTAGTGATTATGGATTGTGCTACCAAGGAAGACCAGGATTGGACAGAGTGTTGGATATTCATGGCTTTGTTGATGTAGACTGGGCTGGAGATCTGGATCAGAGAAGATCTACAAGTGGGTATGTGTTTAACATATTTGGAGGTGCAGTCAGTTGGATGAGTAAGAAACAATCTGTAGTGGCACTATCAACTACAGAGGCAGAATACATGGCAGCCACTCATGCAAGCAAGGAAGTAGTTTGGTTGCAGAGATTGTGTTCAAGTATGGGGTTAGTACAGGGAGCTATAAGAATAGACTGTGACAACCAAAGTGCAATTTTCTTGGCAAAGAACCCTGCTTATCATTCAAAGACAAAGCACATTTATGTTCAGTATCACTTTGTGAGGGATATGATAGAAGACAGAAAGGTGTTGCTGGTAAAGGTGGACACTTTGAAGAATACTGCAGATGCATTGACAAAATCTGTGAGCTCTGAGAAGTTCTCTTGGTGTAGAGAAGCAATGGGAATCTCAGGGCTGAAAAAATGACTAAGCTCTCCTGTGTCCCCCTGTGGAAAGAAAACAACAAGTGGGAGATTGTTGGGTTGTGTTATATTCTTTCCACGTAGCTAATAGGGGGTTTGAAGGAAAATTTTGGTTTTGGACCATATGTTAGGTTGGGCGGACCCACCTATGGTTTTGTGCATGATTTTCGCACATGTTTTTTGGACGCGATGGTTTTCGGTCCATGGTTTTGGACGCGATGGTTTTCGGTCCATGGTATTGGATGCTTCGGCATGTATAAATATGTATTGTAACATTGAAAGGAACATAATAAAAAATCAAGCTGGTAGTCCTGATTTTGGGATCCAGGGAAAAATCTCTGTGCATATGTGTTTTATGGGTTATGCTCTCGCATTGTTTATTTTCTTTGTTTAAGAATTCGTATGCAGGTAATTTCTGTACAGGGTTAAAACCTACATTTTCATCAAATTAGAGTTGTTGAAGGAGATATAGGGAAGATGACATTCAAAACGAGGCAAGGTTTGTTTGAATGACTTGTTATGACTTTTAGTCTTTGCCATGCTCCTACTACTTTTACGCATATGAAGAAAGATGTGTTGAGGCAATTTATAGACAGGATAGTCTATTTGGATGACATTTTCATTTGAAAAAATTTCATTATGAACATGTCATGTGTGAGAGAAAAATACTTGATGTTGTATGTCAAGAACATTTGTTTATGAAGATGTCAAAGTATGTGTTGGATAAAACTTATTTGATGTACTTGAGCCGTGAAATGGGTTCTTCCAAGCGTGTTCAGGTTCCCAAAGGCTTTTTGCCAGTCTACGTGGGATGTGGAGAAGGTGAGCTGAAGTTAGACCTCTCCAAGATTGATGCCGTAACAGTCTGTAGTGGTATTGACTCCATTCCTACAGACACAGGTGAAAGAATTATACATACTTGTGAAGCCGCAGATGACTTTACTTTGCTTGCAATTTACACAGGTAGGCTCAAGATGGTCATTCGAATAAGAGGTTTTTTGGGAGCATCCCAATGTTGGAGAGATTTTGTTATTTTTTCTTCTATTGTAGCTCATTTGCATTCGTTGGTAGTTGTGCAAAAGGTCTTCCAGCGGGGAGGAAAACAACGAGAGAAATTTGATGTTTTAAAACAAAAGACCAGTTCAACCTTTATACTTGCTTTTCCAAACTTGAAAAAGTCATTTAAGTTTCAGATTGATGTATGTGACTATGCCATGGGTGCAGTCTTTATGCAATGTGGTAAGCCCATTTCTTTTCATTTGGAAATTTTCAATGATAAAGTGTTTAAGTTGTAGCGACAAAGGCACTTCCATTAGATGGATTTACTTCTACTATTCCACTCGGTCAAAAGGTATAAGAAAGGTATAAGTGACAGGTTTGTTGATGTACTATTCCTCAAGCATCATTTTGTTTTACACGAAAGTTATTTTCAAAAAAATACATACTTTCAAGATGTATATTCAAGCTTGAGTCAAAGGAATCAGGTGGAGGAATTTGTTTACCATTTGCATCATAATGTATTGTATCATCTTGGTAAGAAGGATGTTGCTGCTTATAGTAACATGGAAAAGGGTAGAGAGTTCATTGAGTGACTCCAAATGGTACATCAAACAACGCAAGAACAACTTGAAAAAGTTAAAGGCAAGTACACAGAAAGGCACGACAAGAATCGTGGAGATCACAAGTTCTAATTCAATTATCAATGGATCGAGATTGGAAAGGTGAAGTAACTGTACCCTCACTTTCTCGTCAATTGAAAGTGATCTTTTGGGGTCCAAAAGACTTCTAGTGGGGAGGAGTGATCAGGTGCTCAAAATTAGGCTAAAAAATCAAAGTGTCAGAATCTTGATAAACTTAGCTTCAGATTGAAGATCTCGTCATTATGATTCCAATGGTGTGAACGACACTCAAATCTGAGCTCGTATGTAGAATTTATAACAAGTCAAAGTTCAAGTTTGAATTGCTCACATGACAGGATTGGATGATGTGGCAAGGTCCTTCAGCGAATGAGGAGGCTCCAAGTGGAAAGCAGCCATTGGCCCCCATATGTCGCAAATCACAATTGTAGGTAGGTCGATGTTGGAAATAGGCCCTCGAGCAGGGAAGGGTTGTGATGCGATAATGCATTCAAGAATTGGCCAAAGGTGCGATGTGATGGATCAAAATTGCACATCGGCGAAGGGAGGTGTTACAGAATCGGCCTCCAACAGGTACTGGGTTGCAATGCGATCACACATCCCTCATGACACTACAGAATCAACCCCAACAGGTTTGGATTGTGATGTTATATCACAATCGCAAATAGAAACATGGTGCAAAGTCCCACATATACAAGACCCCAGTGCTTCGCCGATTACAAAAGGATCCTAGACGCGATACATTTATAAGCTCCAGTTAAGAGTTCCATTAGGTCCATCGAATCACAATCGTATATTGGCCGCCTAGTTCACAGTCCATAAGACTACATGACTACACCAATTGCGATTTGTGATGGACTATCAATGTTGACGGATTATGGCCCTCTGTGCGAAAAAATTATCGCTCAATTAACGGATTTTTGGAGCGAAATTGTGGGTTCCTGTCGAATGTGGAGAAATTTAAGCAACATATATTGGGAGAACTAGGAGAAGTCATAACTTCTTAAGTTTTTCACCAAATTGGTTGCAAAAAGAGGCTAGATAGCCATTTTTGAGTATTCTGGACTGATTGGAGTAGGTTTCAAAAGCATTTGAGCATTGTAAACACATATTTTTACACTTTTGAGCATAATAGAGAGGTCCGAGCCATTGGAAGCTGTACCAAGGAGATGTAGGCTAGGAGGGGTGAACTCCCTTATCATTTTCCAATTGTAATGTGTTTTTGATGATGTTCTGTACATGTTTATGCTGTTGTTCAATTTCTGGTTTATGTTAAATTTCTCATTAAATTAACATAAAAACTCTTCATTTCACTTGCAAAAATTGATGAATCCTTAAGCACAATGAAAGCATTTTGTTAATAATCTGAGGAAGATCTTAGCACTGCAAACTAATATTCTAAATCAGATCAATCTTGCTCATGTGTTTAAGGAGTGGTTCTCTCATACATATATGCTCTGTTGGATTGTGTTATATTCTTTCCACGATTAGCTTCCCTAGTAAACCAGGGGGGTTAGAGGGGGGCGGAGCCTCCCCTCGTTGTGATGATTGCGCAGTGGGGGGGTCACAGGGGTTTGAGGGGGGGGTAACGCCCCAGGGAAAATATTTTTGGACCCTATATTAGGTGGGGCAAACCTACCTATGGATTTGTGCATGGCTTTCGCACATGGTTTTGGGCGCGATGGCTTTCGGTCCATGGTATTGGATGCTTCGGCATGTATATATATGTATTGTAGAATTGAAAGGAACATAATGAAAAATCAAGCTGGTAGTCTCAGTTTTGGGATCGAGGGGAAAATCTTTATGTATATGTGTTTTATGTGTTATGCTCTCACATTGTTTATTTTCTGTGTTTTAGAATTCGTATGCAGGTAATTTCTGTACGGGGTTAAAACCTATATTTGGTATCAGAGCTGTTTTGGCTTCAAGGGGACACCTTTGTTGTTGAGGGGTTTCACTCGGCCCTGTGGTAGACCCTGTTCAGTGGGAGATCTGCGGGATCTATTCTAGTGGGGAAGGAAGATGGCGAGTAGTGGAAAGATAGAGATCGAGAAATTTAATGGTCAGAGTTTTGAGTTGTGGAAACTCAAGATGGAGGATCTGTTGGTGGATAAAGATCAGTGGATCGCGGTAGATCCAGGTACTAAACCAACGAGAGTGTCCGATGAAGAATGGAAGAAGTTGGATCGGAAGGAAAAGATCACAATACAATTGTGTGTCTCTATTATTGAATGTATAAGGGGAAGCTACAATGAAGGCTTTGTGGGTCAAGTTAGGGACTTTGTACCAATTTAAGTCTCTGGTGAATAAATTGTTCCTATGGAAAAAGCTGTATAACCTGATGATGAAAGATGGAGACTCGGTGACAGAGCATCTGAATGCATTTAATATTGTGGTAAGTCAGTTATTGTTTGTTGATATTAAAATTTCAGATGAAGATAAGTGCATCAGTTTGTTGTGTTCTCTACCAAATTCGCGAGATAGTTTGGTTATTGCAATAGGTAGCAATGCAACTGCCTTGCAGTTTGATGAAATAGTCTCATCCTTGCTGACGGAGGAGATGAGATGGAAAAATATGGAGAGGCAGAATGGTGATGCCTTTCCTATACAAGGACAGTCCCAGAACAGAAACAAAAATAAGTCATTGAGTGGGAGATCTAAATATAGAGGGAGATCTAAATATCCAGGAAAACCTGTAAAGGTGGTGTGATGGAAATGCGGAAAGAAAGGGAACTACAAAAGGGAATGTAAATATAAATCTCCTGACAAAGGAAAGGGATCTGATGATGCTCCTTCCGCAGAGGCAAAAACCACCTTAGATGAAGGTGGGTATGTGTACTTGGCTTCTTCAAGTACACATGCAGATCATGAGGCATGGTTGATTGACTCATGTGCATCCTTTCACTTCACTCCCCATAGAGAGTGGTTTTGCAAGTATGAAAAATATTATGGTGGTGATGTCTTTTTGGGGGATGACAGGAAGGCTAGAATCGTTGGTCGCAGAAAAGTTAAGTTGAAGTTGCAAGGTGGAAGGATCAGAACACTTTTGGGTGTTCTGATCCTTCCACCTTGAATTAGCCATAAATTTGATTTCTGTAAGCAAGATGGATGATGCAGGTGTAAAAAAAGTGTTCGATAAAGATACCTGCGAGATAGTTTGAGGAGCACTGGTATTGATGCGAGGAGTTTGGATTGGAACTCTGTACAAGTTGCAAGGTAGCATTGTTATTGATGGGTGAAATAGTTCTGTGGTTCCTGAAAGTGGAGCAGAAAATCTAGTGGTCTTTGGAGAAAAGACCATGCTATGGCATCAAAGGCTTGGACATATTGGAGAGAAGGGCCTTCGAATACTTCATGGTAAAGGTATGGTAGAAGGTATGACTAATAAATCTCTGGATTTTGATTTCTGTGAAAATTGTTTATATGGGAAGCAGAATCAAGTGAGTTTCCCCTTTGGTGGTAAGAGGGAAAAACAAATATTAGAGCTTGTGCATATTGATGTGTTTGGACCTATAAAGGTTCCATCAATGGGTAAGTCTGTGTACTATGTATCATTTATATATGATTTCTCAAAGAATACATGGATATATTTCCTCAAGAAGAAATTTGAAGTCTTTGATAGATTTAAAGAATTTAAGGCTCTGGTGGAAAACCATACAAAGAAGAAGATAAAGGTGCTGAGGATAGATAACGGTGGAGAGTTTTGCAGCAAGGAATTTGAAGAATTCTGTAAGACGTGTGGTAGAGCACGACAGAAGACTACTCCTTACACACCTGAGCAAAATGGAGTTGCAGAAAGAATGAACAAGACGTTGATGGAAAGGTCAAGAAGCATGCTTAGTGGTGCCGGGTTAGGACAAGAATTCTGGGCAGAGGCGGTGGAGACAACATGTTACCTGGTCAACAGATCACCTTCATCAGCGTTGGAGGATAGGACTCCATAAGAGGTATGGACTGGTAATAAACCCTCTCTTTCACATCTGAGGGTATTTGGATGTGATGCATATGTACATGTTCCAAAGGAGAAAAGAATAAAGTTTGATAGTAAATTTGAAAAGTGCATCTTTATTGGGAATAAGGATGGTTTAAAGGGTTATAAGATTTGGAACCCAGTAACAAGGAAGGTTGTGTACACTCGAGATGTGGTGTTAAAAAAGGTGAAAAATGTTATTCATGAAGTCCCATCAAAGGAACCTGAGAAGATAGAGTTTGAGCTAAAGGAGGAAGAATCAGACTCTACAATAGAAGAAGAATCAGAAGATGAAGAGCCAAAAACGCTGGTTGTGAGAAGATCAGTTCAAGAAAGAAGGTAGCTAGGAAGGTATAGTCCATCTAATTTCTATTCAAATTTTGCTTTATCTATTACTGATGATGATCCCAGAACTGTGAAGGAAGCAGTAGATTCAGAGGATGGAAAACTCTGGAAAGAGGGCATGGTTGATGAAATGACATCTTTGCACAAAAAAGAGGCTTGGGATCTGGTGGAGTTGCCGGTTGGAAGGAAACCCATTGGGAGAAAATGGGTGTTCAAGAAGAATACAAATGTAGAAGGAAAGGTGGAGAAATATAAATCTCGGTTGGTAGCAAAAGGTTATTCCCAGGTGCTAGGAATTGATTTTGGTGATATTTTTTCTCCTGTTGCCAAGGTAGCTTCTATTAGATTACTTTTATCTGTTGCTGCTACTTTTGATTTTGAGGTAGAATAGATGGATGTGAAGACAACATTTCTTCATGGGGATTTGGAAGAGGAGATCTATATGAAGCAACCTGAAGGCTTTGCGGTGAAGGGTAAGAAAGAATTGGTATGCAAGTTAAAGAAGTCTCTGTATGGGCTAAAACAGTCACCAAGGATGTGTTATCATAAAGTTGATACACTTATACGAGGACTTGGCTTCAGCAGAAACAAAGAAAATCACTGTGTGTATTTTAAATTAATTGGTTACCATGTTATTTATCTGGTCTTGTATGTGGATGGCATGTTGCTGGTTGGAAATGACGAAGAAATTACCCAGGATTTGAAGACCCAGTTGTCCTCCAAATTCGACATGAAAGATCTTGATGCTGCAAACTGTATTTTGGGCATGGAAATTAAAAGAGATCGAGAAAAGAGGAAGCTTTGGTTTAACAAGAGGAAGTATGTCGAGACAATACTGTAGAGGTTTATTATATAGGATAGTAAACCAATGAAGGTTCCTATTTCTGTTGGTGTAAAGTTATCTGCTGAATAGTGTCCCACGACACAAGAAGAGGAAGAGGACATGTCCTGTGTTCCAAATGCAAGTGCAGTCGGTAACCTGATGTATGCGATGGTCTATACTAGACCAGACATTTCACATCCAGTGGGAGTATTGAGCAGGTTTATGTCAAAACCAGGAAAGGAGCATTAGACAATAGTGAAGCGGGTTTTCAAGTATTTACGTGGCAATAGTGATTATGTTTTGTGCTACCAAGGAAGACTATGATTGGATAAAGTTTTGGATATCCGTGGCTTTGTTAATGCAGACTAGGCTAGAGATCTGGATCAGAGAAGATCTACAAGTGGGTATGTGTTTAACCTATTTGGAGGTGCAGTCAGTTGGATGAGTAAGAAACAATCTGTAGTGGCATTATCAACTATAGAGGCAAAATACATGGCAGCCACTCATGCAAGCAAGGAATAAGTTTGGTTGCAGAGATTGTGTTCAAGTATGGGGTTAGTACATGGAGCTATAAGGATACACTATGACAACCAAAGTGCAATTTTCTTGGCAAAGAACCCTGCTTATCATTCAAAGACAAAGCACATTGATGTCAGTATCAATTTGTGAGGGATATGATAGAAGATAAAAAGGTGTTGCTGGTAAAGGTGGACACTTTGAAGAATACAACAGATGCATTGAAAAAATCTATGAGCTTTGAGAAGTTCTCTTGGTTTAGAGAAACAATGGGCATTGTAGGGCTGGATAAATGACTAATCTCTCCTGTGGAAAGAAAACAACAAGTGGGATATTGTTGGGTTGTGTTATATTCTTTCCTCCTGTCCAGGGGTTCGAGGGGGGCGAGTAGCCCCGGGGAATTTTTTTTTGGACCCTATATTAGGTAGGGCGAACTTACCTATGTATTTGTGCATGTTTTTCGCACATGGTTTTGGGCGCGATGGTTTGCGGTCCATGGTAATGGATGCTTCAGCATGTATATATATGTATTGTAACATTGGAAGGAACATAATGAAAAATCAAGCTGGTAGACCCAGTTTTGGGATCCATGGGAAAATCTTTGTGTATATGTGTTTTATGTGTTATGCTCTCACATTTTTTATTTTCTGTGTTTTAGAATTCATATGCAGGTAATTTCTGTACGGGGTTAAAACCTACATGCTCTAGTATATTTCCATCTCATCTATGTTCAATAAATGAAGTGTAATTTGGATTAGTTATAAGCACATGAAGCTTTGAAACATGGGTGTTGAATAAGACACCATTCCTTTATAAAGGCATTATGAACCATATGCCATGTATTGGTCAAATATTCATCCTTAAGACTTCCTTTTTATAAGAGAATATATATTTATATATTGAGAGAAGCATTGCGTGTATTAAAAATCGATTTGAAATCCATTATCCTCCTTATCGAAACAATACATTGTGCCTACTCGGTTCGGATTGAAGGTTGAATAGTTGGTCACATTGTTGTTGGGATGTTGACTATAAGTGGATAGTTGCCATCATTAGCTGGGTGGCCTTGCCCAAAGCATTGGGATTTTAAGAGATTCTTCAATTCATCAAACAAATCACTAAAATAAGAATCAAACGCACATGTAGAACCATTACAAATATGCACACAAAACCTTGATGGTATCTCCACATTGATCACCTTAATACATTCATTTTATATGGATATTCGAATACTAAGGAATTGCATCATCGATAGAGTTCTTGGTGATATTTGTAGAGTCTGTTGGAAATACTGAGGGGGGGGGGGGGTGAATCAGTATTATCAAGTTCTTTTAATAAATCTTCCTTATTTATACTTTGAATTATTTTTGCATGTCAGTACCATAAAATAATGAGCATGAACAAAGAAAACAGATAGTCACACCAAAGAACACCAGATGTAAGGTGGAAACCCAATGTGGGTGAAAACCACCTGCTGCAATATGTCTCTATCTTCTTTCAAATCAGAAACTCTTTTTACAATGGTTTTGTATTGGTGCAGTCCTTTACTAGTACGCAGGCTGCAACCTGCAGAGAGCTACAACTCTCTCTCGTTTTCCAGTCTCTCCTGGAAGGGAGCTACAACCCCCTACTTCTTTTCTTTCAAGGACCACTTTTCATAAATTTTCAAACTGGATCCATAAACATCAAGAGATCATCAAGTACAAGTAAATCACCTAGTCAACTGCAGTAATCAGATCAACAACAAAAGTAAACAAAACCCAGAACACCTTATCAACAGAAAAATTCAGCCAACAAAAGGTCTTAAGACAGATACACATTTTTTCTTTCTTTGGCTTGCGTGCGTATGCACTTCGCCTTCTGCTCCCCTGCGTATACCCACAGAGACCCTTCTGCCGCATCGTGTACCCACGCACTGTTTCTTCAATCGCGCTGCGTACTTTTACTGTAGGCACGCACCCACAGATACTATCGAGCCGCGTACTACTACTGTAGCCATGCACCTACAGAGCTATCGCGCCGCGCACCTACGCACCTGCGGCTTCTGAAGCGCCGCGTACTTTCCCTGTGCCTATACACCTGATCCTCTGTCGCGCTACGTACCCACGCACTGCGCCTTCTTCTGCTCTGCGTACCCACGCACTTCTCCTTCTTCTGCTCTGCGTACCCATGCACTTGCACCGTTAATCACCTGCGTACCTCTGATTAGGGCCGAACTGGCAGTCCCACAGTGTGCCACAGATAGTCAGATGCTCAGATCTGTTCATGCGCTCGAGAGATCACCCTTCACAGATTCGCTTTCAACTTCACTTTTATATAGATCAAGCTTTTAAAACAATAACCCAATATTTCAGATCCTAAGATATTCAACTTGCAAAAGATGCTATGGCCAAGTGATCTCCTTTGCTTTATATAGGCAAGCTCTTCCTAAAATCATGGATCAATACCATAGATAACCAATACAAGGGGCCCAAAAACATGGGGCTCAATAATAATAATAATATAAAACAATACCACGGGCCAAAACCATAGAATCAAGAACGGCGGGCTAAATACCACGGGCCAAACATTAGAAACCCCACGTGAGCGCGCTTCTCTGCCTTGAAGTGAGTGAACTGGGGGTACGCACCTCATGAACGGATGACCTGCGTGTATGGCCGCAGCCCCTTCACGGAGTACCTGCGGGTACGCACGCTTTTCACAGAGCACATGCAGACCTCTTAATTTTTATCATTTTGAGAGCCAGATCAGAGATTTTGCCACCTGTATGAGTTGCCATCAAGTTCAACACATGAATCATAGAGTCATACCAGAATCATAATGCCAACAATCTCCCCCTTTGGACTTGATGGCAACCTCAAAATCTTCAACGTCATTCTCCCCCTTTGACATCAAGGGCAAAGGGTTATGCTCCCCCTAAGAACATGCTCCCCCAAAGAAGAACCATAATCCACCATAGATGACCATGAAAGAGATAGAGACATATTGCAGCAATATTCAGACCAGCATCCATGATCTCCTTCTGTACTTCCTCCATAATGCCAACAATGCATTATATGCTCCCCCTGAACCTGTGCCATTCGATCTTCGACCAATCTGCAACTCAGCACATGTACGCATATACCCCAAATGAGCCTTGCGTACAACCAACAATCAGAAGAGAGTCAACATGATGATGCATCAACAACCCCCAGCTTTTGCCTGAGGTATTCAAAGGTCTCCCTGGGCAATGGTTTGGTGAGTATATCAGCAATTTGTTCCTTAGAAGGAACATACTCCAACTTGACCTTTTGTTCAAGTACTTGTTCCTGGAGAAAATGATACTTGATCGGTATGTGCTTGGTCTTTGAATGCATGACTGGGTTCTTTGAAATGCTGATTGCACTTGTGTTATCACATAAGATGGAGATAGGTGGTGTACAAGTGATTTGAAAATCCTGCAAGGTCTGCATCATCCAAAGGAGTTGAGTGCAGCAAGATGCCGCAACAACATATTCTGCTTTAGCTGTAGACAAGGCAATCGAACTCTGTTTCTTGCTGAACCAAGATACTAATATGGAACCCATAAAGAAAACACCACCACTTTTGCTCTTCCTGTCATCCACGCTTCCTGCCCAATCTGCATCTGTATAAGCATGAAGTGTGAGATCTGTATCTCTAGGATACCATAAGCCATAATTTTGAGTCCCTTGAAGATATTTAAAGATTCTCTTCACTGCCTGAAGATGAGTTTCCTTTGGATTTGCTTGAAATCTTCCAACTATTCCCACTACATGCATGATTTCTCGTCGGGTACCTGTCAAATAAAGTAGACTTCCAATTATAGATCTGTAGGTTGGTTGATGCATTGCTGCTGATTCATCATTTTCACTGAGGCTACATCCTGTGACCATGGGTGTACATACTGGTTTTGCATCTTCCATGCCATATTTCTTCAAAATCTGCTTGAGATACTTGGTTTGAGACAAAAAGATCCCTCCTTCTTTTTGTTGGATTTGCAAACCAAGAAAATATGTCAGTTCTCCCAGCAAGGACATTTCGAATTCTTTCTGCATTACCAAGGCAAAGCTTTGACTCATAGTTTCTTCATTGCTCCCAAAGATAATGTCATCTACATACACAACAAGTATTAGCAATTTGTCGTTTTCAACTTTTATATAAAGATTGCTATCTGCTGATCCTTTTGAAAAACCTTGTTGATGAAGATATTTGTCCAAGTGATAGTACCAAGACCTTGGAGCTTGTTTGAGACCATAGAGAGCCATTTTCAATCTACATACAAGATTTGGATCATTTCCAAGAATGAAACCATCTGGCTGTTCAATGTATACTTCTTCTTCCAAGTCTCCATTCAGAAAGACTGATTTCACGTCCATTTGAAATACTTTGAAGTTTTGAAAGCTTGAGAGAGCAAGGAACATTCGGATGGCCTCAAGTCTTGTAACAGGAGCAAAAGTTTCTTCAAAATCTATTCCTTCTTGCTGCGCATACCCTTTACAAACAAGTCTGGCCTTGTTTCTAATTACTTCTCCATTTTCATTCAATTTATTTTTGAAGACCCATTTTGTCCCTATAACATTCTTATCCTTTGGTCTAGGAACCAGCTCCCAAGTGTTGTTCTTTTCGATCTGCTCAAGTTCTTCATCCATTGCTTTGACTCAACATTCATCTTTGCATGCCTCTTTCACATTTTGTGGTTCAGTGGAAGAGAGTAATGCCAAATAGCTTGAAGCTTCTGCAACTGTTCTTCTTGTTTGTACACCTGCTTCTTTCTGCCCCAAAATCTGAGATTCTGGATGATTCTTCTGAACATATCTAGATGGAGTCTTCTCTTCTATCCTTATTTGCTCCTCTAGTTCTTCTTGAGGTTCTTCTTCTTCATCATTCTGTCTTTGAGGGTAGTCTTCATTTTCTTCAATATCTTCATGATTTACTTGCCTAGGAATGTATCCCTTCTCATCAACCACTACATCAATGCTGTCAACAATTCTTCCAAGTCTTTTATTGTAGCACTTGTATGCTTTGCTGTGTGGAGAATAGCCAAGAAGAATGCCTTCATCTGCTCTAGGTTCAAGTTTTCCAAGTTTCTCATCAGTATTCTTAATATAGCATTTGCTCCCAAAGATTTTGAAGTGCTTTACCGAAGGAGTCTCACCATACCAGAGCTCATGAGGAGTTTGAGTGCTGTTCACTCGGACATTTGTTTTGTTGAGAATAACAACCGCGACATATGCAGCTTCACCCCCAAAAAGTTGCGGGAGTTCCAGACTCATCAAGCATAGCACGAGCCATTTGTTGGACTGTTCTGTTCCTTCTTTCCACTACTCCATTTTGCTGAGGAGTTCTAGCCGTAGAGAATTCTCTTCTTATCCCATGTTCTTCACAGAAATCAAAAAATTCATTTGAGGTAAACTCCCCACCTCTGTCGGATCAAAGGCACTTAATTTTGTATCCTGATTCATTTTCAACCAAGGCTCTAAAGGATTTGAATTTTTCGAATGCTTCATCTTTGTGCTTCATAAGTCCTAACCAGACAAACCTGGAGAAATCGTCAATGAATAATATCAAGTATTCTTCTCCTCGAGGTGTCCTTTTCCTGAATGGTCCACATACATCTGTATGTACAAGCTCAAGAGGCATGCTAGCTGATCCTTCCTTCTCTGGAAAGTTAGTTCTGGTTTGCTTTCCAAACTGACATGATTTGCATATGGTGTTGTCTGGAATTTTGATATCTGGAAGACCGCGAACTGCCTGATATTTGCATGCTTTCCTTATTTGTGAAAAGCTTAGATGCCCCAACCTTCGGTGCCATAACTAGTGTTCATCATCCTTTCTTAGATAGCATTGTTGTTGTCCTTCTTCAAATATGTATAGATTATTTGGAGTTCTTTTACCTTTGATCACCGCTTTACCTGTATCAAGATCACGAACAAGACATCCATTTGATCTAAATATCACCTCAGTTCCTTGATCACACATCTGGCTGACACTCAGAAGATTATGCTTCAATCCATCAACATACAAAACATTTCCAGCTTTGACCTTTTCTTTTAACTGAGCAGTGCCTTTTCCTTTTATAGTTGCAGGAGTATCATTTCCAAAAGAAACTTTCTTTCCCTTTTCTAAAGCAGAATGATTCAAGTTTTTCTTTATCACCTGTCATATGCTTCGAACATCCACTGTCAATGTACCATAGATTTTCCTGTCCCTCTGCATAAAATGCTATCCCACATCTTTCTGTTTGTGGTTCCTTTATTCTCCATGCTTTGGTGCTTGAGGCTTGTTCCTTTGTCTGCTGAAACCTGCTCCTGCATTCAGAATCTTCATGACCAAAGTTATTGCAAATAGAACATTCAACTTCATTTTCAAGAACATAAAAGTTGTTATAGGTCCTTTTTGTAATCCCGGTCATACTTCTTTGTTTTTGAGCTTCTCTAGTCATGATCGTTTTATATGCAACACATCGGGCTGCTCTGTGACCAAAGTTATGGCAAGAAAAGCATTGTCCATTGAAAAAATTTCTGCGGTTATCAAATCTTCCGACCAAACGATTGTAATTTCTATTGTCATTCATTCTTGAAGCAAATTGAGAGGATTTTACCTGTGGCTGGTTGTAGCTTTTGTTCATCTTTAAGACGGATTGCCCCTGGTTTACCTGATAGTCTTTGTTTGTAATTGGTCCCTGCTTTACCTGGTGATCTCCATTGTGCCTTTGCTCATTCCTTCTTGCTGCATCAAGATAACTCTTTGAGGTGGATGCTTGAGAAGTTTCTCCATTATAACCCAGACCTGTCTTGTTTAGTGGAGAATGTTGTACATTGATGATCTCATCCAGAGTTTCAGATCCTTTGACAAACTTAAGATTAATAGCCTTTGTTTTCTCAATCTCTTTTCTAAGACTAACAATTTCACCTTCTAACTTTTCAAGATATTTTTCTTTTTCATCAATCTGAAATTGTAGAGTATCAATGATCATATTCTTTTCTTCTATACATGTCTTGAGTCTAGAAATTTCTTCATGAAAGCTATCCACATCTATAGCATCCATGTAATCATCATCTTCAAATGCCATTAAAAGTTTATAGTCATTACCTCGTTCATCTTCATCACTATTTGATAGACCATCACTATCTTCATGAGTGTAGTAGCTTTTCTTATTTGCATTCTGTTTCTTGCTCCATCTAGCAGGTTCCTTTCCTTTGTCAATCTTATCCTTATGAGGACATTTCGCAGCATAATGACCTACTCTTCCACAAGCAAAACATTTAAAAGGTAACTTACCTCTGAACCTTCCAGTACCCCGTTGAATATTTCTGACAAAATTTGATTCTTCTTCTTCTTCTGGCACGTGACTTGCTTCATAGTAGTCTCCTTTGCCTGAAGCCTTGAAAGCAACTTCTCTCCTGTCTGATGGACCTCCCTTTCTCATTTCATAAGCAGTTAGAATTCCGTGTAGCTGAGACATACTAAGAACTCGTAGATTTTCCTTTTCTTCTATTGCAGATACCTTAGATTCAAACTTGGGGGACAATGATCTTAAAACTTTTTCAACCACAATAACCTCTTTTATTTCTTCACCCAAGTTTTTCATGCAATTAACAATCTCGTCTACCCGAAGAAAATAATTAGCCACACTTTCATCATTATACATTCTGAGATTCTCATACTGAATCCTGAGGGTTTGAAGTTTAACACGCTTTACCTGTTCATCTCCTTCGTAGCTCAAGACAATCTTGTCCCATATTTCCTTTGCAGATTTATATTGCATAACCTTTACGAATTCTGTTTGAGATAAACATCCCAACAGAGTATTGACTGCTTTAGCATTTGTTTCATATTTCTTCTTCTCGGCTGAATCTGTAGGAGTAGCTGAAGGAAAAGTGTAGCTTGTTTCTATGATATCCCAAACTTCTGTACCAAGAGATTGAAGATAGGCAGTAACTCTTACCTTCTAATAATTGAAGTTTGACCCATCAAAAATTGGTGGCCTGATTGATGCTTCCCTCTCGTAATTGCTCATGATGATTGATCTTCCTTCAAGCGATCAAGCTTCTCTGAAGGACCTGCTCTGATACCAATTGTTGGAAATACTGAGAGGGGGGGGGGTGAATCAATATTATCAAGTTCTTTTAATAAATCTTCCTTATTTATACTTTGAATTATTTTTGCATGTCAGTACCATAAAATAATGAGCATGAACAAAGAAAACAAATAGTCACACCAAAGAACACCAGATGTAAGGTGGAAACCCAATGTGGGTGAAAACCACCTGCTGCAATATGTCTCTATCTTCTTTCAAATCAGAAACTCTTTTTACAATGGTTTTGTACTAGTGCAGTCCTTTACCAGTACGCAGGCTGCAACCTGCAGAGAGCTACAACTCTCTCTCGTTTTCCAGTCTCTCCTGGAAGGGAGCTACAACCCCCCTACTTCTTTTCTTTCAAGGACCACTTTTCATAAATTTTCAAACTAGATCCATAAACATTAAGAGATCATTAAGTACAAGTAAATCACCTAGTCAACTGCAGTAACCAGATCAACAACAAAAGTAAACAAAACCCAGAACACCTTATCAATAGAAAAATTCAGCCAACAAAAGTTCTTAAGACAGATACGCAGTTTTTCTTTCTTTGGCTTGCGTGCGTACGCACTTCGCCTTCTGCTCCCCTGTGTATACCCGCAGAGACCCTTCTGCCGCACCGCGTACCCACACACTGTTTCTTCAATCGCGCTGCGTACTTTTACTGTAGGTACGCACCCACAGATACTATCACGCCGCGTACTGCTACTGTAGCCACGCACCTACAGAGCTATCGCGCCACGCACCTACGCACCTGCGGCTTCTGAAGCGCTGCGTACTTTCCCTGTGCCTACGCACCTGATCCTCTGTCGCGCTGCGTACGCACGCACTGCGCCTTCTTCTGCTCTACGTACCCACGCACTTCTCCTTCTTCTGCTCTGCGTACCCACGCACTTGCACCGTTAATCACTTGCGTACCTCTGATTAGGGCCGAACTGGCAATCCCATAGTGTGCCATAGATAGTCAGATGCTCAGATCTGTTCATGCGCTCGAGAGATCACCCTTCATAGATTCGCTTTCAACTTTACTTTTATATAGATCAAGCTTTTAAAACAATAACCCAATATTTCAGATCTTAAGATATTCAACTTGCAAAAGATGTTATGGCCAAGTGATCTCCTTTGCTTTATATAGGCAAGCTCTTCCTAAAATCATGGATCAATACCATAGATAACCAATACAAGGGGTCCAAAAACATGGGGCTTAATAATAATAATAATATAAAACAATACCACGGGCCAAAACCATAGAATTAAGAACGGATGGCTAAATACCACGGGCCAAACATTAGAAACCCCACGTGAGCGCGCTTCTCTGCCTTGAAGTGAGTGAACTGGGGGTACGCACCTCATGAACGGATGACCTGCATGTATGGCCGCAGCCCCTTCACGGAGTACCTGCGGGTACGTACGATTTTCACAGAGCACATGCGGACCTCTTAATATTTATCATTTTGAGAGCCAGATCAGAGATTTTGCCACCTGTATGAGTTGCCATCAAGTTCAACACATGAATCATAGAGTCATACCAGAATCATAATGCCAACAGAGTCCTCATTTTCATTAGCATCGTCAAATGAGTGATTGGAAAGTCTTGGTTGATATTGGCGTCGTCGACTGATTTCTTATGTGTAAGGTGCATTAGAGAATAGGCCATATCACCAATATTGAATAATGTTGCAAAGTAGGTTTCACTTGAATATGCCCGAGAACATAAGCCTTGCAACCATCTAAAGAAAAAGATCTCCGTAAAAGTTTGATAATATAGACCATACATAAATTTCACAAAGTATGTGTTGGTGAAGCAAGTAGGCTACAAGTCCCCTATTTTTGGATCAGATAAAGGATGCATTTCCTGAATTACTCTCCCTAAAAATATTTAACCGACATGAAAGATAGTTCTTTTATCATTTAAAAAGAAAGTCTACTAATGTTGTGTAGTTCATTGTTTATTTTTGAATATTAACTCCAAATGAGAGTGGAGTTAGAGTCTTGTCCCCAATAGCGACATGGAATTTTCCCTCTCATTATTAATAAATTTTAACCTGTTTCTAATTTCCCCACCACAAGCTTATTGTTCAACAAAAAATATATATGTTTTAATAATTGTGAAGAAATTAGGTTTTTGATAATCATTTTATAATACTTATATTGAAACCAAGGTAAAAATCCTTGGAAATTATTTTTTCTAAGGAGAAAGAAATGTTTTATATGTGCATTTGAGAACATAGAATACATTCCTCAAGTGTTAAAGCACAGATACAAAATGTGTACGAGAAGAAGATCATCTTCAATCCCAAAAACAAACTGCCACAATGATTAAAATGTTGATTGTAACAAACTCAAAACAAAGTCACTAAGCGTCTCCATGGTTTTTACTAACAATATTTCCACAAATATATATTATATTTCTAAAATTATATTTGAACTACTAACATATAAACATGCGTATTCAAAGTAATAAATTATATTTGTCATCACAAGACAAGTCTATATTCTAGAGAGGAACCATCCAACAATTCTTCTGATTCTAGGTAGCATGGTTCCAACAATAAGCCTTGGGTTGAAAGTTCATTTGATGTAGATTTTTCTACAGATTCTACAACTTATGTGATTTTTCTAAAACATAAGACAAGAATCTACTGTACTCTTCTCAGCAGAAACAAAAAAAGCTCGATGAAAACAATAAAAAGAAAGAGGAAGAATATCAGTCGCACATAACACAATAATTCTATAGGGAAAGCAACCGCTAAAAACCCCGACTATCTATATAGCATTAACCAGAAGATCCGAGAAGAAAATACAATGCTTATTCAACCCAACAATTCTTGCACTAGTACATTTTCTCTCTGCCTCATAAGCCAACTCAAGTCAACACTTAGTCAATTCTGCTGCCTGCCAAGCCCCTACTTCCTTGCATAATTCCTAGAGGAATCAACCCATATTTAATTGGGAAATCCACTCTCCATAACTACACAATCCAAACATAGGTCCTCAACTGATTGCATGCACCATCTGTACAACTCGGAAAATTATACAACTGATAGTACATTGTCCCTGAACTCTAATCTCAACTGGGTCTTCATATGAACTGACATGCATGAATTATTTGTGAGTGAATATTTAGTTAACTAGTGTGGTACTGGTGATGCACTGGTGCACTACTCCACTACTAGACCTCTACTAGTTCCTCCAACAATTAGAACTAGTTTAACTAATTATAACTCAGTTAGACTGAGTTATCTAATTACAACTCAAAAGAACTCAACCTGGGCCCCTAAAATTTAGGGATCACTCTACATGACTCTAGATAGACTTCTAACTCGAATTTCCTAAGTCAATTAAGTCAATTTAACGTAATTACCGCTTACAAGTTTCTATGAGAATATAATTTCGATTTAATTCACAATTTAATTCAAGGACAAATTAAATTGGAATTTCTTGTTGCTATTTTTAACATTTGCTAGATACCACATAGAGCTAGAATAGGAACAAATCTATTTCAATTTCATATTTCTAAAACCATGTCTAAAAACAAGTTTATATGTTGTTTCCAAACTAGACGTCCTTGAAACTAAAATATTAGCATATTTCTCTACAAAATTGAACAAAAAAATGTAAAACATAGAAATTTAAGTTACGATCTCATCATGGTTCTCACATAGATTACAAATCCAGGACCCTAAACATGTCTCCTCTAAAGTAATTCCCAAGTCAACACCTTATTATTTATGGCAAGCCCCATGTGAATGATTGCTTTGTTGTGCGATTTAACTTTATATATTTTATACCACTACTATTTATGGTCATGTCTTAACTTGGTCCTCAGAGTACAATAACCCTAATTTCATAATATAAGATCCTTTAGTTTTTTTCATGGACTAACCTAGAATATTGACCTCCTCCTTAATTTGAATGTGACCTGTCCTTAGCTCCTCAACATAAGCAATCCACATCAAAGCATGATCACCCAATAGGCCCACAACACCTGTGGAATGCCATGATTGATGTTGCATTTCAGTGGTGAATCAATCTAAAATTTGTCTTAAAGTATTGCAGGTTTTAACCCCATACAATTTGATTATTGCAAACAAATCCTTCATTAAAGTAGAAAAGATGAAATGGAAAACACACAAATTAACAAAAAGAGTTTTTTTTTTTTTGGTTGCGAAAACCAACAAGACTTTTTCAATATATATATTTTATGTATTGTATAATAATACAATGTATATCTTGTGGCATCCATGAAATACTAATCCAATGACCTTGGATTAGAATACAATCATAGTTCCTCAACCGAAACTATAAAACCACCATGCACCAGAAAACTGCTTTTAGTAAAAACAATGTATTGAAAACTGCAAAAATTAGATGCAAAAAAAAGCCCAAATATATATTTTTTGGGGCATTGTTCCCCACCTCTTGCCTTTATGACCTCCCCAATGCTCGAGGAAATGTACACTGCGTGGGGCTAGTTGCACAAAGAATATAACACATACACAACATAAAATCCTTGTTCACATAACTAATGGATCAAATCATTTAGCATAAATAAACCATTACCACAACAAAATTTTTCTTTTGCTCTAATTTGAACTAATATTTAATTGCTAATTTTTTAAACTAAATATCAACCCATAATAGAGAAAGAGAAATCTAAGTGATTTCAAACATCTTTGATACTCCATTTGTAATTTATGATCCAATCAAGTGGAGTTTCATGAGGAGATTATTGATGAACAATAAGTTTCTTCCACAAATTTTCCTTGTTAATATATAAGATTCTATGGACTTTTACATTCTAAAGCAACACCAAAGAGGTGAATGTGCTTAAGGCCCCAACCACCTTCATTCTTTCTCTAAACAAGTGATTTCCAATGTATAAGATGATGATTGTACTAAATGATTACCATAGTGGCAAGATCCTCCTTCCCATATAAAGTTGTAACAACTTTTCTTTATTTTATCCAAGATCCCTTTGGGGACGTGTGCTAATGTATACCAATATATTAATATTTCATCTATCATTTACTTTACTGATGTTAGTTCCTCTCCCCACCCCTTCTTGATAACCACCTATTGCACTATGAATGTATTTTATTTTCATTTTTTCCTAAAAGCCATAACTAGTCATTCTTTGTATAACCTTTTGGTTTTAGAGTGGAGCATAGATATTTGAGATTAGCATCTAAATCCAACTTGTCAAACGGGAAAAGTAAACTCAATGTCTACATAAACTCATCATTTATCGCATTGAAAATAATTGTAGATTTTTATAAGTCAATTTCCTTGCCAATAGTCTGACAATAATCTTGAAATGTTTCTTTCGACTTTTGCCTTTCCATGAATGTTCCATTGGTGAATAGTAAATCATCGTCAAAAATTAAAATATGTGTAAGTGATTCATCTCTTCTCACTTTAACTCCTTTGGTTCTCTTAACCTATTGAATTGGTCTACTAAGTCCCTTGGCCACTACCAAAAAAATTTAAGTTGATTGAGGAAAATTTTGCTTAAGTCCCCCATAAGGACTAAACAAGGGTGAAGTAGATGTGGGGTATGCTTGACTATCGTCAATTCCATGCAATTCCCGCAATAAATCAGTACTAAGTTCAATGCTTTTGGAGTGCACTTTGGTTGTTTAATCATTTTTTTTTGAAATATGCAACAATCCCTTGTCATATTTGAAAAAAAGTAGATTAGAAATGAAACATAACAACAAATGCATCAAACAAGCAATCCCCATGGTTGAATACAAAGTCTTGAAGACAAAACACCATTTATTTTGCTAGTTCACTCTTTGTAACAAGTTGTTCATTTAGATTGAGAACATTTTCAATTCCACAGAGGAGGCGTAAAAGTTAGAGTGTTCACACAATCCAAGAAAGTGAATTGTAGACAATAGTGTGGTGAGGAGGGGAATAGCAATTGAAGCTGCACTTGTAAAAGGAAAGCAATCTCTCAAGTTTTTGTAACAAATTTGAGAACATAGCCATGGATGGTTTATGTCAAAAAATGTAAAGAGAAATATAATCTACACACATTGCGAGTGTGTGGACTCTTCGCAAATGAAAAAGGTATATAGGACTTATGATTATGTGACATTGATATGCTTATTTGGGGAAAAGAAAAATACAAGAGGGGAAAAAACAGAGAAAAAACCACCAAGTCAACAAATATAAGCTATGCACATTATGAACATGACAACTAGTATATAGTAAACGTTGTGACATTAGTTTAGTTCACCCTATGATGAAATTTACAGTAAACATGATGCATACTCCATAGGTTGATATTTTACGCTTCTAAACAAAGTTATGAATGCAAGTAAGACGATAAGGGTTGTTTTAAAGATTTCATTTTAGATCTCATGAAAAAAGTGTTTTTTCTAGTACTTTGTCCATTGATAAGAGGAGATGTAGAAAATAGGCATCCACAAGAGCATAGGTACTTTGGTTTATATTATAAAGTGGAATGTCTAATGGTGTTCAAGTGCATGTGGAACATCGCTACGGAAATTGTGTGAGATTGGCATTGGGTTACAAGACATGTTGAAATGCAATGCCTTAAAACAAAGAGGACAGATAAGGAATGGTTTTTGTAGGGTCGAAATTCTGTAGAAGAACATCCATAGTGAAAGACAATAAACAAATCTTCAACAAGAGAAAAACTATATATCGTTAGTTGAATCTATGGAAGTTTAGTTTCTATCCCTTCCTGAATTTCCAAGAGCAAAGGTTTTCTAACACAACTTTAAGCAAAGTAGGAATCCCATGCCTTCTGAAAAGGATGGATAAAACAATTAGTAGAAAGGTGATATTTGATTTTAATAGAACAAGAATAAAGCTTGCATTGATGTAACACATAAAGTAAAAAACTTAGATGTAATAGTGAATTTGATAATAGCTCGGATCACTAAACACATGCAATGGGTAGATGGTAATAAAACTGGTAAAAAAATGTAGCTAAAGCCTATTGCCTAATAATAAAGCATAATTTGGAAACAATGTTGATAAGTTAAATTATTGGCATATGGATAGTATAAAAAAATGTTTTTTAAGATTAGACCTTTTCTCTTTTTTTCCCTTTTAAGTGGAGTGGAAGATTAAAATACAGTAACACCATCTATTTATTGAAGTGATCGTCTTTATTGAGAAGAGGTCAAGCAACTACATTGGAGAGTATTTTAGTAAGAACATTTTAGTAGAAACTTTCTATGTCAATGTGTGAGAGCCATTGCAAACAATGAGGACTAAATATTTTAAAATTAAATCAAATCATTTATTTACTTATTTCTATATATAATTTTTGTTTGGAATAATTTTATAAAAAAAACTTAATAATCTCTCTCAAATAAATATATTACTCTTTTAGTTTTTCAAACATAAATATTGCTAAACATAAAGTTTCATGTAAATAATTTTAATAGAATAATAATTTATTTATTTATTTTAATGTGGTTTACAATTCCGAGAGATAGATGAACACTACGTCTAAAGAATATTTACTAGCTCAATCATAGAACCTGAACTCAAGAGTGTCGAGAGAATTGAACCCGTGACCTTTCAATCACAAAGACATTTTAACAACATGAACTCGACCAATTAAACTAACCCTCAAAACAATATATATATATATATATATATATATAGATATATAACCAAAACTAATACATACTTTTTTTACATAATAAAAATAACACCCACTTATATTTTACTTTTTTACATAATTTATACTAAAAACAAACTCCAAATGAAATCCTATAAATGCACCCAAAATCATATGCTTTTCTAATTAAAAGAGAAATAAAATAAATGGAAAAGTGTTATGCAAAATAAGATGTTACATCACTTTAACAAGGAACCTTTCCTTTATATGAGCTCTAAAAGGAAATAATTATATCATTAATTTAATATTTGTATATAATTTGTATAATGGAAAAATAAATAAAATTGATTTAAGATTTGTATATACTTTGTACTAGCCTAGATCCATCTTAACTTCAGATTTATCAAACGTTAAGGGGGATCAAATCTCTCGAGGTGCAAACCTCTTTTTTGAGTGCAAAGCTTGAGGAAAGGTTTGCACCTAAAGAGATTTGATCCCTCTCGATGCTTGATAGATCTAGGGTTAAGATGGATTTTGTGTCTCTTTCTTATTCCTTATCTCTATCTCACCCCCAAACATACACACTCTCTCTCCATATGTGTCTTTCTCTCCATTCCTCTTCCTCTCCCCCTCTCTCCCTTCCAATTCTCTCCCTCTCTCTCACTCTCCTTCTCTCTCCCTTCCCTCCCATTCTCCTCTCTCCTCACTCTCTCTCCACGTCTCCTTTGTCACTCCCTCTCTCTCTCCAACTTTCTCCCTATTACGTCCCTATATTACTAGTGTAACCCCTTCTTGTTATTACTACAACCCCCTTATTATATTGTTGTGCCCATGTAGTCCCTATATTGTTGTTATTGTGCCCTCACATTATTATTGTTATGTCGGCTCTGATTATATTATGACCCCTTAGATTCCTATATATAGAAAGGAGGTCTTATCATTTGTATCATCCAAGTTCATTTGTGTAATGTAAATGAGGTTTCCCCCTCGAAGAGGCTTATATCTAAGGTGTTTATCTATCTTTTCTATCTTTTTGTGAGTTGGTTTCCTAGCATTTGGTAGCAGAGCTTTGGATTCTAGGGTTTTGCTACTCTAAACAGGCCTTCGTGGCATTTTCGCTATATTTTTTTATTTTATTTATTTATTTATTTATTTTTATTTTTATTTTTTTCGCCTTTTATTTTTATTTTTTATTTTTTTTCGCCTTTTCAGAAGCTAGGAAAAACACCCATTTGAAATGAAATCTACCTCGGGTCTAAATTTCAAATCTTTTCTCGCTATCTTTTCGGATATATGATTTGCGGAAGTTAGGGTTTTTTGGAAGCTCCATATTTTCATCTCAAACAGGTCATCGTGAACTTGTCACTATAATTTGTTTTCTACGAAGTTTCAGACTCTGAAATTAAAACCTATTTGAGAAGAACTCGTGGGGAAGTGCGGGCCCGAATTTCAGATCTTGTTTCGCTATATTTTCGGAGATACAGTCCAAGACATTTAGGTTTTCTGTAGGCTCCCAAATTACATCCCAAACAAGTGACCTGGGGAAAATCGTCATAACTATCTCTCTGAGCATCAGATTGAAATTTCATAAGAAGTTATAGAAAGAGGACGGATTGTAGTTTTCTGTGTATATTTTTCAGATCTGAAGGTCGAAATAGTGACATGTGGCACTTCATACAAGTTCGATCTTCTGAAAAGGTATATAATCAGGTCATCTTGGGAGATTGTGCATAACTCTTTCTTGGAGAATCCAATTTCCATTAGACTGGTGGCATTGGAAAGAGGACGTAGAGGGCTACTGCAGGTCACGATTTCAGAACTGGAAGATCTGAAATTACAGAGTGACAGTCGTTTCAAGATTGAGCTCCTAAAATCAAGAAAAGGCAATATGAGGAAGTTTGATGGCAAGGATCTGGTAAATTGGATACTACAGATGGAGCAATATTTTGATCTACATGAGGTGAAACTGTTACAAAAGGTACGTATTGCATCTTCATATTTAGAAACGGATCAATTTTTATGGTATAAAGGGCTTTGTTCTTGTAAACCACTTGTTATGTGGTCAATTTTCACGGAGGAAATGATAGCACATTATGAGGATACAAAGAGAAACACCTTCTTTAGCTAATTGATAAATCTCAAAGAAAAGTGGTCAATGGCAGAGCGCATTGAGGA
This sequence comes from Pinus tabuliformis, assembly GCA_031772625.1. Taxonomy (NCBI): domain Eukaryota; kingdom Viridiplantae; phylum Streptophyta; class Pinopsida; order Pinales; family Pinaceae; genus Pinus; species Pinus tabuliformis. The sequence goes on from CM062819.1 coordinate 401,013,982, forward strand.
CTTTCAAAAATTGAATATAAGGGAAAATGATATTCCAGAGAAGCAGAGGATTGATGTCTCCATAGGGACTTGAAAGGATAACATTCAACATGAGGTTCGTCTTTGGGACCCTGATTCATTGGAGAAGGCATTCAGGTTGGAAAGAAAAGTGGAAACGAAAATTATGGCAACAAGGATGTCTACCCCTCACAACTATAAAGACGCAAGTGTTTTTTCTCCTAGCCTTCCACAACCTACAAGGTTGACACCACAACAATTGGAAGGAAAAAGAGAAAAAGGGCTTTGTTACAATTGTGATAACAAATATATTAATGGTCATAAGTGTGCTAAGAAGAAATTATTTTACATTGATTCTGAAGAGGAGGAAGAAAATGAACAAGAAACATCAAAAGAAGAGAATATACACTAGGAACCAACCCCAGAGAAATAAGAAATGAATCCAACCATATCTTGTAAAGCATTGGAAAGAATTACCACTCCTCAAACTCTTAAGATAGAAGGACATATCAAGAAGAAAAAGGTTCAAGAAGCGAAAGATCACATCGACCACCAAGAAATTAATCCAACAATATCTTGTAATGCATTGGCAAGAATTACCACTCCTCAAACTATCAAGAAGAAAAATTTTCAATAAGTGAAAGATCACATCGAGCATCAAGAAATGAATCCGACCATATCTTGTAAAGCATTGGCAAGAACTACCACTCCTCAAACTCTCAAGATTGAAGGACATATCAAGAAGAAAAAGGTTCAAGAAGTGGAATATCAGATCGAGAAAGAAGAAATGAATCCGAAAATATCTTGTAATGCATTGGCCAAAATTACCACTCCTCAAACTGTGAAGATAGAAGGACATATCAAGAAGAAAAATGTTCAAGAATTGAAATATCACATCGAGCATCAAGAAATGAATCTGACCATATATTGTAATGTATAGGAAGAAATTACCACTCCTCAAACTCTCAAGATAGAAAGACATATCAAGAAGAAAAAGATTCAAGTAGTGAAAGATCACATCGAGCATCAACAACAAGTTCTCCAACTTTTAAAGGATAACGCCACTTTGGTGCAGAATCAAATGAAGCAATAGGCAGATCAACATTGCAGTGAAAGATGTTTTGATGGAGGCGATTGGGTATTTTTACGGCTACATCTCAAGAAAGATATTTATGAGAAGGAAATGTTGGAAATACTACATGCACTTAAGAAATGGCGACCTTGCCTAATGGGAAGACACTTCAAGGTAAAAATGGATCATGATAGTCTTAAATACTTTTTAGAACAAATATTATCTTTAGAAGAACAGAAAAAATGGGTTATGACTTTGAAATCATCCACAAAAAGGGAAGCAAAATGTTGTTGCAGATGCACTATCAAGAAAGGATGAGGATGTGGAAGCATTGTTTTGTGCTATTTCTATTATTCAACCAGATTGGATAAACGAAGCTAGGGACAAATGGAAGAACGACGAAGAAGTGTGGCCACTCATTCAAAAGTTGCAGAAGATCCCAGTTCAAACAATATTGCCAGAACTTGACGAGGAAGGAAAAATCATATTGGAACCTGGAGTAGTCACAGAAACAAGAACGTGACAGCGACGAAAACGATCAATTTCAGAGTATATCATCAAGTGGAAGAACTTACCAATTGAAGATTCCACATGGGAGGAGAAGAATTTTATATAGAAGCATCAAGAATTACTCAAGCGTTGAGGACAACACTTTTTGAAGGAGAAGGGCATGTTAGGTCCCTATACTACTAATGTAACCCCTTATTGTTATTAGTGCAACCCCCTTATTATATTTTTGTGTCCATGTAGTCCCCATATTGTTATTATTGTGCCCCATAGAAGCCCACTATTGTTATTATTGTGCAGTTACATTATTATTGTTATGTCGGCTCTGATTGTATTATGACCCCTTAGACTCCTATATATAGAAAGGAGGTCTTTTCATTTGTATCATCCAAGAATTGTTCATTTGTGTAATGTAAAGGAGGTTTCCCCCTCGAAGAGGCTTATTTCTAAGGCGTTTATCTATCTTTTCTATCTTTTTGTGAGCTAATTTCCTAACACTCCCTCTATGTCTTTCTTCTTCCCTCCCTCTCTCTCCCCCTCCCGCTCCTCTCTCCCTCTCCTTCTCTATATTGAGTCCTTTCTCTCTTCCCTCCTCTCTCTCCACTTCTCTCCCACCTCCCTTTGTATCTCCCCCCCATCACTCTCTCTCTCTCTCTCTACATGTCTCCCTTGTCACTCCCTCTCTCTCCACCTCTATCTCTCTATGTGTTTGTTCTTTCCTCCCCCCCCCAACTCCATCCCCCTCTCTCCCACCTCCCTTTCTCTCTCCCCTCTCTCTCTCTGTCTCTCTCCACCCTCCATCTTTGTCACCATCTCCACCCCCCCTCTCTCTCCCCCCCTCCCCTGCTTTCTCTCTTTTAAATTTGACTCCATTGTATTGTGTTTAAGAAAGTATCTAAATTAAAAAAACTAAATTGACTGTAAAATATTAAACTTATATTTTGGATCAATCATGTCAACTGAAATACAATAATGAAAACTTAAAATAATCATTCACTATCTTTCCTCTATTATTCTTAGTCATTTTGCTTGGTCTTATCACTTGGATCCTTAGTTAAGATGGATCTAAGTTGGTTCTTAATAATATTATTTATATTATATAAATTTCACATCTTTATATGTAAAAGAATTCTCATTTTTAATTTTATTAAAACTTTGATTTAATTTATGTGCGAATATTTTCAGTAGAGGTTTTAGATATATCTCAAAAATAATTATAACTTTTTTCCTTTTAGATTTAATTAAAACTAGCAATTGTACCACATGTTGCAAAGGAAACGCCGTAAGGCGGTAGCATAGGAAACAGTAACATAGAATAAAGAAGTAAAAAGTGTATGCAATTTTGTTAATTTAATGACATTTCTTTTTTATCATATGTTATGTTTAAGGGAGATTCTAACCAAGCCAATATTGCAGAATATGTTCAAAATGAAGGTAATGCACAACACCTTGACTCCAAAGGATTTATGAAAATGATCTTCATTAAGATTCATGAACTGTTATAAATAAATTATTTAAGTCAAACATTTCATAGCACAAGTAATATCATGTCACCTTTAATTCACAATGCAATGGATATTAGTTTTTGTTAGAATGGATTCAAGATAATGTATGTGAATTTTGAGTAATTTTTTATGTCAATTAGAGCATGTTGTCACAATTCTATTTTTGTGATCAAGAGTATAGAATTTTTAGGGTGGTGTTCTATGTGAACTAAAATACATGTGAGGTCCAACACTATGTATGTGGTTTTATTTTCAAGATATGTTTGTCCACAATATGGAAGATTTCAAATTTTTTCTACACTAGGTAGAAGATTGGGTTGTTGCACTTTCCATTGGCCATGTTTCTCTTGAAAACAATCTAGAAAATGTCATATGAGTGTCATATGATCCTCTAGCTTTAAAGAATGTCATCACACATCTACTAACTAGTGTGATGCTTCACATTTTATCATATTTTTAATCTAGGAAAGGACAAAAATGTGTCAAAAGTCAACATGTTGAGGCTCATTGTGTATTACATATCATCAAGCCTAAATAATTGTATTAGCTTCAGTAGGGTGTGGGTTCATTACATTGGTGACATCTTTCTTCATTATTTTATTTGGGTAGAATTAGAGGCATATTTATGGTTGCACATGTCTGGTCTACAGGCTCTTTTAGGTCCTCAATATGAATGGATTTTTATTTATGTTGAGGACATGAATTGTGCTGTTGTCACTATTGATTTTAGAAGCTCTATTTTTTACATAAGAAATTGAATTTACATCCTTTCAGAGAGATTGGTGAATGAGAAATCCAAATATCTAGAAGAAAGCATACAATAGGATGCGATAGTTCATATTTTTTGAATTCACCCACCTACAAAGAATCTAACAATAAATAATTCTAGTGGAACCTCTAGCATCTTTACGTTGTTTGGTAAAAGTAGTTATTTTCTAAACGTTTCTGTTATGAAACCAGCTCACAAAAAGATAGAAAAGAGAGATTCACGCCTCAGAATTCAGCCTCTTCGAGGGGGCAACCTCCTTTACATTACATAAATGAACAATTCTTGGATGATACAAATGACAAAACCTCCTTTCTATATATAGGAGTCTAAGGAGTCACAATATAATCCAGCCGACCTAACAATAATAATATAAAGCCACAAAAATAACAATAGAGGGATTCTAAGGGGCACAGAAATAACAATATGGGGGTAATAGGGGCACAACAATATAAATAGGGGGTATAACTACAATAGTAATGGGGTAATCACTAGTATTATAGGGACCCAACATGCCCCTCTCCTTCAAAAAAGTGTTGTCCTCAACGCTTGAGCAGTTCTGGATACTTCTGCATAAAATTCTCATCCTCCCATGTGGAATCTTCAGCGGATAAGTTCTTCCACTTGATAAGATACTCTGAAATTGATCGATTTCGTAGCTGTCGAGTTCTTGTTTCTGTGATTGCTTCTGGTTCCAATATAATTTTTCCTTCCTCATCAAGTTCTGGCAATATTGTTTGAATTGGGAGCTTGTCACCTATAACCTTCTTTAAACATGAAACATGGAAAACTGGGTGCAATCGAGAAGCTGCAGGAAGCTCCAATTTGTATGCCATAGTACCAATCTTTTCCAACACCTTGTACGGACCATAATACTTTGGTGATAATTTATTATCCTTCTTAGCTTGCTTTAGGGACATTTGCTTATATGGTTGTAGCCGTAGGAATACCCAATCACCTACATCAAAACTTCTTTCACTGCGATGTTGATCTGCCTGTTGTTTCATTCTATTTTGTGCCAACACGAGGTTATCCTTTAAGAGTTGGAGGACTTGTTGTTGATGTTCGATGTGATGTTCCACTGCCTGAACCTTAGAATTTTCTCTTAAATATGATGTGATGGATGGTGGTTGATACCCATAAAGTGCCATAAATGGGGTCATTTTTGTTGCTGTATGGAAGGAAGTGTTATACCACCATTCAGCCAGAGGCAACCATTTGACCCATTGTGTCTGTTTATCAGATACAAAGCAACGAAGATATCCTTCCAAACATTTGTTTACTATCTCAGTTTGCCCATCAGATTGAGGATGATAAGATGAGCTATGAGCTAACTGAGTACCAAGACAAGAAAATAATTCTGTCCAAAAATTTCCAGTGAAAATGGGATCTCTGTCACTTACAATAATCTTTGGGTTTCCATGTAGCTTTTGAACTGTTTCCATAAATGCAGTAGAAACTGTACTGGCTTTAAATGGATGTGATAATGCACAAAAGTGTGCATACTTGGTAAGTCTGTCAACTACCACCATGATGACACTCTTTCCCTCAGACTTGGGTAAACCTGTGATAAAATCCATTGAAACCTCCTCCCAACGTTGGCTTGGAATGGATAAAGGTTGTAATAGACCCGGTGTCTTAATTGTTTCAACTTTATTTTGCTGGCAAACCAAACATTCCGCCACAAACTTTTGAATATCTGATTTAAGGCCATCCCAAAAAAATTCCTTCTTAACCCTGTGGTAAGTTTTTAAAAATCCTGAGTGCCCTCCTAAGGGAGAAGTGTGCAATTCCATAAGAATCTTTTGTTTTAGCTGGGAATTCTTACAGAGGTATAAGCGATCTTTGTACCATAACGAATCATTTTGCCAGCTAAATGTATCAGAAGTACTGGAATCTTGTTGTAGCTTTTGAATAAGTGCCCACACTTCTTCGTCATTCTTCCATTCCTCCCTTGCTTCGTTTATCCAATCTGGTTGGATAATAGAAATGGCACACAACAATGCTTCCACATCCTCATCCTTTCTTGAGAGTGCATCTGCCACCACATTTTGCTTCCCTTTTTTGTAGATGATTTCAAAGTCATAACCCAACATCTTTGTGACCCACTTTTGTTGCTCTTCAGAGGATAATCTTTGTTCTAAAAAGTATTTAAGGCTATCATGATCCGTTTTTACCTTGAAGTGTCTTCCCATTAGGTAGGGTCGCCATTTCTTAAGTGCATGGAGTATTGCCAACATTTCCTTCTCATAAATAGCTTTGCTTAAAAACTTTCCCTTGATTGGACGACTTTCAAAAGCAATGGGTCTTTCATCTTGCATTAGAACAACACCAATTCCATTTCCTGAAGCATCACATTCCACAATAAAGGTTTTTGTGAAGTCCGGCGTAGCTAAGACTGGTGCTTGGCACATTGCCTCTTTAAGATGTTCAAAGGCCTTTGTTGCTTCCGAAGTCCATGAAAATGAATCTTTCTTCAATAATGTTGTTAGAGGTGCTGCTATTCTCCCATAATTCTTAACAAACTTGCGATAATACCCTGTCAACCCAAGAAATCCTCGCAGATGCTTTATGGATGTGGGGATTTTCCATTCCTTAATGGCTTTAATTTTGCTAGGGTCTACCTTAACTCCTTCATGAGATACAATATGACCCAAATATTCCACCTCCTGGACTCCAAAGAAACATTTGGATCTTTTTGCATATAATTGTTTCTCCTCCAATAGTTGTAGCACCCTGTCAACATGTTCAACATGATCCTTCCAAGACTTGCTGTAGATTAGTATATCATCAAAAAATACTAACACAAATTTTCTAAGGAATGGTTTGAAAATTGAATTCATCAAACCTTGAAATGTTGAAGGTGCATTGGTAAGGCCAAAAGGCATGACCAAAAATTCATAATGACCCTCATGAGTTCTAAATGTTGTTTTCGGAATGTCTTCAATCTTCATTCTGATTTGATGATATCCTGAACGAAGATCCAACTTGGTGAAGTAAATTGATCCATGCAATTCATCCAGTAATTCATCAATAACAGGAATGGGGAACTTATCTTTAATAGTGAGCTTGTTGAGCTCCCTATAATCTGGACACATGCGCCATGATCCATCCTTCTTGTGCACCAATACTACTGGAGCTGAGAAAGAACTTTGACTCGGTTGAATTATACCAGCCTCTAGCATTTCTGCAACCATACGTTCAATTTCACTTTTTTGGACATATGGATATCTGTACGGCCTGATGTTTGGAGGAACACTTCCTGGAATCAGATGAATAGCATGATCATGATCACGCATAGGTGGGAGACCTTTGGGAGTCTCAAATACCTTGGAATGATTGTCCAGGACTTTTTGGAGATCTGGAGAAATAGATGATTCCAATGTGGAAACATCTAGCGAACATAATTGTGCAATTACACCTCTTTGCTCCTTTTTTAGAAGCTTTGTCATTCCATTAGAGCTGATTATCTTTCCTGGTTTCCCTGCAATACCCCTTAATTCAACTTCCTTTCCTTCCACAGAAAATTTCATGAAAAGTTCTTGAAAATTAAAAGCTATTGTACCCAAGGATTGTAGCCATTGGACTCCTAGTACAACATCAGCACCTCCCATTGGAATGGAAAGCATTGGGCTAGTCAATACATATTCTCCCATGGATAGCTTGATATTATGGCACTTTCCAGAACAATTTATTGTTCCTCCATTTGCAATCATCACTTGACACTCTGGTGCTGGATATAGGAAGCAATTCAATTCTTTTGCTACCCTACAATGAATAAAATTGTGGGTGCTTCCTGAATCAATCAACACTATTACCTTTTTCTTCTTGATTTGTCCTTCTATCTTGATGGTTTGAGGAGTGGTAATTCCCGCCAATGCATTACAAGATATGGTCGGATTTATTTGTTCTTCATCTAGGCTTTGTTCCTGGAATATATCCTCTTCTTTTGACCTTTCTTGCTCCTTTTCTTCTTCCTCTTCACAATCTATGTAGAATAATTTCTTCTCAGCACACTTATGACCTTTTGTGTATTTGCTATCACAATTGTAACAAAGCCCTTTTGCTCTTTTTTCTTCCAATTGTTGTGGTGTCAACCTTGTAGGTTGTGGAAGACTATGGGCAACAACACTTCCGTCTTTATAGTTGTGAATGGTATGCTTCCTAGTTGCCATAATTTTGCTTTCCATTTTTCTTGCTAACCTGAATGCCTTCTCTAATGAATCAGGTTCCCAAAGGCGCACATCATGTTGGATATTATCCTTTAAAGACCCTATGAACACATCAATCCTATGCTCCTCTGGAATATCTTTTACCCTTATGTTCAATTTTTGGAACTCCTCAATGTGCTCCATTATTGAACCCTTTTGTTTGAGACTTATCAATTGGCTAAAAAAAGTGTTGCTTTTTGTATCCTCATAATGTGCTATTAATTCTTCCGTAAAAATTGCCCAAGTGATAAATGGTTTACGAGAACAAAGCCATTGATACCATACAAACTGATTTGGTTCCAAATATAAAGTTGCCATACGTACCTTTTGTGTGTTTTGCACATTATTGAGATCAAAGAATTGCTCCATCTGTAATATCCATGTGGCGGGATCCTTGCCATCAAACTTCCTCATATCGATTTTTGGAACATGGTGAGTCTTTGATCCAACATTAGAGTCTATGGAATCATGATTAACATTTCTTTTGTTCTCATCATGAGTTTCCTTTACTACCTTTTCACCATTAGTGACCCTTTCTTGTAGCAACTTCTTCAATTCTTCCATGTTTGTATTCAAATCTATCTTCAAATTTGCCATCGAATCCTCCATCTTAGCTTCCATTCCCTTTATCTTAGATTCCACGCCATTTACCTTAGATTCCACACCACTTATCTTAGCTTCTGTTAGCTTTTGTGAGCGTGACATTTGTTGCACTTGTTCTTGTAATTTTGATATATCATGTAGCATTTCTTCCTCTTCTTCATGAGTCATGCTAGAGCTTTCAGGTTCCTTACTAGGTGTTTGCATTTTCTTTCCTCGGGGCATCAGTTACCGATAATAATGCTTTACTATGCCCTTTGAATTCCGTTAAACCAAGCTTACACAAAAATTAAAAAACAAACTACACACCTTTTTTTACTTTATAGAAGCCTGATATTGAATCTGATGTATCTCTGTAATTTCGGATCATCCAATTCTGAAATTGCTACCTGTAGTAGCCTTCCGCATCCTATTTCCAATGCCACAAGTCTGAGCCAAATTGGATTCTCCAAGGAAGAGTTATGTGAAATCTCCCACAGTGACTTGCTTTTAGACTGGTTCAGTAGAGAGAAGTTGTACAACGTGCCACGAGTCCCTGTTTCAACCTTTGAATCTGAAACACACATACAAGAAACTACAGTCTGTCCTCTTTCTGTACCTTCTTACGAAATTTCAATCCGATCCTCAGAGAGAAAGTTATGACTATTTTCCTCAGGTCACCTGTTTTGAATGTAATTCAGGAGTCTGCAAAAAGACCAACTTCCTCAGATCATATCTCCGCAAATATCGCGCGAAAAGCTCTGAAAGTCGGACCCAAGGTTCAACGCGATTTCTTCTCAAATGGGTTTTTTTTGCGACTTCTGAAACGTCACAGAAACAAATTTATAGTGAAAATTCCACGATGACCTGTTTGGAGCAGCGAAACCCTAGAAACATGGCTCTGATACCAAATGTTATGAAACCAGCTCACAAAAAGATAGAAAAGAGAGATTCACGCCTCATAATTCAGCCTCTTCGAGGGGGAAACCTCCTTTACATTACATAAATGAACAATTCTTGGATGATACAAATGACAAAACCTCCTTTCTATATATAGGAGTCTAAGGAGTCACAATATAATCCAGCCGACCTAACAATAATAATATAAAGCCACAAAAATAACAATAGAGGGATTCTAAGGGGCACAGAAATAGAAATATGGGGGTAATAGGGGCACAACAATATAAATAGGGGGTATAACTACAATAGTAATGGGGTAATCACTAGTATTATAGGGACCCAACAGTTTCTCAGAGCAAGTTATGTTCATTATGCTTCTAAAAATAACACTCAAAATCTATAGCACATATAATAGATTTCAGGGGTTATAACCACTCCGTAGAATCAAGGGAGAACCAAGTGACATTTCAGGGCTTTAGTAGCCAACATTATAAACCAAAAAAATGAAGTCATGCCGACTCATATTTCATAATTTTTGAGAGGTCAACCCTATTTTTTTTTTTTTAGTATAAATGGTAGTTAAAAATGGAAGAAACTCATTTTGGTGCACGTATGTGGAGGATAAACGTGCAGATGAGGGACCTTGATCACCTATAGTAGCTTCAACAGACCAGTCTAGTGATCATGAATCGGATCTATGATGCACTAGTAGCGTTTCTGGTCCATCTCTTGCTAAATCTAGTTCAAGTGTATTTTTTATTTGCCAACAAGATTTCATAACTTATATTGATGCAACAAAGTCAATCATAGTGAGGAGTAGTCTTACCTCAACATCCAAAAAAATATAAACATGAGACTAGCATTCAAGATTGGAGATAACATAACAAAATACAAAATGTATATTAATGGTCTAAAATTAATAATTTAATTATTACTTCAAAAAAATGAAAAAGAATTATAAACTTATATTAAAAAGTAAAAAATGTATAGGTTTCATTTTGAACCAAATCCAATGTCAATAAAACAAAACAATACTTCAAAACCTAAAACATTAGAAAGGAACACCTAGATAAAGAGGGATCCAAGTTAGATTAAGCTAATCTAATGTTTTCTTCAAAATCCTTCAAGAGCTAATCACAAAGTATGAATTTGGAGACTGAATCATTTTGCTTCTACTTTCTTTTTGCAAGAAGGTATTTATTGTTGCTTTTTATTGAAGTATAAAGAAGTTAAAACTTAAACATGTGCACTCTTGTGGTAAGTAAAATGGATTTTGAAGTACATTAAATCCTTCGAATTTGATCACTATTGAAGATATCTTTTGTGTTTTCCGATGCATCCTGGGTGTACACAATTTTCCTTGGGTTCAATCAAGTGAATTAAATTTCAAATAACCTGCTGAGATAGTGCAACCAACTCTTCTTGGCCCAAGACACTCTCGAGAGTCCAGATGACATTCTTAGACTCTACCTTGAATATTTCGTATAGTTTGATAATCCAACCATTGCTTCTGATACTACCCTTATGATGGTTAGTAGGAACAACTGCACATAAATTTTAACATTGGATATCATTTGGATTGTATTCTTTTTAGCTGTTTTGGTATGTTCTTCCATTCTTTTTTGTTAATGTTTTTCTACTTCATTTTATTTTAAGTTATTAGAGTTTGTTGGAGATTATTAAGCCTTTAGGAACCTCCTCTTGACTATTATATGATGGTAGTATACAGTCTCAATGACCTAGTTCTCGTTTACTCATTTGTAGACATTAAAATAATTTCTTTCTTTTTGACCCTTGTCGGAAACACAAAATGATTAAGTGAGCATTTTGTGACAAGACTATATGTTTTGGGGAAAGTAACCATTAGAATAACGAAAATATTGTACAATCTGAACACCAGAGAAACATCCATGAATGTTATATATTATCACCAATGCAAAGTATTGTATTACAAAAAAGAAAATTGGTGGTGTGATCACCTTGTTATACTGAATTTTTTTCATATTCAATATTGTTTGTGGAATGCCAGGATATCTCTAATTGAGTAGCAGGAGAAGAGTCTCAGCTCTTTCTCCAAGGACCTCTCGTCTCTCATGTATTTTTACTTCACTTTAATTTAAGTTCTTTGATTTCATTGGAGTTTCTTTAGCCTTTAGGGACCTCCTCTTGACTATTGGAGTTATGCTGGTAATATACAATCTTAATGAGTTGGTTTTGGTTTACTCATTTGTAGACATTAAAATAATTTACTTTTTCTGACCCTTCTGGGAAACACAAAATGCTTAGGTGAGTATATTGTGACAAGACTATATGTTTTGGGAAATTAACCATCATAATGAACAAAATACTTTTAAATTTGAACACCAGAGCATCATCTATGAATGCGATAGATTACCACCAATGCAAAGTATTGTATTACAAAAAAGAAAATTGGTGGCGTGATCACCTTGTTATACAAAATTTTGTTCATATCTAGTATTGTCTGTGGACTGCTAGGATATCTCTACTTGAGTAGCAGGAGAAGAGTCTCAACCCTTTCTCCAAGGACCTCCATTCTCTCATGATTGACTATGGATATCCAAGAGGATATGGATCTTTTGTTTTCCTTATTGCTCATCTTCAATTTCCATATAAATATGGAGGATTCTACTCGATTCTTCAAATCCAGAATGTTTTAATTGGACACATTCTTTATTTTAGGTTCCTGAGTAGGAAGAAAGAGGGCTTCTTGGCATGGCCATCATTGTAGTACCATGCAAAACAATCTAGGGAGGTGGTCTGGCCAATCAACTGAGATATAACTGAGATAAGCCCTTGAAACAACTTGATTTAACAGACTCCGACGCTGCTTTTGCAAGGCCATTTGTTTTATATTTCAGTTATGGATTACCAGACGCCATTTTCCAGACTGTGTTATTAAACGATTAGAGCTTTGGCAGGTGACTTTCATATTGAGTAAATACATTGGACTCTTAAAATCCATGCAGAGTGCAAGAACAACTATGGGGTGAAATACAGATAGGCAACATGTTTCTCGAATGGAGCGTATTATGATCAACTGGAGCTTGATTATAATCAACTATCTCTTGATTATCCTCCTTGCCTTGGCTATAGATGATGGTGAGACTGGTACTTCCACTAAACATAAAACAAGCTTCTAAGCTGAAGAGAGGCTAGTATTAAGCTGAAGGGAAATAGTTATGTACCTAGAAAACATGTACATAACCCTATGCATTGATATGTTTCTAATTTTTACATGATACCATTTTCTGTACCATGAAAGTGGTCCTCAATCATGAATAAAGGGACTGTGCACAACACCTTGGTGTTATAATTTTTCAAGATATGATAAGTGTTGCTTGTTTTTTACAATAATAGGAAGCTTTTTAAATGATTTAGTATGATGTTGTTGATTCAATGAAGTTTAATGATGAACTTCCTTTAGGGATAGATAATCTAGTTTGGATAAAGAATCATTATCATGTGGATGGACAATCTGCAAGCCAATGTAATCAGAAAGGGTCATGGACAATGGAGAGGCACCTAGTTGAACATCTGCAACCACTAACATGTCATGTTGTCTACTCAAACTACTAGATGGTGTTTTCAGGATGTATGGAGTTGAATTTTGAGTCCATAAGGAATTTTGGTCATTAGAGATGAAATTTAAGGTCATGGAGTTGAAAGATGGGCTTCTGTCAAAGGAATGATCAGGAAATGCAGGACCTCTAGCCCGATTGTCTACATACAAAACATCATCTATTCTAGATGGTGTGTCGAAATAAAGGCTCTCTAGCACTCGACGGTAGCTCTCCAGTATAGATGGACCAACATCCTGTACAACCAATGACCAAAACGATGAGAGCTTGTTGATAGTCTATGATAAATATTATATGTAATTCTTTCCTAAGCTTATGAGCCCCAACATATTATGACAATAAACTTGGAATTTGAATGACATTCTGACCCAAAAGAGAAAACATTTGTCACGATGTCTTGGGAGTCTCCTCAAATAGGTATAAAAGGAAAGTGCATTTTTCTCTTTAGTTTATAATTCAAACTCTGAGTTCCACCCCAATTTCATCCTTGTTGGTAATTCATGAATTAACATTTCATATGTTTTCATATGCATAAATATTTTAAGCTAATACGTTATGTTTGCATCCAACTAAATAATATAACTCTCTGTATGAACACCATATTATATAGAATTCATATAAGCATTCCCCCTTATAATTGGCTAGAAAACATGCTTTATCAAAGTTTCCCAGCTTAAAGAAAAAATTACATCACCCCATGTATAAAAAAAGCTTAGATCAATTAGAAAAAGAACAATTGTAAAATAATATTATGACCATGATATTAGACAAGGTACTCAAATATATATATATATCTATATATATATATATATATTTTGTATTTGTATTTATTTTATTATATATATATATATATTATTTTTATTTTTTACTTTTTAATTTATTTTTTATTTTATTTTATTTTATTTTTTATTTTTATTATATATATATATATATATATATATATATATATATATATATATAGATATATATTTTCAGACCACTCATTATTAGAAAACATAGTTGAAGAAATCATTTTCTTTGATAATTTCCTCTATCTGCTACCCACAAAGATAGTACAACCAACTCTTCTTGGCCCAAGCCACTCTCTGGAGTCCAAATGACATTCTTAGACTTAATCTCAGATATTTCCTATAGTTTGATAATCCAACCATTGCTTCTGATACTACCCTTATGATCGTTAGAGGGAACAACTACACATAAATTTTAACATTGGATATCATTTGGATTGTATTCTTTTTAGCTATTTTGGTATGTTCTCCCATTATTTTTGTTAATGTTTTTATGCTTCATTTTATTTTAAGTTATTGGAGTTCATTGGAGATGCTTTAGCCTTTAGGAACTTCCTCTTGACTATTTTATGTTGGTAGTATACAATCTCAATGACCTAGTTCTCATTTACTCATTTGTAGACATTAAGACAATTTCTTTCCTTTGGAACCTTCTGGGAAACACACAATGATTAGGTGAGCATCTTGCGATAAGACTATATGTTTTTGGGGAAATTAACCATTAGAATAACCAAAATATTGTACAATGTGAACACGAGAGGAACATCCATGAATGTCATATATTATCACCAACACAAAGTATTATATTACAAAAAATAAAATTAGTGGTGTGATCACCTTGTTATATTGATTTTTTTTCATATCTAGTATTGTTTGTGGAATTCCAGGATATCCCTGCTTTAGTAGCAGGAAAGAGTCTTAACCCTTTCTCTAAGGACCTCCCGTCTCTCATGTTTTTCTACTTAACTTTATTTTAAGTTATTGGAGTTCATTGGAGATGCTTTAGCTTTTAGAGACCTCCTTTTGACTATTGGAGTTATGCTAGTAGTATACAGTCTCAATGAGTTGGTTCTAGTTTACTCATTTGTAGACATTAAAATAGTCTATTTTTTTCTGATCCTTCTGGGAAATACAAAATGCTTAGAATGAACAAAATACTGTGCAATTTGAACACCAGAGAAATATCCATCAATGTGATAGATGGTCACCAATGCAAAGTGTTGTATTAAAAAAAAGAAAAATGGTGGTGTGATCACCTTGTTATACTAAATTTTGTTCATATATGTATTGTTTGTGGAATGCCAGGATATCTCTACTTGAGTAGCAGGAGAAGAGTCTCAACCATTTCTCCAAGGACCTCCCTTCTCTCATGATTGACTATGGATTCCCAAGAGGATATGGATGTTTTGTTTTCCTTATTTCTCATCTTCCATTTCCATATAACTATGAAGGATTCTACTAGATTCTTCAAATCCAGAATGTTTTGTTCTGATAATAAATCCTGTGAATACGAGAGGGCTTCTCGAGAGAATTGATCTGATTTTTTATGGTGGTAAATTGTGTCTCCAAGGCTAGAAAATCTGCCAGTGTAATTAGAAAGAGTCATGGACGATGGAGAGGCACCTAGCTGAACATCTACAACCATTGGGATGTCATGTTGACTACTCTGACTACTATGAAAGGGCATTCTTCGCTTTAGTTTACAATTCAAACTCTGAATTTCAACCCAATTTCATACATGTTGGAAATTCAGGAATTAACATTTCATCAAAAGAAGTAGCATGCCGCCCAGGATTTCCGATTGGGCAAAGTCATCCGTTCTTTGCCTTTTCATACGACATTAATGATACAATCACCCTAAATATAATATCAACTGACATTGTAAGTAAATTTAACAAAGGGGAGAATGGTATATTTGATTCCATACCACTGTTATTTTAAAGCAAGAATTACCTCATCTTAAAGTCTTAAGTTTAGCAGATAACTTTAAGAAAACAAAAATTGATACACATCCACATGTACCTGCACAAACACAATTCTAGGCCAACTAAATTTGTTGAAATTTCAGAAATTAAAGCACTTATTCTTCTTGAACTTAATTATAAGACAAAGACGTAATCAAGTTTATAAGAATGTCGATTCAAGAAAGGCAGTCATACATAAATATTTGATACAAACCTATGCAAAATTGTTTAAATCTATGACTAGGAAAAAAAATTAAATCTAAAAAATGAAAGCTTCAATTCTTCTTAAATTCAATTATAAGACAGGCCACAGAAATAATAAAGTGTATGACAACCGTTGATTCATGAGAAAAAGTGGCAGACATGGATAATCTACAACACAAGAACCTACATTCATGTCTAGAAAGAAGAGGATAAACTATGGAAAGACTCTGTGAGTATTAATGATAGATCTGATGTACGAAATCACTAGATGACAGTAACAAAACAAGGACTATTTTGACTCCCAAATACAAAATCTAGTTAGAGGCATAACTGCTTATGGTAAGGTAAGAGCACTTCTTTTCAGAAAAGAGCACTTCTTTTCTTGTTCTGAGAAGAGTTAGAAAGCATAATTGTTTTTGGAGGCAAAAAAGATATATGATTAGAAACTGCTCCATTGAAATTTGGGAAAGTGCCTCTTTTGAGATGCTCCGATGCTATCCTAGAAGGATTTGAAGCAAAAAATAAGGCACTACAAAGCCCAAAACACATTTTCATAGCCTTGGCAACTCCAATATTTTAATTTTGAAACATAATAGGTTCAAGGTGTATCCAGTAATATGCTCCTTTGAATTTAATTTCCCTAGTGCGCACTCTCACCAATCCCTCGTGTTGCTTCTGTAGTGTCTTTGTAGACAATTCATCTTCTTGTGGGTGGCTTGGAGTTGCCATCGATTGCTCACTTTATATCCTCTTGCATATGATCTTTGCCCATATGCCTTTGTGCCTCCCTTATCTCCAAACTGCACCCATCCATTTGTATTTACATTTAAGGAAAAAATCCCACTGCTACCTCCTCCCCGAGGTTAAAGCTGCTCTGAGTGGAGTGCAACACTCCGTGTGACTTGAGCCTTCTATAAACTCTACACCGAGTCTCAAAAGGACTGATGAATAAATAACACAATCCTTGCCAGAGAAACCCTACATGGAAGAAGGAAATTAATAAAGTTAAAAGTAAGAAACCATGCAAGAAAACAAATAGGACAATCCCTACTAGAGAAACCCTGCATGGAAGAAGGAAATCAATAAAGTTAAAAGTAAGAAACCTTGCGAGAAAAGCGAGAGCCTGGTAAGAAACCCTGCAAGAAAAGTGAGAGCCTGGAAAAACAATGTGAGTTTTCGATGCAGCAAAGGCTATTGACGAATAAGAATTATGAGAAAATTTTCATGAGTTTTGCGTAGGTGCTCACCTCCAAACCTTGGTCATTGTTGGCAAAATCAGAACCAAACAATCTTGCTCTGTCACCAGAATTAAAATAAAAAATGTAATCTTTTAATTTAACTATTTTCTCTTAACTATTAGCTAATTATTAGCCCTACGACCTCAAAATTTTCAATCGTCTAACATCCTATCCAATGGTGCACACTAGTACACAGTGGAAGCCGAGGGAGTTGTTTTAAAAAGTAACCCCTTACGGTGTAAAAATGTTATAAAATAAAATAAAAATAAAATATTTATAAAATGTTTTGATTATGAAATAAGTTATGGTTTTTGGGCATGTGGTATCGATAAGCCATGGTATTGTAACAAAACCTATTTACAAGTTAATAATATCCATGGTAAAGTGGGGATAAATATCTATGGTTAAAAATTTCATCATATTGTTATAAAATATTTTGGTTGTCAAATAAATTATGATTTTTAGGCATGTGGTATTGATAAGCCATTGTTATAAAAGATTTTGATTGTCAAATAAATTATGATTCTTGGGCATGTGGTATTGATAAGCCATGGTATTGTAATAAAACATATTCACAAGTTCATAATATCAATGGCAAAGTGGGGGTGAATATCCATGGTTAAGAATCTTGTCATATTGCTATAAAATATTTTGACTGTGAAATGAGTTATGCTTTTTGGGCATGCGATATTGATAAGCCATGGTATTGTAACAAATCCTATTTACAAGTTAATAATATCCATGGTAAAGTGGGGGTGATTATCCATGATTAAAATTCTTGTCATATTGTGATAAAATATTTTTAATGTGAAATAAGTTATGTTTTTGGGCATGTGGTACTAATAAGCCATGGTATTGACCCATGTTATTGTAACAAAACCTATTTAAAAGTTAATAATATCCACGGTAAAGTGGGGGTGAATATCCATGGTTAAGAATCTTGTCATATTGTTATAAAATATTTTGAGTGTGAAATAAGTTATGGTTTTTGGGCATGTGGTATTGATAAGCCATGGTATTGGCCCATGGTTTTTAACAAAGCTTATTCACAAGTCAATAACAAAATCAAAATGTAACAACACAATTTTATTACTTTAACTTTTTGTTGGTATTTGAGCCAATTTTTAAATGTTTACACCCGTCTCGGGTTAATATTACTTATATTACTTTTAATTTCTGTTTTTTATTACTTTTAATTTTTGGTTTATTGCTTTTAACTTTTTATTAATCGAGGTAAAATTTAAATGTTTACGCTCATACCTGATATAACTTTTAACTTTTTCTTATTTTTAATTGAGTCGACATTTAAAATTGTTTACATACTTACATTATACCTACACATATACATGATACTGGGAGTGCCTGTCCATCTCGTCGCCTTTAAAAGATATTAATGGAGGGATGGCATGGCCTACCCTCCCAGGAAGAATGCATGCATAAGTGGATCCTACACATTCTTGTGGTTCAATGCATTAACATTTCCTTGTTCGTGATCCATAAGAAGCCAAGTGCCTTCTTAAGTCCAGGAGATCTTTGCGAGTTGAGGAAGGTGTGGGAAAGTGATAATCTCTTGCAATTCAAATGTGTTTGCTTCTGGTGGATGGTATGGAAACATTCGCTTGGGATAGCTTCGGATTATTACTAGCGGGGAGTAGGAACCCTTTCCTACCTTCTTCCCTGCAAATTCCTAGTGTTTTTACTACTTTGTGGTCATTAGCTCTTGTCTCTTATGATGAAGACATTACACAATATGAGGAATGGTCACTTGATATGGAGTTAATTGATTGCATTTTGAATATTCATATGGGCCGGGTGGTGGAGAAGACAAGCTACTAGTCTTGGTCTTGCAGACTTCTCGTGCGAATACTATAAGTTTTTTGTGTACTTTCCTCTCCTTGACTCTGTATCTTGTTGTTTTCCAGGTCGAGTTTTATTATGGTATTGTTGCATTTTCGCGTGGTTACTGAGAGAAGTCAGTGTGTAACTGTTTATCTAGTGGTTTTGTGTTGTTCAGGTTTGTGGGGGTTGGAGATTGATGAAGCCCTGAGGTTGTCTATGTACAATGGTGGGACTGCTTGCTTGTTGAGGATAATTATGTTTCTTGAAACTTTTGTTTCTGGTGCTTGTACTGTGTGGGGAGTCTGGCTATGCTAGTGTTGGCTCAGGGTGGAATTTTGGGAGCCTTTCTAGGTGTTTGGGTTTTTCTTCCTATGGGGAAGCTAGTGGTGCACTATAGTTATCTGTGGGGCCAAGGGTTTGTTTCATGTCTTCTCTGTTTCTAAATTCCTTAGTTATCTCAAAGCTTGGCCCAACTTCGTCCTAAAGGGTGTTGAGGTGAAGGGGGTCTGAGCCAATCCCATAGGACAGGCACAGAGGCACATGACAAAGACGTTGCTATTGCCTTCCATGCATCGACCCCCTTATCAATCATAGGATATTCAAAAGTGGAAACCTAGGTCACTAAGGAACATCTTGTTCATTCAGATTTTGAGTTGTTAGATGAGGTATTCCATTAGCTTCCCGACTCTAGTCAAAGTAGGCGAAGAAGGAAGAAGAAAATAATATATGTAATCAGTCACTCTTTATTGGTAGCTCAAGATGTTGCTGGGTTGTGTCCTAGAGAAAACATGAAGGCAAAAATTACACCATCTCCTTCTTGAATGAAATCCAGAGGAATCAATGGAAGATGCAAGACAACTTGGAAAAACTGGATGCTCATCTTTCTCACAAGGAAAAATATATTCAGTGTGAGTTTAAGCTTCAGGAACTTCCCAGTGTAAAGGCAGATGACCCTGCCCTAGTGACTTCATCAGAATTCTGATCTGTTTGCTATGGGGTGGTTTGTTTTGTTAGAGTTTTAATTAATGCCTTTTCTTGCATAGATGTTGATGGTTATGCTTTTAGTAGTTTCATAGAATTATTTTCTACTGGCCTTCATCTCTGGTGTTCGTTGTGGTAGAGTGAGACTAGTAAGGTTTTGATGGGAACTAGCTACGTGAAGTTTACACGAAATATACTTTGACTTACAACAAAAAGGTATTAATTGTTATCAAGTAATTTAAGCAAAAATAAAAGGTAAGATATTTTTCAAGAATAATACAATAATATAATTGATATGAATTCGACATATTATCTGTATAAATTTAACTTAATAGAGTTAAATAACAATTATTCATCTTAACCACCATTAATAAATATAATTAATTATTTGTATTATTAGTTTATAAGCATAAATTAATTTTAATCCAAATGCTTTAAAATTGGAAAAAAATATGTTTATTATCTTTTTATAATTATTATACTTTTTGTTTGTAAGTTTTAAAATTCTATTGATCAATCAAGCATATATGTCCATGTAAAACTATAACTAGTGCTTTTGTCACTGCAATCTACCACTAGTGAAACTAGACCAACAACCACAAAGTATAGCTTTAGTCCAAAAAGTAACATATAATTGATAATGGTTGAGCCATTTCCTGAGCATGCTAATAACAAATTTTTTTCTTATGTAATAAAAATATCCAATCTTATCAAAATTGTAGAAGTGATGTCTGTATACCATATAGACAAGAAACATAAAACTTTCCAAAAGAGAAACTCTGCCATCAAAACTATGAGCCATGGTGAAACTCATGTAGAACTAGAGACATCAATTAGAGCTTGTGCTTGGTGACACTAGGCCCTTGGCACAAGAAAGTATGGCCTCAATTTAGGCTTGATGCTCAAGGGACATATCCTCGACATGGATAACATTGAGCTAGAAAGAGATTTCTCCCTTGGATTCATTCTTCTATAGCAAGACTTTTCTTAAGAGGTCTTTGATACGCCAATAAAGCTCGATAGTGCAAAGATATTGAATTTTCCACATGTGAGTATAACAAGGGTTAGGGAGCCACTCAATGACAAAGGAAAAATATTTAGCATCTTAAAATTCATCTATATCAGCGATAGCTTTTTTTGTTGCATGGTCTAGTTCAAAATGGATATGGCCTGAAGTCTACATGTTGAATATCTAGGTAATAGAGTGGGTGATCCAGGTGGATATTGGTGGCCAACTGCCTATTCCACTTGGACCCCCACCATTGTTTCCTTCAGTTTTTCAGTTTTCTTAATCGTAGCACAATTTACTATTGTTGGTAGTTTTTCAGGCCCTAAACTTCCGGAGTCATTTTGAGGCCCTAAACGACATTTTTTTGGAAAACAGGAAAGACTTTCATTTGTGGTCGAAAGTTATAGTCCTCGGATAGATATTTCTAACGAGGTATCGTGTGTGTCAAACGAAGATCATATGCCAAAGTTTTGACCCCGAGAAGTTGATGTATCAATTTACCCCAACGGGGCCAATAATTTTGGTGCTCATCTCCTAGGGTTAGTTTTTTGGATGTTTAGGGTTTTCCATTGTTTCTCAATAATAAATAAGCATTTGAGCCTGATTCTAACATAGTTCAGAGGCATGTAGCTGCCACATCTCTTCTCAGAGATAAGCTACCATCACCCGAGCTAGTTTATTTCTATTCTGTATGCAAGCATATTTCAGTTCTTTGATATTAATGAAATGGAGATTTATTTTTACTACATCTCTGTGTTTATGTTTATATCTGTATTTTGTTGCGTTCCTACATAAGTTTAGATCAGTGGGCATGCTAGTAGCCTTGTGTGTTTCTCTCAAATTTGCTAGAAGAGCCTCTATGAATTTTGTTGCATTGACGAACATAAGGTCCAAAAAATAAAGAACAAAACATATAGGGGTTTCCAAGTGGCACCGAGGGGAATGAGTCTCAAATGAAATGAGGTAAGGGAAGAGAGGGGTTAGACTCACACAAACACAAAGCAATGTGGCATATTAGGTGTAGTGCATGGTGTCCTTAAAGAGTGGTAGTAGGGAAATACAAGAAGGGGAGGAAAATGTTATAGCCACTTCATGAAGGATGACACCAGACCAAGACATAGACAAAAAGGAACATGAAATGACAACTGGTAATCCAATGCTACTACCACCCTGAACGAAAAACCAAAGGCATGTTGAATCATAGGAGTGATATGCATGAAGCCAAATGTAATTAGCCAAAATGACGGTTCAAACATAAGACATGATGAGACCTCTATGCTTGTTGTGTAGGTTAAATTAGACCCACCATCATAACCATGAGCTTCTACTTCCCTTTTTTCTTTATGCAAATTTTTGGATCTCCCTTTCGACAACTCAAATTGAGAGCCCCTTTGAACTATCGTTCCTTTTATGTTATCTAATCAGGGTTGGGTATTGAGCTTTGTGGGGGAGGCCAGGTCAAGGGGACCTATTTCTCCCCCTTAATAGATGGAGGAAAAATCAAATCATAGCAATAAAGCATATTGAGAGGTGGAAAGTTACCACATAAGTAGAGCATAAATGGTGTTCCGGGCTTCCTTGTAGATCTTACTAAAATTCCTGAGTGGTTCTAGACCTTCGTTAAACTACCCACCCTCCAAAATGAATGCATCGTAGAGTGATTGATGCACTTCATCAGGAATTAGTGTGCGAGATAGGTGGAGGGTGGGACGACCATACCTACCACCATTGATGAGTAGGGTGATGGTGGCAAGATTGTCCCCTCTACCTTATGATGTTTAACTATGTTCATCACCCCATCCAAGGTATAATTACTATACTTAATATGTTTTCCATTTTTAAATTATTAGTTATTATTATATTATAAAAAATCACACCATATATCTCATGTATTATGAATAAACTATAATTTGCACGAAATATAATTTATTATATATATTTTTAAGTGTGACAATTAAATATCTGCATATAAAAGAAAAATTGTCTTGTTTATAAAATTGGAATTTTCTTTCAGAAGGAACATAAGTATATTACTCTAGTTCAACACACGTGAGACCTTGTTATGTAACCCTTGGCTTGCTTGACTTTCAAAGATTATCCACTCCTCAAGAGAAGGTCGCCATCCTCCTCCTCTTATGTGGGACATCACAACATTCAATGCCCTGGTTGGTACTCAAACCAAATACGAAATGCCCCGTACGTCTAGGTTTGTCAAGTGATTTGAAGATATCTCAAAAGTTTCTATTCCATATTAATCACAAATTGTGGCACTTCGTCTTGTAGAAAGGGGGATTATATGTCATTTCATCGACATCTAACCCTCTCCTCAATCATTAGCATCTTGGGTGGACAAAATATGGAAGCCATTGATAAAAGATAAATTTTGTTTATATGTTTGAAGAAAAAGAGCATAGGGACTTCTTTTTAGAAGCAATAACATCCTCAATCATTAGCATATTGGGTGGAAAAAATATGGAAGCCATTGATAGAAGATAATTTTTCTTTATATGTTTGAAGAAAAAGAGTATAGGGACTTATTTTTAGAAGCAATCATATGGTTCTTATTTTTGGATAGATGGAACCCAAACTTCAATCCTGAAAATAATATACCTTTATTAGTTCCATTTTGGGTCAAATGTTCACATTTACCTCTTCATTTTTGGAACAAATACACTTTCAAGAACATAGGGAATGCTTTGGGGAAATATATAATCAAAGTTGAACCCAAATATGGGATGTCTATGTGTGCCAGAACATGTGTAGGAGTGGATATGGAAAAAGGGATACTAGAAGCCATTCAAACCACCCTCGACAATTGGACCTACATGTAGCAAGTGGACTATGATCATATTTCATTTAATTGTAAAAGTTATCATGAATATTTTCATTTTGCTAGGAATTTCCCCAAAAAAACTATAGAAGAGACATATGTAGATATATGAGAGCAATGGAAAAAACCCAAAAGGAGACAAGCAAGATAAGAGCCCCTCCCCAAACCCCCTCAGTCTTCCCCATTAGATCCTCCCCTTGATCCTCAAGCCCATCTAATCAATAAACCAAGGAAAAACCCTCATCTTCTAAACCAGAAAATCCCTTTTCCTCACACATTAATAGATACAAAGTCTTCTCACACCAAGACACCGTTGAAAAAAATGACCCAGGAGCTAACGGGGTTAACAAATAAGAAGGAATGCCTACATTAGAAATATGTCCCCTTTAAATCATTAGAAACTATTCCCCCCCCGCAAGAAGCAAGTCCTGAAATATCTAAGAATATAGGGACCCCCAGTGATGGGATTGGTGTAGTGTTACTAGAAGTTAATCCAATAAAGGAACAATTAGAATATGAGGCAATCAAAGATTTGATAGTGATAAAATCCATAAATAAACAAGGAAAATTGAAATGAACAATTAGATTAGGATAAATGAATGGGCACCCAACACTATAGAATGATGTTATAGCTAAAACACTAAAAACTTAAAAGGTGGCTTAGTTCCTCTTGTGGGAGTAGATCCCTAAACAAATAGTAAATGATGAAAGCCATATATTGGAATTGTATGACTTTGGGGAATGAAGAAAAATATAAATCATTGAAGAATTTAAATAAAGAAGAAAACCCTTAAATTATGCTACTACACGAGACTAAGTCGGAGGAAAAAAAACCGTTAAGAAAAGTAAGAAAATCTAGTCACATAGTGGGGAAAAAGCAATTGTTTCTAGAAGAGCATCTTGATGACTATGCACAATTTTGTCATCAACCCACTTCTAATTCATTAGGGAGTTGTCTTCAATGCATTGTAGTGTGATTGCTTCACATTATGTTAGGTAAAATTGTAAATTTTGTCAATGTGCATATGTTGAATTCATATAAAGATAAATTAGCTTGCTAGAACTCCCTCTCACGTTTGAAAGACACATTATGGGAGAAAAATAATATTTTGTAGGAGACTTTAACACCACAATTCATGGAGAGGTTAAAATTGTGGCTCTTTGGTGAGCGACCCATTTAGAGAGATCTTGGAAGATCTCATTTCATCCCTTAACTTGGCCGATCATAAATTAATAAAAGGAAAAATCACTCGGTCTAACAAATGCATTGAGTTGATGAACATCATGGCTATATTGTATAGATCTTTGTCCATAATTCCTTTCTAAATGAAAACATCTCTTTCCTCCCTCAAATCCTTTCTTGTTCAATATCTAATCACAAAACAATAGCCATTATCTTCCCCCACCCCCCACACAAAGAATTATGGGCCACTCTTATTATGTTATAACCCTATTTGGACTCAAAACCTTCAATTTCTTGATATGGTCTCAAAGTTTTGGAACTAGTGGATTGAAGGGTCACTGATATTCATTTGGAACCAAAAGATAAGAAAGGTTAAGCAGACATTGAAAACCTAGGCTAAAGACAATTACGTGAAAGATAAGGAATCTACTCCTATTTCAAATTTTCAATTAATTTTTTTATGAAGAACTATGACAATAAGCAATTCCTGAAAACATATTAATGGAAGGAAAAACTACATTCCAAAAATTGCAAACCGAATTAAGAAATGAGGAGGAAACTTGGAGGCTTAAATCAAGGAGTAAAAGTAGGGGACAATAATACGAAGTTCTTCTACGAGCAAGCTAAGTAGTTAGTAGTGTGTCTTGGAAACAATGTTAGCAAAGTAAATACACTAGAGGGGGAACCTTGACCTCCTAAAACCAAATAAAAGAGCCAACAATAAAGCATTACATTAATCTAAATAATGACTAATCTCTGTTAGATAGTGAGGGAAGAATAAGTATGTTGGAGCATATTCCTAATTTAGTTACCCAATAAGAAAATGATATTTTACCCATCCTATTGCAATCAATGAAGTTTAGGAGGTTTTAAATTCATATGATCCTGACAAAGCTCCAAGACCATATAGATTCTTAGTGCATTTTTACAAGCACTATTGATTTATCATTAATATGGATTTGATTAGAATGATATCTTAATTACAAAAGTACTAAAAAATTGGAGGAGGTATCCATTCAACATTTATTGTATTGTTCTCAATAGAAATTAATCCAACCACCTTTGATAGATTTTAATCTATCTCTCCATGTAATATCTTGTAAAATATCATATCAATAATAATCTCCAACAAAATAAAACCTCTTCTCCCAAAACTAATTTAAAAAAAATCAAGGAGGATTCATCCAAAAAAAGGAAAATTATAGATAACATTATTTTGGTTCAAGAGGAGTTTCATCAAGCAAAACAAGAGGAGAGAAACGAATGATTATCAAAATTGACATGAAAAATGCCTTTGATAGTGTCAAAGATAGCTTTCTCCTTGATATCCTCCATAAATATTGTTTCAACGTAGAATTCATTGCTTGGATTTTGACATGTATAAATTCTCCATGGACCTAATCATTGGTAAATGGTTGATTGGTAGTGTTTTTATAAGCCTCTCGTGGGATTCATCAAGGCTGTCCCTTACCTCCACTTCTCTACATTCTATTGGTAGACGCTTTAAGCAGGAAGCTTGAGCATGAAACAAGAATAGGAAATCTTTCAGGGATTTGAATATTGATGCATGTAAGGAGGTAAACCAAAGTCAATTCTCTAATGATACTCTTTTTGTTGTTTGTTTGGGGGGGGGGGGGGCGCACACATCAAAAATTATAATGACCAAGTTGAATGCAATTTCTTATCTATTTTTTCCAACACCAAAGAGATTAATAAAAAAAATTAAAATGCTTCTTCTCACTTGGAATGTTAGCTCTTAAAGGAAAATACCAACACAAAAAAAACTACAAATTCATGTTCAAGAAGAATGTACATATTTTAGATATCACAAAATCCCTATAAATCTAAACTATCTCCCTCACAAATATCGACCAGTAATAGATAAAATAAAGTTTAAATTCTCCAATTAGGGAGCAAAATGGTTAAATCTAGTAATGAGATTGTTTCTTAAAAATTGTTTTGTTTTCCTTACCTATTTTCCAATTCTTTGCATCACTCACCCTAATAGGAGTAAGAAATTACATAGCTCAATAACTAAGTAAAATATTATGGCAAGGGGGAAAACAAACACTAAAAATACAATCTCGTTAATTTGGAAACAATCAAAGCTCCCATGAATCATGGTGGAATGGGTGTAAAAGATCTATCCCTTTTGAACCTAAATCTAGGAGGAAAACTATTATGGAGATTGATTTCTGATGACTACAATTGGTGGAAGCAAGTAATACATTAGAAATAATTATTAGAAGATGTGATAAGATGTATAGATCAAGCTATTCATTCCAAAGGTGGATTCTAAATTTGGAAATTAATGACAACTAATATTCCAGTGCTTTAAGAAAATCTTACTTGGATACTGGGAAATGGACAGAAAATTATGTATGAACAAACAACATAATGGGAAACCCTCCCTTAGATACCTTCCCAATCTTTCTCCCATTAAAATAATGGCTTAGCCAAGAAGGGTGGCCCTCTCTTTATGATATCTCACTTTATAATAAAGGAGGTAAAGAATGTAGTTGGAATATGTTTTTCATTCCTCCTCATTTAATTTGTTATCCTTAGAGTTTAAGAAGGATCTCATAGGGATTGCTCCGTTGAAAATCCATGATGGTGACAAAAGGGCTTGGGAAAAATCATCATATTTATTAAAGTTGGGATATGAATCTCAAATGGTTGTTCCTCTGTCGAACTCTCGCATATGGGCATTTAGAATCTAGATAGTATTCCTAAGATAAATATCTTTTGCTGGACATTAACACAAAAAAATTATGACTGTAGAAAATATTAGGAAAGGAGGGATCCAAGGACCATCAATATGCCCTTTCTATAAAGGCAATAATGAAATAATCAAGCATATAATCCAAGAATGTAAATTCACCAAGCAAGTATGAGTGCAGGTTATGTAGGGGTTGTTCCATCATCTAAAATGGTCAGAGACAATATTTCAATTGCTTGAATCTTGGAACAAGTAGTACAAAGCCTCATCTAAAGGAAAACCACTCTTTAGAAAAATATTGATGACTCTTCCTAAATTTGTATGTAGGAAGATTTGGTTAGCAAGGAACAAAGCAATTTTCTAGGAAATTTAATCATTTTCGGAAGTGGTAGGAAAAAGAGCAAGGGCTCTATTGGCAGAGCATATGAAATTTAAAAACACAAAGCACTAGAGACCCCATATTTTGGATAGGTATGAGGATAATTGGTTCTCTCAATTTGACATATAACAAATATGAAACCCTCACGAAAGAAAGAAACTACTTTATCAATTAACACTTACAAAGGAACAATTTAGGGCCTCGATTTGCAATCAAAAAGCTTACATTTTATGCTTTGATGGGGCTTCAAGAAAAATATAGGGTGGTAAGAGTGGGAAGGGGGGGGGGTGGTTCTCTAGGGTCTTGAATGACAAATTGAATTGGAATAATCCCAGAACTTAGGTGAAGCTACAAATAATCAGACTAAAATATATGCAATACTTTGAGGAATCCTTTTAGCCACATCCTTTTCAATAAGACCCCTTATTATAGTAAGTGATCCTAATAATACAATTCAACATCTATAATTTGGGACTAGCGCTTCCCATCCAAAATTAATCCACTCATTAAAAAGATTTTTAGCAAATTTATCCTCATCCCCAAGCATTCAAGTTAAGCACATGCTTAGAAACCTCAATATTACAACTAATGATTTGGGTGATCAATATTTGCTCTTGTCCCTTCGAAACATGAATGTAAATGGAACCCCAGGAGAGTCACATATTCTATAACATATGATAATGAATGAACAATTCAAAGATAGGGGACCTAATGGTGTTGCATGTGAGAAATGAGGTAGTTGTATGGAGAGTCAAGGATCTATTAAATTTCAAGTAAGTATTAAATTTTGCCCCTTATAGACCATCGACGAGTCATTCCAAGTGGCATGTTTTTCCTTAAATAATGGCGATGAGTCACCTCGATAACAACCATAGATGATTGTCCTCACTGCTGGTTTGACAACTGAGTTATGATAGGTTTTCTCAATGTAGAAAAAAAGTTTATATTTTTTCCCCTTCATGATTATTATGTTATATTTTTCACCATGGAAAATTTTGGGGGCTAATAGTTGTAGGTGGGCTAATTTTCCATGATTTTTCCACAAAAACGATTCGGCAATTTCTATCTTTTATAAAAATGATTTGCCTAAATTTTATAATATAAAATTATTTTAACTTAAAAATAACCAACATTATATAAAAATTATATATAAAATCATTATAAATTTGAATAATTTTACAAATATATCAATAAACATTTTAGAGTTTGCATATTAGGGACTAGTGAAATTTGCCAGTTTTGCTAAATTTCAAGATAGTTTTCATCCTTAAAATTTTCCCTATTTTTCACCTTAATATCAATTATTTATTAATACCACTTCAAGGGGATTACGACTTTTTACTCAATAATGTTATAAAGATAAATTGACACCATGGTTGTGAAGAGGATTTGGGGTGGTGGGTATTATATATTTGATCCTGTGATACTCTAAATATAAATAAGTCTATAGAATGAGAGATTCTTCCAATTTCGAAAGGAAATATATTGACAGGGCATTATTATAAGCTTTGGAGGAACAACAACACTAATATATGTTGGTGGTCTTGGCATTAAAACAAACAATGTAGTGGAAACTTACTAATTAATGCAACAGATAAAGTTAATAATAGAAGCCAACATTTGATCTTTGACCATCATAAGGGATTTAAGACTCATAACTAGAAAAATGTTTTATATGATCAACATTATTGACCATACATGCGATGTAATGCTCAAACAAGCTAAAAAACAGTCCTAAATTTCTCTAGAATTAGCTTCTTCTATGTCTTTTGAGAGAACAATCAGTTTGTAGACTAAGCCACCCTCTTAAACGAGGGGCTATTAGCATCAACAAGAACCAACTTAATCAATACATTTCTTAGTATCAATGAAGTGCTAACCATGTATTGAATGGTTGAGTCTGTGACCCTCAAACCATATGGAAAAAGTGGTTATGAGACAAGATCAAGGGTTGTTGGGCAATTTAATTGCTTAAATTGCTTTCATTAAATTATCAACCAGGGATACTCGTAAGCTTGTGATGACGCCAACAAAATATATGCAGGAGTAGGCAACTAACTCTATGTCTAACTAAATGATTTATGATTCAATATAATATGCAAGGGAAGAGGCTCCTAATTGAGGAGGTCCTGGTTGTCCTTCCCTACAGTATTATAGATTGAAAAGAAATCATTGATTACATAAAACCAGAAACTTGAAATAAAGAGAAGAGAATGAATTTTGATTGTTGTTTAGATCCAAATAGAGAGAGAGACTAACTTAGTCCCTTGATTTTCCCCTCATATACTGATCCAAACTAAACTAAGATTCATTCATAAGCATAAGAAATGAAATAACTTGAATCTTAAAAGCAAAAGAATGAATTTCAATTATCATGCAAATCAAATAGAGATAGAGCCTAAATTAGACCCTTGGTTGTCCCCTCATACGCTGATAAGAATTTAATTTAAAACTCATTTATCAATCACAAACAAACCCTCAAACATCTAAGCAATTAAATGAAATAAGATCTATTATGAAATAAAATGTTTCTTCGATCCTTTTAGAGTGAGCTCAATTCTCTTAAGAACAAAGTGACAAATTATTCCATATACTACGTTAAGACAACTTATATCTAAAATTATAGAATGAAAATTTATGTAAAATGAAACTTTATTCTATTCCATCATAAGTTGGATACATGCTCCAAGAGTCCTCTCCTTTGGAATGGAGGAGGTACTCCTATTTATACAAAAACTATGATAACAAACTCATAAATGTAGACCCACTATTCCCTCCTTTGACCCACATATTTCTCAACCAATGGTGACACATAACCCTATCCTCCATGATCTCCTCCATGAGGTCCATGATCTTCTCCATGAGGTCCATGATCTTCTCAAATTCGAATTTGAACATAGAGTGCCACATAAAGATGCCTTGAAAGCTTCCTTTGTACCTAAAAATATCAACAAACTCATTCTAATCGTTAGGTATAAGTATAAGCATATTATTTTCTACAGTTTAACCATAAATCCACTTTAAAATGTTAAGAATTAATAAACTTTGGAAAAGCATAGTTATAACCCAATGATGAGGTAAATGTAATGATGTGGAGGTGGAATGGAGGTGACATGAAGGTAATATGGAAGTAATGTGAAGGTATTGGTGAATAATGGAGTGAGAATAAGGACTATTTTGAGGCCCAACAAGGGTAATCCTCAGTTATGAGACATTTATGCATTTGGGTTGGATTAATACTCAATTATGATTGGATTATTTGGATGGCTCTATGGAAGAACCAATGTTGGTAACTTAGGGTCCTGTTGTAGAAGCTACAACCACTCTTCATAATTTGGCCTTTGCTTCGTTTTGGAGCCTCCCTCCTCCAAATCATAACAACTATCTTGCACTGATAAGGTACTTATGTTTATTTATTTCATTTGTCACTTAACAACTTATGTTCAATCACTTGTACCATAGGTCAACCACAAGCTGACCCAGCAATTGGTTCACATCCGGTCAATGGGCTGTTGGGCAAAACTGCGCAATCCTGGAGGCCAGTCTGTCTTCCCCTCAAGAATTGCGCAGAGTAGCCCAACAACTTCCCTACACTCAAAAAATGCATAGAGAAGGCCAACCAACCTTGCTCTGGAAAATTGCACAAAGTAGGCCAGGCTAGTTACACTGCTCTTTAGACATGTGCAGAATTGGCCAACAACACTACTCTGGAAAATTGTGTAGAGCTGGCTAGCTAGCCAGGGCCACTCAGGCCAGAAACAACACAAAATTCCCCCCCAGTGACTGTCCATCGCATGTGCCGGTAGGTTGCCCAGTTCCCTCCAGAATTGCGCAATCCTTCCTTTCATTCTTGCAACTTTTCCTGAAAAGGAAAAAAAGAGCGAAAAATCATCCCTAGATTTTAGGGATCTATTTTTAGCAATGAGAGTTACATGCAAAGTTGATTTTAGAAACTTCCAGCCAAGCGTCACTTTTTCCTAGATTTCTGGAATGCACATCAAAAACCATAATTTCTCCAAATATATTTAAACGACGCTTCAAAGCTCATTCTTCACATTCGATCTTTGAGCTTTGGCATTCCCGAGGCATCTAGGAGCCTTTGACATAGTCGGAAAAACTTTTCGGGGTAAGTTTTGCTTTTCATGCCTTTTGCCACTTTTTCTATTACTTTTTATTTTTCGGCTTGTATGAGTGTTCTTTCCCTTATCTTATTGAACGAATGTTGGCATTTCAATGTGTTTTAACTTGTAGAATTTCTGTTTCGAGTTTTGCATTACCTTTCCTTAGTGTCGCATGCATAACACTGTTTCTGCATTGACAGTCACCGTTGCGGCAACTCTCTTCATGAGCTTCTTGGTTTTTCCATTTGACTGATTTCTGCACTTTCCTGAATTGCATGCATGTCTATTCACTCAGATCTACACCAGCTTTTCACACACATTTAGTCCTTTGCGTTTTCAGGTTGCCATTGGGCAGATCTGGGTTGTCTTGGCCCAAATCTTGTTTCTCCCAGCATGCTCTGTGCATTCCTGGTAGTCAAGGCTTTGCCTTGCCTCTAGGAATTGTGCAGAGGCTGCCCACACTAGCTCCTCGATGTGCTCTGCACAATCTTGGGAGGCAGTGTCTCAGTCTTGCCCATTGGAACTACGCAATGTGCAGTTCTAGCAAGCAACCAGCCTGACAGATATGCACATTGCGCAGTTTCAGTCAGCAGTTAGCCTCACTATATTGTGCATTGCGCAGTTCCAGTCAACAGTCACCCTCACTAGTAGTTAAGACTGCACAATGCGCAATTCCAGTTGACAGTCTCCTAGCCTCCCGGAGTCAATGCTGCGCAATCTTGCCCAGCAGTCACCAATTTGTTTCCCGATCGATTCTCGAGTTGCTTTATGTTTTTAGATGACATTTTCTTTCCATGAGTGCCTTCTCTGTCTCCAGGTACCACATGTTTTTGAGCAGCTTCTCAGTAGTGTTAGACCCTGTCTTGTCAGCCTGCTACAGTCAAATTCTCTAAAGTTCATTCCATGTTATGTGCAGTCATTGATGTTACTGTGGTCCAAACAAGAGTCATTTTACTTCTTGAGTCCTGGGTTTGGTCTTGTGCAGGCCAGAGGAAGGTTCAGTAAGTTTTTTAGGGATGTCATCGTCAATAATGTGAGATTGATTCTTCTTCAAAACCCTGTTTTGAAGAAGAAATCATTAAATGTGTTTTTTTTAGAAGATGTGATTTGTCAAAATGTTTCACATTCTCCAGTTCTTCAAATGGCAGCAGCTTCAACAGCTCCTGATCCAGATTTAAACAGGAACGCAATAAAATACAGAGATAACCATAAAGACAAATATGCAGTGGAAATAATACTTCATTTCATTACTGTAAAATACTGAAATATGCTTACAAATAGAAATGGAAATAACCCAGCTAGGGCGATGGTAGCTTATCTCTGAGAAAAGATGTGTCGGCTACATGCCTCTGAACTGTTATCCAAAAAACTGTGTTACAATGAGGCTCGAGGGCCTATTTATTGTTGAGAAACAATGGAAAACCCTTCACATTCCAAAACCTAACCCTAGAAGATGAAATGCCAAATTGTGGGCCCCGTTTTTGGGTAAGTTGGTACATCAAATTCCCAGGGTCGCGAATTGGTCGTACTATCTCCGTTTGACGCGCATGATAGCCCGTTGGAAAGATCTCTCCGAGGACTACGACAGAAAAGACGATTTTTAGTCAGAAAGTTTAGGACCCGAAAAACTGCTAAAAATAGTAAACTGTGCTATAATTAAGGAAACAGAAAAACTGAAAGAGAGTTGTGGGGGTCCAAATGGGATAGGTGGGTGGCCACCTGGATCAGCTCCTTTCCCTGCAAAAGCACAAACAAAAGAACATCATCAACGATCAGAGACAAAGAAATCAAACAAAACAGAGTTTTGCATCCAAATGTCAGAATGCCAAATTATACAACGCGCCCAGCTGTTTGGTGGAGTTGATGGTTATAATCTTGAAAGTGAACCATGTGTGGCTTGTAGCTGGCCAGACATTGGCAAGAAAACTCATGCTTTCTCTCGTAGATAAGGCACAACATAATCAACCTTTGAGTGTGGATCCAAAATTTGTTAATGGACTAAGAAGTCTTCTCCGTAATTCGAGTTTAGAAAAAGGCAATCATTGGAGAGGGAACAGTGTGATGGAGTAAAGGTCGAATTAGAGAAGTGGAGAGCGAAAATTTGTTTACAGAACCATGAAGTGGAGGTGCGCGCTACCCATAAAGAGTGCGCGCTACCCACATAAGTTCCACAGCCAGTATTAATTAACACGGGCGCTACCCACTTGTCGAGTGCTACCCGTTGGGCAAGGGCGCTACCCATACAGTGACAGAGCCCAGAAATTTTTTGTCTTGCACCCAGTTTCTTATCAAATCGGCTCCATCGACTTGCAAGTAGGCTTCTAAAGGTTGCTCAGTAGATTTTAGCATGATTGTGGTGTTATTAATGTTGGGAAACAAGCCTTGGTTGAAGAGAGAATTGTATTTCATTCTCTATCATTCCAATTTGATCGACGATAGAACTAAGAAGTTCTGGATTGAGCGGGTGACAGGATGACACCACTTTCAAGGAGACAGTGGAGCTTCTTGCAGTATGAATCTACTCAATATTGGAGTAACACAAGATGCCGCAGTTGAAAAGGAAGGATACCATTTGACTCCCTTTAGATGTGTAGAGGAACGCTATGGTTCTATATTGCTGGACATGTTTTGAATTGTTATATATGGTTCGCGGTGTCATTGAACAGCTGGAAGACAAGCAACGATATTCATATATTGTTGTTTGGAAAAGTTCGTTGCATATGTTTGAAATACACAGATGTTTTTGTCTCAGGCCATTTTAAACTCTGAGGTGCAACATTATAACATAAAATGTTATGACGATTCTGTCTGCTTAACATATATGTAGACACGTTGGAGGAGGCTTTCATTTGTTTTCTTCTATGACAGGATTGATAATAAGGGGAGTCATAGTTAATGTTCTGTTTCTTCCAACAAATAAATCGAAATGAAAGTGGCATTTCCTAGGTGGCAGTCATTGCACTATTTGGGCATTCGATTCATCTAAAGAACATATGTGGCAGCATGGAAACGTGCCCTCAGCAGAGACACCTGTCGTGATATTTTGGGAGGGTGGTATAATGGTAATGGAAGTGAATAAATAGTCAAACCCAAATTAAACGCAGAATACCAACCATAAGCAGAGAAATAGGGTCGATTTGCCTATTTTTGGCCTCAGTTGCAGTTCAGAAAGTCTAGC
The DNA here is from genome assembly GCA_031772625.1 of Pinus tabuliformis. Taxonomy (NCBI): domain Eukaryota; kingdom Viridiplantae; phylum Streptophyta; class Pinopsida; order Pinales; family Pinaceae; genus Pinus; species Pinus tabuliformis. The sequence continues at coordinate 401,049,551 of CM062819.1, forward strand.
TACAGGTTCTACCAATTCATTTGTTATCAGCGAATAAATTGTAACGCTGCTCCTTTTAAGAGCAGACTTATTTTAGGTGAAACTGCTCCTTATTTTCATCGATCAGTTATCACCTCTCATAGTTTATTTAATGTATTGAAAAATCATTTGTAGAAGAGAGTTCTGAGAGGTGCGTGGAGGAGAACAGAGAGCTTTATTGTACAGTTGTTTGACAGAGATTAATTGAAGAGTACAACTCTGATTTATAAGATTCCCGTGGCTTGAAATTTGGCATATGTTTTTCTCTGTTTCATATGTATCTTGTAATGTTTTTCATTTCATTCATAAATCGTTTTCAATTTGAATGTTTCTGAGTGAAAAGGGTAAAATTCAGCTTACTGCTTTGCCCTGGAGAAGCATTCATGTTTTGTGTTTCTTCCTCTGTCTGAAAGGGATTCATACATTAATGCCCCTTTCAGCTTTCTTAATAGTCCTTCCATTTCATATAATTTCAGTTTGGATGCTTAAGCTCTCGCCTACCTTGCCTTATGGAGTAATCTGTGCCTTTGATTAAATCTCTGCTCTTGCTGTCTTTGCCCCATGCAACCCAGAAAACCCAATCATTCGTTAAAACCCCTTTTCATATCTATTTAATAGCCTAAAATCAGTGTTAATTTTGAGTCATCTCAGCCCCTTGAAGACCTTTTGCCGAGATAGACCCAGAGAGAGCCCTCTCCTGTCCTCGTAGGGCTAGCTACGAGGCTGAGCTTGGTTTGATGTTACCTTTAGTTTTGCCTTCCTCAGCCTGAGGTAGATTCGAGTGCTAACATAGTGGCGACCATACTGGGAAAGTCCTCCCCGATAAAGGATAACAAAGTTTAGATCTGATGCTGATGGTGGACAATAGTCAGACACATATGAAGGCTGAAACATTCACTTGGCTACTCCAACTTTATCTAGAGATTCCAGTGCTCGCTGATCCACTCATGCAATGGTAGGGTATGTGGCAAACCGTGCACTGTGTGAAGCTGTAAAAGAAGTAAGAAATCAGTTAGTAGATTTTGAAATTAATGAAGTTTTTTTCAATGCCTTGCTTCAATGTTTGAAATCTCCGAAGCTACCTCTTGAAGCTAAAACTGGTGTCTGTGAGTTAGTTTTTGAAAGAATTGAGAAGGAGATTCAATATTTGAATGAGCAGATCCAGTCATATGATTTCCAAGATCCTAAAAAGTTCTTGGAAACTCTTCCTCCATCGAAACAAGAAACAACAGAGTTGCCTACAAATGTTTGCATTGACAGTGTGTAGCTGGAGGTATGTATTGCGGAGTTGGGGTAGCAAACAGAGTCTAGCTTTTGCGATCCTATTGCAACATACATGGAAATGTTTTTCAGTTTGATTGATAGATCAGGCTGTCTTTTACGTGACCAGGCTCATTACGTGCATGAAGGGCTACCAGCAATTACATCTGTGTCCTGGTGGAAGCACTCTCAAGCAGCATTCTTCTCAGATTTACTTGAATGGTTGATTTGGAATTTCAGTATTACCTTATCTATTATTTTTGCAGCAAAGTAGGGTAAATTTTGTAAATAAATAAGCAGCCAAAAGGCAGCATTTTGTTCCAGTTTCATTACAGTTTAGTTAGAAGTTTGCCGAGTCAGTTTTTCAATCATTTCAGTTAGTTTCCAGTGAATAAATTAATCGTGTCGTTTCTTCGCAATAATGACTCCATTGCCCAATGGATAGAGGCACTGTCTGCTCTCCCAAAGCTCTGCGGTTCTTGGCACCTCCAAAAAGCGGCAGCTGCCATCCCCATTGGAGCCAATGTTAGACTCCGTCTTGTCAGCCCGCTGCAGTCAAATTCTCCAAAGTTCATTCCTTGTTATGCACAGTCACCGATGTTACTGTGGTCTAAACAAGAGTCATTTTACTTCTTGAGTCCTGGGTTTGGTCTTGTGCAGGCTAGAGGAAGGTTCAGTAAGTTTTTCAGGGATGTCATCGTCAATAATGTGAGATTGATTCTTCTTCAAAACCCTATTTTGAAGAAGAAATCATCAAATGTGTTTTTTTTAGAAGATGTGATTTGTCAAAATGTTTCAAATTCTCCAGCTCTTCAAATGGCAGCAGCTTCAGCAGCTCCTGTCCCTGCAAAAGCACAAACAAAAAGAACATCATCAGCAATCAGAGACAAAGAAATCAAACAAAACAGAGTTTTGCATCCAAATGTCAGAATGCCAAATTATACAACGCGCCCAGCTGTTTGGTGGAGTTGATGGTTATAATCTTGAAAGTGAACCATGTGTGGCTTGTAGCTGGCCAGACATTGGCAAGAAAACTCATGCTTTCTCTCGTAGATAAGGCACAACATAATCAACCTTTGAGTGTGGATCCAAAATTTGTTAATGGACTAAGAAGTCTTCTCTGTAATTCGAGTTTGGACAAAGGCAATCACTGGAGAGGGAACAGTGTGATGGAGTAAAGGTCGAATTAGAGAAGTGGAGAGCGAAAATTTGTTTACAGAACCATGGAGTGGAGGTGCGCGCTACCCATACAGAGTGCGCGCTACCCACATAAGGTGCGCTACCCACATAAGTTCCACAGCCAGTATTAATTAACACGGGAGCTACCCACTTTTCGGGCACTACCCGTTGGGCAGGGGCGCTACCCATACAGTAACAGAGCCAAGAAATTTTTTGTCTTGCGCCCAGTTTCTTATCAAATTGGCTCCATCGACTTGCAAGTAGGTTTCTAAAGGTTGCTCAGTAGAATTTAGCATGATTGTGGTGTTATTAATGTTGGGAAACAAGCCTTGGTTGAAGAGAGAATTGTATTTCATTCTCTGTCATTCCAATTTGATCGACGATAGAACTAAGAAGTTCTGGATTAAGTGGGTGACAGGATGACACCACTTTCAAGGAGACAGTAGAGCTTCTTGCAGTATGAATTTGCTCGATATTGGAGTAACACATGATGCCGCAGTTGAAAAGGAAGGATACCAGTTGACTCCCTTTAGATGTGTAGAGGAACGCTATGGTTCTATATTGCTGGACATGTTTTGAATTGTTATATATGGTTCGCGGTGTCGTTGAACAGCTGGAAGACAAGCAACGATATTCATATATTGTTGTTTGGAAAAGTTCGTTGCATATGTTTGAAATACACAGATGTTTTTGTCTCAGGCCATTTTAAACTCTGAGGTGCAACATTATAACATAAAATGTTATGACGATTCTGTCTGCTTAACATATATGTAGACACGTTGGAGGAGGCTTTCATTTGTTTTCTTCTATGACAGGATTGATAATAAGGGGAGTCAGAGTTAATGTTCTGTTTCTTCCAACAAATAAATTGAAATGAAAGTGGCTTTTCCTAGGTGGCAGTCATTGCACTATTTGGGCATTCGATTCATCTAAAGAACATATGTGGCAGCATGGAAACGTGCCCTCAGCAGAGACACCTGTCGTGATATTTTGGGAGGGTGGTATAATGGTAATGGAAGTGAATAAATAGTCAAACCCAAATTAAACGCAGAATACCAACCATAAGCAGAGAAATAGGGTCGATTTGCCTATTTTTGGCCTCAGTTGCAGTTCAGAAAGTCTAGCTACAGGTTCTACTAATTCATTTGTTATCAGCGAATAAATTGTAACGCTGTTCCTTTTAAGAGCAGACTTATTTTAGGTGAAATTGCTCCTTATTTTCATCGATCAGTTATCACCTCTCATAGTTTATTTAATGTATTGAAAAATGATTTGTAGAAGAGAGTACTGAGGGGTGCGTGGAGGAGAACAGAGAACTTTATTGTACAGTTGTTTGACATGGATTAATTGAAGAGTACATCTCTGATTTATAATATTCATGTGGCTTGAAATTTGGCATATGTTTTTCTCTATTTCATATGTATCTTGTAATGTTTTTCATTTCATTCATAAATCATTTTCAATTCGAATGTTTCTGAGTGAAAAGGGTAAAATTTAGCTTACTGCTTTGCCCTGGAGAAGCATTCATGTTTTGTGTTTCTTCCTCTATCTGAAAGGGATTCATACATTAATGCCCCTTTCATCTTTCTTAACAGTCCTTCCATTTCATATAATTTCAGTTTGGATTCTTAAGCTCTCGCCTACCTTGCCTTGTGGAGTAATCTGTGCCTTTGATTAAATCTCTGCTCTTGCTGTCTTTGCCCCATGCAGCCCAAAAAACCCAATCATTCATTAAAACCCCTTTTCATATCTATTTACTAGCCTAAAATCAGTATTAATTTTGAGTCATCTCAGCCCCTTGAAGACCTTTTGCCGAGATAGACCTGGAGAGAGCCCTCTCCTGTCCTCATAGGGCTAGCTACGAGGCTGAGCTTGGTTTGATGTTGCCTTGAGTTTTGCCTTCCTCAGCCTGAGGTAGATTCGAGCGCTAACATAGTGGTGACCATACTGGGAAAGTCCTCCCCGGTAAAGGATAACAAAGTTTAGATCTGATGCTGATGGTGGACAACAGTCAGACACATATGAAGGCTGAAACATTCACTTGGCGACTTCAACTTGATCTAGAGATTCCAGTGCTCGCTGATCCACTCATGCAATGGTAGGGTATGTGGAAAACTGTGCACTGTGTGAAGCTGTAAAAGAAGTAAGAAATCAGTTAGTAGATTTTGAAATTAATGAAGTTTTTTTCAATGCCTTGCTTCAATGTTTGAAATCTCCGAAGCTACCTCTTGAAGCTAAAACTGGTGTCTGTGAGTTAGTTTTTGAAAGAATTGAGAAGGAGATTCAATATTTGAATGAGCATATCCAGTCATATGATTTCCAAGATCCTAAAAAGTTCTTGGAAACTCTTCCTCCATCGAAACAAGAAACAACAGAGTTGCCTACAAATGTTTGCATTGACAGTGTGTAGCTGGAGGTATGTATTGCAGAGTTGGGGCAACAAACAGAGTCTGGCTTTTGCGATCCTATTGCAACATACATGGAAATGTTTTTCAGTTTGATTGATAGATCAGGCTGTCTTTTACGTGACCAGGCTCATTACGTGCATGAAGGGCTGCCAACAATTACATATGTGTCCTGGTGGAAGCACTCTCAAGCAACATTCTTCTCAGATTTACTTGAATGGTTGATTTGGCATTTCAGTATTACCTGATCTATTATTTTTGCAGCAAAGTAGGGTAAATTTTGTAAATAAATAAGCAGCCAAAAGGCAACATTTTGTTCCAGTTTCATTACAGTTTAGTTAGAAGTTTGCCGAGTCAGTTTATCAATCATTTCAGTTAGTTTCCAGTGAATAAATTAATCGTGTCGTTTCTTCGCAACAATGACTCCATTGCCCAATGGATGGAGGCACTGTCTGCTCTCCCGAAGCTCTGCGGTTCTTGGCACCTCCAAAAAGCGGCAGCTGCCATCCCCATTGGAGCCAATGTTAGACCCCGTCTTGTTAGCCCGCTGCAGTCAAATTCTCCAAAGTTCATTCCTTGTTATGTGCAGTCACTGATGTTACTGTGGTCCAAACAAGAGTCATTTTACTTCTTGAGTCTTGGGTTTGGTCTTGTGCAGGCCAGAGGAAGGTTCAATAAGTTTTTCAGGGATGTCATCGTCAATAATGTGAGATTGATTCTTCTTCAAAACCCTATTTTGAAGAAGAAATCATCAAATGTGTTTTTTTTAGAAGATGTGATTTGTCAAAATGTTTCAAATTCTCCAACTCTTCAAATGGCAGTAGCTTCATCAGCTCCTGTCCCTGCAAAAGCACAAACAAAAAGAACATCATCAGCAATCAGAGACAAAGAAATCAAACAAAACAGAGTTTTGCATCCAAATGTTAGAATGCCAAATTATACAACACGCCCAACTGTTTGGTGGAGTTGATGGTTATAATCTTGAAAGTGAACCATGTGTGGCTTGTAGCTGGCCAGACATTGGCAAGAAAACTCATGCTTTCTCTCGTAGATAAGGCACAACATAATCAACCTTTGAGTGTGGATCCAAAATTTGTTAATGGACTAAGAAGTCTTCTCCGTAATTCGAGTTTGGACAAAGGCAATCACTAGAGAGGGAATAGTGTGATGGAGTAAAGGTCGAATTAGAGAAGTGGAGAGCGAAAATTTGTTTACAGAACCATGGAGTGGAGGTGCGCGCTACCCATACAGAGTGCGCGCTACCCACATAAGGTGCACTACCCACATAAGTTCCACAGCCAGTATTAATTAACACGGGCGCTACCCACTTGTCGGGCGCTACCCGTTGGGCAGGGGCGCTACCCATACAGTGACAGAGCCCAGAAAATTTTTGTCTTGCGCCCAGTTTCTTATCAAATCGGCTCCATCGACTTGCAAGTAGGTTTCTAAAGGTTGCTCAATAGATTTTAGCATGATTGTGGTGTTATTAATGTTGGGAAACAAGCCTTGGTTGAAGAGAGAATTGTATTTCATTCTCTGTCATTCCAATTTGATCGACGATAGAACTAAGAAGTTCTGGATTAAGCGGGTGACAGGATGACACCACTTTCAAGGAGACAGTGGAGCTTCTTGCAGTATGAATTTGCTCAATATTGGAGTAACACATGATGCCGCAGTTGAAAAGGAAGGATACCAGTTGACTCCCTTTAGATGTGTAGAGGAACACTATGGTTCTATATTGTTGGACATGTTTTGAATTGTTATATATGGTTCGCGGTGTCGTTGAACAGCTGGAAGACAAGCAACGATATTCATATATTGTTGTTTGGAAAATTTCGTTGCATATATTTGAAATATACAGATGTTTTTGTCTCAGGCCATTTTAAACTCTGAGGTGCAACATTATAACATAAAATGTTATAATGATTCTCTGTGCTTAACATATATGTAGACACGTTGGAGGAGGTTTTCATTTGTTTTCTTCTATGACAAGATTGATAATAAGGGGAGTCAGAGTTAATATTCTGTTTCTTCCAACAAATAAATCGAAATGAAAGTGGCATTTCCTAGGTGGCAGTCATTGCACTATTTGGGCATTCGATTCATCTAAAGAACCTATGTGGCAACATGGAAATGTGCCCTCAGCAGAGACACCTGTCGTGATATTTTGGGAGGGTGGTATAATGGTAATGGAAGTGAATAATAGTCAAACCCAAATTAAACGTAGAATACCAACCATAAGCAGAGAAATAGGGTTGATTTGCCTATTTTTGGCCTCAGTTGCAGTTCAGAAAGTCTAGCTACAGGTTCTACCAATTCATTTGTTATCAATGAATAAATTGTAATGCTGCTCCTTTTAAGAGCAGACTTATTTTAGGTGAAACTGCTCCTTATTTTCATCGATCAATTATCACCTCTCATAGTTTATTTAATGTTTTGAAAAATGATTTGTAGAAGAGAGTTCTGAGGGGTGCGTGGAGGAGAACAGAGAGCTTTATTGTACAGTTGTTTAACATAGATTAATTGAAGAGTACATCTCTGATTTATAAGATTCCTGTGGCTTGAAATTTGGCATATGTTTTTCTCTGTTTCATATGTATCTTGTAATGTTTTTCATTTCATTCATAAATCGTTTTCAATTTGAATGTTTCTGAGTGAAAAGGGTAAAATTCAACTTACTGCTTTGCCCTGGAGAAGCATTCATGTTTTGTGTTTCTTCCTCTGTTTGAAAGGGATTCATACATTAATGCCCCTTTCAGCTTTCTTAACGATCCTTCCATTTCATATAATTTCAGTTTGGATGCTTAAGCTCTCGCCTACCTTGCCTTATGGAGTAATATGTGCCTTTGATTAAATCTCTGCTCTTGCTGTCTTTGCCCCATGCAGCCCAGAAAACCCAATCATTCGTTAAAACCCATTTTCATATCTATTTACTAGCCTAAAATCAGTATTAATTTTGAGTCATCTCAGCCCCTTGAAGACCATTTGCCGAGATAGACCCGGAGAGAGCCCTCTCCTGTCCTCGTAGGGCTAGCTACGAGGCTGAGCTTGGTTTGATGTTTCCTTGAGTTTTCCCTTCCTCAGCCTGAGGCAGATTCGAGCGCTAACAAGTAGTACAGGTATCATGGCCTCCAAGAGAGCTAGATCAAAAGACATAGATGAAAGCAGTACTGGAGATGTGGTTGAGAAGGGGTCTATGAGCTTGCCTATGTACACAAACACACAACTATTCATTGAGAAAGACATCAAGTTCACATGTCAAGACATCAACACCATTTTTGCAGGCATATTTGAGGAAAATCTGGAGGATCAATATGTCTATGTAAACATCCATAAGTCATGATTGTACAAGGTTGCATGCACGAATCCTTTATTCCCTTGCATAGACATGATCCACTGGATTGTCTCACACATTGATCTTAAGACGATGATACTGAGCAATGTCAGTGGAGTAGAGCTTGCTTCCTTTGGGATGGAATATTATCAACATATGCACCATTTTCCACTGCCAGTGAGCAAGATGGATGCACTGTTCTACACTCCCAACAAAAACTCGAATATAAGAGACATCTTGAAGTGTTTGGTAAGGGAGTTAGCAAAGTTCAGGATGACACCCAACCAGATATATAAGATGATGACACTCGAGAAGGCATACCAATTTTTGGTCTTCTTCACATGCCACTTGTATGGCCAAGGGAGTACGAAGACCTTCTCGCAGAGTTGGGTTGCTATTTTGGATCAGCTGGCAAGTGAAGGCAAACCTTTCAACTGGTTTGACATGTTGGCTTTCCAATTGAAAGTGCATGTATCCAGTGCTCGAAGTCCACCCAAGGATCAACAAGCAATATTATTCATGTCTTCTTACCTTCTCGATGCAATCTGTGCCTGTCAACAATTTCCCAGCATGGATTGGGCATGGACACCTTTAGAGAATGCTATGAACATATATTGCAAGTTGCTCTCAAAATGTAGTTACTGAGGAGTCATGGCTAGACTATTTGATCACTTCATCGTCCCTCTGTACACGATGATCTTTGAATAAGATTTGCTTTGGATGTCCTAGGCAGCAATGGAGGCGTTGCTAAACATTGCAGATTGGTATGCCTCACCCGATGGCACCTTCATAAGGATGTATAGAAAAGAGAAGGCTCCACATTTGTTACCGAAGTTTTCCACAGACAAGCTGGTCATGCAGGAGGTTGCATATCACATCTCAACAGGGTTATCAACTGGATTGCACAGGAAGAAGAAGGCACCATGGCTTATGCTTCTTTTGCGAATTGGGTTGTATTTGATGTGAAGTTTGAAAAAAGCAGATGCTGAGGTCAAGGACTTCAAGAATTTTAAGTTCGGCACCAAGGGTTTCAATCAGTACGATCCACATGGATTATGAAGGGACCACTATGCAAGAGTGTTGGATCCACGGGTGTGTCATTGGCCAGAGGAAGGCCCATGGAGATATTGTTATAACTCCTCTAGGCTTAATGAACCGGTCAGCATGGCAGTAGAGTGGCTAGCAATACTCAAGGCAGCAACACCACAAGGAGCAACAACAATAACAACAACAAGCAAAAAAATTGTGCAAGACAAAGGCAAGAGGAAGATTGTCGAAAGCACAGAGATGGAGCAAAGCTACAAGTTTAAGGAAGACCTACTTGTGGAAAGGGTAGCATTGGAGATAGATGCAAAGAGGCAACAAGAGAATAACACAAAGAAAGAGGGGGAAGCAAAGACTAGAAGAAAAAGAGAGGAAGTTGCAGGAAGTACAACATAAGCTCAAAGAAGAACAAGAGATACGCTGAAGAGGGAAGGAAGCACAACATGAACAGGAACAAGAAAAAGAATAGGAGGAAGTGCAAGGCTCACAGATAATGCAAACCGCGCTGATACAGGCTGAAGACTCTGAACCAACAACTAATGAGGAATCGGGTGAGAATCCACAGGAGCAAGAACTTGCTCCATAGGATGAACCGATATTAGAACAGATGGACATGGAGATGGAGCAGCCAGAACAGGATCAGGACACCAACCTCATGCCAAAAGCAACCGAGGTCACCCCATAGGATTCACCAACTCCAACAACAGAGCAAGTCCCAAGTGAACAAGGGGATACCATTCTCCTTGAGGATAATCTGGGAACAAATGTGTACAACATAGCCTTTGATGAGTCACAACACAAAGTTGTACAAGCACATAGAGCACACACCCCGGATGAACATGCAGCAGCTGCGAAATTTGAAGAATGGATGATTGTGTCAGATGTACGGAGACATCCAACTACCTTGGTCGATGCTACAAAGGCTTATGCTAAAGCCACGAGCTTGAGTGTTAAGTTCTTGATAGTAGAAAACGAGTGCATGGCTAAGGAGTTGCAAGCATGTAGGCAGAGAGAGGAACAATCAATAGGATTTGCCAGAGCAGAGATGAAGAGAGCGATACTTGCTGAAGTATTGACTCTTGAGACAGTCACACAGAGACTGTATGACAGGTTCGTCATCGTTGACAAGGTGGTTGTCCATCTACATGTTCATCAACAATGTTATATCAAGATAACACGAACACTCACATATATACATGTCGTAGTTGATCATGTACATACATGGAAAATGAGGTACAAGGGAGCCCCACTTCACGCACATAATGATGAAGCCGCATGTAGAGTTGGACAAAGCATGCATTCAAAGTCTGATCCGGAACTATGAGGAACTCCCACCTCTCATCACCAGTGTTGAGTCTTCATACACATGGTTGTTCAAGAGTTTGGATGTTGTGGTGAGAAAGTATGGCACCCCATTGATTGGTACGATCAATGAGGCCAAAGAGAAGAACCAAGTCAGACTAGAGCTCAACACCTACTTTGATTAGTTGATGCTCGTGACCACTAGTGCATATTTGCAAGTTAGTGAAAATAACATGTGGATGTACATCACTGGTCTAACTTTGATCAGGACTAAGCTGCACGTGTTACAGGATGAGTTGGACAAAGGTTCCAAATCAATATACCTGGAAGCAATGGAGGCAAGAGTTCATTTCCAGAAAGACATCATCAAAGAGTACATGGGAACAATTGTGCACTACCAGGCATGGCATAAATTCGTCACCGACAATCATAGAGAGAATGTTGATGAGATGGTATTTCCACAGCTATCCGTGTCCTAGTGTTGTCTTGTCTGGTTGACTCAAGCCTATTTTTGTCCCACATGGGTACATGTGGAAAATGTATTTTGTAAACATGATGTAAATTGATATTCCAAGTGTCATTAGTAGAATGCAAACAATCATATGTAATGTAAAGAGTTATGTAATGAAGTTGAAGAGTCATGACGGTAGTCCAAGAGTCATAAAGGGGAATGTCAAGGGTCACCCCCCCTTTGTTATAAATAGAATCTCATAACTCATAGAACAGGCTTTTGGGAGCCAATATTTTTCAAGGAATTGCTTAGAGAGGGCTTGGAGAGTATTGTGACGAGCCTTGGCTTCTCCACAATGCAGAGTGGGTACATCTTTTTGGAGGAGAAGGTGGTGTTGACTGCAACGTTCCACTATTGGGGCTAGTGACTGTCATGATTGTATGTATGGATGGAACTTTCAATTTTATATAATATAACAGAGCCAACACGTTTCATGCATATGTTGTTATTGTAGTTTGACTATTCTGATTACTTTAGCAATGTATGTAATTTTAACTTACGCATCCATGTATGGACTATTTTGTATGTGATTGTATGAATATTATTGAAACGTGTTGTTGGTTTAACTTATCACTATTCTGCTTTCTAGTTTGTGATGTCATTCAACTCATGTGTTCCTTTTAGGCTACGTACTATTACAGGCTTCTAAGGGATACACTTCTTTTCCCCCTCCGTGTGTTAGAACCTCCACACACATCTCTCTTGACTCATTGTAAGGTCACACACTTGCTTCCGACAAGGATATCTTGCTTACCTCTGCACGCTATTGCATTCAAGGCATAGATTTACTAGGCATTGCTGGGACTCCTACTCCAAATGGTCTAAGGTCTAGTTGGGACTTCTTACCAGGGAGATCCCCTGACATGTTGGCGGGTCCAGCACCATCAAAAAGTCCTGGTAAGCATGTTGGTGTTTGGATTATGGCTTATGATTTTAAGTGAGCCTACTCCTCAAGTTTTTAGGTCTAGTGAATTCTTTTTTGTTGATTTTGGTTTTTCCATGGGAAAAATTGTTGGTTCATCCTCTCTTCACAACTAGTGTGTTCTTTCTCTACTCTTTTGTTCTAGGTTATGGGATAACATAATATTTTTCTTAGTGGTACGATCTGGGTTGTTGATTTATTTTCTTCATATTTCTAGTGGTCTTCAATCGAGTTCTTATGATAAAGGTTCGTTTTTTAAATCTCCAATGAAGTCCTTTTGGTCTCTTTAGTGTGACTCTTCAATAGTTTATCTCATCAGTTCAACTTATTGATTTTGATGCACAGATAGGCATGTTAAAATTTTAATTTAATTATCAATAATTATTAGGTGGATGGTAGGGATTTAACCTCTACATAATATTATAAAATATTCATAGTAATATTTACAAATCAAAGGTTGGGATTTTTCTCCAAAGTAGTTATGATCTTTTTGCCATTTTAATTAAATTGATTTATTAAAAAAAATGTTATATGAACAATTGTTATATGAAATTAGTTATGGTTTTTTGTGCATATGGTATTGATAAACCATGGTATTGTAACAAAGCCTATTTACAAACCAAGAATCTCAATGGTAAAGTGGGGGTGAATACCCATGATTAAGAATCTTGTTGCATATTTTTTTAAATGTATATATGTTCGCGTTATATATATATATATATATATATATATATATATATATATATATATATATATATATATATAATACCAATTTAAAATAAAGTTATAATTTAGTATGGGCTTGGAGTATACATTGAAACTGCTTTTGCTTGGCTAAGGTATCATCTTCTTCAGATGTAAGGAATGAGGTTAATGACCCAAGTCCCAGAGGCATCTAGCAAGATTGAAAACTGCCCCCTTACAGACCACCAGTGGGCAATTATAGGTGGTGTGGTTTTCCTTGAATAACAGTGATGAATCAACTTGCATTCACATATATCAACCAATGATGGTTGTCCCTATATAGGCTTTCCCACATTTAAAAAGAAGAAGTTATAATTTAGTTAATTTTTATGATTTTTTTTTAACAACATGATATCTATCATGAAGTAAGTGTTTTGTAAGTGTTTAGCTGCTTATCATGGATTGATGCCTATCAACTTTTATCAACCATTTAATTTATATGGATGCACTAGTTTTATTTTTAAATTTCAAGTAAATATTAAATTAATAATGTATACATTTTATAATAACAATGTTTTATATTTTTTTTCCTTCATTATTCCTATGTTATATTTTTCACTTTAATATTAATTATTTATTAATACTACTTTAAGGGGATTGCAACTTTTTACTCAACAATGTTATAAAGATTAATTAAGACCATGGTTGTGAAGAGGAGTTGGGGTGGTGTGTGTGAATGACTATGATATATTTGATCTTATGATAATCTAAATATAAATAAGTATATAGAATGAGAAATTGTTCCAATTTCGAAGGGAAATATATTGATAGGGCATTATTATAAGCTTTGGAGGAACAACAACACTAATATATGTTGGGGGTCTTGGCATTACTACAAACAATGTAGTGGAAACTTATCGATTAATCTAATGAATAAATTTAACAATTGAAGCCAACATTTGATCTTTGATCGTCATAAGGGATTCAAGGCTCATCATTGGAAAATTGATTTATAAGATCAATGTTGTTGATCATACTCATGATGTAATAGTTGACTAAGCTAAAAAAAAGTCCCAAAATTCTCTGGAATTAGCTTCTTCCATGTCTTATGAGAGAAATAGTCAGATTACAAACCATTTCGATATAAAAGCCATCCTCTTAAAATGGGGGGTATTAGCATCAACGAGAACCAACATAATCTCCATGAACCACACTATTTGGTTCGAAACGCGTCGACAAATGGTATTCCATGTGATTTTCGCAAAAAAATATCTCATAAAAAAAGAGAACCAACATAATCGACCCTTTTGTCAGTATCAATGAATATAAACCATTTATTGAAGCATTAATGACCCACATGGTTGAGTCTGTGACCCTCAAACCATATGGAAAAAGTGGTTCTAAGACATGATCAGGGTTCGGTTTTACATATCCTCATTTATGATGTTGTAAATTTATGCATTTGGGTTGAAGTAATACTCAGTCACGATGGGATTATTTGGATGGTTCAATGGAGGAACTAATGTTGGTTCATTAGGGTTCTGGTAAGAATGTTGGTGTTTGGATTATGTCTTAAGATTTTTGGTGAGCCTACTCAAGTTTTTAGGTCTAATGAATTATTTTTTGTTGATTTTTGTTTTTCCATGGGTAAACTTGTTAGTTCATCCTCTCTTCTTAGCTCATGTGTTTCTGCTCTACTCTTTTGTTCTAGGTTATCAGATAGTGTAGCCTTGTTCATGGTGGTATGGTCCTAGTTTTTGATTTCTTCTGTATATTTATAGTGGTCTTCAATCAATTTATTAGGATAGAGGTTTGTACTTAAAATCTTCAATGAAGTCCTTTTAGGGTCTTTATTAAGTCTCTTTAATAGTTTATGTCATCACTTTGACTTCTTACTCTTGGCTAGGTTTGGACGCTATTTTTTCAAGGCTAAGAAGGTAAATTGATATTCTCCCTGGCTCCACATAGTGGATTACCAAGAGATAAGGGAGATCAGGAGAACCTTGGGAAATCATGAAGAGGGTATCCAAGCAAATAAGAAATCAGTTTAAAAGAAAATACAAAGATTCATGAAAATGAACAAAATGTAGTATCTCAAGTAAAAATCATTGGCCACTTTGAATAGTAGAAATGTCAAATATTTGTCTTGGAAGAAAAGGACAATATAAAGTGGAATTTGATGATGAATATGAGTAAGGGATATCATTCAAAGGCTACAAACTAGGTCTAATTCGTGAATTTCAATTGCGACAAGCTAAATGAGGAAGTAATAGTGCACTAGCTTGATGATGTAAGGGAAATCGAGCAGTTATCTCTAGACACAGGGAAGAAAATATTGGAGGGGGTTGTGAGTAGGCATGCATTTTGTTAATTCATGTTTTTTAGTATTATTAGTGTTGGAATAAGGAATTACTGAGTGGCGGGTTGAATTAGTAATTAGTGAGCTTCTTAAAATTTAAGCTCAATTCTTCATTTCCTTTCACTCTTACCAATTACTTGTGTGAGAATTCTTAATACAATACATGTACAAAAATATAAGCAATTCACATGAAAATATAATCCATCAATTGAGAAACATACACGTATTGACAGAAGTATTTTTACATGGAATTTCAAAGGGGAAAAACCACCAATCCATTTGTTATTATGATGTAATTTAAGCTCCTACTTAATTACATCAATTTTTTTGTGAGCACCCACTTACAGGAGGCCCCAATTCCCTTAAGATAAAAAGTCATTACTTGCCAAGAGGCACCCACCTCTTATGAATGCAGACCATCGCCTGCTCTAACCAATTGTTCTGCTTTTCATATAATTTTCAAACTGAAAACAGAGGCATATACAAAGCCACTAATATATATATATATATATATATATATATATATATATATATATATATATATATATATATATATATCTATATATATATATATATATATATCTATATATATATATATATATATATATATCTATATATATAGATATAGAACCAGGTCAAATGCTCCACACAACACCTTTCTCTCTGCCTTGTAGTCCTTCTTTGCATTGCTACCACTCTTCACTACTCAATCAACTCTGTTCTCGACCCTCAGTTTCTATGTATAGCTATCAACTCTCGGCACCAGTATCCCTTCTACTGACTCATTCACATCAAACACCACACACTCTTTACACATCTCTCTATAATGCAACTCACAATAATGATACATCCCCCACATGCACAGTTGCAATCCTGGGTTTTGTTTCTTTATTACACAGAGAACGATGCTATCTTGGTTGTAGTCCAATCTGCCTTAAAGCGTACTCTCAACATGGATCTCCATCCCGCTGTTGCGTCCATAAACATAGCCACTACAACAACAAACTGATAATGGGAACTTGTTTGTTACTCCATGTTAAGAATTAATTCTTAGTCAAACTGCGCACTATAGCAACATTAATGACATAATGGGCTTTGAGAGTTTTTCATAATGAGAATTAATTCTCTGTCGGATTGCATGCTTTAGCAGGGCTCTCCATGACTATTAATTGATCATAGACTTGCACCCCACTTATGACATACTTTTTTATAATCAATACTTCTGCATCCAACCATCTTTTCTATTAATTCTTTATCGTGTGTAGGAAAGCTCAAGCATGGAATTTCTTTAGGTTAACTGCTTTCCTTGTAAATCGTGGTCCTTTCTACCTTGAACCAGCAACCTCTGCAGTCGCCATTAATCAACAACACCAAATTCTCTGTATTTACTTGACCGTATAAGCTATTCTAACTCCAAATATGGCTGACTATCCAATTATGGCACAATTGCTAAATATGATGGAACCCTGCCAAAGTAGTTTCCAACCCTTTTCATTCATTTAAACATGCTCACATTTTTTTTATAGCCTGAAGACACTTAGTCACAATAACAAGTGGAAACACCACAAAACCACTGCAAACCGACTCTTGGGCACCTCTTTATATTTAAGCCTAGAGGGATTATTTTCCTCCACGCTCTTGGTCATTTAACTACATAAAGCCTGTGTCGTGGAACTTGCATTTGGTCCTTGGTGCCTTTAGCCAATGAAATTAACATGTGCACCTTTTATTTCCTCTGGGACGAGCCTTTCAGGATGTCGAGTCTCGTGGGGTCCTCCTGCTCTTCTCCCATTGGTCGCCTCTTGTGCGCTATCTTACTGACATGTCCCGACGCTATCCTTTCAATGGTCCTCCTTTGTGCAGCTTGAATTATTCTGGGATGAGCCACGCAGGATTATGTGTCTAGTGGGTCCATCTGACGCCTTTTGCATTGGCTCGATTCTTTGACGCAATTGCCACTACATTCCAACACCTAGTGAGCCCGCCACTTCTCTTATGTGCCCTTTATAATCTGTAGGGATCTTCCTTGAGGGATGATCTATCCCAGTGGGTTCTACCCAACACTCACATCAACCAATTAACTGCTTACTAGGCTGAGTTGGCTTTGACAATTTCCGAGTCAACTTGCTGCTCTTCCTGTGCACTTTGCTCAAACCTTATGGGGTAGATCCGTTGGGCTGAGTTGTGTGATGGGATTCACCACTAGCCATTAAAAACACTCCACCACTGTTGTCAACTCCATGTCTTCCTAGTCCTCAGAGAGACCCGATTGTTTGCACCCCCTTTTGCAGGGTGTTTTTGGTTTTGGTGGTAGGGGTGGCACAATTAATCTTCGTTGTCGATCTTGTGATCGACATGTATAACAAACCTGCTTTACACCACCCCTTTGTAATTTAACTGCCGAGTGATAAGGTCCAATGCAATATCATCAATGCATCAGAGGGAACGAGTGGCGACATATCCACCGAACTACTTTCCTGTCATTTAAATAGTCACCTTCACCAATAAGCGCTCTTGTTGCTTGCTTCACTGTTATGTGGAATTGTCCATGTGTCATCCATGTAGCCGAGACCTACAAGGTTAGGGGTCAGGGATGAGATCCCCTACCGAACTTTATTCTGCAGCCCAACTTTTGTTTAGGCCTGACAAGGTGTCACACGGAATCAGTCAAAAGTGCGGACACAACCGACCTTCCTAGAAGTCTAAGACATTCTAATGACAAACAAAACAAACTAGAGCTATCCTTCTCTAAACATGCATTATGATATGAGAAATCAAGTGTTTCGTTCTTACCTTTGTCCAAACGCTGTTGTAGAAGTCCAAGCTTTGTTGATCTGGATGAGCTCCTCCTTTTCTCCAAAACCTGCAATCACCAACAGTCAAACAATTAAATAGCACCTGATTATAACATAAAACAAAGCATATTCAACATATAGACCAAGGAGTACATGAAATAACCCATAAACAACAAGTTATTGAGAAGAATGGACCAATTTGCATTAAAGGTAATCAAAAGGAACCATTACAACCTGAGCCTTGGTGTTGTGCAAGCTCCTTCCAGGGTCCACAAGAGTCTTCCTCTACTTTGAAAAAGCTCACCCACTTCCAAATAGAACAAGCAAAGATGGCAATCTCTCCTCACAAGCTTCTAAATGGGAGTCCTAATTCCTGCAGCATTTACCCTTAGAAATGTATAGCTTTAAACCCGTCTCCTTCTGGCCCAATGCCTGTATTTATAGTGCTCAAGAGGAAGTTAATCAGGTCCACCATCAATGGGATAATCCCCTCTTGGGATGGGATAGCTCCCCTATTGATGGGATAAGTTCCTCTTTGGTAGGAGTGCATGAACCATCTGGAGGCGCTCAATACACGTCGAACAACCTTCTAGAATGCTCTAGAAATAACCACAAGTGACTTTTTAAAGATGAAACTTGCGCATTTTAACCTTTTTAGGGGGACGCACCTGCACCTTTACATACAGAGCGTCCAAAGACGCAGTTTTTGTGAACATTGGGTGCGTCCCCGCAGGTAAGGTTGAGAGAACCTGCGTCCCCAGAGATAAATACATTTTGAAAGACTTTCTCTCTTTTTTGGAGTTTGACATGGAGAGCAGAGGCATAAGACTTGCCTAAGAGGGTAGTATGACTGTTGATAGAGTCATTTCAACTGTAAATAGTCATGGTGCCATTTTTTAGTGTAACAGATTGCCCCCTAAAGTGCGAAGCCTGGAATAGATTAGGGTTTTGTATTATCTAGGAAGGGTGAAGCGCTTTATCATTTCAAGGATTATCTCGTGGAGAGCCTGGTCAGAACCTGCAATTTTCAACACAAAATACAT
Organism: Pinus tabuliformis; assembly: GCA_031772625.1. Lineage (NCBI taxonomy): Eukaryota > Viridiplantae > Streptophyta > Pinopsida > Pinales > Pinaceae > Pinus > Pinus tabuliformis. The sequence continues at coordinate 401,068,407 of CM062819.1, forward strand.
GTATAAGATTATATCATCACTGAGGTAGGCATTCCCATACTCAGATTAAAACTTTAACTAACAGACTAACTACTCTGATACATGAATGATTTTGCAGTACATCATAATCATAGACTTTTGTAGACACAGTATGGGCACAGCCATCTGTTTATGATTAATCTACTTAGATAATGAATACAAAACTCCTCGCAGCCTGGATGGTAAAGACTCGATCCAGGGTCTTCATTCCTACTTCTCGAATTGGTACGATTCTAGCCATGCGAATAAATGAGTCGATGTCGAACATGGTAGAAACCACTTGATTACCAGTCAATGATGTGAACTGTTAACAAGCGTGAGAGAGACCACCAGTAATGTCAATGGTTCTCAAAGTACCCAGTACAATCCATGAGATGTGAATGAATGAGTTGATGTCGAACATTTCACGGAATCCTTCGATCGAAAGTCAATGATGTAAACTGACGTCAAAGGCGAGAAACCTGCCATTGATGCATGCAGACTTCAAGGCACTGACGATTTCTAAGTCATCTCTCTAGATAATGTGCTGATGTCGATAGAAAGTGACCCGTTGCAGGCAAGCCCACAACACGAAATCATTGTTCAAGTTGAAGAAATGTTGCTGTAAGGACTGACTCAGGGATGGTCAAATGGATGACAAGTATTTTGCAGATGAAAGTTTTGCTTGCAGACCTCTTGAACACATAACGACACGATAGATGGCTTGGTGATAAACGACTCAAAGTTAATCCCCGGAACCCGGCTGAAGACTTTCAAAGTGGTTTGATCAACTGTGAGGTAAAATATTTCCCAACCCAGGTGAATGAAAAGTGTCGTGTCCAAGAGTGGTAATAAAGTTTCTTCTGAGACAAAAGGTAACAAATAGGCTCATTCTTCTCTCTTTTCCCCCACCATTTCTGGCAAGTACCTCTTTATTTTTAACAAGCTTGAGGAAGATAACATATGCTTGATTATAAGCTCATCCTTCGGATGAGTCCAACCCAGTTTTGATTCGAACCCTAGGAAGGAGTGGTTCGTTCCTGTTTGTAATTGAACGGGTCCTTTACTGTGAAATGTTTAACGAGCCCAGTATAGGAGAAACTCGACCTTTTTCAATTTTAGAGAGTCTGAAAAACTTAAGAAGACTCCAAGTTGAACTTTTTCGTAGATTTGTGTCCCTCAAGCCCGAAAAAGTATAAAATAATACCTGGGGGAACCGCTTGATCTTGCGACCAAGGAGTACTTTCATAATTAGTGTCATTGACCTGAAAAGTAAAAAGTTATGAAGGACACGTCGTTTTATTTCCGTATCGAGTTTTGAAACGACAAAAACCCGGTAATGTTTTCCTGATTTTACGGTCAGAAAAGAGCTATAAGGGGACCGTCTTTTAATTTCGTTTTAACGAGTGTAAAAGAAACGCCCGGCAATCTTTTCATTTTTTAGGAGTCAGAAAAGGGCTTAAAAGATGACTCTGATGTTTTGGTTCGTGAAAAATGACAATTTTCCCTCTAAGTCCCTTTGTCCTGCACAAAAGCGACACATTACTCATACCTGTTTAAGATAGGCAAAAATACATCGAAAAACATCTTTCCATGGTGAAAAATGAACAAATTCATCCAAAAAACCTTTAAAAAGACTTTTTACCATGTCATTTTTACCGTTTGACTGTTGAGGTTGAAAAAAGAGCTTTTGACAAGAAACTTCCCGTGGTCGCTGCGGAAAATCCGACCGTCAGAATCGAACGCCGTCTCTTCCAGGTATTTTACAACATCCTACTCTTCATTTTCATCCGATTAAAGTTCATTTTTAGGTTTTAGTTTTGTTTTTTGGGGGGTTTAGGTTTTAGAATGCGCCACTCGGTGGACGCAGGTGCCCTTCGGGTGACCTGCGTCCCCCGACTTTTTCCTGTACAGGAAAATGGTCAGGGGACGCAGCCCACCTTCAGGCCAGCTGCGTCCGGACGCCCTGTGTTGTAAACGCGGGGTGCGTCCTCCGTGAAAGGCGGATTTTAAAACCCCAATCTCCACAAATAACCAGTCAAATTTCCCCAAGTCAATTCTAATCATGTTTTCTTGGTGTGTAGGGCACTCACCATGTTGGATTGGAGAGAAAGAGAGCATGAAGACGTTGATTTAGCTGCAATTGAACATCAACCTTCCATTGATGCCCTAAAAGAATGCGGGCTATATAAATACTGGGCCATACCTGGCATGAGGGCTCAGGTAAGATTCTTAGAATGGCTGGTTGAGAGATGGAACGTTCAAGAACAATGCTTTTACATAGGAGGGCACCAGCTCGAGATAGAGCCCTCGGATGTATACTTTCTCACTGGCTTGCCAAACAGAGGCGAGCAACTCAATCTAGCCGGGACTAGGCCGGGTGGCCAATCCCTTGTTAGTCTCCGGGAAGATTGGTGCACACCTGGTGCTCACCATTCGAAAGGCATAGAGATCAAACACATCACTCTGCGTGAACTCAAAGTCATAGCGTTCACGGTTACCAGAATTTGCGGCGCGGCCGCTTTACACATTGCTTCCGGGTCCCAAATGCGGATGGCAATTGACTATTACCAAGGCACCATTTTCAACTGGTGTGATGCTGTGTCGGCTAACGTGAAGAGCCAACTAACTAAGGCAAAGAACGGTCGACTAAAAACTTTTGGATATGGGCCCTTAGTCGTGAGCTTTGCCTTAGAGAGAGTTCCGATGCTGATCCCTCAGCAACTCACTGTTGATATCTTGTATATAAGCTGGTACGATGGGTTGCGGTGATGGCCCGGCATCCTGACGAGGGCGCGACAGTTGTTCGATTTTCTGACAGTTACTTTCACTGGTTGGAGGACCAGGTTTTCTCGATCCAGGACTTTCCGTACGCCGGAGTAGATTTTCGAGGTGATCCGGACATGGTTCTTCCACAGGGAGAACAATGGGATGACATAGGTACTTTATTTTTCACAAGTTTTTCAAATTATGTATTCTTTTTTTTGTTTTTTATATATATCGTCTCAAAAATGACAGCAAAAATTTCAAAATGCAGATGTTGGTCCACAGCGTCCAGCCAACCTCCGGCCTTTTGAGAGGAGACATCCAGTTGCACCGGTACCGGCCCCACAGGACGCGACGGTTGCAGAGGTACTAGTTGAGTTGGAGCATGATCTAGAGCATCTGACGGCGGATATGCCTGAGACTACTATGGATGATATTCCTATCAGACTTCAGCGCCACGTAGTCGCGGTCCCTGGACCGTTTAGGAGATTTTTGCGCAAGGTAGCCCGTGCAGTGGTGTCGTACAGGGAGCACCACCAGTGATTGGCTAGTCACTTTGTAGACACATGTGTCATTTTTGAATTTTTGTACTCTATCATTTTTGCCGATCATAAGGTGTTTTTCAACCTACGATCGAAGACGATGTATATTTTTGACACACTCCTATCTATATATATATCACTATTACCGGCTTATCTTGTTTAACATGTATGATGAAATGTTTTTAAATTTACTTGCATGATTATCGTAAATGTCTGTCCAACACTCGAGAAGCAATTGCATCTGCTAATGTATTTAAGGACCTTGGAATATGCTGATATTCAATGTAATCAAATTCATGTTCCAAGAGACGCACTCTCAAAAACAACCTTAATAACACAGGATTTCTAATGGCATAAACTCTATTAAGCTGTAATACAACAAGTTCAGAATCTAACCTCACTATCAAACGTCGAATTCCAAATGAAATAGATTCGGATAATAATTCAACCACTGCACTGTATTCTGCAATGTTGTTCGTTGTTTGACCGAGGCTTACCCCACGCATAGAAACTAACTCGTCAGAGGGTGAATAGACAACCCAAGCTACGAAAGAGATATTTCGTGTACTACGACAAGCACCATCAGCAAATCCAATGTATGTTTGGAGAGGCGTCGACATCTGCAATATCAAGAGTAAAACCAAGATAAGCCAGAATAACAACGAAAAACACACTCCCTAAGCTAAGCACACTGACTAACTAACAATCATACTAGCTAGAAAGAAAACCTAACCTAACTAAAACTTCTCCATACCCACCATTTAAGCATAATACCTCTTTAGGTAAAGTCCATTTCTGGGTTTACCCAAAGAGTCCCCATCAAAATCTACCAGCTCATAAGCCCCTTTTGCTAGCTTTCGCTTTACGATATAGGGTCTATGCCACATAGGAACGAATTTTCCAGCACCTAGCTTATCGTTAGCTTGATCATATAAAAGCACTAGGTCTCCCTCCGAAAAACTTCGAGGGGTCACATTTCTATCATACTGAGCTTTCATTCGCTTCGCGTGAGTCTCGATTGCCAATGCAGCGTCACGTCGAGTCTCATCTAATTTAGCTAAGTACAATAAACGTTTCTCCTCTTCGGAAGTAGCTGGGAGTAATTCGACAGCCATTTGAAGTGATGGGATTTCGCATTCAATGGGTAACACAACTTCCAAGCCATAAACTAGCTGGAAAGGAGTGAACCCTGTTGAGGTTTTCACTGAGGTTCGGTATGCCCATAGAGCCGAAAATAACATGTTGTGCCAATTCGACCGATGAATACCAATGGTTCGTCGGATCATGATAACTAGAACTTTGTTGATAGACTCAACCAAACCGTTGGCTTGCGGATAATAAGGAGTAGAGCTGTCGTGGCGCAAACCAAGCTGGCTTGTAAGCTCAGTCATCATGATGTTTCGAAAATGGCTCCCATGGTCAGTAATGATTGCTTGTGGGACACCAAACCTAGTTATAATATGATTGAATACGAAAACTGCAGCTGTTTTGCCGCTTGCGTCGAATGTAGGCATCGCCTCGGCCCATTTAGTGAAATAATCAACCGCGAGGATGATATACGCATGCCCCCCGGTGGAGTGAGGGTTACAAGTAATAAAGTCGATACCCCATTTGGCGAATGGACCAACGACAATTATAGGGTGGAGAGGAGCAGGTGGTGCGTGCATCTTTCGATCAAACACTTGGCAGTTGTGGCACTTCCGGACTGCAATGATACAATCTTTAAACATAGATGGCCAGAAGTAACCAGCGTGCAACACCTTCTGAGCTGTGGCATACCCAGACATATGACCGCCACATGCTCCAGAGTGACAATCATTCAAAACTCTCTCAGCCTCTTCGGGAGTTAGACAACATCGAAAAACTAAGTCTGCCCCCCGACGATAAAGTGTATCTCCAATAATTTTGTATTGCTGGGATTGAAATCGAATTTTTCGACGTTCAGCCTTTGAAGCTTCAGGCCGAAAGGTTTGGGTTTGGAGATAGATGATTATATCCCCGTACCACGGATCTAAAGTACTGATAAGAAACAAAGATTCGTTCGCAATGGACTCCTCTGCCACAGTCTCGGTGTCAGTACGCGGGAAATCACACATCAATTCCGCAAAAGCTAAGGATTTCTTAGACTTGGACTTCTCGAACTCCAAGTCGAACTCTTGCAAGATAATGATCCATTTAGAGTACTTGCCCCCTAGCAGTTGTTTTGTCAAAATGTAAATCATAGGGTTGCAATCCGAAATAACTGTAGTTTTACGGAGAAGAATGTAGTGACGAAAACGCTGGACAACTTGAACAGCTGCCAGGGCCAATTTCTCCACATGCGAATATTTTAGCTCAGTGGGATTTAAGGTCCTACTGAGATAATATATCACATGCTCCGCTCCGAATTCATCTTCTTGAACTAACACCATTCCAATGGTGGAATGCGAAGCTGCGAGGTATAAGAAGTAGTCCTGGTTGTAGTTCGGAGGATGCAACAACGGTGCATGGGTCAACGCGTGTTTAAGTGCATCAAAAGATTGTTGGGAAATCTCGTCCCAAAAGAATTGAACGTTCTGTTTCAACAACCGTGTAAAACCTTTAGTGACCTCGGCGTAGTTTGGGATGAATCGGCGTAAAAAGTTTGCTTTCCCCTGCAAACTTTGGAGTTGGCGCAAACTCGAAGGAGGAGGCAATTTGATGATAGCCTCGACTTTCGAGGGATCGACGCGAATGCCGGCTTTTGAAGCAACAAATCCTAGCAATCGACCTGTTTCTATACAGAAAACACACTTGTGGGGATTCAAACGAATTCGATAATGCCTACACCTCATAAAGATTGCTCGTAGGTGGACAAGGTGATCAGCTCGACGTAAAGAATGAGCAGGCAAATCATCGAGATACGGTTGCACAATGTGCTTGATGTCGTGAAATGCGTAAGACATCGCCCGTTGAAAAGTGGCCCCGGCATTCTTAAGCCCAAAAGGTAATTTGCAATAAGCAAATGTCCCCCATGGATAAATGAATGCCGTTTCTGGTTGGTCGGCAGGTAGAATATTGATTTGATTATAGCCCGAAAAACCATCCATGAAGGAAAACATTTCACTTCCGGCACAATCATCAATAATTTGATCGATATAAGGCGTAGGATAGTTGTCTTTTGGACAAGCTCGATTGATATCCCTATAGTCGATACAGATTCTTATTGTTCCTTGTTTCTTATTGACCAGAACAATATTTGATACCCAATCCGTTAACGGGATCGGATAAATGAAACCTGCTTTCAACAGCTTTTCGACTTCTGCTTTAATCGCAGCCGCTTTTCGAGGGTGAATCTGACGCAACCGTTGCCGGACGGGTTTAGCATCCGGGTAGGTCTTTATTTCATGAACAACAATGGCAGGATCGATTCCCGACATTTCCTCGTAAGACCAGGCAAACACATCGCAGAATTCTTGGAATAGGGCCTTGTAAGTTTGGATTTCATCTTCTGTACATGCGGCACCTATATGAATGTTCTCCTCAATTCCAGGCTTCACTGAAATATCAATGGGAATACTACGAGAAATATTCCCTAAATTCAACTCTGAATCAGAATGTTTCGTTGGATTCACGATACCAATCATACCATCAGCGGCATGAGATCCCGAAGGAGCAGCAGCGATTTGATTCGACTTTGGAAGATCCGGAATCTTCTCGTGTAATGTACCCGACTGAGTGTAAACTAAGTCAAGGTATTGCGCCTGAGCAATGACTTGCTCCTCAGTAACTACTCCGGCCTTATCTACATCTTCAGTAATCCTTGGTAATAATGATTTAACAAACCATTCAGCTAAGATTTGGTCCGGGATAAAAACTTTCACTAGCCTTCTTCGACGTCTCCACTCATGAATGTGATCGGAAATATACGTGGAGGTTGATTGTTTTAGTGAAGTTAATAACTCCGTACCGTTATTGTATCTGACCGGTAACTGAAAGTGAGTTAAGAACGAGGTAGCTAACTGGCTAAAATTGTAAAAAGAGGCCCATGGTAACTCAATGTACCACTTGGCCGCGAGACCAATGAGTGTACGCTGGAAAAGACGTAAGCGGATCGAATCATCTGAGATAGAATTTGAAGCACACCAGAGGTGGTAAGTCATCATGTGATTGGACGGATCCTCTCCAGACTTACCTTCGAACTTGGGTATATCGCTGGGCAACTTATTTGGCATTGACGGCCAGAACAGAAGATATTGAATTGGATCATTCGTTAGGCGCGTCAAGTCTGGTAAATCCAAAGTTGCGATAAATGGTAACTGCCGGTTAGGATCTCTAAAACTCTGGGTCACAATACCGGCCCCAGGAGGAGGATATCCAGGATAACTAGGAACAGGAGTCGCATTTGGGATATTATATCCTCCTGGAAAACCAGGATTAACCGGACTGTACTGGGGTTGCGGAGGTTGTTGATAAGTGTACCCAGGATACGGTTGATACTGGTAAACCGGTTGTTGGACAGCTTGCCCAGGTTGGTACTGTCCCTGGTACGGAGGTTGAACAAATTGAGGTTGAGTAGTGACAACCGTACTTATACCAGGCTGGCCTACAGGCATCTGGACGGTGGTTTGAATCGTAGATCTGGACAACGATATAGATGTCTGAGGAGTGGTTACAGAGACAGTAGAAAACGGAGCCGTCGATACTCCAGAAGTAAGTATGGTAGATGTGGCGGTAGTTGCATCAGCCGTTTGAGATGGAGTACTAGGTGCAATTGGCGGCTGAGTGACTACCGAAGTTACAGAGGTTTGAACACTTGACTGGACAGGTTGCGGTTGCTGTGGTGGACCAGAAACTACAGGTTGTCCAGCTTGAGGTACTGACTGTATACTTGGCTGCAACACCTGTTGACCCTGTGTTGGATCCCACACTAACATTCCAGGGTATTGACCCATAACAGGTTGAGGATACTGAGATCCATAGCCGGATTGAGGATAGGATTGATAATTGTAAGGTGCAGTTCCCATACCTTGACCATATGATTGACCTTGAGGTGGTTGATAACCTTGACTTGAGTATTGACCTTGAGGTTGATAACCTTGAGGTAAATACGGATACTGGGGTTGACCTTGACCTTGAGGTTGGTATCCTTGAGGTTGATACCCTTGGGGTTGATACCCTTGGGGTTGCCATCCTTGAGGTTGCCATCCTTGAGGTTGATATTGATACTGAGGTTGACCTTGGGGTACATATTGAGGCTGGGGTTGACCTTGAGGTATGTATTGCCCTATAGGAGTGTACTGACCTTGAGGTTGCCCCCCAGACACGAATGAAGTACCTTGAGGTTGCCCCCCAGGCATTAACGGAGGCTGCCCCCCAGGCGGTAATTGGCCACCTTAAGGTTGGGAAACGGGAACTGAACCTGACATCATGTAAATGTCTCCTACACCCAATGGTACATTACCACTATTTCCAACTAATAACCCATGATCAACGGGTTGAGGAGATGCTCCCGCAAAGGTACCAGAAAGAGATTGATACCCAGTAGGAACAGAAGGACCGCCATGTAAAAAAGATTCAGGACTTTATGTAAATACGGACGACTGACCAGAGATATTTATAGGAGTATGAATACCTCCAGGTGGAAAAGGAGTACGAGGTGTGGAAAAACCTAGCCCAAAGTTGTCTAAATAATTGGTTAACGAAAGGTACCAAGTAGTACTTCTAGGAGGACTGTAAAAGATAGATTCACGCTCCCTTAGATCAAGGGTAATTTGATCTTCAGGATCAGAGACGCCTATTTCTTCCTCTGGAACAAGTTCTTCAATAGCAATCAAACCAACAGGAAGATTTTCGGTGATAATTCTTTCTATTCTCGGTGAATCAGGAACACTAGAAGTCGGAGTAACAGGTTCGGATATTTCTGGTTCTTCGCCTGTATCACTAGCAGACGAAAAACTACCAACAAGCTCAGAAACTGTAACAGCTTCGGGATTATAACCTGTCTCTAAGCCTTGGTAATCTGAATGGACTACCAAGGAAGATTCTCCTTCTTCAGGTGAACCTACTCTACTGCCACTAGGAGGAGTTACAAGGACCTTCAAACCTTCTAGATGACTGGACTCGTCTCGAGGAGGTTCACCCCTAAGTCTACGGGATCTTCTCAACAATTCGGCCACAGAAACAACTTCAGGAGACTGGCCCCGAAGTCTACGGGACTGTCTCGGTAATTCCGCCACAGCTAAAAACTTTTAACTACTACACACGAAAACAAAATAAAATTTCAAATAAAACCACCTAAAGTCTCTAAAGAACCAAACAAATTTGAATCACACGCCTAAAGAATCTAGGGCATCAAACCAAACACAAAAGTAGCCTTCCGGACCAAAAGCGCTAGTTGGTGATGAAGCCCAACCTCGCTGGATTCAGTACAGAAGTGGCGGGTGGAACAGTTACCCCGGCAACCTGCTTAATGAATAGACTGGACCAAGTTCCTCCACTTTAACCGTCTCGAGTGAAGTGAAACCCCCAGAAAATCCAAGTGAGTCTAGCTGACATCTGCTCCAGGTACAGTGGGATCTTCCCTCCACCGTCACCTCGGTGGAATCCTAAAGATAATGGCCACTAAGGTTACCAACCGCAACAAATGCACCTGGGGGAACAGTCTAAACTCCGACAGCACGCAAGGGCAGAGTAGCAAGCTCAATCCCCTTGCCGGCTCCTTGACAATAATCCAAGGTTTACCGACAAGTGACCCCTGGCTCCTCGACAATGGTTAGTCCGAGGTTTACCGTTTGTAATACGTGCGTGTTTGGCGTCGTTCCCAACGAGGGGGGATTGATCCCCTCACTAGTTCGGACACGAGCTCGTGCTTCTCCTTTAAGAGGAGCTTTCCCAGAGTACAAGTGAGACAATTGGATTTATTCTATCACAAGATAAGCTATTTGTTTGGTTTTGTTGTCTTGGAGAGTTAATTACTCACCTACTCCAAGACACTAGCCTGATCTAAATTGGTGTTTCAGAGCCCTAGTAAATAAAAGTTACTACGTCAATTTTACTTTAAGCGTTACTTTTATGGTTTTTATTTAAAGACAAAAGGTAGTGGAAGTGAAACCAATGGTGTGTAGACTCGAATCCAACCACTACAAAGATGCACCTAAGATGATTTACGCTACTTTCCTTTTTCAATGAAATTCTTAACTAAGAGAGTTGAGAGAATGCAAATTTTAGAGAAAACAACTTCCTTAGAAAAGACAATCAAAGAAACAATTCTCTTTTTCTTTTCAAGCACACAAACATGACCACTCTTTACTTGCACGAAAAACTCTTTTTCTTTCAAAACTTTCAAAGCTACTTGAAACAAAACTTTTCAAAGGAGATGTTTTTGTATTTTCTCTTTTTAATAAAGCATATAAACCTATGTTAACAAAAAACAATCTCAAAAGCTACAAAAACTATGAAAACTTGACTCACAAGCAAATCAAAAGAGAGATTACTCTAAGCAAACCTAACAAGGCAAAAGCTCACAAAGATGATTCTAGGTTGTTTTACTTGATCAAAATCAAATCAAGGACCAGCTAATGCAGAATCAAAAGACTAGTCAAAACAAAACTCAAATCTTTTTGTTCTTTTTGTAAAATGGAATTCAAGACTTAAACAACAAGCTCTTCGAAATTGGCCCAAGAGACAACTCAATGGTAAGTTGCTCTCACAGGTAGACTTTATGACAGGTCTGACTTCTTAGAATGCTGACAAAACCAGAGAGATCTAAGGCTTGACAACTCCTACCGCCAAAGTCACTACAAGACCTACTCAAAATCAAACCCTAGGGCTTATACTTCGATGAAATCCACTAAAACACTCAATGCTATCGAAACAAGTTCAGGTGAAGATTCTTGGCAAGGGACTAATGAATCTGGGCAGAAAAAACTAAGAAAAAACAAAATCTAAGAGCAAAAAATGCAAAAAATGGAATTTTCTCAAATTTTAGCAGGGGACGCAGGCAACCCGTTAGCACAGGTGCGGGCCCGCTCTGTGCACACAGCAAAAGTGCGTCCAGGGACGCACTGTGCAGCACTCAGAGGGTGCGTCCTACTGAAAAACTCAAGAAAAACCAAAATAAAACTAATCCTAAGCTAACCCACCCAGAGACAAAGTCACAGAGCCAAAACCAGAAAAATAAACCAATTTTCTCAAAGAAAAGTTCACACAAAGGAAAAGACTTTTCTCATCAATGGAATCCCCAGCGGAGTCGCCAATTTGTCACACGGAATCAGTCAAAAGTGCGGACACAACCGACCTTCCTAGAAGTCTAAGACATTCTAATGACAAACAAAACAAACTAGAGCTATCCTTCTCTAAACATGCATTATGATATGAGAAATCAAGTGTTTCGTTCTTACCTTTGTCTAAACGCTGTTGTAGAAGTCCAAGATTTGTTGATCTGGATGAGCTCCTCCTTTTCTCCAAAACCTGCAATCACCAACAGTCAAACAATTAAATAGCACCTGATTATAACATAAAACAAAGCATATTCAACATATAGACCAAGGAGTACATGAAATAACCCATAAACAACAAGTTATTGAGAAGAATGGACCAATTTGCATTAAAGGTAATCAAAAGGAACCATTACAACCTGAGCCTTGGTGTTGTGCAAGCTCCTTCCAGGGTCCACAAGAGTCTTCCTCTACTTTGAAAAAGCTCACCCACTTCCAAATAGAACAAGCAAAGATGGCAATCTCTCCTCACAAGCTTCTAAATGGGAGTCCTAATTCCTGCAGCATTTACCCTTAGAAATGTATAGCTTTCAACCCCTCTCCTTCTGGCCCAATGCCTGTATTTATAGTGCTCAAGAGGAAGTTAATCAGGTCCACCATCAATGGGATAATCCCCTCTTGGGATGGGATAGCTCCCCTATTGATGGGATAAGTTCCTCTTTGGTAGGAGTGCATGAACCATCTGGAGGCGCTCAATACACGTCGAACAACCTTCTAGAATGCTCTAGAAATAACCACAAGTGACTTTTTAAAGATGAAACTTGCGCATTTTAACCTTTTCAGGGGGACGCACCTGCACCTTTACATACAGAGCATCCAAAGACGCAGTTTTTGTGAACATTGGGTGCGTCCCGCAGGTAAGGTTGAGAGAACCTGCGTCCCCAGAGATAAATACATTTTGAAAGACTTTCTCTCTTTTTTGGAGTTTGACATGAAGAGCAGAGGCATAAGACTTGCCTAAGAGGGTAGTATGACTGTTGATAGAGTCATTTCAACTGTAAATAGTCATGGTGCCATTTTTTAGAGTAACACAAGGCTAAGTCCCGACCTTAGTTCAAAATTTGCCCAAGTCCTGAACAAAAGGTCTTTTCTGCCTACAAACTCCAACTGGCTGTAACTCTTGATCTAGAAGGAAATTTTCCAACTTCAATATACCATTGGAAAGCTATTTCTGAGCACTATACAACTATACTACTTGTAGAAACATATAATTTGGTATCCTGAGGCAAAAATTATCTCAAATACTAGGACTCCCTAACGATCATAGCTATAGGACTTTATAACCTCTTTTCATATCCAGCTACTATGATGGTTCTCTACTTGAGACTACAACAACCATAAGAATGCTCCTGAGCTTGACATCAATCCTAGCTTTCTTGAAATTAATGCCAATCCATAGGATGCCACCAACTATTCAGACAATTCCAACTCCCCAACATTTAGAATATCTAATTAGTTTTATCAGTTCTACGCCCTAAAAAATATTGACTTATTTTTCCTATGGACATGAGTAGGATAGGTTGTTGGTCTATTAACATATTAAATATTTTCTATAACTTGACATCATTGAATCATTTTGGATGCAATCTCTCTACAAATTGCTACCATCTTTTTAATTAATATGAATTTACCAGTTAATATTAAAGAAAAATATTGTTGTGAAGAGGATGCATGGCATAAGAGCTACATGATTTTAGCAAAGAATGGTGAATAAAGGTGTAATAACTAAAATATCATAGCATAAAATGGTGAATAGTAACGTTCTCATATGATACATAATATCTTTGCAATGTTAGTTACATGATTTTAGCAAGGAATGGTGAAAGTAATGCGTTGATACTAGAGAAACTTAAAGGCCTAAAGGAACCACCCTTGATACTAGAGAAACTTAAAGGCCTAAAGGTAAAGGCCTAAAGGAACCACCTTTGTGGTGGAAGTAGCAATGGAGAAATTTTGATTAGATGCCCATACACAATAATCCCATGAGTATTATGTAATTAATACAAGTGACAACTATAAACATTTAATCCTAACTAAATATTACTATGTGAACAAGATAATAAGAAAAATATATATCTATATTTTTTCCAATAAAAATAATCAACTCAACTTTTCTATTCTCAAAAAAATATTGACACATATTTCTTAAAAATATGTTTAAATATGAATTTAAGATCATGGTTCAATATTAAATATCATAATTAAATATGAATGAGTTAATAGGGGAAGGTGAAACAATAGCAAAACCAATTAACCAAATTAGAATAGAATTCCAAATTTATTCAAATATAAATGCTATATTTGGTTAAGAAACTTATAATAAAGTTTTGTAAATAAAACTTATATGGTATTTGATAAGTAAAATTTGTTGAAGTGACTCTCAAATTTTAACTTACATGAAAATATATACTTACCTACTTTTCACCTTTTTAATGGTAGGTGGTGGGAAATTGTCGTTCTAATTAACTTTTTTATTATGTCACTGCCCTTTGGGAAATGAAATATAGTAACGGTCCAAAACTATTATTCTGGTCTGTAGAGTGAAATTTGCATACATTTCCAAAGTTCAACATTGATTTTTCAAATGTTTTTAGGTTGATGTAAGCTCGCACCTCGGCACCTTTCGTAAATTATAGTCTAAGGCTTTGCATTAAACGCCCATGGTCTCTACCTTTGAATTAAACACCGAACCGCTGAACAATATCCACATTTATTGGTTTCTATCTTTGGATTAAACGTCCATTTGTCAAATATTATTCACATTTACTCGACTAAGATGGAGTGACATTCGGTCTCAGGGTTCACCAAACTGTTTTTTTCTGCGGTCGCGGGTTTCTATTTGTTTTTATAGATATATGTGAATTTATGGGTTCAAGATTGCAATAAAAAGCAATGATTCAGGTGTATAGAATCTGGAAAGTGCGGTGGCGACCTTCACAATACACCAAGTATGTAGACTTGGAAATTTTACAAAGGCAAAATTTTCATGGCAGAACATGTTAGGGTTAGAGGAAGCAAACTTGATTCTTCGCCTAGACAACATAAAGAAGATGCATGTAACAATTTCAATATTTAACGGGGATGAAATTTCTCTCCTAGGTTGGCTTCTAAGAACTACTCCTTCTCTCCAAACATTGACACTTACATTACCCAGTTTCTCTCAATATATCGATAAAATTACAAATTCAATAGTAAGACTTCTGGCCATGTCAAGTTTCCTTTCTATTTATCATTTAATATCTCGTTAATGCATTTATAATTTATTTATTGACACAATTACTCTCCACAAGCATGAGTTTCTTTTGGAATTATGCATTAATGAACATGAGAGGTTTTATATCATTTCCCATTCATAAATTTTGCAGTGACAATGTTTTGATCCAATTTTTTCAATTTTCCATGGACAGATGGTATTTAAATGTTTTCTGTTGTTTGTGCCTTCAAATTATGAGCATTGTAAAACTCTACCTGAACATCCAAAGAATTTGGTCTTCATCTAACATTATGCAAATATTAGAGATTTGGTTTAATAGGATTGCAAATTTTGGAGATACCCTAGAATTTGATAAACAACAGTTAAGACAATTGTTGACCTTGATCTTCATTTAATTTTAAAATATTTGGAAAATTTAAGATCAAAATAAAAGTAACCTATTGAAAACTAAATACTTCATAAACATTCTTATAAAAAGCAATTGTTTGCTTTCCTCGTCATCAGATTTCAAAATATTTGGGAAATTTACAATGAAAATAAAAATAGCCAATTAAAAGCTAAATACTTCATAAGCATTCTTATAAAAAGCTATTATTTAAGGCACTGCAATGTTTTGGAAGTGGTTTAACAAGACACTCAGTTCAATAGGTTAGGGCATTTCTCAATTTTGGAGATTTTCGTTGGGAAGTAAGCTCGTTTCAATAGTTTAGATCACATAAAAGTTATGACTGGAGAGATAAAATTTGTAATAGTCCTTGATGTTTGCATTGACCTAGTGCACCGTTTTCTTTCATGATGGTAAGGGTGCATATTTTTTTGTTTTGATTCATTCAATTTTAGGACTTCACTAAATAGGATCTAGGCACTGGAATTGATCCTCTGTCAGTGTTGGGACATGAGACATATGCTAGCCTTCTTTTAAACCTCGTCCCTAGGATGTTTTGACTATCGTCAGGGCATGATTACACAATATTTTGAACTGTGCATATCATGATTATGCTGTGCCTTGAATTGCATCTACAAAAAGGCTGTCCATTATTACGTAGTACCTTGAACTGCACATACCAGGATTATGTTGTATCTTGAATTGCATCTGCAGATACAGATGGGTTGTCCATTATTATTATTTTCCTATTTTTACTTGATTATGAATAGTACAATTAAAATATTTAACAATGTCGTATTTGAAATCTAACTTTTGAATAAGGAAGAACATTTATTAGTACAGGTGGGATAGTTGCATTTAAGAATTGTCTTTATTTAATTCACTATTACAATTTATATGTATTGTTTAACAAATTTGTGTTAATCAACTTTACGAAATTTGCATTTCCAACTAGTTTTTTATAAATGGCTTTTAAAAACAATGAAGTTTGACGGCTACAGTTGGGATATGTATATTCAGTTATATTTAACTGTTGGCCCTTTTCTTGAATATCCCACGTCGATATTTATATTTAACAAATTATGGTTAATCAACTTTATAGAATGAGATATCCAACTTATTAATCTAATTTAAAATGTATTGGTTAAATAAATGAATACTAAGATTCTAGATTCTTTTAATCAACTATATAATACAACCTTGCATGGCTAAGAACTTCTCAACATCCACGTAGAGAATGGTTCAACATTATAGGGCCATTACAATTTGGGTTCATCCCCCTTAACACCACAATCTTGTTGAGCCCTCAAACTTACTTAGGCTTAGATTTGAACAATGAGACACTAAATCAACCACATACAATGCAAAGTACATAACATTGTATAATAAATAAAATCTATGTGGTGGCAATGTGCAAAACAACAATAATAGTGACATTTCCACCATGTGGCTCTTGTTTTGATTTTGATACACTTACTTACATTTACCCTTTAATTATAGGTGGTGGTCATTTTAATTTATTATTAATATTATAATTATAATTATAATTTTAAATTTAAAGTAAAAGCGAAAAAGGAGAGATTAATGATTGTGTAACTAGTTATATTTAAAAATATAACAAAAGTAGATTGTTCAAAATTATCCATTAGTTGCTATTTTTTTACATTTATTAATGAAAAGATAAGATGTGAATTTGGAGGAGAGAGTAGAGTAGGATAATATTTGTTAAGTAATTTCCACAAAATAAGTAGATCAAATTGAACAAGTGACGTTATTCTTCTTTTCATTGTACCTGCTTACCATCCTCAATAAATATTTAAGAATGGAGAGGAATGCGGGTCATCTATTAGTATATGTTGAATGAAAGACCAAAATTCTTTCCAAAAAAGGGAGATACAATTAGGCAACTTGCAAGGGAATTGTGGCATCATTGCAAGCTCATGAGGTGTAACCTCCTAGTAAATTCTTTATGTTACTTCTAGATTAGTGGAATTAAGTCTAGGTTAGGCATTATGCATGCATTCATCTGCGGTTTCACTTCTCGTTGTCTCCTCCTATCTTGATTATTGAAAAATGAAGCAAGTAACTAAAGATAAAAACATCTTTCATTTTTCATGCAATTCTTCACATATTGGGTGTATCTGCATAGTACATTGCTGCCTCTAATACTATTTTAGGCCTCCTACACCAGATAGCTTATAGAACAACACTAAAGTAATAGTCGAGTTTAGCATGATCATAACTAATGTAGTTGAGTCTAAAGAAAATAATCTAAAATGGGAGGGCTTCTATAGAATTTGACAAGTTTGTTTTGATCACCAAGAATCTCAAGGGCCATGCATTGTAGTTAATATGAGATAGATATTAAGTTAAAATGGGCAAGATGATTCTTTCCAAGGAAGTCCTATCCCAAAGATGGCATGCATATATACAAGTGTAATTCAGTCCTTAAGATATGAACCATACCAAAATTCAAAAAGGTTCAATGGGGACAAAATTTGGTCATTTGGAAGCCTAATTTGGAAATCCCATGACTTTAAAGAAAGCATGTGATCCCACTGTATGTCATGGAGCATGTATTAAACCCTAATGATAAGTTATGAATTAAACCATAAGACTTTCATTATGAGAAAAGAAAGGTAGCTAAATGTTAACTCTACATTAAAAATTGTGGCAAAGCAAAAGTCAAATTCCAATAACTTTGTAAAGAAAATAGAACAAAACACAATAAAGCAGGAAAACAAAAATACATTTACACTAAATTGTACAAAGCCCACACAATATAAAAACTTGCAACATTGGTGTAGCATTTTGGGAAACAACAATAGCGTACATTGAAGAATTGGTGGAAAGTTTCTCGAGACACACATTTGAACTGAATGTTCCTTGACATAGGTGGATGGAGTGATCCCGAACCTCAATAAGTCTAAGCTTTGAACACCTCCCCACCTCACCACATTAACACCACCATTACTATTAACTATATTTCTTGTACACATTGATAGACTACTCAGGCACAATCATGTGGAATGGGAAACAAAGGCAACAATAAATTCCATACCGCATTAGTAACATAAATCACAAACAAATAATCCATTCATTGTTGCATTAGGCAAATGAAAATAATAAACTAAATTCCAATAGTAAGAACTAATAAAACCTTTTTAAAGGACTCGTTTATTAGATTTGTAAGAATTTTTCTATAACTTATATTTTTTTTCAAAGGCCTCCTTCGTTGCTTTGGGTTTAGCTAGAGCACATTGGGTCATCTATCCTCATATATTGAATATTCTTCTTTTGTACATTATGCATACTTAATTTTTGATGGATTTGGATGCAATTTTTTATTCAACCTATAAATCCACAAACAATAGTCATAATTAATTTCGGACAAAGCCGCGTGCAACCTTGTGTTCAAAATACAAACTCCACAACATGAAGGCAATCCCGCATGATGTTTTAGCATGTAGCCAACCAATCTCATCATATACACAATTACTTCTTTCCTTGGTCTCCATTGCTTGCGTATATCCAATTGCTCCCACAATGAAACATGCATAAACAAGTTGCAAATATATTGGTTAGATACAAAAAATTTATGGAGGGATGCTAGTGGCCTATAATCTAGCGTGTGACAACAAATACCTTACCAAATTTATTTCTGACCACTATAAAGTTGGCTCTCAAATTTCCCTCTCTCGTTAGTGTTCATAATTATTTATTTACTAGCGAAAAATGACACATCAATGAATGACAATTTGATGAGATAGAAGTATGAAATTTTAACCACGCTTTTAATAAACAATGTCAAGAAAAGAAAGAATATAATCATAAAGCATCATCAATGATAAACATTAATATTATTGACATTTTTTTCTTATTAACATTATGAATATGATTTAACTAATCACAAATTAAATTAATAATTTTTTTTTTTTGCATTTTCAAAATAATTAAAAATAATTTCATCATTTTAATATAGGTGGGTACCAAAACACAAAACACTTGTTTTTTAATCACAATGGTGATTAACATTGCCTTAATATTTATACATTCTTAGTAATTATATCTAAATTTAAAGAGAATTTGTGTTATAATAAAGAGTTAGAAAATAAAAGGAAGCTAAGATACTACAAGGAGGTGGTTAACCCTAATCTAGAAGATCAAAAGTATCTTTTAGTTCTAACTAGCACAAAGATGAAAATCAACATTGCTAAAATGTGAACCAACTTCTAGAAGCTTCATAGCAAAACTATGCATTGGACAATTCTCATAACATTGTGGAATGCAAAAATTTATTATCTTTATAACACTAAAAAAGTTGACAATGAAAAACATTTTGTATTAGAGTACCCTTCGTCTCCCCAACTTATAACTCAATTTCAAAACATCCATTACACTATTAATCTTCCTAACTTCCTAATCATAAAAAATATAATTATCTTAAAATGATTCTCTTAATATTCTTTACCACAAAAATAAAGTTTTAAATGAATCTAAGTAATTTATATTTTTTAAAGTACAATAAAACCCATTATAATCTTAATAAATATTAATAATAAATATCATTATTATAATTTTTTTTTTTAATATTTTTCGAAAACCATTAAAAAAAATAAAAAAATCCTCGTATATTTTTAAACTCTACTTTATTGTCATAGTGAAAAAATTGTTTTGCTTCATCATCAACAAAAGGTGACAATATTATTTTTATAGTATGCGTTAATGGAAAATAAAAAGTTGCTCGTCATAAAGGTGAAAAGATTGTTTTATAACCATCTTGGATGGAAAATGAGAAGTTCGTTCGGTACCTTTATATGTAATGAATTTCAAAGTCCTCGCCATATGATTAGACTTGAGATGAGTTTGACTTTCATGTGATCACCGTCAGGGTTGGAGTTTAGATTTATTTTTTAATGTTTTGGATCTTCATATTTCTCGTTGAATATGATGGTTACATGTAAAATTTTGTTTTTGAAAGGTCATGTTTCGATAATAAATTTTTCGTTCACCTATAAAGTTTTCATTACAAAAATCTAGCCCAATAACCTATTTCACATACTTTTGTTTTAACAAAATCGGTTGTTGTATTAAAATCTGAAAAAAAAGCGGGAACTTGAATTCCTGAGATACATGAAGAGCCGGGGTGGCTCAGGATCAGAGGAGTTACAGAAAGAAATTTTCTCCTTAGTCCTGCTTGTTCTGACTTTGAGAGAGTCTAAACTGAGATAAACTCTAACAAATTGAAACAATAAAAACTGACATTTGCATAGCATTTCTAAATTATGTTAACGAGAACGGGGAGGCAGTCCACATTGCGTGCCGCTGATTACAGAATGGGGCGACAAGGATCAGCAGCTGAGCTCGGGCAAAGGATGAGGTAATAGACACGTCCAGGTCACGTTGAAGCCAGGATCCTACGCAAAACAGAGACAAGAGGGATCAGTTCTGGAAAGGATGAATAGATTTAGTTAGAATGATCAGAGTAATAAATGAAACGGATCTAAGCCATATCCCAGCGCTGATAATGATCCTGTTGCAAGCCTGGAAAATCTGAAACCATTTCCACTTGATAGAGCTGTCCGAATTGATGCTGAGTGAACTGATTCGATTCATGGCAAAGGCTGTAGAGACTCCTCGGCATTGCAAAGCAGACTACCCATTGTCCTGTCGCAAGCCTTGTTGGCGTGCCTGTCTGCTTGCTTGTTGAAAGAGCGGAGGATGTGATGAAACTGCAGATTTCCCATTGTCTGATGCAAGAGTTGGCAGCGCTGAATGACCTGCTGTAGGAGAGCATTCGATGATTTTTTCTTTTGAGCCATTAAACTAATTACTACCGAAGAATCTCCAAAGACTTTTGCTGATCTTATACCAAGTCTGATGAGTTGTTTTAGCCCTTGATATAGGGCCAACGCTTCTGCCCTGTTGTTGGAGATATTCCCTAAACCCCATTCATAGTAGAGGACGCAGTCCCCATTGGCATTGGAGATCAAGCCCCCTGCTCCTGCGATTCCTGGGTTTGACTTGGATGCTCCATCGAAGAAAAGGTAGAAACTGTTGCATTTTTGCAGCCAAATTGCGAACTCCTCCTCTTTGAACCTTATCTTCCAACTGTGGGTTTCCTGACTGCGCTGTTCTCTCATTATATTGCCATTCTGAGTGCTATGGTTTTTGTCCAAGATATAGCTGATGAAGCTCCTTTCTTCAACACTGTACACAGTTGCATCAATGTTGCTATGAGTTTTGACAGAAATCGTTTCAAGGGCTAGAGTCTTTGCCTTGTTGCAGGAAAATCTTGAAGTCGAGTTCTTATCCTTAAAGATTTTTCGATTTCTAACTAGCCAGATACTCCATAACATGGTGTATGGGAGAGTGTTCCAGACCCTCTGCACTAAGTTGCTCTTCTTATTTTTCCAAGGATAGTTCTTTTTCCAATATTGTATCACTTCACCTATGGAATGTTGGGAAATCCAAGGAAAATTATCAATGGGGTACAATTCTTTCCAGCAGTCAATAGCAAAAGAACAGTCTACAAAGAGGTGTTGCATAGATTCTTCCGCAGCGTAGCAGTTGGGGCAGCGAGATGGACCGTTGATACCCCTCTTTTGTAAATTCTCTGCTGTTAGGATTTTCCCTTTTAGCAGGGTCTAGATAAAAAATTTAATTTTTGGGAGAGCCTCTGACTTCCACACCATTCTCCAGTGATTCCATATTGGCATAGGGAAAGTGCTGTAGCAGATGTGCTGGTGGGCTGCTTGAACTGTGTAATCTGAGCCAGTTGGGTCCCATCGAAAGCCATCCATCTCATTCTTTTTGATGGGAGCTTTGCTGTGGAGGAGAGACTGCAGAAAGGAAAGGCTAGGATTGAGAGCAATGGGAACATCAGGGAAAGACCATCCAAGCCAAAGGTGGGATAGAGGATCCCAGCTAGAAATTTGATCCAGATAATGGATACCCTTGCTGTTAAGAAAAGAGAGAATAGGAATGGTTTCTTCATGACTATTTATTGGTTGCTGTCCCAGAATTTTATCAGCTCCAATCTTAATACTGACTCCTCCCTTGGGCACTTTGGATATATTCTGGGCAATGAATGGAATATCTTTTTTACATAAGCGCCAGATTTTTGAAGAATCTCTATTGGGTATAACAGAATCTAGCAATTGTTGTCTCGGGCAGTTCAAATATTTGGTTTCCAGAACCCTTTTCCACCATGTAGAAGAACCAGTGATGAGCCTCCAAACAATCTTCCCTCCGAAGGCAAGGTTTAGAAATTTGGGGGATCTAACGCCGAGACCTCCTCTGTCCTGGGTTTGAATGACTTGTTTCCAACTGACTAAATTGAATTTCTTTTTATCGATTTTCCCTCCTTGCCAAAGGAAGTGATGGAGGATTACTTCCATTTTGTTATGAAAGGAAGCTGGAGCTTGATATAGAGAGAATCGATAAAGGGGGAGAGAAGAAATACCAGATTTAAGGAGGATGAGATGGCCTGCTAGGTTGAGCCAAACTGAACCCCACTGCTGTACTTTCCGCTTCACCTTGTCAATGATGATATCCCAAGTTCCTGCCTTCAGAGGTCCTAGGCTCACAGGCATGCCCAAATAGGAGAAATGCGTCCACTCGAGGTTGCAAGGGACTCCAAAGATATTTGAAATATTATGGATAACCTAATTTGTTGCATTCCATCCAAATATACAACTTTTTAATTGATTAACCAAACCTCCTGAGTACCCCATAAATTTGTCGAGAAGAGTCTTGAACCTCCTTGCTATAGTGGTGGAGGCTCCTCCAATTAGCAAGGTGTCATCGGCGAACTGAGAGTGATTGATATTCTTGACTCCATTCCCAAATTTGATTCCAGTGATGAGGCCCACTCTTTTTTTGTAGTCCAGAGCTTGACTAAAGGATTCAACCATAAGGATAAATAGATATGGGGAAAGGGGGAAACCCTGTTTGAGACCCCGGGAGGACTGAAAGGCTTCACCCGGTCTACCATTAACCAAGGGGGAAATCCAAGGCCCAGAGATGCAAGCAGTGATGAGGCTAATGAAGGGCAACTCAAAACCCATCTTTTTTAAAACAACTATAAGGAAAGAGTGCCTAACTCTGTCAAAGGCGTTGGCAAGGTCGAGTTTAAGGATAAACCCTTTCTCCTTCCTAGAGAGGCTCGAGTGAATGGCTTCTTGAACTAAAAGAATGGAGTCAGTAATTTGTTTGTTGGCCAAGAACCCTCCTTGGTTGTCCGAAATCAAAGAGGGGAGGAGGGGTTTGAGACGAGAGGCAAGGATTTTAGACAAAATTTTGTAGGAGGAGTTGCAGAGGGAAATGGGTCTAAACCGAGAAAAAGAAGTGGGCCTGTTTTCTTTAGGGATGAGAGCCAGAAAAGTGGCATTGGTATATCCTCCTATTTTACCCTTTCTCTGAATCCATCTGATCATCTTAGTCAAGTCCTTTTTGATTAAACCCCAAAAATCCCTATAGAAACAAATGGGGAATCCATCAGGCCCGGGAGCCTTATCAAGATTCATAGTCCAGATGGTTCTTCTGATTTCCTCCTCTTCAATTTCCTTTATCAGACTGTCGTTCATTTCTTTGGTGATTCCCTTGGGCAAGTATTGAAGAAAATCGACATAATCCTCTTCTACTTTGGTTTCTGTTAGAAGTTCTCTGTAATAATCAGTGGCAGCTCTTCTGATGGCCTCTTGGGTGTTTTGCTGGTTACCTTCATTGTCCAAAATTGAGCTAACATTGTTCCTGATTTTTCGTGCTGTGGCCTGTTTGTGAAAAAAGTTGTATTTTTGTCACCGCCTTGCAGCCAGAGCTGCCTTGACTTTAGTATCCATTTTAACTCTTCTTCTCTATTTATGTGACTCAGTTGTGCGTAGAGTACGCCTTCTTGCTCCTTATTCTGTTGAGAGAGGCCATGAACCTCTATCATTCTTTGGATGCATTCAAGTTCATTTTTAATTTTCTTTTTGGTCTCTTCAGGTTCTTTGTAATTGGCTCTTGCCCACTCTTTGATGACCTGTTTGGTTCTTCTTAGTTTAGTTTCCCAAATGAAACCTGGTGAGCCTTCAACGTGCTGGTTCCAGGATCCTTGAACAATTTCTCTGACAGCCGGATCTCAATTCCAGAGAGGACTGTATTTAAATGGAATTGGCCTGAGAGGGCAATGAGTTTCCAGCGTGAGAATTATGGGGTAATGATCAGAGGCTGAGGTGGATAAAATGCTAGCGTACCCCACAGAAAAGGAGGAGAGGAACGATACATTAATTAAGAACCTGTCCAGCCTTTCCATTATGTTGCCAATGCCAAGCCTGCGGTTGCTCCAGGTGTACCTGCGATTTTTTGGTACAACGTCCACAAATTCATGGTCTCGAATGATAGCTTCCAAATGACCTCTAAAGGGGTCAGGCGAAAAGCAACCTCCCCTTTTTTCATTGGCATGTAAGATCAGATTAAAATCGCCTGCCACTATAATATTTGAAGTTGTTTCACCATCGATGCTAGCCTTCAAATCATCCCAGCAACTTTCCTTTTCTCTATAATGGTTGGGGGCGTAAACATTATAGATAACTGCAGTTTGATTATCTATTTTATTATCTAGAACCGTTCTAATCCAATGCTGATGTAGATTTACTGATGTGCAGTTCCATTTGCTATGATCCCAAAGGGTGGCAATTCCTCTGGAAGCTCCTCTTGAGTCACTGGTACAACCTTTGTATTGTTTTTGTTGATCTATTATTCCTCTTATTTCTTGCTGCTCTAGCTTTGTCTCCTGAATCAAAATAATTTCTGGCTTTTCACTGTGTATAAGTTCTCTGAGGGCTAAAACTTTGGAGGGGTGCCCTAGACCCCTACTGTTCCAAGACATAATTTTCATCATTGGGTGTTTGGTTTACGGAGAGGTGCTCGCCTCTCTTGAGTTGTCTCCTTCTCATGTTGCCCCAGGATGAAAGCTTCTATAGGAGTTTGAGTGCCCATGGCTATGTCTTTCTGAGCGTTCTCGTCTCTATGCTACTTGGCCGATTTTCTACCAGGACCTGATTTCTTGTAAGAGTCGCAGGAGGATCCATGGTCTTTAGACGAGCTTCTTGTAAGCCTAGGAAGAGGGGGATCGAGAGAAGCCTGCGAAGGGATGATCAGGGGGGGAGAAGGATCTGAAGGTTTGGAGGGGATCGAGGGGAGCAGAGAGGGATCCTCGGGAGGAGGATCGAGGGAAGATAAAACAAAAAAAGGGTTAGAAGAGGAAGGGAGGGGCGGATCAGGAGGGGGTTGGGCAGAAAGGGGAGGGGAGGATGAGGAGGGACGAAGAGCAGAGGGAACAGGAGGGTCAGTTTCCAGAGGAGCTTTGGATGCCGGGGCAGACTTCTTCTTTTTGACAGGTTCCCATTGGCCTTCTTGATCACCGCTCTCTGCATCAACAAGTTTAGAACATCGATTGGCAAAATGGCCGTATTCATGACATACCTTGCATTTAAAAGGAATCTGCTCGTAATCGAGCTGCTAGATATGGCTCCACTCGTCCACTTTCAGTTTTATCGCTTCGGGGAGTCCTTTGCCAAGATCCACTTCGACACAAATCCTCGCACAGGCCTGCATGTTCTCTTTTGGTTTGCTACGATCGATGTATTTTCCAACTGCATTCCCGATGGCTCGTACAGATTCATCTCCCCAGCAGTGGAGTGGGAGATGGGGAAGACGAACCCAAACCGGAACAACACTGGGGACGTCCAGTTCAGGGTCGAAATCTGGAGTCCATTTGTTGAGGTACAGGCCCCTGGAGTCCATGAAATAGGGTCCATTTCTGAAAATTAAATCCTTATCCTCTTTAGATTCGAAGTGGAATGTGAAGTATCCTTTCCCACAAAACCTTATGGAGATCTTCCCTTGAATTTTATCAGTCCAATTTCTTTCAACCCATCTTTGGATAGTTCTAGGAGAAGGCTAGAGGCCTGTGAATTGACCTATGAGGCCTTTTTCAGCCAGAGACAGAGCGACCATGCGGGGCAAGACTGGGGGTAACTGAACCTCTTGGAGCCCATCCAACTTCTTCACAAATTTTGAGAGGGCAGGCCTGGGGCGTTGCGGAGGAAGCGATTTCACCAGGGCTGAGAAAGCGCTTTGAGGATCCATCCCTTCCGAAGGGGGATCCGGAGGGTCCATGGCTGGGGCCGAGGCCCAGGCGGCCGCAAGCAGATCGTAGAGAGTTCAGAGGTAGGCGCACGCGGTAGCCACAACGAGAGTCTCGATGTTTTCTATTTCACATATTTACTATAAGAAAAAATGACTATAATACACAAATGACTTATTGAATCCCAAATTTTTATGTTTTTTTATAATTAATAATGATAACATTTTTTTTTAAATCTATTTTTTATATTAGATTTTTTTGATAACCAAATTAACTATCAAATTAAGATTAAAATTAATTGTTAAAAGTTAAAAGTACTTTATTGTAAGTATTGTTCAAAATAATTATACACATCCCTCATAGCAAAGACCATGCACTGGGGTCTACTTTGACAATCTTGTTATAATTTTAAACTTAAAACGAATCAGAAGAATCACTAGTTGATTTTAAATTAGAAACAACTTTGACGCATAGTAGAGGAAAAGTAAAGCATCTCTACATCATAGAATGATTTGTTATGGGTTGGCTTAGATAAAGAATGGTATTAGCTGATTTTAGACTAAAATATGCCATAAATAGAGTACATGCACACAATGTTTATGGCATATAATGATTTGTTGTAGATCAAATTTTGTTGATGTCTTTGGAAAAAAAACAACAAATATTGTCTTTACCAAGAGACATGATAATATGATATAGATTACCTAAGCATGTCATAAGATCTAACACATCATTGCATTAATCATTATTACTCTTGCATGTGAGGAGGTAGCTCAAAGAAATAAAAAACAAACACTTTTTTTAGGTAATTAGGCTGAACCTAGGTTAGGGTCACTTAGTCTATTGGATGAAAGAACTAACTACCCACTAGTGGGACAATATCACTGGGATTGTGTGAATTTGAGTGGATCTTGGAACACCCCTTGGGATGGTTTAATTCCTCAAAAAGTGGCTTCCATCCTCAACCCCTCCTCACCCCTCCCCATGAGGTTCGAACCTAAGACTTGGTGAAAACTAAACCACACCCAAAAAAACTAATCTACTAAAAAAATGAACAATTAGATTGCAATATGTTTTCAGTAATTATAAATACGTAATTCCTAGATAGATATATAATAGTTGATGTATTTTTTATCAAGAGTAGATATATTTACAATAACATTCAAAATTTTATTACAAGTTGAGAGGTTTCATAAGATAGATAAGAAGCTAGTCATAATCAAAATTACTTTGAAGCAAACATGATTACAGTTTAGAACGAAATTACAAGGCAATCAACCACCACAATCTATAGGCATTCAATGTGAAATGTGAAGACCGTTAGAGGCACGACCAACTTGATCTCCCAAAAGAATAAATGAGGAATCCCAACACGACTGAACCAGAATTGGACATTTGGAAAAAAAGCCTATCATATACATCGCTGAAAGGAAATAATGTAATTCACAAAGTTCTATATACACTATAAAAGTTTAAGGTAAAAAATTATTGTTCTATAATTTGATCAGGTCCATCAATATATTCATAAACCATATGATTAGTTGTAAAGATTTAATCTCTTGAACCTTACAATCTTTGAAAGTCTTAAAATAACCTTACATTTGAATTGCTATAAAAAAGCATAAAAAATATTAATGGCTAATTACCTTTATTTTACTTGCATCTTGGTTTACATCCAAAAGACGGTCTTCTTTGTAATACCCACTATGAAACTTTCAATTAGGTTTTCAAATAAAATAGAAAAAAATAGATAAAGAAGATCACAAAACAACACTTGGATAATTTGGTCCCCACCTTAGGATTCCAGGGAGAGTCTTGCCCTCTACCCTATCTAGGGCCATAAACTATGTTTACTTTGGGTCTCCAGTATGTCATCCCTGCATTATACATACCTTGTGACTCTATCAATACCACCTGCATGACACAACACAACGTAGTCAGATCAGGGCACCCGTCATGGCTGAGAAAAACATAAACAGAGTATTTACTTATTATTTTTAACTTGATGAACATAGTTGGATTTGGTCAACCTACCCTAAGTGTTACTCATCATTGAGTGTTATTCGAAGACTACAATTAGTAAATTAACTATAATAGCATTTGAACAAACCCATGTACAATATTTTAATACTCTTAAAAAAATTCCCTTTCTAAGAACAAGTTTGAGTAAAGACCAACTCCATGTCAAAATATGTGATGGAAATTGATGTGGCTTATTACATGGCAAAATTTATGGTCTTCAACTAATTTGAACGGACTTGGTGAAATTCACTGATTCATTGCCAAATCTTGCTTTATTTTTCCCTCCTCTATAATATTCTCTATTTTTATTTATAGAAACTCGAGACCAATGTGAAAAATCAAAGATAAATAAAGTCAAAGAAAGATTTAGTATACACATAAGATTGACGAGTTTTATTTTATCTTCTAGTATAATTACGAAACTATAGAACAAATAAGAAACTCAAGACTTATGAGATAACACCAATTCCTATTTGTAGGATGGAAAGCAGCAGAATGTAGATGATAATAATAGGATGAAAGATTTAAAAAAAATATAAGGTATTCATATATTAAAACAAAAGGTCATGTAGCAAAGTATTTTATATCCATATCTATATAATCAAAATTGTTGGAATGAGAATGTATGTAAATTGGAAGCCTAGATGGTTAAAACAAATGGATCTGCTTTTATCATTGAAACATTGACGCTGATGGAATTAAAATCTGACTTGTAACATGGAAATAATAAGCAGCCCAAAATGCGAACTTGCCTAAATAATGGTTTTCCATAGAGAAGTGACTTGAGGAAAACTAGCAGCTCCAGGAATTGCGCCTCCGAATTGAGTTCCAGGAATTACATTGGTCACACCATGAAAAGTCGCAAACCACCCTTCATATTTAGGAATCTCTAACTTGGGAATGGAATTAGCCATATTTATCAGCTGCTGCACTTTCTCTGGAAGATTTAGGAGTCCAATGAGATCCTTCACTCTTTCTCCAATGGGAAGGGAGGTGCTACAAAAGGAAAATGAGCTTTGTCTATTGCAGGAAAGTTACCAACGCATTGAGGTAAATATCCCTCTTTCAAAAACACCCCAACACACAAAACAAATACGAAAACCCAATTCTCCATTAGTCCCATTAACAAAGCCCAAATGCTTTTTCTATTTTACAAGTTATTCTAGTCTATGGCCATTGGTGGTGCCAACTCTCTGAATTTCATGACGCATGGGGTTATACTTTGATTATGACCACATAGTTGCAAGCCAAGTGTGTCCTTGCTCTTAGATTTATCTGATAAGCTCCGTGCAAATATCCTCCTTAAGATTTGAATCACGCGGAATCATAGCACCAAAAATGATCTAACCACTGTCAGTGATCCAACTCTTGCTAGGTACAAGTTTTATTGATCACAACAAGAGGAATTCAATTTATTTATGTTCTTCATGCAAGTGCCATAGAGTATTACTAATGTTTTGGGAAAATAATAAACCATCAAAAATACGTTATGTAAAATTCAAGACACATCACAAGAAACATTCATGCAAAATTTTTAAACATACTTGACGAGAAAATCACCCCATGACGGGAAATTTGCCCGTCAGATTCCATCCCTGATCGTCACCATAACCATCACCATCAAATGACAAGATACTTCTATAAACACCTGAGATGAAAAATGAAAGTTCCCTTTCATATCTCGACGTTGATTTGACTTACGAAGAGTTTGAATTTCATGTGTTTAAGATGAGTTTGACTTCCATGTATTCAAGGATTTCTTCTATTTGGATTTTCAAAGTTCCTGAGTGCTTTTGATTTTAATTTTATCAAATGAATGCTATCTTTGGATCAAAATGAGTGGCATGTGTTTCTTGGATTGAAATTCGATAGGAAAGTGTTATATATATATATATAAAATAATTAGTTAGAATATATTTTTGATAATTAATGTATTATATACAATGATAATATTTTTTATTTAGATTAGGACAAGAGCCATGGTGGCAATGCCACTGCTTTTGCTTTTTTGCACATTGTCACCACCTACTTGATGACTAAAATTTGAAAATTTTTTTTTATTAAAAAAACCAAAACACACTTAATATAATATTCAATTTAATTAAAAAAATTAGAAATATATTTGATACCAAAATCAAATTGCAACATTATATAAAAATTACAATAATAAAAATATAAAAATTATTACACCAAACAAAATTCTACTAGTCTAGATCTACCTTTTTATTTTTTATTTTTTTTTATCTTTTTTTTTTTTACAGAAACGGTTAGAATGATATATTAATTCTTGGCTGAAATGCCTCAATTCAGATTACAAAGAGGAAGGGAGGGCTCAGATTTCACCTCGACCAGGAACCATATGACTTTCCCACTAATGAGCCTGCAAATTTTGCATACTATATTGCTTGCAGATTTCTCTATCTTTCCTAATTTGTAGATGCAAACAAACTGCTTCAATAATAGACAGTAAAACATTTTTATCAGACAATTAGGGGATGGGATCCCAGCCTTCGTCTCCGTCTCTTAGAAGAACTCCGAGAGGGAGAAGAACCGCTTTATTGGCTTCGACATCGGCTTCTTTGTTGTTGTCTCTCTTTATGTGAAGGAATTCCAGACTCTGAAAGGAGTTTGTCAGGGAATTGATTCTGCTTAGCAATCTAGATAGTCTTAAATCTGAAGGAGAGGAGTTGTCCACAATGGCCTTTATAATAGTTTGAGAGTCCCCAAATACTACTGCATCTTTGATTCCCAAGAACTTGAGCACCTTGAGCCCCTGGAGGAGAGCTAGTGCTTCAGCTTGAATGCTGGTGTTAAAGCCCACTCCCCAAGCGTATCTAGTTTCAATTCTGCCCTCTGCGCTTTTAATAACACCACCTGCTCCAGAAGTACCTGGATTTCCTTTTGCTGCACCGTCAAAAAAGAGATCTTTCCTCACCTTCTTGTTACAAAACTCAACAAATTCTATATCCCCAAGACGGATTTGCCAATGTTTTAGCGGAGGAGGGGGGGCCTTAACTCTATCAGTGAAATGGAGACCAAGAGAGGCGCCCCATACAATTTCTTGTTCACTGAGATCTGTCCTGACTAACTGGTTTCCCAAGCAGTCTTTTAGATGAATTTTAATTTTTACCTAGGTTATCTTAGGATCACTCTTCTTGTCCCTAAAAATCCTTTGATTTATTTCCAGCCATATGTGCCAGCAGATTAATTTGGGAAGGGCGAGCCAAGCTTCTTTGATATGGGGGTTCTGAGCAGTGCCACCAGGGTACATGCACTTCCAATTTGAGAACAGTTCTGAGCAGTGATTAGGGGGAATGAAGTCCATGCTCCATGGACTTAAAGCCTCCTTCCAAAGGTCTGCAACAAATTTACAGAACAAAATCATATGGGAGGCATTTTCTTCATGTTACGCACACAGCGAGCAGTGGGAAGGCCCTATAAAGCCTCTTTTTCGGAGCCTATCCTCTGTCAAAATCCTATGGTGGCATAGAAGCCAACAAAAGGAGTCGATTTTGGGGAACGTTGTTAGTGACCAGATCCCCTGCCAGGGCTTCGGATCAGGCGGGACATTAGGATGTCGAGAGAGCTGTTTATAGCCCTGCGGGATAGTATAACTTCTAGGGGTCGGACCCCATCCTCGAATGTGTGCTTTCCTGCTATACAACGGGGCTTTTCCTTTTAGATGGGAGAGAAATGTAGCATAATATTTGGCAAGATTCAACGGCACCTCTAAGTTTTTCCATCTCTGCCAGTCGTCATTCTCCCAATGAGATAAATCCCATAGCGTTTTAATACCTGCTCTTTCCATCCACTCTTTCAGTAAGACGAGAGAGCGGCCATCAACAAGTAGTTCGCTGCCCATAATGCGGTCGTCCCAGATTTGGATGCGCCTTCTGTTTCCAGGAATCCAATGCGCATGTAGCTTAATCAAGGCGGAGGCTTTTTCACACAGTTTGTGAATCATCGATCCTGTGATTATCTTAGGTTTGTCTAGGCAGCGTGCTCTCTGCCCATGGTAATATTTTTTCCACAGTGCAAGCTGCGCCCAACCCGGCTTTGGGGCGATGATCCTCCATAACAATTTAGCACCCATTGCTATATTTTGTTTGCTGAGATTTTTAAAATTCAATCCGCCTTCCATTCTGGGTAATGAGATTATGTCCCAGCTTAATAAGGGGATTCTCTTCTCATTAGCTTTGCCGCCTTTCCAGAAAAAGTTTCTTATATAATCCTCCATTTTCCTCGTGATGCCAATAGGAGCCATCATAACTGCTGCCTGATAAATGGGAAGGCTGTTCAAAACCGCTTTTATTAGCACTGTCTTACCTGCTAGATTGAGCCAGTTGTATCCCCAGGATTGAATTTTAGATTTGAATTTTTCCAACAGAGGTAGCCAGTCTCTACTGAGAGCCCTTTTTTGGAAGACATGGAGCCCCAGATACTTGAATGATGTCAAGGAAGAGGTGGCTGCAAAGCCAAAACAGTTAGAGATGGCTTGGAGCGATCTGGAAGAGGAATTCCAATAGAAGACATGACATTTGCATGTATTGAGATTGCTTCCTGAGTCTTCACAATAGGCATCCACCACATCTTTAAATCTTTTAGACAAGCCAAGGAGGCAACACCCAGCAAGAGGGAGTCATCCGTGAAAAGCACATGATTTATGCTTTTGATGCCTCTTGCAATGTTTAATCCCATTATTTCCTGTTCTTCCTGCTTTTTATTCAAGAGGAAGCTGAGTACTGAAGCTTGGAGGACAAAGAGTAGGGGGGAGAGAGGGCACCCTTGCCTCAGCCCTCTAGAGGCTTTGAAGAAGTCAGTGGCTCTCCCGTTCACCAAGGGGGCAATCCATGGCTCACTGATACAAGCCTTGATCCATTTGATAAAATTGAGGCCAAACCCGAATTTGTGCAGGACATCCAGCAGAAATCTATGTCTCACCCTGTCAAAGGCGCTTTCAAGATCTAATTTGACGACCATTCCTTTCTCTTTCCGGGCCAAGCTTGAGTGAATCGCCTCTTGGACCAGGATAAAGTTGTCCACTATCTGTCTTCCCTGAATAAAGCCCCCCTGATTCTCAGGAATAATGTCAGGGAGGATAGTTTTCAGTCTGTTTGCGATCACTTTTGTTATCAGTTTGTAGCCTATATTGCAAAGAGAGATAGGACGAAATCTGGAGAAGGAGTTGGTGCCTCTTTCCTTAGGGATAAGGGCCAGGAAAGCCGAGTTGGTGCTTCCCCCTATTTTCTGACAAGCTTGAGATTTCTGGACCATTCTGCATAAATCTTTTCCAACAATCTGCCAACAGTTCTGCAAGAATCTGGCAGTAAAGCCATCTGGGCCCGGGGCCTTGTCAGGCTCCATAGCAAAGAGGGCGGTTTTGATTTCATTGTTAGTGACTTCTGCTTCCAAAAACTGGTTCTTTCTGGCAGAAATCAGAGTGGGGACCTCATTTACTAACGTTGAAATATGCCCCTGCCCCTCTTTTTCACTATACAGATTTTTGAAATGGAGGAAGGCAACATTTTTTATACTTTGAATGTCTCTGTGGATGATGTTCTCTTCCTTGATTTCGGAGATGGAATTGAAATTTTTCCGAGCTTGGGCTTGCTTGTGAAAGAAGGATGAGTTCCTATCTCCTGCCTTGAGCCAAAGCCTGCGAGATTTGGTCCTCCAGTACTCTTCCTCGGCCAAGCTTGCTTTAAGAAGTTTTTGCTGTAGGTCCGCCTCCTTTTCGAGAATTTCTTTTGTGATCTCTTCATTTTCTGAGTTCAGGTGATGGATCTCGAGACGTTCTTGTAACTTTTTCCTTTCCACTGCTGGGTTGGGAAGAGATTTTACCCAGTTTTTCAATGCAGCTTTCACTCTCCTGAGCTTTTCCTCCCAAACAAAGAAGGCAGAGCCATTGACTGGTTGCTTCCAAGTATCTTTTACTAATTGCATAAAGGTTTGTTCCTTGACCCAAAGGGGGTTGAATTTAAAAGGAATGGGGCCTTGATCCATGTGAGCCAAGAGATCAAGTTTGATGGGCCTGTGATCAGATACACTACAAGGGAGAATATGTATTCTAGATTCTAGACCAAGTAAAAGAAAAGAACTTTGAACAAGAAATATGTCTAACCTTGCAACAATATGGCCCGGACCGAGTCTTTTGTTGGACTAGGTATACTTGCCCGACGAAGGTTTGATGTCAATCAAGTCCCAATCCTGGAGCAGATCTTCAACCCATTCTCGTGCTGGATCCCTTACAATGCTTCCTCCACGTTTTTCAGCCAAAGTTAATGTGAGGTTTAGATCCCCGACAATGATGATATTTGCTAAGTCCTCAAGGCTCAGAATCTGCCAAACCTCTAATAGAATCCCAACAGTTCTTTTTTTCCCCTGCGCTGACTGGAGCATACACATTGAAGAGACAGAGGGTCTCATCTGAGTCAATGTGCTTCAGCTTTGAGAATAGCCAATGAGTGTTGGCGATCTCTTTCACCCTTGAAAACTTATTTGCATTCCAGAGAGTGCCCAGGCCTCCTGAGGCACCCCGGGCTGAGACAGCTTGCCCTTCACTTCTCTTCCACAGGTTTTTGCCAATATGGAGGAAGGCCTTGTCCTCCATTTTAGTCTCCTGGATGAGGCGTATGTTAGGAGATTCAGATCTTATCAGACTTTTAACGACTTCTTCTTTTATTTTTCTCCCCATACCCCTACATTTCCAGGAGACGATCTTCATCACTTGCATTTGGAATAGAGAGCCCCTTTAGAGCTCTGGGGTTGGTTTCTAGTCATCTTCGGAGTTTTAGCCAAGAGTTTCTCGAGGGTAGGTTGGCTTCCTTGCCGTTTGTCTTTATAGGTCTCCTGCTCTCTTTTTTCACGGGCAGATTTTCGGCCTATCAATGTTCTTCTTGCCGAGGTTTACGATTCACCTATTTCGCCTTATTCTTCTGAGTCCTCCGAGCCTTGCACTTCCTCAGCCTCTTCTAAGGGTATCTCTTCCATTCTATCTGCATTACTATCGGCTTGCTTTGGACCCGGGGGGGGGCTCTTTTTGGGGCGATCCTTCATTTTGTATCTCTAGTTCTTGGGTAACCTCTAATGTTGAGCTTAGCTGTATAAATTTATTTCCCTGCTCTTCCATGTGAGGAGTTTGAAGCCTTGAGCTTGTTTGGGGAGCTTTTCCATTGATATTTCCAGTTCTAGGGGCTTTGCTTTTGGTCCTTTTAACCTGCGTCCATCCTTCCTCTTTGCCTTTCTCCGCTTCAGTATTTTTTGGGCATCCTCTAGCAAAATGGCTGTAGACCTGGCACTTCCTGCACTTGAACAGAAGCTGCTCATAATCCAGCTTTTGGACATGCGTCCAGCTTCCAACCCTAATCTTTATTGCCTCAGGCAGACCAACCTCAAGGTAAACTTCAACACAGATTCTAGCACAGTCGTATTGATCTTTACTGTTTTCTCGATCAATGAATTTACCCAAGGTGTTTCCGATGTGCTTAAGGGACTCCCCGTTCCAACAATGCATTGGCAGATTGGGCAATCTAACCCACACAGGGATGGCAGTGGGAACGTCAACTGCTGGATCAAAGTAAGGAATCCACTTACTGAGATACAGACCCTGGGGGCCCATGAAATAGGGTCCATTACGAAAATCATATCCTTATCTTCCTTTTCAGAGAATTCAAACAGGAAGAATCCCTTCCCCAGAAAATACGAAGTGACTTTGCCTTTTATCAGCGGCGCCCAGTTCCTTGCGACCTAGCTCTCAGTGGTTTTGGGGGAGGGCCAGAGTCCGGTGAACTGTCCCACCAAAGCGCGCTCAGCCAAAGAAAGGGCGACCTGAATCGGTTTCTCAGGAGGGAGCGAGATCTCTGGGATATCATCCAGGCGTTTCACAAATTTCGCAGCCTCGGTTGTTTTCTTTTTTGGCAGAGAGTTCAGAAGTTTGGTAAAGGCCTCGGCTTCAGAGAGGGGGGGCGTTGATGACTCCATTGAAGAAGCCTTAGCTCGATCGGATCGAGCTCACCCAAACCCCGACGGGCATAGTCCTTCCAGTCTGCTCGGAGAAGCAAACCGACAGTTTGTAGAGGGCAATGCACCGCAGGAACGCCTTGTAGGACGAAGCACCTCGCGGGAGATACCTCTGGAGCGGCCACAGGGCCGAGGCGATGGCCTCAGGCGTAGGTTCAGTTGCAGAGCGGCGTTCGAGTTTTTTTCCTTCCAAGTATATTGTTCCCTTACATTATTATTGTTATGTCGGCTCTTAGTCTAGATCTACTTTAGGAGTACTAGTCTAGATCTATTTTAACTCCTAAAGGAATAAAAAAATTATTTTATTTCACTTTTTATTTTTATGTAATTTGATGAAGTCGAATTACAAATTTCATTTTTTAATAAACCACCATAGATCACTCTTAGCGCTTGGTAGATCCCTAGTTAAATGAATCTAAGCTAGTTTAGTTATTAATAATTGATAATTATAATGGTTAATTTTATCATTTGTATTTTATTTTTATGTAATTTGACCTAGTCAAAATGTTTTAATTAATAATTATAATTAATAATCTTATTTTATAGTTTATTTCTTTTAGTTACATTTTATTTTTATTTTTATTTTTATGTAATTTGACCAAGTCTGTTATGAAACCAGCTCAAGAAAAGATAGAAAAGAAAGATCAACGCCTTAGAATTCAGCCTCTTCGAGGGGGAAACCTCCTTTACATTACATAAATGAACAATTCTTGGATGATACAAATGAAAATACCTCCTTTTATATATAGGAGTCTAAGTGGTCCCAATACAATCAAAGCCTACATAACAATAATATTGTAGGGCACAACAAATAACAATAGTGGGATTCTATGTGGCACAATAGTAACAATATGGGCACTACATGGGTACAACAATATAATAAGGGGTTGTACTAATAACAATAAGGGGTTACACTAGTATTATAGGGACCCAACATGCCCCTCTCCTTCAAAAAAGTGTTGTCCTCAACGCTTGAGTAGTTCTGGATACTTCTGCATAAAATTCTCATCCTCCCATGTGGAATCTTCAGCGGATAAGTTCTTCCACTTGATAAGATACTCTGAAATTGATCGATTTCGTAGCTGTCGAGTTCTTGTTTCTATAACTGCTTCCGGTTCCAATATAATTTTTCCTTCCTCGTCAAGTTCTGGCAATATTGTTTGAACTGGGAGCTTGTCGCCTATAACCTTCTTTAAGCATGAAACATGGAAAACTGGGTGCAATCGAGAAGCTGCAGGAAGCTCCAATTTGTATGCCATAGTACCAATCTTTTGCAACACCTTGTACGGACCATAATACTTTGGTGATAATTTATTATCCTTCTTAGCTTGCTTGAGGGACATTTGCTTATATGGTTGTAGCCGTAGGAATACCCAATCACCTACATCAAAACTTCTTTCACTGCGATGTTGATCTGCCTGTTGTTTCATTCTATTCTGTGCCAACACGAGGTTATCCTTTAAGAGTTGGAGGACTTGTTGTTGATGTTCGATGTGATGTTCCACTGCCTGAACCTTAGAATTTTCTCTTAAATATGATGTGATGGATGGTGGTTGATACCCATAAAGTGCCATAAATGGGGTCATTTTTGTTGCTGTATGAAAGGAAGTGTTATACCACCATTCAGCCAGAGGCAACCATTTGACCCATTGTGTCTGTTTATCAGATACAAAGCAACGAAGATATCCTTCCAAACATTTGTTTACTATCTCAGTTTTCCCATCAGATTGAGGATGATAAGATGAGCTATGAGCTAACTGAGTACCAAGACAAGAAAATAATTCTGTCCAAAAATTTCCAGTGAAAATGGGATCTCTGTCACTTACAATAATCTTTGGGTTTCCATGTAGCTTTTGAATTGTTTCCATAAATGCAGTAGAAACTGTACTGGCTTTAAATGGATGTGATAATGCACAAAAGTGTGCATACTTGGTAAGTCTGTCAACTACCACCATGATGACACTCTTTCCCTCAGACTTGGGTAAAC
Organism: Pinus tabuliformis; assembly: GCA_031772625.1. Lineage (NCBI taxonomy): Eukaryota > Viridiplantae > Streptophyta > Pinopsida > Pinales > Pinaceae > Pinus > Pinus tabuliformis. The sequence continues at coordinate 401,106,710 of CM062819.1, forward strand.
CTGTGATAAAATCCATTGAAACCTCCTCCCAACGTTGGCTTGGAATGGATAAAGGTTGTAATAGACCTGGTGTCTTAATTGTTTCAACTTTATTTTGTTGGCAAACCAAACATTCTGCCACAAACTTTTGAATATCTGATTTAAGGCCATCCCAAAAAAATTCCTTCTTAACCCTGTGGTAAGTTTTTAAAAATCCTGAGTGCCCTCCTAAGGGAGAAGTGTGCAATTCCATAAGAATCTTTTGTTTTAGCTGGGAATTCTTACAGAGGTATAAGCGATCTTTGTACCATAACGAATCATTTTTCCAGCTAAATGTATCAGACGTACTGGAATCTTGTTGTAGCTTTCGAATAAGTGCCCACACTTCTTCGTCATTCTTCCATTCCTCCCTTGCTTCATTTATCCAATCTGGTTGGATAATAGAAATGGCACACAACAATGCTTCCACATCCTCATCCTTTCTTGAGAGTGCATCTGCCACCACATTTTGCTTCCCTTTTTTGTAGATGATTTCAAAGTCATAACCCAACATCTTTGTGACCCACTTTTGTTGCTCTTCAGAGGATAATCTTTGTTCTAAAAAGTATTTAAGGCTATCATGATCCGTTTTTACCTTGAAGTGTCTTCCCATTAGGTAGGGTCGCCATTTCTTAAGTGCATGGAGTATTGCCAACATTTCCTTCTCATAAATAGCTTTTCTTAAAAACTTTCCCTTGATTGGACGACTTTCAAAAGCAATGGGTCTTTCATCTTGCATTAGAACAACACCAATTCCATTTCCTGAAGCATCACATTCCACAATAAAGGTTTTTGTGAAGTCCGGTGTAGCTAAGACCGGTGCTTGGCACATTGCCTCTTTAAGATGTTCAAAGGCCTTTGTTGCTTCCGGAGTCCATGAAAATGCATCTTTCTTCAATAATGTTGTTAGAGGTGCTGCTATTCTCCCATAATTCTTAACAAACTTGCGATAATACCCTGTCAACCCAAGAAATCCTCGCAGATGCTTTATGGATGTGGGGATTTTCCATTCCTTAATGGCTTTAATTTTGCTAGGGTCTACCTTAACTCCTTCATGAGATACAATATGACCCAAATATTCCACCTCCTGGACTCCAAAGAAACATTTGGATCTTTTTGCATATAATTGTTTCTCCTCCAATAGTTGTAGCACCCTGTCAACATGATCCTTCCAAGACTTGCTGTAGATTAGTATATCATCAAAAAATACTAACACAAATTTTCTAAGGAATGGTTTGAAAATTGAATTCATCAAACCTTGAAATGTTGAAGGTGCATTGGTAAGGCCAAAAGGCATGACCAAAAATTCATAATGACCCTCATGAGTTCTAAATGCCGTTTTCGGAATGTCTTCAATCTTCATTCTGATTTGATGATATCCTGAACGAAGATCCAACTTGGTGAAGTAAATTGATCCATGCAATTCATCCAGTAATTCATCAATGACAGGAATGGGGAACTTATCTTTAATAGTGAGCTTGTTGAGCTCCCTATAATCCGGACACATGCGCCATGATCCATCCTTCTTGTGCACCAATACTACTGGAGCAGAGAAAGAACTTTGACTCGGTTGAATTATACCAGCCTCTAGCATTTCTGCAACCATACGTTCAATTTCACTTTTTTGGACATAGGGATATCTGTACGGCCTGATGTTTGGAGGAACACTTCCTGGAATCAGATGAATAGCATGATCATGATCACGCATAGGTGGGAGACCTTTGGGAGTCTCAAATACCTTGGAATGATTGTCCAGGACTTTTTGGAGATCTGGAGAAATAGATGATTCCAATGTGGAAACATCTAGCGAACATAATTGTGCAATTACACCTCTTTGCTCCTTTTTTAGAAGCTTTGTCATGCCATTAGAGCTGATTATCTTTCCTGGTTTCCCTACAATACCCCTTAATTCAACTTCCTTTCCTTCCACAGAAAATTTCATGAAAAGTTCTTGAAAATTAAAAGCTATTGTACCCAAGGATTGTAGCCATTGGACTCCTAGTACAACATCAGCACCTCCCATTGGAATGGAAAGCATTGGGCTAGTCAATACATATTCTCCCATGGATAGCTTGATATTATGGCACTTTCCAGAACAATTTATTGTTCCTCCATTTGCAATCATCACTTGACACTCTGGTGCTGGATATAGGAAGCAATTCAATTCTTTTGCTACCCTACAATGAATAAAATTGTGGGTGCTTCCTGAATCAATCAACACTATTACCTTTTTCTTCTTGATTTGTCCTTCTATCTTGATGGTTTGAGGAGTGGTAATTCCCGCCAATGCATTACAAGATATGGTCGGATTTATTTTTTCTTCATCTAGGCTTTGTTCCTGGAATATATCCTCTTCTTTTGACCTTTCTTGCTCCTTTTCTTCTTCCTCTTCACAATCTATGTAGAATAATTTCTTCTCAGCACACTTATGACCTTTTGTGTATTTGCTATCACAATTGTAACAAAGCCCTTTTGCTCTTTTTTCTTCCAATTTTGTGGTGTCAACCTTGTAGGTTGTGGAAGACTATGGGCAACAACACTTCCGTCTTTATAGTTGTGAATGGTATGCTTCCTAGTTGCCATAATTTTGCTTTCCATTTTTCTTGCTAACCTGAATGCCTTCTCTAATGAATCAGGTTCCCAAAGGCGCACATCATGTTGGATATTATCCTTTAAAGACCCTATGAACACATCAATCCTATGCTCCTCTGGAATATCTTTTACCCTTATGTTCAATTTTTGGAACTCCTCAATGTGCTCCATTATTGAACCCTTTTGTTTGAGACTTATCAATTGGCTAAAAAAAGTGTTGCTTTTTGTATCCTCATAATGTGCTATCAATTCTTCCGTAAAAATTGCCCAAGTGATAAATTGTTTACGAGAACAAAGCCATTGATACCATACAAACTGATTTGGTTCCAAATATAAAGTTGCCATACGTACCTTTTGTGTGTTTTGCACATTATTGAGATCGAAGAATTGCTCCATCTGTAATATCCATGTGGCAGGATCCTTGCCATCAAACTTCCTCATATCAATTTTTGGAACATGGTGAGTCTTCGATCCAACATTAGAGTCTATGGAATCATGATTAACATTTCTTTTGTTGTCATCATGAGTTTCTTTTGGAACATGGTGAGTCTTCGATCCAACATTAGAGTCTATGGAATCATGATTAACATTTCTTTCACCCTTAGTGACCATTTCTTGTAGCAACCTATTCATATTTATCTTCAATTCTTCCATATTATCATCCATGCCATCAATTTTACCGTCCATTCCATTCACCTTAGCTTCCATGCCATCCATCTTAGATTCCACGCCACTTATCTTAGCATCTATTAGCTTTTGTGAGCGTGACATTTGTTGCACTTGTTCTTGTAATTTTGATATATCATGTAGCATTTCTTCCTCTTCTTCATGAGTCATGCTAGAGCTTTCAGGTTCCTTACTAGGTTTTTGCATTTTCTTTCCTCGGGGCATCAGTTACCGATAATAATGCTTTACTATGCCCTTTGAATTCCTTCAAACCAAGCTTATGCAAAAATTTAAAAAAAAAATACACACCTTTTTTTTCTTTTAGAAGCCTGATATTGAATCTGATGCATCTCTGTAATTTCGAATCATCCAATTCTGAAATTTTGACCTGTAGTATCCTTCTATGTCCTCTTTCCAATGCCACTAGTCTGATCCAAATTGAATTCTCCAAGAAAGAGTTATGCACAATCTCCCGCAGTGACCTGATTATAGACTAGTTCAGAAGAGCGAACTTGTACGAAGTGCCACGTGTCACTGTTTCCACCTTTGACTCTAAAAAATATATAAACTAAAACTACAGTCCGTCCTCTTTGTGCACCTTCTTACGAAATTTCAATCCGATGCTCAGAAAGAAAGTTATGACGATTTTCCCCAGGTCACCTGTTTTGAGTGTAATTCAGGAGTCTGCAAAAAGACCAACTTCCTCAGATCATTTCTCCGAAAATATCTTGCGAAAAGCTCTGAAATTAGAACCCAAGGTTTAGCGCGATTTCTTCTCAAATGGGTTTTTTTTGCGACTTCTGAAACGTCATAGAAAAAAAGTTATAGCGAAAATGCCACGATGACCTGTTTGGAGCAGCGAAACCCTAGAATCCAAAGCTCTGATACCAAATGTTATGAAACCAGCTCAAGAAAAGATAGAAAAGAAAGATCAACACCTTAGAATTCAGCCTCTTCGAGGGGGAAACCTCCTTTACATTACATAAATGAGCAATTCTTGGATGATACAAATGAAAATACCTCCTTTTATATATAGGAGTCTAAGTGGTCCGAATACAATCAAAGCCTACATAACAATAATATTGTAGGGCACAACAGTAACAATAGTGGGCTTCTATGTGGCACAATAGTAACAATATGGGCACTACATGGGTACATCAATATAATAAGTGGGTTGTACTAATAACAATAAGGGGTTACACTAGTAGTATAGGGGCCTAACAAAGTCAAAATGTCTACATAAAATAACATAACATTACAACATCTTTTCTATACTTGGCTCGAGAGCACCTCTAAACACAATAAAATAATGTATTATCAAATTAAATAACGTAATATAGAAGTAAAATCCAAACAATTGATAGAGTCAAATACTAAAATATATTTTATTCTCAAAACTGATATCTTTACCATAAATCATTAGTAAAATCAAATTGAATAATATCAACCAGATAAGTATATTTATTATATTGAAACATATCTTTTTAATTTCAATTTTGATTTCAGTCTTTTAATTATAATTAACATTGTAATGGGTTGTTAGTTATATATTAATTGGTTGATTGGTTTTTTTGTTTGTTTGGTTGTTTGTGCATTTTGTTTGTTTTGTTTTTGTTTTTGATTTGTTTTGTTTCGTTTTTGGTTTGTTTTGGTTTGTTTTGTTTTGTTTTTTTGTTTTTTAAGAAGAAAAAAACCGACTGACTATATTAAAGAATGAGATATACTAGTACATTTTGGTTCAGTCAAGAAATATAATCATATTTCTATCATCACATCTGATCATCCCTTAGCTATATGTTCATTTACTAGACTAATATGATGACAATAGATACCTCATAAGCATGAACCTTTTCTTCATAGAAGTGAGTCAAGAAGTTCAATCTAAAATAAACTAGGATGGGATATAATTTCACCCAACACAAATTAAAAGTAGTCAAAATTTCTCCCAAACACAGGTGCCACTGTGGAAGAGCAGTGCAACCATCTTCTTGGATTTCACCATCAATGTAGAAACTGAAAAAAAGCATTCAACATCAGATATACCAACTTTGGATATATTATCTACAAACCTATTCGATTCCCAGTAAACATGTTGAATGTCGAAACTCTGGAATGCGTAAATAAGAGAATTGATGCTGCCCAACCATCCTCGAAGATCCAGTGGATCAAATTTCTTCGAACTTGTAATGCCATCTATTATAGTTTTCGAGTCTCCATAGACATGGATATGCTACAAAGACTTCTCCCTGACAAACCAGAGAAGTCCCCACAAAGCCATTGTTTCTGCCCTGGAGTTGGTACCCATCCCCCCATGCCAATGTAACTTATAATGTGTGTTTTCACTGATTCGTAGCCACACCCCGCATCCACAACATCCTCGCTGGTCCGCACCATCAAAGTAACTTGTTGATATGGAAATATGAGGGGGCATATACTGAGTCGAAAGATCCTTCGTGGTCAACAGGCGAGGTTCCAGAGTCTACAACCATGTAAGGATTTTGGAACATATCCAAACAAAATTAATAGAGTTACCTTAAAAAATGTAATGATTACATGCCTTCTAGGTTTCCCAGATGACATACAATGGGATGAATCTATGCATACCATACTTGGACGTTCCCCATCGTAAACATTGTTCAACAATAGTAAATTGCCTGAAAGAGATCTTGCAGTAAGATAGAACCAGTGACTAGATTTGAAGAGTGACATGGCAAGAAAGAAATAAGTGCGAAATAGATTCATTATCCCCGTTGCACAATGGGCACTATCCAGGGCCCTAAAAGCCTCGCTTGCAGAGATTGTCCCAAGTTAAAATTCTATTTTTCCAAGCCATCCAAGTGAATAAAATAATCTTTAGGGGGGCGTTCCACCACCAAATAGAAAGAAACCATGGCATGTTGGCCACTTCCATAGAGCCGTGTTTGAGTATACCTGATCAGGTGCTAAAAAATAGCTCAAAATTAAAAGTTGTCAGATTGGTGTGGAACCTAAATGACCGCGTATTTATCGTCCTCCTGAATTTGGCACAACCCGTTTCGCACAAAACCGACTCCGTATGCTCCAAGAATCATGTTCTGTTCGCTTTCCCAAACATGCGAATTTTGGCAAAATGTGATAGCCCAGTCAGCAGTCCGTACTGTTAACGTGGTGCTGATTGTGTAGGCTAACATGGCAGGGTTTTCCATTCAATAGGCCTTCAATGAATCATGTAGTTCCAAGTGGCACGATCTCATTGGGTGCATTTGGTGGAATTTGATTGGTCAGAAGGTGGCCAACCACAGGCTACCACGTGGCCCAGCCAGGGGCCTCCATGTGGAAGCTCGAGGGCCACAAAAATTTTGGTTAAGGGTCCAGGCAGTAGCGGTGGGGGTCAAACCTGCGACCCCCAAGTGACAAGCCAGAGCTCTTACCAACACACCAACATGATAGTTCTTAACATACAATGGTGTTGATGTTTATTTAATTTTGAAGTCCGCACTATTCTTGGGAAAGGGCTAGCCAATGGGGGCCAACCCTTGGACATGCCACCCAACATGACCAATGGTAGAATGGAGTGAGGGCTCGACCAGCGGGGGTAGACCGTTGGCCTTAGCCCTAGGCACGTAGCCACCATGTGCCCCATAATTTGCGGAATTTAGGCATTAGAGGCTATTTAAAGTGTTCGACAATTTCGCCTAGAATTCCATGCTTCGGTAGCACAATTTGGGGCAAATTTGTAGGATGGTGCCAGAATTTGGGGAGTTTGTAGAGTGAATAGCAGAAAGACTTGGGAAAGCCATAACTTCTTCAGTTCTCTAACCAAATCAAGAGCAAAAAGAGGCTAGACAAGCATTTTTGGGCATTCTGGAGCCATTGGGATAAGTTTCAGAGTTACCTGAGCATTATAAACTGATATATTCACACTTTTGAGCATAATAGAGAGGGCTAAGATATTGTAAGTTGGACCAAGGAGATGTAGCCCAGGTGGGATGAACTCCTTCATCATGTGATGATGTGATACTGTTTTGGTGATGTTCATCTTTGTTATATGTTGTTGTTCAATGATTTTTTTTTATGTCAATTTGTATATAAAATTTACATAAAAATCACTCAAAAAATCATGTTTAAAGTTGCAATCAACCTCATGAATCCTTAAGCACTTTTAACATATTCTGAAAAGGAATTTAATACAACAAAACTAATTTCCCCATTCAGATCAAGTTTTGGTATCAAAGCTCTTGGTTTTCTTAGTGCAATAAAGATTTAACTGTTTTCAAGTGAATGTCATGCTTACAAGGTTGAAGCTCAAGAGAGGAGAAGGGAAGCTGGTTGAAAGTCCTGAAGTTGGGTCAAGGAGAAGGAGTGCAAGGTTGCCACAATCTCCACCACCAGTTCTTCCTCAAGTTGCAGTTGAGGCTTCAGTGAGCATGTCACATGAAGGAGAGCCTACAAATATGACAGAGGATGAGAAGGTCTTTAGGAAGGCTTTCTTTGACATGACATAGATGGTGAAAGTCCTCTATGAAGAGAGGAATACCACCCTCTCCACCATCATCTTCATCTTCATAGACATCTTCACCCTCTTCCACTAATACAACCCTTACTCATACTCATCAACATACCTCAAAAGGAACTCGTAAAACACCCCTGTTAAAACTTGATATTAAACTTGAACTTCCCATGTATAATGGTGAAGTGAATGCAGAGAAGCTTGATAATTAGGTTCGTCAGTTGGAGGTCTATTGCAGGATTCAAAACCTTCAAGATGATGACATAAAGATTCAACTAAATTCCTTGAGGCTGGAGGGTGCAACACTAGTATGGTGGGAATCCAGGACATAAGAAGAGATAAAAAACACAGTAAGATCTCAATTTTTTGGTCTGATTTCATTGCTGCAATTAAAAGACAGTTTTACCCTCTAGCATATATGCAGAAATCCATCATGAATTGGCAGAACTTTAGACAACTTAAAGGTCAAAATGTGCAAGATTACACCCAAGAATTTAGAAGAAGGTATCTAATGTTAGGTGTAGATTTGCAATCACAAGACACGTTGCTAAATTATATAGGGGGTTTACACAGTTACCTTAGGCATACTATCCTTATGTTTAATCCCAATAATCTAGATGAGGTGTGTGTGCAAGCCACTCATCTTGAGGCAAGAGGGAAAAATACTCTAGAAGAGGGTAGTAAAAATCCATTTAAGGGTAAATGAAAATAAAAACGTTTCAAAGGGAAAGGAAAGAAAAATGCATCCATTAAAAAGGAAGGAGAGAAATTAACATGCAAACATTGTTCCAAAGAGGGTCATGATGAAGCTCATTGTTGGAATCTTCATCTCGAGATGAAACCAAAGAAATTCAACAACAAGGGAAAACAAAAGACAGCTGCAACCACTCAACAGGATTTGGGATCTGATTCGGGTGATGAAACTAAAATTAAAACCATGGGTATGAAAGGAAAATAATCCATTGCTAGCACTATTACTTCAAATTTACACAATGAAACTCCAAAGGAAAAGAAGAGGATATAATTTTTTCATATAAGGGTGATCTCAAAACATAGCAAAATTTATACTCTTTTTGATACTGGCTCTCAAGACAATCTCATCTCTGAAAACATTGTCAGAAGTTTAAACTTGGAAACCATTCTACATCGTAAACCATATCCATTAGGATGGGTGTGTGACAATGCACAATTGCAAGTAAACTAGAAAGTGTAAACTGAAATTTGCCATTACTGCAAATTTCATAGATGAAGTGGAACTTGATTTTGTGCCATTAGACATATGTGGTATAGCTTTGGGCAGCCTGTATCTCTATGACAAAAAATCCATCTTCCATAAAGATGAAAACAAATACCATTTGTTCAAAGATGGAGTAGAATATATTGTAAGAGCCCATAGAAAGAAACTAAATCTTTCACTTGTTAATGCAGGGTAGATGAAAAGACTAGTGAATTCTAGCAAGAATTTTGTGCTTCTAATGATCAAACTTAAGAATGATATTGATAATGAAGATTTTCAAGGTTGTAACCCAATATTGAAATCTGAATTGGTTGATGTTATTAACCAATATGATGAGATGTTTTAGGAACCAAAAGGATTGCCTCCCAAGATAAGAATCCAACATGAGATATAGTTGCAACAAGATAGTCCTCTTCCTAACATTGGCATGTACATGATGTCAGTGATGTAAAGTGCATAAATTAAAAATCAAATTCAAGAGTTCTTGGATAAATGGATCATCGGGCCAAGTTCTTTGCCATGTGGGCCACCTATTATTTTGGTGCCAAAGAAGGATGAAACATGGCACATGTGTGTGGATTTCCATGCATTGAACAAGATTACAGTAAAGAACCGTTACCCACTGCCTAGAATAGATGATTTACTTGATCAATTGAAAGATGCAAAGTATTTTACTAAGTTGGACTTAAGTAGTGGCTACCATCAAATTAGAATTGCCAAAGGAGACATTTGGAAGACAACATTCAAGACAAAACAAGGTTTGTTTGAATGACTAGTTATGCCTTTTGGTTTATGTAATGCTCCTGCTACCTTCATGTGCGTGATGAATGATGTCTTGAGGCCATTTCTTGATGAGTTTGTTATAGTATACTTAGATGACATATTAATTTTCAGTAAATCTCATGATGAACATGTCATGCATGTGAGAAAAGTACTTGATGTCTTAAAGAAAGAACAATTGTATTTAAAGATGTCAAAGTGTGAGTTTGGAAAAAATTCTTTAGTTTACCTGGGTCATATTGTTGGAGGAGGTGAATTGAAAATAGATCCCTCCAAGGTTGATGTCATTTTGAATTGGCTAAGGCCCAAGACAGTTATTGAGGTAAGATTTTTTGGGAGCAACCCAATATTGGAGGAAATTCATTGCTAACTTTCCTTCTATAACAACTCCTTTGCATGTATTGACTTGTGTGAAAAAGGTTTTTAAGTGGGGAGGAAAAAAGTGGTATTGGAGCAAGCATCCTAAGTTGTGGGATGAACATTTGCACTACATTCAACATGCTTACAACCAGGCCAAACACTCTTCAACTCAAACATTGCCTTTTGAAGCATATTTGGGATGCTTGCCTAAGTCTCCTTTGGATTTTATTTTTGGAAAGGATGTTGCTATTGATGGTCATAGTGACATAGAAAAAGCAAGAAGGTTCATTAAACAAATCCAATTGGTACACCAAAGAGTTCAAGAACAACCAAAAAAGAGCCAAGGCAAGTAAAAAGCAAGGCACGATAAGCATCATGTAGATCACAAGATCCAAGTAAGTGATGAATTTATGCTTCACATTAGCAAAGAGAGGCTCCAAGGAGAAGGTAGAAAGCTGAAACCAATTATATATGGTCCGTTCAGAATTCTGGAAAAGATTGGTGACAATGCCTTTAGGTTGGATTTGCCTTGATATATGAAAATTTATGTTGTTGTTAATGTTGAGAACTTAAGGTTGTATGAGCCTCTTTTGATTGAATATCAAGGAAAAAATGTTCAAATTCCTTCCATTGAGGACTTTTCTCCTGAATACCTTGATGAACTACAACATGATAACATTCTTGATAGAAGAATAAGGTCTTCAAAATGAGGGAGTGTGGACTACCTTTAAGTGGGGCTCAAAGGAACAAATCCTTCAAAAGCCAAATGGATCGAGATTATAAAGGTGAGGGAACTGTACCCTCACCTACTGTACAACTGAAAGTGATCTTTTGGAGTCCAAAAGGGTTCCAGTGGGGAGGAACCTGAACGAATGCTTAGTTCTCGTCATCCAAAATCCAACACAACTCATTTCGCGTGAAACAAACTCCGTATGCTCCCTGAATAATGTTTTATTTTCTTTCCCAAACATGCAAATTTTGGCAAAAAGTGACAACCTAGTGAGCATTCTATACTGTTGACATGGTGCTGACTGTGTAGGCTGACGTGGAAGGGTTTACCAGTCAATGGGCCTTCAACGAATCATGTAGTTCCAAGTGGCACGATCTCATTGGGTGCATTTGGTGAAATTTGATTGGTCGGAATGTGGAAAACCATAGGTTGCCACGTGGCTCAGCCAGGGGCTGCCACATGGCAACCCGAGGGCCTCCAAAATTTTGGTTAAGGGTTAGGGCAGCAACGGGGGGGGGGGGGTTTGAACCTGCAACTAGAAAGCGACAAGCCAAAGCTCCTACCAACACACTAACATGATAGTTCTTAATAGATAAAGGTGTCAACGTTTATTTAAGTTTGAAGTCCGCGCCATTCTGGGGAAAGGGCCAGCCCTTGGCACACCACCCAGCATGACCACCGGCGGAATGCAGCGGGGGCTCCGCCAGTGGGGACGGGCCGTTGGCCTTAGTCTTGGGCATGTGGCCCCCCCATGTGACCCATAATTTGCAGAATTTAGGCGTTAGAGGCTATTTAAAGCATCCGACAATTTCACCCGGAATTTGGCGAAATCGACACTCTATTAGCACAAATTGGGGCGAATTTGTAGGATGGTGCTGGAATTTGGGGAGTTTATAGAGAGAATAGCAGAAAGACTTGGGAAAGCCATAACTTCTTCAATTTTTGACCAAATCAGGAGCAGAGAGAGGCTACGCATGCATTTTTGGGCATTTTGGAGCCATTGGAACAAGTTTCAGAGCTAGCTGAGCATTGTAAACTAATGTATTCATACTTTTGAGCATAATAGAGAGGGTCAAGACATTGGAAATTGGACTAAGGAGACGTAGCCCAAGCGGGGTGAACTCCTTCACCATGTGTTGTTGTGATACTATTTTGGCGATGTTCATGTCTATTATATGTTGTTCTTTAGTCATTTGTTTATGTTAATTTGGACATAAAATTTACATAAAAACACTCAAAAACTCATGTTTAAACTTGCAATTAACCTCATCAATCCTTAAGCACTTTTAACATATTCTGAAAAGGAATTTAGTACAACAAAACTAATTTTCCCATTCAGATCAATACCAACCCATGAGAGTGAGTCCCCTCTCGTGTTCTCGAATAGTCTAGCTTGTTTGAGATCATTGATGTAACTATTCCACTCCACTACAATAGGTCCATGTAAACCGATCTGCTCAACCTCCTTCCATATTGGATATAATATGTTCCACCTGCTAATCACTTGATCCAAGAAAAATAGACCCCTTTGTTGTAACGCCACAATAGTGCCATCAAAAATTCGGGTGGGGTTACATACACCCAATATATGATCTCGTCCAATGATAATCATATTTCCCTTACCAAAAGACGATTTTACTCTCTGTAGAAATTAGTGCTTTATCTTCTGCAATCTCAACTAGATGTATGCTCCCTCCCTTTTTCCAATCTCCCATTTTGAGACAATTTATGAGAGACCTTCTCTTTAGATATTTCATTTTAATTATCTCCCCCCAAATGCCAATACCAAATAGAGCCCTCCAAAGCGACTTCAAGAGCAATGACCAACCAAATATTTGTGTGTTCAGAATACCCCAACCACTGAGCTCCTTTTTTCTGGAAATAATATCCCATTTGACCAAGTGTATTTTCTGATCCATATCAATCCCAAACCACAAGAAGTGGGATAAAATAGAGCGGATCTTAAAATAATGTGAGAAGGGAGTGCAAACAAATGTGTCCAATATGTAGATAGGTTTTGTAGGATGAGTTGAACCAAGGTGAATCTCCCTCTGAGAGAAAGTAAACGATGTGTCCAACACTTGAGCTTATCCCAAATTTAGTAAGTAATCAGGTGCAATCCTCTGATCTATAGTTGTTGGGCTTTAATATAAATCCAAAATTAGTAAGGCCCTCCGGAAGAGGTCTAGTGCCCATGCCAAAAATTCCTGCAATATAATCAATATCCAAAAGGTCCCCACTGGAGAAAATAAGGACAAATTTCTGACCATTTGCAATTAGTCCCGAGGCCTCTCCATAACAGTGGAAAATGTAGTGCAATGCCTCCCACTGTACCTTGGAAATCATTCCAAAAGTAAGATAGTCATCGACAAAGAATGAATGTGAAATCCAAACCTCATGTGTCATTTTCAAACCATAAAATGTCCCCAAAGCCTTTGCTTCATTTATCTCTTGACTAATGCCATCCATAACCATAATGAAAAGAAGGGGCAAGAGGAAGAATCCCTGCCTTAGTCCCCTACCCACTCGAAATAAATCTGTGGGGTATCCATTTATAATAAACGTGAACCATGCCTTAGTCAGGCATGGCATAATCCACTCCAAATTTTAAATCTCCAGCCTAATCTTCAGAAGGATTATTCGAAGGAAAGGCTAATCCACACAGTCATATGCCTTTTGTAAATTAACCTTCATTATCGTTGCTTATAGCTTTTTAGTCTTAATGGAGTGTATACACTCCTAGGCTATTGCAATGGCATCATGAATATACCTGTTGTGGAGAAAACCAAACTGTTCCCTAGAAATGTGAGTTGATAATATCCTCTTGATCCGATCGGCGATAACCTTTGAGATAAGCTTGTAAATAATATTGCATAAATAAATCAGCCTGAAATACATGAAAGAGGATGGATTTGAAACTTTCAGGATGAGAGCAATTAAAGTAGAATTTAAGGAGTTTGAAATGTGCTTCGTGATCCAATATTCTTCTATTATCTACAGAAAAATCCTATCCCATGAGGTCGAAAAAATGAAGAAAAACCTCCACTATCCAACCATCTAGGCCATGCCATTTATCCTTTGCAAATGATTTCAACACCATAATAATTTCGCCATTAGACACCGGTCAATAAAGTGCTGTATTAGATTCATTATTGAACATGAGAGGGTATTCCTCTGCACCCCAAAGAAGATTCTCAATGTGTATCTATTCCCTAGCTTTGAAGTGGTTCTGAAAGTAACATACAACTTTTTTCTGGATCTCATCATTGGACTAAATATATTCTCCATCAGCCCCCTTGATGTGCCATATGGTGTTGATGTTCTTTTTATGGCATGCAAATCGGTGGAATAATTTTTTATTTTTGTCCCCCTCTCTGATCCATATGACCCTACTTTTTAATCTCCATGTAGCTTCTTGTACCAGAAGTACGCGCCTTTTCTTTTCTTCTAATGCTTTCAGTGTTTCCATATTTTGCAATGTGGGTGTTGTATGCAACATATTGTCCCCAATTTTATGGATTTCCTCAACTAGTGCCTTCAATTCCTTGTACACAATGTTTTTTTTTTTTTTTTTATGCTCCCATATATGAACCTAGCTCTTCAAAATCTTGAGTTTCAGAGAGATATTTTCCATAGCCAACAATCCTGATTGTACTGCACATGATTTCCAAACCTTCTCAACTAACTTTACGAAGTCTTCATCCTTGAGCCATATTCTATTAAATTTGAAAGGAATACCCTTTCTAACCGATTCTGCTTGCCATTGTACTTTTCAACAACCCCCATTTTAATATATTATAAATTTCCTATGAAATTTATTATATTAAAATAGGGACCCTTTAGTTTTAGAAAATCAACATAAAAAATGTTAATAAGGACTATAACCAAAGTTTAATACTTAGGCCTTTTAATTAAACCCAATTATTAAACCTTGATTATCCAAAAAATCAAATTTTAATAGCCCCTGAGATCAAAACTATACTTAGGCTTAAAAACCTTAAGTATTAAAAAATAAGGGTTATTTAATTAAAAAAAAAAAATAATCAGAGTTTTTAATTCCCAAAGGTTTTATCTTTATAAAATCCGACTCATTCAAATCCAACATCGTAAAGTTTCTAAAGGTTAAGCCTCCCCCACATCGAAAATAAACAAAGTTTCATAAAGAAAAGACCACTCCGTCAACTCCATTGCGATTGCAATATAAACCAGACCCGCGGGGATTATTCAATACAATACATTAAAATCCCGCATCTATGACTATCGCAAAAGTTTTAAAAAACTTAAGTCTTAACCTTAAATCTATTGCGATTAGGCCCGGACCCGACGGGAAAAACAACTTCACTTAATTAAAATCTTGCCTCCACGCAATCGCAAGAAACATTGTCCAAGTCCCGCTACCTATCTCTTTTGCGATATGCAATAAAGCCCGGACTCGATGGGATTATCCACTGCAATTCATAAAACCCCTGTGCTTGTGGCTATCACAAATACCAAAGAGTCATGCCTCATTTGAATTGCGATTGCGATATCCTTCCTCATGTCGATTGCGATATGACATCATTTGTGATGTCATACTCCATGTCATCTGCCACGTAATCGCCATGTCATTATTCCACATGGATCCACCAGATTATGGTAGCGTCACCATGACATCATCCCTTACGTCATCCTGCAGATCGCAAATTACAAATCTTTCAAGACTGTTGGTGTTGTACCTTTTCGTTATTGCAAAATGTAATCAACCTTGGACCGACGGGATTATAAAATCCATTCCATAAATACCCACGTCTGTGGATATCACAAAAGTCACAAAACTTAATCCATTCCTCCTCTGCCCATTCTGATTGCGATTTGGTCTTATTCAAAGTTTCTTCTATTTCAATAGGGATTCTCCTTGCTTGAAATATGAGGATAATTCAACTTCCAGCCTAAAAAGCAATTGCGATTTGAGATAAGACTATAAAAGTCAGACTTGTCTTACAACATACCTCACTACACATTACTCTCCATGATGGTTGTGTTCGGATTTATTACACTCTATGTTTTTATCCTAATTCCCTGTAAAACATGATTTGTTTCAAATAAAACTCGCTTATCAGTCACATTTATTTTCAACTTATCGATTCCTATTTTCCATGTTCAGGTTCATGACATAGGAGAACAACTGTGCTGATAAGTGACAGTTCAATTCAAACAGATAGACAAACATCTAGAGAATCTGATGGAACAAACAAAGCTGATGAAGATATCAAATCACATTCAGAACATTGCTACCAAAAACTGTTTTTCTTTAAGTGTATTGAAGGGATCTATTTAAATGCCCTCAACGCTCTGCACAATACATTCATTTGTTTTATGATATTTAATCTCACTTGTTATACGAAATAAATGTATTGAATTTTATGAAAAAAGGCTTACGAAATCTCGCACTATTCTACTTTCATCCTTTTCTCAATAGAACGACTGGAACATTGTTTAAGAATTATCATACATAATTTTGAGAAGTTGCATTACTATACTCCTGGAATCATCTTTGTGGGAAGGAATAAATTGCTGCTATTTCTTTTATGAGCTGAGAAAAGTACATCTGGTATTTCTATCTTTGTACCTCTTTTTTGTTCATGAATAAATAATGAATTTATCTTTTTTTAGATTGCTTATTACATGTTATTTAAAGAACAATGTTACATGTATTCATTTTTGATCATGTTGCCATTGATATTTTTAAATACATGTTAAGAAATTTGCTTTGATATTCTAAATGCGATATGAGTTATACATATTATTTTGATTAACTATTTAATCAACGTAATCATCTTGAAATATTTTCATTTCCATTGGTGTTTGAGCAATCTCTATTGTCATTTACTAATGAAAATCATTGTAGATCACATCTAGACAAACGTTAAACAATCCCAGGTTATAGAGTAGATTAATGCATAATTTTTACCATTTAATTCATTACTGCATATCCATCTATTTCACTTCACTATAAGCATTATACATTCATTCAATAACCTTTCATTTGGAAACTGCTCCCATTATCCCTAGTTAAAGCCACTACCTAAATGGAAAAGGAGTTGTCTTAAGGTCCGGACTGGGTGGTCTTCCCCTTGTTTTGAAGCAACGATTTTCGAGGCCTCAACACTTTTTGGTGCTAGAAGGAGGGAAAGAATACTATGAATGGAAAGTAAGTCCAATCCAAAAACAAAAGGCCATTCCAAGAGTCATTCTCCCTCCAAATCTACTACAACCTCCAAATATCCTCCAGAATATCCTACTTTTAGATCAGGAGTTGTAAAATCACCTCAAAAGTCTCCTAGAATACTTCTTGAGGTAATCCCTGTGGATTATACTCCATAATAATCATAAATTACAACTTTGATAAAGAAATTGGTAGACGTCTCCATTTCAGTAGAAAATCCTGAATCATCCGAACTTTTTGAAGGAAGTATAACTTCTATTTTTCAGAGAACTGGTGTTTTAACTCAGTCTCAAAGTGCAAAACTTGGCATCTCACCATTTGAATTTCCACTTCAATCCCGCCGAATGAAAACTGCTACATCATATTCCCAAACATTTACTAGTGAGATTACCTCATTCTCTCATTCACCAACATTTCCATTTCTTCCTTTTTCATTTCCTTTCTCTCTACCGATCACTTCATCTATTTCCATTTCCTCTACACAAAAAACTAGTGCTTCCTCAATAAGTACTATTGCAACTACTATTTCTTCTTTCATCACATCCACCTCCCCAACTGTTACAATGGCATCTAGACGATGGTATAATCTGGGAGCTATTCAATTGCCAACACCACTTCATCCTCTACCAAAGCATCTTGAAATATGGCTTCCCAAATTCAATCCTGATGATGGGTTACATACTAAATAGCACCTTCATAATTATATGTTAGCCATCAATCTTAATGAGGTAGATGAAGAAGACATTGTTGTTAGATTATTCCTGTACACTCTTACAAGACCAACAGGTTCTTGGTACTTTTCATTACCAACCAATTTTATTACTAGTTGGGATATTTTTGAAGAACTATTTTTGACTAAATTTGGTGATGATGGCTCAACTGCATCTCTTATCAATGACCTTTCCAATTTAAAAATAAACTCAGGGGAAAAGATAAAAGATTTCAATTCCAGATTTAACAAATTCTTAAATAAAATCCTAGCTACTTCTAGACCTGGTGTCGATGTAAAAATTGAATGGTATATTTCATCTCTTCCTTCTAACATATCAATTTTTGTAGATAGAGCTAATAAAAATACCTTGGTAGAAAACATGAAAGAAGCTGTGTCTGAAGATAAGGGGATAAATGCACTAGAAAAGAAAAAAGACCAAGAAGACAGACAATTAAAAAGAGTTACATTTAAGTATGAACCTAAAAATAAAGCACCTAAAGATCCCTTTGATCTTGAAGGCTTACAAAAAGTCCTTAAAACTTTGTCTAATGAGATGGTAGAGATAAAAAAAAGTAGTTGAATCTTCTTCCAAAATACCTTTTATACCATTCAAAAGAAATCAGCCACATAATCCCCAATCTCCAAACACGATCTCTAATGCAGAAACTGATGATGAAGATGAGGAGGAAGAAAAATTTTCTACTGATGAATCCCAATATGAACAAATAGTTTAGTTAAATGGAATGTTGGATTTTATTCTTCTTATTTCTGATAGTGAAAATGAATATGAAGCATTACTTGTTAGCACAAGAATTAAAGGTCAAGTTGATCCTATACAACCAATTAAAAAACATAAACCTTCAACTTCCACTGCTAAAGATAAAGCTGCTGTTAAGAAAACCAATTCCACTTCCCTCCAAGTAATTCTGTCTTCATCCAATTCTCCATATTCACCCAGAACCTTAGTAGTTTGCGATACTATTGAGTACAATATAGTTGAGGATATGAAGAAAATAAAAGCAAACATTTCCCTTTATGATCTCACTAAAATCAAACAACATAAATTTCTACTAAAAGAATTGAACGCATTACCTGCTTCTCCTCTTCCTGTTGATGTGGTATCCAAAGCTTCTAACATAATGGGTAAACCTCCTGGTAATTCATTGTTTGAATCCTCTGATGCTATTCAGACATGTGACAAGTCTAACTCACATACCCCTACTTTTCTTTTGACTTTTGAAATATTTAATAAAATTGTACATAATTGCTTAGTAGATTCAGGGGCTTCTTCGAATATCATGCTATATTCAGTTTGTCTGAAATTAAATATGTCACCCCATAAAACTGCAGTTCACATTGTGCAACTCAATAGGACAAAATTCAAAGTCATAGAAGAAATGAATTCAGTTCTTATTAGATTATCTTCGAATCCTGAAGTTTGTCAAATAATTGATATACTTGTTGCTGATATCCCTTATTTCTATGGTTTAATTCTTAGTAGAGATTGATTAGAAAAATTACATGGTTATTTTTCCACTGATTGGTCTCACTTATGGCTCCCATTTAATGGAAAGCCAAATCAAATTAGAATCAACCGAGAAAAACACATGAAACATTCAGTAACAGATTTCAAAGGTGAAAATGAGGCAGTAGCATTTAATAACAACATTCTTGGAAACTACTCTACTAAATCATTTTTTGAAATTTTTAAAGAATAAACGTCACCATTTCTGAGTAATTCTATAACTTCTGAAATTGAAATTCTTTCACAGACAATTTTTTCCAGATGTGTAAATATGTTAGAAAAACCATTAGTTAGTTCTTTATTCTGGACATTGTATTTTGATGGGTCGAAATGAAGTGATGGTGCAGGATCAGGTTACATAATGATTAATCATGAAGGTGTGAAGACAATGCTAACTTGCAAATTGGAATTCTAATGCACAAATAATATTGCAGAATATGAAGCATTGGTCCAAGGTATGTATAAAGCAATTAGCCTTGATGTTAAATACCTTCAAGTTTATGGAGATTCAGATATTTTAATTAAACAAGTAAGAAACATGATGCATTGTATCTCTACACACTTGAAGCATTATTAGTCTTTGGTTTAGTCTCTCACTTCACATTTTTTAGCGTTTAACATTTATGCTATTCCTAGCATTCAGAATGCGAGCACTGACCTTCTTGCTAATGTTGCATCAAAACTAAGCCCATGCGAAGATTACAGTCTTGATAGTTTTTCCGTAGAATTAATCTTTAGACCATCCATTCTTGATAATATCACCAATTGGAGTGTATTTAATGACGATGAAGACATTTTAAGCTTCTTAACTTCTAAAAAATCATATGATGACCAAATAATTGATGAAGATGAACACGACAATCAATTAAAACATAAAATTGATGATAATCCCATACCCTAATATGTAGTTAAACTTGAGGATCTCTATGATTTAAAAGACAAATATAAAAGAGTTACTAATTCAAAACTACAGAGTTCAACTTTAAGATTTGAATTAATAAATCTTGGGACAGATCTTAAACCTCAAAGCATCAATTTAGGACTTGGTCTCTCATATGAAGAAAGATTATCCTTCATACATTTGTTAAAGAAATATAAGGATGTCTTTGCTTGGCATTACAAAGATCTCAAAACGTTTGACACTTCCATCATTCAACATGCAATTCCGATGACATATAATGATAAACATGTCCGACAAAAATTAAGGAAAATTCATCCGAACTTAGAAAATCAAATCAAAACGGAATTGAATAAACTCCTTAAGGCTAAAATCATTTTTCCGGTTAGGCACTCAAGATGGGTTTCCAACTTCATACCTGTTAGGAAGAAAAATGGTGATATCCGCATTTGTATAGATTTTAGGAATCTTAATAAAGCCAATCAAAAGGATAATTTCCCGCTACCCACTATGGAACATATTTTACGATCAGTTGCTGGTTCCGAACTTATGTCTTTCCTTGATGGTTTCTTAGGATACAATCAAATCATGGTCCACCTAGATGATAGGCTAAAGACTACTTTCAGAACCAAATGGGGAACTTATGCCTACCAAAAAATGCCATTCGGTTTAATAAATGCAGGGGCCACTTTCCAACGAGCCATGGATATAGCTTTCAAAGGTCTGTTAAATAAAATGGTTGTTGTTTATCTGGATGACATTATTGTTTATTCAAAGAACATAAATAGTCATTTGTAGGACTTAAAACAAATTTTTGAACATTGTAGAAAATATGGTATTTCATTAAATCTGAAAAAGTCTTTTTTCGCTCTTAGTGAAGGGAAACTTTTAGGATTCATTGTGTCAAAAAATGGAATTTACATTAACCCTGATAGAATAAAATAAATTTTAGAAATTTCTCCACCATATAACAAAAAAAGCATGTAATCATTCTTTGGAAAGATCAATTTTGTCAAAATGTTTGTCCCTGATTTCTCAAAAATTATTTTTCCGTTACAACAAATGATTAAGAAAGACAAAGTTTTTAAATGGGGTCATTATGAAATGCAAGCATTCGATTTAATCAAACATGAAATTATCAATGCCCCTTCTTTAAATACTCTGAATTTCTCTGAATATTTCATCTTATATACCTTTGTTTCGTCAACATCTTATGCCGCTGTTTTGACACAAATTAATAATAAAAAAATTGAAGCACTCATATATTTTTTCAGTTCAAATTTTAATCTTCTTTTAAAAATAGACACGAAAGTAAGAGTCCCATTCCAAAAAGTGAGACAATTACTAATGCAGAAAGAATTAGGAGAAAAGAGAGAAAATTGGGTAACAACTCTGCAAGAGTATGATATTGAAATTAAACCAGCCAAAATTGTCAGAGGGCAAGGTTTCTGCAAGCTGCTTACAGGAGAATCCAACATACCAGCTGAAGGGGACACAGGTAACAATGAACACATTTTTGAGGTAAGTGTAATTGATGTTGAGTCCCAATACGCTGATTTATTTTTTTATCTGAAAAATGGATATGCTCCTCTTGAACTCAATTATAAAAGAAAAAGAGCTTTACGATTAAAAGCAAGTCATTATGAGATTGTTGATAACGTGTTATTTAGGAGAAAATATGATTCCATACTGTTAAGATGCCTTAAAAAATATGAAGCACAAACAATTTTGCAGGAACTTCACGATGGACCAATAGGTGGACACTTTGGAGGAGATACTACTACACACAAAATCTTACACGCTGGATACTACTGGCCTACTCTCTTCAAAGATACTCACGCCTATGTAAGAAAATGCAAAACATGCCAAATTGCTTCTGGAAGACAACATAAACCAACCTTGCCTCTGCAACTAGTCAACATCGAACAACCTTTCGAACAATGGGGATTGGATATCATAGGTGAGATCGTTCCTCATTCTTCTAAACAACATAGATATATTATCACTGCTACAGATTACTTCACTAAGTGGGTGGAAGCAATTCCACTAAAGGTAGTCAATTCTGAATTTGTTATTGAATTTATTGATCAATTTATCATTACAAGATTTGGTTTTCCTTTTGCACTTATATTTGATAATGCATCTTATTTTTTGGGTACCAGTATGATTGAATTTGCAATTAGGAGAGGTTTTAAACTCAAATATTCTGCTAATTACTATCCCCAGGGAAACGGTTTGGCAGAATCCACTAATAAAAATCTCCTTAGAATAATCAAAAGAACTGTAGATCAAAATCAAAGAAATTGGCACAAAGCTTTAATATTTTCTCTATGGGCTGATAGGATAACTCAGAAGGCCTCTATAAGCACTTCTCCATTTAACCTAGTCTATGGGAAGGAAGCCATCATTCCATCACATTTAGCTCTTCCTTCATTAGCCCTAGTTCAATTTATTGAAGAAACACCTTCTTCTTCCTTGCAATTAAGAAATTAACAAATCCTAAAACTAGAAGAAGAAAGGGAAAAGACCAAACATCAATAGATGGTGAAATCTTGTTTTGATGCAAGTTCAGTCACACAAACATCCTTCCAAGTTGGAGATCTAGTTCTCAAGTGGGACAAAGCACACGAAGAAAAAGGGAAACATACCAAATTTTAAAAATTATGGCTTGGTCCATTTCAGATTGTTGAATAGATAAGCCCATATACATTTATAATTCAAGATTTATAAGGAAAGAGAGATTCTCTCCCTGTAAAAAAAAACAAAAAAACAATTGGATTTTTTATTCCCCAAAGGTCTTATCTTTATAAACTCCAACTCATTCAAATCCTGCATCACAAAGTTTCTAAAGGCTAAGCCTCCCCCGCATCGCAAATAAACAAAGTTTCATAAAGAAAATACCCCTCCACCAACTCCATTGCGATTGCGATATAAATCAGACCCGCGGGGATTATTCAATACAATTCATTAAAATCCCGCATCCGTGACTATCGCAAAAGTTCCAAAAAACTTAAGTCTTAACCTTAACTCCATTACGATTGCGATTAGGCCCGGACCCGATGGGAAAATCAACTTCACTTCATTAAAATCCCGCATCCGCACAATCACAAGAACCATTGCCCAAGTTCCGCCATTTTTTGCGATATGCGATAAAGCCCCAGACCCGATGGTATTATCCACTGTAATTCATAAAACCCCCGTGTCCACGACTATCAGAAATATCAAAGAGTCATGTCTCATTTGAATTGTGATTCTAATATCCTTCCTCATGCCGATTGTGATATTACGTCATTTGTGATGTCATACTCTGTGTCATACTCAACATCATCTGCCACGCAATCGCCACATCATTATTCCACATGGATCCGCCACGTCATAGTGACGTTACCATGACGTCATCCCTTATGTCATCCCGCAGATCGCAAATCACAAATATTTCAAGACTGTTGGTGTTGTACCACTTTGTTATTGCGAAATGCAATCAACCCCTGACCCAACGGGATTATGAAATCCATTCCATAAATCCCTGGCTATTGCAAAAGTCACAAAACTTAAGCCATTCCTCCTCTGCCCAATCCGTTGCGATTTGGCCTTATTTGGATTTTCTTCTATTTCAATAGAGATTCTCCTTGCTTTAAATATGAAGATAATTCAACTCCCAGCCTAAAAAGCGATTGTGATTTGAGATAACACCGTAAAAGTCCGACTTGTCTTACCACAGACCTCACTCTGCATTACTCTCCATGATGGTTGTATTCGGATTTATTACGCTCTACATTTTTATCCTGATTTTCTACAAAACGTGATTTGTTTAAAATAAAACTTGCTTATCAGTCACATTTATTTTCAGCTTATCGATTCCTATTTTCCATGTTTAGGTTCATGACATAGGAGGATAACTATGCCGATAAGAAACAATTCAGTTCAAACAGATAAACAAACATCCAAATAATCCAATGGAACAAACAAAGTTGATGAAAAACATTCAGAACATTGCTACCAAAAACTATTTTTCTTTAAGCGTATTGAAAGGATCTGTTTAAATGCCCTCAATGCTATGCACAATACATTCTATTGTTTTCTGCTATTTAAGCTTACTGTTGGGTGTGGAGCACGATTATCTTCTTTATTCAAAGGTATTGCCTCATTAGACCCCATTTCATATTGTAGTGGCGACATTTCCTGTTATTTGCACTAGAAGGGGGGGGGGGGGGGGGGGGGGGGCGAAATTGATCTTTAGGAGCCGCCCCCTGGCAGGGGATCGGGGGCAATGCCCCCGAAGCTTAAAATGGATGTAAAATTGCCTTGTAAAATATTGTAATTTCATAGTCAATCTGGGTTGTTCATTAGGCAGAAATCTGATGGTAGAAGTTATGTTTAATTTAGGGTTTTTTGCCCTAGAAGGCAACCCCTACTATATATGAGGGAATTGTATTTCGGTAATGTAGATGTGTTTTCTGAGCGAGAAAGGGAGAGGATATTGTGTGAGAGCGAAGAGGGAATTATAACGAATCTGCTATAGGTTGTATCTCTTCATTTTGTTGGATAATATAAAAGGAAGGATTGGTTGTTTCTCCTTGGACGTAGCCCAAATTGGGTGAACCATGTATATCTGTGTCTCTCTTGTTTTATGTGTTTTTGTCTGTGTTTATATTTCTGCAATAATTTGTGTGTTCCATTGATCTGTAATATATAATTTTCTAACACTTACTTGCTATATGAAATAAAGGTCTTGAATTTTATGAAAAAAGACTTACGAAAGCTCACACTATTGTACTTTCATCATTTTCTCAATAGAACAACTGGAACATTGTTTAGGAATTTTTATAAATAATTTTGAGAAGTTGCACTACTATACTCTTGGAATGATCTTTGTGGGAAGGAATAAACTGCTGTTATTTCTTTTATGAGCTAAGAAAAGTACATCTGGTATTTCTATCTTTGTACTTATGTTTTGTTCATGAATAAATAGTGAATTTATCTTTTTTAGATTTCCTATTACATGTTATTTAAAGAACATTGTTACATGTATTCATTTCTGATCATGTTGCCATTGATATTTTTAAATACATGTTAAGCAATTTGCTTTGATATTCTAAATGCGATATGAGTTATACACATTATTTTGATTAACTATTTAATCAACGTAATCATATTGAAATACTTTCATTTCCATTGGTGTTTGAGCAATCTATATTGTCATTTACTAATGAAAATCATTGTAGATCACATCTAGATAAATGGTAAACAATCCCGGGTTATATGTTTTCCCATTTAATTCATTATTGCAAATCCATCTATTTCACTTCACTATAAGCATTATACATTCATCCAATAACCTTTCATTGGGAAACTGGTCCCAATATCCCCAGTCATAGCCACTACTCAAACAGAAAAGGAGTTGTCTTAAGGTCCGGACTGGGTGGTTTTCCCCCTCTATTGAAGCAACGATTTTCGAGGCATCAACACCACCCTAGATCTCTAGTTTCCAAATAATTTAATCAGATTTTCATGTACCATAAATCTGTCCAACCTCTTGCTGATGTACTCACTTCCACATCTACCATTGTTCCAGGTAGGCTCAATAGGGACAGGGCATATAGGGACATGTTATATTATATATATATATATATATATATATATATATATATAGTAACCCTTGAATGACAAATTTAATAAATCAATATTTTAATAAACTTTTCAATGAAATTATAAGTGATTTTAATTAAATCATTGTTAACAATTAACTTTTCAATGCAATGATAAATTGATGGTTATAATTTTCCACTTCTCCGGAGAAGTTGCAGAAAAAAGGGGTAGTTTATTTTTACCAATTGTTCTATTGGGAAAGGCTATAGGCGTACCCACCTGTAGAATGATACACATAACGTGGCCCCTCCCCTTGCTCTATGACTAGGGAGTTCAGAGCAGAATTATTGTTTACCTGAGTAGGAATTTTCCCTTAAAATATTAAATTATTTTTAAATAACTTAAAATAAATTACTTATCAATTAAAAAACAAATAAACATTACATAATTAAAAACAAATTGTTTTTCTACCTTGATCGAAGGTTGACTAGTATTTAATGCGAAGTTTCATGGTTTTGTGTGTCATCGAAAGCCAACTGGTTGGCATGTGGTTGGTTTGATGCTATCCTCAGGTACATGGTTGACCACCTGGATAACATGCCTTAAGCCACGAACTTAGGCAAACCGTGACACAAGATTACAATAAGTTAGAGATTGCATTGCCATGGCTGAGAACAAATGTAGAATACAATGAATCGAAACATGATAAACTACTGGGTCTGCTTCAAGTAGACATTTATCTTAATCTCGAATTGAGTGTGCATTTATTCCATTAAAGGGCATACATTCAATTGTTAGGTAATGGTTGGATTTGTATTTGGGCATGGAGTAGTGTTTCACAATTGTTAGTTAATTGTGAAGTAACATTTCCTACGATGCCTCTACTCGGTATCTCATGAGAACACAAATGTTTTAGACTTTTTTGTTTATTTTTTCCTCAACAAGATCATGGAATTATCATCTGTTATTTAAAAAGACTTCTTAAATGGTGAAAAACAACATGGTAGCTTGCATTTAGGCGACGAGAGAATGGCAATAATTTGTAGAATTTATAGAGGTAGTCTACTTTATCTTCAGGTAATTTTGTGACGATGAGTGTTTAGCCAAAGATAAATCTGGGTAATGGAGTGAATTTTAATAGTTGACTATGAATTTATAGTCTTATTAAATTCTAATTCAGTGAAGAAAACGATTGAATTAAAGTTTTGGAACTAAGCAAAAGATTCACAGAACTAGTGAACTAAAGTTAGGAGATAATACAAAGCGTCGGGGTTTTTTCACTCCAATAATGATTGTACAACCATTTTCTAGGTAAAATATTCTTACAGGGCACAATCAACAAAAAATCCATCACATTTTGATCCTTATTCTAAACCTGAAAAAAAAAACACACTCACACGAATTCTAGCAAGCTTTCTGATCCTATCCAAGGTCAAATAAAAATGTCAACAGAGGGTAAAGAAAGAAAAGACTGAAACCAACCTTGATGTTGGAGTTCTTGACAACATGCATGTTAGTGATGCAAGAGTAGGACTTCTAGTTCTCCTTGAAGTCCACCGGTTTTTTGAGAAACATGGTGGAAGAGGTGAAAAACCAACACCAACCACATTAACAACCTCATGTAAGCAGACGAGGTAAAGAAAGAAAACAAAAATGAAACCGGCCTTGATGTTAGAGTCCTTGATGCGAGGCATGTTGATGATGCAGTAGTAGGATTTTAGTTCTCCTTGACATCCATCGGTTTGTTGAGAAACAAGGTGGAAGAGGTGAAAAAAAAACCTTTCACATCAACAACCTCATATGTTTGAAAGAAGGCACCAGAGGCCTTTGAGTGATAATATACCCTTGGATTTGGGAAAATTGTCCAATAATATACCCTTGAATTTGGGAAAACTGTCCATTGGAAAAGAACTCCCAACTCTTTGGATTTGGGTGCACAAGAAAACCTGCAGACATAGTTCAGTTCATCAAGGAAATTGCTCTTTCTCTCCATATGTATCCATTCAAACAACTTTCATGTGTCATGCCGATATCCATATTGATATTGAATTGTATCAATTGTTTGTGTTGTTATAGATGTATTCACACAATTGTCATATCTTATAACCATATCAATCCATTATGGCCATGTTAGTTCATTGCTAGGCAGAAAATTAGTTTGAGGAACATGCTCTAAGTTAATTTTACCTTGTGCATAGTTCAATTCATCAAGTAACTACTCTTTCTCCCCATAAGTATCCATTCACACAACTTTCACGTGTCATGCCCATACCCATATTGATATTGAATTGTATCAATTTTTTGTGTTGTTAGAGATGTATTCACACAATTGTCATGTCTTGTGACAATATCAATTCATTATGGACATATCAATTCATTACTAAGCAAAGAATTAGTTTGAAGAACATGCTCTAAGTTAATTTTAACTTGTGCAAATGTTGGTAGTGTAAGGTAATTGTAAAGGCTAAGCAGAGAATTAGTTTTTCAAGACCTGCACTCAATGTATGCTCTCAAGGTCTACTGTATCAAGGTTTTCACTCAAAATTTGATCTATCATTTTTTTTTAACACAGTCGGTTACTTTTTATATATTGCAAAAAAAAGAAAAAGAAAAAAAAAGGGAAAGGAAGCGAGTTACTTGTACATTCAGAGGAGGGCTGGTTCAAAAGTAGTGTGCAAAATAGGAGCGCAGTCCTCACAACTACTTTTACAGCCCTGTTTCTATAAACTTCAAAAACTCTAGTGCTGGTGTCATGGTTCTCAGCTATGGTATAGCTTTCCAAATTTTGACTTGATCTCCTTAATCCTTGCGTGGTAATCAAACCCGCACATAAATTTGGATAAAGCAGGCTTAACCATAAGCCTTTAACCTCGTATATTGGGAATCTACACAAACACACGGGAAATAACAATTTCAGCTTTTCCATAGTCTTGGCACGATTTTCAATGCTTACTTTTATTAGGCTCAATCTCCACCGTTGATTTTCCTCCGTCAGATTTGACGGACACCTCCGATCGCCGGTCAATCGACATGCATGTCACTCCTCCACCGTCGATCCACTCATGATAGATCCAACGACTATAAGGGATTTCGGGTGGGCAAATCACAAGGAGAATACCCGCCCAATAAAGTGGTATTCTCACTCCACCTCTTGCTACGTGTCCAACGGTGAGTGGAATCGGGTGGTTCCCTCTTGAAACTGCTTACCGCTTATTCTCCTCCCGATATACCATTCTTGCTTATATTCCTGCCTTTCTCTTTGACTAACTCTCGAGCATGTTAGCCCTCGGTGGCCGTAGATCTGCCACCATCAACGGCTGCAACGGCTTCTTCGAGTTCCTCTTCCGCTACTTCTGAAGTCAATCCTTGTCCGTTGATCTCCGAGATCCAACGGTTCCTCACTCTTACTCTTACTTTGCGGCATTTCTTCAATATTTTGTGGTTTCTGTTGAGGAGTGCGAGATTTTCCTAATTTATTGGTCTCTGTTGAGGAGAGACCTGCTACTGTTGGTTGCCAAACTGTCTCGGGTCGCCTGGGAGCCTGCGCTGACATATATTCTCTATCTTCCTCATGCAATCTCCTTCTTGAATTGATGTTTTGATTCTTCTTTTTTATTTTTGTCCCTCTGTAATATTTCTTGTGATATTCTTCAGATCTATATCTTCTTTCTTGATCCTCGTATTGGGTGAGGGGGTCATGGTATACTTTCTTCATAAAATTCATTATTCTATTTAACAATCCCAATTGGTCTGTCAATTGCTTTGTTGGCATGACTATCATTGTCCTTATTTTGGTTTTTCAAGACATGCTTTATGGTTATTTTTCCCAGACTTTCAAAACTTGTTATGATCCTTTGATAGATTTTGTTTATGGCTATGCTTTTGAAGTCCCTTTTGGCATCCAATGCAGCTATTATGATAGCTGAGTCCCCTATTATTATAGGTTCATTGATTTCATTTTTGTTTAAAAGCCATGTGCCTAGGAGAAGGTTGTATGCTTCAGCCCTGTTGTTTGTCATTTCTCCAAGGCTCCATTCATAGGTTATTATTTTTTTTCCCATTTGGATCTAGTATAACTCTGCCTGCCCCTGCTTTACCTGGGTTATTTTTTGCAACTCCGTAAAAAAAAAGAATGTGTCTCTTCTGTTCTTTTATCCATTCTGCAAATTCTTTATCCTCCAATCTTAATTTCCATTTCTTGTTTGTGTGAAATTATTTATTTTTTGCTATAGCTTCTGCTTTTGCTTTGTTTTCTAACATTGCTTTGCTGTACTAGTCTTTCTCTTCTTGTTGTAAATTGTTCTGGTCCATTTTTGAGATTCCATTTGTACTTATTATCTCTGTAACTTGGCTCCAAGTTTTTGCTAGGATCTTGCCTAGATTTGGCTTTTGTTCTTTGAAAATGCATTTGTTTCAGGCTAACCAAATTTTCCAACACAGGATTGAAGGGAGACATTTCCATATCCTATTTATTGTTGCCTTTTATTTCCTTGTATATGGGTATCTTTTGTCCCAGTTTTTATGAAGAGTTGTCAACTGAATTGTTGGATTTATGTTTATTTCCAAAGGACTTGTTGCTTGTTTCTAGCACTCTCTCGCCACCATATAGTTTATGAAGAGGTGTTGGATTGTTTCTTCCTCCTTTTGACACGAAACATTTTGAGGGCCCTTGTATTCCTTTTTTTTTTTTTTTAATTTTCAAAGGTAAGAATTTTACCTTTGAGAAGGGTCCAGGTGAAGACTTTAATTTTGGGCAGACTCTCGGTTTTCCAAGCTGCCTTCCAAAGACTCCAATCATTTTGATTGTGAAGTTTTTGGAGGAGGTTGTACCCCGATTTCACTGTGTAATCCCCTCCATTTGGGTCCCAAACAAAGTCATCCTGCTTTTCTTTATTGATGGGCGCGGCCCCTGCCAGATGAACTTTTAAAATTTCCCACTTACTTTTTAGTCTTGGTGGCGTAGCCAACATTTTCCATCTTACCCAGCTATTCTAATCCCAATCCGAAATAGAATAAAGAGTGTTAAGACTTTTCTCTTCCATCCATCTCTGAAGTCCTCTTAAATTTTGTTGCTGATTTAAGGGGTTTTTCCCCATTATTCTATCCTACCAGATAGAAATTGTTTTTCCATTCCCTACATTTTTAGATATTTGATCTCTAATGAGAGGATTATCCTTTTAACCAATTTCCATATTTGGGTGCATGGCCTGTTTGGAATAGTATCAGTGAGCAGATTTGTTCTATGACAATTTAAGTATTTCATTGTTAGAACTTTTTCCCACCAGTGACTATTCCCATTTATCATTCTCCAGATAATTTTTGTCCCTAGAGCAATGTTCATTAGTCCTAGCAGGCGTATTGCTATACCTCCTTTTTCATAGGGAAGAGTAACTTGCTCCCATCTAACAAGGCTGGATTTTTTATTATCTTGTTTTCCTCCTTTCCAGAGGAAGCTTCTAATTATCAGTTCCATTTTCTTGTGGGCACTTGCCGGAGCCATAATGATTGCATACTGATATATAGGCAAGGTCGAGAGAAGTGCTTTAATCAATGTCACTCTTCCTGCCAGATTGAGCCA
Organism: Pinus tabuliformis; assembly: GCA_031772625.1. Lineage (NCBI taxonomy): Eukaryota > Viridiplantae > Streptophyta > Pinopsida > Pinales > Pinaceae > Pinus > Pinus tabuliformis. Next base: position 401,138,089 of record CM062819.1, read on the forward strand.
CATCACTCCCCAGTTCTGAATTTTTTCCCTCATTCTCTCCACTTTCTTGTTCCAGACTTCTAATTTTACCACTTCCTTTGCTAGGCGCAGCCCAAGATAAGTGATGTGGCTCCATTTTATTTGTGAAGGTATTTCTAGTATTTGTGAGATATGTTGCATTGTTTTTGTTGGGGTATTCCAACAATAAATTCTGCATTTGGAGTTGTTTAAAGTTCCTCCTGAAGCTAGGAGAAATTCATCCAAGACTTTTTTGAATCGTCTTGCTATAATGCAGGATGGCCCGCCTATGAGAAGGGTATCATCTGAAAAGAGAGAGTGGTTTATATCTTTGACTCCTTTTGATATTTGGATTCCTATTATTTTTTCTCTTTTATCTAATTTTCCAGCATAGCACTCAACGGTTCAGCCATGATGATGTACAAGAATGGAGAAAGCGGACAACCTTGCCTCATCCCTCATGTACTTTGAAAAAATTTACTGGGCTGTCCATTGATTAATGGATCTATCCATGTATTTGATATACATGATTCGATAATCTCTATGAAATTTATTGAAAAGCCAAACTTTTTGAGAGCTGCTGCAAGAAAGTTATGCTTAACTCTATCAAAAGCATTAGCCATATCTAACTTAACAATCATGCCTCTCTCCTTTCTTTGGATATTGTTGTGGATAGCCTCCTAAACAATTATCACATTGTTAGTGATTTGCCTCTTGGGGACAAATCCTCCTTGGTTTTTTGAAATTATTTCCGGAAGTAATTTTTTCATTCTATTTGCTAGAATTTTGGTGAGTATCTTATAAGACGAGTTGCAAAGGGAGATTGGCCTATATCTGTTAAAATTTGTAGAATTGGGTTCTTTGGGGATGAGGGCTAGGAAGGAGGATTTTGTATTTCCTCTAATCTTTTTTTTTTGGAAAGAATTTTTGAGCATTCTCATTAGATCTTTTTTGATAATTTCCCAATGTTGTCTATAAAAGGCCATTGTAAACCCATCTGGACTTGGTGCTTTATCAGGGTGGAGATTCCACACAGCTTCTCTGACTTCTTCCTCAGTGATTTCTTTGTCTAATTCCCTGTTTTCCTGGTCACTTTTTTTTTATATGCTGCAAAATTTCTTCATTAGCTACCTGCTGGTCACTTGTTGAGAGGAGTTCTTTGAAATGTTTATGGGCTGCATTTTTTGTTGCTTCAACTTCTTTTATTTCTTTACCATTTACTTGAATTTGTTCAATCTGGTTTTTTGACCTCCTTATTTTCATTGTATTATGGAAGAAGGCTGTATTTTTGTCTCCGGATTTTAGCCAAAGGCATCTTGATTTCAGTCTACTTTCCTCTTCTTCTTGCCTATTTTTCTTATATATTTCCAGATATATTTCCTTTTCTTGTATATGATATTGCTTACTTTCTTCCTTGTTTTCTTTTTCCTTGCAAAGATTGTCCATTTTTTTTTGCGATTCGATTTTCCTAGCTTTGTCCCGGAGATCATTTTCTCTTGCCCAATTTTTTAAGTGCAGCCTTAAATTCTTTAGCTTAGTTTCCCACACATACTGGGAAGATCTTGTGGCACTTTTTTTCCACCTGTCCTTTATTTGTTTTCCAAAATCTTCCTTGCTATACCAAATTGAATTATATCTGAAGGGAAGGGGTCCTTGATTTTCGAGCTTTCTCAAGGTTAGCACCACTGGCTTGTGATTTGACGCTGAGTTGTGAACAATTTTACTTTTCACAAGAGTATAAGCCGCTGCTATGCTTTCATGAATAAGAATTCTGTCCAACCTTTCTTTTATGTTGTTTTTTCCTATTCTTTTGTTGTTCCAAGTGTATTTTCCATTGCTTGGCGGAATGTCTATTGATTTTTGTTCTTCTATTATTCCTTCAAGAGCTTCTCTTGACGAATCGTTATGGAAGATTCCGCCAAATTTTTCTTTTGTATTCCTTATCAGATTTTAGTCTCCTCCCATGATTAAGTTCCCACTTTGTCTCTCTGCTATTTCTTCTTTAACTGATTTCCAACATTGTTCTTTCTCTCTATAGTGATTTGGGGAGTACACATTTATAGTGTTATACTATTCTTTTGTATTGAGATTTCTCAACTCTATTCAGATCCAGTGTTTGCTGATTTTTTGGGTAATTAATTCCCATTTTCTTTTATCCCAAATGGTGCTGATTCCTCTTGATGCTCATGTGGCTTCTAATGCTACTCCTTCATAATTTTTTAGTTTTTGAATCATTTTTTGATTTTCTTGCTTGTTTAGTTTGGTCTCTTTGATCATACATATGTCTGGTTGTTCCTTGGTTAAAATGTCTTGCGCTGCATTGACTTTAAAGGAGGTGCCAAGGCCGCGACAATCCCAAGAGACCACTATCATTATTTATTGTTGTGTTGGTGTGGTCCTCATTTTCCTCTTTGTTGAGTTTTTTCATGACTTCCTGTTTGCTTCCCAAGGAATGAATACATTGGATCTTGCGTTCCTAGGGCCATTTCTTTAGCTGCTACCTCATCTCTGATTTCTTTATTGGATTTCCTTCTCACTTTTTTTTGCTGGTCCCAGGCTTGGGAGATTTCTTTGGCTTTGTTTCTAGTTAGAATGCGGTCCACTGTGGGAGGAGGTGGAGAGGATATAGGGTTGGGGGAGGATATGAGAGGTAAAGACATGGGGTTTGAAGGTGGGGATCTGGGAGAGGGTGGATCAAAAGAGTCTTCTAATGGCTCGAAAGGATTCGAAGTTGTGTGATCAGGAGGAGTAACCTTCGCTGGAGGTTGAGAGGTTATTTCGTTTGCTTCTTGGGACTGATAGATATTTGATGCGGTTTGCTTATTTGTAGGTTTTTTCCTTTTCACTTGTTCCCATGTAGGTTCTTGCTCTTCAACATTTTCATGCTCTATTTTTTTAAGACACCTATTTGCAAAATGACCATACTCATGACACACCTTGCAATTAAATGGTATTTTCTTTAGTCCAGCTGTTGAATGTGTGTCCATTGGTCGACCTTGATCTTTATTGCCTCTGGGAGGCCTTTTTCGAGATCTACTTCCACACATATTCTTGCACACGCGTGCATGTTGTCTTTTGGCTCACATCTGTCAATATATTTTCCCACTGCGTTTCCTATAGCCTTTACAGATTCGTCTCCCCAACAGTGAAGAGGAAGATGCGGGAGCTTGACCCACACAGGCATTGCATTTGGGACATCCATCTCTGGATCAAAGTCTGGTGTCCACCTGTTTAGGTATAAACCTCTGGAGTCCATGAAGTAAGGTCCATTTCTAAATATCAGATCTCTGTCCTCCTTTGTTTCAAAGAGAAAGGTGTAGTATCCCCTTCCACAAAATCGTATTGCTATCTTCGCTTGTGTGGTTGCATTCCAATTTCTTTCCACTCATTTTTTCACTGATTTGGGTGAAGGCCATAACCCTATAAACTGTCCAACAAGTCCGCATTCTGCCAGAGAGATGGCTTCTCTTCTTGGAAGTGCTGGAGGGAGAGAAATCTCTGGGATACTTTCAAGTTTCTTTACAAATTTATTGATTGATGGCTTGTTCCTTGGAGCTCCATTCTCTGCGATTAGAGATGTGAAGGCTTCTGCGTTTTCTTCATTCCCTGGTTGCGTGAAAGAGTGAGGTTCTCCCTCCACAGAGGGCTGCATGGTCTGGTTGGCATCAGCAGCAGGAGGCTGTCGAGAGAGGGATCTGCAGGGGCAGTGACGGCTAGGTCAACGCAGGCTCGGGCTGGGCTACCACGCACGCAAAATAAAATAAAATTGATCTATCATTATGATCAAGGTCTGTTGTCAATTTTGGACTTTGACTTATCATTATGGTCAAGTTCCATATTCAATGTCCAATTTATCTTTACGTGTTGTGGTGTTTGTGGAGGGCTGCATGGTCTGGTTGGCATCAGCAGCAGGAGGCTGTCAAGAGAGGGATCTGCAGGGGCAGTGACGGCTAGGTCAACGCAGGCTCGGGCTGGGCTACCACGCACGCAAAATAAAATAAAATTGATCTATCATTATGATCAAGGTCTGTTGTCAATTTTGGACTTTGACTTATCATTATGGTCAAGTTCCATATTCAATGTCCAATTTATCTTTACGTGTTGTGGTGTTGTTTTTTTCAACCCATATTGTTACTTAGTCTTGGCATGGCTTAAAGAGAACCAGTGTATTCAGTGTTCATCACTGATATGGACATGTGGATGAACCACTGTATTTAGTATTCACCACTGATATGGACATGTGGATGTGTCTTGCAAAAACACTGCTATGACTTGTTTCATTCTCATGATGAAATGGTCTTCAAAATTATCAATAATCAATGATGGTTACAACTTATCAAATTTTCAATTAAGGTACATGGATGGCTAATAATAATGTGCATGAGAACTCTCACTTTGGTTATAACAGATAGTTCTACTCGTGGAATTCTTGAATCAAGTTTTTATTAATTATAAAAATATATTTATTTTTTTTACTTGTCTTTTCCTTGCTATATCGCTGGCTTTTCAAAATTCTAACACATCTAGATCTGGATTCATATTCGTATCTTGGTAACTTAGAAATGATAAGTCGGCTTAGAAATACCCCACATAAGCAATAAGCGAGGATGTAGCTTATTATAGTTATTCTCACACATTGGTTATAACTTATGATATTGTGATTATGTGATATTGTTTTCTTTCGAGGTAATTTCTCATATTTCTTAGGAGTTACTGTGTAAATCACCATTACTATTGTATTTTCATGCTCCCCTCTATATTTACTGTATTTAGTATTTTTTTGGTTATTTTGGTAACTTGTCAATTTTGGTTTGGTTTGCTAACACTATTGTTAGGTAGTTTATGATTTGAGAACCTTATGTCTTTTTTTTGCCAAGCTTGTAATAAGGGAGATATTATTTGCTTCCAAATTTTATTTTTCTGATGAATCAAAGTATAGAAAAGAAAACTACATGATATTTATTGGGTGCCATGGCTGGAATTAAAGGCCGAATTCCGCTTGGCAAACCTTGACAGGTTAATCTTGGGGCATAAGGAGATTGTTCCTAATAAACCTTGTGATCAGAATAGGGCTTTGAGGCACCTATGCAATAGTGGGGAGATTAAAAGCGAAATAGAACAAAGGAATTTAAAAGATAAAGGACTAAAACTATGTTGTTGACACAATGATGTCCTTGTTATTGATGCATCTTTGTGCTATTTGTACAATTGAATGATGGCAACCTTGACTAACAATAATCGCCAAGGATAGAACATGTAGGCGAGGACGACATCACCAAGGATAGAACAAGGATAGAACAGGCAGGAGAGGACGACTGACATATTGCATCAGGGCCCGTAGCCCTAGCGGGGGTGGCGGTAATTTGTCAACCAAAAAAAATTGGTACAAATGGCTTAAAACTAAAGTGAACATTAAAAATAATTTAAAAATTTTCCTGAATTTCTTCGTACCATCAAAATATTGCTCCAGGTTCATCACTAAGTATCACGCAGTGACACATTAAATGTAAAATGTTTAAATTTTTTGTTTTGTTTAACCTAACAAAATTTGAATCTTAAATTTTATAGTTTACATAATTACTTCATAACATAATGATCACCAATTAAAATAATTCCATAAGCTAAATTTAAACCATAGTTATAAAAAATTTAATTTAAATTTAATTTACATTAAAATTCAAATAGATTTTTGTATTAATAGTTTTAATTTCCAATTTTCACCATTATTAACTTATCAATTTTTATTTGATTGGAATATTTGTGGGATGTTATATCCATTTTTTTATGTAATCGCTCAGTTGCCCACTAATATTAAAAAGAAAGTAGGTTTACACAATACATTTGGTAGTGGTTGATAAGCGTATTAACTTTCGTTCGACCAAACCACTCACTATCATCTTCAATATTGATCATGACGTGTTAAGAAACTAAGACAAAAACAACTAATTTTTAAAAGCCCAAATCAATAAGTCCCAACTTCCAAGTTTCCCACTTCTTTTTATTGACCCCTGGCTACCACTATTATAACTAGGTTAGTAAAAATACGGTGAACAACCCTTTTAAATATTAAATGTGAAAGTTAAAATTGAAATTGGAGTATGATGCTTAATATATTGCATTTGACTTTGACTTAATGTTTAAGAAAACACCCACTAGTTCTACTTTGTGTAAACACGAAGAGGTAGCCTCAAGGCTTAAATAATTTTCAATTTTATTTATTTTGACATCACACATCTCCATTTTTTGAGAAAACCAAATTGAAAACATCCAAATCTTTTATCAAATTAAAAACATCCAAATCTTATGTCAAATTGACAGCGAGCTCTCCCTTTTAGCCATTAACCCGTTAAAATAATGATGACATGTCCTTTCAAATATTGGAATTGGAAGCTAAAATTGAACCTATGTAGGCTTAAGGCTTCAAAGGGGTTTCCATGACTTAGCCAAATAAACAAGTGCCACATTGAAATTGTCACTACTAATTTGTGTGGAGTTGGTGGGTTGCATGATCCATCAACTACATTTAATTACAGTCAAATTGGCATTTTGAAGCTGTAATTTGTGACCTAGGGTTGGGTGAATGCTTGGATTTTTATGGTTAAAAAAGATCATTGAGCAACCTTGGCTTCCTGCAAAGTCCACACTTCTAGTTGGATTTCAATTTTAAAGACCACAATTGTCTTTGGGTCTAGTTTCAATACCGTTAATGAAGATCGTGAGAATGTGTTGAGCATTGTGCAATGATGTACGTTGAACGATGCATATTGATGGCATTTGGCAATTAACAAATAAGAAGAGTGAGATTCCCACATGCCTATCCACCTTTTTACTCTTTTAATGTTTGTTTTTTTGTATGGGTTAAATAAAGGTCTGGTGGTAATAAATTTGACCCAAATGTTCTAATTTTTCAATTTATCTTTCTTTTAGATAAAATGTTTAGTTGAGATTTGATTTTCTCAATAAAGTTTTTGTTTTTGTTTTATTATTATTATTTATATATATATATTGTAAGTTTGATAGAACTACATCTTCATCATGTTCAATATATCACCTTGATCTGGGTGGGAAAATTAAACCGGTGACTTCACATCAAGGAGTTTCTTAACAGGGCACCTGATCATCGTCTATCCAAGACCCCGTGGACATTTAGAGATATTATTTATTGAAATTTAATGAAACTTAAATTAAAAAATATTGATTTAATAGAAATTGAGAATATTTTATATTGAAATTGCTGAATAAATTGCTTAGTTAAAATACATCTTATAAAATGTTGAAAGGTAGTTGTCCAGATAGCTTAATAGAGTAGGGTATATACATTCATTTATTGAAGTTTATACATGATTTCCCCAAATATACTATACTACATTCCAAATTATTCCATTTATAAGTTCACCAATAGTTGCATATCAAAAAACAAAATTTAAAACACACATACAATTCACATCTTAACCATTTGGAGCCATTGACTCGCTATTGCCCCTGTTGTCAAGCAGTGCATCACTGTCCTTGTTTCCTTCTGCCATTACATCCTCCAGCTTTGATCTAATATAGTCCAGTTCATCCTTTGTCTGCTGGATTTGGTTTTGAAGTTGTTGCATAGTCTTTAATATTCCTAAATTTTCCTTATATAGATCAAAGTGTAGTAAAAAACCATTAATTGTTTTCATTGTGAGCCATAGTCTTGGACTACCACCCACAAGAGCAAAGAACCCAAGGGGACTGGTGTGTAGTTCCCTTAACCAGGGGTCCCCACTCCTCCAACTTCCCTTGATTTTTAGTTGAAATACCGAATTGCTACAGAGTCAGGGTACCACAAACAGTCTAGAGATTGCATGCAACTCAACTGTAAATCCTTTAGTCGTCATCTCCTTAAATAACTAGGCATCATGAATGGAGGAGTTGACATTGTACCTTTTGAAGTCGACCTGAATCAATGCCACATGCTCTAGATTTTCTTGAGGGTGAGAAATTTCATCCACATCATAGGAATCCCAATTCCTATGATCACTTCAACCATTAACTTGACCCACACCTAAGGTACATTCCCTCTCTCTCTCTCTCTCTAAAGCCAACACCCAACTGAAAGAAATAACATAGTCACACCCTTGCCACCTTATCAAATGATAATCTAATGTATTCACACCCTCTGGAAAGTACAAACCCACAATACCGCCTATCTGAAGGATGAAGACAAACTAGAGGAAGATACACAAAGAGATCTTCCCCCACCAAAACACATGATGGCCATGTATCTCGTCGACCAACATAATGACGCCACTCAAATTCAAATGTCTTATCATAGTAGTCTCTTTCCATGATTAGGAGCACTCACGCCACACCTTGGGTTTAAAGTACATACTCTTATCTATTAATATACTAAGGTAGGGGGTCATAGCTCCTTTCCCCTAACCAATTTTTTTCTCCCTTTATTAGACTTACCATTTGGTTGGCCAAAAGGTCATCCTTGGAATTATTTCTCCTTCAAACATGGAAGCATTGATACCTCGGGATAGATTGATACCAGAAACAAATTTGTTTGAAGACCTATCTTAACTTCATGTCTAAGTGAAGAGTTACAAATTATAAATGATGAACTACCATAGCTGAGTCTCCAATGACTATTACTTCTCTCGCTTCAATGCCAACAATTTTCTTTAGCCCTTAATAGAGGGCATAAGCTTTAGCCACATTATTGGAAACGAGACTTAACCTTCACACATAACACAGTTCCCAAAACCAAATAACCAAATTAGAATAGAATTCCAAACTTATTCAAATATAAATGCTATATTTTGTTAAGAAACTTATAATAAAGTTTTGTAAATAAAACTTATATTGTATTTGATAAGTAAAATTTTTGGAAGTGACTCTCAAATTTTAACTTATATGAAAATATATACTTACCTACTTTTCACCCTTTTAATTGTGGGTGGTGGGAAATTGTTGTTCTAATTAAATTTTTTATTATGTCACTGCCCTTTGGGCAGTGATATCTAGTAACGGTGCAAAACTATTATTTTGGTATGTATAATGAAATTTGCATGCATTTCCAAAGTTCAACATTGATTTTTCAAATGTTTTTAGGCTGATGTAAGCCCGCCACCGACACCATGGCTACAACGGCTTAGGTTATACATCAACCTCTGTCCTAATGGCCCTTCGATCTTGTCTTGACAACATTGTACTCTAGGTCTCAGATGGAGTTACCGTTGCCTACGCCAGGGCTACGACCCCGAGGCAATAATTCAGCAGCTTGCGGTCACTCCATACATCGAGGTGTTAGCTCATGGAGTACAGGTTCGTAAATTGCAGTTAAGGCTTTGCATTAAACATCCTTGGTTTCTATCTTTGAATTAAACACTGACCTGACGAACAATATTCACATTTATTGTATTGGTTTCTATATTTGAATTAAATGCCCATTTGTCAAATAGCATTCACATTTACTCGGTTAAGGTGGCGTGACATTCGGTCTCAGGGTTCACCAAACTATTTTTTTCGTGCTTGTGGGTTTGCAGGTATGCAGTGGTTTGCAGATAGCAGGTGTTTTGCCTTTGTTTCCCATCTTTGGATTCTTTCATGAGTGAGGCAACAATATTGACATGGAGCACTCAAAACAAACTTTCAATAAAATTCTTCCCAAATCTGACAGGAAATTTCCTATCAATTCAAATTTCAAATCCAAAAGGCCATGTTAATTGTGAAACTATGTTGGCTAAATTGTTTTTTTTGTTTTGTTATTCACAACTTTCTAGCATAGTATTTTATAAATTTGATCTGGCTTCTATTTGTTTTATAGATAATGTGAATTTATGGGTTCAAGATTGCAATAAAAAACAATGATTCAGGTGTATAGAATCTGGGAAGTGTTGTGGCGACCCTCACAATACACCAAGTATGTAGACTTGGAAAATTTACAAAGGAAAAATTGTCATGGCAGAATAGGTCAGGGTTGTAGGAACCAAACTTGATTCTTCACCTAAGCAACATAAAGAAGATGCACACAATAATTTCAATATTTAGCGGGGATGAAATTGCTCTCCTGGGTTGGATTCTAAGAACGGCTCCTTCTCTCCAAACAATGACACTTACATTACCCAGTTGCTCTCAATATATCCATCAACAGATGTTTTTAAAGCAACTTTTGGGTTTGGAAAGGTCTTCTAGAAAAGCTTCGGTACTTATAACAGAAAATCATAGTGAAGATTGTGAGGGTGCCAACGTTATTTGGACAATGAAGATCGGGATGTGTCTTCATCTGTTCGTGAAGATGATGAATGACTCTCTATTTATAGAACTAAAGATTTTCCAAAAACACTAGTATTTTCATAGACACAATTTTCAAAAGAGGCGTGAAGATTGAATTGGTATTTTGATACTTGTGGGTGATTATTAGGCTCAATTTTTGCTTCTATATTTTCATGGTCAATATCTTATGGCATTTTAATTGTAATTTTGGCTTTTTAAAGTCATTGTAAAAACCTTTTCTAAAGTCAGTCATTGCAACATCAAAGTTAAGCATTTAGCATATGTCATGTTCGATAAAATTACAAATTTAACACTAAGGCTTCTTGCCATGTCAAGTTTCCTTTCTATTTATCATTTAATATCTAGTTAATGCATTTATCATTTATTTATTGACATAATTACTCTCTATAAGCGTGAGTTTCTTTTGGCATTATGCATTAATAAATGTGAGAGGTTTTATATCATTTCCCATTCATAAATTTTGCAGTGACAATGTTTTGATCCTCTTTTTTTTTTTTTTTCCATAGATAAATGGTATTTAAATGTTTTCTATTGTTTGTGCCTTCAAATTGTGAGCATTGTAAAACTCTACTTGAACATCCAATGAATTTGGTCTTCATCTAGAATTATGCGACTATTAGAGATTTGGTTTAATAAGATTTCAAATTTTAGAGATACCCTAGAATTTGATACACAACAGTTAAGACAATTGTTGACCTTTCTCTTCATTTGATTTCATAATATTTGAGAAATTTATGATCAAAATAAAAGTAACCTATTGAAAACTAAATACTTCATAAACATTATTATAAAAATCAATTGTTTGCTTTCGTCGTTATCAGATTTCAAAATATTTGGGAAACTTACAATGAAAATAAAAATAGCCAATTAAAAGCTAAATACTTCATAATAATTCTTATAGAAATCTGTTATTTAAGTCAATGCATTGTTTTGGAAGTGGTTTAACAAGACACTGAATTCAATAGGATAGGGAATTTCTCAATTTTCGTTTGGAAGTAAGATCGTTTCAATAGTTTAAATCACATAAAAGTTATGACTGGAGAGATAAAATTTGTAATAGTCCTTGATGTTTGCATTGACCTAGTGCATGATTTTGTTTCATGATGGTAAGGGTGTATTTTTTTTTTGATTCATTCAATTTTTGGACTTCACTGAATAAGATCTAGGCACTGGAATTGATGCTTTGTCAGTGTTGGGACATGCGACATATGCTAGCCATATTTTAAACCTCATCCCTAGGATATTTTGACTATCGTCGGGGCATGATTACACAATATTTTGAACTGTGCATATCATGATTATGTTGTGCCTTGAATTTCATCTAGAGAAAGGTTGTCCATTATTACGTAGTACCTTGAACTGCACATACCAGGATTATGTTGTATCTTGAATTTCATCTGCATATACAGATGGGCTATCCATTATTATTATTTTCCTATTTTTACTTGATTATGAATAATACAATCAAAATATTTAATAGTGTTGTATTTGAAATCTGACTTTTGAATAAGGAAGAACATTTACTGGTATAGGTGGGATAGTTGCGTTTAAGAATCATCTTTATTTAATTCACTATTACAATTTATATGTATTGTTTAACAAAATTGTTCTTAATTAACTTTTCGAAATTTGCATTTCCAACTAGTTTTTTTATGCATGGCTTTTAAAAACAATGAAGTTTGACGGTTACAGTTGGTATATGTATATTCGGTTATATTTAATTGTTGACCCTTTTCTTGAATATAGCACGTCGATATTTATATTTAACAAATTTTGGTTAATCAACTTTATAGAATGAGATATCCAACTCATTAATCTAATTTAAAATGTATTGGTTAAATAAATGAATACTGAGATTCTAGATTCTTTTAATCAACTATATAATACAACCTTGCATGACTAAGAACTTCTCAACATCCACCTGGAGAATGGTTCAATGTTATAAGGCCATTACAAATTGGGTTCATCGCCCTTAACACCACAATATTGTTGAGCCCTCAAACTTACTTAGGCTTAGATTTGAACAATGAGACACTAAATCAACCACATACAATGCATAGTACATAACACTGTATAATAAATAAAATCTATGTGGTGGCAATGTGCAAAACAACAATAGTAGTGACATTTCCACCACGTGGCTCTTGTTTTGATTCTGATACACTTACTTACATTTACCCTTTAATCGTAGGCAATGGTCATTTTAATTTATTATTATTATTATTATTATTTTAATTTTAATTTGAAATTTAAAGTAAAAGTGAAAAACAAGAGATTAATGGTTGTGTAACTAGTTATATTTAAAAATATAATAAAAGTAGAATCTTCAAAAGTATCCATTAGTTGCTATTTTTTTACATTTATTAATGAAAAGATAAGACATGGATTTGGAGGAGATAGTAGAGTAGGATAAGATTTTCTAAGTAATTGCCACAAACTAAGTAGAGAAAATTGAATAAGTGATGTTATTCTTCTTTTCACTGTACCTCCTTACCATCCTCGATAAATATTTAAGAATGGAGAGGAACGTGGGTCATCTATTAGTGTATGTTAAATGAAATTCCAAAATTCTTGCCAAGAATATGGAGATACAATTAGGCAACTTGCAAGGAAATTGTGGCATCGTTGCAAGCTCTTGAGGTGTAACCTTTTGGTAAATTCTTTCCATTACTTCTAGGTTAGTAAAATTAAGTCTAGGTTAGGCCTTATGCATGCATGCATCCACAATTTCACTTCTCGTTGTCTCCTCCTATCTTGATTATTGCAAAATGAAGCAAGTAACTAAAGATAAAAAAATATTTCATTTTTCATGCAATTCTTCACATATTGGGTGTATCTGCATAGTACATCGTTGCCTCTAATACTATTTTGGGCCTCCCACACCCGATAGCTCATAGAACAACACTAAAGTAATATTCGAGTTTAGCATGATCATAACTAATGTAGATGAGTTTAGAGAAAATAATCTAAAATGGGAGGGCTTCTCTAGAACTTGACAAGTTTGTTTTGATAATCAAGAATCTCAAGGGCCATGCATTGTAGATAATATGAGATAGATATTAAGTGAAAATGGGCAAGATGATTATTTCCAATGAAGTCCTATCCCAAAGATGGTACACATATATACAAGTGTAATTCAGTCCTTAAGATATGAACCGTACCAAAATTCATTGAGGTTCAATGGGGAAAAAATTTGGTCATTTGGAAGCCTAATTTGGAAATCCCATGACTTTCTAGAAAGCATGTGATCCAACTATATGTCATGGAGCATGTATTAAACCCTAATGGTAAGTTATGAATTAAACCATAAGACTTTCATTATGAGAAAAGAAAGGTAGTTAAATGTCAACTCTACACTAAAAATTGTGACAAAGCAAAAGTCAAATTCTAATAACTTTGTAAAACAAATAGAAAAAACACAATCAAGCAGGAAAACACAAATACATCTACACTAAATTGTACAAAGGCCAGACAATAGCAAAACTTGCAACATTGGTGTAACATTTTTGGAAACAACAATCACATACATTGAATAATGGGTGGAAAGTTTCTCGAGACACGCATTTGAAGTGAATGATCCTTGACATAGGTGGATGGAGTGAACCCAAACCTCAATAAGTCTAAGCTTTGAACACCTCCCCACCCCACCACATTAACACCGCCATTACTATTAACTATATTTCTTGTACACATTGATAGACTACTCATAGGAACAATCATGTGGAATGGGAAACAAAGCCAACAATAAATTCCATACTGCATTAGCAACATAAATAAGAAACAAATAATCCATTCATTGTTGCAATAGGCAATTGAAAATAATAAACTAAATTCCAATAGTAAGAACTAATAAAACCTTTTTAAAGGACTTGTTTATTAGATTTGTAGGAATTGTTCTATAACTTATATTTTTTTCAAAGGCCTCCTTCGTTGCTTTGGGTTTAACTAGAGCACATTGGGTCATCTCTCCTCATATATTGAATATTATTCTTTTGTACATTATTCATACTTAATTTTTGATGGATTTGGATGCAATTTTTTATTCAACTTATAAATCCACAAACAATAGTCATAATTAATTTTGGACAAAGCGACATGCAACCTCGTGTTCAAAATACAAGCTCCACAACATGAAGGCAATCCTGCATGATATTTTAGCATGTAGCCAACCAATCTCATCATAGACACAATTACTTCTTTCCTTGGTCCCCATTGCTTGCGTATATCCCATTGCTCTCACAATGAAACATGCATAAACAAGTTGCAAATATATTGGTTAGATACAAAAAATTTATGGAGGGATGCTAGTGACCTATAATCTAGCGCATGACAACAAATACCTTACCAAATTTATGTCTGACCACTATAAAGTTGGCTCTCAAATTTTCCTCTCTCGTTAGTGTTCATAATTATTTATCTACTAACGAAAAATGGCACATTAATGAATGACAATTTGATGAGATAGAAGTATGACATTTTAACCTCGCTTTTAATAAACAATGTCAAGAAAAGAAAGAATATAATCATAAAGCAAGAAAGAAGTTAATCATAAAGCATCATCAATGATAAACATTAATATTGTTGACATTTTTTTCTTATTAATATTATCAATATGATTTAACTAATCACAAATTAAATTAATAACTTTTTTTTCATTTTCAAAATAATTAAAAATAATTTTATCATTTTAATATAGGTGGGTACCAAAACAGAACATTTGTTTTTTAATCATAATGGTGATTAACATTGCCTTAAATTTTATACATTCTTAGTAATTATATCTAAATTTAAAGAGAATTTGTGTTGTAATAATGAGTTAGAAAATAAAAGAAAGCTAAGATACTACACGGGGGTGGTCAACCCCACTCTAGAAGATCAAAACTATCTTTAAGCTCTAACTAGCACAAAGATGAAAATCAACATTTCTAAAATACGAACCAGTTTCTAGAAGCTTCAAAGCAAAACTAGGCGTTGGACAATTCTCAAAACATTGTGGGATGCAAGAATTTATTGTCTTTGTAACACTAAAAAAGTTAACAATAAAATACATTTTCTATTAAAATATTCTTTATATCCCAACTTATAACTCAATTCAAAACATCCATTACACTATTAATCTTCCTAACCTCCTAGTCATAAAAATTGCGATTATCTTAAAACAATTCTCTTAATATTGTTTACCACAAAAATAAAATTTTAAATAAATTTGAGCAATTCTTTTATTTTTTTTAAATACAATAAAACCCATTATAATCCTAATAAATATTAATAATAAATATCATCATTATAAAATATTTTTTAATACTTTTTCAAAAACAATTAAAAAAACACTCTTATATTTTTAAACTCCACTGAACTGATTATTGTCATAGTGAAAAAATTGTTTTGCTTCATCATCAACAAAAGGTGACAATATTATTTTTATAGTATGCGTTAATGGAAAATAAAAAGTTGTTCGTCATGAAGGTGAAAAGATTGTTTTATAACCATCTTGGATGGAAAATGAGAAGTTCGTTATCATCAAGGTACCTTGGAAAATGAGAATTTTCAAAGTCATTGGCATATGATTAAGTTACAAAATGGAAAATGAAAAGGTGCCTTTATATGTACTGAATTTTCCAAGTCCTTGCCATATGATTAGGCTCAAGATGAGTTTGACTTTTATGTGATCACCGTCACGAGGGTTGGAGTTTAAATTCTTTTTATTCGTTAGACTCTTTTCATTTTTTTTTTCTTTCTTCTTTTTTAAGATGTTTTGGATATTTATATTTCAGTGGTATGTGTAAAATTTTGTTTTTGAAATGTCATGTTTCGATAATAAATTAGCTTTTCACTAATAAAGTTTTTATTACAAAACTTTATTTCAATAATATATTTCACATATTTATTATAAGAAAAAAAACAAAATGACCATAACACAGAGATGACTTATTGAATCCTAAATTTTTATGCACTTTTATAATTTTTTTCCCAAGGAAAAATCACAATTTTCTATTAATATAGAAAATTACATGTAGTAAATGCATGTATGACATATGCAATAGTTTGATCGTGGCCATAAAAGTTAAGTCTGTACATAATTTACCACGTAGGGTATATTGAAAAAGTTATCCAAAAAATAAGTTTGTACATATATTACCACGTAGGGTATACTGAAAAAGTTCATATATAGGATATATACAAAAAAAACAAGTATTGAAAGACATCATTGATATATACTGCAAAATTAGGGCCTATCGGCTTGCTGGTAGAACTGGTCTATTTAAGGACGATGATAATACTGGTAATGATCTTCTCCCTGTTGCTTCTGAATCATCCACAATGCTTTGGGATGTACCGTGGCCTCCTTGGAAAGTTGGTCGACAACCATATTACGCTCCTTGTAAATATGTTGACAAGAGATATAAGTAAATTGTGCTTTTAAGATCATGATTTCATCCAAAATGTTTATGAGAGAGTGCATATGACATGCAAATGTGTTGTTGAACCATTTATGATGATTTTCGAGTCTTCAAATATTTGAATGTGATTGCATGCATGTGCGAGAGCAAAATGGAGGAGGTGTCTAAGAGAGATCAATTCTGTAAAATTATTTGTCCCCATCCCCAAGCCCATGTGAATTTTGAAGTGGTGATTTTCAGATTTATGCAATATTATACCCCCCCCAACACACCCCTGTGCTTGTGCTGCACCATCAAAATAAGCCCAAGGTAGGTTGTAGTCGATTACTTTAGGTGTCACAACGCGACCAGTAGGTTGTAGTCGATTACTTCAGGTGTCACAACGCAACCAGTAGGGATGTCGTCCTCTTCCGGGATTTCATGATAGGAAGATACAATTTGGGCAATGGAAGACGACCAATGAGCCACTCTATCTTTGAAGATGATCCCATTCCGATCAAGCTAGATAGTCCATCAGGTAATCAACGGAAGACAATGAACTTTTTGGTTCGAGGACCCAACTCTCCATTGATTCCAAGCTTCTAAAACATTGAGACCATGCCAATTGTTGGTTAAGGATAATGTAGCTAGGACCTATTACCAAATGTGCAAAACCGTAGGGCAGAACAGAAAGAGGTGATCATTTGTTTCCCCTGCTTGTTGACATAGCACGCACTAGGAGAGACAGAAGAAATATCGTTTCATTCAATTGACCCATGTTGGTATCTTGTTCTGTAAAACATTCCACATGAATAATTTAGTATGAGGAGGTGCTTTTAATTTCCAAAGACTGCGCCACCAATCCAATAGCTCAGGTGGCTTGTGGACAGCATGAATGATGGGATAACCAGCTTTGGGGGTATACACACCATGAGCAACAGGGGCCCAAATGAGTTCATCGGCTCCATCCTTTATGCAGACATGGGATTTTGTCAACGCAGTGATATAGCCATCCCAATCTTGCTACCAACGCACAAGTATACCCAGATGCTCTACAATTTTCCATGCTTGTGTAAAAACCGAGGTATTCCCAAGGTCCACAATATGAGCAATCATAAAGATATCTCTGTTCTTGAGAAAATCGTCCAGGGGTCGAGCATATTCGCACAGATAAACCATATTTAATTATCCAAGTCAGTCCATTCCTGATGGTGGGAAAAGTGTGTAATACTGCACATCAAATCATAGATATCCCATTTCTTTGCCAGGTGGGCAATCACATCCAATCCATAATCTGTTATGGCCAGATATATTTGTATTGAATCACCTCAGTCCAAAGGCTATGGGAGGTAGGAATAAGCCATCCCATCTTTGCAGCTAGTGCATGTGCAAAGGAGGATAAGTCTTTCAATCCCCAACCACCCCATTTCTTTGGGATTTCAATGTGGCTCCAACCCACCCACGCAAATGGTTTCCCTTCCTTATGACCATTCCAAAGGAATCTGCAGAAAAGTTTTTGTATCCAGGATAAGATTCCTATAGGAATACATGCTAGAGACATCCAATACACAGGTGTAGCCTCCAAGGCTGATTTAATTAGCACTAATTGACCAGCTCTGTATAGGAATCTATGATTCCAAATGAGTAGTCTTTTTTAGATCTTGGCCACAAGCCATGTCCAATCAGCAATCTTGTAGCATTGTGATTGGATTCAGAACCCAAGATATTTAAGCCCATCATATAGATCAAGGCTTTGGAATGGGAATTTCTGCGAAGTAGTCCGAAAACGAAAAGCAGCAAGATGTCATAGAAAACAGTAGTGTCTTGAATGCCTCCATTGTGAAATATTAGCACATCATCGACGAAGCGGAGGTGGCTGAGAATACACTGATCTATTATGTTGAGTCCCTGTAAGTGCCCCTCTCTTTTAGCCAAGACTATTAATATGTTAAGTCCTTCCATGACCAGTAGAAATAAGAGCGGGGAGAGGGGGAAACCTTGTCTGAGGTCACGTTCTGCATGAAAAAATTCGGAAGCAGATTCATTGATCAAGACACTAAAGGAGACAAAAGTGATGCAACACATGATCCAATTGATGAAAGGAGGGGGAAAGCCTAAATGGGTGAGAATAATTCTGAGATAGAGTCAGCTCACCCGATCAAAAGCTTTTGAGAGATCAATTTTGAGGATGACACCTTTGAGATTTTTAGTCTGAATGGAATGGATGGCTTCCTGAGCAATGCTAATAGCCTCATGAATTTGTCTATTATGGAGGAAAGAAAATTGTTCTGGATTTTATGACAAGATAGTATAGGCTTAAGTCTATTGGCAATAATCTTGGCTATTATCTTATGTAGACAGCTGCAGAGAGAAATAGGCTTGAAATCATTGAAAGATATAGGAGAGTCAATTTTGGGGATGAGGGCAACGAAGGTAGAGTTGATGGCCTCATACATTCTACCTGATATCTTGCAATCCTCCACCACCTTTAGGAGATCCTGTCCAATAATATCACAAAATGCTAAGTAAAACTCAGTAGTCCATCTGTTAGGTCCCATGCTTTTATCTTTTTTGAACCATTTTAGTGTGCTTTCTGATTCTCCCATAGTAACAAGATTTGTAAGTTCCTCTGTCTCTTTCGGACCAACAAACTGAGGGAATAGTCCAACAATACGAATTATTTTGGCAAGGGTGGCATCAGGGGGAGCCTTGAAAAGCTTATGGAAATGTGTATTTCCCAGGTGTGCCAGCTGATGAAATGATTTAGCAAGTTGACCATCCTCAGAAGGCATGTGCCAAATGGTGTTGCTGGCTTTCCTTCCTCTTCCATAATTGTGGAAAAACTTTGTGTTTTCATCTCCAGCCTGAAGCCAAATAGCTTGACTTCTAAGGCACCATGTTTCTTCCCGATCTTTGAGAATTTTGGATCTCTGAGTCTCTAGGTCCGCGAGAGTTTATTTAGCCTCCTTAGATATAAATCCTTGACCCTGCTCATCCAGGAGATCAGCCAGATTGGACTCAATGGAAATGAGAGTTTTTTCACCCTAGTCTCATTTGTCTTTTGTCCATTTAATAGATAATCACTTGATTTCAAGAAGGTTATGACATAAACCTTCAGCAATTGTTCTCTCCAATGCAGGTGGATGAGAGTGCCAGTAATCTGTGACCAAATTGATGTAGGTGGGATCTTTTAACTAGGTGGTGTTGAATTTGAAAGGGGCCCTGGGCTTCTGGAAAGGACCCAACAACTCCATGAAGATGGGAGAATGATCAAATATTCCTCCAGATCCTACCCACTGTCTATAATTTGATAGGGTTCTTACCATAGGTTCCTTGATGAGGAATCTATCTAAACGCCTGGCCAGAGAAACATCCCCTATCCTTCTGTTGCGCCAAGTAGGCTGAGATTTGTTCATAGGTATGTCAATCAAGTGGTGATGCTCAAGTAGCTGCTCCATAGTGTCAGATAAGGGATCCACTTGTGCATTGCAGCCCCAAGATTCCCCATATCCAATGGAGAAATTCAAAACCCGACCCAAAATGAGATTGTCAGATTTGAAAAAAGATAAATTAAGGAGGTGATTCCAAAAATCAACTCTATTTTGAAAGGGGGTATATACATTGATAATCCTGAAATCCATGTCAAACTCCGAGTAGATGTCCATATCGATGAAGCCTGTTCCTCCCTAGGAGACTATGAGTTTGATAGAACAAGGGTTTATGCTCAGAGCAAGGCCACTAGATTGCCCAATGACGTAAATTGCATGGAAGGTCCATCCCGACTTCAAAGATTGCAGCATAGGAATGACCTGATCAGCCAAACCATGGTTTCTTGAAGGAAAACAATATCAACAGACTCATATTCAAATAGTCTTCTGAGGAGTAGTCGATATAGTAGGTTTGGGGAGGTCCAGGGGGCAGGTAATAGCAGTGGAATTCATGTCCGAAATAGATGCAAATGCAGTATGCAAATGTTGAACAAAGCAATTTAAAGAAATATCAGAAACATAACAAAAGGGAGGAGGAGTACCCGATGAGCGAGTAGCCGCAAGTGCAACCTTGGATCTCATCGTAGGTGGGGAAGGAGGATGGGGGGAGGCCAAAAACGACATCTGAGTCGATCCGCACACTGTCGCCAGAGGAATTAAACTGAGGAGGCTGACTTGCGGCTGTTGAGAGAGCAACAGGTGCAAAATTCTTAGTTTCCTTGGTAGGAGTGGCAACCAAACAAACCAGAGGGAATTCCTTATAGAGATGACCAACCTTATGACACCTTTGACATCTAAAGGGCACGCCCTCATAATCTAAAATTTGTATGCGAGTGAAATTCTTCCAATGCAGAGTGATTTTCTCCTCCAACCCTTCTCGGGTATCCAGGTAAACCAAAATACAAGCCATAGATCGATTTCTGGAGTTGATGTAGGTCTTATCGTAATCCAGAAAGGTTCCAAGCAAATTCCCAATGCACATGACGATGTCTTCAGACCTGAAGTGGAGGGTTAGTCATGACACTCTAACTCATAGCGGCCCAACACCACTTTTTTCTCGCTCTGGACCAAATAATGGGCTCCAACGCTTAAGTAGTACCAGGGCTAACTCAATATGCCAATACCCGGAGAGCACCCAAGTGGTATAATCCTCCAGTTGAAATATAAGTGCAAACCATCCTCGATCCAGGGCATTAACCTCTGGGAGATCTTTGAAGATATTCCCCCAAATTTCCTTGACCCAAAGGCAAAGTCGTTCAACAAAATAAGCTCGACCTCTGACTCTTCCAACTAACACTTTGCTAGCCGTATCAACCACTTCCCCCATTTGAACCCCCTCACCAAATTTGAGTGATAAATCCTTACTAGTAGCCTTAATACATTTCAGTTTTTTAACCTTACCAGTCCGTGGCGCAGTTGGATGGTCTTGTAGGGGATCTTGTGAACCCTGATTCTCTTGGTGAGGAAGCGAGGTGTTATCCCGAGAGTTAAACACCGGTGAGTCAAAGCAGCCAAAAGGGGAGGTGTAGTTACCCGACACAACCGCAGAGTGTGTGAAAGGTATGGGTGATGGATGGGAGGTGCTTGTTGTAGTGTCAAGTTCGATAGAGGAAGGGAAATCAAAGGGTATCTGATGTGGCGTAGGGTTTGAAGGAAAAGGGTCAAAGGAGGGGTAGGATGGCATGCAAGAGACAAGTAGATGAAGAGTAGACGGAGATAGGGGTGGGAAATTGTCGCACGGAATCTGTCAAGGGTGCGGACACGACTGACCTTCCTAGAAGTCTAAGACATTCTAATGACAAACAAGACAAAATGGAGTGATCTTTCTCTAAATACACCTTTTACAACATGAAAACTACAAGTGTTTAGGTTTACCTTATTCCAAAACGCTGTTGTTGAAGTCCGTTCTTGACGATCCGGATGAGCTCCTCCTTCAAGTCAATTCCTGCAACCACAAACAATCAAACAATTACCAAGCACTTGCATTTCATATAATAAAACATATATTCAACATGCAGACCAAGGAACACATGAAATAACTCATTAACACAAGCTATTGAGAAAAATAAACCAGTTTGTATTAATAACGAAACAAAGAAACTCTTACAACCTGGCCTTGGTGTTGTGCAAATTCCTCCCAGGGTCCATCAAGGGTTTTCCTCTACTTTGACAAAGCTCACCCTCTCCCAAGTAGAATCAAGTGAAGACAATCTCTCCTCACAAAGGCTCTAATGGAAGACCTAAATCCTGCAGCATTTACCCAAAGAAAATGTATAGCTCCAACCTCTCCTCCTTCTGGCTCAATGCCTTCATTTATAGTGCTGTAAAGAGGTTATTCAGGTCCACTATCAATGGGATCATCCCCCTCTATGGGTGGGATAGCTCCCTTATTGATGGGATAAGTTCCCCCTTAATAGAGATACATGAACCAACTGGAGGCGCATCCATTTCATCAAACCGACCTCTAGAATGTTCTAGAAGTAACCACAAGTAACTTTTTCAAGATAAAACTCGCGCATTTTGCCTTTTACAGAGGGACGCACCTGTCCCTTAACATACAGAGCGTCTATGGACGCGGATTTTGTGAACATGGTCAGCGTCCCCGCAGGTAAGGCTAGAGAGAACCTGCGACCCCAGAGATAAACATGATTTTTACAAGACTTTCTCTCTTCTTTGAGTTTGAGATGGATAACAGAGGCATGAGACTTGCCTAAGAGGGTAGCATGACTTGTTGATTGGAGCCATACTAACTGTAAGTAGTCAAGGTGACATTTTTTAGTGTAACAGATTGCCCCCTAAAGTGCGAAGCCTGGAATAGAATAGGGTTTTGTAATTCTAGGAAGGGTGAAGCGCTTTATCATTTCAAGGATTGCCTTGTGGATGGCCTGGTTGGAACCTGCAATTTTCAACACAAAATACATGGATAAGATTATATCATCACTGAGGTAGGCATTCCCATACTCAGATTCAAAATTTTAACTAATGGACTAACTATTCTGATACAGGAATGATCTTGCAGTACATCATTTTTATAGACTTTTGTAGACACAGTATGGACGCAGCCATCTGTTTATGATTAGTCTACATAGATAATGAATACAAAACTCCTCGCAGCCTGGATGGTAGAAACTAGATCCAGGGTCTTCACTTCTACTTCCCGAATTGGTACGATTCTAGCCATGTGATTAAATGATTCGATGTCGAACATGATAGAAACCACTTGATTACCAGTCAATGATGTAAACTGTTAACAAGCGTGAGAGAAACCACCAGTAATGTCAATGGTTCTCAAAGTACCAAGCACAACCCGTGAAATGTGAATAGATGTTTTGATGTCGAACACTTCACGGAATCCTCTGATCGAAAGTCAATGATGTAAACTGACGTCAAAGGCGAGAAACCTGCCATTGATGCATGCAGACTTCAAGGTACTGTCGATTCCTAAGTCATCTTTCTAGATAATGTGTCGATGTCGATAGAAAGCGACCCGTTGCAGGCAAGCCTGCAACACGAAATCATTGTTCAAGTTGAAGAAATGTTGCTGTAAGGACTGACTCAGGGATGGTCAATGGATGACAAGTATTTTGCAGATGAAAGTTTTGCTTGCAGACCTCTTGAACACATAACGACACAACAGATGGTTTGGTGACGAATAACTCAAAGTTGATCCCTGAACCCGGTTAAAGATTTTCAAAGTGATTTAGTCAACTGTGAGGTAAAAGATTTCCCAACCCAGGTGAATGAAAAGTGTCGTGTTCAAGAGCGGTAATAAAGTTTCTTCTGAGGCAAAAGGTGACAAATAGGTTCATTCTTCTCTTTTTTCCCCCACCATTTCTGGCAAGTACCTCTTTATTTTTAAAAGCTTGAGGAGGATAACATATGCTTGATTATAAGCTCATCCTTCGGACGAGTCCAACCTAGTTTAAATGCGAACCCTAGGAAGGAGTGGTTCGTTCCTGTTTGTAATTGAACAGGTCCTTTACTGTAAAAGTTTAACGAGCCCAGTATAGGAGAAACTCGGCGTTTTTCAATTTTAGAGAGTCTGAAAAACTTAAGGAAACTCCACGTTGAACTTTTTCGTATATTTGTGTCCCTCAAGCCCGAAAAAGTATAAAATAATACCTGGGGGAACCGCTTGATCTTGCGACCAAGGAGTACTTTCATAATAGTATCGTTGACCTGAAAAGTAAAAAGCGATCAAAGACACGTCGTTTTATTTCCTTATCGAGTTTGAAACGACAAAAACCCGGCAATCTTTTCCTGATTTTACGGTCAGAAAAGAGCTAAAAGGGGACCGTCTTTTAATTCCGTTTTAACGAGTGAAAAAGAAACACTCGGCGATCTTTTCATGTTTTAGGAGTCAGAAAAGGGCTTAAAAGATGACTCTGAAATTTTGTTTGTGAAAAATTACAATTTCCCTTGAAATCCCTTCGTCCTGCACAAAAGCGACACATTACTCATACCTGTTTAAAATAGGCAAAAATACATTTGAAAACATCTTTTCATGGTAAAAAATGAACTAATTCATCCAAAAAACCTATAAAAAGACCTTTTACCATGTCATTTTTACCGTTTCACTGTTGAGGTTGAAAAAGGAGCTTTTGACAAGAAACTTCCCGTGGTTGCTGCGGAAAATCTGACCGTCGGAATCGAACGCCGCTTCACCGAGGTATTTTACACATCCCACTCTTCATTTTTATCCGTTTAGTTTTTTGTTTTTGGTCTCTGTTTCATTTTTTGGGGGGGTTTTGGGTTCAAAATGCGCCCCTCGGCGGACGCAGGTGCCCTTCGGGTGAGCCGCGTCCCCCGACTTTTTCTCACACGGGAAAAAGGTCTGGGGACGCAGTCCGCCTTCAGGCGAGCTGCGTCCGGACGCCCTGTGCTAAAAAGCCGGGGTGCGTCTTCCGCAAAGGGCGCATTTCAAAACCCTAACTCTCTCAAAAAACCACCAAATTTTCTCAAATTAATTTCTAATTGACTCTTTTGATGTGCAGGGCCAAAACATGTTAGACTGGAGAGAGAGAGAGCACGTAGAAGACGATGAAGCTGCGATTAACCACCAACCCTCTCTGGATGCCTTAAGAACATGTGGATTGTACAAATATTGGACCATACCGGGCATGAGGGGCCAGGTAAGATTTTTGGAATGGCTAGTTGAGCGATGGAACGTTCAAGATCAATGCTTTTACATTGGAGGGCACCAGCTCGAGATAGAGCCCTCGGATGTATACTTTCTCACTGGCTTGCCAAACAGAGGTGAGCAACTCAACCTTGCGGGGACCAGGCCGGGTGGCCAATCCCTTGATGATCTCCGCGAGGAGTGGTGCAGACCAGGGACTCGCCATAAAAAGGGCGTGGAGATAAAGCACATCGCTCTGGCGGAACTTAGAGTTATTGCATTTACGGTCACTAGGATTTGTGGCGCGGCCGCCTTGCACATTGCTTCCGGATCCCAAATGCGGATGGCAGTTGACTGTTACCAAGGCACCATCTTCAACTGGTGCGAAGCTGTGTCGGCTCATATGAAGAGCCAACTAACCAAGGCAAAGAACGGACGACTAAAGACTTTTGGATATGGGCCTCTAGTCGTGAGCTTTGCCTTGGAGAGAGTTCCTATGCTGATCCCTCAGCAACTCACTGTTGATGACTTGGGTCCTCGGGAGCCAAAGCTTGTTCGATGGGTTGCGGTGATGGCCCGGCATCCTGACGAGGGTGCTGCAGTGGTTCGATTCTCTGACAGTTACTTCGACTGGCTAGAGGGCCAGCTTTTTGTGATACAAGACTTTCCATATGCCGGAATGGATTTCAGAGGTGATCCGGACATGGTTCTTCCACAGGGAGAACAATGGGATGACAGAGGTACTTTCATTTTCACAAGTTTTCTAATTATGTATTTTTTATTTTTCATATATATCGTCTCACGGCAGATATACCTGAGACTACTATGGATGACATTCCAATGAGGCTTCAGCGCTTCGTGGTTGCAGTCCCTGGACCGTTTAGGAGATTTCTGCGCAAGATAGCCCGCGCAGTGGTGTCGTACAGAGAGCACCACCAGTGATTGACTAGTCACTTTTGTAGTCACATGTGACATTTTTGACTTTTTGCACTATCATTTTGCCGATCATAAGGTGTGTTAAACCTATGATCGAAGACGATGTATATATTTTTGGACACACTTCTATCTATATCTATATATCACTATTATCGGCTTATCTTGTTTAACATGTATGATGAAATGTCTTTAAATTTACTTGCATGATTATTATAAATGTCTGTCCAACACTTGAGAAGCAATTGCATCTGCTAATGTATTCAAAGACCTTGGAATATGTTGATATTCAATGTAATCAAATTCACGTTCCAAGAGACGCACTCTCAAAAACAACCTTAATAACACAGGATTTCTAATGGCATAAACTCTATTAAGCTGTAATACAACAAGTTCAGAATCTAACCTCACTATCAAACGTCGAATTCCAAATGAAATAGATTCGGATAATAATTCAACCACTGCACTGTATTCTGCAATGTTATTCGTTGTTTGACCGAGGCTTACCCCATGCATAGAAACTAACTCGTCAGAGGGCGAATAGATAACCCAAGCTGCGGAAGAGATATTCCGTGTACTACGACAAGCACCATCAGCAAATCCAATGTATGTTTGGAGAGGCGTCGACATCTACAATATCAAGAGTAAAACCAAGATGAGCCAAAATAATGACGAAAAACCACACTTGCTAAGCTAAGCACACTGACTAAACTAACACACTTGCTAGCTAGAAAGGAAATCTAACCTATCTAAAAATTTCTCCATCCATCATTTTAAGCATAATACCTCTTTAGGTAAAGTCCATTTCTGGGTTTGCCCAAAGAGTCCCCATCAAAATCAACTAACTCATAAGCCCCTTTTGCTAGCTTTCGCTTTACAATGTAGGGCCCATGCCACATGGGAACGAATTTTCCAGCACCTAGCTTATCGTTTGCTTGATCATATAATAGTACTAGGTCTCCTTCCGAAAAACTTCGAGGGGTTACATTTTTATCGTACTGAGCTTTCATTCGTTTCGCGTGAGTCTCGATAGCTAAAGTAGCGTCACGTCGAGTCTCATCTAATTTAGCTAAGTATAACAACCGTTTCTCCTCTTCGGAAGTAGCTGGAAGTAATTCGACAGCCATTTGAAGTGATGGGATTTCGCACTCAATAGGTAACACAGCTTCTAAGCCATAAACTAGCTGAAAAGGGGTGAAACCTGTTGAATTTTTCACTGAAGTTCGATATGCCCATAGTGCCGAAAATAACATGTTATGCCAATTCGTTCGATGGATACCAATGATCCGTCGAATCATGACGACTAGAACTTTGTTGATTGACTCAACCAAACCGTTGGCTTGCGGATAATAAGGTGTAGAGCTATCGTGGCGCAAACCAAGCTGGCTTGTAAGTTCAGTCATCATGACATTTCGAAAATGGCTTCCATGGTCCGTAATGATTGCTTGTGGGACACCAAACCTAGTTATGATATGATTGAATACGAAAAGTGCAGCTGTCTTGCCGCTTGCGTCGAATGTAGGCATCGCCTCGGCCCACTTAGTAAAATAATCAACCGCAAGGATGATATACGCATGCCCCCCGGCCGAGTGAGGGTTACAAGTAATAAAGTCAATGCCCCATTTGGCGAATGGACCAGCGGCAATTATAGGGTGGAGAGGAGCAGGTGGAGCGCGCATCTTGCGATCAAACACTTGACAGTTGTGGCATTTTCTGACGGCAAGGATACAATCTTTAAACATAGACGGCCAGAAATAGCCAGCGCGCAACACCTTCTGAGCTGTGGCATACCCAGACATATGACCGCCACATGCTCCAGAGTGACAATCATTCAAAACTCTCTCAGCCTCATCGTGAGTTAAACAACGTCGAAAAACTAAGTCTGCCCCCAGGCGATAAAGTGTATCTCCAATAATTCTGTATTGCTGGGATTGAAACCGAATTTTTCGACGGTTTTCCTTGGAAGTTTCAGGCCGAAAGGTTTGGGTTTGGAGATAGATGATTATATCCCCATACCACGGATCTACAGTGCTAATAAGAAACAAAGATTCGTCCGCAATGGACTCCTCTGCCACAGTCTCTGTGTCAGCACTCGGGAAATCACACATCAATTCCGCGAAGACTAAAGATTTCTTAGACTTGGACTTCTCAAACTCCAAGTCGAACTCTTGCAGGATGACGATCCATTTAGAGTACTTGCCCCCTAGCAGTTGTTTTGTCAAGATATAAATCATAGGGTTGCAATCCGAAATAACAGTAGTTTTGCGGAGAAGAATGTAGTGACGAAAACGCTGGACAGCTTGAACGGCTGCCAGGGCCAATTTCTCCACATGCGAATATTTTAACTCAGTTGGATTTAAGGTTCTGCTAAGGTAATATATCACATGCTCTGCTTTGAATTCATCTTCTTGAACTAACACCATTCCAATGGTGGAATGCGAAGCTGCGAGGTATAAGAAGTAGTCCTGGTTGTAGTTGGGAGGATGCAATAACGGTGCATGGGTCAACGCGTGTTTCAGTGCATCAAAAGATTGTTGAGCAATCTCGTCCCAAAAGAATTGTACGTTCTGTTTCAACAACCGTGTAAAACCTTTAGTGACCTCGGCGTAGTTAGGGATGAATCGGCGTAAAAAGTTTGCTTTCCCTTGCAAACTTTGGAGTTGGCGCAAACTCGAAGGAGGAGGCAATTGGATGATAGCCTCGACTTTCGAGGGATCGACGCGAATGCCGGTTTTGGAAACAACAAATCCCAGCAATCGACCTGTTTCTATACAGAAAACACACTTGTGGGGATTCAACCGAATTCGATAATGCCTACACCTCATAAAGATTGCTCGTAAATGGACAAGGTGATCAGCTCGGTGTAAAGAATGAGCAGGCAAATCATCGAGATAGGGTTGCACAATGTGCTTGATGTCATGAAATGCATAAGACATGGCCCGTTGAAAAGTAGCACCGGCATTCTTAAGGCCAAAAGGTAATTTGCAATAAGCAAATGTCCCCCATGGACAAATGAATGCCGTTTTTGGTTGATCGGCAGGTAGAATATTGATTTGATTATACCTGAGAAACCATCCATGAAGGAAAACATCTCACTTCCGGCACAATCATCAATAATTTGATCG
The DNA here is from genome assembly GCA_031772625.1 of Pinus tabuliformis. Taxonomy (NCBI): domain Eukaryota; kingdom Viridiplantae; phylum Streptophyta; class Pinopsida; order Pinales; family Pinaceae; genus Pinus; species Pinus tabuliformis. The sequence goes on from CM062819.1 coordinate 401,167,403, forward strand.
ATATAAGGCGTAGGATAGTTGTCTTTTGGACAAGCTCGATTGATATCCCTATAATCGATACAGATTCTTATTGTTCCTTGTTTTTTATTGACGGGAACAATATTCGATACCCAATCCGTTAACGGGATCGGATAAATGAAACCTGCTTTCAACAGCTTTTCGACTTCGGCTTTGATTGCAGCTGCTTTTCGAGGGTGAATCTGACGCAACCGTTGCCGAATGGGTTTAGCATCCGGGTAGGTTTTGATTTCATGAACAACAATGGCAGGATCGATTCCTGGCATTTCTTCGTAGGACCAGGCAAACACGTCGCGGAATTCTTGGAATAGGGCCTTGTAAGTTTCAATTTCTTCGTTCAGTACATGCGGCACCTATATGAATGTTCTCCTTGATTCCGGGCTTCACTGAAATATCAATGGGAATAGTACGAGAAATATTCCCTAAATTCAGCTCTGAATCAGAATGTTTCGTTGGATCCTGAGCGTCTTTGACATATTCAGCGGTAAAGATAGATGAAAAATCATTTTCAAAGCATCATCCTTAGGTAAAAACGAAGATCTGTGATGGAGATCGTCCCATGGTAGATCATCTACACTTAGGATTTCGCGAAGTTGTTCGTCAGATGACACTTCTTCGGGAAACGTTATCCGTTCTAAGGGTGAGGTGAAAAGTGACTCTTCACTGACCACATTCATTTGGTCGGTTGAATGAAAGTCGGTAAAAGACATAAGAGCTTCATAAGCAATCTCATACGGACTCAACGGCATAACATCACCGAGTGAGTCTAGCTCAGAGTCAGAGGGAACATACCAAGGATCATCATAAATAATGTTTTCTGACGTGATCATATGAATTGTTGCGAACGAAGGGTCTGCATTGAGTGGAGGGAGAGGAAAAGTTCCCAGTAAACCGGAATCCTTAACTAAACCTACACCAATGTCCCTATAAGGGATCGTCGTTTTACCAACATGCTGGATAGTTTCTAAAGAGGTTGGGTCGGATGAAAAGTATGTCAGCTGATCAATAGTCACGATCTTACCGTTATGTGGAAACTTAATGACTCTGAAGACCGATGAAACGACCGCTGTCATAGCATATGACCAACTTCGACCCAAAAGAAGGTTGTAGTCTAGAGGGGCATCAACCACTTCCACATCCAGACTAACGGTTTTACCTTCGACCCCTATAGGCAATTCTTGTAGAATACCAAACGGACGGAACCCACGGCCATCAAAGGCCTTAAGGATGGTGGGGGATTGGTTCAACGAAGGAGAACCAAGCGATCTCCAACATTGAATCGACATAATACACGTAGAAGCTCCCTCATCAATCACAGTCCGATGAATAGGCCTGTTTTTGACTATCACTGGAATTTGGAAAGCCATTTGATGGGGGAGACGCGGTGTACTACTTTCTAGATCAAAGATCATTAGGTTCGGGTCCTGAACATCGACAGCTCCAATAGCCGACAAAAGCAATTTTCGTTGCGCTGGACATGATTGCAGCACTTCGAGTGCCGACATTGCTGAAGGTGAAACAGCTAAGTCTTCAACAATGTTGTAATTCTGGGCTGCTCTCGCATGTGGATTGAAAGCAGACCTTCGAAGTACACCCTTGGCGGGCGGCTTAATCACTAAGTCTGGGTTAGGTTTTTCGATCTGTAGTGGATCGGAACCAGGAGCTGAGGTTGATGGGTTAGAGTTAGAAGATTCTGCTTCTTTACCATCAACAGGAGCCTTACTACCATAATCTTGCGATCGAGTCGCAATCCTGACATGAGACATCATCAAAATGGGTTCTTCACTGGCATTCGAAGAAGAACCTATCATCTTATTTTCCTGCTCGGGGAATGGATTCTTTAACACAGCAGGAGTCGGAGAACCTTTAACTATTTTCACTACCTCGGCCCGATGAGGGCAGTCTCTCGTAAAATGATCTTCTTCACAAATGAGACAAGGATAACGAGGTTTGCGCTTTTCGTCATTAGTTTCCGACTTTTCCGTTTTCTCCTTTGGAGCCTTGTCTGCTTTAGCCTTCTTCTTTCCTTTCTTCTTTCCACCGTTTTTGGATTTGGCCGTAGATGACTCTACAGCGTGAATGTCGGCGGTAAGTTCAGGAGGAGAAGACTCTCCTGTCGGAGAATCAGGCAAAGTGATAATTGGAGTATTGGAGGTCTTGGAAGACTTCTTCTTACTCTTCGTAGTCACGATACCGATCATACCATCAGCGGCATGAGATCCCGAAGGAGCAGCAGCGATTTGGTTTGACTTTGGAAGATCCGGAATTTTCTCGTGTAACGTACCCGACTGAGTGTAAACTAAGTCAAGGTATTGTGCCTGAGCAATGACTTGCTCCTCAGTAACTACGCCGGCCTTAGCTACATCTTCAGTAATTCTTGGTAATAATGATTTTACAAACCATTCAGCTAAAATTTGGTCCGGGATAAAAACTTTCACTAATCTCCTTCGACGTCTCCACTCATGGATGTGATCAGAAATGTACGTGGATGTCGATTGTTTTAGCGAAGTTAATAATTCCGTACCATTATCGTATCTGACTGGTAACTGAAAATGAGTTAAGAATGAAGTAGCTAACTGGCTAAAGTTGTAAAAAGAAGCCCGTGGCAACTCAATGTACCACTTGGCTGCGAGACCAATGAGTGTACGCTGGAAAAGACGTAAGCGGATAGAATCATCTGAGATGGAATTTGATGCACACCAGAGGTGGTAAGTCATCACGTGATTAGACGGATCCTCTCCAGACTTACCTTCGAACTTGGGTATATCGCTGGGCAACTTATTTGGCATTGGCGGCCAGAACGGAAGATATTGAATTGGATCGTTCGTTAGGCGCGTCAAGTCGGGTAAATCTAAAGTCGCAATAAATGGTAACTGCCGGTTAGGATCTCGGAAACTCTGAGTCACAATACCAGCCCCAGGAGGAGGATATCCAGGATAACTAGGAACAGGATTCGCATTGGGGATATTATATCCTCCTGGAAAACCAGGATTAACCGGACCGTACTGGGGTTGTTGAGGTGGTTGATAATTGTACCCAGGATACGGTTGATACTGGTAAACCGGTTGTTGGGCAGCTTGACCAGGTTGATACTGTCCCTGGTACGGAGGTTGAACAAATTGAGGTTGAGTAGTAACAACCGTACTTGTACCAGGTTGACCTGCAGGCATCTGGACTGTGGTTTGAACCGTGGGTCCAGACAACGGTACAGATGTCTGAGGAACGGTTACAGGGACAGTAGAAACCGGAGCTGCCGATACTCCAGATGTAAGCATGGTAGATGAAGCGGTAGCTGCTGCAGCCGTGTGAGGTGGAGTACTCGGTGCAATTGGCGGCTGAGTAACTACAGAAGTTACAGGGGTCTGAACACTTGACTGGACAGGTTGCGGTTGCTGGGGTGGACCAGGAACTGCAGGTTGTCCTGCTTGAGGTACCGACTGTATACTTGGTTGCGACATCTGTTGACCCTGTGACGGATCCCATGTTAACATTCCAGGGTATTGACTCGTAACAGGTTGAGGATACTGAGATCCATAGCCGTATTGAGGATAGGGTTGATAACTGTAAGGTGTAGTCCCATATGATTGCCCTTGAGGTGGTTGATAACCTTGACCAGGGTATTGACCCGTAGGTTGATAACCTTGAGGTAAATACGAATACTGGGGTTGACCTTGACCTTGAGGTTGGTATCCTTGAGGTTGATACCCTTGGGGTTGATACCCTTGGGGTTGCCATCCTTGAGGTTGCCATCCTTGAGGTTGATACTGATACTGAGGTTGACTTTGGGGTACGTATTGAGGCTGGGGTTGATACCCTTGGGGTTGATACCCTTGAGGTTGCCCCCCAGTCACAAATGAAGTACCTTGAGGTTGCCCCCCAGGCATTAACGAAGGTTGCCCCCCAGGCGGTAATTGGCCACCTTGAGGTTGGTTAATGGGAGTTGAACCTGACATCATATAAACTTCACCTATACTCAATGGTACATTACCACTGTTTCCAACTAATAACCCATGATCAACAGGTTGAGGAGATGCTCCCGCAAAGGTACCAGAAAGTGACTGATACCCAGTAGGAACAGAAGGACCGCCATGTAAAAATGATTCAGGACTTTGCGAAAACACAGACGACTGACCAGACATATTTACAGGAGAATGAATTCCTCTAGGTGGAACCGGAGTACGAGGTGTAGAAAAACCTACTGAGTTGTCTAAAAAATTGGTTAATGCAAGGTACCAAGATTCACTTCTAGGAGGACTGTAAAAGATGGATTCACGCTCCCTTAGATCAAGGGTAATTAGATCTTCAGAATCAGAAACGCCTATTTCTTCCTCTGGAACAAGTTCTTCTATAGCAATTAATCCAACAGGAAGATTTTCGGTGATAATTCTTTCTATTCTTGGTGAATCAGGAACACTAGGAGTTGGAGTAACAGGTTCTGAAATTTCAGGTTCTTCGCCTGTTTCACTGGCAGATGAAAAACTACCAGCAAGCTCGGAAACTGTAACAGCTTCGGGATTGTAACCTGTTTCTAATCTTTGGTAATCTGGATGGACTACCAAAGAAGATTCTCCTTCTTCAGGTGAACCTACTCTACTGCCACTAGGAGGAGTTACAAGGACCTTTAACCCTTCTAAATGACCCGGAATGTTTTCAGGAGATTCACCCCGCGATTTACGGAGTTTTCTTAACAAATCTATCCCGGTAACAATCTCAGGAGACTTGCCCCGAAGTCTACGGGACTGTCTCGGTAATTCCGCCACAATTAAAGATTTTAACTACAACACACGAAATCAAAGTAAAAAATTTCAAATCAAACCACCTAAAGTCTTCTAAAGAACCAATCAAATTTGAAGCACACGCCTAAATAATCTAGAGCGTCAAACCACACACAAACAGTAGTCTTCCGGACCAAAAGCGCTAGTTGGTGATTAGGCCCAACCTCGCAGGATTCAGTACAGAAATAGTGGGTGGAACAGTTACCCCGGCAACCTGCTTAATGAATAGACTGGACCAAGTTCCTCCACTTTAACCGTCTCGAAGTGAAGCGAACCCCCCAGAAAATCCAAGTGAGTATAACCGACGTCTGCTCCAGGTACAGTGGGACCTTCCCTCCACCGTCACCTTGGGTAGAATCCTAGATATTATGGCCACTAAGGTTACCAATCACAACAATTACACCTGGGGGAACAGTCTAAACTCCGACAGCACGCAAGGGCAGAGTAGCAAGCTCCAATCCCCTTACCGGCTCCTTGACAACAATCCAAGGTTTACCGATAAGTGACCCCTGGCTCCTCGACAATGGTTAATCCGAGGTTTACCGTTTGTAATACGTACTGCCTGGCGTCGTTCCCAACGAGGGAGGAATGATCCCCTCACTGGTTCGGACACGAGCTCGTGTTTCTCCTTTAAGAGGAGCTTTCCCAGAATGTAACTGAAACAATTGGATTTGTTCTACTCAAGATAGACTATCTGTTTGGTTTTGTAGTCTTGGAGAGTTAAGTACTCACCTACTCCAAGACCCTAGCCTAAGCTATGTTGGTGCTTCAGAGCCCTAGAAAAATAAAGATTACTAGATTGATTTTAATTTAAGCGTTACTTTTAAGGTTGTTTCTTAAGTCAAAAGGTGATGGAAGTGAAACTAGTGGTATGTTGACTCGACTCGAAACCACTACAAAATGCACCTAAAATGATTTATCCACTACTTTACTTTTTCGATGAATTGCTTAACTAAAAAGTTGAGAGAATGCAATCCTTATAAAAGCAACTTCTTAATTGAAGACAATCAAAGAAACAATTCGTTTTTCTTTTCCAAGCATAAAAACATAACTTCTCTTTACATGCACGAAAAACTCTTTTCTTCTTTTGAAAACAAAAAGCTACTTGAAACAAGACTTTTTAAGAAGATGTTTTTGTATTTTTCTTTTAATAAAGCAAATAAATCTAATATAACCAAAAATCAATCTTAACAACTCTTAAAATCTATGAAAATGCACTCATAAGCAAACTAAAGGCAAATTTACTCTAAGCAATCTTAACGAGGCCAAAACTAACAATGATTATTTCTAAGGTGTTTTACTTGATCACAATCAAATCAAGGACTAGCTTATTGCAGAACCAAAAACTAGTCAAAACAAAATTCTAATCTTTTTGTCCTTTTTGAAAATGGAAATCAATACTTTAAAAACAAGCAATTCGAAATTTGACCCAAAACAACTCAAATGACAAGTTGCTCAAACAAGGAGACTTTACGGCAGGCTCAACTTCTAAGAAGGTTGACTAACCAGAGATATCTAAGGCTGGACAACTTTCTAAGCTCAAAGTCACTACAAAGCCTTTCCAAAAATCAAACCCTAGGTCTAAACTTCGTTGAAAACCACTAAAACACTCAAAGCTCACAAAACGAGTTCAGGTGAGAATTCTTGACAGGGTACTAAAGGATCTGGGCGGAAAACACTAAGAAAAAACAAAATCTAAAAGTAATTTAAGGCAAAAATGGAATTTTCTTAACTTTTACAGGAAGACGCAGGCCAACCGTTTTCACAGGTGCGGCCCCGCACTGTGCAGTCGACAACAGCGCGTCCAAGGACGCACTGTGCAGCACACAGAGACTGCGTCTTTCTGGAAAAAAGAAGAAAAACTAAAGCCAACTAAAGCTACAGCTAAGCCACCCAAATACTAATTCTCACAGTCAAAAACCAGAAAATAAAAATGATTTTCTCAAAGCAAAGTTCATATAAAGGAAAAGACTCTCTCATTAATGGAGTCCCCAGTGGAGTCGCCAATTTGTCGCACGGAATCTGTCAAGGGTGCGGACACGACTGACCTTCCTAGAAGTCTAAGACATTCTAATGACAAACAAGACAAAATGGAGTGATCTTTCTCTAAATACACCTTTTACAACATGAAAACTACAAGTGTTTAGGTTACCTTATTCCAAAACGCTGTTGTTGAAGTCCGTTCTTGACGATCCGGATGAGCTCCTCCTTCAAGTCAATTCCTGCAACCACAAACAATCAAACAATTACCAAGCACTTGCATTTCATATAATAAAACATATATTCAACATGCAGACCAAGGAACACATGAAATAACTCATTAACACAAGCTATTGAGAAAAATAAACCAGTTTGTATTAATAACGAAACAAAGAAACTCTTACAACCTGGCCTTGGTGTTGTGCAAATTCCTCCCAGGGTCCATCAAGGGTTTTCCTCTACTTTGACAAAGCTCACCCTCTCCCAAGTAGAATCAAGTGAAGACAATCTCTCCTCACAAAGGCTCTAATGGAAGACCTAAATCCTGCAGCATTTACCCAAAGAAAATGTATAGCTCCAACCTCTCCTCCTTCTGGCTCAATGCCTTCATTTATAGTGCTGTAAAGAGGTTATTCAGGTCCACTATCAATGGGATCATCCCCCTCTATGGGTGGGATAGCTCCCTTATTGATGGGATAAGTTCCCCCTTAATAGAGATACATGAACCAACTGGAGGCGCATCCATTTCATCAAACCGACCTCTAGAATGTTCTAGAAGTAACCACAAGTAACTTTTTCAAGATAAAACTCGCGCATTTTGCCTTTTACAGAGGGACGCACCTGTCCCTTAACATACAGAGCGTCTATGGACGCGGATTTTGTGAACATGGTCAGCGTCCCCGCAGGTAAGGCTAGAGAGAACCTGCGACCCCAGAGATAAACATGATTTTTACAAGACTTTCTCTCTTCTTTGAGTTTGAGATGGATAACAGAGGCATGAGACTTGCCTAAGAGGGTAGCATGACTTGTTGATTGGAGCCATACTAACTGTAAGTAGTCAAGGTGACATTTTTTAGTGTAACAGAAATGAAGGCCTCGGGAGTCAATAGAGAGGGCAACAAATGACAGAATTTACGAGGAAGGGTCGGGGTTAGAGCTGGTAGGAGGAGAAACGAAAAACCAGGGAAAAGTGAACCCTAAACCCGAGTAGTCATAGCCTTCGGCAGATCATTAGGGCACAACTAGATAGGATCATAGGGGTGAGGTTCAACACAATAATCCGCTGCATCTTCTTCCATGTCCGACATCCTACAGACAATCTCGGAGATAACGAAAGGTGTTCCGTTGACAACAAATCCGAAGGGCAAGTGCTGACCGTGACAGTGAAGAGGACAACACAACTGCTAGAGAGTCAACAAGAAAAACAGTGTATTTGTAGTCGGTGTAGTGGAAACCCTAGCCGAGCTCCCACCTCTAAATAGTCCCGCGCTCCATACTACCCCCTCATTTGAAGGATCATGTTCCTTTATAATTAATAATGATAACATACATTTTATTTTAAAATCTATCTTTTATATGAAAAAATTTCAATAACCAAATTAACAATCAAATTAAGATTAAAATTAATTGTTAAAAGTTAAAAGTACTTTATTGTAAGTCTTGTTTAAAATAATTATACATAGTCCCTCATAGCAAAGACCATGCATTGGGGTCTACTTTGACAATCTTGTTATAATTTTAAACTTAAAACAAATCAGAAGAATCACTAGTTGATTTTAAATTAGAAAAAACTTTGACGCACAATAGAGGAAAAGTAAAGCATCTCTACATCATAGAATGATTTTTTGTGAGTTGGCTTAGATAAAGAATGATACTAGCTGCTTTTAGACTAAAATATGCCATAAATAGAGTACATACACACAATGTTTATGGCATATAGTGATTTGTTGTAGATCAAATGTTTTTGATGTCTTTGGAAAAAAAACAACAAATATTGTCTTCACCAAAAGACATGATAACATGATATAGATTACCTAAGCATGTCATAAGATCTAACAATCATTGTATTAATAATTATTACTTTTGCATATGAGGGGGTATCTCAAAGATATAAAAAACAAACATTTTTTTTAGGTAATTAGGCTGAACCTATGTTAGGGTCACTTAGTCTATTGGATGAAAGAACTAACTACCAACTAGTGGGACAATATCACCAAGATTGTGTGAATTTGAGTGGAGCTTGAAACACCACTTGGGATAGTTTAATTCCTCAAAAAATGGCTTCCATCCTCAACCCTTCCTCACCCCTCCCCATGAGGTTCGAACCACAGACCTAGTGAAAACTAAACCACACCCAAAACAACTAATCTACTAAAAAAATGAACAATGATATTTCAATATGTTTTAAGTAATTATAAATATGTAATTCCTAGAGAGACCTACAATAGTTGATGTGTTTTTCATCAAGAGTAGATATATTTAAATAACATTCAAAATTTGATTACAAGCTGAGAGGTTTCATAAGATAGATAAGAAGCTAGTCACAGTCAAAATTACTTTGAAGTAAATGTGATTACAGTTTTGAATGAAATCACAAGGCAATCAACCACCACAATGTATAGGAATTTGATGTGAAATGTGAAGACTGTTAGAGGCACGACCAACTTGATCTCCCAAAAGAATCAATGAGGAATCCCAACACGACTGAACCAGAATTAGACATTTGGGAAGAAGCCTATCATATACATGGTTGAAAAGAAACAATGGAATTCACAAAGTTCTATATACACTATAAAAGTTCAAGGTAAAAAATTATTGTTATAATTTGGTGAGTTCCATCAATATATTCAAAGACCATATAATTATATGTAAAGATTTAATCTCTTGGACCTTACAATCTTTGAAAGTATTAAAATAACCTTACATTTAAATTGCTATAAAAAAGCATAAAAAATATTAATGGATAATTACAGTGATTTTACTGGCATCTTGGTGTACATCCAAAAGAGGGTCGTCTTTGTAATACCCACCATGAAATTTTCAATTAGGTTTTCGAATAAAAAAAAACAAAGAGATAAAGAAGATCACAAAACATCACTTGGATCCCTGCATTATACATACCTTGTGCCTCTATAGGTACCACCTGCAGGACACAACACAACATAGTTAGATCAAGGCACCCGTCATGGCTGAAAAAAAATAAAAAATAAAAAATAAATAAATAAATAAATAAAAAAAATATTTACTTAATATTATTTTTAACTTGATGAACATAGTTGGATTTGGCCGATCAACCCTAAGTGTTACTCATCATTGAGTGTTATTCAAATATTACAGTTATTAAATTAAATATAATAGCATTTGAACAAACCCATGTACAATATTTTAATACTCTTAAAAAAAAAATTCTCTTTCTAAGGACAAGTCTGAGTAAAGACCACCCCATGTCAAAATATGTGATGGAAATTGATTTGGCTTATGACATGGCAAAATTTATGGTCTTCAACTAATTTGAACTGACTTGGTGAAATTCACTGATTCATTGTGAAATGTTGCTTGTATTTTCCCAACTCTATAATATTCTCTGTTTTTATTTATAGAAACTTGGGACTGATGTGAAAAATCAAAGATAAATAAAGTCAAAGAAAGATTTAGCATACACATAAGATTGATGAGTTTTATTTCATCTTCTAGTATAATTACAAAACTATATAACAGAGAAGAAACTCGACTTATGAGATAACTCCAATTCCTATTCGTAGGAAAGAAAACAATGGAATGCATATGATAATAATATGATGAAAGATTTAAAAACAATATAAGGTATTCATATATTAAAACAAAAACAAAAGGTCATGAAGCAAAGTATTTTATATCCATATCTATATAATATATTAAAACAAAAACAAAAGGTCATGAAGCAAAGTATTTTATATCCATATCTATATATTCAAAATTGTTAGAATGAGAATGTATGTAAATTGGAAGCCTAGATGGTTAAAGCAAATGGATATTCTTTTATCATTGCATCATTGAAGTTGATGGAATTAAAATGTGACATGTAACTTGGAAATATTAAGCAACCCAAAATGCGAACTTGCTTAAATAATGGTTTTCCATAGAGAAGTGACTTGAGGAAAATTGGTAGCTCCAGGAACTGCACATCCGAAGTGAGTTCCAGGAACTACATTGGTCATACCATGCAAAGCCTCAAACCACCCTTCATATTTAGGAATCCCTAGCCTGGGAATGGCACTAGCCATATTTATCAGCTGTTGCACTTTATTTGGAAGAGTTAGGCATCCAATGAGATCCTTCACTCTTTCTCCAATGGAAAGGGAGGTGCTACAAAAGGAAAATGAGCTTTGTCTATTGCAGGAAAGTTACCAACACATTGAGCTAAATATCCCTCTTTCAAAAACACCCCAACACACAAAACAAATACGAAAACAAAATTCTCCATTAGTCCCATTAACAAAGCCCAAAGGCTTTTTCTATTTTACAAGTTATCCTAGTTTATGGCCATTGGTGGTGCCAACTCTTTGAATTTTGTGACGCATGGGATTATTATTTAATTATGACCACATAGTTGCAAGCCAAGTGTGTCCTTGCCCTTAGATTTCTCTGAGAAGTTTCGTGCAAATATGCTCCTTAAGATTTTCACCACTCGAAATCATAGCACCAACAATTATCTAACCATTGTCAGTGATCAAACTCTTGTTAGGTAGAAGGTCTATTGATCACAACAAGGGGAATTCAATTTATTTATGTTCTTCGTGCAAGTGCCATAGAGTATTAATAATGTTTTGGGAAAACAATAGACCGTCAAAAATACATTCTGTAAAATGCAAGGCACATCAAAAGAAACATTCATGCAAAAATTTTAAATGTACCTGACGAGAAAATCGCCCCATGACAAGCAATTTTCCCGTCAAATTCCATCCCGGACCGTCAGCATAACCATAACCATCACCATCAAATGACAAGATACTTCTATAAACCCTTGAGATGAAAAATGAAAAGTTCCCTTTCATATCTCGGAGTTGATTGGACTCACGAAGAGTTTGAATTTCATGTGTTTAAGATGAGTTTGACTTCCATGTGTTCAAGGATTTCTTCTATTTGGATTTTCAAAGTTTATGAGGGCTTTTAATTTTAATTTTATCAAATGAATGCTATATTTGGAACAAAATGGGTGGCATGTGTTTCTTGGATTGAAATTTGATAGGAAAGTGTTTAGCATATATATATATATATATTATTAAATAATTAGTTAGAATATATTTTTGATAATTAATGTATTATATAAAATGATAATATTTTTTTATTCATATAATAACAAGAGCCATGGTGGCACTGTCACTGCTTTTGCTTTTTTGCACATTGTCACATTGTCACCATGTGACTTTTGTTTATTGTGCAAGAATGACTAACATTTCAAAAAAATATTTATTAAAAAAAACAAAAAACACTTAATATAATATTCAATTTAATTTAAAAAATTAAAATTATGTTTGATACCAAAATCAAAATGCAACATTATGCAAAAATTACAATAATAAAAATATAAGAATTAATACACAAAACAAAATTCTACTAGTCTAGATCTATTTTAACTCCTAAAGGAATAAAAAAAATATTTTATTTTATTTTTATTTTTGTGTAATTTGATGAATTCAAATTACAAATTTCATTTTTTAATAAACCACCATAGATCCCTCTTGGCGCTTGGTAGATCCCTAGTTAAATGAATATAAGCTAATTTAGTTATTAATAATTGATAATTATAATGTTAATTTTATCAATTTTATTTTATTTTTATGTAATTTGACCTAGTCAAAATGTTTTAATTAATAATTATAATTAGTAATTGTATTTTATAGTTTTTTTTTAATTACATTTTATTTTTATTATTATGTAATTTGACCAAGTCAAAATGTTTACATAAAATAACATAACATTACAACATCTCTTCTATACTTGGCTCGAGAGCACTAGTGGGCTCCAGTATTGTAGCAATAATGCTACAACTCCTGGAGCTTCCTTCTTCAATTTTATCAACCCGGTAGTTCGTAACAAACTTGGAAGCGACAGTGCTGTATGCACAAGTACTAGCTCTTGCCGCAGCTGTCACTTGGTCAGCTGGCACAAGTCTGCTAGGGGTTCAAGCCAAATTCTATGAGCTCTTAGAAGAAGCTTTTTAACTGATGGACGAAAGCTAACTCAAAGGAGGCTAATCTATTTGCAGAAAGGAACTGAAAGTCAACAAGGAACGCAAACCCTAGCAAACCCTAATTCTACCAGCTAGTCTTACTGATGCAGAGATGGGAATGTAAATTACTGAAAGAGATGCCATTACTTTTATGAAGGTAAGATGCATGTGTCTAGACTACCTTTATCTGAAGAAAACACTTTTTGTATTTTTGTTTCAATTATTAGAATTATCATGCATGTGCTTTTAACTAGCTTTTTCTTGTGCAGAGGTGGATCAAGGAAGAGGAAGGCTTGAAAAAGGTTGGGAAAGTTCAGATAGGGTCTAAGGGGTCCGTAACACCCTTCCAGAGAGTTTCACAAAGTTTGGCTACCAAGAGACCGCGTTTATGAGCTTCTACAGGAAGTCTGTAGGGGTTCTACAGGATGTTTCAGAATTTCTACAGGATGTTTAGTAATTCCTACAGGATGTTCTACAATCGGATTTTGGGTGATGGGTGAGTGGAAGAGGCTGCATGGGTGGATAGGGAGGTAGGAGTGGGGTTTGTAATGCCTTAGTGACCGAGAGATGAGATGATGAGGGGGTGTGCTAAGCTAGTTTGTCTGGAGGAGAGTAGAGGGAATGGAAGGCCGAAAAGGTAGGATAACGTGGGCAGTAGAGTAGTTGAGAGACAAGGGGTCTAATTGGGAGATGAGTAGTTGGCCTGGGCAAGGCTTAGAAGGAGGAGAGGGTGAGGGAGTAGCACTGCAAAGTGCAAACTGAATCAAATCATCCACGTCTTGCATATAATCAAAACATTCCTAGCTGTTTAATGGAACCAATGAACAACAATGTTATTCTTAAGGAAAACCATGTATGGTACTGAAGCAAAGAAACATTCCAAGAGGTCTGAACGCATGGAAAACTTCTACAACCGAAAATATTGCACCAAAGATTTGCATGAACACGTAAACCAATGTTTTTGGTGGGTGGCACTGTCTGCAATTCCAACCCCTAGAAAGAGGTGAAAATGAGTGTGCAGGCAACCCTTTTTTGGAACTTTTGTCAACTCCAATCTCTTCACTCTATTCTAAACAGCTTCTAACAATGACCTACTTAACCACACCAAGAAATCTAACTCAACAAACTGCGTTTCAAATGCATGTAAAGAAAACCATAATGCTGAAGGAAAAGATAACAATACAAAAGAAGGAGGCCTTAGGCTCTCAGGTTGGGCCCAACCCCGAGAGCTATGGCGCCTTTTAAAAACTCGGGACTGAGATAAAATAGGATTGCTTTCCATTAAAAAATAATAATCATAAGTCAAATAGCATGCCAATAATTGGCTACAAAAGAGCAAAACCAAGTTAGCAGCTCGTAGTGCAGAATGTGCAACAATGTTTCAAAAGTCCTTTTCGAAGGCTAAAGCCTTAGCATTTATACATCACGAGGCCCCAAGCTGGCCTCCTAAATTAGTGGGACTCGGCTGACCAAACTAGGAATGAACTGCTGCTTCCTCAAAATCTGTTTGGCTGCCTTCTAATTCGGTTGTGGTGGCTGTTAGAGCTCGAAGTTGGGGGTGAAGATCCCGAGGAAGGCCATTTAATGCTGGACAACCCTCCTACGAATCCTCATCCCCATCTTGGTTGTCTCCTAGTCCTTATCTGCTCGGTTTTGTTCCAATCATGTGTCAAAAAAACTGAAATGAGCACGTGTTAGCCACCTAGGAATAGTGACTACCCTTATTCGTACAAATGACATAAACATACTAAAAAATGATGCATAAGTTATGAAAAATGAAGGATTGAGCAAAGGTAGTTAGGCCAAATGAGCCCAAAATGTTACCAAATTTGGGGCTCATCATCACCCCCCATCTAAAATGATTGCTCATTCCTGAGCAACTAATCCAGCTCCTTGTCCTTCATTGCTTTCACCGCCACCCTCACAGCCCAGGCTTCTGAAGTGGTCTCTTCCTCATTGGCATGGAACCCAGCCTTCCTTTCCACCTCTTCCCACTGCTTATGCTCTTCTTTTTATGTGCTACCTTCCATCAATCCTAACAGCAGAGGTGGGCTTAGCTTGAGGCCAATCCAGCGGGCTTGGAGGCTCTGTATGGACTTTTTGTAGAGGGGCACCCGTGCTAGAGCTTCCCTCATTCGAGTTGGAGTATGGTATTCTCTGATTTTAAGGCTGTGGGACAATGTGTTCCATCGGCGGGTGCAAGCATGAACACAGTTGTCCCCTAACAGTCGCTCCATATCCTCAAAATGTGCTATGGCCTGTGCTTGCTGATCCATGTATTTCAATAAAGTTTGAGGGTTGGTGGCTAAGTGTTGGTGGGCCGATATCAATGCAGTGGGATCCCCTGGCTCTGCTCTAATTAGCAGTGGCTCATGTAATTCTCGGTCCATGACCTCTTTGACCTCTGCTGCCCTCTTTTCTTCATGGTTCAACCATGAGGCAAATGCCATCAACTGCATATCCCCTACAACTGTGTTGGGATCCCATGTAGTCACATTAGGAAGGGCCAAATTATGGAGATAGAACTCCGAGAGTTTGGCCTTATCCTCTGATGAACTGCTATTACATAACGCTGTGAACTGTTGGGGGTCTTGGAGTTGGGAGATACCCCTCTGTGCCAATGCATTAATCTGAAATTGAAGCCACTGGTCTCGTAGGTACAGGCCATAGGATTTGGCCGGCTGTCTGCATTGTAGAGCATCCATGGCCCAACTGGCCATGCAAGCCAGTTGTGCCTCTTTTTGCTACAACTGCTATTTGAGAGCTTGTATCTCGATTTGTGCTTGCAGTTCCCTTTCCTGTAGATGCGAGGTTGGCTCCCCAAGACCAACTTGCAATCCTTATCTGCCTTGATGTTCTGTTGTAGTGTCCCCTGAGGATGTGCCCTTTTCCTTCCTCATTTCCTGTAGCTGCAGTTTAAGTTTCTCGTTCTCTTCCTGTAGGAATACCCGCTGGCAGTTTGCCACGTGTTTGGCCATAGCTAATTCTTTTCTTGCCTCCTTGAGTTGTTCCTCCAAGGGGCCTATATCTGCCACTCCTTTTGATTTAGCTATTTTCATCCATGTGTGGGTCCTCACTCTTTCTTCCTCCAACGCAAAGAAAAGCGGCACTGTGAATTTTTGTGGAATAATTTTCCCAGCCTCCAAAAAGCTATAATACGAGCTCAAGCTTGGCTGGGGACTAGGTTCCGGAATATGCTCTTTCTCTTCTTCCCTCGGTGGCTCTACTTCGTCTCCCCTAAGTGGTGATGAGGGTGCCTCTCCCTCCATCCTCTCTGTCTCCTTAAGCCGGGCTAAGGTTTCCTGTAGAGCGGCCTCAACATCCTGTAGTCGGGCTTTCGAAGCCAACCTGTCCATCCTCTCCTTCCAAGTAGTTGTCTTTGGGCTCCCCCACTCATAAGTGACCAATACTTTTGAGGGGGACCTCTCCCTTGGCGAGGTAGGGGTATCTTCTATAGAAATTGGGATGCTGGATGGAGGTTGGGGCCTGCCCGTTTTGATTCTCACATTTCTCCTGGCTTTGAAATACAGAGGGGTCTCCCTCTTTCGTTTTTCCTTCGGCTTAGGAGGTGTACTAAGGGTGGCCAGAACGGCTGCTGCCTCCCTTGCAAGAATTTCGGCTGTCTTCTCTTTTGGTTCTCCTTTCTCAGGGCTTCCTGTAGAAGGCCCTGTATCAGTTGATTTCTGGCTTCCTGTAGAAGCCGTTTTTGGTTTTCCTGTAGAAACATGTGGCATCGTTTTAGCCTGTTTGGCTGAGGGTGCTTTGCTTTTTAACTTGGTTGAGGCTGCCTTCGAGGTGCCTTTACTGACGTGGACTTGTCCCGTCCTTTCCACCCTACTCTGTAGCCTTTTCTCTCTGGGTGTCAATGTGGATTTGTCACCCTCCTTTTCGGCAACCTGAGGTTTCTCTTGCCTCCCCTTTTGTTCTTTCTTCGCTGCTTTGGCCGCGGTTTCTTGGCCTTTCCCTTTCTTCTCTGTGTGTACTGGCCCCTTCTCCTCGCTGCTGGAGGAGGTGAGCTCCTTGGTCAACATTTTGATATCGCCATCCTTAGTCAGATTTTGGAAGGCTTCCCACGAGAGAGGGACTGTGTAGGTGTGGAGTGCATCCTCCACGAGGAGCTTAATGAGCCCATGATGGGCTATCTGGTCTGGTGTGCCCTCTCGTAATTTGGTGGCACATTCAGTCATGGACTGCAGCAGGAAGTAAGGAATACTTAGCTTGTTTTCTGAAGGTAGGTCCATTTGGTGCCTCAATTCTGTGAGTAGCCGGAAATGGTACCCATATACGATGTTGAATCGTCCTTCGCACGTGATATACTTCATGATTTGGAGGCTGACCTCACTCCAAAGCGGCTATAGGCTAGCTCTGCGAACCCCGTTCTTATCCTCTGAGAATTGCTCCTTTGGTGGAAAGAACTCCTTTTTAGCCTTATGGCCTAATTTCCTCTCCTCCTTGTCCCACGGTACCCCCATTGGGAGGTCAGTGACCCTGCTGATGAATTGTGGGGTGAGTCTGAGATTCAAACCCCTGAAATTGACAATGGCCAGTGTTTTTGATTTTGGCTTCAAAGCTCGCAGGAACTCCTCTGCCACCTCATCATCATAGCCTTGAAGCTTGTCGCAGAACGACATCCATCGCGCACGAGTGAAAAATTCTACCACCTCCAGGTTCTCTCGTAGCTTCTTTGAGTCTGTCGGTTCCTTTCTGATGAATCCACCCGGCATGGTGAAAGCCTGCTATGTTAGCCGGAGGTGGCGGGTGCGTATCAAAAGATGGCCTTTCGGATTTCTTTGGGACAGAGCGTAGAACTACACCTTCTGTCACGCACACAATTCGTGAATTCTTGACTATCTACAGATGAGCCTTGACAGGGGCTCAATTACAAACCACATCCTGTAGGAAACCCCGCATATACTACGACAACAATTTTCATGCAAAAGGAAGACGACGCTTGCAATTTTATGCTCAGACTGTAGTTTTACATTTTTGAGGACGTCGACTTCGCCACCCTTCAAACCAATTGCATGGGAGGAACAGGTTCAGGCTTACCTTTTCCAATTCGCCACCTTTGACGTGAATAGATCAATTTTCCTCCGTAGCGGCTAGCTTCCTGTAGCGCAGCTTCCTGTAGAAGTCGCGCACAGGTTCCGGAGAGCACGACAGTGGTTCTGCGCCTTCTGTGCCACCACCAGACGTCTGAACGAGCCAAGGACTTGGAGTAACGAGCTTCAGAGAAATTCGGACGCTCACTCGACTGCAAAACAGCTGGTGATCAATGAGTGGAGTGACGATCTAGCCGGTGGATTTGAATCCCGGCCGAACCCGTGGCGCGGGGGTGAGCTATCCCTGCCGGACCGTTGGACGACGTCACCTACTCATTTCACTGCAAGTCTCCCTGACTGCCGCATAATTCCCTGCAGATCCGCCGCCATTTCCATTAAATCGTCGCTTCTCCCCGACTGGACGCTTCTCACGTGTCCATTACCCGTTTTGCTTGCCACGACCAACACTTTCCAAATCTGACTAGACCATCTGACTGGTCGTGGTGGCCAGTTGAATGGCTACCCGACTGCTCAACCCATTCATTTCCACACTTGCAAACATTTCAAAGCATAGTTCATGTAATTTGACGAAAAAAGGGTGAGGCACTTACCTGTGCGGCCGCGACGTTATTTTCAGGTTTCAGGACGAGGGTGATTGGATTTTCTTGT
Organism: Pinus tabuliformis; assembly: GCA_031772625.1. Taxonomy (NCBI): domain Eukaryota; kingdom Viridiplantae; phylum Streptophyta; class Pinopsida; order Pinales; family Pinaceae; genus Pinus; species Pinus tabuliformis. Next base: position 401,186,098 of record CM062819.1, read on the forward strand.
TGCTGCTTCGTGCACAGGCACGGGGGTTCCTCCTCGCAGACTGCTGTTGGTTGCGACGCTTATTACCTGGCTGCGGATGGTGCATGTGCCCGCTCTATGTGTTGCAGGTGCCTTGATGGTGTGCACTCTAGCTGGATGAACTGCTACGGGATTCCTGTAGGATGTCCTTTAGCAGTTTCTCCTCCTCGTGTGGATGCTGAAACGGTGGAGACGGTGGCATCACGGTCATGATCGCAGGATCCTCGGACGGCTTTGACAAGTAGTGCATGGTGTCTCTGCATCCTTTTTTCCCATTTGAGAATCGCTTCCTTTGATAATTCAATGTTCTGATTTGACTGTGCAGGTATTTTCGTTGCATGGCAACTGGAGTGGTAGAAGGAGGCGACAACAGTGCGTGATGGAGAAAACATTAGCTTGCATGCCTCCGTGTCGGACCTCGGCGTTAGATCTCCTCACACAGTCGGTTCTGGGCCGTCCAAAGCTTCTACAGGAAGTTTCCTGTAGAAATACAGAACTTCCTGTAGAAAGTCCTGTAGCTTCCTGTAGGAGGCTAAACTGTGATCAAATCACGCCCAGACCTTGGAAGAGATGAGTGTTTCCGGAGGGAGTGCTGGTGAGGTCACCTGGTAGCATAGTAGGGACCCTTGTCTTTGAGTTGAGGGGCCTCTTTTCCTACATGGAATACCTGCAACCTGCATGCATTGCCACATCTTGAACTTGTTTTCCCTGTTTTTTTTTTGTTTATTATTTTTTTTTTTTTTGAAAGACAGCAGGGGCGCCTCCATGAGGTTTTCACCCTTACCATCTGCCTTGAGCGCCTCAGAGAGGTTTTCACTCAAGGGTCTTTTTCAAACATTTCCAAAGAGACAGCAGGGACGCCTCAATGAGGTTTTCACCCCTACCATCTGCCTTGGGAGCCTCAGAAAGGTTTTCACCCAAGGATCTTTATTATCCTTTTTTTTTTTTTTTTTTTAAGATCTTTAGGGTATGCCCAAAACATAGGCAGAACCCTTCTCTATGACCAGCACTGATTTTTCCACAGTTTTGATGAATTCTTGCCTTGAAAGAGGTTTTCTGTAGATCTTTAGTCGATGCCCATTGACAAGCATCGGGATGGCCTCCTCATCAATGGTCCGAATAAGAACAGATCCATTGTCATTACATTTTTCCACTGCATATGGTCCCAACCATCTGGTTCTCAGCTTCCCCTTGAAATCCTTATGCCTGGAATCGTACAACAACGCCCAATCTCCCGGCTGAAATTGCTTGTCATTGAGGTGTTGGTCATGCCACACCTTCCTCTGAAGTTGAACCACTTCTGAGTGGAGAAGGGCCTGCATTCGGTGCTCATCTAATCCATTCAGCTGTAATAACCTTTCTTGTTGGGCATGGCTGAGATCCAGGTCCAGCTGAGCTACCATCCTCAAGGTGTTGTATTCGAACTCAATTGACAGCAAAGCTATCTTCCCATAGACCAGCTCATAAGGTGTGAAGTCGGTTGTGGTCTTCCAAGTGGTGTTGTAAGCCCACATGGCCTCAACCAGGCGATCTGCCCAATCTTTCCTGCTGCTGCTCACCACCTTAGTCAAGATCCCTTCCAATGCTCTATTGGTGACTTCCACCTGCCCATTTGCTTGAGGATGATAGGGGGTGGAAGTCCTATGTTTGATTTTGTGATGAGCAAGTAGGTCTTCAATTAAGTTGGAGGTGAACTGGCTTCCTTGATCGGTGACTAGCTCTCTTGGGTAGCCAAATTTGTAGAAGATGTTCTCTCTTAAGAACTCGGCCACCTTTTCTTCTGTCGCTGCTTTGATTGCCTTGGTTTCTGCCCACTTTGTCAGGTAGTCTGTGCACACAATGATGTAAGACCTTTGCCTCGAAGGAGGATTGATTGGACCCACAAAATCCATGCCCCACTTCTCAAATGGCTCAAGAGTCACTTGAGGTTGGAGAGGCATTTCATCCCTTGGAGTCGGTTTCCCCATTCTTTGGCATCGGTCACATTGGCTAATATACCTTCTGACATCCTGATGAAGCGTGGGCCAATAGTAGCCTGCCTGCAGGATTTTGAAAGCAGTCCTTTTGGCTGCAAAATGTCCTCCACAAGGCCCGTCATGACAGGTTAGGAGGATATCAAAGACTTCCTCCTCCCTTACACAATGCCTTAAGATCTGATCAGGGCCAAGCTTGAACAGGTTGCCCCCGATCCAAGTGAATGAGGCACTCTTCCGTATGATCCTACTCTTCTCTCTGGAGGATAGGTGCAGAGGAAACTATGCTGAGACAAGGTAGTTTGCTATATCAGCAAACCATGGAGAGAGTATTGAAATAGCAAACATATGTTCATCTGGCATATGGTTTTCCACTGTTCCATCCTCTCCTGCAGGTAAATCCAATCTAGACAAAAAGTCAGCAACAACATTTTCTTTACCTGGCTTGTCAACAATAGTCAAATCAAACTGCTGCAACAAAAGTAACCATCTAATAATACGAGCATTCACATCTGGTTTATTCATTAAATATCTAATTGCAGCATGATCAGTATGTAAAAATGTTTGATATCCAGTGATATAATGTCGAAATTTGTTTAGTGCATGGACCACGGCCAAGAATTCTTTCTCAGTTACAGTGTAATTCAGTTCTGCCTTGGATAAGTTTTTGCTGACAAAGTATATGGCGTATGGAAGTTTTTGTTCAACTTGTCCTAAGGCTACCCCTGTGGCTTTGTTCGAGGCATCAGTGTGGATGTGGAAAGGTAGGGCCCAGTTTGGACCTCTCAAGATTGGGGCAGACACCAACTTGTCCTTTAATTCATTCAGAGCCTTCTGACAATTGTCAGTCCATTTAAACTCAACATCTTTTGCCAAGAGGCTGAACAATGGCGAGGCTAGCTTGCTGAAGTCTTTAATGAATCTCCTATAATACCCTGCTAAACCTAAGAAACTTCAAACATCTCTTACCTTCTGAGGAGGTGGAACCTTCTTGATGAGAGCAATTTTGTTAGGATCCACCTGTAACCCTTGGCAAGAAATGGTATGGCCTAGCACGATCCCTTCAGTCATCAAGAATTCACACTTTTCAGGACTAAGGGACAGGTTCATCTCAATGCACTTGGTTAGGACTTTTCCCAGATTGGACAATGCTTCCTGGAAGCCGGACCCATAAGGAGTGAAGTCGTCCATATAGATTTCCACCAAATCATGGACCAGCTCAGAAAAGATGCTCAAGACGGTTCTCTGGAAGGTGGCAGGAGCATTGCATAGTCCAAAGGGAAGAACTCGGTAAGTAAAGGTACCCCAAGGACAAGTGAAGGTGGTCTTATCTTGGTCTTCCAGGCTGATTTGGATCTGGTTATACCCGCTAAACCCATCTAGGAAAGAGAAAAACTTCTTCCCTGCCAGGCCATCCAACACTTGATCTATGAAGGGTAGAGGAAAATGGTCTTTCTTGGTGGCCTTGTTCAGTTCTCGGTAGTCCACACAGATTCTCCACTTCCCGTTTTTCTTGGGAACCAACACCAAAGGGGACACCCATTCGCTATCCGAAATGGGGTAAATGAATCCGACATCCAACAGTTTTTGTAATTCCTCCTTGACGATGTCCTTAAGGGCTGGATTCATTCTCCTTTGGGGTTGCCTAACCGGTTTACAGTCTTCTTTGATGTAGATGTGATGGGTACAGACCGAAGGTGTTATAGACATTTTTGTGCCTCGCGACATGGAGCATGAAATGTCAATAATTACAGGGATCCTCAGTCCCTAAACATGTTGTTCTTACCCCTAAAAGAACAAGGTCATCAAACCACAGCACTTCCAATCAGTTCTCCACCTGAAAACACTCAAAAACAGGCCATTTTTGGATCATGTCAGCTGCTCCACTGAGCATCTGCGCTGGAATGCAACTGCTCCTCCTTGTACCTGCGCTGAGAGTCAAATCTAATGAAGGCTACCTGCGCTGGGCAAGATTGGCCAAGTGGCACAGTCATTCTGCAAGGTGTCAATTACCCAGGAAGCTTCCAAACTGACACTTGGTTCATGAGATTCGCCCTGTGATGAGTAAGAGGTACTTGATCTCCATGTGTAAGCAAGGATCTCCAAGTGGACTCAAGAACTGAAGATTAACTGAAGAGGGAGAGGACACAAGGCAGCTTTATGTCAGTCTCAAGCTGACTCATCCTCTCTTCTTCTCTCCTATATATAGAGCTCTTCTATGAGGTCTAGGGAGGCAGGAATTTTGTGCAAAGCAAGGAGGTGCTGTTGGTTTACAGTTAGAGCTATTGGGTGATTGCTTATATAGAGGTGAAGAGGAGACTTCTTGCTGCTGGGGAGGTGCTGCTGGATTGGAGCCATTGATGGTTGTAACCTTCTCAGAACCCTGTTACTTTTATCAATAAAGCTTTGAATGTTCTCCTATATACTTGTATTGCATTGATGTATTGTATTTACTTGTATATTTGATTCACTCTAATCCATGCATCAGTTATGAGTACATGTTTCTTGTAGTTTCCTCTCTTGTTTTGTGCAGGATCTGTGTGTAGCTGGACCGACAAAGGGAGCAAGGAGCTGGGAACAAGAGACAAAGAGAGAGGATAAGGATCGACAAAAGCGAAAGACGCCGGTTGGTTAATCTTTTCTTCCTTCTCTCTGTACTTTCATAAAGGGAAATATCAAAGCTTTGCTTTCAGTTGTTGCTAAAGACTGTCACCTTTAGAGTAGGGATAGGGTCATCCGAGTCGGATACTTTTCCCCACAACAGAAGGATGGACTCCTTTCATCTCCTTATAGCTCCAAGCAAAAGCATCTACATGACTGGCCAACAGACTACACAACTCCTTTTCCTGGGAAGGAGATAAGGAGGAGCTGATCTTTAACGTTCTCTCAGGGCCGAACTCTACATTTTTGACTCTGGGAGTGACAGGGTTGGTCACACAAAGGTCCACTAAGGTGCTGGCTTGGGCATCCTCCACCAATTCCTCTAAGGACAATGCACTGGGAGGTGGAGTTTGGATCAAGGTCTCAATCAAATCATCCTTGGTTGGGAGGCCTCCCCTAGTGGTGTCTAGGGTGCACAAAGGTGCTGAGTACACCTCATCCTCTTCTCCTTCCTCCAACCAAAGTGGTAAGTCATGCTCTAATAAGGGTTGGGTAGGAGGGTACAGGACTAGCTGCTTGGACATAGGACCATTTTTGATGGTCATGTTTCCTGCACGGCAGCTTATGTAAGCATCTGCAGTGGCTAACCAAGGCCTTCCCAAAATAAGGGGGTATCCAGTAAGCTTTGCCTTTGGTTGCAGAACCAAGAAGTCTGCAGGGTACTCCCAAGAGTCAACAGAGACCAAGACATCCTCTACAATCCCTTCGGGAGTCACGGTGGAGCGATCTGCTAGTTGTAGGACTGTCGAGGTCTTTCTCAAGGAACCCTGAAGGTTGAGTTTGAGCATGGTATCTCTGGTCATCACATTAATGGCAGCCCCCAGATCAATCAATATGTGAGGTATGATGGTGCCATTGATGTGGACATCCACTATAGGACTCCCAGGATCCAGATACTTTGGGCAGATGGCCTGCCCCAACATAAGATCAGACAGTTGTCCTATGACATTGATGGTTGAAGCATCTCTTTTTCGCCTGCCTGGGTGTCTGAAACACTTTTCCTTAACCAGTTTGTTGTATATCAGTACATCTTTGATGGCTTGGAGAAGTGGTATCCTCACACACAACTGTTTGAGTTCTCCCAGAAGCTCATCCTCTTCTGGGCTGGTTGCGTGGTGGCCGTTAGTCTCTCAGGAAAGGGTGGAATGGCCTTTGGTTCACTTTCCTGTTTATCTTCCTCGTCCTCTGGGGGAGGAGGTTGGCGATCCGGAAGAGTCTTTCCAGATCGCAGATTGATCTCCTGGATCTCCACAGCATAGGTAGGGCATGATGTTTCCCCAATATATACCTGCTGGGCCTGTCTGTTGTTGGGGTTCGGGTTCGGTTGAGCAGGCATTTTGGGTTGCCTTGGAGGAGCAGGAGGTAATGGTTGTGGTTGAGCTGGGGGTGGAGGCAAAATGGCGGGAGGAGTAATGTACTGGGGCCTCTACCCCGATTGAGGCGCATTCCACTGAGGCTGTGGCTGGGCATGTGAGTGAAACGAAGGAGTAGTGGGATGAGTATGGTACTGAGGCGGGTAAGACCATGGAGGAGGTATAGACCAGGAAGGATGAACAAGGGGTCCCCAGGAAGGCATAGGAGCAGATTGGTTGGGGCTGTAATAAGCTTGGGGTGTCCCTTGCATCCCCTGTTGGTAAGGTCTGGGTCCATGTGGCCTCCTTTGGTTGAGGAAATAGAGAGGTTCAGTGGGTGCTTCTGTCCCTTGATACATGGATTTAAGCCCGGGTAAGGTTGGACATTGGTTTGTGGGGTGGTCCTCCTCACAGACAAAACATACCTCAACCGAATGTAATGGGCACTTGTTCTTAGGGTGTTTCCTTGTACACCTAGGGCAGAAGATAGCCAAAGCCCTCTCAGCTTCCTCTTTCTTCTGCTGGATTCAGAATGTATCAAGTTGCATGGCGATGGTCTGTCTCACCTCACTCTTGAGGTCCTCTAATTGATTTGCAAACTCATGTTTGGAGAAAGGAATACCAGCTGAGAGGAGGTTTCCTCTACCTCTTTTTCGGGCTGCCCTAGAGTGGTTTCTAAACACAATCTTTATGTCCTCATAAGGCAGTTGGTAAATATCTCCTCCAGCTAGCATGTGAAGGGTATCTAAGAGGTCTTCAGGGACTCCTCGGAGCAGGACCAACTTAAGAGATTCAGGGTCAAGTGTGCACCTGGCCCGTTTATAGCTAAGTTGGAACCTTTCCTCGTAATCTTCTAAAGACTCATCATTCCCCATGGTCATCCGAAAGATTTCTCCCTTGGTTTCCTTGGACCTACAGTAGTCCCGGTATTTGGTATTGAAAGCTTGCTGCATCTGGGCCCAAGTGGTGATAATGTTCCCAGGTAAGCCCATGAACCAACGTAGTGCTGCATCCTTAAGGGTAGAGGGGAAGAGTTTCAGTTTTTGCTCATCCTCGGTATAGTCATAGGTTCGACAAAGGATGGCAAACTCAAACAGGAAGGTATCAGGTTCTTCAGTAGTCAGTCCATGGAAGTGAGGTAAAGCGGAGGGGATGATATTCTTCATTTTCATGTCTCCATTGGTCTCTTGGATGGGGAAGGCACCTTCAATTCTCTCATCTTCTCCCCTATGTTCAGCCATAGCTTCAGATGGAGTGTTCTCTAACTCTTCTTCTGCTATAGGATATTCGTATATCTCAGGAGGTTCACCTATAGGTTCTTCTGGATCACTGTCACCAAAGAAGAGAGAAGGGTGACTCAGTGATGTGGTGGGGGTGTTGGGTAAGAATTTGCCTGTTTTATCTCGATTCCTACGAGGCATGAAATGAAAAGACTTCTGATTGCTTTTGTTTTTCTGGTACCTGCAAAACTGAAACAGATTAAACTGCAACTAACTATCTTGCTGAAATTGAAATGCGGAATTGAAATGAAAACATGAAAGAACTAATCTATTTTGCTCAAATGAAATTGCGGAATTAAAATGCTAATCTACGCTTGCAGAAATGAAATGCTAATCTATGCTTGCAGAAATGAAATTGCGGAATTGAAATGTTAATCTATGAAAGCAGGAAATGTCTATACTACTTTTGCAGAAAGGAAATTGCAGAATGGAAATGAAATACTACTTAGCAGAAGGCGAGAGTACTTAGTAGAAGGCGAGAGTAGGAAAGTAGAAGAAAAGCAACAATCACTAATACTCTGACGCTTCCCCAGCAACGGCGCCAAAAAGATGGTGGGCTCCAGTATTGTAGCAATAATGCTACAACTCTTGGAGCTTCCTTCTTCAATTTTATCAACCCGGTAGTTCGTAACAAACTTGGAAGCGACGGTGCTGTATGCACAAGTACTAGCTCTTGCCGCAGCTGTCACTTGGTCAGCTGGCACAAGTCCGCTAGGGGATCAAGCCAACTTCTATGAGCTCTTAGAAGAAGCTTTTTAACTGATGGACGAAAGCTAACTCAAAGGAGGCTAATCTATTTGCAGAAAGGAACTGAAAGTCAACAAGGAATGCAAACCCTAGCAAACCCTAATTCTACCAGCTAGTCATACTGATGCAGAGATGGGAATGTAAAATACTGAAAGAGATGCCATTACTTTTATGAAGGTAAGATTCATGTGTCTAGACTACCTTTATCTGAAGAAAACACTTTTTGTATTTTTGTTTCAATTATTAGAATTATCATGCATGTGCTTTTAACTATCTTTTTCCTGTGCAGAGGTGGATCAAGGAAGAGGAAGGCTTGAAAAAGGTTGGGAAAGTTCAGATAGGGTCTAAGGGGTCCGTAACACCCTTCCAGAGAGTTTCACAAAGTTTGGCTACCAAGAGACCGCGTTTATGAGCTTCTACAGGAAGTCTGCAGGGGTTCTACAGGATGTTTCAGAATTTCTACAGGATGTTCAGTAATTCCTACAGGATGTTCTACAATCGGATTTTGGGTGATGGGTGAGTGGAAGAGGCTGCATGGGTGGATAGGGAGGTAGGAGAGGGGTTTGTAATGCCTTAGTGACCGAGAGATGAGATGATGAGGGGGTGTGCTAAGCTAGTTTGTCTGGAGGAGAGTAGAGGGAATGGAAGGCCGAAAAGGTAGGATAACGTGGGCAGTAGAGTAGTTGAGAGACAAGGGGTCTAATTGGGAGATGAGTAGTTGGCCTGGGCAAGGCTTAGAAGGAGGAGAGGGTGAGGGAGTAGCACTGCACAGTGCAAACTGAATCAAATCATCCACGTCTTGCATATAATCAAAACATTCCTAACTGTTTAATGGAACCAATGAACAACAACGTTATTCTTAAGGAAAACCATGTATGGTACTGAAGCAAAGAAACATTCCAAGAGGTATGAACGCATGGAAAACTTCTACAACCGAAAATATTGCACCAAAGATTTGCATGAACACGTAAACCAATGTTTTTGGTGGGTGGCACTGTCTGCAATTCCAGCCTCTAGAAAGAGGTGAAAATGAGTGTGCAAGCAACCCTTTTTTGGAACTTTTGTCAACTCCAATCTCTTCACTCTATTCTAAATAGCTGAAGCAACTCTATCTTCTAACAATGACCTACTTAACCACACCAAGAAATCTAATTCAGCAAACTGCGTTTCAAATGCATGTAAAGAAAACCATAATGCTGAAAGAAAAGATAAGAATACAAAAGAAGGAGGCCTTAGGCTCTCAGGTTGGGCCCAACCCCGAGAGCTGTGGCTCCTTTTAAAAACTCAGGACTGAGATCAAATAGGATTGCTTTCCATTAAAAAATAATAATCGTAAGTCAAATAGCATGCCAATAATTGGCTACAAAAGAGCAAAACCAAGCTAGCAGCTCGTAGTGCAGAATGTGCAACAATGTTTCAAAAGTCCTTTTCAAAGGCTAAAGCCTTAGCATTTATACATCACGAGGCCCCAAGCTGGCCTCCTAAATTAGTGGGACTCGGCTGACCAAACTAGGAGTGAACTGCTGCTTCCTCAAAATCCGTTTGGCTGCCTTCTAATCCGGTTGTGGTGGCTGTTAGAGCTCGGAGTTGGGGGTGAAGATCCCGAGGAAGGCCATTTAATGCTGGACAACCCTCCTACGAATCCTCAACCCCATCTTGGCTGTCTCCTGGTCCTTATCTGCTCGGTTTTGTTCCAATCATGTGTCAAAAAACCTGAAATGAGCACGTGTTAGCCACCTAGGAATAGTGACTGCCCTTATTCGTACAAATGACATAAACATACTAAAAAATGATGCATAAGTTATGAAAAATGAAGGATTGAGCAAAGGTAGTTAGGCCAAATGAGCCCAAAATGTTACCAAATTTGGGGCTCATCAAGCACCTCTCAACGCAATAAAATAACGTATTATCAAATTAAATAATGTAATATAGAAGTAAAATCCAAATAATTGATAGAGTCAAATACTAACATATATTTTATTCTCAAAGCTGATATCTTTACCATAAATCATAAGTAAAATCAAATTGAATAATATCAACCACATAAGTATATTTATTATATTGGAACATATCTTTTTAATTTCAATTTTGATTTCAATCTTTTAATTATAATTAACATTGTAATTGGTTGTTAGTTATATATTAATTGGTTGTTTGTTTGTTTACTTTTTTTTCTCGGAAGAGAAAAACCGACTAGTTATATTAGAGAATGAGATATACTAGTACATTTTGGTTAAGTCAAGAAAGATAATCATATTTCTATCATCACATCTGATAATCCCTTAGCTGGATGTTCACTTACTAGACTAATATGCTGACAATAGATACCACATAAACGTAAACCTTTTCTACATAGAAGTGAGTCAAGAAGTTCAATCTGAAATAAATTAGGATAGGATATAATTTCACCCAACACAAATTAAAAGCAATCAAAATTTCTCCCAAACATAGGTGCCGCTATGGAAGAGCAGTGCAACCATCTTCTTGGATTTCACCATCAATTTAGAAACTGAAAAAAATGGAGCCTTCAACATCAGATTGACCAACTTTGTAAAGAGTATCTGCAGTCCTATTCGATTCCCTGTAAACATGTCGAAATGTCGAAACTATGGAATGTGTTAATAAGAGCATTGGTGCGGCCCAAGCATCCTTGAAGATCCGGTGGATCAAATGTCGTCGAACTCGTAATGCCATCTATTAGAGTTTTCGAGTCTACATAGACATGGATATGTTGCAATAACTTCTCCCTAACATACCAGAGAAGTCCCCACAAAGCTACTGTTTCTGCCCTGGAGTTGGTATCCATCCCCCCATGCCAATGTAACTTATCATGTGAGTTTTCACTAATTTGTAGTCACACTTTGCATCCACAACATCCCCGCTGGGCCACACCATCAAAATAACTTGCTGACATGTAAATCCAAGGGGCATGTACCAAGTTGAAAGATCCTTCATGGTCAACAAGCGAGGTTCTAGAGTCTCCAACCATGTAAGGATTTTGTAACATATCCAAACAACATTAATCGAGGTCCCTTAAAAATTGTAATGATTATGTGCCTTCCAGGTTTCCCAGATGACATACAATGGGATGAATCTATGCATACCATACCTGGACGTTCCCCATCGTAAACATTGTTCAACAATAGTAAATTGCCTGAAAGAGATCTTGCAGTAAGATAGAACCTATGACCAAATTTGAAGAGTGACATGAAAAAAAAGAAACAGGTGTGAAACAAATTCATTATCCCCGCCACACAGTGGGCACCGTCCAGGTCCCTAAAAGCCTTGCTTGTAGATATTGTCCCAAGCCATCCAAGTGAATAAAATAATCTTCAGGGGGGGGGTTCCACCGCCAAATAGAAAGAAACCATGGCGGCGTCAAATAGTCGTATATATAATTCATGATGTACCTGTAATTGTCAACCACCTCCAAAGAGCCATGTTTGAGTATACCAACCCATGAGAGTGAGTCCTCTCTCGCATTCCTAAATAGTCCAACTCGTTTGAGATCATTGATGTAGCTATTCCACTCCAGTACAATAGGTCCATGTAAACTGATTTTCTCAGCCTCCTTCCCTATTAGATATAATCTGTTCCACTTGCTAATCACTTGATCCAAGAAAAATAGACCCTTTTGTTGTAACACCACCATAGTGCCATCAAAAATTCAGGTGGGGTTACATACACCCAATATATGATCTCGTCCAACGATAATCATATTTCCCTGACCAAAAGACGATTTTACTCTCTGTAGAAACCAATTCTTTATCTTCTGCAAGCTCTACCAGATGTATGATCCCTCCCTTTTGCCAATATCCCATTTTGAGCCAGTTTATGAGATACCTTCGCTTTAGATATTTTGTTTTAATTATCTCCCCCCAAATGCCAATACCAAATAGAGATCACCAAAGTGACTTCAAGAGAAAAGACCAACCAAATATTTGGGTGTTCAGAATACCCCAACCACTGAGCTCCTTTGGTATGGAAATAATATCCCATTTGACCAAGTGTATTTTCCGATCCATATCAATCCCAAACCATAAGGAGTGGGATAAAATAGAGAGAATCTTAGAAATAATGTGACAAGGGAGTGTAAAAAAATGTGTCCAATATGTAAATAGTTGTTGTAGGATGACTTGAACCAAGGTGAATCTCCCTCCGAGAGAAAGCCAACAAATGTGTCCAACACTTGAGCTTATTCTAGAATTTAGTAAGTATCCAGGTCTAATCCTTCGATTTGTAGTTGTTGGGCTTTAACCTAAATCCCAAATTAGTAAGGCCCTCCTTAAGAGGTCTGTTGTCCAAACCAAAAATTCCTGGAATATAATCAGTATTCGAAAGGTCCCCACTGGAGAAATAAGGACAAATTTATGACCATTTGAAATTAGTCCCAAGGTCTCTCCATAACGGTGGAAAATGTAATGTAATGCCTCCCACTGTACCCTGGAAATCATTCTAAAATTAAGAATGTCATCGACAAAGAATAAATGTGAAATACAAACCTCATGTGTCATTTTCAAACTGCAGAACGTCCCCAAAGCCTTTGATGTGTTTATCTTCCTACTAATGCCATCCATAACCATAATGAAAAGAAGGGGCAAGAGGAAGAATCCCTGCCTCAATCCCCTACCCACTCGAAAAAATATGTGGGGTATCCATTTATAAGAACCATGAACCATGCCTTATTCACGCATGCCATAATCCACTCCAAATTTTAAATCTCTAGCCTAATCTTCAGAAGGATTATTCAAGGAAAAGACTAATCCACACAGTCATATGCCTTTTGGACATTGACCTTCATTATCACCACTTCCAACATTTTAGTCTTAATGGAGTGTATGCACTCCTGGGATATTGTAATGGCATCATGAATAGACCTGTTGTGGAGACAACCAAATTGTTCCCTGGAAATTTGAGTCGATAATATCTCCTTGATCCGATCGATGATAACCTTTGAGATAATCTTGTAAATAATATTGCATAAATAAATCGGCCTGAAATACATGAAAGAGGATGTATTTGAAACTTTGGGATGAGAGCAATGAAAGTAGAATTTATGGAGTCTGAAATGTGCCTCGTGATATGAGATTCTTCTACTATCTACAACAAATCCTGTCCCATGAGGTCGAAAAGTTGAAGAAAAATTTCCATTGTCTAGCCATCCGAGCCATGAAATTTATCCTTTGAAAATTATTTCAACACCATAATAATTTCGTCATTAGATACCGGTGTATAAAGTGCTGCATTAGATTCATTATTGAATATTAGAGGGTATTCCTCCGCACCCCAAAGAAGATTCTAAATGTGTATCTCTTCCCTAGATTTGAAGTGGTTCTGAAAGTAAGTTACGCATTTTTTATGGATCTCATTGTTGGAGTAAACATATTCCCCATCACCCCCCCTGATGTGCCATATGGTGTTGATGTTCTTTTTATGGCATGAAAATCACTGGAATAATTTTGTATTTATGTCCCCCTCTTTGATCCATATGACCCTGCTTTTTAATCTTCATTAGCTTCTTGTACCAGATGTACATGCCTTTTCTTTTATTCTAATACTTTCATTCTTTCCATAGTTTGCAATGTGGGAGTCATATGCAACATATTGTCACCATTTTTTTGGATTTCCTCAACTAGTGCCTTCAGTTCCCTGTAGACAATGTTCTTTTTTTTTACGCTCCCATATACGAACATGGCTCTTCAAAATATTTAGTTTCAGAGAGATATTTTCCATAGCTGATAGTCCCAATTGTACTGCGCATGATTTCCAAACCTTCTCAACCAGCTTTATGAAGTCTTCATCCTTGAGCCATATTCTATTAAACTTGAAAGGAATACCCTTTCTAACTGATTCCGCTCAACATTGTAAAACAATCAAACAATGATATGAAATGAAGGTCTTTTCCACCCTAGATCTCAAATTTCCGAATAATTCAATCATATTTTCATGTACCATAACTTTGTCCAACCTCTTACCGATGTACTCACTTCCACATCTACCATTGTGCGAGATAGACTCAACACGGACAATGCATATAGTTGTTATATATATATATATATATATATATATATATATATATATATATATAATGAAATGATATTTTAACATCCACGAGACTAAAAATAGTCTATGGGACTATTAGTTCCCTGCTTTTTGTCTTTTGCAATTCAATCCTTTTCTTGTTCAAATTGATGATGAGCTGACCCAACTTTCCAACAATCTCCTCACTGAAAAGACAATGCCAAGAAACTGATGCTAGCATATTCCCATAACTTTCTTTGATGTCTTTGAATGCATCACATTGAAAAATGAAATATTGTTCCAATTCCACTACCCCAGACGTGAAAAATGTACACACCCGTTCTTCCCAATCTTCTGTAAGCCTTTTCCATCATCATTTTTCACACCAAAGTTGATGCGAGTTGGTTCTTAATTGAGCAATATGAACTTTTTCCCTCCACAGAATGCTAGCTCCAATGAACTCTTTTTGTTGTAGATCACATATAGGGTTGAATTACTCAATGTACTGCTTCTTTCTACCCAACTCTTTTCCCCATACCCGTTTACGAAACTTCTCATAACAAAATCCTTTAGCTCCTTGCTATTTGTGGGACAAGAATTGAGGTAGATATTCCATTTTTGCATCCATATGTAGTTTTGGTTCATCCATGTTTTCTTTCTTTCAGTCATGCATTCATTGAAGATAACATTAGGCCATCTACCTACTCCCATTTTCTCAATTCTTTTTAGATATCTTATGTGCTGCACCATATCAATTGCTTTGATGTGAGTTGGTCTTGTTTCACTCAACATTATCTCATAGGATACCAATTTTTTTTATTTTGAACTTGCTCATGATCAAGCGTTTTTGGATTTTCTCAATTTGTTTCCATTTTGAGATGAGGGTGTTGCTAGCTCACAATTCACACCCATATAACATCACTGGACAAACTAGGAGTCCAAAAAGCATTATAGTTGCTTTCCAAAGCCATAATCCTGCCTCTCTACATCTGTTTTGAAGAGCATATAATGCTTTCCACCCTCCTAAAATTCTCTTCTTTCTGTAGTCCTCCCAATTAAATATTTTTTTGAAATCAATCCCAAGGTATTTGTACTCATTTACTTCTTCAAGAATGTTTACTTCAAAGAAGAACGTATGTTGGCTTTACTTCCTTTTATTAGAGAAAATCATTATTTTGGTCTTTCTAGTATTGACTTGCATCCCCACTTCTCTACAAAAATGCTCAAGGATATATAGGTGCATTTGCAATCCATGGGCCAATTTAGAAATCAATACAAGATCATCTGCATATAAAAGAAGCTTTATCACAAACTCCCCCAACTGAACACCATCTCCACCTTGCAGATTTATCCACTCTTCCAGTTTATCAATATATAAGCCAAAAAGAGTAGGAGATAGAGGGAAACCTTGCTTGACTCCAATGTTGCTTCTAAAGCTTTCTTAAATACCTACTGAGGTTCTAATTTTGACTTTCACTTCTTCATAAATTCTATGGACAATGACTCTATAATGCAAAGGAATTTCAAGTTATTCCATTCTATGCCACAACTTATCTCTAGGGACTGTGTCAAATGCCTTTTTGAAGTCAACAAAGCAGCAAAATGCTTCTTCTTTGTCCTCCCAAAACTTTTCAACAATGTGTCTCAATGTGATACCATGATACATTGTAGAATGCTTTGGCCTAAAACCCGCTTGTCCTCTTGCCCTCTTTTCTTTTACTTCTGCCCACTTACTGATTCTATTTTCTACCATGCTGCCGAAAAGCTTTGCAAACAAAGGATTGATCATAATGGTTCTATAATTGGAAGGATTATTAATGTCTCCACTTTTAAAAAGGGGTATTTCTAGGCTAGTTGTCTAGTCCCTTGGGAATCCTTGCTGAATGATGTTGTTAAATATTTCCATGATGTGTGGTGCAAGAGTGTTCATTCCCCATTTTAGATACTTTGCTTGAAGCTCAACCAAGTCCTTTGCCTTTCCTGTTTTCAACTTCTTAATTCCAATCTCCACCTCTTGTAACATGAAGAGCTTTGTGGTTGTGTTAATCTTGGAGGGATACCCCGCCTATGATTCTTTCTCAGAGAGTTGCTTTTCATATTCAAACCATTGTTGGGCTGTAATATTATTTTTGATTTGCTTCTTCCTTGGTTGAAATTCCTGCCATAAAAGCTTTGGGTTATTCTTGCTTATATATATTAACTCTTATCACCTTGTTTGCATGAACTCATCTTTTCTAATTTTTAGTATCTGCTTATATAAATTTACATTCATCTTCTCCTTGCCTGCCTTTTTCAAGGTTCTCCTTGCCATTTTGCATTCCTCATCAAACCAAGCATTTACAGGAAAACAATTTGATTCTGATTTCCTATTTTTTTCTCTTTTTCACTTCTCAAGTGAACTTTGGATTATATTTGTTAACTCATGACTGTTGAAAAATTTGAAACCATTTTTCTCCTTCTAAATTAATCTCTCTAACATTTTCTTGACGATAGTACAATTTTCTTGTATTAGAAGATTTGTTCCCCTTGATAGTGATTGCCAAGAGCATTGGGTTTTTGTCCCATTCTGTCTTTCTTCTAACCATGATAACTTTATATAAATTGGGTTATGGTCCGATTTTAAGTCCCAAATATGCTCTCCAATATTAACTTTATCTATCTTTTCTATCAAGCTTTGTGAACACATCACATAGTCAATGACACTTGCCCCATTGTATGTGTTGCAAGTGAAGTTCTGAGACCTATTCCATCTATCTAGACCATTGCAAATAATTAAGTTGAAAGCCCCACACAGTGTAAGCAACTCCTCTCCAAAATGATTGCTAAATTTTTCATCTTCTGAACACCTCACCCATTGGGGATTCTCCTCTTCAATGAGCCAAATAGGATTGTGATCCTCTTTACAAAAAGAATACTAGCTTGATGATTTGATGTTCTAGCATTGAAATATCCCACTAAAATAACTTCTCCCTATTGAGAGTACACAACAATATCTTGCTTTAAAGCTGCATACAGATCCTTGTTGTCTAGCCCCTTATTTTTGTAAGTTTTTGAGACTTGAGGGGCAAAATAATATGCTGCAATTCTTATGTGATTCTCATTCTCTGATATTTTGAACCATAAATATTGTTTATTTGCATCTTATTTAATTAACTGAATGTGATGGCCTTATTTTTCTTTCACTAAAACTAGTATTCCCCCATACCCTTTGCCATTTTCTGCTACCTTGTTCCAAACTACTAACTTCAAATAACCGTCAAACACAGGAGTTTTGCAACCATCATGTTCATGAGTTCTCGTGAGACAAAATATGTCTCTACCTTCCGCAATAGGCCCTAACCTAGGTCCCCTCTTCCAAGGGTAACCTCGACAATTCCAACAAGCTAAACCCTGGGTAGGATTTGACTGCTACACAGTTTGGCACATAAGACTCAAATTTGAGTCTTCACCCCTTTTCATCCATGTTGATCTTCTTGTTTTCCTCCCTATCATCGAATTCTCTGCTTTTTATTTACTGCTAGCTTGCTGCCCTGTTTTTCCCAGAGGCCCAAACACTGCAATAACTACTTTACCATTGTACAACCATGCCCTTTTCCCTTCATTTCTTGCTGCTCTAATTTTCTCCACTTCTTCCCTTCTCTCCTCTTGTTGTTTGTTGGTTAAATATTCATCTAGGAAGAAGTGCGAGCTTTTCAAGAGTTTATTTTTTCCCAATATTTGGTGTCTGTCTTGCACGCTTGTCATGGTGACTTTTATGGGTTGAGGCCTCTCTTCACATATCTTCCCCACCCTCCTTGCTTGGAAAATTTTCCCTTTCTAGTGTAGTTTCTCTTTCAGAAAGTCTCTTGTAAAATTGAGAGTACTGTCGTTATTCTCATAATCTCTTATTCCCTTGATAATAAAATTTGATTCCATGTCCTTTATTTCTTTGTGTCCTTTTTCCTGTGCTCTATGATAACTTGCATCTTCTGCTTCCTTTTTCCTTATGTAACCGTTAACGTCTTCATCCTTAAATTTGATTTCTGTTGCACCGTCTTTCCTATTGTTCTTTTTTTCCCGCTCTTTTGGAAGGTCTGTTTGTTGAGATACTTGTGTAACTACCCGAGTTTCCTTAGAAATGATCACATCCTTGTTTGCTACTATTGATTCTTTCATGGTTTTCCACTCTACTTTCATGATTTGCCATTCTTGTTTTCCTGTCTCTAGAGCCTCTTGTAACATTGTTACTTGCTCTTTTAAAATTCTATTACCTTCCATTAAACACCAATTTGCAAATTTAATAAATCATTCTTTTAATAAACTTTTCAATGAAATTATAAGTGATTTCAGTTAACTCAAATGGTTAACAATTAACTTTTCAATGTAGTGATAAATTGATGGTTTTTATTTTGCACTTCCTGGGAGAAGTTGCAGAAAAAAGGGAAGTTTATTTTTACCAATTGTTCTATTGGGAAAGGCTATAGGCATACCCAAATGTTGCATGATACACACAACGTGTCCCATCCCCTTGCTCTATGCACAAGGAGTTCAGATCAGAATTACTGTGTGCCTGAGTAGGAATTTTCCCTTAAAATATTAAATTATTTTTAAATAACTTAAAATAAATTACTTATCAATTAAAAAAAAAATTATATAATTAAAAACAAATTGTTTTTCTATTGATCGAAGGTTGACTAGTCTTTAATGTGAAGTTTCATGCTTTTGTGTGTCATCAAAAGCCACCTGGTTGACATGCATTGTTTTGATGCTATCCTCAGCCACCTGGTTGACCACTTGGATGAGATGCCTCAAGTCGCGAAGTTAGGTAACAGTGACACAAGATTACATCAAGTTAGAGATTGCATTTTCGTGGCTAAGAACGCATGCAGAATACAATAAATTGAACCATGATAGACTACTAGGTCAACTTTAAGTAGACATTTATCTCAATCTCGAATTGAGTGTGCCTATATTCCATTAAAGGGCATACATTCAATTGTTAGGTAATGGTTGGATTTGGATTTGGACATGGAGCAGTCTTTAATTGATGCAGGAGCATTCAGGCCTAGTCAGCAATGTGATGGCATGATCACATGTTGTGACTAACAAGGGGTTGGAAGATAAGAGATTGGTTAATTTTATTTATTTAAATGTGTGAGAGTGTTTATTTATTGTAAAATATGAGAAAAAGGGTATAGTGGTTGATTGATCCTCCCTATGTGGAGACCAGGTCAAATAGTTAGATTTATTTGGTTTGAATAGGATATGAGGGATTTGAAAGCTTGATTTAGCATTTGATTAGAAAAGAGTGGAGTTGAAGAGATTCTCTAGGAAAGAGTGAGATATTTCTGGATTTGAACCAGAATTGGTTCATGAATCCACTTTTGTATAAATATAGTCTTTTTGTATAATTCATAAGTTAGCTAGGTTAGCTGAAGAGATCAGCTAAAGGTTAGGAGAAAGAGGTTAGCTAGGTTGGAGTCGAGTAAGAGAGAGCAAGGATTTCAAGAAAAAAACAGGGGGTTTCTTTATTGCTGTAATCGAGCCAGAGGGCTAGACCCTTTAACTATATTGTATTGAATAAATAATTCTGTGTGCATGAATGTGTTATTTCTCTTGAAACCTTCGCTTGTCTTTGTATATTTGTCTGTGGATCAAATTAAGTATTCTTCTCTGTTTTTATGCCCAAAGTTGTAAATTGCAGCGTCCAAAGCATAACAGGGGTCCTTAGTGTTAATAGTAGTGTTTGAGCAGTATTAATCCCATTCGTTGATCCAAAGGTATCATAGATTGTTATATATGGAGTTGTGGTTGTGAAAACAAAGTAACACAGTGGAACTGTGTTAAAGCGCAAAGTTCATCACAAAAGGAACGCGATCAAGTGAAGAGACGGAATAAAGACTATAAGGATCAATACACATGACCCGTTAGATCTCATGGATCAATGGACCGGATTAAATCACTTGAAGAAGGAGCGCAGGCGTTAATCGGTGGAAGGCGGTTTCCATACCCGGTAAGCGGAATATCGGGCGGCCGAAAAGTGGTAAGTGGTATTTAGGGCTGGTCACCCGATACCATTCATCAATCGACACGTAGCAGTGGAGGAGAGAGTAAAAACCACTTTATCGGGTGGTTAACCATCGTGCAAGTGGTCCACTCGATATTGATGTCAACCATTAGGTTAAGTGGGGTTGATTGAACAATATTTGGTCAGATCAGGTGAAGTGTAAACCGTTGGATCGGAAATCGTATTGACGGTGGAGAATAACGCTGAAAAGGTTTGGCATTAGTGGACGCAAGAGATTTGTATATATAGCTTTAATGAATTTGAAGTTCGGCTTATGTGTGTTGAGCGGGTTTTCCGTGTATTCCTTTGTATTCCGAGTTTTGATTGGTTACGGTGTTATGTGAATTACGCTTATAATAGCACTTCTGATGCAAATGTGGCCTTAGCTTATAGGTCCACATGGGGAATTTTGAAGGGATGTCAGTCAGCTGGCATCATTTTGGTATCAGAGCTAGATCAATGCTCTGTAGAGATTGGTTGAGAGATTGAATTTTAATTCCAGCATATGTATAATTGCACTTAAGTGAATCTGATACAGATGGGGATCAGACTACAAAGGCCACTGAGATCAGAATGGGGAAACAATGAACTTCTGATGAAGGTCTGGTAAGAATGTTTATTTTGGTAATTTTGCAGAGATGTGTTTTGAATGTATAAAGAACAACAAGGGATTGAAATTTCAAAGGAGAAGATGTTTTCCTTTCAGGAAAATGAAATTTCCATGTAAGTTGATTGAATGATTGGTTGATTTAAAAGGTAAATTGAAATGAAAGTTTTAGAAGTTAAAGCTAAATAGCAGAGTGGTTTGCTATGGAATTGAAGTCATTTAAATGATTTGAAGAATTTTGTGAAAATTGAGAATGATTGAGGATTTCTTAAAGTATTGTTGAAGACAATGATATTGATAGATGAAGGAACAACTAGACTGAAGGTTGGATTCAATAGATCTGAAAAGAGAGTCATTGCAAGGAATGAATTTTGGAATTTGTAGAAGCAAAACATGATTTGCTTACAAACAGGTTATCAGAAGGAATTGACAGTGTCTGTCATGAATTGGTAAAATAATTGAAATTCAGATCTAATCTTAATTGATCTTGAAAGTTGAAGAGTCCATTATGAAAAGTAAAATGGGAAATAGTTGTTGGCTGTATGGAGTCTTTTGAATGGAAAGTCTAAATGAAATAGTGAACAGATGAATGTTTTGGCAAAGATTTAACTAATGGAATGGGAATTAGTTTTATGACATATTTGAAAGAAAAGTTGCAGGTTTAAAAGGTTACTTTGATGTATCTTGAGATAAGATTGTGCAGGTCAGTGGAAGTAATGGAATTGCTGAAAGGTAGAATGAGTTGTACCAGCATCGTAGCATATGAGTTATGTTAAAGAATATAGATCAAGAAGAACTCTCAGATGAGTAAAGGTGATAGTACCCAACATTAAATTAAATTACTGAATGAAAGAAGGAAGTGAGCAATTGAAGACGCAGAGCCTAGAGTAAGGAGTGCTCAAGAGGAGATGAGAACAACTTCCAACTGTGGTTGGGTAGAAGTTTTTGAGGTAGCTCCACAATTGTGATTGTGGATAGGAGACAACAATTCCAGCAAGGGAACACTAGGTAGAATTGTTAGTCAGTGAAAGGTTCGAGGAAAGAACCAATAGGTGCCAAAAGGATAAACTCAGGAAAGTTTGGGGAGGCATGAAGGAGACTTGTTACTGATGAAAAAGGCTAGTTGCAGCTCACTAGTGAGCAAGGAAAGTTCACCAAAGGAAGAAATGGAACTGACTATTGATAGTTATGATAGGAGTACAGAGGAAAGTCAGAAGCAGAGGAAAAAGAGTGCTGAAGCAGTTGGACTCAAAGGAATGAGTAAAGAAGAAAGGAACATAGAGTTGGTTGAGATGAAGATAGAACTCAGTTGTTTGAAGAAGTTGGTATTGAAGGGAATTAGAGAAAAATGGAAACAAGGATTTTATGTGGAAAAAAGAGTTAAATGGCCTATCAGAGAATTGTTTGCTAAGAAATTAATACTTCGAATAGTTGAGAATGAGAGGAATGTGTTGGTAGCATCCTCACAGACAAGAGGATCTCATATTTTTGGGATTAATTATTTCTGTGAATGTAAAATTGCAGGTATGCAACCTAATGAATTTGAATCTGTGTATGAAAAGGTGAAAGAGGTAGAGGCAAGAAAACCACAAAAGGAGATGCATAAAGACTTTCAAGACTTCAATTGGTGGAAGAAATTGAAAGGTATGGCTGAATGGTTGTGTCTTTTCTTAGTAAAAGCATATTGGATCATATTTGAAGGAATTTTAGCATGGATAGGAGACCAATGGGAAATGGAAAAAGGAAAGGAAACAAATGCATTGTAGTTTTGTGAAGTGAAGAGAAGGAAAGTTGAAACAGAGAATTTAGCTGAAGAAGTTAAGTCAAGGAAATCTTTGAAAGATCAAAGTCTTATCAGAGAAGAGGAAGAGGCATTGTTGTCTTATTTGGATAGATTGAGTGTTGGGAAAAATTGTGTAGAACAGAAATATATTCTACAAACCTATGATGAAGTTGCCAAGCATAGTCAAGAAGTTGCAGTCCCAGAAGTTTTCTTTGATGAGGAAGAAATCAGAGATGTTGAGGAAGAATTTCTCAATAACTTAGTGAACTATCAGAATAGTTCAGAGAAGCATGAGGAATTGATCACTGAGGCTTCAAATGAAGAGCCTTGTATCTTTGAAACTAACATGTTGTGTATGTTTTCAGGTTTGATAGGTGATGAACAACAATTGGAAAATGTGCTTATGCATGTTGATGAAGAAGTGAGATTACTGGAAGAAATGGCTGAAACAGAAAGATATTTTGAGCATGTATTTAATAATTTTGAGAATGATGGTATTGACAGGGAAATTGTCATGATTAAAGAAGCTGAAGATAAGCAAATGAAAGTTTGTGATGATAATGAAATATCTTCAGTAGATAATCAAAATGAAAGTATTATGGAAATTGTGAAGGAATATATGATGATGTTGATAGATGCAGAAGTTCAGGAATTCTGTGATTTTAAAGTGGATTATTTTTATGAATCTGTAAACCATGAAGAAGCTTTAGAAAACCAAAATTTTGTTTCTGATGTAGGAAAAGATAAAACAACATCATTTTGTTGCAATGGTATAAGTATAGAGGATGAAAGGATACTTCACAATGATATGCTCTAAGAAATCCTAGCTATTGAATTGTTGAATGATGGGCTTGTGCTCGAACAAGGAACACTGTGTAATGCAGAGGAAAGTATTGGAATGAAAATTGATGACAGTTTCATAACTTTTGCAGAAGGATAGTATAAAGATTTGATGGCAGAATTATCTATGGAGATTGAAAACCATAGTTATTTTGAAACTGACAATCGTGATGGAAATTCTGTTTATTACAGGAAGGAGAAGTCATATGCAAATGACATGCTTATTGAATATGAAGGAATTTGCATTTTGTTGGAAAAGTTATTAGATGAACCTGATAACATAGAGGAAAAGATTAACTTTAATGATAGTGAAGGGGAAGCTGTAGAGTACAAACAACAATTTGTAAATGGGAGAGGTGAAGAAGAATTGGACAAAAATTTCATAATTTCTATGGTGAGGAGGAATGTACAGAAGGCAGATGTCAGTGGAGTTCAGTTGAGAACAAATTGTAAAGAGGAAATTGAGAAATTGTGGAAGATTGTTAGATGATCCAAAAATAAAATATTATCATAGGTTATAAAGTTGGAAGAAAATAATTATTAATTTAAGATATTAAATTAATAATTTTTTTCCACTGGAAAAATCGTAATCTTTCATTAAAAGTTGAAAAATTACATGTTGTAGATGCATTGGAATATGTTGTATATTCTTCCACTGCATGTGGAAATCTGTGAAGCTGTTAAGTCTGATCACAAAAGGCAAAATGAACCATCACGCAGGATGTTCCTTAATCTATCTGTTAAAAATATGAAACATATTGCCACGCAGGGCATCATATATTGTCTGTTTCAGCTATGTACAGGAGTTCAAAAAAGTATCAAAAACAGATCTATATCTCATGGGCTGTCCGCCCTATAGTAGTGTGTATCAATATATGGTCGATGATAGTACTGGTAAAAATCTGTGCCTCGCTGCTCCTGGATCAGCCACACGCCTCTGGGAAGTGTCGTAGCCTCCTTGGAAAGTTGGTCGGCACTGCTGTTGTGTTCCCTGTAGATATGTTGACAAGTGATGTCAATAAATTGAGCCTTCAGTATATGAATATCATCCAAAATGGTTCTGAGAGTGTGTGTGTGGCATTCTGTATTATTGTTGAACCAATCAATGATAATCTTAGAGTCACCAAATATATGGATATGCATGCAGTTGTGCCCCAATGCAAAATGCAAGAGATGACGAAGAGAGATAATCTCAGCAAAATTGTTTGTGCCAGGTCCCAGCCCCAGTTTGGCTTTGTAGAAATGCTGGTCATTGATGAATAATATAAAACCACCCCCACAACCCTGCTGTTGTGCTGAGCCATCAAAGAAAGCCCATGGAGTGCTATGGTCAATTTGTGGAGGGTCACGCGGGCTTCTGTTCCTGGGCTGTGGCGGGTCAGGCAGCGCGTTATAGGCAGCAATAATGAGAGAAATAATGTGCGGCCAGATAGCTGGTTTGTCATCAAAGATCAAACGATTCCGGGCTAACCATATGTACCAGCATGTAATAATAGGAAAGCTTTGAAGTTTTGAATTTTTATGGTTGTAAAACCAAGATTCCCATGAACGAATAATATCGTCACCCTCCCATTTGCCTGTATGCTGGATAGCATTTGATATGGCTTGCCAAATTGCAGTTATAGAGGGACAGTTTAAGAACAAATGTGTGCAGGATTCAGATGATTGTTTGCAGAAAGTGCACCAGGTCGGACCGTATACAGCGCGGCGCATAAGATATTCCCCCGTGGGGACAACTCCTTTTAGTATGCACCAAAAAAATAATTTCTGCCTGGGGGGTGCAGTGAGTTTCCATACAGTATGCCACCAAAAGGAGATCGTGTCCGGGACTTTATGCGAAATCAGTGTAAGGTACCCCGACTTTGGGGTGTATATACCATTTCCTGTGTGGTACCAAATGAGTTCATCCTGTCCCTGTTTGATCCTTATATGTGATTCTGCTAAGGCATTGATATATTCCAGCCATTCCTGATGCCAAACAGGTGGAAGATTGATTTGATTAGCTGTTTTCCAGCGCTGTTCAAAAATGGAGGAGTTTTGTGGATCAGCAATGTCTGCCAGAACTCTTATCTCCTGTGAGTGGAGATGCTGTATGAGGGCATCAGGTAATATATGTCTACCTCCACAACCAGACCAGGGGTCCATGCCAATACGAGCTAAGGTTCCATCATTGACCCTCCAAACCAGATTGTCCCTGATGAGAGGCAGAGAGTTTAGGAGAGCTTTCCAAACAGAGGATATGCCTGTTTTTGGCCAGGTGGGGAGACGAACCCAATCCAGGATATTTTGCGGCCAAATGTATTTGTTGTATGAGATGTTGGTCCATAGATTGTTACCAGTGAGAAGAGTCCACCCCATTTTTGCAGCGAGAGCTTGGGCAAAAGAAGGGAGATCTTTTAGCCCCCATCCTCCCCATTTTTTGGGAGTGGCGATCTTCTTCCATCCAACCCAAGAAAATATGTGTTTTTCCTGATTCCCATTCCATAGGTACCTGTTGCAAATTTGATGTAGCCTCGCCAAGATGCTTCTCGGAATCCAGGCTAAAGCCATCCAGAACACCGGAGTAGCCTCTAGTACAGCTTTTACCAGGACGAGCCTGCCAGCTCTGGAGAGGTATCGATGGCTCCAGATGTTAAGTCTCTTCTCCAATTTAGCCACTAGCCAGATCCAGTCGGTGATCTTAGAGCTGACGGGCTTAATTCTAAATCCCAAATATTTTAGACCATGATCTAATGGGAGGATGGTATATGGAAAAAACTGTTGAGCCAGGTGAGATTCATGGATGGAGGTTCTGGATAAAATGATAGATGATTTGGAGTGATTTGCAAGCATACCAGTAGCGGATGAGAAAAGATTGATAATGTTAGAGAATGACCGAGAGTCACGAATGCTGCCATCCAGGAAGATCATAACATCATCCACAAAGAGAAGGTGGGTAAGGAAGCATTCATCAGTAATCCTGAGACCACTAAATTCCCCATTTCTTTTAGCAGAATCGATAAGCCGACTCAAGGCATCCATGACGATCAAGAAGAGGAGGGGTGATAGTGGACATCCCTGTCTCAGTCCACGTTCAGAGTGAAAAAAATGGGATGCAGAGCCATTTATCAAAACACTGAAAGTCGGGGTGGTAATACAGGCCATAATCCAAGAAATGAAATTTTGGGGGAACCCGAGATGTATAAGGATCATTTTGAGATAGAGCCAACTGACTCGGTCAAAAGCTTTGGCTAAGTCAATCTTGAGGATGATGGCCTTCTGGTGCTTGGTCCATATAGAATGAAGAGCTTCCTGAGCTGCACCAACAGCTTCATGGATCTGTCGATGTTCCAGGAAAGCAAATTGATGAGGAGCAATATGACGTGATAGAATAGGGCGGATGCGATTAGCAATGATTTTAGATATGATCTTGTATAGCACGTTACAGAGGGAGATGGGACGGTAGTCATCAAAGGAGGAAGGAGAATCGGATTTGGGAATCAAGGCGATGAAGGTGGAGTTGATGGCATTGTACATGGATCCGGTCTCCCGACATTCCTCAATCACCCTCAATAAATCATAGCTAATAAGCTCGTAGAAAGCAATGTAGAATTCAATGGACCATCCATCCGGCCCCGGGCTCCGGTCCTTCTTGAACCATTTGATGGTGCTCTCTAGCTCTTCAGGAGAGACAGGATCAAAGAGATTTTCCGCCTCTTCCTCATTTACGAATCTGGGAAAATAACCCGCTATATTAATGATCTCAGCAATGGAAGAGGCCTGGGGTTGCTTGTATAGATTTCTGAAATGGGAGGACCCCAACTGTGAGAGCTTTGGGAAAGTATCAGCAACATCTCCTTCAGGTGTAGGGAGACTCCATATAGTGTTATTAACCTTCCTACCCTTTGCAAAGTTATGAAAAAATCGGGTGTTTTCATCACCAGCTTTTAGCCATGTAGCTCTACTCCGAAGACGGATGGATTCTTCCCTCTCCCTTAAGATTTTTTGTTTCTGTACTTCGAGCTCTACCAGGTGTACTTTGTCTGCAGCAGTGATGAAGCCCAAACCTCTTTCATCAGTAAGGGAGGAGATTTCAGATTCAATGTGCATGAGCGTAGCATTATCCTGTTTGTTCTTTTCTCTGGCCCATTCTATTGACAGATGTTTTAGCTGAGAAAGGTTCATGCAGAACCCTTTTGCCAGTGAGTCCACTCTATCAATAGGATTTTGTGTCCAGAAGTCCTTGACCAGCTTGATGTAGGAGGGGTCCTGTAACCATCCGTGATTAAATTTGAAGGGAGCTTTTGGCTTTTTGTTTGGCCCCGATAGCTCCAGATAGATAGGATAATGATCCGAGATTCCTCCAGTTCCCACCCATTGCTTGTATAAGTGAAGCTGTCGAAACATAGTGCCCTTCATAATGAATCTGTCCAATCTGTGTGCCAGTGCAGCTTCCCCAATGCGTCTGTTCCTCCAGGTAGGAAGGGATTTGATCATGGGGACATCAATCAAGTCATGGCGCTCTAGAAGATCAGTCATGAAACCAGTGATTGGGTCGATCTGCGCAGATGAACCCCAGGATTCACTGTATCCCAGGGAAAAATTTAGATCCCCTCCAATGATAGTATTCTCTGCCGAGAGAATGTGTAGGCTCAGGAGGCGATTCCAAAAGGCTTCCCTTTGTTGGCAAGGACCATATATGTTTATAACCCTGAGCTTGGTACCCAGGTCTGCCGAGAAGAGGTCGAGACCCAGAAACCCGGGTCCCCCCCATGTCCCATGTGCCTTGATAGATGCAGGGTTGTATCCAATTGCAAGGCCCCGAACGACCCGATGAGTCCAATGCCGTAAAGCGCCAACCCGGGGAAATGGAGGATAGGGCAGCCGAAATGGAGTCAGCAGGACCGAGGGTTTCCTGGAGGAGGATAATGTCAACAGGCAATGTATCCATCATCCTTTTTAGGGCTAGTTTCTTGGAGGCACTAGCTAAGCCTCTGCAATTGAAGGATAGGCATTTCATGGGGGAAGGTTGCCAGGGGTGTTCATAGCTCTAAGAACCCCAACAATGGTGGATTGTCGCCCGGAGGCAACCTCTGCACCCGCCTTCCTGATAGCCTTTGTAAGGTGAGATTTTCTACCACGAGCAGATAAAGGGATCAGGCTGGGTGATGTGGTACCCAGCCCAGCAATCTTCAAGTGTGAGCCAATTGCGTGAGGGCGAGGACGAAGATTGTAATTATGATATGCACCCCCGGATGACGAAGGGGAAGAGAGAGGCGAAGTGACCATGTGAGAGGATGGAATGGAGGGGGCAATAACCGGAGAGGAGGGTAGAGTGCAGTGAGCCACAGACAGTGAGGGAGCGAGAGAGGATGCACCAGATGTGAAAATAGACAAAGAAGGGAAAAGAGATGTACCCGGAGCGGATGTAGATGCTGAGGCCGCCCGAGCTCTGGTGACCGGAGATGGTGCGATGCCATGCGCCGATCCAGGAGCCTGTGAGGGAGAGCTGGAGGGTATACCTGTAACCGGAGTGCGTTGTGCAGGCGGAGATGTAGGCCTCGATGGTATGGTGGATGCCACAGGGGTCTCCTCTTGTTTTTTATTGAGAGGGCAATCCTTAAAAATGTGACCAACCCTGTGACAGCGACGGCATCTGAAAGGCACTCCTTCGTAGTCTAGGATTTGAATCCGAGTATATCTGCCCCAGTGAAGTGTTATCTTCTCCTCTAAACCATCACGAGTGTCCAGGTGAACTAAAATACGGGCCAGTGTTCTGCTCCTGGATTCAACGAAAGTTCTATCGTGATCCAGGTATGTACCCAGCGCGTTCCCTATGCGCATGAAAACCTCTTCATTCCAATACTGGAGAGGGAGGCCAGGGAGCCGAACCCATAGTGGCCCTGCCCCTATCTGCTCACGTTCAGGGTCGAAAAGGGGGCTCCACCTTTTCAGCAACACCGGCGCCATCTCAATGTGCCAATATCTGGCCAGCACCAAATCAGTATAATTTTCCTTGGCAAAGTGAAGGGCGAACCATCCTCGGGGAAGGACCTGCACTTCAGGGAGTTCTTTAAGAACACCACCCCAAATCTCCTTTACCCAGAGGGTAAGCCGAGTAGCTGAGTATGCGCGCCCTCAGACATGCCCAACCAGAATGGTATTAGCCATTTTTGCTGCTTCCCCTATGGCAGATGTCTCGCCGAACCGGATGGATATATCCCTGGAAGTAGCTTTGACGCACTTATTCCTCTTCTTACCCGTGCGCGGAGCAGAAGGATGATCCGCAAGGGGGTCCGGAGAGCTATCCTGGGGGGCCGCCTTCGATGAAGAGACCCTCACGGCAAGGGTCTCAAAACATCCAGAGGGGGAATGTCGATAGGTAGAAGGCCCAGCCCCTGACGAGAGAGGCGGATCGGTCGGTGCGGCAGCAAGGAAGGAGGAGGATGGAGGGTGAGGATCAAAAGATGGCGACGGGGGAATAATGGAGGACAGGAAATGTAGGGTTCCCAGGGACAACGGGGGAAGATCGAGACCAGGAGATGCAGTAGGCAAGGAACCCTCGGGCACATGTGAGGGGGAGGTAACCGGGATAGTGATCACCGGGGATGGATGAGAGGAGGGGAGCCACGAATAACCAGAGGACGGCGGAAGGAATGACGGATGATCGAAAATAACCTGAGAATGAAGAGGGTCCTCTGTATAGTCTACCTCCTCTTCTGTTTCCATTACATCACCGACAGAAACGGATGCCGTATTGAAAATGACAGGTGGCCTGAAAAGTCGGGCCAGGTGAAACAGGTAGCAGGATCACGGTTACCTCAGACGCGCGGAAATCCTCAGGCATGAAGAGTTAGGGTTTCTGAAGCCCTAACCGAAACCCTCGCGGTTAGCCGCAGTGCGCTCCCAAATTAATAATTATTATTCTAGAATATTTAATTATTTAATGGAGACATTTAGAATTAGTATATTGTTCTAACAAGATATAACTCTCCAAATGTGTCATATCTTAGGCTCTATTTTAGGAGATTTGTTAGCTAGTTGTTTTGAATAGAATTTATTGTAAGTGGACACTTGTTATTTAATTAGTGATCCATAATTAGAGGTAGTTAGGACATTGAACTTATAAATAGCTCATTGCAAGAGAGTTTGGTTGTTCGGGTGTAAACTCTTGCAAAATCAATATGTAATTGTTTTTTTTTTCGTGTCTGAGGACACTTCTGCCATTATTGTGGTATCAGAGCTTCAATAATGTTGTAGTGGATGTGAGGAGGAGATTCTAGCTCTACAATTTTTTGGAAAACTCCATTGAATTGATCAACAAATGATTGGTATGAAATTGTCCAATTTTGTGTTCAACAAACAAAAAAAAATTCTTATTGATTTTAGATTTTTAATCTGCAAATCAATTTATGTATTATTATTAGTGTTTGCTGCCATCTGTTTTTCATGATTGTCAGTGTTTGCTGCCATCTGTTTTCCAAAACAAGGTTGCGATAATGAGAACCAATGTAAATGTAAAGCTTGTGATAATGAGTGTTTGGTGAATTCATGAATATCACCATCCTGTTACCATAGACAGTAACAACTCCATCGCTTGCCATTTCGACTCCAAATAAAGAACCTTTGGGATTTCCAATTGAATGAGAATTTGGCCAACCATGGTGCCATACTGTATCATTGTTCCTGAACTTGATTCTGTTTTCGTTGTAATATTGAATTTTTGATACGTTAATCCAAGCGTTAAATGAGGCGTTGAATTCAGAGTTAATAGTACATAAAGGGAATCCAATGAGGAGTTAGATATAACATTTCAACTTGCAGTCAACTTTCCAGTAAATAATGAAATGTTAAATATTTGGGCAAATGATTCTGTGAGAGCCAGCCAGCCAGCACAACAGTCAGCCAGCATGAGAGCCAGCCAGAGAGCGTTAACAAGCCAAGGGTTGAGAAGAGCCCCAACCAGTACGTTCTGGAAGCCAAAGCAAAAGTTGCATAAGACCAATATTCATGAATTCATATATTTATTGAAGCGATTTCTGACTAGGTTTATCAGCATATCTGAGGGTTTTGTGGATCAATCTCTATGCACGCCTGCTCTTCGCATCTACCTTCATGGTCTCTATCCGATCCATTTTTATGTACACCTCTTTCTTCGATTTCTCATCCTTGACCTTGGATTCAGAGCCGAAACGAAGTTTATCAGATGGCCTCCCATGGATAAAAAAGTTGGATTTGCCTCTGTAACACTCCACTATAAACTCTGAATTAAAGTGTTTCGAATTCAACGATCAGTCTCAGATTATACGACCTGCATCGTTCCAAATCTCCACAGGAAAACATCAACATGCCATAACAGAGCAGAAACTCATGGAAAGCTACTATGATTCATCCACCAGTGTAAGAATTTAGTAATTTTTTTTTGGAGAGATAAGGAATATTGTATTTTCGGAGAGATATGGCGATTTTTTGAATTTTGGGAATTTTTTTTTTTGGAGTAATAAGGTCATTTGTAAATTTTTGGAGTAATAAGGAGATTTTATTTGTAATTTTTTATTTGGAGGGATAAGTGTCACATTGTAACTCAAAGTAATTTTACTTTTGGGGGGGGGGGGGGGTTAACATTTTTTACCATATTTTGCAAGAGCATCATTGTAAAAGTCAAAATTTGAAAGTTACCTTGTAGATATTTGAGAAATTGACTAGAGCCAAGTGCAAAGCTCAGTCATTTTTCTCTTGTTTCAACGACTATACGAGGGTCAAGGCCAAGCCCCGATAGATCGTTTTTTGCGTAGTGTGTTGCATGGTGTGTTGCCCATCTTGATAAAAATTTTTGAGCCTGAATCTTGGTGCGAAGCTTCAACGCTACAATGCCAAAGTTGATCAATTTGTTTTCTGATTCTGACAGACTTGAAGGTACAAAATCTTATAAAACATGGAAACACCTCATTGAAAGCACTCTCATTTATAATGAATTATGGCAGGGTATTTGTGATGGTGATATTAAGCCGAATACACCCACAAATGCAACTGCACTAGCAAAATGGGAAGTTAAGAATGCCAAAGCATTAGCTCTCATTAAATCTTCTGTCAATGATGAAATGTATGTCCATATAGAAAATGCTACAGATGCATGGTCTGCTTTGAAAACTTTTAAAGACTTCTTTGATACTCAGCTTGAATAAAAGAAAGTTGATCTACAATTAAAATTGTTGCAACAAAAATTCACTGAAGGAGGTGGTGTTCTGGAATATATCTCAAGACTTAAGAATATTAGGCAGGAAATCATTAATGCTGGGTTTCTAGCAGTAGATGATAGTTTTATGGTCACAATTTTAATTGCTAGACTTCCTTCTTCCTACACACATTTTTTGGAGACTTTACAATTAACTGGAAAGTTAGAGAAGCTAAGGTTTGATGAGCTCTGCGAAATGTTGACCCAACATGATAAAACCTTTGGGAAGAAAAAGAAAGTTGGTGAAGATGTCTTTTCACAGAAGCCATCACTAGTAAATCATCGACTGACAGTTCTAGAAATAGAGGTAGAGGGAATTCCAATCATAATCAAGCAGCACATAATGTACAAAGTTGAGGTCGAAGCCAAAGCAAAGGAAACAACTTTAATAGAGGCAACAGTTCAGGCATGAGTAAATTTCAAGGTAGAGGAAACAATCAAGGAAGAGGCAATTTTCAAGGACAAGGAAATAATAATCAAGGTAGAGGACAACCTCAAAATAGAAGTCAAAGCAGAGGCAGAGGAAAATCTTCAGGAAGAGGAAGAGACTTAAGTCAAATTGTGTGTCGAAGATGTAACAAAGTTGGACATTATGCTGAAGATTGTCGAACTTCACTTAATAAAATTCCCAAGTTTCATTAGCACTCAACACAATTTGAAAATGATCAAGATGATGATAACTCAGAATATATTTTTACTTCCTCGCCGGCATTAAAACTTTTATCCCATCTTAGAAGTGATTATGAAGATGCCTGGATCTTGGATTTAGGGGCAACTCAGCACATGACTTGTCGACGTGATTTTTTTTGGAATTTTCAAGATTGCCAACTTAATTCCATTTTTCTTGTAGATGATACAAACATACTCCTTATGGAAAAGGAGCAGTTAAAGTTTTTCTCCCTGGCATTGGAAAAAAAATGATTTCAAATGTATGGTATGTACCAACCTTTAAGAAAAAATTGTTGTCTTTAGTCACGATTCGACAAGAAGGACATCAGATAATTATGGAATATGGCTTATTTAAGATTAATTCAGTCAAACAGAGCCTGCAAATAGTGATGACAGGTTATGAAGATGGAAAACTGTTAAGGATGAAAGGGACAGTTATTCCACAACATTCTGATTTTGTCGGGGCAGTGACTATAGGAATTTCACCTATAAGATCATGGCATGTAAGATATGGACATTTAAATTTTGAGAGTCTTCCTCAATTGCAAAAACAAGGGATGGTTAAAGGACTTCCAACTTTCAAAAAGGAAAATGAAAAATGTGAAGCTTGCATTTATGGAAAACAAAGTCGAGAAAGTTTTCCAACAAGTTCATGGCGTGCAAACAGGTGGCTACAATTAGTTCATAGTGATGTTTGTGGACCACTACAAACTTCATTTGGTGGTTGCAAATATTTCTTACTATTCATTGATGATTTCAGTAGAATGACTTGGGTTTATTTCTTAAAGCAAAAGTCAGAAGCATTTGAAAAGTTTAAAATTTTTCGCCAACTTATTGAAAATGAAGTCAAAGAAAAAATAGGTACTCTCAGGACAGATAATGGGAGAGAATTCACTTCAAATGAATTCAAAACTTATTGCAGTGATAATGGCATAGAACTTACCAATGTTTACACTCCACAACAAAATGGAGTAGTAGAAAGAATGAATCGCACCTTGTTGGGAATGGCGAGATCCATGTTAACTTTCAAGAGGTTAAGTCCAACATATTGGGTAGAAGCAATTCACATAACTGTCTACTTAAGAAACAGATCTCCAACTGCTTCTTTAGACAAAATCACACCTTATGAAGCTTGGTATGGTTTCAAACCACAAGTTAAACATCTTAGAGTTTTTGGATTAGTATGTCATGCCTTAGTTCCGAAAGAAAAATGAACTAAGCTTGACTTAGGAAGTTTCAAATGCACAATGATTGGCTATTCTAATGAGAAGAAAGGGTACCGTCTTTTGACCAATGGAAAATTTATTTTGAGTAGGGATGTAATTTTTGATGAAACAGAGAATAAGAGTACTGAAGAAATCGAAAGACTTCTTCAAAATTTAGAAACTAAAGGTAGTCGAAGAAAAGGAAATACACAAATTCAACCAAATTCACCAAATTGGTATGAACTTGATTTTCCTTCATCTGAAGATGATTCATCTAGTCCATCTACTTCAACAACACGATCTGGATCTTCTAGCAGTTCATCCACATCTCCAAGCAGCAGCAGTTCTTCTGACAATGATTCTCCACCTCCAGAATCTCCAATTGATTAACAAACATCAGTTTATATTAATCCTCTTTACACTGATGGTGATTTTCCAGAATCTCAAACAACTGAACATCAACTACAAAAATGAGCAGTTCAACTTTTGAAAGATGTAAAGCCTGATGAGCAGAATAAAATAGGCACAAGAAAGTCACATAGAAGTGAAGGAAATTTTGCCTTGACAGCGCATGATTTTACTAAACCTTCCACATACAACGAAGTAGTGAAACATAAAGAATGGCAATAGGCTATGATTGAAGAATATTGAGCAGTAATTGATAACAACACTTGGAAACTTGTTGATTTTCCTCAAAATGTTAAATCCATAGGGGGAAAATGGGTTTACAGAATTAAGTACAACAAAAAGGGCGAACTTGAAAAGTATAAAGCAAGACTTGTCGCCAAAGGTTTTGCGCAGCACGAAGGCATTGATTATGAGGAAACGTTTGCTCCTACAACTAAATGGAACACCATCCAATTAACTCTTGCATTGGCCGCTCAGAAAGGATGGAAAGTTCATCAAATGGATGTGAAAAGTGCTTTTCTTAACGGGGATTTACAGGAAGATGTGTATATGACACAACCACTAGGTTTTGAAATTGAAGGGCAAGAACATAAAGTCTGCAAATTGATCAAGGCTTTATATGGGTTAAAACAAGCTCCCCGAGCTTGGTATGCAAAAATGGATGAATATCTTAGGAAAGTTGGTTTTCAACGAAGTGAATCTGATGATACTTTGTATGTGCATCAACAGGGCAAATATCTGGTGATTCTTGTTATGTATGTAGATGATTTGATCATTATTGGAAACAATGATGATCATATTGCACAGGTGAAAAAGGAGTTACATGCAGGTTTTAAGATGACAGATTTGGGATTACTTCACTACTATCTTGGAGTTGAAGTCTTCCAACATCCACATCATATTTTCATTTCTCAGAGTAAGTATGCAACAGAGGTTCTTCAATGATTTGAAATGCAGGATTGCAAGCCCGTTCTTACCCCCATGGAGCAAAACTTGAAAGTTTCAAAATTTGAAGGGGGGAAAGGTGGACAATACTACTTATAGACAATTGATTGGAAACTTGATTTATTTGACAAATACTAGCCCTAATCTATCTTATGCAGTCAGTATTCTTTCATGTTTTATGCAGGAACCATGAGACAGCCACTAGAATGTAGCCAAAATAGTTCTTCGACATATCCAAGGAACAAAAGATTCTGGTCTTCTTTACACAAAGACTAAAACCTTTGTACTTGGTGGATATTCAGATGCCGGCTTTGCTGGAAGTATTGATGATCGAGCATCAACATCATGTTATTTAATGAACATGGGGTCAGCAGCAGTAACTTGGAGTTGTAAGAAACAAGTTACAGTGGTCACTTCTTCAGCAGAAGCAGAGTACATTTCAGCATAGGAAGAAGCATGTGAAATTGTTTGGTTGCGCAAAATTTTGCAGGACTTGGGCATTTCTCAGGCAGAAGCTACATCATTATTCATTGACAACAAGTCAGCCATCAAACTTGCCAAGAACCCAGTTTTTCATTCAAAGACAAAGCATGTGGACACCAAGTATCATCATATCAGATCTCTCATTGCCAAAGATGTCCTCAAGCCAGTTTATTGTCCTTCCAAAGATCAGATCTCTGACATTTTCACGAAACCGCTTGGCAGAATAAAATTTACTAAGTTTAGGGATGAACTTGGTATCTGTTGTAATGTATCTTTGGATCATAGGGGGAATGTTAGATGATCCAAAAATAAACTATTATCATAGGTTATAAAGTTGGAATAAAATAATTATTAATTTAAGATATTAAATTAATAATTATTATTCTAGAATAGTTAATTATTTAATGGAGACATTTAGAATTAGTATATTGTTCTAACAAGATATGAATCTCCAAATGTGTCGTATCTTAGGCTCTATTTTAGGAGATTTGTTAGCTAGTTGTTTTGAATAGCATTTATTGTAAGTGGACACTTGTTATTTAATAAGTGATCCATAATTAGAGGTAGTTAGGACATTGAGCTTATAAATAGCTCATTGCAAGAGTGTTTGGTTGTTCGGGTGTAAACTCTTGCAAAATCAATATGTAATTGTTTTGTTTCTGATTAATAAAATTACGTGTCTGAGGACACTTCTGCCATTAAAGATGAAATCATATGAGAAGAGGGATAGCAAGGAAGATAAATTAACAAAAGGAATTTGTATCAGCAAGGAAAGAGGACAACAACAAAATAAGATTTGGAAATCTGGAAGAACATAAGTGACAGTGGCAGAAGAATTGAATCAGCAACATGATGAAAGTGATGACCAGTTACAAAGTAAAGTTTGGGATACTGGATGATCAGCAGAAGAAACACATGACCAGGAGGTCATGAAAACTTTCAACTTTGGGAGTCTGATGCAGGAGCATTCAGGCCTAGTTAGCAATGTGATGGCATGATCACATGTTGTGACTAACAAGGGGTTGGAAGATAAGAGATTAGTTAATTTTATTTATTTAAATGTGTGAGAGTGTTTATTTATTGTAAAATATGAGAAAAAGGGTATAGTGGTTGATTGATCCTCCCTGTGTGGAGATCAGGCCAAATAGTTAGATTTATTTGGTTTGAATAGGATATGAGGGATTTGAAAGATTGATTTAGCATTTGTTTAGAAAAGAGTGGAGTTGAAGAGATTCTCTAGGAGAGAGTGAGAGATTTCTAGATCTGAACCAAAATTGGTTCATGAATCCACTTTTGTATAAATATAGTCTTTTTGTATAATTCATAAGTTAGCTAGGTTAGCTGAAGAGATCAGCTAAAGGTTAGGAGAAAGAGGTTAGCTAGGTTAGAGTCAAGTAAGAGAGAGCGAGGATTTCAAAAAAGAAACAGGGGGTTTCTTTATTGCTATAATCGAGCTAGAGGGTGAGGCCCTTTAACTGTATTGTATTGAATAATAATTTTGTGTGCATGAATGTGTTATTTCTCTTGAAAACCTTCGCTTGTCTATGTATATTTTCTTGCGGATCAAATTAAGTATTCTTCTATGTTTTTATGCCTGAAGTTGTAAATCGCAGCATTCAAAGCATAACTGGGGTCCTTTGTGTTAATAGCAGTGTTTGAGCCGTATTAATCCTAGTCGTTGATCCAAAGGTATCATAGACTGTTATATATGGAGTTGTGGTTGTGAAAACAAGGTATGACAGTGGAACTGTGTTAAAGCGCAAAGTTCATCACAAAAGGAACGAGATCAAGTGAAGAGACAGAATAAAGACTATAAGGATCAATACATAGGATCCGTTA
Organism: Pinus tabuliformis; assembly: GCA_031772625.1. Lineage (NCBI taxonomy): Eukaryota > Viridiplantae > Streptophyta > Pinopsida > Pinales > Pinaceae > Pinus > Pinus tabuliformis. Next base: position 401,224,189 of record CM062819.1, read on the forward strand.
GACCTCATGGATCAACGGACCGAATTAAATCACTTGAAGAAGGAGTGTAGGCGTTAATCGGTGGAAGGCGGTTTCCATTCGCGGTAAGCGGAATGTCGGGCGATCGAAAAGTGGTAAGTGGTATTTAGGGCTGGTCACCCGATACCATTCATCAATCGACACGTAGCAGCGGAGGAGAGAGGAAAAACCGCTTTATCGGGCGGTTAACCATCGTGCAAGTGGTCCACCCGATATTGATGTCAACCGTTAGATCAAGCGGGGTTGATTGAACAGTCGAGATCGAGCGAACTGTTTGGTTAGATCGGGTGAAGTGTAAACCGTTGGATCGGAAATCAGGTCTGATGGAGAATAACGCTGAAAAGGTTTGGCATTAGCGGACCTGAGAGATTTGTGTATATAGTTTTAATGAATTTGAAGTCCGGCTTATGTGTGTTGAGCGGGTTTTCAGTGTATTCCTTTGTATTCTGAGTTTTGATTGGTTATGGTGTTATGTGAATTACGCTTATAATAGTGCTTCCGATGCAAATGTGGCCTTAGCTCATAGGTCCACAGGGGAATTATGAAGGGATGTCAGTCAGCTGGCATATTTAACAAATATTAATTAATTGTGAAGTAACATTTCCTACAATGCCTCTGTTCAGTATCTCATGAGAACACAAATGTTTCAAACTTTTTTGTTTATTTTTTGTTGGACAAGATCCGAGAATTTTCATCTGTCATTTAACCAAATTTCTTAAATGGTGCAAAACAACAGGGTAGATTGCATTTAGCCGACGGGAGAATACCAATAATTTGTAGAATGTATAGCGGTAATATACTTTATCTTTAGGTAATTTGGTGACGATGAGTGTTTAGCCAAAGATACATCTAGGTAATGGAGCGAATTTTAACAGTTGACTGTGATTTTCTAGTCTTATTAAATTCTAATCTAGTGAAGAAAATTATTGAATTAAAGTTTTGGAACTAAGCAAAAGATTCACAGAACCAGTAAACTGAATTAAGGAGATAATGCAAAGCGTAGGGGTTCTTGTCACTCTAGTAATGATTGTACAACCGTTGTCTAGATAGCAAATTATTACAGGGCATAATCGACAAAAAATGCATCACATTTTGATCCTTATTCTAAACATGCAAAACACACAGATAAGAATTCTAGCAAGTTTTTAGATCCTGTCCAGGGTTGAATAAAAATGTCAACAAAGGGTAAAGAAAGAAAGTACTGAAACCAACCTTGATGTTGGAGTTCTTGACAACATGCATGTCGGCGATGCAAGAGTAGGACTTCTAGTTCTCGTTGAAGTCCATAGGTTTTTTGAGAAACAAGGTGGAAGAGGTGAAAAACCAACACTAGCCACATTAACAACCTCATGTGGCTTGTTTTGAAAGAAGGAATGATAGGTATTTGAGTGATAATATGCGCTTCAATTTAGGAAAACTGTCCACTAGAAAATAAGTCTCAGAAATTGCATCACATTCTTATCCTCAGTCAAAACCTGCAAAAAACGCACACAAAAATTCTACAAAGCCTTCATATTTAGTTGATAGTCAGATGAAATCTGATTAGATGGTAGAGAAAGAAAAAAAATGAAACTGACCTTGATGTTGGAGTCCTTGATGCGAGGCATGTCGATGTGTTGGGTCCCTATAATACTAGTGATTACCCCATTACTATTGTAGTTATACCCCTTATTTATATTGTTGTGCCCCTATTACCCCCATATTGTTATTTCTGTGCCCCATAGAATCCCTCTATTGTTATTTTTGTGGCTTTATATTATTATTGTTAGGTCGGCTGGATTATATGTGACTCCTTAGACTCCTATATATAGAAAGGAGGTTTTGTCATTTGTATCATCCAAGAATTGTTCATTTATGTAATGTAAAGGAGGTTTCCCCCTCGAAGAGGCTGAATTCTAAGTCGTGGATCTCTCTTTTCTATCTTTTCGTGAGCTGGTTTCATAACATTTGGTATCAGAGCTTTGGATTCTAGGGTTTCGCTGCTCCAAATAGGTCATCGTGGCATTTTCGCTATAACTTTTTTTCTGTGACGTTTCAGAAGTCGCAAAAAAAACCCATTTGAGAAGAATTGGCGCTGAACTTTGGGTCCAAATTTCAGAGCTTTTAGCGCGATATTTTCGGAGATATGATCTGAGGAATTTGGCCTTTTTGCAGACTCCTGAATTACATTCAAAACAGGTGACCTGGGGAAAATCGTCATAACTCTCTCTCTGAAGATCGGATTGAAATTTCGTAAAAAGGTACAGAAAGAGGACGGACTGTAGTTTCTTGTGGGTGAGTTTCAGATTCAAAGGTTGAAACAGTGACTCGTGGCACGTCGTACAAGTTCGCTCTACTGAACCAGTCTAAAAGAAAGTCACTGTGGGAGATTTCACATAACTCTTCCTTGGAGAATCCAATTTGGCTCAGACTTGTGGCATTGGAAAGAGGACGCAGAAGGCTACTACAGATAGCAATTTCAGAACTGGATGATCCGAAATTACAGAGATACATCAGATTCAATATCAGGCTTCTATAAAGTGAAAAAAGGTGTGTAGTTTTTTTTTAATTTTTGTGTAAGCTTGGTTTAACGGAATTCAAAGGGCATAGTAAAGCATTATTATCGGTAACTGATGCCCCGAGGAAAAAAAATGCAAACACCTAGTAAGGAACCTGAAAGCTCTAGCATGACTCATGAAGAAGAGGAAGAAATGCTACATGATATATCAAAATTACAAGAACAAGTGCAACAAATGTCACGCTCACAAAAGCTAACAGAAGCTAAGATAAGTGGCGTGGAATCTAAGATAAATGGCGTGGAATCTAAGGTAAATGGCATGGAATCTAAGATAAAGGGCATGGAAGCTAAGATGGATGGCATGGAAGCTAAGGTGGATGGCATGGAAGCTAAGGTGAATGGCATGGACGCTAAAATTGATGACATGGATGATAAGATGGATGAATTAAAGAAGTTGCTACAAGAAAGGGTCACTAATGGTGAAAAGGTAGTAAAGGAAACTCATGATGAGAACAAAAGAAATGTTAATCATGATTCCATAGACTCTAATGTTGGATCGAAGACTCACCATGTTCCAAAAATCGATATGAGGAAGTTTGATGGCAAGGATCCCGCCACATGGATATTACAGATGGAGCAATTCTTCGATCTCAATAATGTGCAAAACACACAAAAGGTACGTATGGCAACTTTATATTTGGAACCAAATCAGTTTGTATGGTATCAATGGCTTTGTTCTCGTAAACAATTTATCACTTGGGCAATTTTTACGGAAGAATTGATAGCACATTATGAGGATACAAAAAGCAACACTTTTTTTAGCCAATTGATAAGTCTCAAACAAAAGGGTTCAATAATGGAGCACATTGAGGAGTTCCAAAAATTGAACATAAGGGTAAAAGATATTCCAGAGGAGCATAGGATTGATGTGTTCATAGGGTCTTTAAAGGATAATATCCAACATGATGTGCGCCTTTGGGAACCTGATTCATTAGAGAAGGCATTCAGGTTAGCAAGAAAAATGGAAAGCAAAATTATGGCAACTAGGAAGCATACCATTCACAACTATAAAGACGGAAGTGTTGTTGCCCATAGTCTTCCACAACCTACAAGGTTGACACCACAACAATTGGAAGAAAAAAGAGCAAAAGGGCTTTGTTACAATTGTGATAGCAAATACACAAAAGGTCATAAGTGTGCTGAGAAGAAATTATTCTACATAGATTGTGAAGAGGAAGAAGAAAAGGAGCAAGAAAGGTCAAAAGAAGAGGATATATTCCAGGAACAAAGCCTAGATGAAGAACAAATAAATCCGACCATATCTTGTAATGCATTGGCGGGAATTACCACTCCTCAAACCATCAAGATAGAAGGACAAATCAAGAAGAAAAAGGTAATAGTGTTGATTGATTCAGGAAGCACCCACAATTTTATTCATTGTAGGGTAGCAAAAGAATTGAATTGCTTCCTATATCCAGCACCAGAGTGTCAAGTGATGATTGCAAATGGAGGAACAATAAATTGCTCTGGAAAGTGCCATAATATCAAGCTATCCATGGGAGAATATGTATTGACTAGCCCAATGCTTTCCATTCCAATGGGAGGTGCTGATGTTGTACTAGGAGTCCAATGGCTACAATCCTTGGGTACAATAGCTTTTAATTTTCAAGAACTTTTCATCAAATTTTCTTCGGAAGGAAAGGAAGTTGAATTAAGGGGTATTGCAGGGAAACCAGGAAAGATAATCAGCTCTAATGGTATGACAAAGCTTCTAAAAAAGGAGCAAAGAGGTGTAATTGCACAATTATGTTCGCTAGATGTTTCCACATTGGAATCATCTATTTCTCCAGATCTCCAAAAAGTCTTGGACAATCATTCCAAGGTATTTGAGACTCCCAAAGGTCTCCCACCTATGCGTGATCATGATCATGCTATTCATCTGATTCCAGGAAGTGTTCCTCCAAACATCAGGCCGTACAGATATCCCTATGTCCAAAAAAGTGAAATTGAACGTATGGTTGCAGAAATGCTAGAGGCTGGTATAATTCAACCGAGTCAAAGTTCTTTCTCAGCTCCAGTAGTATTGGTGCACAAGAAGGATGGATCATGGCGCATGTGTCCAGATTATAGGGAGCTCAACAAGCTCACTATTAAAGATAAGTTCCCCATTCCTGTTATTGATGAATTACTGGATGAATTGCATGGATCAATTTACTTCACCAAGTTGGATCTTCGTTCGGGATATCATCAAATCAGAATGAAGATTGAAGACATTCCAAAAACGGCATTTAGAACTCATGAGGGTCATTATGAATTTTTGGTCATGCCTTTTGGCCTTACCAATGCACCTTCAACATTTCAAGGTTTGATGAATTCAATTTTCAAACCATTCCTTAGAAAATTTGTGTTAGTATTTTTTGATGATATACTAATCTACAGCAAGTCTTGGAAGGATCATGTTGAACATGTTGACAGGGTGCTACAACTATTGGAGGAGAAACAATTATATGCAAAAAGATCCAAATGTTTCTTTGGAGTCCAGGAGGTGGAATATTTGGGTCATATTGTATCTCATGAAGGAGTTAAGGTAGACCCTAGCAAAATTAAAGCCATTAAGGAATGGAAAATCCCCACATCCATAAAGCATCTGCGAGGATTTCTTGGGTTGACAGGGTATTATCGCAAGTTTGTTAAGAATTATGGGAGAATAGCAGCACCTCTAACAACATTATTGAAGAAAGATTCATTTTCATGGACTCCGGAAGCAACAAAGGCCTTTGAACATCTTAAAGAGGCAATGTGCCAAGCACCGGTCTTAGCTACACCGGACTTCACAAAAACCTTTATTGTGGAATGTGATGCTTCAGGAAATGGAATTGGTGCTGTTCTAATGCAAGATGAAAGACCCATTGCTTTTGAAAGTCGTCCAATCAAGGGAAAGTTTTTAAGCAAAGCTATTTATGAGAAGGAAATGTTGGCAATACTCCATGCACTTAAGAAATGGCGACCCTACCTAATGGGAAGACACTTCAAGGTAAAAACGGATCATGATAGCCTTAAATACTTTTTAGAACAAAGATTATCCTCTGAAGAGCAACAAAAGTGGGTCACAAAGATGTTGGGTTATGACTTTGAAATCATCTACAAAAAAGGGAAGCAAAATGTGGTGGCAGATGCACTCTCAAGAAAGGATGAGGATGTGGAAGCATTGTTGTGTGCCATTTCTATTATCCAACCAGATTGGATAAACGAAGCAAGGGAGGAATGGAAGAATGACGAAGAAGTGTGGGCACTTATTCGAAAGCTACAACAAGATTCCAGTACTTCTGATACATTTAGCTGGAAAAATGATTCGTTATGGTACAAAGATCGCTTATACCTCTGTAAGAATTCCCAGCTAAAACAAAAGATTCTTATGGAATTGCACACTTCTCCCTTAGGAGGGCACTCAGGATTTTTAAAAACTTACCACAGGGTTAAGAAGGAATTTTTTTGGGATGGCCTTAAATCAGATATTCAAAAGTTTGTGGCGGAATGTTTGGTTTGCCAGCAAAATAAAGTTGAAACAATTAAGACACCGGGTCTATTACAACCTTTATCCATTCCAAGCCAACGTTGGGAGGAGGTTTCAATGGATTTTATCACAGGTTTACCCAAGTCTGAGGGAAAGAGTGTCATCATGGTGGTAGTTGACAGACTTACCAAGTATGCACACTTTTGTGCATTATCACATCCATTTAAAGCCAGTACAGTTTCTACTGCATTTATGGAAACAGTTCAAAAGCTACATGGAAACCCAAAGATTATTGTAAGTGACAGAGATCCCATTTTCACTGGAAATTTTTGGACAAAATTATTTTCTTGTCTTGGTACTCAGTTAGCTCATAGCTCATCTTATCATCCTCAATCTGATGGGCAAACTGAGATAGTAAACAAATGTTTGGAAGGATATCTTCGTTGCTTTGTATCTGATAAACAGACACAATGGGTCAAATGGTTGCCTCTGGCTGAATGGTGGTATAACACTTCCTTCCATACAGCAACAAAAATGACCCCATTTATGGCACTTTATGGGTATCAACCACCATCCATCACATCATATTTAAGAGAAAATTCTAAGGTTCAGGCAGTGGAACATCACATCGAACATCAACAACAAGTCCTCCAACTCTTAAAGGATAACCTCGTGTTGGCACAAAATAGAATGAAACAACAGGCAGATCAACATCGCAGTGAAAGAAGTTTTGATGTAGGTGATTGGGTATTCCTACGGCTACAACCATATAAGCAAATGTCCCTAAAGCAAGCTAAGAAGGATAATAAATTATCACCAAAGTATTATGGTCCGTACAAGGTGTTGCAAAAGATTGGTACTATGGCATACAAATTGGAGCTTCCTGCAGCTTCTCGATTGCACCCAGTTTTCCATGTTTCATGTTTAAAGAAGGTTATAGGTGACAAGCTCCCAATTCAAACAATATTGCCAGAACTTGACGAGGAAGGAAAAATTATATTGGAACCGGAAGCAGTCACAGAAACAAGAACTCGACAGCTACGAAATCGATCAATTTCAGAGTATCTTATCAAGTGGAAGAACTTATCCGCTGAAGATTCCACATGGGAGGATGAGAATTTTATGCAGAAGTATCCAGAACTACTCAAGCGTTGAGGACAACACTTTTTTGAAGGAGAGGGGCATGTTGGGTCCCTATAATACTAGTGATTACCCCATTACTATTGTATTTATACCCCTTATTTATATTGTTGTGCCCCTATTACCCCCATATTGTTATTTCTGTGCCCCATAGAAGATCTCTATTGTTATTTTTGTGGCTTATATTATTATTGTTAGGTCGGCTGGATTATATGTGACTCCTTAGACTCCTATATATAGAAAGGAGGTTTTGTCATTTGTATCATCCAAGAATTGTTCATTTATGTAATGTAAAGGAGGTTGCCCCCTCGAAGAGGCTGAATTCTAAGTCGTGGATCTCTCTTTTCTATCTTTTTGTGAGCTGGTTTCATAACACGATGATGCAGGAGTAGGCCTTTAGTTCTCCTTGGAATCGATGGGTTTGTTGAGAAACATGGTGGAAGAGGTGCAAAAAAACCAGTCACATCAACAACCTCATATGTTTTAAAGAAGGCACCAGAGGTCTTTGAGTGATAATATACCCTTAGATTTGGGAAAACTGTCCATTGGAAAAGAAGTCTCAACTCTTTGAAATTGGGTGCATAGGCAAATTGCAGCCATAGTTCGGTTCATCAAGGTAAACGATCTTTCTCTCCATATGTATCCATTCACACAACTTTCATGTGTCATGCCAATATCCATCTTGATATTGAATTGTATCAATTGTCTGTGTTGTTATAAATGTATTCACACAATTGTCATGTCTTATAACCATATTAATTCATTATGGCCATATCAGTTCATTGCTAAGCAGAGAATTAGTTTGAAGAACATGCTCTAAGTTAATTTTACCTTGTGCATAGTTCAATTCATCAAGTAACTACTCTTTCTCTCCATATGTAACCATTCACAAAACTTTCATGTGTCATGCTCATATACATATTGATATTGAATTGTATCAATTTTTTGTGTTGTTATAGATGTATTCACACAATTTTCATGTCTTATGACAATATCAGTTCATTACTAATCAAAGAATTAGTTTAAAGAACATGCTCTAAGTTAATTTTACCTTGTGCAAACATTGGTGGTGGAAGGGAATTGTAAATACTAAGCAACAAATTAGTCTGTCAAGACTTACTCTCAAGGTCTACTCTATCAAGGTTTTCGCTCAAGGTTTGATCCATCATTATGATCAAGGTCTGTTGTCAATTTCTGGACTTTGACTTATCATTATGGCAAGTTCCGTAGTCAATGTCCAATTTATCTTTACGTATTATGGTATTGTTTTTTTGAACCCATATTGTTACTTAGTATTGCCATGGCCTTAAAGAGAACTAATGTATTCAATATTCACAATTGATATGGACATGTGGATGAACCACTATATTCAACATTCACCACTGATATGGACATGTGGATGTGTCTTGCAAAAACACTGTTATGAACTGTTTCATGCTCATGATGAAATGATCTTCAAAATTGTCAATAATGAATGATGGTTAAAACTTATTAGATTTTCAGTTAAGGTACATGGATGGCTAATAATAATGTGCATGAAAACTCTTGCTTTCGTTATAACAGATAGTTCTACTCATGGGATTCTTGAATCAAGTTTTTATTTATTATAAAAATATATTTATTGTTTTTACTTGCATTTTCCTCGCCATTTCGTAGGCTTTTCAAAATTCTAATGCATCTAGATTTGGATTCATATCCGTATCCTAGTAACTTAGAAAATGATAAATCGACTTAGAAATATCCCACATAAGAAATAAGTGAGGATGTAGCTTATTATAGTTATTCTCACACATTGGTTATAGCTTATGATATTGTGATTATGTGATATTGTTTCCTTTTTAGGTAATTTCTCATATTTCTTAGGATTTGTTGTGTAAATCACCATTACTATTGTATTTTCATGCTCCCTTCTATATTTACTATATTTAGTATATTTTTGGTTAATATGGTAATTTGGATTTGATTATTTTTTGTTATAATAGGGTCAATTTTGGTTTAGTTTCCTAACTCTATTGTCAGGGAGTTTATGATTTTGAGAACCTTATGTTTTTTCTTTGCCAATCTTGTAATAAGAGACATATTATTTGCATCTAAATTTTAATTTTATGATGAATCAAAGTATAGAAAAGAAAACTACACGATATTTACTGGGTGCAATTGTTGGAACTAAAGGCCAAATTCTGCTTGGAAAACCTCAATAGGTTAATCCTGGGGCATAAGGAAATTGTTCCTAATAAACCTTGTGATTAGAATAGGCCTTCGAGGCACCTATGCAATGGTGGGGAGATTAGAAACGAAATAGAACAAAGGAATTTAAAAGATAGAGGACTAAAGCAATGTTGTTGACACGATGATGTCCTTCTTGTTACTGATGCATCTCTGTGCTATTTGTACAATTGAATGATGATAACCATGACTAACAACAATCACCAAGGATAGAACAAGGATAGAACATGTAGACGAGTACGACATCACCAAGGATAGAACAAGGATAGAACAGGCAGGCAAGGACAACTTACGTATTGCATCAGGGCCCGTAGCCCTAGCAAGGGCAGCGGTAATACATCAGTCAAAAAAATTTGGTACGGATGGCTTAAAATTAAAGTGAACATTATAAACGACTGAAAAATTTCCCTGGATTTCTTTGCATGGTCAAAATATTGCTCCAGCTTCATCACTAAGTGTCACGTAGTGACACAATAAATATAAAATGTTTATTTATTTTTTGTTTGTTTGACCTATCAAGATCTGAATCTTGAATTTTATAGTTTACATAATACTTCATAACACAATGATCACCAATTAAACTACTTTCATAAGCTAAATGTATAAACAATAATTATTGAAAGTTAAAAACTTTAATTTAAACTTGATTGAAATTGAAATCCAAATAGATTTTTGTATTAATAATGATAATTCCCAATTTTCACCATTATCAAATAAAAATTGTTAAATTATTTTTATATTTGATTGAAATATTTGTTAGATGTTATATAATTTTTTATGCAATAGCTAAGTTGCCAATTAATATTAAAAAGAAAGTAGTTTTACACATTACATTTGATAATGGTTAATAAGCATATTAACTTTAGTGAGACCAAACCACTCACTATCATTTACTTAATTTGACTTATCTTCCATATTGATCATGACATGTTAAGCAACTAACACAAAAGAAACTAATTTTTAAAAACCCAAATCAATAAGTCCCAAATTCCAAGTTTCCCACTTCTCTTTATCCGGGCCTGATTTGATCCCTTGCTACCACTATTATAACTATCTTAGTAAAAATACGGTGAACAGCCCTTTTAAATATTAAATGTGAAAGTTAAAATTGAAATTGGAGTATGATGCTTACTATATTGCATTTGACTTTGACTTAATGTTTATAAAAACACCTTCTACTAGTTCTCATTTGTGTAAACACGAACAGGTAGCCTCAAGGCTTAAATAATTTTCAATTTTTTATTTTTTAATTTTTTTTACTTTGACATCATACATCTTCATTTTTAGAAAACCAAATTGAAAACATCCCATTGAAATTGTCACTACTAAATTGTGTGGAGTTGGTGGGTTGCACGATCCATCAACTGTAATTGTGTGGAGTTGGTGGGTTGGAATTTTATAATTAAAAAGGATCACCGAGCAACCTTTTAAAGACTGGGTTTAGTTTCAATACTGTTAATGAAGATCGTGAGAATATGTGTTGAGCATTGTGCAATGATGTATGTTGAACGATGCATATTGATGGCATTTGGCAATTACCAAATGAGACTAGTGAGATTCCCACATGCCTATCCACCTTTTTATTCTTTTAATGTTTTTTTGTGTGGGTTAAATAAAGGTTTGGTGGCACTAAATTTGACCTATATGGTTCAATTTTTCAATTTATCTTTCTTTTAGATAAAAGGTTTACTTGAGATTTGATTTTCTCAATAAAGTTGTTCTTTTTTTTTTTTTTATTATTATTTTTTCTTTTTGGTAATTTTGGCAGAACTACATTTTCATCATGTCCAATATATCATCTCGATCGGGGCGGGAAAATTAAACCGGTGACTTCACATCAAGGAGTGTCTTAACAGAGCACCCAGTCATTGTCTATCCAATACCCCATGGACATTTAGAGATATTATTTATTAAAATTAAAATTAAAAAAATATTGTTTTAATAGAAATTGAGAATATTTTATATTGAAATTGTTGAATAAATTTCTCAGTTAAAATATATCTTATAAAATGTTGAAAGGTAGTTGTCCAGATAGCTTAACAGAGTAGGGTATATACATTCATTTGTTGAAGTTTATACATGATTTCCCCAAATATATTGTACTACATTCCAAATTATTCCATTTATAAGTTCACCAATAGTTGCATATCAAAAAACAAAATTTAAAACACACATACAATTCACATCTTAACCATTTGGAGCCATTAACTCGCTATCGCCCTTGCCATTACCTCCTCCATCTTTGATCTAATATAGTCCAGTTCATCCTCCATCCACTGGATTTGGTTTTGAAGTTGTTGCATAGTCTTTAATATTCCTGAATTTTCCTTATATAGATCAGAGTGTAGTAACAAACCATTAATTGTTTTCATTGTGAGCCATGAAGTCTCGAACTACCATCCACAAGAGCAATGAACCCAAGGGGACTGGTGTGTGGTTCCCTTAAACAAGGATCCCCACGTCTCCAACTTCCCTTGATTTTTAGCTGAAATACCGAATTGCTACAGAGTTAGGGTACCACAAACAGTCGAGAGATCACATGCAACTCAACTGTAAATCCTTTAGTCGCCATCTCCTTAAATAGCCAGGCATCATGAATGGAGGAGTTGACATTGTACCTTTTTAAGTCGACCTGAATCAATGTCACATGATCTAGATTTGCCTAAGGGTGAGCAATTTCCTCCACATCATAGGAATCTTCATTCTGCCCTCCTGTGATCACTTCAGCCATTAACTTAACCGACACCTAACATACATGCCCTCTGTCTCTATCTGTCTTTCTCTCTAAAGCCAACACCCAACTGAAAGCAATAACGCAGTCACACCCTTGCCTACCTTATCAAATGATAATCCAATGTACTCACATCCTCTGGCAAGTACAAACCCACAATATCGCCTATCAGAAGGATGAAGACAAACCAGAGGAAGATACACAAAGAGACCTTCCCCCACCAAAATACATGATGGCTAGGTATCTTGTCGACCTCCATAATGATGCCACTCATATTTGAATGTCTTGTCATAGTAGTCTCCTTCCATGATTAGGAGCACTCATGCCACACCTTGGGTTTAAAACACATACTATTATCTATTAATATACTAAGGTAGGGGGTCATAACTCCTTTCCCCTCACCAATTTTTTCTCCCTTCATTAGAATTACCATTTGGTTGGCCACGAGGTCATCCTTGGAATTGTTTCTCCTTCAAACATGGAAGCATCATACCTCAGGATAGATTGATACTAGAAATGGATTTGTTTGAAGACCTCTCTTAACTTCATGTCTAAGTGAATAGTTACAAAGTATAAATGATGAACTATCATAGTTGAGTCTCCAATGGCTATTAATTCTCTCGCTTCAATGCAGACAATTTTCTTTAGCCCTTAATAGAGGGCATAAGCTTTAGCCACATTATTGGAAACGAGACTTAGCCCCTAGTCATAACACAGTTCCCAATGATTCTCAGGGTGAAAAGCCAACTCCCCCGCTCCTACTACCCCATAACATTAAAAAATATATTAAAAATAAAGAAAATTTCAAGTATTTCTTTAACAATATATACATATTTTTAGAATACCATATTTTCAAAGATAAAATCTTTTTGGAATATTGTCTCTTAATGATAAAATCATTCTATCTTTCTAAGATAGAGTTTTCTTAAAACACTATAATATCAAGTAGTGGAATACTTGATAATATATGAATTTGATTTTTTTTTTAACATGTCCTGGGTGCAACTCAATTGGTGATCAAAGTAGTGTGAAATTTGTGAAAACTGAGAGATCTAAGGTTCAAATCCCCCAGTTGTGACCCTGTTTACGGAAAGGAGGATAGGCCATAGACCCCCAGAGGTTTACTAGTATTTATGTGCCAAGTGGACTGCTGGGTTCCTCTAGGATACCAAAAAAAATATAAATTCATTATTGAAGGTTGGATTTCATATAAAAAGTTCAGCGTTGAATGCCACAATTTTAGATAAAAATTCCTTTAGAGGGAGTATATAACCCAAAACGTTAATTTGATGAGTAAAGATAATACACATTCCAACCTTGCATGTTGATGCTGCAAAAGATTTCACAAACAATGCTCAAACTACATTTGATGCAATTGACAAGGTTGCTCTGTTAGTTTAATAGGTCTAGATGGACATTAACATTAGTGTAGTTCCAAATTAATGTGATGTTGACATTATCACCCTCTTACAATGACAACAACGCTTTTTGAGCGATTGCAAAAATAACAATTGGATTCAACATTTTTGTACATTATATCACTCTCAACATTTTTTTACTATTTATAATTGCTTTTACAACTAAATTATTTATGTGCATAGAGTTTTTTGTACACTTGTAGTACTACTAAAATAGTGGCAAAGTTGTGGGGTGATCTTCTACAATCATTGATTCCCCATATATTCGATTGTGGGGGGGCGATTTAGGTAAAGAAAAAGGTGCATCACCCAAACTTGTCACTTGAAATGCTCACAACTAGAACTACATAGGTAATGGTCCAAAAGACTAGAGTCTTTGTAAATGCTTTTGAATATGATTAGAGTTTATTAGCCATTGTTCTTAGCACTAGTGATTGCAATAGACTTCTTTCCTTTTTATGTTATATGCATTGTTTTTCAATTACTCTATTCATGAATTGTACCACAAGATTATAAGTTAATTTTTTTCTTAAAATACCCTCTTAATGAATTAAGCCACAACCATGATGAATTTTTTTGAAATACTTTGTCAATCAATTGAACCATGAACTCAAGATTTCTATTTTCACTAGTTTTACAACCCAAATCCTAAAACACAAGTAGGACCTTGGAGGAATTAAAAGGGGCTTCCCATTATCACCACTATAGCTCCCTATTTCACTTTAGGTTGTCTCTACTTTGACACAAATGGGGATATCTTTAAGGAAGTCTAGATAAACTTTTTAAAGAGATGGATGGGTGGACCAAGACTATCAACTATACAAATTCGGGAAAATGTAGTCTAAAGGATCAAGCTTAGAGGGCGTTTTTTCTTGAGATGCAGATAGAAAAGGGTTGAGATAAACAAGCTATTTATATCATTAGGTTTTTGTCCATGAATGCAAAAATTGCTTGAAGGAAGCCTAATGAAGGAGAACCTTTAAAACATGCATGAGGGTGTACCTATTAATGGAAAATGTGAGTTTCCACAATAAACTCTAATTAAGATTGATGGTATAAGATTAGCAATTCTAATAATAAACACAAATATACTTAAGAGGGAAATGAGCATAATTAAATTACTTCAAAAAAGGAAATGTATTACCCATGAATTAAACCTTCATAACATATCTCTTTACAAGGATTTCCTACACCATATTCAACAAGATTAGCTAAAAAAATCATGATACGTCACATAAGAAAGACCCTTCACTTCTTATTGCTATAATAATATTTTCAACTAAATTGATAGGGGGACCTCTCATATTCTAATCACATCAAAAAAAAAAGTGAGTAAATTGTTATATTGATTTCAACTTAACTCCTTTTACAACAAATAATATTTTTGTTTGTTAGATCAGTGTACTTCTCTTAGAAAAAAACTAAAAAAACACTAAAATATTTAAAATATTACATAAGAGGGCCACTCAAGACCAAATTGCCCTCATAAAATACAAGAATAACAAGGTTACGCGAGTGAGATGCCACATGTCTTCATCCTCAACCAACATGCTCTTGTAAGCCCATGCAAGGCCCCATTTGTCCTCTTCTCCTTCGAAACACTCAAGAATTTTCTTCAACAACCATCTTATAATAAGATAGTCTATTTACCAAGTCAAAACACACTATCCCAAAAGGGGTGAAAATATTCCAAGTGTGTGTTCATTAATGAAGGAATTCTCCAAGAAGTCCACTTTAACCAACAAATAATACAAAATACTCAAGGAAGAGACATGCCCTTGACATGTGAGCAATGGAACCACATTGACCAACTAAGATAATAATAAGATAGTCATTGAAGAAGTGCACCCTATGGATATGTCAAAGGTGATTGTGGCTCATCATTAATGTGCACCTAACCCATGCCAAAAAAAGCTAGCTTACTAGGCGTGGTTCTCTCTCCAACACTAACCAATCCCTCTAAAAACGACTGAAGTGGTGCACCCTTGAAGAGTGTGCCACTAGTATTTATTCCTCTTGGATATAGGACAACCAAAACATAAAAAAATACTTAAAATAGATGTACACCCTCGATAAATGTGTAAGGGTAGATACATAATCAGAGAACCTACTAGTATGCTAATTAAAGTGGAGTAAACCATAGATAAAGTAGTCAAAAAATTTGAAATTTCAAAACCATGCCAAATATATCAAATTATTTAGGGCATCTTTGCTAATGCAATAACCAACTTGTTCTTCAAGAAATAACATAGAGATATGTGCAAGAAAATCCACTTTGGCCATTATGACAACCTTGAAGCAAGAAATGATGTAGGAGCAAGTGCAAAGGCACAGACCCATGTACAATGACTACCGAACTCGTGAAACCATGAGCCAATGACTTAGGAGAACATGCAAGAGCAATGGAACATCATAAGGACCCCTCAAACCACATATCATCATGTGAACTCATATTAAACCAAGGGAAAGAGATTATTCGTGTTAGAAGATGATCCTTGAGTTGATTGAAGTTCGGTTTTTAATAAATTTAATAAATTTAGGCCACACGAATTATAAATTGAAGTAAACTTTTTCATGTAAACTTATGACATGTAAACTTTTTCCTTTAACCCCAAATCAATAACGTAGAAGTAAAGGGCATGGACATATGAATTTTTATATGAAATGGAAGAATGGCTTATAATATTTGCGACACCTTATACCTGTATCGTATATCGCATGTTCAAAGGGAAAAGTAAATAAATGTAATAATTTCAATCATGGAACAATGGAAATAAGTGATGTGACCACAACACATCATACATAAAGCTTATCAATTTCTTCGGATATGAGGATTTTGAAGTTCAATATAATGTGTTTCATATTATAAAGTTAGCATTTATGTTATTACAATCATTTTTTTTAATTAGGAGAATTAGTAAATTTGTCGTTTGTTATTGAGGAGGTTTAGGGTTAAGTTAGAGGGATTGTTTTTAGTTGAGTGAGTTTAACATAATTATCCATAAGCCATTCTAGGTAGATTAATTGAGTTTCAAACTTGGACGAGACCTTAATATTGGTCAACAAATGGTTTCAGGGACGGGACATCTACTGTTTAACTTACCCCGATCAGTTTGAACTTATATAAAGCTATCATGATCTATAAAGTTATATGAAAGTCATGGATTTTATTTTGATCCTGAGTTTTGTGGATTATATTGGTATTTTAAATAGTTAGTAAATATGTCACTTGGCATAATTTCAAAATTTTTGTGTGAGTAGTTAGGATTCATTGGTTCTTCTATTTCAATCAACACTACTAAGCTTTCAATCTTTCTCCAAAGACACCACAATGTTAGAAACTGGACTCTAAAACCAGGAAAAATATCAGAAACTCATATGAAAAGGCCATGTATGTCCTTAAGATTACATAACACCCTTAATAAAGTGATCATAGAGCATATGTAGAGTGATCCCATCAACAAATAGTATATATCTCAGCCTATAACTAGTCATAATTTAAAAGTTAAAAAAAATTCTTCTAAGAATCCCCATCTATGATATGCATTTGTCTAATTGAAGTTAGTGAATAATATTTTACTAATAAAAGAAATTGATCAAATAGATAGGGAAAGTCTTGATGCATATTATCTACATCCTTTCGGGTAGTAGAGCTCAGGCTATATTGGCCTTAGACCTTTTGGACCTTGACTAGTTCAATTTCTTGCCTCTTGGGCTAACAAACTGTATGGTCCAGTATAGAGAATGGTTTAACTTGAAGGGATCCGTCTTAAAAACATGCAATCATTCAAATTTATGTATTTGATTTTATTTATTTATCATGCTCCATTTATTTTTATTTTTTATTATTTAGTAATTTGGGGCATTACATACTTTTCATTGAAGGAAATTCACCATATAGTTAACTTTGTTTTTTAATTTGAACTTATTATGTCGAAGGTGTTTTTTATTGTGAGGTTTATCCTCATGACACTGTTTAGATTCGTCGTCCCTGACATAATCTTGAACAAGTGTCCCACAATTCCATATCATTGAATTATGTTATGCTATCTATGACAAGGTCGAGACTTTCCCGAATCAGATTTGTATTCACGTTCACTCCAGTAAAGATCGTGTGACCTTGCTCCATCGCACGGTGATGAAAGCGTCAGGTAACACGACGATTCAGAGGATCAGAAAAGACAAACCTTCCCAATGGTAGGTAGATTGAATGGTGATGTACCGCTAACAATGGCGAAAGTTTATTGTGCCAGTAGCGGGAGCTTAAGGGCACGATCACATAGACACAGAGTGAAAGAGGGAGACATCCCTTATTGGTGCAGAGAACCTCTGTTTAATGCAGTCGTTCCCCCCCCCCCCCCAACTCCCCCTTTAACGCCGTCGATGTTCCTTTGCACCATAATGTGCAAATACTAGTTTTAACCTTTTTGTTCTTTTATTAATAAAGTAGTTGCTTTTATTTATTTATTATAATCCTTCACTTTATTTATTATTTTTATTTATTTAAATATATAGGGTATTAGATCTCATTCTTCCAATCATACCAATGTCGCAATACCAAGATAAGTGCCATAGGAAGGAGTGCTAGAAGGGTGTAGAAACCCAAATAATCACACTAAAAAATCAGAATGTCCCCTTCCAACACATGTAAGAAATTATGCTAGGAAAACCAATATATCACCTTAAGTTAAACCAAACAATGAGCCATAGTACTTTAGGAAAACCCTTAGTTGATGAGTTTCCCTCTTATTGCTATATAAATCCCTTCCAACTATCAAACATTCCACATGTGCAAAATTCAAGCTCATAACAAAAAAAATATAATTAACAAACCAATATCCATAAAAAAGTCAACATCTTGGTTTCAAGGCCAAAATTCTCCAAACACAACTTACTTAAGTAGTATATTCAACATGTGATAGTGCTTGTGCTATACGAGGGGTGACAATTAGATATGATCTGTAAACTACCATGGATATTCCACTGGACAGTTCGTCACAACATATTTGATAAAATTGTATTTAAAATATGAAATTTTACATTATTACAGTTTTATTTCATTTTATATTTATGGAATTGTAGAATATTGTTAATAATGCATGCATGTGAATTAAAAATTACGCAGAAAATTGAGAACAATGAAACAAAATCTCACACACACATTTGACACAAAATATGACCTGAGAAACCCTTTTGCGAAAAAAAACCTAGCTAGAAGGTGAGGCTTCTCCGCTTTTTGTCTCTGAAAGGAAATATGGATGCAAGTACAAAGAAGTATATCCTGTGGCTCATGCTCTATTTGTGCTCTATTTCCTATCCTTCCTGGATATTTTTTCTCAACTACAAAATAAATGCACTTGAAAGAAAGGAACCCCTTTTCCTCCTAGTGGCCCAGTTATAACACAACCCGATAGCCTAATACTGGTTAGGTTTGACTACATCAACTCTTAACTAGAGTTACAATATAGACTCTTTAGAGTCTTATACATCATAATCACGTGTCTATCCCCCTTTTCATGAATAATGGGGGCTGATGTGGCATCCTCTCGAATTATGGTGGTGAAAACAGGAAGGTCAACTTCTAAGTGGCATAATTTTTGCATACAAAATCTGATTGACGCGATTCTTGCGATGTTTGAAAGGTCTCTATGTAGAATATGAAAAACTAGCGCTGCGCTACAACAACAAATTTTTAACCCAAAAAGCATCATTTGATGCCTCAAAACACTCTTAGAAGGTTTCAGACCCCAATTTCAAAACTGGGTCCCACCGGTAAAATTGGTCCTAAGAGCCGATTCCTCCACTTTTTCCACTTTGAAAGCATCGAGATGGATTAAAAACAATATAATGATGCAATTCATATCAATATGTATATGGGGAAATGCACTCTAATTGAGAGTGTCTAAGAGCCCTCCAAAAATTCATAAAAGGAGAGAAAAACGTAGCGGGTTAGGTCATGACCCTCACTCTAGAACCCCACATTACAAAATTAATAAAGTTCACACTAAATGAATGTACTTAGCATAACTAAACTAATTCTCTCAGACATCGATCTTATTCTATCTAATCCTACTATATCAAAATGTATATGCTAGGTCAAATGATATAACCAATGTGTTAGAAAATCAGAAAGACACATATTTACCCTTGTTGATAATTACTTGTGATTTCTTTGAATTATTTTTATCTTTCTTATGTTCTTATTTTATCTTAGTTCATTAAGCAGTTACCAAAATCAAAACACGAAGATCAAGGACACCAGATGTAGGTGCACAACCAAGGCAAAACTCCTATATAGGGGAACCCAATCAAGAACTCTTCCTTCAGTAATTCAAATGATATAGACCAAGACCCTAGAGAAATATACCTTCCTCCTCCACCATTTTTGCCTTCCAATGAGATACTACAACCTTCAATAGTCTCTTCTTTTCCAACAACTACAACCCAACATAAACTCAGAAATTTTGGCCCCAGCTTCACCAACAACTTCAGAATTTCGGACTCCCAAACAACTGTAGAACTTCGTTCCTTCTAGAAACTTCACAAATTCACATGTGTGGGAAAAAGAGAGAGAATTTCAGCTTCTTATGCTTGTGATTCTTCTTCTTCTTCTTCTTCCTTGAAATTAACACTTTTTTCCAGCCCCAAAAGTTGCAGATTGAACTTGTTGTGAGTGCGTTACAAAGGGGGCTAGGTTGCTTCCTTTATATAGTGATTCTGCTACCCAGTTAATGCTAAATTGTCCAGTTTGAGGCCGACTTACTGGATGAGGCTTGATTGACCTATTTTACAATAAAATAAATTTCTTCTCTGATAAATAAAACCCAAGAAGGGTTCTTTATAATCTGACATGGACAAGGACACTTGACATAAACCTTAGAAGCTTTCAATGGAGTATTTGACCTAAAAACAATTGACCCAAGCATGAAATCCATGCTTTAATAAGTCAATTTATTTAATAATATAATTTCTTTTTATTTCTTTTGATAAATACATTTTATTATGACTCAAGTATAATTATGAAGAACGACACTAGTTACATTCTTCAACACTCCCTCTTAACTAGGGAGGTATTTATAATTACCTATATCTATAGAGGTACATGGAAGATCTCCAAAATGAACTATGAAGAGTTCTAGAACACTTAGTGTTGTGGACTAGATTCCTGACTAGGGTAATCTATTCGCGTGGGACTAAGATGGACTCCATATTTCAACCAGTCTAGGTACCATTAGGCTTACTAACTAACCATCAACTCTAGGATCTAGGTGCATATCCAAGATTAGAGCTCCAATACCATTGCCACCCTCCCTCTTCTGGATCTAGACATCAACACACATAGGCTGACCATATCTCCTCCCAAGCAATTGCCATCAGATGCTTCATCTCTCCTTAATAAATTAGATATATCCATTTGTTCAAGCATGCTTCCAGAGTGTTCATCCTTCTTATGGAGAGATTTATCTATATAAACAAAAACCCTAGGAAACAATAAATGATCAAATATGCATATACAAGTAAACACAAACCTTTGAGGTCCTTAATCATACCGATACCAATTATATCAAGTTATTCATATGCAACTAGTCAGAAGATTTTCTTCTTTCATTTCTTCAGCAACAATAAGACATCCTCAATAGATTGTAGTACTTTCATTTATTCTTTGATTTCTTCTTCAACGTATCCATCATGAACATCATAAGATGCCCTCCCTCTCAACTGGGGAGATCAACTACTTCCTTTTTCTATAACATTGGAGAGTCTTTCATGGATCCATTCCTTAAACACTATCCATAACTGCCTTAATCCAATCAAAGACAAAATTGATCCTAAATTCCATAAAGGTGTCTACTTAATTCCCTGCTCATGTGGCAAACCCTATGTAGGTGAGACTGGGAGATCCTTTAACACAAGAATCCAGGAACACTCAGCTGACATTAAACACAATCGATCCAAATCCTCAGCTCTAGCTGAACATTCTGATAAAACTAAGCACCAAATCTGTATAGAAGATACCCGTATCTTAGCTAGAAGTGATCACTACTTCATAAGGAAATTCAGAGAAGCCATAGAAATTAGCAAACACCCTAATAACCTCAATAGAGACGATGGATGGACCATAAGCGAAAACTGGATTCCAATCCTATCATCCAAATCTACCCCTACCTAACTATAATCCTCCTCTAATTAACCTAGAACAAACATAAAAGATCTAATCCATTTTAATTAAATAACACACTATGACCTTAATAAAATATAATTTAACAAAAATCATAGGAAATAAACATCAATTGAAAATATCTTAACTATAATAACTCCTCAACATAGGACAATATGTAGTAAGCCTTAATAAATAATCACGACATATAATTAAAATTAATATAAATACAAAGTAAAAACAATTACAATAAAACATAAATAAGAAGATATTATTAACTCATTAATAAATAATTAGTAAATAAATTGAAATAAATATAATTATAACAATTAAAATTAAAAATTAATTAAAGTTAAAATAAGAAACTAAAATAATTAAAATAGATATAATTAAAATAATTATATAATTAAAATAATTATATAATTAATAAATAAATAATTAGTAAATAAATTGAAATAAATATAATTACAACAATTGAAATTAATAATTAATTAAAATAAATATAATTAAAATAATTAACTAATTAAAATTAAAATAAATATAATTAAAATACGAAATAATTAATACAAATATAATTAATATAACCATAACCCTAATGAATAAAATAATAATTCTATAATTAAAATTACAAAATAATTAAATTAATTCACAATTTTAAAACAAATAGAACAATTTAAAAATAATTTAATAAATCCTAATATCTGTCGGCTAAGCATCTCTATATATATAGTTGGAAAAATGAGACTAGTCTTTCAATAATCTTTCACATCCTGAAGATGAACCACCGTTGCTGGTTCGAAATGTCGATAAAAAAGAAACCTAATGCGATGTATTCAGAAGATAATCTAAATAATCATGAGACTTGCAGAAACCTCAAAGACAAGATAATTGTATCAATGTTATGTCAATATAATTGAAGCATCAAAACAATCAAATACTTTAGACCTCAAATTCCTAAACCTAGTTAGGTTCATAATAAGAGACCCATACCTTTTGCTAGGGTTATTGTCATAAAACCTAGAACACATCATTAAAACTTAAAGAAACTCGATCAAGATATCAGTCTCATTATATTTAGAGCCTAAATATTGCTTTCATAGATATATGAAAAACTCTCAACTCTGGATTTCATCTTCAAGGCACAAATCCTTAGATATAAGCTATTCAATCAAATAACAATTCTAATATACATGTTAGACTCTATTAGGGTTTGTTGCAAACCCTACATTTTATCAAAAAAAATAAATCATATTAGAAACAATATCATTATATCTCGGAATATCAATCTTCTATTAAAGTTTTGTTACAAATCCTAGAATTCACAAATTATGAGCATCAATAATTAGGTTACCATACTCACATATACATATCTATGATTTCATAGTCATGCACTAGCATATCACAAAAATATCTACTAGGTAAACACAAATATCAATACATAAAAATTAAGTATACAACAATTTCATTCATACTAGGGTTTCGATCGGACTAATATACACCTAGGATTTCATTCCTAGAATCTTACTTACAATGGCTTTGTTCACAAACCCTAATTCACCAAACCCTAAATATATGGGGTTTCAATACATAACATAAACATAACAACAAACCCTAAAGGGTTAGGGTTTTTATCATAACGATACCAAAACATCAAAATAATAGGACTTCTAGATTTCGTTAATAACCCTAAGTAGACTAGGGTTTCATAATGAATATTGAAACACCCTTAGGTTAGGGTTTTACAGTGAACCCTTTTAGGGTTCCAAAAGAATAATAATATAATGGGGGTAGATTCAATTTGATGATTAATCACCCTAACAAGAATATTTATGATTCAAAACCATAGACACAACAATGCCAATAATGTAAAACAAATTTAAAAAGAAGAATGATCGTACCTTTTGCATGAAGAGAACTTTATAACAAAGCTTATGGTTTAAGACATACCTTGAGTTATTCCTTAACAAACCTTGTATGACATCAATTTGAAGGGCTTCCTTTGATTCCTTTGAAATCTCATGCTTCAAGCTTATTCTATGAAGTCTCCTCCATAACTTTTGTGTATTCTGTAGACTTTCATATCTAAGGAAAATATAAAGAAAGGGTTATTAGAATACAATACAAACACATCTTGATAAGAGATGGAAACCAAACATAAAATATAAGACATGGAAGAAGATTCTTATCTTTTGTAAAATGGTGAGGGCTCCGTCTTAATCCAATATTGAGGGATACCTACAACTTTATCAAAATGGAAAATGTTCTAACAAGACACATTAGACCTATAAACTCCAGAAATCAAAAAATAAAGCCAAATAATTCAAAACAAAAATAAAAGACTAAGAGGGCTATGTGAGATAGAGGGGACTTAGTAGTATAAGTCCTTGATTTCTAATTCTTTAGGCTTGTTCATTGATTCTCTAGACAACAGGGTTTTGTAGTGACCCATCTTGTGATAGTTGTAACATTCAATCTTGGATAGGTCCATTTTCTTCTTTGGTCCTTTGAACTTCTTGAAGGTTCCCTTCTTCTTGTGATGAGAATAATAGGAATTCAAGGTGTTTTACTCTTCCTCCCTCTTGTTGTTTACTAATGATATTTTGGTTCTTCTTGACTACATGCATTCCACATTTGTTCAAATGTTGGAGTATCCTTCCAACTGTTAAGTCTTGATGCAAAGGCACTCCAAGATTTTGGTAGTCCTAGAAGGGCAGTGATTATGAGCTCCTTTTTTGGGACAACTTCATCTATTGCTTGGATTTCATCTTTGATTCTAGACATACTTATAAAATATGATGAACTGATATCATCATTCTTCATCTTAACAATTCTTAGTTCATTCTTGAGGCTTGCTATTTGACCAATGTTCTTGATTGTGAATAACTTGGAGAGAGCCTCATACACTTATTGAGTGAAATTTATGTTAGATATGTATGGAATTAGGTTACCCTTAACTCCATCTACTATAAGGTTCATAGCCAATATTTTGATTTCTCTAAACTTTTCTTTTTCTGCTTCACTTGATTCATCTATAGACTTCTCGATTTTTCCTTGAACGAGATCCAAAACTTTGTTCTTTTCAAGAATGAGGTCTATCCTCTTTTTCCAACCCTGCATTTGGAGGCTCCTAATCTGTTTTCTCCCTTCATTGAGTTTGACATAGTTCCTGTAGTGGGTAGACTTATCTCCTTATATGATCCCCTTTAATGACCTTTTCTTGACCTCCTTTTTCTTAAATCAATATTTTAACTTTCCTTTTTCTTCCTTCTTCACCTCATATTTGAAACCATGTTAGAAAATAAAAAAGGCAGAAAGATTTTCCCTTGTTGATAATTACTTTTGATTTATTTGAATTATTATTATCTTTCTTATGTTCTTCTTTTATCTTATTTCATCAAGCAATTACCAAAATAAAAACACGAAGATCAAGGACACTAGATGTAGGCGTACAACCAGGGAAAAACCCCTATATAGGGGAAAACCAAGTCAAGAAATCTCCCTTCAATAATTCAAATGAGATAGACCAAGACCCTAGACCAATATACCGTCCTCCTCCACTGATTCAACCTTCCAATGAGATACTGTAACCTTCAATAGTCTCTTCTTGTCCAACATCTACAACCCAACATCAAACCATAAATTTTGGCCCCAACTTCACCAACAACTTTAGAATTTTGGCCTCCCCAACAACTACAAAATTACGACCCTTTCAGTAGCTTTAGAGATTCAAATGTGTGGGAAAAAGAGAGAGAATTTCAAATTCTTATGCTTGTGATATACCTCCTTCTCCTTCATTCTTCTTCTTCTTCTTCTTCCTTGAAATTCACACTTTTTCTGACCCCAAAACTTGTAGAGAAAACCTTATTGTGAGTGTGTGATAAATGAGGTCAGTTGTTGCCTTTATATAGTGATTTTGCTACCCAGTTAAGGCCAACTTGGTGGAGGAGGCATAATTGAACTATTTTACAATAAAATAAATTTCTTCTTTGACAAATAAATCCCAGAAAGGGTTCTTTACAATCTGACATTGACAAGGATACTTTACATAAACCCTAGAACCCTTCAATGGAGGATTTGACCTAAAAACAATTTACGCAAGAATGAAAGCCATGCTTTAATAAGTCAATTTATTTAATAATAAGATTTTTGTTTCTTTCTTTTGATAAATACATTTTATTATGACTCAAGTACAATTATGAAGACCAACACTAGTTACATTGTTCAACATAATGGACCCATGCTAGTGTTTTATCTCCACCATAATATCTTCCTTTGTGTTTTATAATGAACCAAAACAAGGAGATGCTTTTAATCAAGCAAACATAAAATGTGATATCCCATATTGTGTAGATGAAAAAGGCATGAGCTCATTAAAATAAATAAAAGCATGAAAATCATACCAAGATTGGTATGCACTTTTACAAGCTTTCTTTATCCATTATTGGATGGATTTGATGCAATCATCCTTTTTGAAGTCAAGATATGACAACACCTCATTCAAGATGTAAGTTTTAAACCTTTTATAGTGATGATTTGCATACACGGATTCTTAATAAACATAAAAGTAAAACAATGGAAATCACATATTACACATAGACTTACCCTTGAAACCAACCAAGAAAATCGACAAACTATTAAGAGTTTCACCTCTAATTTTTATCATCAATCAATTTAATTGTTTACAATACAAAATATAGGCTCTTGCGCCATCCAAAAACCCTAATCCATTGATCCATATTAGATTACAACCTTAATTCCTTAATTCGAATTAGAAAACCATTGATTGAAACATTGTGTGCTGCAAAAATACCAAAAGTGAAAATCATGTGCTGAAAACTACCAAAATGGGTTAAAAAACCACCCATTTTTTTAGCGGACTTGCTCCTTATAAAATTGTTGGAAAATGTAACTAGTTTTGGTCTTCATAATTGTCATTGTACTCATGTCATTATGTATCTCTTATGTTACAAGAAAAATAAGAAATAAAAATATTATTTAAAGCATGGGTTTCATGCTCCATTTTTTTGGTCAACTAGGTCAAGCATGTTCTTCATGCTTCTAGGGATTTTCATGTCAATAGAATATTTTTCTTGAGTCAAACAATATTTATCATTTGTATAAGACCCTATTAGGAAGGTTGTAACATGTAAAATGTATTATTTTGGGCCTAGAAAGTCGTTGTCAGCGTCCAAGCACAAGTTGGCCCTATGAGAAGAATTTGGACCAGTTTGAGGCTATTCGACCTCATGAGAAGGCTATATATAAGAAGAAATCGACCTCATTTGGAACACACTTCTGTAGTTTGATCATAAGTAAAAAATAAAAAGAAAAGGAATCTAATACCTACAAGAAGAAAGCATCTCAAGGAAAAATCAAAATATGGTCTTTGTGACTATCTTTCTCTCACACGTGCAAAGTATGTAGGGTTTCTATTGTTGTTGCAAGGCCAAAATTTCAGACCTAACTCTAGTTCTGAAACTTTGCAAGAATACAAGATTTGAAGCCAAAAATCTGGAGGAAAAGGATTAATCTAAAGTGAATGAAGGAGACCTATATTTGATATCTTCTACCCACATGTGTGGTACGGTTTCTACAACTATTGCAAGGCCAAACGTTGCATGAAGAGATTGCAAATTTGAGCTAGGGGCCGAAGTTGAGACTCAAAGCAGGTTGAAGGGAATTTGACCCTTGACTTGATCGATATTTAACCTATTTGGAGAAGATTTTTGGAGGGCCAAATTGGTGATTGGAGGAGGAATTTATCTAGGGTTTTGGGTCTTGATTTTCTCATTTGATCAGATTCTATAAGAAGAGAAGAAGTTCTTTTGGGTTTTCCCCTTGGAGGAGTTTTACCCCGGATTGGAGCCTAATTCTTGTGTCGATTGTGTGTATTGTTTTTTCTCTTGATAATTGGTTAATGAAAATAATATAACAAAGAACATAAGAAGATAGCATAAGTTCACAAGCTTTTATCAAGAATAAGGAGAAATTTTTTAAATAACTACCCTACTACATTCTCCAACATGGTATCAGAGCTAAGGTGAAGAAGAAGGCAACTTGGAGATCATATAATTGACATATGAAGGGATTTCTTGTCAAGGGGAATCATTTGTAAAAGGACAGAAGGAAAGAAGAAGAAGACCTATTGACCTAGAAGGAAGGTTTCTAAATTGAAGGGCTCGTCATCTTAAGAAGGATCAAGCTCTTGTTGAATACTCTCTAATGCACTTCAAAATTTTCGAAAGAAAGGTTGCTACTCTCTCTTGGAAAGTCATCAATTTGAAGGCTCATTGGAAGACATCTTTGAAGGAAAGGAAGCATCAAAGAATCTTGGGATCACTACCCACTGTTCGAAGCTGCTGAACACATCATTATTGAAATTCATCCTAAAAGTCATCATTCTATGGCATCATTAAAGTATCTTTGAAGGTCTTGAAAGAATCAAGATAGTTGGAGACATCATCAAGAAGGAAATTCGTTTTACAAGTAAGTACCATTTTGTGCTCCATTGTCCCAATCTACAAGACATATGGCTATATTTTACAAGGAAAGAAACAAGCTTGTTGGGTTAGTAAAATTCCTAGCATGGAAGAAGAGGATTGATTTGATACTAACAAAAAATGAGGTCATGGAATATGTTCTTGGTGAAGTTACTCAACCAGAAAAGAGAAGACTCAAGAGTTAACAAAATAAAAGAAGGGAGAAGTGAGGGCACAAAGGATTATATTGAATCCATAAAGTATCATCTTTCTCCCTTTGTTGCTGATTTTAAGACATCCAAATCCATGAATGATAAGTTGGTGAAATTGTACTCTATAAGTACATCAGGCCAGAAGATATCCTTGAGTAATCAGCTATATAGAATAAGAAAGTTAAAGGATGAAGACATGGCCACTTATCTTATGAAGATGTCACAAATAAGGGACCAATTGCAAGGGCTTGGAGAAGTTGTTTTCGATTCAAAAATGACTACTTGTGTATTGAATGCTTTGCCACCAAATTAGAGCAGTTTTGCAACTAGTGCTTACTCAAGAAATGATACTACTCCTTTTGAAGAGTTATGGGATTAATGTATCTTGGAAGAAACTAAGATAAAGGCAAAGGATGACACCAAATCAAATGAGAAGTCCCAAAATTCTGTGGTTAAATCCAAGAAGGAGAAGAAAGGGAAGTTTGGAAAGTCCAAAGGAAAACCAGATATGTCCAAGTTCAATGCTTTGGATGCAATGAGTATGGACATTTAAAGAGGGATTGTGCAAACAATAAGAACAAAAAAAGGAAGGAAAGGAGTAAAGCTCACATAGTTGAGGAAAAGGGAGAACCTGAGAAGAATCCATAAGGAGAAGATACTCAGGATATTTACTATTAAAGGAAGCTCCACATTTGTCGAGTTATTTATGCAATTTGTCTTTCTTTTATTAAGTAGAAAGTAGAGTAACATGCATTGATGTATTATATAGAAGAGTATTGGGTTTTTAAAAAGAATGGCATCATAGAAAGAAGCATATGATAATAGAATTAGAGTATACATTTGGTAGGAATCATCTAGCTTTCAAGAATGAGAATTTTGGGACCATATTGCATATTATTTTTGTTGAAAAGTGTGAAACAAGAAATGCTTGTTGAGAATGCAACAAGATGATGGAGCTTAGTGAAAAGAGTCGCCTTCACTAAGTGGGCCCGCAGGCAAATTATGGCGCAAGTTCTATTTTTGATCCCAGCAGGGATGATCACAGTATGAGTGATCACAGTGTGGGTGATCACAGTGTGGGTGATCACAGTGTGGGTGACCACAGTGTGAGTGATCACAGTGTGAGTGATCAAAGTCTATTTTTAGACTGGCTGTCAAAAATAGAAAAGTCAAATATTATTGTCTCATAATAATATTTGGACTATAAACTTGATCTTATTCTCTTGGAGCACTTCAGGATGAGCTACGGATGTGGTACATGCAGATCCCAGAAGGAAATACGTGGTTACCTATGGGATGACTAATATTTGCATGCAGGACTTTAGTTAGAACTCAAGTGAGTTGAGTTTAGTGGACTGGAGGTGCAGTTGATGGAGTTGTGTTCAGTTTCGCTTTGTTAAACTGGTTGTATTTAGTCTAACTGGCAAATAGACTAGAGATGAGTTGGGTGAATTAGTTATTAATTAATTCACAAGTTATTAACTCATAATGCAACTATAGAATACATCAGTTAACTCAGTTGCATGTCAGTGCATGTTCAGTTCAACAGGGACAGGTGTTAGAGGATCAGATTTCTATCAGTTGTGACTATAGTTGTGCATGATGATTTTCACAATTAGAGGGATTGAGTATGCCAATGAATTGGCCAATACCAAGAATTGTAGCCTGTGCTCACGTCCAACATAGTGTGAGTGATTATTTGCAGGTCAAATACGAGTTTGGTAAACCATTCTCATCAATTCTTGAGCAGGTATTGAGCTGTGGAGGCAGGCAAGCAGCGGGGGAGATTTGGAGATCAGATCTGAGCTGTATTGTGTGTAGCATGAGGAGATAGTACTGAGTACTTGGGATGAGTATTGTACTATGTATTGTTACATGATTCAATCACTATAATATATAGATAGTTGGGGTTTTTAGCGAGATGCTTTCCCCGGGAAAATACTGTGTTGATATGTGTGATTGATGCTTCTATGTGCGCCTGTGAATGTTTCTGCTTCTGTAAATTGATGATCAACGTAGAGGAGGTTATGTATTATGCATGTTCCGCTTATAAGTGTATAATCAAGATAATCTCTATGAATATGTGTCATATTATTCAAAATTTCTACATGGTATCAGAGCTGCTTGATTTGTAGAAGATATTTTTACAGGATATCAAGCGAGGATTGATCATCGGATATATTATTCAGAAAGTGTTTACATTTTATTTCTTCAGGCAGAGTTTGTGATCAGGCCAGGTAGCCTCTGGATTCATCCTTCTTTTGGAAGGTGAGATATCCGGTGAATGCCCATACATTCGATCTCTGTACGAGAAATACTTTGTTCTCACGAATTCTAGATCAGAAGCGGTTGAGTTTTGAGCTGGTGGAATTCATTTAATTCCAAAGCAAGAGCGAAACTCAGAAACATTAAGTGTGAGAATGGAGACAATATGCCCCAGTATCTCACGAAGTTCACCCAATGGCGGGAT
The DNA here is from genome assembly GCA_031772625.1 of Pinus tabuliformis. Lineage (NCBI taxonomy): Eukaryota > Viridiplantae > Streptophyta > Pinopsida > Pinales > Pinaceae > Pinus > Pinus tabuliformis. The sequence continues at coordinate 401,255,052 of CM062819.1, forward strand.
GAACTGGGAAGTGTGGGGGTGACTGTCGGATGAGGATGGTGAGTCTAGCACTCCTTGACCTTCCTAAGAGTTGGCATAGCTACCAGGACTCGGTGAGTGGAAGGGAGAAACTGTCAAATTGGGAACGACCATGGTCGGATTTGATGCAGGAGGAGATTAGACGGAGCACCAGAGACGGTTCTTCATCCATGCAGGATGAGGAGAACTGTGCCTTAGCGAGTAAGGCGAAGAAGGGGAAGGGGAAGGTTTCTCTTTCCGAATCCAGTTCTTCCAATGATGGGAATAAGGTTGACAAGGTGAAGTTGAGATGCTTTCGTTGTCATGAGTTGGGTCATTATGCTACTAATTTCCCAAAGAAGAAGTCCAAGAAGGGATCCAGGGAAGGATCTGAAGGTGAGGCACTTGCTTCACAGTTTGCGTTGGATTTCACACTCTTCGCATGCATGGTTTCATCCATGATGGGAAGTGGCTGGTTTCTTGATAGTGGAGCTTCTTTCCACATGACCGATGACAAAAGTTTGTTCAGTACTTTGGAGGAGAAAGATCTCCAGATACTCATAGGGATGGGTAATGATGAGAAGTATAGTGTCTCAGGTGTAGGCACGGTTATTTTTCAGAGGGAGCATGGAGCTCACCTTACCTTGACTGATGTCAAGTATGTACCAGGACTGAAAAGAAACTTGGTGTCAATCGCGATGTTGGAAGACAGAGGCTATGATGTGGTCTTCAGTAAGGGAAAGGTTTTCCTTAGACACATCATCACTAGACAGGTGAAGCAGATTGGTTCACGGGTCAAGAACCTGTATGCTCTTGAGGTTCAAGATGCATGCAAAGCCTTGAGCAGCAAGGAAACTGATGGAGACTTGGTGGTTGAGAGGGAGCGTATATTACCTCTCAACATGCAGAGCCAGAAGAAGTCTCAGACGATTGTGGAGGAGCCACGATTGGTGCAGCAGCTTCAGGAGGTTGTGGAGCAGCCACAACTAGAGAAGCTAAGAGGAGATCGAGTAGAGACATATACTCATGCAGAGACCTCCAATAGGGGGAAACTTCGAGCCAGGTGGGCTGAGGGATCGCATGCAGCCATACCTCCAGGTAGGAGGTGGGGTGATGTGGATTGATTGTCCCAAGGAGGAGGGGCAGGATCCTTGAGGTACCCAAACTCTTGGATGAGACCTTGCTATGGGAGCCCCAATGTGTAGTAGCAGGAACTAACTGATTGGGTAGAGACAGATGCGGATGGAGCGGCAGAGAGAGCGACAGTGCAGGGAATCCCAGGACAACGCATAGCTAGCAGGCTGCAACAATGTGAGAGGCACAAGTGTTTTGAACAGTGCTAGGTGGCATAGAGAGGTGTGCAATGGTGCGAGATGCATGGAGATGTTGCAGTAGCGCAGATGTCAGAGAGGGATCACTTGTCAGCAGCAGGTAGAGCTTCAGCATCAGAGGGTGTTTCTAGCTCAACAGGGTGATCAGTTGGGAGGTGCAGTGCAGATGCAATGCTGGGAGATAGAACCAGTAGCAGCATGGATGCAGTCAGAGATCAAAGTGACAGAGGCTAGAGCAGTCAGATACTGAAGAGCACAGAGATGCAGAGTTTCAGTTGACAGAGGCAATAACAGCCAGAGACTTTGATGACAGAGCAAGTGGACCGACCAGATGTGTTGCATGGAGAACATTCCAGAGTTACAGGATCAGGTTTGAGGGGAAGCCTTTCTTATTGAGAGGGAGTGTTGAAAAGTGTGCAACAAGAAATGCTTGTTGAGAATGCAACAAGATGATGGAGCTTAGTGAAAAGAGTCGCCTTCACAAAGTGGGCCCACAGGCAAATTATGGCGCAAGTTCTATTTTTGATCCCAGTAGGGATGATCACAGTATGAGTGATCACAGTGTGGGTGATCACAGTGTGGGTGATCACAGTGTGGGTGATCACAGTGTGGGTGACCACAGTGTGAGTGATCACAATGTGAGTGATCAAAGTCTGTTTTTAGACTGGCTGTCAAAAATAGAAAAGTCAAATATTATTGTCTCATAATAATATTTGGACTATAAACTTGATCTTATTCTCTTGGAGCACTTCAGGATGAGCTACGGATGTGGTACATGCAGATCCCAGAAGGAAATACGTGGTTACCTATGGGATGACTAATATTTGCATGCAGGACTTTAGTTAGAACTCAAGTGAGTTGAGTTTAGTGGACTGGAGGTGCAGTTGATGGAGTTGTGTTCAGTTTCGCTTTGTTAAACTGGTTGTATTTAGTCTAACTGGCAAATAGACTAGAGATGAGTTGGGTGAATTAGTTATTAATTAATTCACAAGTTATTAACTCATAATGCAACTATAGAATACATCAGTTAACTCAGTTGCATGTCAGTGCATGTTCAGTTCAACAGGGACAGGTGTTAGAGGATCAGATTGCTATCAGTTGTGACTATAGCTGTGCATGATGATTTGCACAATCAGAGGGATTGAGTATGCCAATGAATTGGCCAATACCAATAATTGTAGCCTGTGCTCACGTCCAACACAGCGTGAGTGATTATTTGCAGGTCAAATACGAGTTTGGTAAACCATTCTCATCAATTCTTGAGCTGTGGAGGCAAGCAAGCAGCGGGGGAGATTTGGAGATCAGATCTGAGCTGTATTGTGTGTAGCATGAGGAGATAGTACTGAGTACTTGGGATGAGTATTGTACTATGTATTGTTACATGATTCAATCACTATAATATATAGATAGCTGGGGTTTTTAGCTATATGCTTTCCCCGGGAAAATACTGTGTTGATATGTGTGATTGATGCTTCTATGTGCGCCTGTGAATGTTTCTGCTTCTGTAAATTGATGATCAACGTAGAGGAGGTTATGTATTATGCATGTTCTGCTTATAAGTGTATAATCAGGATAATCTATATGAATATGCGTCATATTATTCAAAATTTCTACAATTTTTTCATCCAAGCATTTTCTAACATCATGTTAGAGGTAGTCATTTTGAAAAGAAGGATCATCAAAGATCCAATAAGAACCATCATTTAAGAAGTTTCTTGGAAGAAGCATTATCATTGATATATATTCCATCTAGTAAGGAATATATAGTCTTGAATGATGAGGGAATGCATATGGTTGAGTTGCAATATGAAAGACATAATTAAAATATTTCTCCTCTTGGGAAAATAAATGTATATTTGATAGGTGTAAGAAGCAATCTCATTCAAGGAAGGATGGATAGATGGTTATATGGAAGCAAAGGTATGCATGTTTTTAAATAAAATTTTCTTTAAGGTAGGGTTCATATCTATAAGAATGTTGCAAAAAGATTTAGTTATACGAATATTCTCAGTAAGTCTTCCATATGATTATTCGATGCTTGGAAAAAGAAGTTTGGTATGCTTCGAAATGGCTAAAGATTAAGACTCTCCCATAAAAGAGAATGACATAAATCAACATTAAGTACGGTCTTCAAAAGAAGGAAAGTGAGTTGTTAATAACAACTCCAAGGAAGATATTGTTTCTTGCAAATTTGATCCATGGGCACCTTGATTGAAAAGTGAATGCATGGGGAAGGATTCTTGCACAATATGAAGATGGACCATAAATAAATATGTTGATATCAAAAGTTATAAGCAAGCACTTTGATGTAAGCACCATCATAAGGTAGTTCTGATACTTTGGTATTGGTTATTTGGTTGACATATTGATTAAATTTCTACCTAGAAAGATATTGCAAAAATGCACAATGACAGATGAGGAAAGTTCAACTATTGGTGTGGAACTCAATTCAAAGAACATATGGATTGAGTGAATGGTTTTGGTAATCCTTAAAGCATTATGTAGCCAAGATGTTTACATCATCAACTTGGGATTGAAAGGTAGAGGTATAAGAATATACCTAATGTTCATGTTTCGATAACAATGAAGATCAATTTCATGCTTAGAGGGAGCTATGATAGGCTTAATATAATGGCTTCATTGATGATGACTATAAGAAAGTGATGTGTAAGGTTGATGGCATGAACCCTATCACAATATTAAAGGATGAGGATGGCTCCATAATATCCAGGAAAGTAGAAGCTCAATATGATGAGATATAAAGAAAGGAGGAGCTATGCAACTACTACTTGAAGAACTAGTAATAGATACATTTATGAAGACAATCCAAAGAGCTTGTGGTAATTACTTCCAAATTAAAAGGAAGTTAGGAAAATCCTCTATTTTAGAGAGGGAGTAAAATAATTTCCTTAATTAAAAAGGAGTAAGGATCTATTCCATAATTAAGAGGGAATGAGGATATCCTCCCTGATTGAGAGGGAGTGATGATGGGCATTTTATTCTCTTTCTATCAGGTGTTATGCACTAGGATAAGACTAACAACCATATGTCTAAGTGAAGGGCATGGTAGGGAGAATGGAGATTTGTATAAACGTATGAGATTAATACCCCTCGAGGATAAAGAATCCAAGATAGGAAGTATTCTTGTTAACTGAAACTCTTTGAGGATTGGACAAGTATCCAAGACATGAGTGGTCAAAGAGGACTGATATTATTTAAGGATTGGGAATCCAAGATAAGAATAGTCCTAAAAGGACACACCTAGTGAACATATGAATGGGGTATGTACCTTTCAGAGGAAGTGTGGTGTCTCATGTAAAACATCCTAACATTATTCTCTGATATAAAGAGAGCTTGTCAAGTTACGGATTTACTATGTTGAAAATGTTGGTTATGATGTTGATGCTTAATGATGGCTTATAAATCTGACTCTTCTTATGAGGAATATTTAGTTTGAGTATATCCTTGTACCGGTTGTACAATTATGAATACCTCCCTAGTTAAGAGTGAGTGTTGGAAAATGTAACTAGTTTCAATCTTCATAATTTTCATTTTACTCATGTCATTATGAATATCTTATGTTATAGGAAAAAGAAGAAAGAAAAATATTATTTAAAGCATGGGTTTCATGCTTCTTTTTGTTGGTCAACTAGGTCAAGTATGTTCTTCATTCTTCTAGGGTTTTACATGTTAAAAGAATATTTTTCTTGAATCAAAAGAGTCTTTATCATTTATGTAAGACCATTTTAGGCAACTAGTAACATGTAAGATATATTCTTTTTAGTCTATAAAGTCGTTGTGAGCTTCTAAGCACAAGTCATCCATACCAGAAGAAATCGGCTCAGTTTGAGGTTATTCAACCTCATGAGAAGGTTATCTACAAGAAGAACTTAACCTCATTCGGAACACACTTTTTCGGTTCGATCATAAGTAAGAAAGGCGAATAAGAAAGAATCTTAAGGAGAAACCGAAATGTGATCTTTGTGACTATGTTTCTCTCACATGTGCGAAGTATCTAAGGTTTCAATTGTTGTTGCAAGGTTGAAATTACAGACCTAACTACAAGTACAAAACTTTACAAGAAGATCAAGATTTGAAGCCAAAAGTATAGAGGAAAAGGAGTAAGCTAAAGCAAAGGAAGGAGATCTATATTTGATCTCTTCTACCCACACATGTGTTAGGGTTTCTATAGCTATTGCAAGGCCGAAAGTTGCAGGACGAGATTGCAGATCCGAGCTAGGGGCCAAAGTTGAGACTTGAAGTAGGTTGAAGGGAGTTTGACCTTTGTTGACTTGGTTGATCTTTGACCTATTTGGAGAATATTCTTGGAGGGATGACTTGGTGCTTGGAAGAGGACTTCGTCTAGGGTTTGGGGTCTTAGTTTTCTGAATTGATCATATTCTATAAGAACAAAAGAAGTTATTTTTGGTTTTCCTCTTGGAGGGGTTTTTCCCTGGCTTGGAGCCTAATTCTTGTGTCTATTTTTTTTCTCTTGATAATTGTTTGATGAAAAATATCTAACAAATAACATAAGAAGATAACATAAGTTCAAAATGTTTTATCAAGGATAAGGAGAAAAAGTTTAAATAACCGCCCTAATATATTCTCCAACAAAAACCACACTATGATCCCCTATTTCATCCAACACATTAATCACATGTGGGGCTAATCATGGAAAGAATATAACACATTCCAAACATGAAACATGATCGATAACACCCTCAAGAAATAAGGTTTAAGGCAACGACAATAAAAATATGCCAAAAACATTGTTTGTAGCCCTATAAAGCTTTAGATTTAGAAAAAAAGGCTCATAAAGGCTTGCTACCCTTTTTTTGGTGGCCAAACTTTGTGCAATAAATTACAAATTAAAAATACCATTGTCTCATAGAAAATATAGACCTAAACACACATGCTCCATATTCATGAATAAAATGAATAAGAGATGAAGTCCTATGTGGCTGAATTTTTTTGAACTTAGACATACATCATCATGCCTCATATGTTGCAAAAGATTTTATCTGTTCATGAGAAATATGGTTGGAAAATTTCTGAACTTTGAATATCATAGCAATACCTTGTGCTAAAATAAATCCTCATTATTCATGAATAAACAAAGCTACTTATTACTCATAAGGATCTTTCCATTTGTCTCCAACATGCTTGGCAAACCAAGTTACAAAAAAGTTGACTTTTAGTCTTAAAAACCTCGATATTTTGATGCTCTTGGCTATCCTCTTTTGCTTCACATGGGGGAGTAAACACATGTGAAAATTCATCTTCTTCAAAGGGTTTCTCTACAAAACTTTCCCTCTCCAAATCATCAAAAGCATGATCATTGAATTCAAAAACTTGAGGAAAGTGGCTTACCAAAACCTTGTCTTTAAGATAGGGCAAAGTGAATATTTGATTGCCCTCACTTTACTCATGGGAAACTACAATACAATCTTCAATAGTCTCATCATCCTTGTCTTCTTCTATATATGAAACATCACACAAAATTGACTCATGGAATGAGGAGGCGGGTTTGTCGCCCTCATGAGAATTACTTTCAAGCTTTGCTAGAAGTGACACATCATATCTTCTTTCAATATATTCACCCAAGAATATATAAACATCATATTTCTAATTTATTTTAACAAAGATGGAACTTGAAGGGTTCTTCTCATTTACAAATATGAAATCAATGATATTTTTTCCCATTCTATCATAAATCTCAACCAAAATATGTGCATCATATAAACCTGTAACATGCTTCTCTTAATCATAACCAAGAATCCAAAATTTCTAGAATTCTTCAATGGAGTAAGGAAACGAAAAAATATTATTCACCCTAGAATCACAATACCATTCCCATGTGTTTTCTTGATTCAATGAATATGCAAACATTTTCATCTTGACATCTTCATGGAAAATGTGGGAATTTAAACTCAATGAAGGATGCAACATGCAATGAGACTTAATGTGGAATTCCCTAAAACCTTGGAACATGCCTCTTAAGAATTTGAATATGGGGTTTATGTGGATTTCTATGCACAAAAAATGGAAAGGGTTAAGCAATTTTTCCTAAAACCCCTCACATGGATTTTAATGACATAAACCAACCTTTTGTGCCATGCTTCTTATTTCAAATTTGAAATATAGAGAGATGTTATAAATCTGAAATTACACAACCTTCATACCTCATTCCAATTTGTGAAGTTTCCAATGTGAACCTTCAAATACCTTAAAGTGTGTTGGATACCCTCACCTCTATAAACAACAATATCTTTAATGATATTTGATGAGAAAAGGCATGATTCCTTCATGGAGTCACTAGGTGAGCAAGAGATCTTCAAATATAACACTCACGCCAAATAAAAGGTAGCAAGACTACAATATTGTAGAAATGGACTTTATCCTTGGCAATGGTGCCAAAATGTTACCTCTAAAATCCTCACTTATTGTGATAAATTCCTAAAGCACAAATATGATCTTGAAGGAACTAAGAGGGGTTAGACACTATCACTAAAATAGATCTCTTTTAGCCTCCATCTCCTCCCATGCAAGAGGGGTATCCATAAAAGGTGTTTGATTAACTTTGAGGAGAGATGAATGGGTCGACCAAGATTAGTGCCTATTCAAATTAGGGAAAACAAAGTCTAAAGGATAAAACTTAGAAGGTAGCTTTTCCTAGAGATAAGGGTAGAAAAGGTTTGGTATAAACAATCTACTTTTATTCTTACTTTGTTGTCCACAAATACATAAATTTCTTGGAGAAAACCTAATGGAGGAGAACCTCTAAATATGCAAGAGGGTATGCCTATCAGTGGAAAATGTAAGTTTACAACAAACTCTAGTTATTATGGATCATATAAGATTAACAAATTCTAGAAATAAACACAAAGTTATTTAAGAACGAACTAAACATTATTACGTTACTTCTAAAAGGGAAAAGTATTAACCATGAATTAACCCTTCACGATATATCTCTTTAATGGGATTTCTAACATCACTTTTAGCAAGATTAACTCCCAAAACATGATAACTCACATAAGAAGAACCCTTCACTTCATATTTCCATAATAAGATTTTCAACTAAGCTCATCAGGGGATCTCCTCAAATCCAACCATGTCAAAAATTGAGTGATCAAATCCATATATATATATATTTCAGCTTAACTCCATTTACAATAAAATTGTATTTATGGTTTCTACATCCACTTATTTCTCATAAGAAAATACTTAAAAAGACTTAAAATATTAAAACATAACATAAAAGGTCCATTAAAAGCAAAGACATCCTCATAAAAGACTAGAATAATGAAGCTACATTACTTTATTATTATTATTATCTAGTTTTAAGGTTGTTATCACTCAGGTTGTCCTTCTGGTCGGCTCAAAAGGATACGGCTGAGGTAACCACAGACCAATCTTTGGACTGCAGGTTCTAGCCCACCTGCAATCAGAGAGGGCTCTCTCTTTCTGATTTAGCTTTGTTGATAAGGTTTTTAGGCTAGTTATTGAGTTCAAGGGGTTTTGTTTTGTTTTTTGGTGGGAAGGATGATGCTTTCAAGTAAGGAGGCAGGGATAGCATGAAAGTTTTAGAACCATTGGGCGTGGAGTCAAGGAGTAGGACTGCTGGTGCGTTTTCTTGGTCACAAGAAGGAATATGGAGCAAGCTAGCTGCATATGAAACAATCATTCAAGGTAAAAGAGATGGATTAAAGGCTAAGGAATGAGGGGAAATTAAGAATCTCTCATTCAGGTTAGCAAAAAGAAGATAAATGAGCCCTATCTAGGAGCAGTTAAGAATTCCTAGATAACAGTCATCCATATGTGAAATAGGTCAAACATGAGCCATAACAGAATTCATATTTATGCCTAGATCAAGAAGAAAACATTAAGAAGCCACAGAAACTGAGCATAGAGTGCAGCTAAGCAAATTCTAAACCAATCCTTCGTTCTGCAACTTGAGCATAAATGAAATTGAAATAACAGAGGTGAAGAACACTTATTGATTCATATTGCAGCACAAGAATTCCACATTCAATTCTTCAAACCATTAGACACAGAGCAGACAGTCGTTTCCCCAAAGCTTTTCAGCAATCTTTGATTAAGTAAAACATCTCAGATATCCAGTGCGAGTCTCTAATGAAGATTATCAACCAACCAACCCTTTAAACAATACAGAGGGTCGGTATAAATAGGGAAAATTATCCAAAAATTAATCTATTACAGCCGACCTAAACAGGTCTGAAAGAAAATGATTACTTTAACCTAATCTTATCCAGAAATAAATGCATGAAAATATCTTTGAGCTGCGCTGAGGGCAGCTATATCAAACTGAGTTACTGTCTGTCCTGGGTGGCTCGGTGCAGTCCTCATGTAATAACTGTGATTTGTCTTTTATCTCCACCTCTAACTTGGTTTTGCTGCTGTTTGTTGGCATTAATGTGCACTAATCTCGACCAGATAAGCTTTTAAATGGCCTTAATTGTTTTGCTGACTTTGATGAAGGTCTTTAATTTTCACCTGCTTTGATGTTGCTGAACTGATACTCTTTGCCGCTTCATCTTCCCTCTGATACTCTTTGGTGCTGATCCTGGAGTCTTTAATATCTTCTGAGTGGTTTAGACTGTTGTTTAGTCAATTTAGTGTTCCTAAATTGATGTCATTAATTGTCAACCCGGGGCTCGTAAGCTGATGAAGTGAAGGTGTACTATATGTACTTAAGCAACCTCTTAGAGCTTTTGTTGTTTGGGGTGTTGTTTGTGGTTAATTTATCTTCCTAGGATGGAGTGATGTTTTTATAAACAGATGAGTGATAGTGTGTGTAAGGTGAATTCTAGATGAGTGAGAGCGTGTGATTAGTGGTCTCTAACTACTTGCTGAAAAGGAAAAGCTTGAAAGAAATAAATAACTTGAAATGAACTGAAAGCAAAGAACCACTTTCTAATGGCATTAGACACCATTCATGCTGCTGCAAATAAAAGGTAAGAAAATCACTTAAAAGACCAATGATAATGTTTATCTCTTCCTAACTCTCTGCCTCTAACACATAGTACTGTGTAAGACACGATTAGGAAGTAGCTAAAGATAAGTCTAAGAAATGATAAAAAAATGAGAAAAATCTACTTTAAAGACTAGTTATAATGTTTTGCTCTTTCTAACTCTCTGCCTCTAACACATAGTACTGTGTAAAGCACGATTAGAAAGTAGTTAAAGATGAGTCTAAAAAGTACCCAAAGCCAGCTGCAAGTTATTAGTATTCTGATCTCTAAAAGATAGACAATTTATAATAAAGAGACCGTTCATATGTTAGCAGACAACTTTGAGAAATAAAACTAAAAATCAGCTATGAAAATAAAGTAAAGGCAGCAACTTTGAATCTGTCAACTGAAACTACCACTAGATATTAAGCAAATACATAACACAAAAACAATCCCGGGTTAAAAACCTGCAAAAGAACAATGCTGATCAGCTTAAAATAAAGGCTGGAAATGAAATAACATGAAAGTAAATTAAGTTGTACATGTTTCAAGAAAAGGAAATGCTGAATGGAAAATGAAGAAATAGCAAGAATATAAACATGAAATACTATACAAGGGCAGTCATGAACAGGGGCCCTCCATTCATAATACCCAAAGAAGACTCACGAAATTGAAAACTTCAGAACAGCACTGCTTCTATTACTCCATGTGCAGAAAATTACAGTCAAGAGTGCTAGAACAACACTATTAAAACAGAGTCTCGGAATGCACTAAAATAATAACGAGTTCATAAAACACATCAACTAAAAAGTAACATTAAGCGTATGCAAACGCTAGTTTTTATAGGCATCTGAAAGACGGCCTAATGCGTACAGCTAAAACTGAAAAATAAACTAACTGTCATGCGTAATTAAGGTTCAATAACACGTCATAAGCCTCGTGGATGAGCTGGAGGTTCTGGTCGTTATGGGCAATGAATCCAGAGTTGGATTATGTCCCCCACAGCTTGCGTAAGACGGCCAAATCACCGTTTGAACTGACGTGACCCAACAGCTTACGTATCACCGTTAAGCTGCCTTTGTTGACCGTAACTTGACCCTCGTTGACCGGAGGTACAGATGACGTGGCTGGCTGAACCAATGGCACAGGAACCTCGAGAACCTTGATTCCTAAGTGCCCATGTGGCTCGTTTGGCAAAATGACACGTGGAACCTTGAGATTAACAAAAAGGCTGCGGGATCATCAGATGGCTGCAGAATTCCTGTAAATATGTCAAAATCTAAACAAAACAGTCACACATTAGCAAAATTCCTTAATCATGCTTAAATTCATATAATGTAATGATCTGGGTTGGTTTGCAAGGAAAATGAGGCAAAAGAGAGAGATGAATGAGGGAAAACTGTAGGTAATGATGGATAATCAAGTGTAAAGTAGAGGCTCTACAACTGCCCATCGATCTTTCATGGCAGTTGTTCAGCCCTCTATTGCTTTAAAAACTGTGTTTTCCCCTTTCTGAATGCTTCGCGAAGAAAATCGAGTCATTCTGCACCTTTCGGGCTTGCTGGGGGCTGTGCGGTGAGGGGCTTTCAATTTTGGCCTATTTCCTGTAGCCATGCACGATTAGCGCTAGGCGCTAATCGCGCATGAAAAACTGCCTCAGATTCTGATTCCGAGCTTCCTAGGCTGCGATTTGCGCCTTTTGCACTTTTTGACGATGATGTCAGCATGACATCAACATGATGTTAGCAGTGGGTCCCAGTACGGCGGTGACATGGCAGGATGACGTCAGCAGTACGGCTGGGTGACATGGTAGTACGGCGGAGGAGGTGACGTGACGGTATGGTGGCAGCTACGTGGCAAGGACACGGTGGCAGGAGGTCGATGCGGGATGGTGATGTGGCAGGGTGACGTGGTGCTGACGCAGGAGGGGGGAAAGGCGGTTTACGATTTCGGGCGCACCGCCTATCCGCGTAGGTGGTTTCGGCAGAGGGGGCTCCGCCACAGCCGGGAGGGTGACGCGTGGCGGGAGTACGACGGAAAAACCGTCGATCTCCCGGGCGTTAACCCTCTGCGGCTTCGTTGGGGAAAGGACCCGCCCACCGTTGATCTGCAGCGTGCCATATCTAATGGTTGGCGGCAAAGATGAGGCGGCGGAGGATTAGGGACGGGGCCCACGACGCGATTTGAATGATTTATTAAACGAAGGGGGGTTTTAAACATTAGAAATGTGGGTTTATGGGTTATAACAGATTTTTGAAGGCATCAGGGGGGGGGTTTCCGAAAGCCTAGAAAGATGGATTTATGCAGTTTGAGAAGGGTTTTAAGGCAAAACAAGGGGTTTATGCCTTGGGAGGGTGAAAATAAGTCAAATAAGATGGTTTTTATACACATGAAAGGAATTTTATGCTGTGTGATGGAGTAATATGCATGAAGAGATAGTTTGAGGGTGGAGATGAGGGTTCTTGCTGAGTTTCAGATAAACTTAGCAATTCCCAATGAACTTATGGTTATGTTTCAACCAGGGGGAGGGGATAAGTATATAGGGGAGCTATTAACATAATTTTAGTAGGGGAAGGGGAACACAGATAGGGATTTACATAATAGAGTCAGTAGTTAATATGGAAATGACAAGAAAGCACTAAGTATGTGGATCTTAGGCTATCAAAGGGGGAAAAGTGACTCATAGAGGAAGAATGGAAATCTTTGAGTGAAGGAGATCTTCACCAGGCAAATGATATGGAAAATGATGAAACTAAGAGGAATGAAGCAGATCTTGACCTCTTTAGGGAAATTAGTGAGTGATTTGGGGGAAGAGGAAGAAGGGGAGGTTAGAGATGTCTAGTTTGAGGTCCTCCAAATGAAAACTGCCTTGTACCTGTGATCTGAAGTACAATATCACTTTAAAACACAAAACTGATCACATATCAACATTCTACAACCTCAAAAACTACCTACCCAGCCTACTTACCTAGCATTTTTCTTCTTTTTGGTTTGGGTGCACTTAGACTTGCAGACCCTGCTTTACAATTTTTCTTTTGACTGCCCTCCTATCTAAATCTATCCTTATTTCTTCCAAGGGCCTAGATTAAGCAGTTGGGCTCCTTTGATTCTCTACCTATCTACAAATCTGCCAAGATTAAGCTGTTTGGACAGATATCAATTCTCTATATTCTAAAACAAGAAATTGAAACCTAGGGAAGCCAAGATTAAGCTGTTTGGACTTCCCTTAACAGAACATTCTTCAAAAATGGTTAAGTCATCAAAATTGGAATACAGCAGTGGCATTTGGACTGGCACATTTTCATGGTCCCTTCTTTGGCCTCTTTCTGGAAATATGGAGCATTGCAGGATGCAAAGTATGACATATTTGGCATGTAAAACTGTCAATCATGAAAGATGAACACCTGTTGCAACAAGAAGCTAACAAAGGTCATGACCAAGCCAAACACCAAATTGGTGTATGAGACCCCCTTGATTGTGGGACAAGGGACCCACCTCTGCACAACGATTTCACTGCTAAGTCTCCGAAGGCATATATACTCTACCCCCTCTAGTTTTGAACCTACAACTTCTTAAGAGAAAACACATGCTTTTAACCATTAAGCCCACATGCTATTAATAAAAATGCCACATGTCTTATTACTCCTCCGCTTGATGATCTTATTCAAAACTAAGTTTGTTGGCGATATTTTGAAAGAATCAACACCCCAAACTTGTTTTGTGACTAGTGGTCAGTTTTATATCCGACCCTTGAGCCGACTCCCGGTCGAAGCGATGGAATGCGATTGGCTGGCCGATGTGAGTCTGATAGTTTAGGTTGATCGTTTATTTCTTGAATATTTGGCTAGGTCTATCGTTGATTTTCTGAATATTTAGTAATCAGACGGATATTGTGTAGTCAATTATTTGACTGCGTCTATGTCTATTTGATTGCCGAATATTTGGGGAATCCAATATTAGGCAATCAGACCGACATGGCGTAGTCAATTATTTGACCGTGCCATGACATGACGCAGTCAATTATTTGACCACGCCATGTCCGTCTGATTGCCTACATATTTGACCACGCCATGTCCATCTGATTACCTAATATTCGATACCCCAAATATTCGGCAATCAGATGGACATATTCGTGGTCAAACATCTATGTTGCATGAGTTTAAGGGATGTGGGAATGTGGAAAACTTGGGTACGGGTGTTCGGAACGTCTAGAGGTTTTCCAAAATTTACAGTAAACTACTAATTGGGAGAGGTAATATTATATAATATAAAATATAAAAATAAAAAATATTTTTTAATTATATAGTTTATATAATAATCAAAATTAATATTAATTAAAATATTCAAATATTAAAATCAAGTTAAATATATAATCTCTCTTATATATAATGATATTCTCTAGGTGTCTCTCTCCCTGAGTTTCTCCCTTTTATATATATAAAATGTCAAGTTCCTTATTAGTTCTATGACACATGACGAGCGTTTGAAACAATCTCGCTTAAAAATACAAAGAACAATTTTACATATGTTTATCTAGTTATTCTTAAGAGAAAAAGCAAAGCAACTCTAATATTTAAGCATTGACTGCCACATACAATATGCACACACAATCTTCTGCGATATATATACATAAACAACAAAAGGAATATTCATCAGGTTGACATCCAGATATCGCCCTTACGTCAAGGTGTCACACGCTTCCTTAACCCATCAAGATATTACTCCAATTTCTCAATTAAGGATATTAGTGTTAAGGATGTCTTTGGTCTTTCTTCCCACAAAGGCTTCAACATAGGCTCATGTTTAGTGGGCAGTTAAGCATATTTCTCTATAGGCTTTGTATTCCCCAACCCCAGGGAATGCCGAAACTCCAAAAAAAACAGTCTTCAAAGCTCCCAAAACTTTCCCAAGCTCTCATTGCAGCTCCCATTGAAAAGGTAACATTCCCATACAGTGCCAAAGGAGTGCAAGAACCATTGAAACGGGTTTCACACTTCTCGGGAGCGGTTTTGGCGTAACAATGACAAATATTCAGGGAGTCAACAATCGACATAACCCTGATGGCCTCCTTTGTCAGATAAATTGTGAAATGTCAAGATTCTCCTCGTTTAGCATCCGATGAAGTGTTATTGGTTGGTGCTTCAACTATCAAGATTTGGATTTCACAGATTGACTGGGGCTCATGTTCCTCTTGCAAACCATGCGACTACTCACCACCTAGTATTCAGTTCAAATATAATTTCTATGAATTATTCACAACCTGGTATTAAGTTCAAATATACTTACTATGAATTATGACAGTCAATTTAAATGGATACATGTCAAATTTAAGTTAAATTTTTTTTCCAACTAACCAATCATTTTTTATGTAAATTTTTTTATAAGATTTTTAAATTGAAGAAGTTGTATTTTAGTTTTTATAACCAAGCAAAATATTTTAATGTTTTTAAAATTATATGCTTATATAATCAAGCAAATAATAATTGATAGATTAAATTTAAGTTTTTTTAATGTTTTTAAAATTATATGTTTATATCTAATACCAAGGAGCCTAGAGGACCCACTTTTGCACATTGGTGTATGAGACCCCCTTGTTTGTGGGACAAGGGACCCACCTCAGCGCAGTGATTTAACTACTAAGTCTGTGAAGGCATACATACTCTACCCCCTTTTGAACCTATGGCCCCTTAGGATGAAACACATGCTCTTAACCACTAGGTCCACTCAAGCTCTATATGAGTCTGAGTCAATCCAAATATAGTTGATAGGGAATCAATCCTAAGAATGCGTTAACTTTCCTAAAAATGGATTAAACAAATTGATTGAAGAGTAAAATGACCTATTATCCAATAACTATTTATCCAATGTTAAGGCTATCAATTCCAAAGTGTAATGCACTTAAGAATCATGAATTATGCTTAAGCTATTTTTTAAGGATTTTAATATTATGTCTCTATATAACATTGAAGGTGATTATTCTAATTTGAAAAGTCATATGTATAGAATGTAGGCTTATTTAGTGAATTTCATCATTTTGCCCCTAAAATCTTCTGATTATACTCAATTGAAACTCTCAATTGTTGTCAATTAATTTTAATTTTATCTCTAACTAAATATCTGGTAAATATTAATCTTATCTCCAACTTTAATTTATTTATATTAATTTTTCACCCATATACTTTTATAATAAATTTTAAACACAATACAAATAACAATAAATTGCATGATAATTTCCCTAAGGGTGAAGCAATTTTACCCATAAAAACATTTGATGAAAGATCAATGCAACAAGGGAAAGTAACTGTCCGCTCAAATCAAGCCCATAAGTTATTTATAAATAAATATGGACGTATAGCTATGAAATCAACCCGGTTATAAATAAATAAATAAATATACACATATAGCTCTAAAAACAAATAAACATATGCACATATAGTTATACAATTATATATATATATATATATAATAATTATCCTCCTACCAATAAAGTAATTTATATTGGTAATTTAAAACCAGAGTGCTTTTGATCTATTTGGTCCAGGTAGAAATATTGAGACCATCCTATCAACAACCCTCTATTCATTCTTGGAGACCACGCCAAAACCTCCTCTTACATGATGAACAATGGGCCTTAAATTTATGTTATTTTGATATATGCTTGGGTTCACATAGCTCCTACACAATTATATGTTATTCAAATTCATCGTATGTAATAAATTTCTATTAATATATTTAATTAAAAAATTAGAATATAACTTTATAAAATCCAATATATTATACAAATTTTTGTATATATTTAATTAAAAAATTAAAACACATAGTATATGCACAATCGTATATTATACACATTTATATCACTATATTTAAAAAAAATTAAAATATAACTTTATGAACCTCTAATAAATTAGTGTGAAGTTGTTTAATAAAATAGAAATCTGATAAAATAAAACCATAAATAGCAGAAGAAGAAATTTTAACATCGTTGAAGCTAAAAATAGTCTATGACATGCTTCTCTCTAGTTCTTGTATGTGGTCTTTTTATGTGGTTCATACTCGCACTCTTTCTCATTGGTCCATATGAGAGACAAACTCCAAAGAGCATCACAACATTTCCCATACAGGGACAGGGTTAGGCCACACAACTAACAGCGCCTAGAAGACATGGTGCCGCATTCCTTTGTTAGGTTTATTTGGAAATTTTACGTGGGCAGAGGAGAGAAGTCTGGTTCAGAAATCGGAATTACAGATAGGCTTAATTAAAACACAGAATTTATGGCAGGAAAAAAACAGAGTAAAAGCAAATGGTTACCTTAAATCTACTTGTAAAAGTTTAAAACCATAGTGCAACAAATCACACTTTAGGTTATATTACCATACTTTAGATTATATTACAAAATATAGGTTTGCATGATAAATTGATTATTGGAGAGTGCTACTCCAATTAAAACGAGAAAAAGCAAAATGGTTACCGTAAATCTACTTGTAAAAGTTTAAAACCATAGCTAAACAAATCACATTTTAGATTATATTACCATATTTTAGATTATATTTCAAAACATAGGTTTGCATGATAAATTGGACGGTGCTACTCCAACAAAAACAAGAAAGATCTTATTGCTACCCTCAACCAGGGGTTGTGGAGTAACACACAGTAAAACACAGTAATTGATGTTTTCACGTGCCCACCAATATTTTTTCCATGATTTTCTCCTCGAAAACTTTCACCCCCTCTCTCAACCTTGCAAATGACTTTTACATCCATATTTATCCAAAACATACATTTTGACTCATTAATTCATGAGAGAGCAAAACATTAATACACAATATGGGCAATTTTACATAATAAATGCTTTTCTAAACTTGCAAGGGTGTTGTGGACTATGGGTAAAAGTGGGGAGTGAATGTTTGCCCATACCTATTTACCAAAATTCATTAAATGCTTTAAACTCTCGTGGAATGGTTAGCCATGTACTACTGCTCAGAGTTTGTGTTGCCAAATGGTCAAGGATGTACTTGGTCAAACTTTAGTCCTTAACAAAGTATATTTAAGATATCTCATAGGTAAATTTTACTTAAAACCAATATAAATCTATTTTAAATATGAATTTAACATAACCCGAGAGGCATCTCATTTTTTCACACACAATTTTTTCTATGAATAGACATTAATTTTATTTTTTTAATTTTTATTTAAGCTTATATAGCAAAATTTCACTTTGATAATGGAAAAACAAAATTACACATCATAATGGAGTGTAAAATGAGTCTCTCTACTCAAACACATATATTTAAATAAATTAAATCAGGATTACATTTAATTTAAAATAAATGAGTAGAGTAATCCCATATTTTCGTAAGCAAGTGTATTGATTTAATTATAGTGTCTTCCATTATCTGGGCTGCTTAACAATATTTTTTCACAAGGCTAATCACTTTCTTACAATAATAATTTAGGACACATTTCATGTTTTCATATAGTTTCTAAAAGTTAATTTCTCTAGTTGGAATAACAGTGTTTTTTTGTAACTTAAATTCTATTGCCGCTACAAAAGAGTTACATATCTAGATAGTCTATGCACACCTTGGTCTGCCATGCATGGAGTTCTTGTTTTTCAAAATTTGGGCCTCATATATCTAGACAAGTTTACAATAGATCTGTTGCCAAAACGAACAAGTTCTAACTAACTTATATGCCTAGGCTTACAACTAGTAGACACATAAAAGACAACTATACCAAGAGAACAACATGAAAATTATGTTTAGTAAGATGGCTCCACCTCTATGGGCTAATTTCTCTTGTGGTTCAAGCCTCCTAGGCATTGGGAAGGGAATAAATAAGCTTCAATTCTTTCCATACACCTCTCCAATTACTTCAGTTGGAGTTGTAGCTCATCCAGCTACAACAAAATCTTGTCCATAGCATCGTGATGCTCCAACAACAACATAGCCAATAGGGATTTCACCTTATAGTATAAATCAATAGTGTGCATATATTGACTCTTTCGTCCCCTCGTTTTACCTATATCTAGTATCTAGGAGGCAATTGTTGCCATAATTTCTGAATTTGACAAGTTACCAAGTTTCCCCATCACCTCTTGCTCCATCTCATGAAGTTCACATTGAATACCCAGTGGACTATGGGTGCTATACATCCGAGTTGGCAACTCAAATTGAAACTAGGCTTTAGAATTTCCTCGTTTCATGTAAGAGGCTGGCCCACATTGACAACGAGCTCATTGACACAACATGGGAGCAAGGTAGTTCCAAGATTTACACCCCTATAGAATAATACGTTCATGAACCCACCCTTCAAAGCATCCTAGAGTTTTCCTCACCCCCTTGGAATAAAAATAACAACTCGTTTAGACTTTCCCATTGGAGAATGTGTAGAGCATGGGGAAACAACTAAACCAATGTCCAAAGGAGGTAAAATAAAGGGTTCCCTCTTGAATTAAACCTCTAGGAAGATCTAACATATCTTCATTAAGAAAAATGACTGCAATGGATTAGCATGCATCACAACCCAACACATGGTCCTTTCAAAATTCTCCACTCCATTGCACAGAACAAGCAAGCAAAATGGTGCCATAACTGAATGTAATGAATTCTCATGGAGCATCATACCCAGATATCGTTTTTCACATTTAATGAGGGAGGGATGATGGCAAGTCCCCTATCATCATAACTCGGTGGGACAATGACCATGCACCTTCCCATTTGTTGCCTTTCTATAATTATTTATGTAAGCAAAGTTTAATTAGGTTTCAAGAATAAGTCATGTATGAATTTCTTTGTAGAATAATTAATTAATTTAATATACTAGTAAATTAGGGACAAGAGATTGTACGTTCCTCCCACCAAGAAATAACCCAACATATATGGTGCACAACCTTGGTGAAATTTATACACAACTGGATTGATAAATGATGTAGATGTCGTTGATAAATGGAGTGCTCTATTCCATTCATTATATGAGCTTGTCAGTAAGCACTATAGAAAAGAATCCCGAAGGGTGTAGAAACTAAAATAATCACACTGAAAACATAGAGCCCCTAAATTGATGCATGTTCCCTTCCAATATATCCAAGAACCCTAATGGGGTGAAGAAGGGGTGGGTAGAGTTCCATAATTGTTTTGTTTTGACACCCTTTTTCCACCATTTTCCTCTTTTTCGTCATCACTATCAACTTAATAAAGGCAGTAAATCATAGATTTTGATAGGGTAACAACTCTTACATGTCTTATTTTTCATATGCATTAATTTTCCTTATTGTTATATTAAAGAGTGCATTAGCTACAGAATTAACATGATTTTGTAACCATTTTATAAATCTGCCGCTAGCTCCATGGTTCGTGGGGTTTTGGTGCACTAATGAAGCATTAAGCATATGGATAGTTGAGGATTGATCCCCTCGTGGATCTCCTCCTATTCGCTTGAGCTAGTTCACCAAAGGGATCATACAGTTGTGCGGTCAAAGATATAGGTCAACATGTAGTAGCAAGAGTCTAGACACAACACGTTTTCTCGATTTTATTTCCAAATAAAAAATCGACGAAATAAAGCTTTTCCTGTTTAAGTTTCATATTTGAATTAGGATTGAACATCATACCTGTAGGCATAAAAGTCTCAACAGATTGAGCATGCATTTTATATAAATATGTATCCTCTGTAAATGATATCAAGGGAGGAAGTATTAAGTTAATTGTTGAAGAAATTGTGAACCGGACCTTCGTTCTTGTGTTATTTTAAAGTTACTTTTCTGATTCAATGCGTACGTGAATGTGAATCATACCTATTGGATGCAGAGGGCCCCTGTAGACAGTCAAGGTTTTAGTTTATTTTCATTTCGTGCTTTAGAATTGATTTCATTCAAATTTCTTTCTGTTATCACTGCATTTTAGTTTAATTACTTCACTGTTTTCATTATTTCGTATAAACTCAGTTATCTCGTTTACCATTTCGCATTTCGTTATGCTTGTAGTCGTTTAATAGGTTAGTCCTTCAATGTTTTTCGCTTCATCACAATTAGTATTTTCATGCTTTCTAGAATTAGAATTTATATCACTCTGCAATTTGTAATTAGAAATTTCTTCCATGCTTCTTAAAATCAGAATTGTATATATTTTGTAGGCAAGCTTTTGAATTTCAATACTCTGTTTCATAACAGCAAGTTGTTTATATAGATTCATAATTTTAGGATGAATAAATGAAGTCATTATAGAATGATACTCCATTAGACATAATTTGATAAAGTAATCTAACAGTAGTTTAACTCCCATTTTTTCTAACAGTAGCTTAACTTCCATATATTAATTTGTAGAAATTTAACTCTACTAAAAATCTAGATAACAACGAAAATCTCAAAACAAACATAACCATCATCTTACTAAACGAAAGAGTAGGCTTTTAGCATATATAGTGCACCTGCACTTCATAATTTTACCAACTCTGGTCAATAATTTATGCTTGCAATTTAAGAACATTAAATTGATCAAACATTTTGGCATCGTTGCCAGGGAAGTGTAAATAGAAGCCTTAAAAAAAATCAAATAAAAACATGACATGCATAGGGAAAGAGACTCTAGAGGTAGGTTTGTAGGTCGAGGAAGAAGTTCAATTCCTACATCATCACTCACTCCACCACAACCTCGTAGTGCCACACCACCCACACAAACTCGAATTCCATCCATAGCAGGCCAATATAGACTTCCTGAAGTCTTAAAATCCAAAATCCAATCTAAAGGCTCACCAACTTCATCAACAGAGGTTGTGATAGAAGAAGATCCTACATCTCCAACAACTGGAATAATTTTTCTATCTTCAACTGGAGAACAACATCTAGCTCAAGAGTTAAAAGTTCCTTCTGAAGAAGAAGAGAAAGAAACTTACTTCACCATTGATAGAGGAACCAAAAGAACTAGAAGAAAAACTAGATAATCCTGTTACAGAACTAGATATCTCTTTCGAGGAATCCATCATGGTTGAAGAAGGAGAATGAGAACTACACAATGTCAATGGTGAACAACATATGATTGGAGGAGGAGGAGGAGGAAACAGAGGAGGTGGAAGAGGAGGTGGTAGAGGTAGAGGAAGAGGAGATCTAGAACCTTTTGGATTCCCTATCCTTGATGATGATACAACATTAACAATGAAGAACATATCGCTCTCTGTTCTCCCCAATTTTCATGGAATAAGAAGTGAAGACCCATAGACATTTCTCTTTGAATTTAAAGTATTGTGCAGATCATATGACTATCTGCATGATGCTCAAAAACTAAAATTGTTCGCTGCCACCATAAAGGATGCGACATTAAAATGGTTTATGAGTTTAGAAACAAATTATATAAGGAAATGGGTAGAAATAAAAGATGAATTATTAGAGAAATATAAGGATTATTGTATGCCTCATAGCATCAAAGATTTATTTCTCAAAATGGTACAAAAGGAAGATGAGAATCTTGAAGACTTTGTCAAGAGATTTGTTTATAACATCAAAAGGGAAAAAATGAACAATCTAGATGAGGAAACTTTGAAATCTCTCTTACTTAAATCCATTAAATATGAGTGGATTGATCTTCTAAATCTAATGGGAAAAGGAGATATTTATCAATTACCCTTTGC
Organism: Pinus tabuliformis; assembly: GCA_031772625.1. NCBI lineage: Eukaryota > Viridiplantae > Streptophyta > Pinopsida > Pinales > Pinaceae > Pinus > Pinus tabuliformis. The sequence goes on from CM062819.1 coordinate 401,277,974, forward strand.
AAATATCTGTGATCTATGTGTACATATTTCAAGAGGTAAAGCAAGAACAGGAAAAAGTTCAAGGGATCCTCTTTTATCAAGAGTAAATAAATCTGCAGCCGGGACAATAAGTAAGGCAAAAATAGGTAGTTTGCTTGACAACTTTAAAACATATATTTTAGGGAGTCTCAGTGAGAAAATTGACACCCTTAAAATACAAAATAAGCAAAAAGCCAAAAATGTTGCATTATCCATCTTTTGTCCTAGGTGTAGAAAGAAATATGCTCTAAGAAAATGTCCTTTAGATTTAAAAAGCATAGAAACATGTGTTATGTGTGAATAAAATCACAATACAAAAGCATGTCCCTCTATACCAGGTCTTATTCTGTGTTTAGTGAAGAAGGAATGCCAAATCAGGTAGACCCCCTTTATTTTATTGCCAAAAGACCATGGAAAAATACTCACACAAATCAAACTCAAGGTTTTAATCCTCAACAATTTGCAAAAACTTCACAAAATAATTGGAATCCACCATGCCATGACAACCTTAGGCTCAAACACCACAATCTTGGAATCAAGGATGGCAAAATCCTTATGGAAGATATTCTCAATATCAACAATATCCGCCACCTTATCCAAATTTTCCACCACAATACTTCCCTCAAACTAACCAGTTACCTCAAGCTCAAGCTCAAAATGCAAATCCACAACTTTCTTTGCCATTTGCACCAAGACCAAATCAATTACCCGTTCAACCACTTCCAAATCCAAATAATAAAACTTCACAACCTGTTTACAACTTAGAAGGACAGAATCCTCAAACTTATATGATAACTCCATTAGCTCTGAATAATGTTCAATTAAGGTCTGGTAGAGTATTGGAAAGGAAGAAACCATCTGCTGTTATTCAGGAAACAAAAAATAATTTTCAAAAAGATAATAACAACTCTAAAGAAGAAATTTCTCTTCCTCAGAAAGAAAGTATTGAAACAAAAAAAAGTCCCACACATTCTAATAATACTCTTATTATGGAACAACCTTCAATATTTATCTCAAGACCACCTTTTCCTGAAAGGTTGAAAATCAATAAATGAGTAGCAAAGCAAATCATATTGACTGATTATGATATGCTAGATGAATTAAAAAATGTTTGTATAAAAAATCCTGTATTACAAGCAATAAAAGAAATACTGATTTTTGCAAAAACAATTAAGGAATTGAGTACTAAAGGATAAGGAAGAAAAAGAAAAGAAATAAAAATAATTCAATTAGTCGGGAAAATTGGAGATATTATAATGGGGAAGACAACAATTGAGAAATATTTAGATCTAGGAAGCCCCATTGTAAAAGCACACATCAATGGAACTGAAATACCAAACAGTCTAATTGATCTAGGAGCAACCATAAACATAATGAGCAAACAAACTATGGAAAAATTGAAGCTTCCTAATCTTCAATAAACACCAACATTTTTACAATTAGTAGACATGTCTGTAATTAAACCCGATGGTGTGTTAGAAGATATATATGTATCCTTAGCTTCTTGAGAATACCCTGTTGATTTTATGATTCTAACCCCCAAGAATAATTTAGGAGGACATCATTGATTTTAGGAAGGCCATGGTTACCTACAATTTATTCCTTTATCAGTTGTATATGAGGAGACATTTTTATCTCAAATGGAAGCTTGACAAAGAAATTTACATTGTACCCACCTGCAAAAACAATGATATAAGTAGAAAATGAAGAATGGACGGATGAAGATAATGATATACAACCAATTTTCACTATTGCACAAATAAATGAGGATCAAATTTTAAATTCAATAGAAAATCATGAACCCTCTTTATATTGTGATGATAGCCAAAATTTTCAAGAACAATGTAATATCGAATATCTATCATTTAGACAAATATATTTACATTCTATGGAAAAGTTTGGAAATTCTTCAATAGAATTTTTTCCAAGAAAAACCTTGAACATTAATGAAAACCTGGAAGAATTACAGAAAAAGAAATTGGTAGAAATATTACAAAAAAAATCTTCTGCATATGCATGGGAATACGCTGATATGAAAGGAATTGATCCTAAAACTTGCATGCATCATATCTATATTGAAGAGAATGCTAGACCAGTTTGAAAACCACAAAGAAGAATGAATCCAAACTTAAAATAAATTGTTAAAGAAGAATTGCAGAAACTGTTAAATGTAAATTTCATCTATCCAATATCAGAAAATCAATGGGTTTCACCCCTAGTAATCGTTCCTAAGAAAAATGGAAAATAAAGCAACTTTTAAAGATCACTTTCCACTTCCTTTCATAGATCAAGTTTTATATACATTAGTAGGGAAGAAATATTTCTCATTTTTGGATGGTTTTAGTGGGTATAATCAGATTCAGGTAGCACCTGAAGATCAATACAAAACCACATTCACCTATCCATGGGGGACTTATGCTTATCGAGTACTTCCTTTTGGGTTATGCAATGCTTTAGCAACATTCCAAAAAGTAGTACTAGGAATTTTCTCTGATCTTATTCATGATTGTGTGGAAATGTATATGGATGATTTTACAGTTTATGGAAATTCGTTTGAAGAAGCACTTGAAAATTTAGAAAAATTTCTCATAAGATGAAAAGAAGCAAATCTTTCATTAAGTCATGAAAAGTGTTTTATGATGTTTAATGAAGGAATTGTTTTAGTTCACAATATTTCAGGAAATGGAATTAAGGTAGACTCATCTAAGGTAGAAGTTATTTCCAAATTATCAATCCCAAGTGGTCAACGAGATGTTAGGAGTTTTCTTGGTTTTACTAGATATTATAGAAGATTCATAGAAAATTTAACAAAGGTTGCATCTCCACTCTTCAAATTACTCACCAAAGACTGTGAATTTAGTTGGAACTCTAATTGTCAGAAGGCTTTTGAAACTTTGAAAAAATATATCTCTGAAGCACCTATCTTAAAAGGACCTGGAAATTTCCTTTTCATATATCAACCAATGCTTCAGATACAACTCTAAGAGTTGTGTTAGGACAAAAAGACCTCACTCCTTATGCCATTTATTATACCAGTAAAAATTTAAGTCCTGCAGAGCTAAATTATATTGTAACTGAGAAGGAGTTTTTAGCTGTCATTCATGCCATTAATAAATTTGGACATTACATTACTAGTTATGAAACTTCCATTCATACAGACCATTCTGCCATTACATATTTAATGAATAACCAGTTACTACTAGTAGAGTAACAAGATGGCTATTATTGTTGCAAGAATTTAATATCACCATTTTGGATCGACCTGGAAAACAAAACACAATTGTTGACTTTTTATCTAGAATTCAAAATGATAACAATGATATACGTGTAGAGGATAAGTTTCCCGATGAATATCTTTTTTCAGTGTCTACTAAAACACCTTGGTTTGTAGATATTTCCAATTATTTAGTTTCAGGAAAGTTACCCTCCTATTTGTTTCCTAGAGAAAAGAGAAGAATAATAAAATCAAATGCATCTTATTCATGGATAAATGAAGAATTATACAAGACATGACCAGATCTCATCATCCAAAGGTGTATAAGAGAAGATGAAATACCTGAAATACTTAAAGCATGCCATGATGAACCATGTGGAGGTCATTTTGATGACAAAAGAACTGCTTATAAAGTTTTTCTCTTAGGATATTATTGGCCTTCTCTTTTTAAGGATGCCAAGGAATATGTTAAGAGGCGTGATAGTTTTCAAAGAATGGGGAAACCTGTTCCTTCATATGAAATTCCATTACAACCTCAAGTACTCATCGAACCTTTTGAAAAATGGTTTTTGGATTTTGTTGGACCAATTAATCCATCTTCAATATATATATATATATATATATATATATATATATATATATATATATATATATATATATATATATATATATATATATATATATATATTCTTGTATGCATTGATTATGTTACTAAATGGGTAGAAGCTAAAGCACTTTCTTTTGCTACTGAAAATGTTGTAGTTTCATTTCCTTTTTAGGATATTTTTACTCATTTTGGTGTCCCAAGAGAAATTGTAACAGATCAAGGAAAGAAATTTACATCCAGAGTAGTGCAAAAGATAGTGGAAGAATATAAAATCAAGCATCAGAAGTCTATTCCATACCATCCACAAGCAAACAGACAAGTAGAGTCTACCAACAAAGTGATTGAAGCAATCCTTACCAAGACAGTTCACTTTCACAGAAGGGACTGGGCGGAAAAGCTTCCAGAAGCTTTATGGGCATACCATACCACATGGAGAAACACTACAGGACATACTCCCTATGAACTTGTTTATGGGAAGAAGGTCCTATTTCCAATTGAGTTCTAGATTCAGACCTACAAGACAACAGTCAAGTTGGGACTTGACTTATCAGAAGCACAAAAGCAAAGAATGGGACAACTCAATGAGCTTGATGAAATAAGGCAAGATGTTATCTAGAAGACTAGTTTAGTCCAGCAACAGAGATCCAGATGGCATGATAAATACATCAAAGAAAGAAAATTTCAACCAGGAGAGTGGGCATCACTCTTTGATTCAAAGTTAAAAAAATTCGAAGGAAAATTTCAAACTCACTAGCTTGGGCCTTATGAGATTGAAAATGTTTTTGATAATGGAGCAGTCAGAATTAGGACTATTGATGAAGAAAAAGTTCCTCTCCTAGTGAATGGACATCGACTCAGGATCTATCACAAGCCAATGACAAAGGAGGAATTTGTAAAGATTTTCTAGGACAACTCTGATTTGAAGTTGGTTAAGAAGAATTCTTCTTCTTCTCCACCTTAAATTTTTCTTTCTTCATATATATATATATATATATATATATATATATATATATATATATATATATATATATATATATATTAAAAATAATAATAAGTATAAACATGAAAACCAACAATTGTTGGCATGTTTATACAAAAAATTCAAGATGAAAACCAAGAATTCTTGGCATCTTAAATTTTCTTTGTATTCCATTTTCTAGAATCCCATTTTCTTTTATCCCTTTCTTTTCAAAAAGAATAAATAGCTACATAATCATTGATTTTTTGCAGCTTTGATGACTTTCTGTAGCCAATGTGATAGACACCTCTGATCATGCAATTGAAGGAATGATTGACTCCCTCCACTGCAAGGTACCTGAAGACAACATAAAAGGAAACCAAAGGTTAGCAAGCAAATAACTTAAAGGTATGCATTTATTTAATTTAATAATAGGGATTAAAACATTACATATATGAATTGTAAGACATAGTACTACTGAAAAATCAAAATCATTATTGCAAAGAGTTGGTCGTGTCATGTCAAATATTGCATAATCCACCATTCACTTACAGTCATCATCACTCATATCCCGATCCATTGAATCGGCCGCCCAAAACATAAGCATGAATAATCTTAATGGTTAGATTCTGCCTCATTCCATTATATCCTCACTACCTACGCTCTCATTGTTCCATCACTCACACTCTTGGCCTCTTCGCTCTAAAAACCCTACCAAGCCATCCTACCCTGTCAAACAAAACAGTTTTGAAACAAAGCTTCTCGGCCATGGGTGTGATAGTCAGAACGGAGCCGACAAGCAAGAAATTTTTAGAGGGGTATCCACAAACAAAAGAATTACTGCAGAAAGCACAGTGGCTCGAATTTGTAGAGAAATTCGATGGATTTCATAGAGAAGTGACCAAATCCTTCGCCAGGGCCTTTGATGGAGTCGAAGTGGAGATAGGGGACATCAAATTGACAGTGATAGAGTCATTTATAGCTGAAGCCACTAGATTGTCACAGATTGGAGAGAAATGGTTCAAGAACATAGGTATAGAAATAGAGGACTCGAAGGTTTTCCTGAAGAAACCAAGCATGGACACCACCATTTTCAAGAAAGACATCCCAAGGAAAACATTGAAAAGTAAGTGGAGAAACCTACTTCTAATAATCCAAAAAAAATTACCTACGAAGGAAGGTTTGGATGTATTTTTTTCTATCATATTCGACTGCTAATTAATTTCCTTGAAGAAAATGCCAATAAGCCTTCCATATTTCTTGCTGAATAGTCTTAGAAAGATGCCAGGAAATGTTCAGAGGAGAATTTAGTTTATAGATAATACAATGTATCACCATGGTCTAGTCAAAATACTTGTTGAATTTCATCTCCAAAACATAGGTGATAATTGAGAGAGATTTTTTTAGTAAGAAATCACTTTCAGGAAGAAACTCATGGGAAGCCAAATAGCAGCAGACCTAAGAAGGAAAGGAAAAGAAAAATTGATAAGACACAGGAACAAGAACCACAACAGCCACATAACCTATCAGAAGATGACATCCCACTTGCAGAAGTTTTAGAGAAAATGAACAAAAGAAATGTTAGAAGAAAGAAAGCCAGAAAAGAAACATAGATTTCATCACAAGCAGAGAAGCCTAAAATAGAAAGGAAGAAAACTCAAAAGGCCCCTGTCATAGCTTTAAGAAGGAGTACCATATTCAACTTAGAAGCAGAAGAAGAAGATTTAGGAAATCCTCTAAGAATTTCATCTCCAAGGGTTTCATCACCAAGGGTTTCACCACCGAGGGTCTCATCACCAATTGTCACATTGCCTCCTCATAGTCCAAGACAAAGAACACTAGGTATTGATCTGGTGCAACAGGAGATCTATGATTATATTGAGTCCTTGGAGAAAAGGGATGCAGCAATAACATCAATTCCAATTCAAGAGGAAGAAGAAAGTCAGTTTAATGATCCACAAGAACCTCCAACAATCAATATATTGAAACAAGAAATTTTCAAATTGGAGACATTAAACAGGTATATCAAAAATGAAAATCAAGCCTTGAAAGCACAAAACGAAATTCAAATAGCCAATAGTGATAACCTCCTCTTACATCTAAGTTTGTGGTTTAATAAGAATAAGAAACCGTAGAAGAAAAACAATGTTTTACAGAAACAAGTTATAAACTTGAAATACAAGATTCTATTGAGGAAACCAAGGATGGCAATTACTATAAAGAAAGTGAAAAATATGAAGTTGGATGCACTGGCAGAAGTGTCCAAGCATATGCAGTAATTCAAGATATCAATTTTGCAGTTTGTATGAGGAGATACAAAATCTTTAATGTGGGGGAATGTAGAGTTCCATAACTTTTTTGTTTTGACACCCTTTTTCCACCATTTTCCTCTTTTTTGTCATCACTATCAACTCAATAAATGCAGTAAATCATAGATTTTGATAAGGTAACAACTCTTACATGTCTTATTTTTCATATGCTTTAATGTTCCTTATTGTTATATTAAAGAGTGCATTAACTACATAATTAACATGATTCTGCAGTCATTTTATAAATCTCCAGCTAGCTCCATGGTTCGCAGGGTTCTGGTGTGCTAATGAAACAATTAAGCATATGGGTAGTTGAGGATTGATCCCCTCGTCGATATCCTCCTATTTTCTCGATCCATTTCACCAAAGTGATAATACAGTGGCATGGTCAAAGATACAGGTCAATATGTAGCAGCAAGAGTCCAAACACAATGTATTTTTTCAATTTTCTTTCCAAATAACAAATCGACGAAATAACGCTTTTCCTGTTTAAGTTTCATATTTGAATTAGGATTGAACATCGGACCTGTAGGAATAGAATTCTCAATAGATTGAGCACATATTTTATATAAATATGTATCCTCTGTAAACGATATCAAGGGAGGAAGTATTAAGTTAATTGCTAAAGAAATTGTGAACCAGACCTTCGTTCTTGTGTTAATTTGAAGTTACTTTTCTGATTCAATGCGTACATGATTGTGAATCATACCTACTGGATGCGGAGGGCCCCTGCAGACAGTCAAGGTTTTAGTTTATTTTCATTTCATGCTTTAGAATTGCTTTCATTCAAATTGCTTTCTATTATCATTACATTTTAGTTTAATTATTTCACTATTTTCATTATTTCGTATAAAATCAGTTATCTTGTTTACCATTTCACATTTCGTTACGCTTGCAGTGATTTAATAGATTAGTCCTTCAACGTTTTTCGCTTCATCACAATTAATCTTTTCATGCTTTCTAGAATTAGAATTTATATCACTCTGCAATTTGTAATTAGAAATTTCTTTCATGCTTTTTAAAATCAAAATTGTATATATTTCGTAGACAAGCTTTTGAATTTCAATACTATGTTTCATAGCAGCAAGTTTTTTATATAGATTCATATTTTTAGGATGAATAACTTAACTAATTTTAGAATGATACTCCATTAGACATAATTTGATAAAGTAATCTAACAATAGTTTAACTCCCATTTGTTCTAACAATAGCTTAACTTCCATATATTAATTTGTATAAATTTAACTCTACTAAAAATCTAGATAACAACGAAAATCTCAAAACAAACATAACCATCATATTACTAAACGAAAGAGTAGGCTTCTAGAATATATAGTGCACCTGCACTTCATAAGTTTACCAAATCCGGTCGATAATTTATGCTTGCAATTTAAGAACATTAAATTGACCAAACAGGGTGAAGGAGACATTTGGGAAAAGAAAGGGGTATGGAGAATTTTTTTGAATATTTTCCTAAGTATGGAAGCACTGCGTAGGAGGGAGTATATGTTGTGAGTAGAAGAATGTACAGAGTCTTTACAAGTCTGTGCTCAACATATCGTGCAAAATATCGATAGACGAATGCTTAACAAAAGTATGTGTGGTAACCATTTTATTCTTCAATCGACAAAGTATTTTCTAGTAATGCAGGGTAGTTAGACATGGGAAAAGGTGGTAGATATGGCATGGGATGGAACGAAAAACAATTGAGGAGGACACGTACGAGAATGATTCAAAGGGGTGAGATGGCAGGTTAAGATGAAAAATGATTCCTTGAGCCGGATTTCAACAACCTTTATCATAAAAAGGATAATTGTTGTTAATGAAGGGTTTAAAAATCTATTCCCAATTCAATTCTAGTCTTGATGCTTTGTTGATTTTTTGTTCTGTTCTATTTGAGTACTTTATCCAAGCATGCTCTATTCCATTTTTTATACATTCTAAGTCTAATCGGGAATATTATGATGAGCTCTGAGATGATGCCTTTTTTCCGAAGAAAATAGAGTTCATAATTTCTATTAAAGAGAAATAATAGAAATTACATGTTGTTGATGCCGAGGCATATGCTGTAGTGTGGTTGTTCACCACTGTTCAAAGATTTTTACAAAATTACATCCAGTAAGTCCCACTGAGTATACGGAGGTTCTGTATCCGTCATATATATACAGTGTCGCACAAAAATAACCAAAAATAGACAGAGTTTTGAGGTATATGAGCCCTCATGCAGTGAAATAAAGTATAGAACCGATCAGAACTAGTGCCGTTATATACAAAACATTAAACATGTAGAGCAAAAATTTAGTTGGGGAGGATGTCCCCCTGTTGCAGACCATCAATATATGGACGGTGATAGAATCTGTGCATCCCCTCTGGTTTGTATTCTTCAATCAGCCAGTCTCCTAGAGGTCGATCCGCCGCTTCTTTCGAGAGCCGGTCAGCAGTTGCATTTCTTTCCCTATAGATGTGAGGAACAGTGATCTGGTCAAAATGTGTTTTTAAAAAAACAATTTCTTCCAAGATGTGTTTCAAATAATATGCATGACAGATAGATTTATTATTTGCCCAATCAATCACAATCTTTGAGTCCCCAAAGATTTGTATTTGTCGACAGTTTTTGGATAGAGCAAAGTAGAGAAGATGTCTCAGAGTAAGAAGCTCAGCATGGTTATTGGTACCCGGGCCGAGTCCCATTCTCAGGTGAAAAAAGTGTGATTATGTTAGATGAAATAATATACCTCCCCCCACATCCTTGCAATGGTGCTGCCCCATCGAAATATGCCCAAGGCATATCCCTGTTGATATTTTCCGGAAAAATGTTCCTGGGTGTGTTGATTTTATTTTCAAAAGGGATTTCCATGTATGCCGCGCAGATGGATGGCAGAAGTAGTTTCCAATTGACCCTGTAGTATTCAAAAATTATGGCATTACGCCTATTCCAAATGAACCAGGACACCACAGGCGGTAAGTTCATGGCCTTTTCAGAAGCCACCGCAGTCCACTAGTGATCCCAGGTTGAGAGTATATCTGCACCATGCCAAACTGTGGTTATGTTGAGGGCCTGTGTGACCTGATACCATAAATCCTTTGTAACCTCTCAAGTGAGGAATAGGTGGGGAGTAGTTTCCTCCTCTTTTCTGCAGAGTACACACCAAGTTGGTCCAGTAAAAGCCCGTTTTCTGAGAATGGCGCTTGTAGGTAACTTGTCTGCAATAATATTCCACATTAGAAGCCTGGCCCTAGGCTGTGCTTGTAGTTGCCAGATTTCATTCCACCAGTTTTTTTGTATGTCAGGTTTCTTAGCTTCGAGAAGCTTTAAGTAGCCAAGCTTTGGTGCATAAATACCAGATTTGGCAGGTGCCCATATTAGTTCATCTTCCTCCTCATGAAGCTTGATGTGTGATTCAGTAAGTGCCTGAATGTATCCTTTCCAGTGCTCAGTCCATTCAACAGACAGATGCCACTGACGATCCGTGACCCATGCCTGTGTGAAGATAGTTGATCGTTGTAGATCTCCAATCTGTGCCAGATATTTAATGCCCCTGTTGTTGAGATGTCAGATCAATCCTTCCGGCAATAAGTGTGCGTTCCTTGAACCAGGCCAAGGGTCTAAGCCAATACGGACCTGTGCACCATTGCCAATTTTCCATAGCAAGTTATCTCGGATGAGTGGCATAGCTTTTAGTGTGGCCCTCCAGATCGCGGATATGCCCTGGAGGTTCCAAGTGGGTCTGCGAATCCATTCAATGATATTAGAGGGCCAAATGTATTTTTGTTGTATTACTTCCGCCCATAGACTGTCCATCTTGAGGAGTGACCAGCCCTGTTTCGCTGTTAACGCTTGTGAAAATTCTGAGAGAGATTTAAGACCCCACCCTCCCCATCTCTTTGGCATGGAAACCAGGGACCATCTTGTCCAAGCAAAAATCTTTCCCTTTTTATTGCCATTCCACAGGAACCTGTTGCAGATTTGTTGAATTTTTTGAAGGATGCCTTTTGGAATCCATGTGAGGGACATCCAGTAGACTGGGGTAGCCTCAAGTACAGATTTGATCAACAGTAGTCTACCAACTTTTGACAGTAGTCGATGTTGCCAGCAGATGATCCTTTTTTCAATTTTGTTTATGAGCCATGACCAATGTTCAGATTTATATCCATCCGACCTTAATCTGAAACCAAGGTATTTGATGCCCTCCAACATGTTACATTCCAAGAAGGGGAAGTGCTGGGTCGCCAGCTGAGTTTCTTGATATGTGCATCTCATCATGGATCTGGTGGATTTCTCCCTGTTGATCTCCATGCCCGTGGCTTTACAAAAGAGTTGTAGAATGTCATTTAGTGCGATGATGTCCCGGACACTTCCATTGAGAAAGATTAAGATATCGTCAACAAACAATAGATGGGTAAGAGAGTACTGTTCAGTGATTTTGAGACCGCTGAAGTCTCCATTCCTTTTTGCATCAACAATGAGCCTGCTCAGTCCCTCCATAACAATGAGGAAGAGTAGAGGGGAAAGAGGGCAGCCTTGCCTGATACCCCTGTTGATATTAAAGCGAGCAGAGGTTGCACCATTAATAAGGATGGCAAAGGAGATAGTAGATATACAACCCATAATCCAGTTTATGAGCGTATGGGGGAATCCCAAATGGGTAAGAATCATCTTAAGATAGAGCCAATTTACCTTGTCAAAAACCTTTGCAAGATCGATCTTTAAAGAAATACCTTTGAGGTTCTTCAACTTGATGGAGTGTAAAGCTTCCTGGGCTGTGCCTATGGCCTCTTGGATGTGGCGGTTTTGGAGAAAGGCAAATTGTTCTGCAGATATATGTGTGGATAAAATAGGTTTGATGCGGTTGGCAATGATTTTGGCGATGATTTTATAGAGGCAATTACAGAGAGAGATAGGGCGAAAATCATTGAAGGATGAGGGGTCATCAGATTTGGGGATCAGGGCAATGAAGGTCTGGTTCATAGGCGGATGTAGGTGCCCAGTGATCCTGCTCTCCTCAATGACATCTAATAAATCCTCGCCCAGCAGGTCATAAAAAGCCAGGTAGAACTCCACTGGCCAGCCATCTGGCCCCGGACTCTTATCTTTCTTAAACCATTTGAGGGTACTTTCCAGCTCTTGTATAGTAACCGGTTGACTGAGGTCTTCAATGTCCTCCTGTCCAACGAACCGAGGAAACTTTCCTGCAAGACTGATGATGTCTGGTAAATTGACAACATTCGGCGCCGTGAATAGTCGCTTGAAGTGTGTTACCCCCAGGCTAGCAAGTTGCTGGTGAGTGGTAGCCCAACCATCTGGTTCCCTTGGTAGCTTCCAAATGGTATTTGATGCCTTTCTGCCATTGGCTATGTTGTGAAAGTATTTAGTATTACTGTCCCCAGCTTTGAGCCAAATGGCTCTGCTTTTGAGTCTCCATAGCTCCTCCTTTTCTTGTAATATCTTCGATTTTTTCCCAAGCAGCTGACTTAGTAATGCTTTTGAATCGTCGGATTGATAGCCAGCCCCCCTCTCATCAGTCAATAGAGCTATCTGTTCTTCAGTATCCTTCAGTATCTGTTCATCTCTGTTCCGCTTAGATCTCGCCCAGGTCTCGGTCAGTACTTTGAGCTTCTTTAGTCTACCACAAAAATCCATCGCTTTCCTCTGTTCCCTCAGCTGGGGTTGAGATGCCCAGAACTCCGTGACCAGCTTGATGTATTCCGGCTCTTGGAGAAATCCAGATAAGAATTTAAAGGGGGAGCGCGGCTTTGATTTTTTGTCACTGATCTGAAGTAGAATCGGGTGATGATCTGATAGACCCCCAGTACTGACCCATTGTTTGTATAAGGGGAATAATTGTATCAATTCCTCGTGCATCATATATCTGTCTCATCGCCGCCCCAGAGCAGCCTCTCCTATGCGCTGATTGTGCCAAGTAGGAAGCTTCTTGTTCATGGGGATATCCACTAGATGATGTGCATCTAGTAACATGTTCATTTGATCCGCAATAGGGTCGCACTGTGCATGTTGACCCCAGGATTCTCCAACCCCCAATGAGAAGTTGAAATCGCCCCCAATCACAGTATTCTGAGTGATATGATTGCCATTTAGGAAGTTTTTCCAAAATAGGAGTCTATTCTGATTAGGCCCGTATATATTAATAATTCTGATGGGGATGCCCAAGTCACCCATGAATATGTCCATGCCGAGGAAGCCACTACCCCCCCAAACTGAGAGTGGCCTACTTTTTCTGGGGTTTATTCCAATGAGCAGTCCGCCAGATCGACCACGCGCATCCAATCCATGTAAAACCCAGCTAGGGAGCATAGCTTGTAGACTTCGCACCGCCACCTTGGATGAGCAAAGTGTTTCCTGAAGAAAAATGATATCGCATCTAGATTCATGCAAGAGTCTTTTCAGAGCCAGTCGTTTTTTAGGGTTGGCTAGTCCCCTGCAATTGTATGAGAGCCAGATCATGGGGAACCGCAAGTCAGGGGCTCAATAGCTCTAAGTGCCCGTTCAATGGTAAACTGTCGCCCCATGGCAACGTCCGCAACAACATTTAGCTTTGCTGAAGAGATATTAGATGGTCTGCCTCGCTTTTGCTTGCGGTGGCGACCAGGGGATGATCCCAGGCCCAGTATTCTAGAACGTGCTCGGGGCCTCAGATGATAGTGATGAGAACCGGATCCAACCGGAGAGGTGGGGGAATCAGGACAGCCCAATACCAGATTGTGAGAGGGAGGAGTGGTAGAGAAAGTGGGTGGAGGTGGAGCAATGGTGCAAAGGATGGAGGGAAGGGGGGCATTTTCTGAGTGGGAGGTCCGCAAAGGAGAGTATACAAAAGATTGCATATCATCAGAAAAAAAGTGAGTACAATTGGGGATGGAAGCATTACCCGGATGAGTAGGTGCAGCCTCCGCAGTCTTAGGTGCTGCCTCCGCAGTCTTGGAGCGAGTACGTGGCGGCCCAGGTGTAGATGAATCCTTCCTTCGAGCATTCTTTTTGGCACTATCACCCGCTTTCTTGGATGGAGTCTCCTGTTGAGTCTGCTCCCCTTCCGTAGGAATATTAGCTCCTGCATTTTGTCCCTCTGTGGTCTGCTGTCGAGGTCCTTTGGTATCCTCGGAAGTCACCCCCGAATTCAGTGGACAATCCTTATAGAGATGGCCAATTTTATGGCATCTTCGACAGCGGAAGGGAACGCCTTCATAGTCTAGTAGCTATTTGCGAGAGACATGGTTGTGGTGCAGAGTGATTTTTTCCTCTAAACCCGGTCTGGTGTCCAAGTGGACTAGTATGCGAGCCATTGTCCTGATGCCCGTTTTTTCATACGATCTGTCGTGCTCCAGGTAAGTACCTAGAGTGTCCCCAATTCTCTTAAAAGCATACGGGGTCCAAAAATACCAGGGCAGACCAGGTAGGCGAACCCATATGGGTCCAGCCCCCAGTTGTTCTCGTTCCGGGTCGAAGAGGAGATCCCACCGCTTGAGCATGACTGGAGCTAACTCAATGTGCCAAAACTGAGAGAGGATCCACTCAGTGTATTCTGGTCTATGGAAATGTAAGGCGAACCAGCCCCTCGTGAGAACCATGATATCTGGAAGTTCTTTGAGTAATGTGCCCCAAATCTCCTCCACCCAAAGCTTGAGTCATTCCACAGTGTATGTGCGTCCACGGACCCTACCGACCAGGACCTTTCGAGCAGCATCCATCACATCCGGCAGCGGAGCTTCAGGCCCAAAGTTGATGTTGAAATCCGAATCAATTGCTTGAAGGCATCTGCCTTTTATCACCTTCTCTGAGCGCTTGCCAAAAGGAATATCCTTAAGAAGTTTACGGAAAGGGTCAGTTGAGCTATGCTGTGTGGAACCAGCGGATCGAACCGGTATCGGTGGGGTAATAAAGCACCCTGAGCGAATCAGAGAGCGGGGAACAGAGCTACTAGTGCCAGGGAGAAGGGATAGGGAGGAGCGGTGGGGGGGCTGTTGGGCCAGCGGCATAAAGGAAATAGATGGTGTTTGTGAGTTTGATGGAGGCGGAGGCGGTGGGGGCAGAGGTAATGTAGGTCGGTTATGAAACTGGAGCGGAGCGTCGAGGGAAGGCGAGTTCTGAAAGCATGAGCCCAACAACTGAATCGTCGCGGGGGATAGGGGCGGGCAATCAAGTGGCGAGGAGTCCGCGAGGTTGAAGTCTGAAGATTTTGTTCTTCCCAGTGTGCGGCAGGTGCGGCTGCTGAGACGAAGCACCTGTCTCGTAGCCCAGTGCAACACTTCGCGGTATCATATGGGGCCACTTTGTATGCACCCAGATGTCTTGGTGAGGCGTGGGGTCCGCCTCATAGTCAACAATATCTTCATCTCCCATGCTGTCTGTCGGTGCAGTGTATGCCAACAAGAATCGAACAGGGAACCGTCCAGCGGAAAGGTAGGAGGGGCCAGTGCGCCAGTGAATCGAGGAGGGGACCGCAGAGTAAAATAATGCGCCGAGAAACCCGAAGCCGCTATCGTTATTCAGACCGTCAGTGATCCCAGTCCCCAAAATCCCAAAATGCTTGTCGCCATGGTTAGACTTCCTGGTAACAAACCCTAGGGTTAGGGTTCCGCCATTGTCGCAGAGCTCCAAACAAACCGGGCTCCCTCTGAGATGATGCCTTGTGTGAACATTGCATGGATATGAATTCTATGGAGATGGCCAGAGGTATCAACTGAAAATTGGTTTTCCATGTTCTGTTGTCAAACATATGTATTGTTTATAAATCTCTATTATTGATTAATATGAATATAAGAGCTTGATAGGAGTTTTGGTCTTAGATATGTGTGTTTAATGTGTAATGTTATGCTTAATGGAAAATATTATGGATGGAATTCTAGTATGCATGGAGTTTTCTGTTACTGTAGCTATTTTAGTTGTTGTGTATAATTAGACCAATGTATAAAGAATGAACACAATTTTTTTCTTTCCTTTCGAAGTTATAGTGTGCATATATCTTAAAGGGCCATCAGAGAATGGGTTTCTCATATAATTTGTAGGATATGTGAAGTTGATATTGTATAAGAATATTTGAATATTGAAGTGCACATGGTAAAAGTTGGAAACATGTGTGTTTCAACCATGGGGATATCCGTGACACATCATAATCGTGACAATTTGGGTTGGGTCTTTATAAGTTGAGATAGTTTCCTATTCCGATGAATCGTTGCACAACCTATATAGGTTCTGCAACCCCATTATATACCATGGGTGAGACCTCATATGCTTGTAGGTGTTGCAAATTCCCGTATCCTTGGGGGTTTTGTTGGCAGACTACTAAAACTTGGGCCTTTCCCCCTCCTAGTGCCAAAAAATGGTTATGTTGTTGGGGCTTGATGTTATATGGTGAAAAAGGGGATGTTGAGGCCAAACTAAGGGGAGATTGAAAAATGGTTTGAATAGAACATATATGAATTTGTAGTAGACCAAACTGGAGGTTTGCGGATTTATTTGGAAGCCTGGGTGAAAAGATACTTATGTGCTAAAGTTCACAAGATTTTCTATGTGGAGTTCCCCATTATATTATGGGAGTATCTTAAGTTCCAAGAAGAGAAACGAGGATTGGGGCCCCAACCAAGATATTTCTGGTGGACGCCCGAGCTACTACACATAGTGAACACTGTAAGTAATTATGTTTCTTGAGTAGTATATTTTTGGTTAACTACTGTATTAGAGGGGTATATTGTAGATATTGTAATAGAATCTACACAATATTTCAGTGTAGCCTAGCAATATTTCTTCATAGAACCACAAGGTAGATACCTTATAACGTTATCTACCTAGATTAAAATGTTATTGTGCGACAAAGTAATAATGTCATTGCAACCTGATACCATGAGCGACTAGAGCCCAGGAAATTGAGGGGATGTGGAGGCCAACCTAGGAGGAGATTGAAAAATGGTTCGAATAAAAGAGATATAAGTTCCCAATAGAGCAAACCAAAGTTCTATGCATTTCTACAAAAGCTTGGGTGCAAAGATACCTATGGGAGTGCAGCTCCCCATTATATTGTGGGAGTGGATTAAGAGCCAAAAAGGGTGACGAGAATTGGGGTCCCAACTAAGATGTTTTTGGTGGATTCCCAAGATGCCTCACAAAGTGAACTCTATAAGTAATTTTATTCCTAGAGCAATATATTTCTAGTTAACTAGTGTATCAGAGGGGTATATTGTAGATATTGAAATAGAATCTACACAATATTTCAATGCAACTGAGCGAGATTTCTTTAGAGAACCACAGGGTAGATACCTTAGAAACTTGTGTATCTAGATTAAAATGTTATTGTGTGACAAGGGAATAATGTTGTTGTAACGTGATACCATGAGTGGCTAGAGCCCTATGCAATGTGCGGAATTAAGGGGTTGATTCAGGGATGGCTTGACGCAGAGAGAAGGACAAGGGGTGCAAGGAGTAGTGGAGATACATAAAAGTGCACAATAAGTGAGCCGGAGGAATTATAGGGAAAGAAAGATAAGATGCAAAGAAAGATGACATTGTTTGGGGATGTAGTTGATTCAATGATCGATGATGAAGTATAGAGGGATTGGAGACCTCCCAAGATGTGGAGAAGTATCACATCCATAGCTAGTTCGAGAACATAGGGGATGGCCCATCATAAACGAGAGTGGGAAAGGTGAGTGGTGCAGTGGGATTCTTACATTGTGGACCTAGATATGTTCATGGTCCATAGATAAGGAATAGGGCTGCGAGAAAACCAATCTTCAATGAAAGGATAACAAGGAGGTGTGTCACGCAAAATTAGAGCTTACAGATATGGGCAATTTTGGGTTTTCATGAGGATAGAGAAAAAGAGAGAGTAAAGAGAGGTGCATAAGAAGAGTTGTTGAACCAGGAGTGGAGCGTATTTCCATCGAGAGAGCCCTCCACCTAGATTTGAGGAGGAGGACACTGTGATGGAGAAGAAGAAGAAGGGGGAGTGCAACATCCAAGTATCGATAGAGAAGGAATAGATGAAGAGGAAGGAAAAATTGACATAGATAATCCAATGCCATTCAACTTCCTAGAAATAACCATCCCCTAGATCAAACCAATGATCCCATGCACAAATTTCAAACAAGAGGTAAATTCTTCTTTGTTTGCTGATTTTTCTCAATTACAACATACTCACTTGCACTGTGACAATAGTAGGGAGGGAGAGACAAAATCTGGAGTAAAAATGGGTATATGTACATGTGTAGGAGAATTGAGGGAACATAAGGGAGAGAAAGAATACAAGTTACTCCAACTGCTACAGGGACCGCGAACTATGAACATGCAAACACTAGGAGGCTCATCATGGAAGGTATCAATAAAATTTTGAAATTACCAGTATTTCATGGGATCAGGACCAACGAACAAGAACATCATTGGTTTGTATGTGAAGCCGTGTGGACTATGAAGCAAATCTTAGAAGGAGAAACAATCGTGCAATTGGAGGCTACTTTATGGGACTATGCACTTGTGTGGTACATGAAGCTTAAATCCACTACGCTCTCAGGACAACCTCGCACTTTGGCAAACATCAAACAAGAGTTTCTAAAATAAATCAAAAAACCCAAATCAAAGCCCCAATGTATAGCTGAGATTAAAGAGATTAAGCATGGAACCAATGACTCAGTGTGGGACTACAACCAAATGTTCAAAATTTTGATGGATAGGTTGACTTTCCAGATCCTCGATGCATAACATTAGGAGTGGTTCGTTGTAGGGTAATTTCACATATTCATATTCTACTAATGCAATAGAAAGTGACTTTGTAGCCAGAGGAACTAGATATCATAATGTAGATGGAAGCTACACCAACAAGTGGAGAGAGAAGTGTTGGGATGGCCCAAGTATAGTCGCAAGTAGTTGTCTTAACATTACATTTGCAAGACCTCATCAAGAGATAGGAGGAGCTTGAGGAGGTATGGTATACAATTTTCCAGAGGGAGGGACATCACTAGAATGAGTGCCTGACTGTAACAAAATATGTCGCTAAAGGGGTAGCGAATCGGTTGACCCAAGGCAGGGGTCTCTGGTGTCACATTTGCAGAATCTGGGGGCACTCGCCTGTTAACTACCCAATGCTACAAAAGTACCAAAGCTCAACGAGGTTTCTTTTTGTGACTTTTGTAAATTAGTTGGGCATGACATACACTCTTGCCGCTTGTTGGACCTAATGCAAAAGTAAACTTTAGATGCCTACCACATCTAGGAGCTAGAGGGATGTGAAGGGGTTGCACAACAATATCAGGGACGAGACTGTCCTACACTAGCGTGAGGATAGGGACCTCTAGGGAATAAACAATGTTTACCTGCAAGAGGGCTAGGAGGTTTTGGGTGAGGAAGAGGACTAATAATATGGTTCAATTGTGGCTAGACAAGACATCTAGAAAGGGACATTTGAATTCTTTCATGATGTGTACATATTGCAGAGAACTAGACCATGTAATGGAGGATTATTTGTTATTAGTGGTAGAGTGACAGGAAAAGAGAGGGCCAAAGGTGAAAATGGTTGCCGTTGAGTCTTGACAAGACCATTTGCAAGTTTGTGCAGTGACTAGAAGGGGGACATGAAATGCATGGACACAATGAAATTTCCAGAGAAACCTTATCAATGGGTGCAAAAAGTTGTTGAATGACTTGTTATCCTCCACAATGTCCCAGGCTTAGAGGAATCAACGAAGGTAACCACAGACCAAGATTTTAGATTGGTAGCTAGCCCTACCAAACTAGAGAGGGCTTTCTCTATGAAATTACAGTCAAAAGATGACTGATATATAAAGTATTTTAGGCTAGATATGTTTAGATCAGGGTTTGATTTGATTTTTATTGTTTGCTGGATGATGGCTTAGGTCTAGGGAGATAAGTCTATGCTTTGAGAATCAGATTTGTAGAGATGTAATGGGGAAATGTAGGCACACACTTTAGCACTTAAGGGTTGTCATTGTGTATATGGGATATAGGTAGGTTTTCTAAACGAGCATGAGTCTTATGAATTCGTTTATATCAGAATAAAAATGAACAATAATGTGAAAGCATCTCCAAAACAGAGCATTACATGAAATGAATTATGTTTATTATCTTAGGAAACAAGCACATGAAACATAGAAATGGAAATGAAATATACAATACATTCAAACTTATGATCACAGAAGGAAGAACATTGCTAAAACACATACCACAAGAATCCTACTATAATAGTTGCAAACTCTGTCTATTATTTTAGCCAAATTCTCAATTACACTAGCATTCAAGGCTTAATTCAACTATATCCAGCCCTTGAAAATGATTACAAAAGGCCTCATATAGGCTCTGAAGTCGAAATAATCCCTAGGAGGTCAAATTTCCAGCAAAGAAAGTTAAATACATGCACCTATCTGATCACTGCTACATACTAGGGAGGTTACTCAACCCTTTCCTCTTCTATCTAACTATCACAAGATATTTATCCAAAGAATTAAATGGAGGATAAGACACCTATTTACCCATATAGTAACCCATTTAAATTTAAATTTTACCATTTACATTCATCCACTTTCACCTTTTGACCTTTACAAAAGTCAAACTAGAAACTTTGAAAAATTACATAGTGAAAATTTTAATTAAAATCTCAGAAAATTGTAGAAGCGTAGCGCCAAGTTTGAGACAATTTTTAGGTGCCTTCCTGAAGTAAAAATTGAAATATGAAAGAATGATAAACTAGCCTTGTCTATCTAGTTTCCAGAACATCTTGAATTTTTTAAAATGACCCATGGGAAGGCCTCCAAAAACTCATTCTCCCAAGGTGTCTCCAGATGGGTCGCACCAAGACCAGAAGGGTCGCACCAGCCAGCAAAAAGGTCGCACCTCCTCAAAAAGGTTGAAAAAAGATTGCACTTCCTCAGAAAGGTTGCAAAATGGTCGCACATCCTCAGAAAGGTTGTAGGAAAGGCCGCACCTCCCAAAATGCAACAAAACCATCGATTTTTCACAAATTTTTCGTCTTTTTGAGTTTGCACGATGATGACTGAGAGATCTTGAGATTTTCAAGAGTGAAAATGAGTTAAAAAAACTTGTCTTACCCTTTTAAACTCGAATTTGGAACCTTGACACTTTATAACCTTTGAAATTTGAACCTTTGTAACTTTATTGGCTTTCTTGAAGCATTGGATATTTTTAGAACTCTGAACTACAACCTTTGGGACTTTGAAGTAATTATTACATATAAAAACATAAAATTACATTTGAAATCAAAATTAAATGAAAAAACTTGTACCACTCCTCCTTTGTCGGATTTTATGCATGAAATGAAAGTTTTAGTGACCTTGAAATACTAATGACCTAATGGAGACACTGAACTGAATGAAATCATGATGGTGATGACTGAAATGATGATGATAGTCTCTTAATGATGATACACTTATCTGAGTGATGAAAGTAACTGGCATGTGAAATTCTTGAGAGAGTAGACATAATCCTAGACACACTAACCAACGACCAAATGTTATTCTAAAAACTTAGTGACATGATAAAATTTGACTTTGAGACCCCTAACGAAACTTGGTAAAAGAATATTTGATCACTAGTGATAGGCAGAACTGACTTACACTAACATTGGCTCTAGATTGGGATGACAGCTCCTTGGAGGTGTCAAGAACACCGTAGACCTAGTAGCCTTGTTCATTGGGCATGGAGTCAAAATGCAAAGACTAAACTCAAACTGAAAACTGGCTGACTAATTGACTGACTTGACTATAAAAAACATACTGACTAAAAATCTGACTTTAATTTTTTTTTAACAAAAAGAAAACAAGAACTGATCATAGAAGCCTTATGGCCTTCTCCTCAGGATTCAAACTTCTGATGATAACTGCCAACCTACTGAAGATGTATATACAATCATGCGTAATGATCCCTCCAATGTAACCAATCTAGCAAATGGCTACTTATTTGAATTCTGCTCATACTTTCCTTGAGCAAGCAGAAAAAACAAAAGCTAGGCCACTCCAAGTGTCCACTAAACATGTGTACAATATCCATAAATACAATAAAATTCATCTCCCTAGATGATTGCAACAACTTGACAAAAGGATCCTGAAAATCATGAATGACTACCTTTTCTTGATAATCAACAACGAGACAAGAATCTTCTTCCTTTTTAGAAATTGGTTGTTTTATAAAATGAAGTTTTTCAATCTCAAACAAAACATATGTAGTCTGCAAATTTTTGGATGAACTTTGTAATAGGACTCTTGCTGAACAAGACAAAGAAGCCAACTGCCTGATCAAATTCATGTCATCTTTGTTTCGAAGCTCATAGTTAACTAATGGAGAAGGACTTTGATTATAGATACCGTCTACAACATCTCCTATTGGATCAAGGAGAACTTGAGAGGACTTCTGCAACTTGTCATACATTGTTTCCAATGAGGCTACATGATTTTCTATAAACTCTTCATGTTCCACACTTTCGGTTGTATTTTCAAACTGAATGTTTCTTGGTAACGGTGATTGTGGACTGAAAAAAGGTTCTATATTACAAACAACATTCTCAACAACTTCAGGAGAAGGTTTCTGTCTGCTTTCAACTTTCTTATTTGCTTCTTTGGTAATCTTGTAGTTTCCATTAAAATTTTGAATGAAGAGAAACACAAAGGTAAGGAGTCCTGGTCAAGAATTTCATGATCTTCTCTGTGCTCCATATCAAAACTGAAAGATTTCTTAATTAAAACCTCCTCACCCTTGTTTTCAGTTTCACAAACAACTAAAGGAGGATCACTAGGGCTGTAGAACCCATCCAAATAATCAGATATCAAATCATTCAAAATCAAAGAAGGTTGTTTCCATTTTAAACTAGCTTTAGATTGCTTCTCTGCTTTGGTGAGTTTATGATCTTCCTTTATTAATTCAAATGCAACATAACATAAAGGTAAAGAGTTACCATCATCCATTTCATTACTCTCTTTGTGTTCACTGTCCAAGCTGTAAAACTGCTTACCTAATTTAGAGTTTTCATCAAACTCCTCCTCTCTGTCATAAACCACATGTGCAAGCTAGCTGTCTTCCTTAAAGTGTTGAAAACATGATGTTGGTTTCTCATCAAAATTATCATCATATTAATCGTACTTAGGAAAATCAGGTCCAGGAGAAATGCCATCAAACATGAAAAATGATAAAGAAGACTATTTTCCTTCATGTTGATCTATAAATCCAATTTCAGGATTGTGCTCAAGAAAATACATAAAACAATCATTTTCTGATCTATGATAACTAAGATTAGTAGCAAAATGGTTAGGATCAGAAACCTCTTCTTCTTCTGCAATAAGTGGTACATGGTGTCTTTGAATAACAAGTTCATCTCTCATGGTGACCTTTTGCATCATTTCTTCCATTGTTCTTACCAAAATCGAGCTTCACTTGTGAAGATGTTTGATGTTCCTTCTCTATGTTCTCCCTTGCTTCTTCTTTCAAATTTGAACTTTTGACCAACAGATTAGCTTCCATAGTTATTGCACTGTCCTGCATTTCTTCGAGTGTTGGAGGATCCCTTTCTATCAATTGAAATGCCATTTCCGGATCAAAGGCATTCGGGTAGTGTAAGAGAGCTAAACCGGGAGGTGGTTTTATATCAGCAGGCATTGAATGGTATACTTGATTGAACCTGGATGAAAAGTGTTGCACTGTTTCTCTTGGTTGTCTTTCCAAATGATTATATTCTTCTAAAATCAGAAAAGGATTCCTCTTGATCACCCATCTATCAAGGAAGACTTTCACAAACTGATGGAAACCGAAAATGCTTGCAGCCAGCAAGTTCTTAAACCATTTCTTAGCTTCACCTTACAAAGATAAAGAAAAATTCCTAATATTGAAATCATCTTCTTCAACCTCAAAAAGGTCGAGAAAATTTTCAAAATTCTGAATATGTTTCTCAGCAGTGATGTTACCATATTCTCCATCAAACCTGGGAAGATATTTGTAATAATTTTCAGGGAAATTATGGAGTATAGGAGGTAAGATGAGTTGCTTGTATCTCTCTGGAATTTTACAAGGTGTATGTTAGGTCCCTATACTACTAGTGTAACCCTTTATTGTTATTAGTGCAACCCCCTTATAATATTGTTGTGCCCATGTAGTCCCCATATTGTTATTATTGTGCCCCAGAGAAGCCCACTATTGTTATTGTTGTGCCCTTACATTATTATTGTTATGTCGACTTTGATTACATTATGACCCTTAGACTCCTATATATAGAAAGGAGGTATTGTCATTTGTATCATCGAAGAATTGTTCATTTGTGTAATGTAAAGGAGGTTTCCCCCTTGAAGATTCTGATTTCTAAGGCATTGATCTTTCTTTTCTATCTTTTCGTGAGCTGGTTTCATAACATTTGGTATTAGAGCTTTGGATTCTAGGGTTTCGTTGCTCCAAATCAGGTCATGGTGGAATTTTCTCTATAACTTTTTTTCTGCGATGTTCCAAAATCTAAAAGAAAAACCCATTTGAGCTGAAATATTGATGATCCTTGGATCCAAATTTTAGATCTTGCCTCACTATATTTTCGGAGATATGATATGAGAAAATTAGGGTTTTTGCAAGCTCCATAATTCCATGGAAAACAGGTCATCATGGAATGTTCGCTATAATTGTTGGTTTACGAAGGCTCAGAATCGGAAATTAAAACCCATTTGATCCGAAATATTTTTGAATCTTGGGCCCAAATTTCAAATCTTGTTTCGCTATATTTGCGGAGATACGGTCCAAGACATTTAGGGTTTCTGCAGGCTACTGAATTACATCCAAAATAGGCGACCTTGGGAAAATCATCATAACTCTCTCTCTGAGCATCTGATTCAAATTTCGTAAAAAGTGACAAAAATCAGAAAAATTTGGTTTGTTGGGTATAATTTTCAGAACCTAAGGTCGAAACAGTGACACGTGGCACGTAGTACAAGTTCGCTCTACTGAACTAGTCTATAATTAGGTCATTGCAGGCGATTGGACATAACTATTCCTTAGGGAATCCAATTGTGATCAGACTTACAGGATTAGAAATAGGACTCAGAGGGCTATCACACGAAGAAATTTCATAACTTAAAGATATAAAATTACAGATTTATAGTGGTTTCAAGATCCAGCTCCTAAAATCAAGAAAAAGCAATATGAGAAAGTTTGATGGCAAGGATTCAATAAATTGGATACTATAGATGGAGCAATATTTTGATCTACATGAGGTGCAACTATTACAAAAGGTACAAATTGCATCTTTATATTTAGAACCAAATCAATTTTTATGGTATAAAGGGCTTTGTTCTCGTAAACCACTTGTCATGTGGTCAATTTTCACGGAGGAAATGATAACACATTATGAGGATACAAAGAGAAACAACTTCTTTAGCCAATTGATAAATCTCAAACAAAAGGGTTCAATGGCAGAGCACATTGAGAAAAATTGAATATAACGGTAAATGATATTCCAGAGAAGCAGAATATTGATGTCTTCATAGGGAATTTAAAGGATAAAATTCAACATGAGGTTCGTCTTTGGGAACCTGATTCATTGGAGAAGGCATTCAGGCTAGAAAGAAAAATTGAAAGCAAAATTATGGCAACAAGAAATCCTACCACTCACAATTATAAAGATGGAAGTGTTGTTTCTCCTAGCCTTCCACAACCTACAAGGTTGACACCACAACAATTGGAAGAAAAAGGAGAAAATGGGCTTTGTTACAATTGTGATAGAAAATACACTAAAGGTCATAAGTTTGCTGAGAAGGAATTATTTACATTGATTGTGAAGAGTAGGAAGAAAAGGATCAAGAAACTTCAAAATAAGAGGATATACACTGGGAACCAACCCTAGAGAAAGAATAAATGAATTTGACCATATCTTGTACTGCATTGGCAGGAATTACCACTCCTCAAACTCTCAAGATAGAAGGACATATCAAGAAGAAGAAGGTTCAAGCAGTGAAATATCAGGAAGAAAAGGATCAAGAAATGTCAAAAGAAACAGATACTCACCAGGAACCAACCCCAAAGAAAGAAGAAATGAATATGACCATATCTTGTAATGCATTGGTAGGAATTACCACTCCTCAAACTCTCAAGATAGAAGGACATATCAAGAAGAAAAGGGTTAAAGCAGTGAAATATCACATTGAGCATCAACAACAAGTTCTCCAACTTTTAAAGGATAACCTCACTTTGACGCATAATCGAATGAAACAACAGGGAGATCAATATCGTAGTGAAAGAAGTTTTGATGTAGGTGACTGGGTATTTCTACAACTACAACCATACAAACAAATTTCCCTCAAGCAAGCTAAGAAGGATAATAAATTATCACCAAAGTATTATGGTCCATACAAGGTGTTACAAAAGATTGGTACTGTGGCATACAAATTGGAGCTTCCTGTATCTTCTCGAGTGCCCCCAGTTTTCCATGTTTTATGCTTAAAGAAGTTTGTAAGTGACAAGATCCCAGTTCAAACAATATTGTCGAAACTTGACGAGGAAGGAGAAATCGTATTGGAACCTGAAAAAGTCACGGAAGCAAGAACCTGATAGCTATGAAATCGATCAATTTCAGAGTATCTCATCAAGTGGAAGAACTTACCCACTGAAGATTCCACATGGGAGGATGAGAATTTTATACAGAAGCATCAGGAACTACTCAAGCATTGAGCACAACACTTTTTGAAGGAGAGGGGCATGTTAGGTCCCTATACTACTAGTGTAACCCCTTATTTTTATTAGTGCAAACCCCTTATAATATTGTTGTGCCCATGTAGTCCCCATATTGTTATTATTGTGCCCCATAGAAGCCCACTATTGTTATTGTTGTGCCCTTACATTATTATTGTTATGTTTACTTTGATTACATTATGACCCCTTAGACTCCTATATATAGAAAGGAGGTCTATCATTTGTATCATCGAAGAATTGTTCATTTGTGTAATGTAAAGGAAGTTTCCCCCTCGAAGAGGCTGATTTCTAAGGTGTTAATCTTTTTTTTCTATCTTTTCGTGAGCTGGTTTCATAACAGTGTAGGAGTATGTACAAAAGCTATAGGATTAGTCTTGATCTCTTGAGGCTCATCAAGTTGAAGATGGTCATCATAAGATTCAGAAGAAGGGTCTTGATCAAAACCAAAATTTGTATTGACAATTTTCAAAGGAAAGGAATCAAATGAAAGTCTGGGATCTTTTCTCAAATACAATATAGTATGGAAAACCTTCTTGACATTCTCAGGAAAAGAGAAGAAATAATTTACAGTAAAGAATATGACTTCTTGGATGAAATCCCAATTTGAATACCTGATCTTCCCATATTTTCCTTGCATGTTTATGTTAGTAAGGTTCATCATCTAGTGGAGTCTTTGAATTAAATTTGATACTGATTTGGAGTCACCAAGTGAATGATTTCATCCTTCATATGTGTCCAATTGTTGTCCACCATTAGCAAATCAGATCTATTCCATGTCGTTCTTTCCTAGGGAATATATGACCTCTCGTGTCCCCGACAATGGTGCCAAAATGTTATCCCCCACAATGTCCCAGGCTGAGAGGAATCGACAAAGGTAACCACAGACCAAGCTTTTAGTTTGGTATTGTTATGAAACCAACTCACAAAATAGATAGAAAAGAAATATAAATGCCTTATAATTCATCCTCTTCGAGGGGGAAACCTCCTTTACATTACACAAATGAACAATTCTTCAATGATACAAATGACAAGACCTCTTTTCTATATATAAAAGTCTAAGGGGTCATAATATAATCAGAGCTAACATAACAATAATAATATAAGGGCACAACAATAACAATAGTGGGCTTCTATTGGGCACAATAATAACAATATGGAGACTAAATGGGCACAACAATATAATAAGTGGGTTGCACTAATAACAATAGGGGTTACACTAGTAGTATAGGGACATAACATTCTCCTCTCCTTAAAAAATTGTTGTCCTCAACGCTTGAGTATTTATGGATTCTTCTGTATAAAGTTATCATCCATCCATATGGAATATTCAGTGGGTAAGTTCTTCCACTTGATGAGATACTCTGAAATTGATCGATTTCGTAGCTTTTGATTTCTCGGTTCTATGACTGCTTCAGGTTCCAATATGATTTTTCCTTCCTTGTCAAGTTCTGGAAATATTGTTTGAACTGGGATCTTCTGCAACTTTTGAATGAGTTCCCACCCTACTTCATCATTCTTCCATTCATCCCTTGCTTCATTTATCGAATTTGGTTGGATATTTTTACCAACCTCTAGAATTTCTGCAACCATACGTTCAATTTCACTCCTTTGGGAATATTGATATCTGTAAGGTCTGATTTTTGGAGGAACACTTCCTGGTATCAAATGAATAGCATGATCATGATCACGAATAGGTGGGATGCCTTTGGGAGTCTCAAGTACCTTGGAATGATTGTCCAAGATTTTTTGGAGATGTGGAGAAATAGATGATTTCGATGTGGGAACCTCTGACGAACATAATTGTGCAATTATGCCTCTTTGTTCTTTCTTTAGAAGCTTTATCATTCCATTAGAGTTGATTATCTATCCTAGTTTCCCTATGATACCCCTTAATTCAACTTCCTTTCCTTTCGAAGAAAATTTCATGAAAAGTTTTTGAAAATTAAAAGCTATTGTACCCAAGGATTGTAGCCATTGGACTCCTAGTATAACATCAGCACCACCCATTGGAATGGAAATAATTGGTCTATTAAATACATATTCTCCCATGGATAGCTTGATATTATGGCACTTTCCAAAGAAATTTATGGTTCCTCCACTTGCAACCATCACTTGACACTCTAGTGCTGGATATAGGAAGCAATTCAATTCCTTGGCTATCTTACAATGAATAAAATTATGGGTACTGCCCGAATCAGTCAAGACTATTACCTTTTTCTTCTTGATATGTCCTTTTATCTTGATAATTTGAAGAGTGGTAATTCCGGCCAATGCATTACAAGATATGGTTGAATTCATTTCTTCTTTCTCTAGGGTTTGTTCCTAGTGTATATCCTCTTCTTTTGACGTTTCTTGTTCCTTTTCTTCCTCCTATTCACGATCTATGTAAATTAATTTCTTCTCAGAACACGTATGACCTTTAATGTATTTTATATTGCAATTGTAACAAATCCCTTTTTCTCTTTTTTCTTCCAATTGTTGTGGTGTCAACCTTGTAGGTTGTGGAAGGTTAAGGGAAACAACCCTTCCATAGTTGTGAGTGGTAGGCTTCTTTGTTGCCATAATTTTTCTTTCCATTTTTCTTGCCAACCTGAATGCCTTCTCCAATGAATTAGGTTCCCAAAGGCAATCCTCATGTTGGATGTTATCCTTTAAAGTCCATATGAACACATCAATCCTATGCTCCTATGGAATATATTTTACCTTTATGTTCAATTTTTGGAAGTCCTCATTGTGCTCCATCATTGAACCCTTTTGTTTGAGATTGATCAATTGGCTAAAAAAGGTGTTTCTTTTTGTATCCTCATAATGTGCTATCATTTCTTTCGTAAAAATTGCCCAAGTGACAATTTGTTTACGAGAGCAAAGCCATTGATACCATACAAACTGATTTTGTTCCAAATATAAAGTTGAAATGCATACCTTTTGTGTGTTTTGCACATTATGGAGATTGAAAAATTGCTCCATTTGTAGTATCCATGTTCCGGGATCCTTGCCATCAAACTTCCTCATATCGGTGTTTGGAACATGGTGGGTCGTCAATCCAATGTTAGAGTCTATGAAATCATGATTAACATTTACTTTGTTCTCTTCATGAGTTTCCTTTACTACCTTTTATCCATTCATAAACATTTCTTGTAGCAACTTTGTCATATATGTCTTCAAATTGTCCATTTTTCCTCCCATCTTAGCTTCCAAACCATCCATCTTAGCTTCCACGGCATTCATCTTAGCTTCCATGTCTTTCTTTAAACCCTCCATTTTATCTTCCATGCCTTTCTTTAAACCATCCATCTTAGCTTTTGTTACTTTTTGTGAGAGTGAATTTTGTTGCACTTGGTCTCGTAATTTTGATATATCATGTTGCATTTCTTCCTCTTTTTTCATTTTGTAAGAGCTCGATATTGAATCTGTTGTATCTTTGTAATTGCAGCTCTCCAAGATCTAAAATTTCTTCCTGCGGTAGTCCTCTGAGTCCTCTTTCCAATGCCACCAGTCTGATCAAAATTGGATTCTCCAAGAAAGAGTTATTCCCAATCTCCTAAGATGACCTGATTATATAATGTTTCAGTAGAGTGAACTTGTACGACATGCCACGTGTCACTATTTTGACCTTCGGATCTAAAAAATATATACAGAAAACTATAGTCCGTCCTCTTTCTGCAACTTCTTACGAAATTTCAATCTGATGCTCAGAGAGAAAGTTATGACGATTTTCCCAAGGTCACCTGTTTAGAATGTAATTCAGGATTCTGCAAAAACCCTAACTTCCTTAGATTATATCTCCGAAAATATAGTGACAAAAGACCGGAAATTTGGACTTGAGCTTCACTAAGAATTCGGCTCAAATGGGTTTTAATTTCAGAGTTTGACCCTTCGTAGAAAAACATTATAGTGAAAATTCCACGATGACCTGTTTGCGATTAAATTCTGGAGCTTGCAAAAACCCTAACTTCCTCAAATTATATCTCCGAAAATATAGCGAGACAAGATTTGAAATTTGGACTTGAGATTTAGACTGATTTCTTATCAAATGGGTTTTTTTTTAGCTTCTAAAACTTTGTAGCGAAAAAGTTATAGCGAAAATACCACGATGACCTGTTTGGAGCAGCGAAACCCTAGAATCCAAAGCTCTGATACCAAATGTTATGAAACCAACTCACAAAAATATAGAAAAGAAATATAAACGCCATAGAATTCAGGCTATTCGAGGGGGCAACCTCCTTTACATTACACAAATGAACATTTCTTCAATGATACAAATGACAAGACCTCCTTTCTATATATAGGAGTCTAAGGGGTCATAATATAATTAGAACGAACATAACAATAATAATATAAGGGCACAACAATAAGAATAGTGGGCTTCTATGGGGCACAATAATAACAATATGGAGACTACATGGGCACAACAATATAATAAGGGGGTTTCACTAATAACGATAGGGGTTACACTAGTAGTATAGGGATATAACAGGTATCTAGCCCTACCGAACGAGAGAGGGCTCTCTCTATGAAATTATAGTCAAAAGCTGACTGAGATATAAATGATTTTAGGCTAGATATGTTTAGATCAGAGTTTTATTTGATTTTTATTGTTTTATGGATGATGGCTTAGGTCTAGGGAGTTAGGTATAGGCTTTGAGAATCATATTTGAAAAGATGTAATGGGGCAAGGTAGGCACACACTTTATCACTTTATGGTTGTCATTGTGTATATTGGAGATAGGTAGGGTTTCTAAACGAGCATGAGTCTCATGAATTCATTTATATTAGAAGAAAAATGAACAACAATGTGAAAGCTTCTCTAAAATAGAGCATTACATGAATGAATTATGTTTATTATCTTAGGAAACAAGCACATGAAATATGGAAATGGAAATTAAAGATACAATACACTCAAACTTATGATCATAGAAAGAAAAAATTGCAAAAACACATACCGCAAGAATCCCACAATAATAGCTGCAAACTCTGTCTATTAGTTCTAGCCAAATTCTCAATTACACTAGCATTCAAGGCTTAATTCCATTACATCCAATGCTTGAAAATGATTATAAAAGGCCTCATATAGGATCTGAAGTCGAAATCCTCCCTAGGAGGTCAAATCTCCAACAAAGAAAGTCAAATACATGCACCTATCTGATCACTGCTACATACTAGGGAGGTTACTCAACCATTTCCTATTTTATCTAACTATCACAAAATATTTATCCAAAGCTTTAAATGGAGGATAAGAAACCTATTTACCCATATAGTAACCCATTGAAATTTAAATTTGCCCATTTACATTCATCCACTTTCACCTTTTCGCTTTTACAAAAGTCAAACTAGAAACTCTGAAAAATTACACAGTGAAAATTTTAATTAAAATCTTAGAAAATTGTAGAAGTGTAGTGCCAAGTTTGAGGTAGGTTTTAGGTGCCTTCCTGAAGTAAAAATTGAAATATGACAGAACGATAAACTAGCCTTGTCTGTCTAGTTTCCAGAAAATCTTGAATTTTTTAAAATGAATCATGGGAAGGCCTCCAAAAACTCATTCTCCCAAGGTGTTTCTAGAAGGGTCGCACCAGCCAGCAAAAGGGTTGCGCCTATTGAGAGTTGATTTTGGCAGACTTTTAGGAGTCAATTATGCATTTTGAAAATGGGTCAGTTATTCCCACGTGTCTACTTTCGAATGAGCCATCAAGCTCTAAAAAATACCCATGGGAAGGCCTCCAAAACTTGATTTTTCCAACCTTACTCAGAAGTGCCGTGCTAGTCAAGGTTTAGTGGCAGAGGCATGAAAAAGGTGAGGTTTCTTTGAGTTTCTGATCAGAATAGGAAGCTTTTATGCAAAAATATGCTGAGATTTTGCATATTCTCATCATTATGTACTCATCCATGTAGGAAAGACTTCATTTGGATGTCCAGGGAAAAAGGGTTGCGCCTCTACACGACGCTTCTTTG
The DNA here is from genome assembly GCA_031772625.1 of Pinus tabuliformis. Classification (NCBI taxonomy): domain Eukaryota; kingdom Viridiplantae; phylum Streptophyta; class Pinopsida; order Pinales; family Pinaceae; genus Pinus; species Pinus tabuliformis. The sequence continues at coordinate 401,310,716 of CM062819.1, forward strand.
TGCCATGTCCTGCAAATTTTCATAAGAATTTCAAATTGCTCCAAAATTTTCAAAATTTTCTCCTTGGCTTCTATGGATGATAGGCTAAAATTCCATGTTTTAGCCACCAATTTCATTCTTTTACCCCTTTTTCTTGACTCCCTTTTCTTGTCTTGGACTTCTTTCAGTTTTGTTTTCAATTTCTTGATTTTGATTTGTGCAATTTGATTCCTTGTTTGATAGTGGTGGGCCATGTGCCTCAACATCTAATTGTCCCTATTAGCCTTTTAAATAAGATTCTTTAGATGGCCATTGACTTTGCCTAGCTAATATTCCCTATCTTCATTGATTTCCATAGAAATTCTGTCTTCAATACTCAAATCCCTGTTTAGTAGGTTTTGGTCTCTTTCTTTCTTCAATGCCCTTTTGGAACTTTGAAGTAATTATTACATATAAAAACATAAAATTACATTTGAAATCAAAATTTGTTGAAGAAACTTGCTTATTACCACTCCTCCTTTGACGGATTTTATGCATGAATTGAAAGTTGTAGTGACCTTGAAACCCTAATTACCTAATAAAGACATTGAACTGAATGAAATCATGATGGTGATGACTGACATGATGATGATAGTCTCTTAATGATGATACACTTAGCTAAGCGATGAAAGTGGCTGACATGTGAAATTCTTGAGAGAGTGGAAATAATCCTAGACACACTAACCAGTGACCAAATTTTATTCTGAAAACCTAGTGACATGATAAAATTTGACTTTGAGGGCCCTAAGAAAACTTGGTAAAAGAATATTTGATCACTGGTGACAGGCAGAACCGAATGAAACTAACATGACCTCCAAGGTTCAACCTCCTCGGGGAGAAACAAACAAATAAGGAAGTGAGAATGGATTTTTTAGCTACAGAATGGGGAGAGTCAATCTCGTCAGAGAGAAACAAACATGTAAGGAAGCTAGAAGGGAATTTTTAGCGATAGAGTGGGGAGATTTGACCTCGACACGATAGCCACAGGGGCAACCAATATAGATGCACCAATGAAATTCGATGAACCTCTACATTAGGTAATGCTAGGGGAGGTAAGCCCTATTCAAAATTTCTTAAGAAGTTGTTTAAATTTAGTGAGGAATGAGCATGCAATAGAGAGGCTGTGTAGGATGATTGACCATTTCACACAAGATATCGATGAGCATGGTGCATAGGACATGGGAGATATTTCCTTGTAGGTCTCTCCAAAGATATGAAAGCGGGTGTTGTGAAAAAAGGTGCACCAACTAAGAATTCAAATATAACACCCACATAGCTTACTATCACATGGACAATAACATTCTAGATTTGGGTTTTGATGTTAATATATGTAGGTTTTAACCCTGTACAGAAATTACCTGCATACGAATTCTTAAACAAAGAAAATAAACAATGCGAGAGCATAACCCATAAAACACATATGCATAGAGATTTTTCCCTGGATCCCAAAACCGGGACTACCAGCTTGATTTTTCATTATGTTCCTTTCAATGTTACAATACATATTTATACATGCCGAAGCATCCAATACCATGGACCGAAAACCATCGCGTCCAATAAACATGTGCGAAAATCATGCACAAAACCATAGGTGGGTCCGCCCAACCTAACATATGGTCCAAAACCAAAATTTTCCGGGGCGCTACCCCGGACCCCATAAAGTGGGGTTACGGGTGCCCTTCAAACCCCTATTAACTACGTGGAAAGAATATAACACAACCCAACAATCTCCCACTTGTTGTTTTCTTTCCACAGGAGAGCTTAGTTAATTTTTTCAGCCCTGAGATTCCCATTGCTTCTCTACACCAAGAGAACTTCTCAGAGCTCACAGATTTTGTCAATGCATCTGCAGTATTCTTCAAAGTGTCCACCTTTACCAGCAACACCTTTTTGTCTTCTATCATATCCCTCACAAAGTGATACTGAACATCAATGTGCTTTGTCTTTGAATGATAAGCAGGGTTCTTTGCCAAGAAAATTGCACTTTGGCTGTCACAGTCTATTCTTATAGCTCCCTGTACTAACCCCATACTTGAACACAATCTTTGCAACCAAACTGCTTCCTTGCTTGCATGAGTGGCTGCCATGTATTCTGCCTCTGTAGTTGATAGTGCCACTATAGATTGTTTCTTACTCATCCAACTGACTGCACCTCCAAATAGGTTAAACACATACCCACTTGTAGATCTTCTCTGATCCAGATCTCCAGCCCAGTCTGCATCAACAAAGCCATGAATATCCAACACTCTGTCCAATCCTGGTCTTCCTTGGTAGCACAAACCATAATCACTAGTGCCACGCAAATACCTGAAAACCCGCTTCACTGCTGTCCAGTGCTCCTTCCCAGGTTTTGACATAAACCTGCTCAATACTCCCACTGCATGTGCAATGTCTGGTCTAGTACAGACCATTGCATACATCAGGCTACCCACTGCACTTGCATATGGAACACGGGACATGTCCTCTTCCTCTTCTTGTGTCTTGGGACACTGTTCAGCAGATAACCTCACACCTACAGGAATAGGAACCTTCACCGGTTTACTATCCTGCATATTAAACCTCTAGAGTATTGTCTCAACATACTTCCTCTGGTTTAACCAGAGCTTCCTCTTTGACCGATCTCTTTTAATTTCCATGCCCAAAATATAGTTTGCAGCACCAAGATCTTTCATGTCGAATTTGGAGGACAATTGGGTCTTCAAATCCTGGATAATTTCTTTGTCATTTCCAACCAGCAACATATCATCCACATACAAGACCAGATAAATAATACGGTCACCAATTAATTTAAAATACACACAATGATTTGCTTTGCTTCTGGTGAAGCCAAGTCCCCGTATAAATGTATCAAATTTCTGATACCACATCCTTGGTGATTGTTTTAACCCATACAAAGACTTCTTTAACTTGCATACCAGTTATTTCTTACCCTTCACCGCAAAGCCTTCAGGTTGCTTCATGTAGATTTCCTCTTCCAAATCCCCGTGAAGAAATGTTGTCTTCACATCCATCTGTTCTACCTCAAAATCAAAAGCAGCAGCAACAGATAAAAGTAATCTAATAGAAGTTACCTTGGCAACAGGAGAAAAAATATCACCAAAATCAATTCCCGACACCTGGGAATAACCTTTTGCTACCAACCGAGCTTTGTATTTCTCCACCTTTCCTTCTGCATTTGTCTTATTCTTGAACACCCATTTGCTGCCAATGGGTTTCCTTCCAGCCGGCAACTCCACCATATCCCAAGCCTCATTTTTGTGCAAAGATTCCATTTCATCGACCATGGCCTCTTTCCAGAGTTTTCCATCCTCTGAATCCACTGCTTCCTTTACAGTTCTGGGATCATTATCAGTGACAGACAAAGCAAAATTTGAACTGAAAGCAGATGGACTATACCTTTCTGGCTGCCTTCTTTCTCGAATTGATCTTCTCACAGCCGGAGTTTGTGGCTCTTCATCTTCTGATTCCTCCTCTGCTGCAGAGTCTGATTCTTCCTCCTTTGGCTCAAACTCTATCTTCTCAGGTTCCTTTGGTTGGACTTCATGTTGAATAACATCTTTTACCTCTCTGAACAACACATCTCGGCTGTACACAACCTTCCGTGTGACTGGGTTCCAAAGCTTATAACCCTTTAAACCATCCTTATACCCAATAAAGATGCACTTTTCAGATTTACTATCCAACTTGGTTCGTTTCTCCTTTGGAACATGTACATATGCATCACATCCAAATACCCTTAGATGTGAAAGAGAGGGTTTCTTACCAGTCCATACTTCTTGTGGAGTCTTATCCTCCAACGCTGATGAAGGTGATCTGTTGATCAGGTAACATGCAGTATCCACCGCCTCTGCCCAGAATTCCTGTCCTAACCCGGCACCACTTAGCATGCTTCTTGCCCTTTCCATCAACGTCTTGTTCATTCTTTCTGCGACTCCATTTTGCTGAGGTGTATATGGAGTAGTCTTTTGGCGTGCTATACCACACTTCTTACAAAATTCTTCAAATTCCTTGCTGCAAAATTCTCCACCATTATCTGTCCTCAGCACCTTTATCTTCTTCTCTGTCTGATTTTCCACCAGAGCCTTAAATTCTTTAAACCTGTCAAAGACTTCAGATCTCTTCTTAAGAAAATATATCCATGTATTCCTTGAGAAGTCATCTATGAATGATACATAGTACACAGACTTACCCAGTGATGGAACCTTCACAGGTCCAAACACATCACTGTGCACAAGCTCTAATATCTGTTTCATCCTCTTACCACCAGAGGGGAAACTCACCCGATTCTGCTTCCCATATACACAATTTTCATAGAATTCAAAATCCAGAGAGCTATTATTCATACCTTCTACCATACCTTTACCATGACGTATTCGAAGGCCCTTCTCTCCAATATGTCCAAGCCTTTGATGCCACAACATGGTTTTCTCTCCAGAGACCACTAGATTCTCTACTCCATTTTCAGGAACCATAGAACTATTGCACCCATCAACAACAGTGCTACCTTGCAGCTTGTACAGAGTTCCAATCCGAACTCCCCACATTAATATCAGTGCTCCTCGAACCATCTTGCAGGTGTCTTTCTCGAACACCGTCTTTATACCTGCATCATCCAACTTGCTTACAGAAATCAAATTTCTGGACAATGCAGGAATATGTAGAACACCCGGAAATGTTCTAACCCTTCCACCTTGCAACTTCAACTTTACTTTTCCCCGACCAATGATTCTAGCCTTCCTATCATCTCCTAAGAATACATCACCACCATCGTATTTCTCATACTCGCAGAACCACTCTCTATGGGGAGTGAAGTGAAAGGATGCACCTAAGTCAATCAACCATGCCTCATGATCTACATGTGTACTTGAAGAAGCCAAGTACACATCCCCACCTTCATCTGAGGTGGTTTTTGCCTCTGCAGAAGGAGCATCATCAGATCCCTTTCCTTTATCAGGAGCTTTAGATTTACAATCCCTTCTGAAGTGCCCTTCCTTTCCGCATTTCCAGCACACCACCTTTGTAGGTTTTCTTGGAGATTTAGATCTCCCTCTAGATTTAGATCTCCCACTCGATGAATTATTTTTGTTTCTGTTCTGGGACCGTCCTCGTACAGACAAGGCATCACCATTCTGGTTGTCCATATTTTTCCGTCTCATCTCCTCCGTCAGCAAGGCTGAGACTATTTCATCAAACTGCAAAGCAGTTGCATTGCTACCTATTGCAATAACCAGACTATCCCACGAATCTGGTAGAGAACACAACAGACTGATGCACTTATCTTCATCTGAAATTTTAATATCAACAGATAATAACTGACTTACCACAGTATTAAACGCATTCATATGCTCTGTCACCGAGTCTCCATCTTTCATCCTCAGGTTATACAACTTTTTCCACAGGAATAGTTTATTCACCAAAGACTTAGATTGGTACAAAGTCCCTAACTTGACCCACAAAGCCTTTGCCGTAGCTTCCCCTGATACATTCAGCAATACTGAATCCGAGACACACAATCGTATTGTGCTCTTTTCCTTCCGATCCAACTTCTTCCATTCTTCATCGGTCACTCCCGATGGTTTAGTACCCGGATCTACCGCGATCCACTGATCTTTATCCACCAACAGATCCTCCATCTTGAGTTTCCACAACTCAAAATTCTGACCATTGAACTTCTCAATCTCTATCTTTCCACTGCTCGTCATCTTCTTTCACCACCAGAATCGATCTCGCAGATCTCCCATTGAACAGGGTCTACCACAGGCCCGAACGAAACCCCTCAGCAACAAAGGCGTCCCCTTGAAGCCAAAACAGCTCTGATACCAAATGTAGGTTTTAACCCTGTACAGAAATTACCTGCATATGAATTCTTAAACAAAGAAAATAAACAATGTGAGAGCATAACCCATAAAACACATATGCACAGAGATTTTTCGCTGGATCCCAAAACTGGGACTACCAGCTTGATTTTTCATTATGTTCCTTTCAATGTTACAATACATATTTATACATGCCGAAGCATCCAATACCATGGACCGAAAACCATCGCGTCCAAAAAACATGTGCGAAAATCATGCACAAAACCATAGGTGGGTCCGCCCAATCTAACATATGGTCCAAAACCAAAATTTTCCGGGGCGCTGCCCCGGACCCCATAAAGTGGGGTTACGGGTGCCCTTCAAACCCCCTATTAACTACATGGAAAGAATATAACACAACCCAACAATATATTTCCAAAGAAGGCCTGGGAGTTGATGGGAAAACCTAACCTGGTGTGGTCACCAATCCAATTGCACCTTTCTTATAAATATCAAATATTCCCAATCAAATTAGCAAATGTAGAGGTGAATATTGACAGGGTAAAGAGTCTGACAGGATTTTAAGTTATTGAAAATGTGGGTGACACAAACCCTTACCTGACCTTACTCGACATTTATTGGGCCTTCGATAATGAGGTTATTATCATTTTGAAAAAGAGGAAAATTATTTTTGAAACATGCGAATTATGGGTTGTCACGCCATTAGACCCTAAAGAGGGGGGCTGCTACGTCAAACCGTTGAGAGAGGAACTCTACATAGTCAACCTTTTTAATATTTATAACATCACAATTCTGTGCGATGACTACATCAACCCAAATTTGTATGGTGCATTAAACTAAAAAAGCATTAACTCATGTTTATTTGACTTAGATGAGGCGTTGGAGAACTAGTAGGAATGCCTCCATAAGGTTTCCACTAGAAGATGTGCCTAGATTACTGAGTCTGTGAGGCGGATTGGCATGGAAGTATGAGAACCTCAATTTAATGGGTTGATAGATGTAGTTACTTTTGTGAAAGATTTTGAAATATAGGTTCCAGACCATCTAAGGTTGTTCTTGCTCGATATTTCTCTTAAATCTATGCCTGCCTGTTGGTGGGAAACACATAAGGTGCGCACAAAGATGTGGCAACAATTTAGGTACCTGCTACACTTTAGGTTTGGTTTAGATGCTCGGGAATATGCAAAACGATACACATGCAAAGAATCCCCCACCACTCAATTGGATAAGTGTGTCATAGAACGTAAGGATGAATGTATTAAAGAGGTGGAGTGGGTGCACTAGTTTGTGCACAGGTTGGATTTCATACCTTAGAAATGGTATATAGAGTTGGAGTTACAATTAGGCACAACAGACTGGGCGAAAGTGGAAAAAAAATTGTTTCAAATTTTCAATTTGAATAAAAGGATTCACACCTAGGTGAGAATCTACACCATGTTAAAGAAAATTCTTTGCACCAAAACCAAATCGCATGGTAAGGGGAGTGCCACTCTACGCATTTCACTAGAACTATAAGACTACTAGGAAGCTGGAACAGTGCTATGGGGTGGTTTAAGAATTTGATAATGATGAAGATCCTTGGGATATCAATATTTTAGAGTTTGAAGGGGGAAAATAGGTGAAAGGACAAGAGATGGACTCCATTTTGCCAAATTATACCAATCCTATTAATACTCACAAAGTTAATATCAGAACTGAGGATAACCCCAAGTTCATAATGATTAGGGATTATTGGGATGAAGCCGCTGTGGAAAATATCTCTAACCTACTATGCGAGTACCAAGATTTGTTCCCCAACACTTTTGCAGAGATAAAGGGGATGGTGGGCAAGTTGGGGAAGATGAGAATCGTTTCAAAGCTAGGTGAAAATCCAGTTGGCCGAAGACGCTATAACCTTAATCCCATTTATAAGAAAAAAGTAAGGGAGGAGCTTGATAAGATGCTAATAGTAGGTATCATTGAGCATGCCAAAGAGTTGGAGTGGATCAATCCCATGGTTGTGTAGTTGAAAAAGACATGCTGAATTCATATATAGTTGATTTAAGGATGTTGAATGACACCTGTGTTCATGATTCGTTCCTCACCCTATTTAAAGATAAGGTCTTGGAGAACGTTGGAGAGAAAGAATCCTATCACAAGACCACGTTTTTGATAGAGTGGGGCTCATTTTAGTACATTATCATGCCATCTAGGTTAAAGAATGCACTTGAAGTATTTTCCCACATGTTGGTGGCAACATTTAATGAATCCTTGCAAACGTTTTTAGAGGTTTACCTCGATGATTGGACCGTGTTTAACATTCTATAGATGCATACCAAGGTTCTAGGGCTTATGTTGAATTGGTGTAGGTAGATGTAGATCTCCCTCAATCTAAAGAAGTGTATTTTATGTTCATAGATGGGTATTCTATTTTGACATGTAGTTTGTAAGTAGCGACTTCTTGTTGACCCAGTAAAGATTGTAGTGATATTGAACCTACCTCCTCCAATGCCAATGTGATAGTTACACATAACTCTAGGGTATACAAGGTATTATAGGAAGTTCATTTTTGGATATGCCCATATCACTACAACATTGGTGATCCACGTGGATATTCATGACCACCTACCTATTCCACCTAGAACTCCAGTTGATTTCATCTATTTCCTTGTTTATTTCAACATTTACTATTTTTAGTAGTTTTTCAGGTCCTGGACTTTCAGAGCAGTTTTGACCCCCTAAATGGTGTTTTTTTGAGGTCCGTTGCAGGCCCATGGCCATAGGTAAGGGCCTGCCTCAAATCCTATAGTACTCGGACATACCTTTCCAACAAGGTATCATACGTGCCAAACAAAGATAATATGACCAAGTTACAACCTCGGGAATTTGTTTGCCCAACTAACCCCAACGAGGCCCACCAACTCAAGGCGTTAAAATCTCCTGGCGTTAAGTTTTTCTCTTATTGTTCAATAATAAAGAGGCCCTTGAGCCTCATTGTAACACAATTCAAAGGCATGTAGATGCCATATATCTTCTCAGAGATAAGATACCATCGCTTGAGCTAGTTTATTTCCATTCTGTTTGTAAGCATATTTGAGTATTTTGATATTAATGAAATGAAGTGTTATTTCTGGTGCATCTATGTAATTATGCTTATATTTGTAATTTGTTACTTTCCTGTTTAAGCTCGAATCAGTAGTATCAGAGCAGTCTTCTCTTTCTTTTTTTTCTTTGCATGTCCCCAACAAGGTTAGGGTATAAGGGGTTAGGGCTTGATCTGGTTGAAACTTTGAGAGACCAGCGTCGCAAACCTCGATGACCTCCCATGGTGGAAGAAAAGAAAGACAAGGGGATAGACAATCTTATCAAAATATTACTCAAGGAAGCCCTCAAGCGACATAGGAACACGATGATGGATAACTTTTCCGATATCCTTAGACAACTTCCCACATGCGATGCATCTTCATCCAACAACTAATCTAGAGGCACCACTCCTTTTAAAGTACAAGTTAACTTTGACATCCCCATATTTGAGGGCCAGATAGATATAGACGTTGTAGATAAATGGTTGAATATGTTGGAAGGATAATTTTCAGTTCATGACTTTTCCAATTGGGAAAAGATTACTTTTGCACTTCTCAAAGGAACAAAAGGATGAGAGGGAATCCTCACTGTTTTTAGCCCCACCCACTTGGGATTCTTTGCAAGACGCCATTAAGGAACAATATTACCCTATTGGATCTATGAAGATAAATACATAAAGTGGACCACACTACAAGAGGGAAGGGACCAAGATGTGCTAGAGTTCACAAATGTTTTCCATACCCTCCACACAAAATTGGGTATTAAGGATTCTAAGTAGAATTTGTCACTCAAGTACCGCGACTACCTACACAAGTACATCCAGGATGAGATGGAGTTCCTGGATATCTCCTCGCTTGTTATGACCTACCGATACGCCATCAAGATTGAGTAGAAGTTTAAACAAAAGAAGCGAGACTTTGGATTTGTGAATTTGAAGTAAGAAAAGGCACCCTAAAACCATAGAGAAAAGGTCAAATCCAAAGCAAGGTGGCCCTGAAAAACCCGCCGAATCCATAAGCAAGGAAAAAAACCACGAAGACAAAGAAGGATATAGGAAAATGGTGTGAGTTCCATAAGAGCTCCACTCACAACAAAAGTGAGTGTCCGGCCAAGCAGTCACTGGTGGCCGAGTTGAAGGTTTCCAATTCAGGCACATGCTCCAACTTTGAGTCATAACTCGACAAGGGGAATGACAAAGGGAAGCAGATCATTGAAGAAGAGTCTAGTTCCACTGTGGCCACCACCTAGATCTAGAAGAATGAGCCTGAAGATCCAGAGGAGGGGGAACACCTCTTCCACTCACAGATGTGGGTAAAGGGTTCTTCGCTGCAATTCATTGTCGATAACGGGAGCCAAAAGAACCTCATTTCAGCAGAGGTTGTGAAGCAACTGAGCCTACTAATGATAACACATCCACAGTCATACACCATTAGGTGCCTTCACTGAGGACGAGATCTCCACCTCAGCCAGCAATGCCGTCGTCCCAACAACATCAAGCCCTTCACAGATGAGGTACTGTGTGATGTTGCTCCTCTTGAATTTTGTGATGTATTATTAAGATAACCATACTTGTGGAAGCGACATGATGTATATGAGTTTAGACCTTTCTTTGTGATTATTACTTTGGGAAATAAGTTGTACATGATACCAGAGCTAGCTCGACCTAGCGCCATCTCTTTGATCACTACAAAGCAAGCAATAAGATCATTTCCCATACTAGGAAATTTGTTTTCATTATGATTCGCCCTCAGGGCAAGAAGAAGGTTGTGGCCACGACTTCTAGACATGGCTCTTCCACACAACAATAACAAATGGACAAGCTCGTGGAGGAGTACAAGGACATCTTCACCTCACCTAGAGAGGTACCTCTGCACTTCTAGGTCTAGGACTCCATTGATCTAACGTCAAGCGCGCCACTACCCAATGGACCGATCTATCGACGCTCTATTCTGGAGAAAGATGAGATCAAGAGGCAGACTGAGGAGCTGTTGCAGAAAGGGCACATTAGGCCAATATCATCACCTTGTGGGAGCCCGATTATATTGGTACATAGGAAGGATGAGACTTGGAGACTCTGTATTGACTATCGAGCATTGAACAAGATCACTGTCCGGAATGGTACCCAGTCCCACAGATTGATGACCTTTTGGACTAGCTCAAGGGGGCCAAATATTTCAGAAAGATTGACTTTAAGTCTGGTTATCACCAGGTGCCTATCAAACCCTCTGATGTGTGGAAGAATTCCTTCAAATCCAGGAGGGCCTTTTCAAATGGTTGGTCATGCCTTTCGGGTTGACGAATTCCCCCACAACCTTCATGAGATTGATGGATGATATCTTGTGACCCTTCACCAATGCATTCATGGTGGTGTATTTAGATGACATGTTTATCTTTAGCCATAGTTGGAAAGATAACCTCCACCATATTTGATAGGCCCTTCAAACCCTGTGATAATACAAGTTATGTGGCAATTTGGAGAAATTCACTTTTGGCATGACCCAGGTTCAATATGTGGGGTACATAATTGATGAGAAAGGTGTGCATGCGGACCTAGCCAAGATACAATTCATTCAGGATTGGTTAGCCACAACCACTCTAACAGATCTCCACAACTTTATGGGTCTTACCAATTTCTACTGCAGGTTCGTGTTGGGGTTCTCTCATATCACTTGGCCTTTAAGTCAAGTCACCAACGATAGAGTGAAAGCAAAGTTTTTTTGGTCCGAAACCCAACATAAGGCATTTTTTGTGTTGAAGAATTGCCTCTGCTATGCACCAATGCTCACATTATGAGACTTGCAACAACCATTTAAGATTGAGACAAACACCTCTAACTATGTTATTGGTGCAGTTCTTACTCAACATGGGCATCCAGTGGCTTACCACAGTGAGACACTTTGAGACACAGTCCGAAAGTATCCCACTTATGAAAAATAAATTTATTACATTATGTAGGCCCGTTGTCAATGGAATCATTACATTATGGGGAAGGAAACGGTCATCCACATAGACCACTGACCCTTGCAGTTCATACAAACACAAGGAAAGTTGCAGAATGGTCTCCATACAAAATTGTCCACCTAACTACAACAATTCCATTTGAACATTAAGTACAAGAAGGGAAACACCAATAATGTTCCAGATTGCCTTAACCAACCACCAGTCATGGCGCTAATCACTGTGCTCGACTCTTGTGGGCACGAGACTTCGGGGTGGCCGCATCTTTACCAAAGTGATTTAGAATTCAGTAGCACATACCAAACACTCCTGGAAGGGAAGCAAGTTCCAAATTTTCACCTTCAGGATGCATTGTTATGCCACCTGGGACACATATGTGTTCCTTCAAGCGAGTCTATCAATATTATTTGGGAGGCGCACTACAATCAGGTCACTGGACATTTCAGAGCAGAGAAAACGATGGCGGTATTGCAGAGGTATTTTTATTGGCCGAAACTTTGTCAGGATGTTGGGAAGTACATTAGATCTTTCACCGCCTACGCCATTGCCAAACCAACCATAAAGAAGAAAGGCCTATATACTCCTCTACCTACTCTTAGTCAACAAAATGCTGACAAAAGCCGTGAACTAATCCTCAAAAGCCTTTTTATCATTGAGGCCTCTAATTTCTTCATTTTCCTTAATTTTCATTCAATTTCCTCCTCACATGCAACTTATGACCTTTCACCTCCCTTTTCTCCTATTTCCTTTATTTTCATAATTAAAATACCAATAATGCCTTTTTTCCCTTTTAAAGCCTTTGTCATTGCCTTTGCCAATTTCGCTTAGCCATAATAAACAAGAAGTGATGCCCACTAGGATGTTTTTCCCAACATTCAGCTTGGAATAAGTGTCCCTTAACCTTGGTCTTATTTTGCCTTTATTAACTTTATTACATGATGTTTTAACCTGATGTTGTTACAGACTCTCTAATACTATTTGGAAATATCCCACCCATGATAAGGATGTTGGAAATGTGCTCACTACTTGGGCGGGGGGGGGGGGGGGGGGGGGGGCTGTGAATCAATAGTGACTGTGTTTCTTAACTTGTCTATTCCTTTTCAATTTAATGAACACATTCACACATTATTCCATTAGTAGATTAACCATAAAATCAAATAACAAATGCCATGATCATCATATGAAATCCATAACATAATCAAACAATCACACGCACAAAAGATGTAACACCCTCCTCCCACATTTACCTAAGATAACCGGTCCATCGGGTTAAACCTGTGATGAAGAGTTACTACAATATGATTCAACTCCTTAAGTGTATTTAAGAAAGTTAACTGGTGAACAAACACATTGCATACCACCCCCAAGTGCTATAGGACCCCAAGGAGATAATCCACCACTCCAGGTGCCCAACCCTTGAGTTAACCTAGCCTTTAATTGAACTAAACACCCATTCGCTCCCATGAAAAGGCCTCCGTTTGACTTGAACCCTCTAGTTGCTCCCACAAGCTTGCAAGGGAGAGACTGCAGTTTTTTTCAACCAATTCTGTGTGAGAGACTGCGAGATTTAAGCTACTTTTTTAGGGCTAGGCTCCATACCAATGGCCAAAACTTGATGAGACTTTCAAAGACAACAAATGACACCAAGAAAAGGAATCTAAAACAAAACTTGATTAATGACTTTACCTAACCAAGCCTAACCATGACATACATTTTTTTGAATACATTGTGAACATGTAACCTATAGGCTATAAATGCACATTTGAACATAAGGGTCTGATACTTATATGAAAATCACCAAGAAGGTCTAATGCCTTATCATAATATATACAATAACATCTATTAGGTCATCCATTCAATATCCATTCATTACCAATCAAAACATGTTAAGAGCCATACATTGTCACTGTCATAAAACATACTCATAACCATCATATAACCAAAATAAATAACAAGGATACAACAACCGTAAATACCACATGTGAACCAATACATTTACAAATGAAATTCCAAAGCAAAGAAACTATTATTAATGAATTCATAAGCCAACCAGGTTTGGGACTTCCACGTACCACCCGACCATAGATTGGCTGAACCAAATATTTATTTTAGCCAATCACCCCCGTGCCATATTCCAAGCATGAATGTAGGACTCTTAACCAAAATCAACCAGGGCTTCTCGAGGCTAAACCACCTCATCATCATCAATAGAGCCAGGCTTTATTGCAATACCCACCGGATCACTAGGCCCTAAACAAGCATGGATGCCACCGGATTTCACCACCTACACTATGAGGAATTTTCCTGTCTCCTAGTCTCTAGGATTTACCATACATTCCACCATACAATAGTCAAGGATCCCTAGGCCTAATCAAGACTTCACCCTCCAGGATTTACTGTATATCCCTCCATTCATCGGCCAAGCATTCCTAGCCCTTATTGAGGGCACACACCTCTAGGCTTTACCGTATATCCCACCATTCACTAGTCAGGGATTCCTAAGCCCACCGAGGCACACATTATCTGGGTTTACCACAATTTGAGTCAGGTTCAGGGATTACTAGGCCATTTCTTTCTTTCAGAGACCACCTCACTCAGTTTCGAAACCATCTGGAAATCCAGCTCAACCAAATACAATAGAACCCATCACACCATGGCTATCCGGAAATGGCAAGGCAAGGTTGAAGAACATTGTCACAACTAGAAAAACCCATGCCCATGAAAACAAGAGAACCAAGAATGCACATGAATGCCCATGCATGCCAGAAATATCAAGGAAATCATATATGCAACTCGATACCTGCAAATAATCCCGCTATATCCTTCTCTTTATTGCTTGATATTTTCTTCCCTTTGGCTTAATTTCTCTCCTTGATCCAATGCTTAAGTGCTCTAAGAAAACTCTAAGTGTCTAAGAGAATGAGAGAGAGAGAATAGGGAGAGAACTCGAAAACGTAACTATAAAAGTCTATGAACTGATCCTCAGAAGCCTTTTTATCAATGAGGCCTCTATTTTCTTCAATTTACTCTATTTTCCATCATTTTCCTCCTCACATGCATCCCGTGACCGTTCACCTTCATTTTCTCCTAATTTCCTTTATTTTCATAAATAAGTTTCCAAAACTTCCATTTTCCTTTCCAAAGCCTTTTTCCTTTTCCTTTAGTAATAATAATTGAAAGGAACACCCACTATGATATTTTTCCTTCCATTCAACTTGGAATATGTGTCCCATGACCTTGGTCTTATATTTGTTTTACATGAATTTATACCAGGGATGTTACAAAACCCTACCCCTTTGGGGAACACTATCCTCAGTGTTCAATGACACCTACAACCAACAAGACCGTTGAAAAGAAAAACATACTTCCCATGGAGATTTATAACACAACTTGTTGTGGTATTTGCAATGACCACTGTTGAAACATGACAAACAAACCATTTACTGGAGCTTTATAACATAGCTCATTATGATATTTACAATAACCATATATACTTATGCACATTTGCTTCAACCAACAAATAATCATACTGTCTATGGATCTTTATAAATCCATCTTGATACAATATTTACAACAATATACACATATACACATATACACATATGCACATTTCCTCAACCAACCAATAAAAGGATACAATGCCTACATCCACTTCAAGGGAATCCAGAGGCTTACAATTCCACCATCAAAAGTAGTACCAAGATTTACCTCCTTCCCAAGAAGTCTAAAATCAATTTCCAAAGTCAAAGTTGCATATAATGTCCAACACTACAATCCTGTGCCACTTGTTCTCTTAGTGAATAGTTATTGGCTCATTGTTCTAGGGCACACTCCCAATGTGCATATGATTCCATCTGGGAATGCTAATAACTAAAACGAATCCATCCCCGACCTTCCCTTCTTTGCCACATAGTCCCATGGGAAATACGGTCACCCCCTTCCATGTAGTCACTCACCTTCCAAGTTCCTCGGCATCCCCTATCCTGGGCGATCCATCCCTTTGAAAGGTTTCCTCACATCAGAAGTTCAAACAACCAAGGCATATCCCTACCTCAAAACCATCCTACTTGTTATGGTATGATCATGGAAATAATTGGACACTATTGGGCACTAGTGTCCCATAATGGCCCTGCTCCTGAAGTGCTTTACCAACATACTATTGCTTGTTCCAATTCCTTTTGCTATTGCTATTAATTCTTTGAGTTATTTCAACCACCCAAACCGGGAATTTTGCATGCTTTCCTGTACCAAGCACATAATTTCCAATAGACTCAAAACAAATTGAAATAAATTCAAAGCATACCTAATTGGTGGCCCGTCAACAAGGTACACTTGCAATTTTTTTTACTTCTTCTCACAACAAGTCAAACTAGTTTTCTGATCAAATCATCATGTATAAACACATCACATCCGATTAGCTCAAAACACAACCATCATAGATAAAAATCATGAATCACATGCAATCATCATAAACCAGAATCATAGATCACATGTAACCATCATAAATTAAAATAATAGATCATATGTATAATAAAACTGAAATAAAATATTGATACTTATCCCTTAATCATTCCTTACTTTTGCCTTTTTTCTTTTTTTACACACACTGGACCAATTTCCACACTCGGAAAGCACCTAGTTCATTTTCTTGTCTTCAATCATGTACACATACACATAGTGTACATCACAACACGTACAACCACACATAGCGTACAACACCACACAATACATACACCCACACCTGACACACAACACAACACATACACTCAAACAAAGCGTATGACACCACACAATACATACACCTACACCCAATGTACAACACAACACATACATCTATACCCGATGTACAACACCATACACTACATGTACCTACACCTGGTTTACAACACAACATAATACATGTACTACACATAGTACAACAAAACGAATACCCATGTCAGTATACAACAACTACAAAATGCACATACATAGTACTACATGCCCGCAGCACAACATGTATGACATGCACACAATACCACATGAACAGTAGTACCATATGTATAACATGTACACAACAACACTTGCACAAGGTGTTCACAACATCATATGTACATGACAACACCTACACAATGTGTACACAAAGCCATATGTACACCGCACCACATGTACAACATGTACACAATACCACATGTACACAACACCACATGCACGACATGTAAACGACACCACCTGCACAATGTGTACATAAAGTCATATGTACACCGCACCACATGTACAACATGTACACAATACCACATATACACAGCACCACATGCACGACATGTACACGACACCACATGTACATAGCGCCACATGCAAGATATGTACACAAAACCACCTACACACAGCACCACATGTACAACATGTACATAACACCACATGCACGCAACACCACATGTACAATCATGCACACAACACCATATGTACATAACACCACATGTACAACATGCACACAACACCATATGTACATAGAACTTCATATACAACATGTACATAGCACCATATGTGTGCACAACACCATATGCACACAACAAAACATATACATCATGCACACAATACAATATGTAGACATCACCACACATTAAACATGTACATAGCACCATCTATACCCAACACTGCATATGCAATATGCACACAACACCATATATACAATAGGAACTCAACACCATAGGTACAATCACTGAATATACAATATGCACAACATATACACAACAATAGCACTGCACATCCAAAACCACACTGTCTCTACCAAGAAACCTTGCTTCCAGTGTCTCTCTGTCATCCATGCTTATCCTAGCATGTCACAGATCACATTGTTTTCATTCCATTGATGTATCTCTCAACATTACCTATCCATAACATAAACATAGGCATAGTATAAACACATAATATCAACTCATATCCACATGATACTGACCTCATAAATTTGTTGAGTCTACTCTTCCCACTTGATTCCCCATAAGACCAGGAACCTCTTTCATGCCCTTCACATGCATAAGAAATCATTCCTCAATAGAATGATCCTGGACAACCTTGTTAGACAGTGACATAGATACATAGATACATGCATACATATAAATATTAGCATAAAAAATCATGATTCCATCAGAAAACGAGATACATACATACATATATACATATAAATATTAGCATCAAACAACCATGATTTCCGATGACCTTGTTAGACAATGACATACATATATACATGTATACATATATAGATATAAACATAATCATGATCACAATATAATTACCAAACAACATAAGGTCAAGGTTAAGAGAAATCCCTTTATCCATTCACAACATGCACAACATTGATGGCAACGGTTCCCAGCATAGCCAAGGCATCTGATGCCTCAAATCCATTTAATTTACCTTTTCGGTTACCTTTCTCATGTTTTTACTTCCATCGTCCATTTATCGCAATGGACCCAACTAGTCCAACCAACTATCATATTCTTACCTTCAACTACCCTCGCTCATGCACTGAGCTTCATCCATGCCTTACATTACCTGTTAGGTATCACACATCTCTCCCCGAGCTCCATTAACTTCCTCCTTCCCAACCAATTCCAAGACCCTCAAAACATAAAGAAAATAACAAGAAACAAACAAGAAGAAAAAACATGAAACACCAATAGCAACACAACATCACAAACAAAGTGGAAAGGCCTTGCTCCAGACGCAATAAAAAACCATAAAACAAGCTCAAACAAATCACAAAATATCGAAGGCACAAAACTCCCAATGAACACCATTACTCAACCCCATGGGTTCCCAATGCCTCCAAGGGAAATTCAACTTGATCCTTCTTCAATATTTCATGGAAGCCTATTTTTCCATGCAATCCCTTTCATCCTAGTTCCATAAACACACAATTGTCAGTGCATAAGTAAACATAACAATATACCAATTATCTTACCTTGACGTGCCAAGCACATTGCTACATTATACACCTACACATATCATTCCTCAAGGGATTCCAATTGTCTCGATGAATCCAACTATAGCTAGAAACTAGCTAATATATTTGTCAAATACATGTTTAGGAATATAACATATATCCACATAATGTCAGACAAAATCTAGGTTAAGAAGACTTCTTGTATTCAAAGCATTCATTCGTTTGGAATTGTGGTTTCCAAACATAGCCAAAGGAATCCTCACCCAATTCCCTTCTTTTACCTTTTTACCTTGTTGCAATCAAGTCTTACTATGTACTGTCACATCACCCAACTGTTAGTTATATAAACAATTCAACTATTACGTTTTCATGCTAATTCCAAGCATCTTTCCCTGCAACTGTTTGCACATGTCAACCACATGTTCTAAGGATCAAAATATCATGTCTATTAATTGAAATCAACCTTTTCCAAGACTAACAACCATGTCATAATCAATTAATAGTCAAAATAATAATACTAAAACTAGCACACACTTACACTCAAGTACATATAACTTGTCTCAATACATAATGCATTAGTACAACCATCTTAAAACAAGACCATTCATTCATGCAATCTTTCAGACACATACTCATATCATGAAATTAATCAAACATTAAAACAACTTACAAACATACCATGTTAAATAAATCAACTAGATGACATAATCAAACACTCAACCATCAAATAGACGACATAATCAAACTCATACCTTAATGTATCTCAAGGGAGGCTATCTTATCTGCACAATTAATCTAGTTTAGCTTGATATAACTTCACAACACAACAACTCAACGTAAATAAGGTCATGATATCCATAAGAATAACTAGCTGACATGTTCACCTCATAAGCTCATAAACAATTGTCACTCATGCATAACAATTACATATGCACGATCAGTCTAGATTAATATGACATAATATCACAATATATTAACTCATACCTAAATGTCATAACCATGATCATCTGCATAGATCAATCCAAATTAGCACAGATCATAATAATATCAAGACCTTAGCTGCAATGACCATATTCATCAGGCATATGACCACAATGCATACAACAAGAAGTTACTATCATTCATGACTATTCGACACATGTGCATACAACTGCACTAATCGACTAGCATTTATCATACATGTAACCATAATAATAAATTGACAAGAATGTAAGTAACCCTAATGCTTATAACAACCAATAACCACATCGCTGCATGCCAAATATACAAATCTATATGATGATCTTCTCTTACCTCGAAGTCTAGTGCTTCAACCTCACTTTGATGATCTGCATCTCCAACTCTATCTCATCCAACATATTAGCATCATAACATATCAACAACATCATGATGACCTAATTGCATACAATGACCTCACAATGCATGTCTGACCTACTATACATGCATAACCATAACCATGATAATGCATGCATAACAACATATAGACATTGACATGCATAACAAATGCATATACAACTGACATGCATTCATGACAAACACATCCCAACAACAACATCATCAACTTTTACATGAAAACACAATTGTAACAATGACCACTACCATGCATACCTAACAAGCACATATACAACTTACATGCATGCATGAAAAATAGATTTTGCCCATCCAGTCTAAGTGTTGAACCATGCTCTTGTACAAATTCTGCAAATTCTCTACAAATCTACCTCATAGACCACTGTAGAAAATCTACCTGTAGATTAACCTGATAATGCAATATAACCAAAGCAAAATACTATAACCTACTTCTACTATCAATTTTCTTTGTGGAAGCTTAAAATTGAGCAAGATCAAGCTGAACACATATAACCAGAAGAAGAAGAATCAATGCACATGAAACACATAAAATACTCAGGGGAAAGCCTCAGGTAAAAATCCCACTGTCTGTATTATCATACAAGGTGGAAATACATCAAAATTATACAAAGCCTTAGCTCTCACAGCTAGCCAGCTCTCAGTAAAATCCTCCTGGATGCTCATAGGCAATCAAAGCTTCTCACAAGCCTTCCTCTCTGACCTCCAAGCTCCTATTTCCTTGCACAGTTCCTCTGGGCTGATCTCCTTCACCTAGCGGAACACTGCTCTCACACACTGCTCTAACACACTGTCAGAACTACGCAATCCTCAAGAAACCTTACCTTGACTGCATCCATTAGTTTCCTTTATAGGAAAACACATGCAACTGATAGTACATTATCCTTGACATTTAGCTCAACTAGTTATTTCTCAGAATATACATGCATGAGTTTCTGATGAGAGAATCTTCAGTTATCTGGAGTACACTAGTTGAGTGCATGCATCCATCAACTGACTGATAACTCTCTATTAGATCCTCAAACAATTTGGAAGTAATTTAATTGGACTTAACTCAGTAAAATGAGTTAACTAATTACAACTCAAATATAACTCAATCTTACTCCTTAACTCAAGGCTTATCTCCTTAATTTAAGGGATAACTCTTGCATGACTTTAGAAAGACTTCTAACTTGAATTTCTCCAACTAATTAATCCATAATGAATTAATTAATTATTTCCAAGCAACTAGTGAGACTAAATTCAATTTTAATTCACAATTTTAATTCAATGACAAACTAAAATTTCAATTTCTGGATTCTATTTTTATCATTTCTTGTTGCTATTTTCAACACTCCCTCTCAACAAGAAAAGAATTCAACTCGATCCCGATCATGAACCTTTGGAATGTTATGCATGAAAGACTTCTCTCTTTAGTGTTGTTGCTCTAGCAACTCCAGAAACAAAAAAAACATCCAACCTGAATCAGTATGATGCATTTGTCATCAAAGTCTCTGACTGCTATTGCCTCTGTCAACTGAAAACCTTGCGCTTCGGCTAACTCTGCCTTTCTGCACTGTTTTCAATACTTCTTGACACTCTTTAGTGTCTGACTACTTTGATAAAATTAGCTCTGATACCATGTAAAAATTCTGCAAATTCTCTACAAATCTACCTCTTAGACCACTGTAGAAAATTTGCCTGTAGATTAACCTGATAATGCAATATAACCAAAGCAAAATACTATAATCTACTTCTACTAAAAATTTGCTTTGCGGAAGCTTAAAATTGAGCAAAATCGAGCTGAACACATATAACCAGAAGAAGAAGAATCAATGCACATGAAACACATAAAATACTCAGGAGAAAGCCTCAACTAAAAACCCCACAATCTGTATTATCATACAAGGTGGAAATACATCAAAATTATACAAAGCCTTAGCTCTCACAGCTAGCCATCTCTCAGTACAATCCTCCTGGATGCTCATAGGCAATCAACTCTTCTCACAAGCCTTCCTCTCTGCCCTCCAAGCTCCTATTTCCTTGTGCAGTTCCTCTGGGATGTTCTCCTTCACCCGATGGAACAATGCTCTCAGACACTGCTCTAACACACTGTCAGAACTACACAATCCTCAAGGAACCTTACCTTGACTGCATGCATTAGTTTCCTTTATAGGAAAACACATGCAACTGATAGTACACTGTCCTTGACATTTAACTCAACTGGGTCTTTCTCAGAATAGACATGCATGAGTTTCTGATGAGAGAATCTTAAGTTATCTGGAGTACACTAGTTGAGTGCATGCATGCATCAACTGATTGATAAATCTCTATTAGTTCCTCAAACAGTTTGGAACTAATTTAACTAGACTTAACTTAGTAAACTGAGTTAACTAATTAAAACTCAAATATAACTCAATCTTATCTCCTTAACTCAAGGCTTATCTCCTTAATTTAAGGGATAACTCTTGCATGACTTCAGAAAGGCTTGTAACTTGAATTTCTCCAACTAATTAATCAATAATGAATTAATTAATTATTTCCAAGCCGCTGGTGAGACTAAATTCGATTTTAAGTCACAATTTTAATTCAAGGACAAACTAAAATTGGAATTTCTAGATTCTATTTTTATCATTTCTTGTTGCTATTTTCAACACTCCCTCTCAACAAGAAAGGAATTCAACTCGATCCCGATCTTGAACCTTTGGAATGTTATGCATGCAACACTTCTCTCCAGTGTTGTTGCTCCAGCAACTCTAGAAACAAAAAAAACATCCAGCCTGAATCAGTATGATGCATTTGTCATCAAAGTCTCTGACTGCTATTGCCTTTGTCAATTGAAAACTTTGTGCTTTGGCTAACTCTGCCTTTCTGCACTGTTGTCAATCCTTCTCTACGCTCTTAAGTATTTAACTGCTTCGATAAACTTAGCTCTGATACCATGTAGAAATTCTGCAAATTCTCTACAAATCTACCTCTTAGACCACTGTAGAAATTCTGCCTGTAGATTAACCTGATAATACAATATAACCAAAGAAAAATACTATAACCTACTTCTACTATCAATTTGATTTGCGGAAGCTTAAAATTGAGCAAGATCGAGTTGAAAACATATAACTAGAAGAAGAAGAATCAATGCACATGAAACACATAAAATACTCAGGGGAAAGCCTCAGCTAAAAACCCCACTATCTGTATTATCATACAAGGTGGAAATACATCAGAATTATACAAAGCCTTAGCTCTCACGGCTAGCTAGCTCTTAGTACAATCCTCCTGGATGCTCACAGGCAATCAAATCTTCTCACAAGCCTTCCTCTCTACCATCCAAGCTCCTATTTCCTTGCACAGTTCCTCTGGGATGATCTCCTTCACCTAGTGGAACACTACTCTCACACACTGCGCTAACACACTGTCAGAACTGTGCAATCCTCAAGGAACCTTACCTTGACTGTGTGCATTAGTTTTCTTTATAGGAAAACACATGCAACTGATAGTACATTGTCCTTGAAATTTAGCTCAACTGGGTCTTTCTCAGAATAGACATGCATGAGTTTTTGATGAGAGAATCTTCAGTTATCTGGAGTACACTAGTTGAGTGCATGCATGCATCAACTGAATGATAACTCTCTATTAGTTCCTCAAATAGTTTGGAATTAATTTAATTGTCTTAACTCAGTAACTGAGTTAACTAATTACAACTCAAATATAACTCAATCTTATCTCCTTAACTCAAGGCTTATCTCCTTAATTTAAGGGATAACTCTTGCATGACTTCATAAAGACTTCTAACTTGAATTTCTCCAACTAATCAATCCATAATGAATTAATTAATTATTTCCAAGCAGTTGGTGAGATTAAATTTGATTTTAATTCACAATTTTAATTCAAAGACAAACTAAAATTGGAATTTCTGGATTCTATTTTTATCATTTCTTGTTGCTATTTTCAACACTCCCTCTCAACAAGAAAGTAATTCAACTAGATCCCAATCGTGAACCTTTGGAATGTTATGCATGCAACACTTCTCTCTAGTGTTTGCTCCAGCAACTCCAGTAACAAAAAAACATCCAACCTGAATCAGTATGATGCATCTATCATCAAAGTCTCTGATTGCTATTGCCTCTGTCAACTGAAAATTTTGCGCTTCGGCTAACTCTGCATTTCTGCACTGTTGTCAATACTTCTTTGCGCTCTTCAGTATATGACTGCTTCGATAAACTTAGCTCTGATACCATGTAAAAATTCTGTAAATTCTCTACAAATCTACCTCTTAGACCATTGTAGAAAATATGCCTGTAGATTAACCTGATAATGCAATCTAACCAAAGCAAAGTAATATAAGCTACTTCTACCATAAATTTGCTTTGCAGAAGCTTAAAATTGAGAAAAATCGAGTTGAACACATATAACCAGAAGAAGAAGAACTAATGCACATGAAACACATAAAATACTCAGGAGAAAGCCTCAGCTAAAAATCCCACTATTTGTATAATCATACAAGGTGGAAATACATCAGAATTATACAAAGCCTTAGCTCTCATAGCTAGCCATCTCTCAGTACAATCCTCCTGGATGCTCAGAGGCAATCAAAGCTTCTCACAAGCATTCCTCTCTACCCTCCAAGCTCCTATTTCCTTGCGTAGTTCCTTTGGGATGATCTCCTTCACCCAATGAAACACTGCTCTAACACACTGTTAGAACTGCGCAATCCTCAAGGAACCTTACCTTGACTACATGCATTAGTTTCCTTTATAGGAAAACACATGCAACTGATAGTACACTATCCTTGACATTTAACTCAACTGGGTCTTTCTCAGAATAGACATGCATGAGTTTCTGATGAGAGAATCTTAAGTTATCTGGAGTACACTAGTTGAGTGCATGCATGCATCAATTGACTGATAACTCTCTATTAGTTCCTCAAATAGTTTGGAACTAATTTAGCTGGACTTAACTCAGTAAATTGAGTTAACTAATTACAACTCAAATATAACTCAATCTTATCCCCTTAACTCAAGGCTTATCTCCTTAATTTAAGGGATAACTTTTGCATGACTTCAGAAAGACTTGTAACTTGAATTTATCCAACTAATTAATCCATAATGAATTAATTAATTATTTCCAAGCAGCTGGTGAGACTAAATTCGATTTTAATTCACAATTTTAATTCAAGGACAAACTAAAATTGGAATTTCTGGATTCTATTTTTATCATTTCTTGTTGCTATTTTCAACACTCCCTCTCAACAAGAAAGGAATTCAACTTGATTCCGATCATGAACCTTTGGAATGTTATGCATGCAACACTTCTCTCTAGTGTTGTTGCTCCATTAACTCCAGAAACAAAAAAACATCCAACCTGAATCAGTATGATGCATCTGTCATCAAAGTCTGTGATTGCTATTGCCTCTGTCAACTGAAAACTTTGCGCTTCGGCTGACTCTGCGTTTCTGCACCGTTGTCAATCCTTCTCTGTGCTCTTAAGTATTTGACTGCTTCGATAAAATTTGCTCTGATACCATGTACAAATTTTGCAAATTCTCTACAAATCTACCTCTTAGACCACTATAGAAAATCTGCCTGTAGATTAACCTAATAATGCAATATAACCAAAGCAAAATACTATAACCTACTTCTACTATCAATTTGATTTGCGGAAGCTTAAAATTGAGCAAGATCGAGCTGAACACATATAACCAAAAGAAGAAGAATCAATGCACATGAAACACATAAAATACTCAGGGGAAAGCCTCAGCTAAAAACCCCACTATCTGTATTATCATACAAGGTGGAAATACATTAGAATTATACAAAGCCTTAGCTCTCATAGCTAGCTAGCTCTTAGTAAAATCCTCCTTGATGCTTACAGGCAATCAAAGCTTCTCACAAGCCTTCCTCTCTACCCTCCAAGCTCCTATTTCCTTGCGCAGTTCCTCTGGGATGATCTCCTTCACCTAGTGGAACACTGCTCTCACACTGTCAGAACTGTGCAATCCTCAAGGAACCTTACCTTGACTGTGTGCATTAGTTTTCTTTATAGGAAAGCACATGCAACTGATAGTACAATTTCCTTGAAATTTAGCTCAACTGGGTCTTTCTCATAATAGACATGCATGAGTTTCTGATGAGAGAATCTTCAGTTATCTGGAGTACACTAGTTGCGTGCATGCATGCATCAACTGCCTGATAATTCTCTATTAGTTCCTCAAATAGTTTGGAATTAATTTAATTGTCTTAACTCAGTAAACTAAGTTAACTAATTACAACTCAAATATAACTCAATCTTATCTCCTTAACTCAAGGCTTATCTCCTTAATTTAAGGGATAAATCTTGCCTGACTTCAGAAAGACTTCTAACTTGAATTTCTCCAACTAATCAATCCATGATTGATTAATTAATTATTTCCAAGCAGCCGTGAGATTAAATTCGATTTTAATTCACAATTTTAATTCCAGAACAAACTAAAATTTGAATTTCTGGATTCTATTTTTATCATTTCTTGTTGCTATTTTCAACACTCCCTCTCAACAAGAAAGGAATTCAACTTGATCCCGATCGTGAACCTTTGGAATGTTATGCATGCAACACTTCTCTCTAGTGTTGTTGCTCCAGCAACTCCAGAAACAAAAAACATCCAGCCTGAATCAGTATGATGCATTTGTCATCAAAGTCTTTGACTGCTATTGCCTCTGTCAACTGAAAACTTTGCGCTTCGGCTGACTCTGCCTTTCTGCACTGTTGTCAATCCTTCTCTGTGCTCTTAAGTATCTGACTGCTTCGATGAACTTTGCTTTGATACCATGTACAAATTTTGCAAATTCTCTACAAATCTACCTCTTAGACCACTGTAGAAAATCTGCATGTAGATTAACCTGATAATGCAATATAACCAAAGAAAATACTATAACCTACTTCTACTATCAATTTGCTTTGCGGATGCTTAAAATTGAGCAAGATCGAGCTGAACACATATAACGAGAAGAAGAAGAATCAATGCACATGAAACACATAAAATACTCAGGGGAAAGCCTCAGCTAAAAACCACACTATTTGTATTATCATACAAGGTGGAAATACATCAGAATTATACAAAGCCTTAGCTCTCACAATTAGCCAGCTCTCAGTACAATCCTCCTAGATGCTCATAGGCAATCAAAGATTCTCATAAGCCTTCCTCTCTGCCCTCCAAGATCCTAGTTCCTTGCACAGTTACTCTGGGATGATCATCTTCACCCAGTGGAACACTGCTCTCACACACTGCTCTAACACACTGTTAGAACTGCGCAATTCTCAAGGAACCTTACCTTGACTGCATGCATTAGTTTCCTTTATAGGAAAACACATGCAACTGATAGCACACTGTCCGTGACATTTATCTCAACTGGGTCTTTATCAGAATAGACATGCATGAGTTTCTGATGAGAGAATCTTCAGTTATCTGGAGTACACTAGTTGAGTGCATGCATGCATCAATTGACTGATAACTCTCTATTAGTTCCTCAAACAATTTGGAACTAATTTAACTGGACTTAACTCAGTAAACTGAGTTAACTAATTACAACTCAAATATAACTCAATCTTATCTCCTTAACTCAAGGCTTATCTCCTTAATTTAAGGGATAACTCTTGCATGACTTCAGAAAGACTTGTAACTTGAATTTGTCCAACTAATTAATCCATAATGAATTAATTAATTATTTCCAAGCAACTGGTGAGACTAAATTCAATTTAATTCACAATTTTAATTCAAGGACAAACTAAAATTTGAACTTCTGGATTCTATTTTTATCATTTCTTGTTGCTATTTTCAACACTTCTTCTCAACAAGAAAGGAATTCAACTCGATCCCAATCGTGAACCTTTTGAATGTTATGCATGCAACACTTATCTCTAGTGTTGTTGTTCCAACAACTCCAGAAACAAAAAAACATCCAACCTGAATCAGTATGATGCATCTGTCATCAAAGTCTCTGATTGCTATTGCCTCTGTCAGCTGAAAACTTTGCACTTCGATTGACTCTGCCTTTCTGCAATGTTGTCAATCCGTCTCTGCGTTCTTCAGTATCTGACTGCTTCGATAAACTTAGCTCTGATACCATGTAGAAATTCTGCAAATTCTCTATAAATCTACCTCTTAGACCACTGTAGAAAATTTGCTTGTAGATTAACCTGATAATGCAATATAACGAAAGCAAAATACTATAACCTACTTCTACTATCAATTTGCTCTGCGGAAGCTTAAAATTGACAAATATTGAGCTGAACACATACAACCAGAAGAAGAAGAATCAATGCACATGAAACACATAAAATACTCAGGGGAAATCTTTAGCTAAAAACCCCATTATCTGTATTATCATACAAGGTGGAAATACATCAGAATTATACAAGGCCTTAGCTCTCACAGCTAGCCAGCTCTCAGTACAATCCTCTTGGATGCTCACAGGCAATCAAAGCTTCTCACTAGCCTTCCTCTCTACCCTCCAAGCTCCTATTTCCTTGCGTAGTTCCTCTGTGATGATATCCTTAACCCAGTGGAACACTGCTCTAACACACTGTCAGAACTGCGCAATCCTCAAGGAACCTTACCTTGACTGCATGCATTAGTTTCCTTTATAGGAAAAAACATGCAACTGATAGTACATTGTCCTTGATATTTAGCTCAACTGGGTCTTTCTTAGAATAGACATGCATGAGTTTCTGATGAGAGAATCTTCAGTTATCTTGAGTACAATAGTTGAGTGCATGCATGCATCAACTGACTAATAACTTT
The DNA here is from genome assembly GCA_031772625.1 of Pinus tabuliformis. NCBI lineage: Eukaryota > Viridiplantae > Streptophyta > Pinopsida > Pinales > Pinaceae > Pinus > Pinus tabuliformis. Next base: position 401,339,616 of record CM062819.1, read on the forward strand.
CTATTAGTTCTTCAAACTGTTTGGAACTAATTTAACTGGACTTAACTCAGTAAACTGAGTTAACTAATTACAACTCAAATATAACTCAATCTTATCTCCTTAACTCAAGGCTTATCTCCTTAATTTAAGGGATAACTATTGCATGACTTTAGAAATATTTCTAACTTGAATTTGTCCAACTAATTAATCCATAATGAATTAATTAATTATTTCCATGCAGCTGGTGAGACTAAATTCAATTTTAATTCACAATTTTAATTCAAGGACAAACTAAAATTGGAATTTCTAGATTTTATTTTTATCATTTCTTGTTGTTATTTTCAACAACTCTAATACCACTCTGTGGTATCAAATAACACCCAAAGAGAAGAGAAACCTGACATTCCCCAAAGAGAATGGAACTCGCTCTGATACCACTCTGTAATGCCCTCCTCCCAAATTTACTCAAGCTAACCATTCCATTGGGGTAAACATGTGACAGAGTTACTATGATACGATTCAACTCCTTAAGTGTAATTAAGGAAGTGGAACAAACAAACAAAACCTTTGTAGACCTTCCTTAGGTGCTACAGGACCCCCAGGAGCTAATCCACCATTCCAGGTGCCCAACCCTTGAGTTAACCCAGCCTTTCACTGAACTAAACCCCCAGTTGTGACTAGAACTCTCTAGTCGCTCGAATAAGCCTGCAAGGGAGAGACTGTAGAAATTTTGAATAATATGACACATATTAACAGAGATTATCCCGATCATACAATTTAAGCGGAACATGTATAATACATAATCTCCTCTACGTTGATCATCAATTTACAGAAGCAGAAACATTCACAGGCACACATAGAAGCATCAATCAAACTCATAAACACAGTATGTATCCCGGGGAAAGCATCTCGCTAAAAACCCCACACTATCTGTATATTATATTGATTGAATCATGTAAAAATACAAAGCATAATACTTCTCACAAGTATCTCCACCTGTTACACACAATACAGCTCAGATTTGATCTCCAAATCTCTCCCGCTGCTTGCCTGCCTCCACTGCTCAATACCTGCTCAAGAACTGATGAGAATAGCTTCCCAAACTCGATTTTACACTGCAAAATAGTCACCCACACTATGTTGGACGTGAGCAACAGCTATAATATCATGAAGATACGTGAGCAAACTCATTGGCATACTCAATCCTTTGATTGTGCAAATCATCATGCACAACTATAGTCACAACTGATAGCAATCTGATCCTCTAACACCTGTCCCTGCTGAACTGAACATGCACTGACATGCAACTGAGTTAACTGATGTATTCTATAGTTGCATTATGAGTTAATAACTTGTGAATTAATTAATAACTAATTCACCCAACTCATCTTTAGTCTATTGATCAGTTAGACTAAATACAACCAGTTTAACAAAGCTAAACTGAACACAACTCCATCAACTGTACCTCCAGTCCACTAAACTCAACTCACTTGAGTTCTAACTGAAGTCATGCATGCAACAACTCAAATGACTCATAAGAAAAACGAATTTCCTTCTGACAGCTGCATGTGCCACTTCCGTAGCTCAAACTGAAGTGCTCCAAGAGAATAAGATTAAGTTTATAGTCCAAATATTATTGTGAGATAATAATATTTGACTTTTCTATTTTTGACTTTGATCACTCACACTGTGATCACTCACACTGTAATCACTCACACTGTGATCACTCACACTTTCATCAAAAATAGAAGTCCATCTATTTTTCCCAACTTGATCAATCATCCATAGACATGATCCATATGTCTAAAAATAGACATAGTCTAAAAATAGACTTGCGCCAAAAATAGCCTGCGGGCCCACTTAGTGAAGGCGACTCTTTTCACTAAGCTCCATCATCTTGTTGCACTCTCAACAAGCATTTCTTGTTGCACACTTTTCAACACTCCCTCTCAACAAGAAAGGCTTCCTCTCAAACCCGATCCTGTAACTCTGGAATGTTCTCCATGCAACACATTTGGCCGGTCCACTTGCTCTGTCATCAAAGTCTCTGACTGCTATTGCCTCTGTCAACTGAAACTCTGCATCTCTGTGCTCTTCAGTATCTGACTGCTCTAGCCTCTGTCACTTTGATCTCTGACTGCATCCGTGCTGCTGCTGGTTCTATCTCCCAGCATTGCATCCGCACTGCACCTCCCAACTGACCTCCCTGTTGGGATAGAAACATCCTCTGATGCTGAAGCTCTACCTACTGCTGACAAGTGCTCCCTCTCTGACATCTGCGCTACTGCAACATCTCCATGCATCTCGCACCATTGCACACTTCTCTGTGCCACCTAGCACTGTGCAAAACACTTGTGCCTCTCGCATTGCTGTAGCCTGCTAGCTATGCGCTGTCTTGGGATTCCCTGCACTGTCGCTCTCTCTGCCGCTCCATCCGCATCTGTCTCTACCCAATCAATCAGTTCCTGCTACTACACATCGGGGCTCCCGTAGCAAGGTCTCATCCAAGAGGTTGGGTACCTCAAGGATCTTGCCCCTCCTTCTTGGGACAATCAATCCACATCACCCCACCTCCTACCTGGAGGTATGGATGCATGCGATCCCTCAGCCCACCTGGCTTGAAGTTTCCCCCTACTGGAGGTCTCTGGATGAGTAGATGTCTCTACTTGATCTCCTTTCAGCTTCCCCTGTTGTGGCTCCTCCACAATCTCCTGAAGCTGCTGCACCAATCGTGGCTCCTCCACAATCGTCTAAGACTTCTTCTGGCTCTGCATGTTGAGAGGTAATATACGCTCCCTCTCAACCACCAAGTCTCCATCAGTTGCCTTGCTGCTCAAGGCTTTGCATGCATCTTGAACCTCAAGAGCATACAGGTTCTTGACCCGTGAACCAATCTGCTTCACCTGTCTAGTGATGATGTGTCTAAGGAAAACCTTTCCCTTAGTAAAGACCACATCATATCCTCTGTCTTCCAACATCGCGATCGACACCAAGTTTCTCTTTAGTCCTGGTACATACTTGACATCGGTCAAGGTAAGGCGAGCTCCATGCTCCCTCTGAAAAATAACCGTGCCTACACCTGAGACACTATACTTCTCATCATTACCCATCCCTATGAGTATCTGGAGATCTTTCTCCTCCAAAGTACTGAACAAACTTATGTCACCGGTCATGTGGAAAGAAGCTCCACTGTCAAGAAACCAACCACTTCCCATCATGGATGAAACCATGCATGTGAAGAGTGTGAAGTCAAACTCAAACTGTGAAGCAAGTGAGGTTGCCTCACCTTCAGATCCTTCCCCGGATCCCTTCTTGGACTTCTTCTTTGGGCAATTAGTAGCATAATGACCCAACTCATGACAACGAAAGCATCTCACCTTCGCGTTGTCAACCTTCTTCCCATCATTGGAAGAACTGGATTCGGAAAGAGAAACCTTCCCCTTCCCCTTCTTCGCCTTACTCGCTAAGGCACAGTTCTCCTCATCATGCATAGATGAAGAACCATCTCTGGTGCTCCGTCTGATCTCCTCCTGCATCAAATCCGACCATGGTCGTACACAATTTGGCAGTTTCTCCCTTCCATTCACCGAGTCCTGGTAGCTATGCCAACTCTTAGGAAGGTCAAGGAGTCCTAGACTCACCATCCTCATCATCAACAGTAACCCCCACACTTCCCAGCTCATCTCGACACTGAGTGAACCTCGTGAGATACTGGGGCATACTATCTCCATTCTCGCACTGAATGTTTCTAAGTTTTATCTCTTACTTTGGAATTAAATTCGAATTCCACCAGCTCAAAACTCAACCGCTTCCGATCTAGAATTCGTGAGTACAAAATATTTCTCGTACAGAGATTGACTGTATGGGCTTTTACCAGATATCTCACCTTCCAAAGGAAGGATGAATCCAGAGGCTACCTGGCCTGATTACAGACTCTGCCTGAAGAAATAGAATGTAAACACTTCCTAAATAGTAGATCTGATGATCAATCCTCGCTTGATATCCTGTAAAAATCTCTTCTACAAATCAAGCAGCTCCGATACCATGTAGAAACTTTTTCTACAAATCATCTAGCTCTGATACCATGTAGAAATTTTGAATAATATGACACATATTAACAGAGATTATCCCGATCATACAATTTAAGCGGAACATGTATAATACATAATCTCCTCTACGTTGATCATCAATTTACAGAAGCAGAAACATTCACAGGCACACATAGAAGCATCAATCAAACTCATAAACACAGTATGTATCCCGGGGAAAGCATCTCGCTAAAAACCCCACACTATCTGTATATTATATTGATTGAATCATGTAACAATACAAAGCATAATACTTCTCACAAGTATCTCCACCTGTTACACACAATACAGCTCAGATTTGATCTCCAAATCTCTCCCGCTGCTTGCCTGCCTCCACTGCTCAATACCTGCTCAAGAACTGATGAGAATAGCTTCCCAAACTCGATTTTACACTGCAAAATAGTCACCCACACTATGTTGGACGTGAGCAACAGCTATAATATCATGAAGATACGTGAGCAAACTCATTGGCATACTCAATCCTTTGATTGTGCAAATCATCATGCACAACTATAGTCACAACTGATAGCAATCTGATCCTCTAACACCTGTCCCTGCTGAACTGAACATGCACTGACATGCAACTGAGTTAACTGATGTATTCTATAGTTGCATTATGAGTTAATAACTTGTGAATTAATTAATAACTAATTCACCCAACTCATCTTTAGTCTATTGATCAGTTAGACTAAATACAACCAGTTTAACAAAGCTAAACTGAACACAACTCCATCAACTGTACCTCCAGTCCACTAAACTCAACTCACTTGAGTTCTAACTGAAGTCATGCATGCAACAACTCAACTGACTCATAAGAAAAACGAATTTCCTTCTGACAGCTGCATGTGCCACTTCCGTAGCTCAAACTGAAGTGCTCCAAGAGAATAAGATTAAGTTTATAGTCCAAATATTATTGTGAGATAATAATATTTGACTTTTCTATTTTTGACTTTGATCACTCACACTGTGATCACTCACACTGTAATCACTCACACTGTGATCACTCACACTTTCATCAAAAATAGAAGTCCATCTATTTTTCCCAACTTGATCAATCATCCATAGACATGATCCATATGTCTAAAAATAGACATAGTCTAAAAATAGACTTGCGCCAAAAATAGCCTGCGGGCCCACTTAGTGAAGGCGACTCTTTTCACTAAGCTCCATCATCTTGTTGCACTCTCAACAAGCATTTCTTGTTGCACACTTTTCAACAGAGACTGCATTCTTTTTCAGCCAGTTCTGTGCTAGAGACTGCGAGATTTAAGCCACTTTTTCACGGTTAGGCTCCAGACCAATTCCAAGAACTTGATGAGACTTTCCAAGAAAATAAATGACACCAAGACAAGGCCTCTAACACAAAACTTGATCAAGGACTTGACCAAACCAAGACTAACCATGAAAGACATTTCATTGAACACATTGTGAACATGTAACCTATAGGCTATAAATGCACATTTGAACATAATGGTTTGATACTTATCTGAAAATCACCAAGAAGGTCTAGTGCCTTCTCATAATAGTTTCAAAAAACCCTATTAGGTCATGCATTCAATAGCCATTCATTTACCAATCAAAACATGTTAAGAGCCATACATTATCAATGTCATAAAACATACTTATAACTCACATATAACCAACATAAATAACAAGAATACAACAACCATAAATACAAGATGTGAACCAATACATTTACACATGAAATACCAAGGAAAAGAAAATATTATTAATTAATGCATAAGCCAACCAAGTTTGGGACTTCCACGTACCACCCAACCATAGATTGGATGAACCAAATCTTTCTTTTAGCTAATCACCCCCGTGCGATATTCCAAGAATGAATGTGGGACTCATAACCAAAATCAACCAGGGCTTCCCTAGGCCAAATGACCTCACCCTTATCAATAGAACTAGGCTTTACCATAGTACCCTTTAGATCACTAGGCCCTAAAAAGGCATGGATCCCACTAGATTTCTCCACCTACACCGTGAGCAATTTTCTTGTCTCGTAGTCTTTAGGCTTTAACTTGCATCCCGCCATACAACGGTCAAGGATCCCTAGGCCAAATCAAGACTCCACCCTCCAGGATTTACTGTATATCCCACCATTCACCGACCAAGGATTCCTAGGCCTGATCAAGGGCACACACCTCTAGGCCTTATCGTATATCCTGCCACTCACCAGTCAAGGATTGCTAGGCACACCAAGTCACACATTATCCGGATTTACCGCAATCTAAGTTTGGTTCAGATATTACTAGGCCATGTGTTCTTTCTTTTAAAGACCACCTCACTTAGTTTCGAAACCATCTAGCAATCCAACTCAACCAAATACAAGAGAACCCATCACACCATGTTTATTCGGAAATTGCAAGTCAAGGTTGAAGAACATTGTCACACTTGTAAAAACCCATGCCCATGACAACAAGAGAACTAAGAACACACATGCATACCCATGCATGCTAGAACTATCAAGGAAATCATACATGCAACTTGATATCTACAAATAATCTTGTTGTAGCCGCTTGATCCTGCTCTTCCTTGCTTGGACTTTGCTTCCCTTTGCCTTCTTTTCTTTCCTTGATCCAATATTGAAGTGCCCAATAAAACTAAGTGTCCAAGAGTATGTGAGAGAGACAATAGAGAGAGAGCTCCAAAACTAAACTGACAAAAGTCTATGAAATGATCCTTATAAGCCTTTTTATCGATGAGGCCTCTATTTTCTTCAATTTCCTCTATTTTCCTTCATTTTCCTCGTCACATGCATCCTGTGACCTTTCACCTTCTTTTTCTCATAATTTCCTTTATTTTCATAAATAAATTGCAAAAAATTCCATTTTTCCTTTCCAAATCATTTGCCATTTTCCTTTAGCCATAATAACCAAAATGAACACCCACTAGGATTTTTTTCTCACCATTCAACTTGGAATACATGTTCCATAACCTTGGTCTTATATTTGTTTACATGAATTTTTACCAGGGCTGTTACAAAAGACACAAGGATCTCTGGTGGAAAACCCCCTTCTGGGGCAAAAACCACCTTTTACTGCTGCTGCTACTGCTATGCTTCTAATTTTATTAATCAAGAAAATCAATTTACATCAACATAGTTGCCTATGTCTTGCAAGGAAGTTTCTCATACGACATCGACTAAGTGAACATCCATCCACTCGAGACTCCTATCCCCTAAAAGCCTTGCCCAACAACCATTGAACTATGAGAATGCTACTTTCTCTACTGAATCTACCTACACCCATAGGCAAGGAAAACCCATCCCTTCTTCACCAAGATATCTTCATCTACTGATCACTCTAGGGCCTCATTTCACAATATTTCAAACTCGACCTCTGCACAAGACAACAACTAATTCTCTAATGAACTCAAGAATACCAAAACACCGATTAATGAAACAACCTAAAATCTACAAACAGAAAGGTTGCAACTCAACTCAATTCACTACAACACCATCTCACAATCTCATCACACAATCAATTAAACTACTCATAGTTCTCTTTCACATCCACACACCAAACTCAAAACACATGACCATAATACATTAGCTACAAATAAGAAACATAAATATGAACCTCTGCTACAACTGTGTAAATCAACTCTTTGTCCCTGCACACACAAATAAAATAGTCATAACCAAGGAGCTATGCTCTCCTCATCTCCTTTGTCATCAATCTCAAAATATATTATAGAAACATGCCTTGAATACAAGCATTAGTCTCTGAAATTCTTCTGCAACTTGGAACTCAACCTCTAGGATATACACACACTTCAACTCTTCAATATGAGCACTGAGTAACCTCACAAATGGTAGAGGCACTCCTCTATTTAAATAAATTCTCCACTACTCACTTGATTAATGTGTTCACACCTCAAACACTTGATTCTCCAGTTGATTTAGTCAATAGAAGCTTCTCCATAAAATTACAATTAATTTCCTTAAAATAAAATCATGAAATAACTGAGGAGCGTGAGGAATCCAGAGACAATTTTCACTTATAGGCCTAGTCGCTCGCACAACACAACTGGAGCTTGACTGGAGCACTTGGTCACTTACATAGGCTATCCTCCAAGCGACTGGACTGTTCCAGTCACTTTGATGAACCGCCATTTGTGCGACTGGGCAAAGGATGAAGGAAAAACACAAGGTCTTTAATGAGAAACTACCTCCAACTTCTTTCTCAACATATCTGACATATGTAATGCTTGTCCAATCCATGACAAACCTCAAAACCATCTCTGCAACCTCCTGAAGAGTTTATACATGAAGTAGTCTCCATAAGTGCAAGGACTAACACATAAGTGCAAAAACTGTATCAAATGCCATCAAATATGAAGCTCAACTGCACATGGGATCATGAAAACCTCTAAAACACCTTCAAAAATCATAAGAACTCCAAACCGTAACTCAGGAGCATCAAGGACACATCTCAAGATCAACACCTCAAGCATCATATGCATGGAGACCTAGTTAGTCAATCAACCATCAAAACTGTCAAATAAAACATCAAAGCATCTAAAACACAAGCATATGTGACAACAACCATGCACAAGCCAATACCATCAAATAACCAAGTATATGCATAACATCTCCAAACGAAGTCCAAGTTTGACATCAATGCCAACAATCAATGCAACATTCATCAACTATCACCTCATCACAACATCATAGCAACCTCCAACACGTGCTATGAGGTTGACATTAATGCCAACCAAACAACTCATCACAACATCAGTGCCAACAAAGGAGATGTACTCCATCGTGTAGGCTCGCCAATAGTGGAAGCATTACATTCTGGGGAAGGAGACGATCATCCACACAGATCACTGACCTCTTCAATTTATGTAGCACAAGAGAAGTTGCATAACGATCACCTTAACAAATGGTCCACATACCTGCCTAAATTCCATTTGAACATCTAATACAATAATAGAAACACCAATAATGTTGTAGATTGCCTCAGTCGGCCCCTGGTTGTGGCAATGACTATTGTTCTCAACTCTTGTGGGCATGAGACTTATAGATGGCTACAACTACACATAAATGTGATGGATGGAAAATAAGCACCATAATTCCACCTCTAGGATGCATTTTTATACTACCTGGAGCACCTTTGTGTTCCTTCAAGCGAGCGTGCTAAGATGATTTGGGAGGCACACTATAGTTGGGTCACATGACACTTTGATTTGGAGAAAACTGTGGGAGTACTACAAAAGTATTTATATTAGCCAAAAAAATCCAAAAATAGGTTGGAAAATATATCAAATCCTGCATTGCCTGTGTCATTGCCAAGCCAACCATTAAGAAGTAAGGCATGTACACTCCTATGCCTTCTCCTATCCAACCTTGGGAGTCCATCTCCTTGGGCTATATGTTTGTCCTTCCTTCTACCAAGCATGGTAATGACTGTGTATTTGTGGTCATTGATAGATTTTCTAAGATGGCTATATTGGCTGGTTGCAAGAAGAATATCATAACAGAAGAAACTATCAAACTCTTCTTTGAACGAGTGTGGATACATTTTGGGATTCCACAAACCATTATATTAGATCGAGATAGCATATTCCTGAGTGCTTTCTGGTTGATCCACTGGATTTTGTTGGACATTAAACTCACCAAGTCGACTACATTCCATCTTTAGATTGATGGCCATACATAGGTTGTCAACAGGATGATAGTGCACATACTACGCACATACAAATCCAAGCATCCATGAACATGGGATGAGAGTCTTCCCTATGTGCAACACAACTATAACAAAGCTCTCCATATATCGACTAGCCACAACCCCTTTTAAGTGAGCCTAGGATTTGAACCATTGTGTCCCATTAATGTTTCACTGCCTCTTGCACCTACACAAGAAGAATCTGTACATATTTAATCTGAAGCTGATAAAGCCACTAGGTTTATTGAATGCATCCAACACATCCACTAGTAGGTTCATGATATACTAGATAAAATCAATTCAAAATACAAACAACGTCATGATCAACATTGGGTGCCACATAAGTTTCAAGTGGGCGACAAAGTTTGGTTGCATTTGCAGAAAGAAAGCCTTACTGGATTCCATAAAAGGCTTCAACCACTCTGATATGGGCCTTACACCATCACCAAGGCTATGGGTGACAATGATTTCAAGCTAAGTATTCCCCCATTCCTTTTACTGCAGCCAATATTTAATGTGGACCACCTTCGACTATACTTTCCACCATTGATGGGCATATCACGCATTGTTGAGAAACTGATGCCAATATAGCACAACCCAAATTGCATTAAATAGACCACAACTGATAAGATCATAGACACACAAATTAAGAACACTCGCCAACAGAGGATCCAATGGTATCAAGTTGTCAAAGCCAACCAACTCCTACACCAAGGCAAGTGGCTCACTAGGGACCAAGTTTAACATAAGTTTCCCCATCTCATGGAGGCACTCAACACAATGGGGACCATTGATTCCTAATGGGGGAGGACTGATTCAGATGGATATTGGTGTCCACCCGCCTATTCCACTTGGACCCCCAACACTCTTTCCTTTTAGTTTCCTATTTTCCAACGTACTTTTTAGTTTTAGTAATTTTTGAGGTCGTGAACTTCCAGAGCTATTTTGAGGCCCTAAACAATGTTTTTTTGGGAAAATGGGAAAATGTGGGCCATAAGCTAACCATTTTTTGTAAAAATTGTTTTCTTCGAATAAATATTTCTAACAAGGTATCATGCATGCAAAACAGGGATCGTATGCCAAAGTTATGACCCCAGGAAGTTGACATTCAAATTAACCCCATCGGGGCCCGCAAAATTTTGGCTCTTCATATCCTAGGGTTAGGTTTTTTGATGTTTAGGGTTTATCATTGTTTCTTCATGATAAAAATGCCTCATATCCTCATTGTAGCTCATTTTAGAAGGCATGCAACCATCACATCTCTTCTTAGAAAGAAGTTACATTTGCACGAGCTAGTTTGTTTGTTTTCTGCGTGTAAACAATTTTCAATAGTTGTTATTTATTAATTGAAGTTATGTTTTGGTGAGCGCCAGTATTGCAGCAAGAATGTTGCAACTCGTGGGCTACCAACTTTACTTTTATAAACTCGGTAGTTCGTAACAAACTTGCGAGCATCGGTGCTGTATGCACAAGTACTAGTTCTCACTGCAGGTTGTCACTTGGTCAGCCGGCACAAGATCACTAGGAGCTCAAGCCAACTTCTATAGATTTCAGAAGAAGATTTGTGTGTTATGAAAGGAAATAAATATTACTCTACAAATGCTATTCTAACTACAGAAAGGAGAAAGACTGGAATGTAAAGAAAAACCTAGTAAAGCCTAATTAACAAGCCAATTCTACTTCTACCAAAAACACTATGAAAACCATGAAAGAAATGCCATTACCTACTCAAGGAAGTAAACAACATCTAACCATGCTATTCGAAGTAAATAATCAGAAAAACATATTTTTGGATTTTTATGTTTTTTTATGTGAATTTAATCATGCATCTAATTTATTGTGTGTGAGTGTGGCAGCGAACAGGTGGCGTTAGAGGGCCGTTTTGGAGCTTGGGAGGATGTAGGATGGTGTGGATGGGTCCTAGGAGGTCTTAGGTGGTCTTCTGAAGGCTTTTCCCACACCCGGCCTTCAAAAGAAAGCCTACAGGAAAAACTACGGGAGGACACAGGGAAACTACAGGAGGAAAATAGGAAAACTAAAGGAGGCCTACAGGGGGAGGCCGAGAGAAATTTTCGCTACTTTGAGGGTGTGAGAGTGGGTGGAAAAGGTGGATGAGGTTGGGATGAGGTGTTAGGGTGCCTAAGGTCTACCATGAACCACCAGGAGAGAGAAATATGATTGGGTTTGCTCAAGGAGAGGAAGAAGTTCTATGGAAAGTAAGGGAAACTAGGGCAGAATTGAGGTGAGGTTTGTGAGACCTATAGGGCATGGATCAGATGGAGGGTGTGATTGCTGGTAAGCTAGCTTACTGTTGGAAGAGATCTGTTGCATAGAAGCTAGCAGTCAACCAAGAAAATCAAGAAACAAAGGAAATAAGTGCATCCTAGGAAAAACAAAGTTTTGCATAAAAATGGTTTAAACTATGATGTATGAAACGAAATGCTGAGAAATTCTGCAAGAAAGGAAAGCATGAAAGAGGACTATTGAAAATTAGGAAGTGAACATGATAAAGGAGATCTAAAGCAAAGGAAAACCGAGCTGTCAATCTACTAGAGAGCTGAAAACACTAGAAGTCCTATGAATGAGGAAAATCTGTGTTTTTGGGGAAGCAAGAGAGTATTTGCCTCAAATCATGGTCCCAGATGGAGGAAGAGAGGCCAAGGCACTATTTCTATCCTTTTGAATCTTTTTTGATCACTTCTTAACTTGCTACAGAAAGCACCAATGGAAGCAAACTACTAAATCATCAAAAGCAACCTATTCTTAACCATAAGGAAAATACATCTAACAGCAAATTAATCTACAAACTAAAGTAAAGCATACAAATACAAGTAAAGAGAAGCTTGGCTACTTGGATTGGGCCCTAACCCAAGAGTTTCCGACCTCTGAGGTAACTCAGTGCTAGCTCAAAAAGGATTCCATCTTCATTATAAAAAAAAAATAGCAAGATTACATGAAACTGTCACAAAATAATAAGCTCGAAATTTGAGCAGAGTTTACACAAGCAAAAAATCCAACCCTAGTGAGGCCCTAGGCCTCTCTACTTATATATTTGAAGCTACCAACAACTTCCTTAAAATCAGGGAGGCTTGGCTCCCAAAACTCGTGATAACTCTCAATAATCTTCCACTTTCTCGGTTGTCTTCTAGTGCATGATTCGACTGCTTGTACTCCGAGTTGAATGAAGGGGAATTCGAAGTGAGGGGTAATAAATGAGGGGGATTCACTCCTATAACTCCTATCCTTTGTCTACTTCGAGTTATTTCTACAGTTTGGTCACTAGATTCTTGACTTTGACCTCGAAATCCATCAACAATCTGCATTAAATACATGTTAGACCACATGGCATAATAACTAACTCAACTCACCCTATAAGCATAAATATAATCAGAAAATTATACAATAAGCTAAAAAGAATGGTTGATTTGACTAGGTTAGAAGGTAAAATGAGCCTATATAATTACCCATTTATGAGGCTCATCATCACCCCCCTACTAAAGGTGTTGCTCATCCTCTAAGCAACCTAGTCAATCTCTTCATCTTTTATGGCCCTGGTGGCCTCCCTAGCATTCTAGGCTTCTGATGTGGTCTGCTCAAGTTCTCCATAAAATCTTGTTGTTCTGTCTATCTCCTTTCACTGCTCCTTCTCTTCTTCTTCTCTTCTGCCTTCCAGCATGCCTAATAGGAGTGGAGGACTCAGTTTGAGGCCAATCCAGTTGACCTTTAACCTTTGCATGGAGTGCTTATACATTGGCACCCTTTTCAATGCCTCGCTCAGCCTCATTGGGGAATGGTATTCTCTAATATGTAAGCTATGGGGTAGGGTGTTCCATCTTCTCATGCATGCATGCACATAGTCATCCCCAAGTAGCCTTTGCATATCTTCAAAGTGTGAAATGGCTTGTGCCTGATTGGCTAGATATTTAGGGGCAATCTGAAGGTAATTGGCAAGTAGGTTGTGTGTGTTGATGAGTGCCATAGGATTTGATGGCTCAACTATTATCATTAATAGTTCATTTAGCACTTTTATCAACAATCTTTTCATTTCTGGTGCCCTCAATTCTTCATGGTTCATCCATGAGGCCATGGCCATTAATTGCAGATCCCCTAGCTTGGAATTGGGGTCCCACAAATTCATGTATGTGAGGGCCATGTTGTGTAGGCAGAACTCTGCCATCTTTGCTTTATCCTCTGAGGTTCTCTGGTCACACAAATCCATGAAATACCTGTAGTCTTGGAAAGGCATGGTGTTTCTTTGTGCCAAATTTTTTATTTGGAATTGCAGCCATTAATCCTTCAAATAGAGGCCATAATACTTGGTTGGTGTTCTACATTGTAATGCTTCCATGGATAAGTTGGCCATGCATGCCAAATGAGTCTCTTTCTCCTGCAGCTGCCTCCTTAGTATTTCATTCTCATTCTCAAGGTGGCTTCTTGTGATGGCTTCTCTATCTCCGAGAGCACTCAATTCTCTGCACATTTCCCTGAGTTTATTTTCCATGTGGCCAATATCCTCAACTCTTTTGGACTTGGCTATTTGCATCCACCTATGTGTTCCCACTCTCTCTTTCTCCAATTCAAAAAATAGTGGAATTAAAAAATTTTGTGGGATTATCTTGCCTCCCTCAAGTAGATTGTAATAAGAGGCAAGACTAGGCTGGGGGTCAGGTTCTTGTAGCTCTTGTGCTTCCTCTTTCATCTCTGGCTGTCCTCCTACCTTTTTCTCAAGCTTTTGGGTCTCCTGTAGTTGGGACAGTGTCTCCTGTAGGACTGTTGCAGCTTCCTGTAGGTCTGGTTTGGGGTCCTGTAGAACTGCCTTTCCCTTCCATGTAGAAGATCTTGGAGTCCCCCTTTCATAGGTTATAGGTGTCTTGGAAGGAGATTCTTTCACCTTGGCAGATGGTGAATCTTCAATGGTAATGGGAATCTTTGAGGAGGGATGAGGTTTGCCTGTTTTAATTCTTGTGCTCTTCCTTGCCCTGAAATACATGGAGGTTTTTCTTTTACTCTTCTGCTTTGTCTTGACTGCTGCTTCTCTTTCCAAAGTTTCAGGGGACTCTTCTTCTTGCTCTCTCTCTGCCTCCTTTTCTCCCTCTTCTGTCTCTTTTTTGTCCCTTCAACTTTTCCCTTCTTTGTTTCTTTTCTTTCCTCCTTCCTTTCTTGCTCTGCTATGTCACCAATGGCTTCATCTTATCCTCCTTGTTGTTCTTCCTCCTCACTGACAACAAGAATGACATGATAGGTTAATGCCTTTATGTCATCCTCAGCTGTCATATTTCGTAAAACTTCCCATGCTATAGGGAGTGTAAGTGTATGGAGGGCTTCTTCTACTAGGATTTTGATTAGGCCATGGTGAGCTAGCTGCTCTGAATTTCCTGCTTATATCTTGGTGCTGGAGTCAATGAGGGACTGAAGGAGAAATTAAGGGATACTGAGCTTTTGAGGTGTTGGGGTATCCATGCCATATCTCAAGTCATGGAGGATTCTAAAATGATATCCATAAAAAATGTTGTGCCTCCCCTCACAAGAAATGTATTTGATTATTTGGTAGCTAACCTCATCCTAGGGATATGGTATACTAGCCCTCCTAATTCCATTTTTGTCTTCAACAGGTGTTTCATTATCTTGGAAAAATTTCTTCTTGGCAGCCTGACCAATTGGTTTCTCATCTTTACTCCAAGGCAACCCAAGAGGAAGGGTAGTGACCCTACTGATGAATTCAGGGGTTATTTCAATGGAGAGGCCTCTAATGGTTACAGTAGCATGAGTTCTTGTGTGAGGGACCACAGAGAGAGCAAATTCTTGGGCAATTTCATCATCAAACCCTCTAAATTTCTCAAAGAAATTCATCCAGTTGCCATTGTGAATATGTCCACCACTTGAGGATGTGCATGGAGCCTGGTGGAGTTAGTGGGTTCCTTTCTCATAAACCCCCTTGTCATCCTACCTGTACTTCTTTGGAAAACCAAATATGGAGGTGGAGACAACGAATTCCTAGTGAAATAGAAAAACAGAGGAGACTGTGTTTAAAAAAAAAAAACAAAAATTCTTTTTATGTATTTCTACCCTCCTAAATACTTATTTCATCCTCAAATTGAGACTAATTCTTTCTCATTTCAATATTCAACAGAGGGAATTCATGAACCCTACCTCTTCAGACTGAAATTTTTTCCAAAAATCGTGTTTTCTCCCTTCAAAATGACTCACTGCCCCTCCTATAGAAGCCCGTTGTCCCCCCTGTAGATTTCCTGTAGGTGCTCTTGTAGATTTCCTGTAGGTGCTCCTTCTAAAAATGTTGAGAGCAAGAATATGGAGGAAATCGATGGAGGATGGTGGTTACAAGGCTGCGGGGGCACAAGAAGACTATTGTGTGGTTGAGTTACGAGGAGGAAATGAAGAAAAGGTGGTGAGAATGCGCGGGGAGGAGTGCTCATTACCCTTTATGGATATTTTCGGTTATGAGTACTGAGCTGGCAAGGTGTACGTTGCCCGAATTAGGACCGTTGGTCCCCATCTGCTTGGTCACCATGGCCCCTCCTTGTAATCATCCCTCATTATTGCATCGGAGTTAACTCTTCCTCCCACTACCTGTCCTTGGCATCTTATGCTTGAGTTCACTGTGCGCACATGTGGGTGACATCTCGGTGAAGTGGAGTCAACTACATGAAGGTGGCCAAGTTAACTGGCCACCTTTCGATTTAAACCATCTTGTTGCCTTCATATGATTTCTAATTATACGAATTCAGATAGAGGAGTGATTTAGTTACTTACCTGTGATCCGAGTGTATTTTCCGTGAGGTGATGTGGCTTTCTCTGCTGCATGCCTTCATTTTCCTTCATGCATGCTGTCTCGGCTTGCTGATGTATGTGTTGTGCTTTTGCAGGTTCCTCCCTTGCTGGAGCTGAGTTGCATGTGCCTTTTCAACTTGCAGATGTGCACTCTTTTGCTGTTGGTGCTAAACTTCTATGGGATCAACTGCTACATGATTCTGACAAGAGCTCCTATAGCTACTTCTCCCCTTGAAACTTCAGCTTTTTCCTGTGTTTGGAGGTCGAGAATGATGCCAGAGGTGTAGATAAAGATGGAGGGATAGTAGGTAAGCTTTAGGTAAGGTTAATGGTGCCTTTTCCTCTTTTTTTGTTTTTTTTTCAAAACTGAAAAACTGTTTTTATGTGTTTTTTTCCTGGTCAGGGAAAAAAATAATGATGCTTGGAGTGTGATGTAGGCTTGGAAATGATGAAAAGGAGGCTTGAAGATGGTAAGAGGGATGATAGGTTCCTCATGAAGCTGTTCTTGTCCCTCAAACTACCTCCTGTAGACACTTTTGGCTTTCTGTAATTCCTACAGGAGCCTCTTGTAGAAAACACAGAGCCTCCTGTAGAAAACACAGTTTTGAAAGAAAAGGTATAGTGGGGTAAAGAGATGGAAAAAATTATGGAGGAAGGTGTGGAGGAGATGAGATGGATGCTGGTGTGAATGTCAGGGTCCCCTTGGTGTTGGGTTGTGTTATATTCTTTCCATGACTAGCCCACATAGTTAAACGAGGGGTTAGAGGAGGGATGGAGCCCCCCTTCGTTGCGCCGATTGTGTAGCGGGGGAGGGGGTGTCACAGGGGGTTTGAGGTGTACCTGTAACCCCACTTTATGGGGTTTGGGGCAGCGCCCCGAAAAATTTTGGTTTTGGACCCTATGTTAGGATGGGTGGACCCACCTATGGTTTTCTGCATGATTTTCGCACATGTTTTTTGGCCGCGATGGTTTTCGGTCCATGGTTTTGGACGCAGTGGTTTTTGAACCATGGTATTGGATGCTTCGGCATGTTTAAATATGTATTGTAACATTGAAAGGAACAAAATGAAAAATCAAGCTGGTAGCCCTAGTTTTGGGATCCAGGGGAAATCTCTGTGTATATGTGTTATGCTCTCGCATTGTTTATTTTCTGTGTTTTTGAATTCGTATGCAGGTAATTTTTGTACAGGGTTAAAAGCTACATTTGGTATCAAAGCAGTTTTGGCTTTAAGGGGACGCCTTTGTTACTGAGGGGTTTCGCTTGGGCCTGTCGTAGACCCTGTTCAGTGGGAGATCTGCGAGATCGATTCTGGTGGTGAAAGAATATGGCGAGCAGTGGAAAGATAGAGAACGAGAAATTTAATGGTCAGAGTTTTGAGTTGTGGAAACTCAAGATGGGGGATCTATTGTTGGATAAAGATCAGTGGATCGCGGTAGATCCGAGCACTAAACCAACGGGAGTGTCCGATGAAGAATGGAAGAAGTTGGATCGGAAGGCAAAGAGCACAATACAATTGTGTGTCTCAAATTCAATATTGCTGAATGTATCAGGGGAAGCTACGGTGAAGGCTTTGTGGGACAAGTTAGGGATTTTGTACCAATCTATGTCTTTGGTGAATAAACTGTTCCAGCGGAAAAAGTTGTATAACCTGAGGATGAAAGATGGAGACTTAGTGACAAAGCATCTGAACGCATTTAATACTGTGGTAAGTCATTTAGCATCTGCTGATATTAAAATTTCAGATGAAGATAAGTGCATCAGTTTGTTGTGTTATCTACCAGGTTCGTGGGATTGTCTGGTTATTGCAATAGGTAGCAATGCAACTGCCTTGCAGTTTGATGAAATAGTCTCATCCTTGCTGACAGAGGAGATGAGATAGAAAAATATGGAGAGCCAGAATGGTGATGCCTTTTCTGTATGAGGACAGTCCCAGAATAGAAACAAAAATAAGTCATCGAGTGGGAGATCTACATCTAGAGGGAGATCTAAATCTCTAGGAAAACCTGTAAAGGTGGTGTGCTAGAAATGCGAAAAGGAAGGGCACTTCAAAAGGGAATGTAAATCTAAAGCTCCTGATAAAGGAAAGGGTTATGATGATGCTCCTTCGGTAGAGGCGAAAACCACCTCAGATGAAGGTGGGGATGTGTACTTGGCTTCTTCAAGTAGATCATGAGGCATGGTTGATTGACTCAGGTGCATCCTTTCACTTCACTCTCCATAGAGAGTGGTTCTGCGAGTATGAGAAATACGATGGTGGTGATGTCTTCTTATGGGATGATAGCAAGGCTAGAATCATTGGTCGTGGAAAAGTAAAGTTGAAGTTGCAAGGTCGAAGGGTTAGAACACTTCCGGGTGTTCTGCATATTCCTGCATTGGCTAGAAATTTGATTTCTGTAAGCAAGCTGGATGATGCAGGTGTAAAAACAGTGTTCGAGAACGATACCTGCAAAATGGTTCGAGGAGCATGGGTATTGATGTAGGGAGTTCGAATTGGAACTCTGTACAAGCTGCAAGGTAGCACTGTTATTGATGGGTGCAACAATTTTGTGGTTCTTGAAAGTGGAGCAGAAAATCTAGTGGTCTTTGGAGAGAAGACCATGTTGTGGCATCAAAGGCTTGGACATATTGGAGAGAAGGGCCTTTGAATACTTCATGGTAAAGGTATGGTAGAAGGTACGAGGAATAGCTCTCTGGATTTTGATTTCTGTGAAAATTATGTATATGGGAAGCAGAATCGGGTAAGTTTCCCCTCTGGTAGTAAGAGGGTGAAACAGATATTAGAACTTGTGCATAGTGATGTGTTTGGACCTGTGAAGGTTCCATCACTGGGTAAGTCTATGTACTATGTATCATTTATAGATGACTTCTCAAGGATACATGGATATATTTCCTTAAGAAGAAATCTGAAGCCTTTGACAGGTTTAAAGAATTTAAGGCTCTCGTGGAAAATCAGATAGAGAAGAAGATAAAGGTGCCGAGGACAGAAAATGGTGGAGAGTTTTGTAGCAAGGAATTTGAATAATTCTGTAAGAAGTGTGATATAGCACGATAGAAGACTACTCCATATACACCTCAGCAAAATGGAGTTGCAGAAAGAATGAATAAGACGTTGATGTAAAGGGAAAGAAGCATGCTTAGTGGTGCTGGGTTAGGACAGGAATTCTGGGTAGAGGCGGTGGATACTACATGTTACCTGGTCAATAGGTCACCTTCATCAGTGTTGGAGGATAAGACTCCACAAGAGGTATGGACTGGTAAGAAACCCTCTCTTTCACATCTTAGGGTATTTGGATGTGATGCATATGTACATGTTCCGAAGGAGAAATGAACCAAGTTGGATAGTAAATTTGAAAAGTGCATCTTTATTGGGTATAAGGATGGTTTAAAGGGTTATAAGCTTTGGAACCCAGTCACAAGGAAGGTTGTGTACAGGCGAGATGTGGTGTTCAGAGAGGTAAAAGATGTTATTAAACATGAAGTCCAACCAAAGGAATCTGAGAAGATAGAGTTTGAGCTTAAGGAGGAAGAATCAGACTCTACAGTAGAGGAGGAATCAGAAGATGAAAAGCCACAAACTTCGTGTGTGAGAAGATCAGTTCGAGAAAGAAGGCAGCCAGAAAGGTATACTCCATCTGCTTTCTGTTCAAATTTTGCTTTATCTATTACTAAAGATGATCCCAGAACTGTGAAGGAAGCAATAGATTCAGAGGATGGAAAACTCTAGAAAGAGGCCATGGTTGATGAAATGGCATCTTTGCACAAAAATGAGGCTTGGGATCTGGTGGAGTTGCCGGTTGGAAGGAAACCCATTGGCAGCAAATGGGTGTTCAATAAGAAGACAAACGCAGAAGGAAAGGTGGAGAAATACGAAGCTCGGTTGGTAGCAAAAGGTTATTCCCAAGTGCCGGGAATTGATTTTGGTGATATTTTTTCTCTTGTTGCCAAGGTAACTTCTATTAGATTACTTTTATCTATTGTTTTTGCTTTTGATTTTGAGGTAGAACACATGGATGTGAAGACAACATCTCTTCATGGGGATCTGGAAGAGGAAATATACATGAAGCAACCTGAAGGCTTTGCGGTGAAGGGTAAGACAAAATTGGTATGCAAGTTAAAGAAGTCTCTGTATGGGTTCAAACAGTCACCAAGGATGTGGTATTAGAAATTTGAGACATTTATACGGGGACTTGGCTTCACTAGAAGCAAAGCAGATCATTGTGTGTATTTTAAATTAATTAGTGACCATGTTATTTATCTGGTCTTGTATGTGGATGAAATGTTGCAGGTTGGAAATGACAAAGAGATTATCCAGGATTTGAAGACCCAATTGTCCTCCAAATTCGACATGAAAGATCTTGGTGCTGCAAACTATATTTTAGGCATGGAAATTAAAAGAGATCGGGCAAAGGAGAAGCTCTGGTTAAACCAGAGGAAGTATGTCGAGACAATATTGTAGAGGTTCAATATGCAGGATAGTAAACTGGTGAAGGTTCCCATTCCTTTAGGTGTGATGTTATCTGTTGAACAATGTCCGAAGACACAATAAGAGGAAGAAGACATGTGCCATGTTCCATATGCAAGTGTAGTTGGTAGCCTGATGTATGCAATGGTCTGTACTAGACCAAACATTGCACATGTAGTGGGAGTATTGAGCAGGTTTATGTCAAAACCAGTTAAGGAGCACTGGACAACAGTGAAGCGGGTTTTTAGTTATTTGCGCGGAACTAGTGATTTTGGTTTGTGCTACCAAGGAAGATCAGGATTGGACAGAATGTTGGATATTCATGGCTTTGTTGATGCAGGCTGGGCTGGAGATCTGGATCAAAGAAGATCTACAAGTGGGTATGTGTTTAACCTATTTGGAGGTGCAGTCAGTTGGATGAGTAAGAAACAATCTGTAGTGGCACTATCAACTACAGAGGCAGAATACATGACAACCACTCATGCAAGCAAGGAAGCAGTTTGGTTGAAGAGATTGTGTTCAAGTATGGGGTTAGTACAGGGAGCTATAAAGATAGACTGTGACAGCCAAAGTGCAATTTTCTTAGCAAAGAAACCCACATATCATTCAAAGACAAAGCACATTGATGTTCAGTATCACTTTGTGAGGGATATGATAGAAGACAAAAAGGTGTTGCTGGTAAAGGTGGAGACTTTGAAGAATACTGCAGATGCATTGACAAAATATGTGAGCTCTGAGAAGTTCTCTTGGTGTAGAGAGACAATGGGCATTTCAGGGCTAGAAAAATGACTAAACTCTCTTGTGGCCCCCTGTGGAAAGAAAACAACAAGTGGAAGAACGTTGGGTTGTGTTATATTATTTCCACGACTAGCCCACGTAGTTAACCGAGGGGTTAGAGGGGGGCAGAGCCCCCCTTCGTTGCGCCAATTGTGTAGTGGGGGGAGGCGGGGGGGTCATAGGGGGTTTGAGGTGTACCTGTAACTCCACTTTATGAGGTCTGGGGAAACGCCCCGGAAAATTTTGGTTTTGGACCCTATGTTAGGTTGGGCAGACCCACCTATGGTTTTGTGCATGATTTTCACACATGTTTTTTAGACGCGATGGTTTTCGGTCCATGGTTTTGGACGCGATAGTTTTCGAAGCATGGTATTGGATGCTTCGGCATGTATAAATATGTATTGTAACATTGAAAGGAACATAATGAAAAATCAAGATGGTAGTCCCGGTTTTGGGATCCAGGGGAAAATCTCTGTGTATAGGTGTTTTATGTGTTATGCTCTCGCATTGTTTATTTTCTGTGTTTTTTAATTCTTACACAGGTAATTTCTGTACGGGGTTAAAACCTACACTTGGCACCTTCTTCTGCTCCCTGTAGTCCTCCTGCAAACCTGCAATGCAATAAAAATTCATTTTTTTTCTTCTCTTTTTTTTTTTTTTTAAACAACTGGGTGCCTCAGAGAGGTTTTGACCCTAATTGCCTACCATGGGTGCCCCCAAGGGAGGTTTTCACCCAGGGATCTTATTCCTTCCCTTTTTTCTCTTTTTCTCTTTTTTTTTGACATCATTAGGCCACCTCAGGAGAGGTTTTCAACCCAATGATGGGACCCAAGCACCTCATGGAGGTTTTCACTTGAGTCCTTAGTTTTCTTTTTTCTTCAGTGAGTGGGTGAAGTGGGAGCTAGGACATGCTCCACTACCATCATTGTTTTATTAAAATCTTCAATAAACTCTCGCTTGGAGAGGGGTTTCTTGTAGACTTTCAAGCGATGTCCATTGACAAGCATGGGGATGGCTTCATCATCAATGGTTCTGATCAGAACTGAACCATTTTCATTGCATTTTTCCACAGTGTAGGGTCCCAGCAATCTTGTCCTCAACTTGCCTTTGAAATCCTTGTATCTTGAATCATAGAATAGTGCCCAATCCCCTTCTTGGAATTGCTTCTCCCTGATATTTTTGTCATGCCATATCTTTCTCTGAAGCTGAACTACCTCTATATGGAGAAGGGCTTGCAATTTGTATTCATCCAATCCATTGAGCTAAAGTAATCTCTCCTTCTGTGCATGGCTGAGGTCTAGGTCCAGCTGAGCTGCCATCCTTAGGGTATTGAATTCAAACTCTATTGACAGCAAAACCTTCTTCCCATAGACCAGTTCATAGGGTGTGAACCCGGTGGTGGTCTTCCATGTTGTGTTGTAGGCCCAAGTGGCCTCAACTAATATGTCCGCCCAGTCTTTTTTGCTTCTGTTCACTACCTTAGTTAGGATCCCTTCCAATGCTCTATTAGTGACTTCCACTTGCCCATTGGCTTGTGGATGGTAATGGGTGGAAGTCCTGTGCTTGATCTTATGATGTGTGAGCAAGTCTTCAATCAGGCTGGAAGTAAGCTGACTGCCTTGGTCTGTGACCAACTCTCTCGGATACCTAAACTTGTAGAATATGTTTTCCCTCAAAAACTCAAATACTTTTTCCTTTGTCACTGCTTTGATTGCTTTTGTCTCCGCCCACTTTGTCAGGTAGTCAGTGCACACAATGATGTACTGCTTCTGCTTTGAAGGGGGGTTGATAGGCCCCACAAAGTCCATGCCCCACTTCTCAAATGGCTCAAAGGTCACTTGAGATTGCATGGGAATTTCATCCTTTGGGGTGGGTTTCCCCATCCTCTGACACCGATCACACTGGCTCGTGTATCTCCTCACATCCTGATGAAGAGTGGGTCATTAGTAGCCTGCTTGCAATATCTTGAAGGCAGTTATTTTTGCTGCAAAATGACCTCCACAAGGCCCATCATGATAGGTCAGGAGGATTTCAAATACTTCCTCCTCCCTAACACATCTTATCAAGATCTGATCTGGGCCAATTTTGAAAAGATTGCCTCCAATCCAGGTGAAAGGGGAAATTTTCCTTACTATCTTGCTCTTATCTTTTGAGGATGGGTGTGGTGGGAACTGTGTTGAAACCAAGTAGTTTGCTATATCAGAAAACCTTGGAGAGAGTACTGATATAGGAAATAGGTGTTCATCTGGCATTTGGTCATCCACCATTTCTTCTTCACCTGCAGGCAAATTTACTCTAGACAAAAAGTCAGCAACAACATTTTCTTTACCAGGCTTATCAATAATGGTCAGATCAAACTGCTGCAGTAAAAGAAACCATATAATAATGCGAGCATTTACATTTGATTTGTTCATTAAATATCTAATTGCAGCATGATCAGTGTGCCCAAAGGTTTGATAGCCTGTGATATAATGTCTGAATTTGTTTAAGGAATGCACGACAGCTAGGAGTTCCTTCTCAGTCACTGTATAGTTTAGCTCTGCCTTTGACAAGTTTTTGCTTATAAAGTATATGGCATAAGGTAACTTTCCATCAATTTGTCATAAGGCTGCTCCTATCGCTTTCTTTGAGGCATCTGTATGAATGTGAAAGGGTAGGGCCCAGTTTGGGCCTCTGAGAATTGGGGCAGTCACTCGCTTGCTCTTCAAGGTATCTAGGGCTTCTTGACAGTTTTCCGACCATATGAACTCAACATCTTTACCTAGGAGGCCAAACAAAGGAGAGGCTATCTTGCTAAAGTGAATCTCCTGTAATATCCAGCTAAGCCTAGGAAACTTCTCACATCTCTCACCTTTTGAGGAGGTGGGACCCTTTGGATGATGGCAATTTTTTTGGGGTCCACCTACAGTCCTTGTTGAGATATTGCATGACCTAGCACGGTCCCTTCAGTTATCAAAAATTCACATTTTTCCGGACTGAGGGACAGGTTCATCTCAATACAATTATCCAGAACTTTTCCTAGGTTAGATAAAGCTTCCTGAAAGTCAGAGGCATAAGGAGTAAAATCATCCATGTATATTTCTACTACATCATGAACCAGTTTAGAATATATACTCAATACCGCTCTTTGGAAAGTGGCTGGAGTGTTGCACAAACCAAAAGGAAGGACCCGATATGCAAAGGTACCCCAAGGACAAGTGAAAGTGGTATTATCTTGGTCTTTTGGGATGATTTGAATCTGATTATAACTGCTAAACCCATCTAGGAAAGAGAAAAGATTTTTCCATGCCAGATCATCTAACACTTGATCTATGAAAGGTAGAGGAAAATGGTCTTTTTTAGTGGCTTTGTTCAATTCTTGATAGTCGACACAGATTCTCCACTTACCATTTTTCTTTGGCACTAGCACCAAACGAGAGACCCATTCACTGTCAGAAATGGGATAGATGAATCCTGCATTAAGCAATTTCTGTAGTTCTTCCTTAACAATATCTTTAAGTGCCGGATTCATCCTCCTTTGAGGTTGCCTGACCGGTTTGCAATCTTCCTTGATGTAAATATGATGAGTACATACTGAAGGGTGCACTCCCTTCAACTCCTTATAACTCCAGGCGAAGGCATCTAGATGTTTTCTCAGTAGGCTGCATAGCTCCTTTTCCTAGGAAGTAGATAAGGATGGATTGATTTTCAATGTTCTTTCTGGGCCGAACTCTATATGTTTGACATGGAGAGAAGTAGGGTCGGCCACATAGAGATCAGTTGAGGGGTTGTTTTGGGTTTCTCTTACTATGTATTCTAATGGTGATACACTGGGAGGTGGATTCTGAATCAAATTTTCAATCATATCATCCTCATCTTGTGGTTCCCCCCCATGGCGATTTCTAATTCACACAGTGGTGCCGAATAACTTCATCCTCATCCTCCTCCTCCAACCAGAAAGGTAGATTATGTTCTAGCAAGGGTTGGGTAGGAGGATATAGGGTTAATTTCTTAGACATGTGCCCGTTCTTTATGGTCATGTTCCCAGCTCGACAGTTGATGTAGGCATCGACTGTAGCCAACCAGGGTCTTCCCAGGATGAGAGGATACCCAGTGAGCTTTGCCTTTGGCTGGAGAACTAAGAAATTAGTAGGGTACTCCCAAGAATCAATGGAGACCATCACATCTTCCACAATCCCCTCAGGGGTCACTGTGGAGCGGTTTGCTAGCTGCAGCACTGTCGTGGTCTTCCTCAAGGAGCCTTGGAGGTTAAGTTTGAGCATTGTGTCCTTTTTCATCACATTAATGGCAGCTCCCAGATCAATCAAGGTATGTGGGACCATTGTGCCATTGATGTGGACATCAACTACTGGGCTTCCAAGATCCAGATATTTTGGACAAATTATCTACCCCAACATCAGGTCGGACAATTGTCCTATGACATTGATGGTTGGGGCATCTCTCTTGTGCCTTCCTGGATGCCTAAAGCACTTCTCTTTGATCAACCTATTGTAGATAAGCACGTCTTTTATGGCTTGGAGAAGTGGTATCTTCACACCTAAGTGTTTCAATTCTCCCAGGAGTTCAGTCTCTTCTAGGGTAGGCTGGATTGTCATGGATAGTTTCTTAGGAAAGGGTGGATCTGCTTTAGGTTCACTTTCCTTTTATCTTCTTCAACCTCCTTGGGTGGAGGCTGGCTATCTGGGAGAACTTTCCCAGATCACAAGTTAATTTCTTGAATCTCCACAGCATAAGTTGGGCATGATGGTTCCCCACTGTACACTTGTTGAGCCTGTCTGTTGTTCAGGTTCGGATTTGGCTGGGCAGGCATTTTGGGTTGCCTTGGTGGAGTAGAAGGTAACAGCTGTGGTTGGGCAGGTGGTGGATGCAGAAGAGCGGGAAAAGAGTTGTATTAGGGCCTCCACCCATGATGAGATGCATTCCACTGAGGTTGCGGCTAAGCATAGGATTGAAATGAATGGGTGGCTGGTTGGGCATGATATTGAGATGTGAAGGACCAAGGATGAGGTGTGGACCAGGAAGGAATAGTAAGGGGACCCCAAAAAGGTATGGAGGGGACTTGTTTGGGGTTGTAGTATGCCTGAGATGTCCCTGGCATCCCCTACTAGTATGGTCTAGGTCCATGCGGCCTCCTTTGGTTTATGTAATGGATCTGTTCAGTGACTCATTTGGCCCCTTGGTATATAGCTTTAAGTTCGAGAAAGGAAGGGCACTTATCTGTAGAATTATTTTCTTCACAGATTGAACAAACCTCTATAGAGTTCAATGGGCATTCATTCCTAGGATGCCTCCTGGAGCATCTAGGACAAAAGATGGCCAAAGCCCTCTCTGCTTCCTCTTGTTTTCTTTTGATATGTAAGGTGTCCATTTGCATGGCAAGAGTCTGCAGCATCTCACTCTTGAAGTCTTCCAACATGTTTCCAATTTCACCTTTAATGGACGAATTGGAGGAAGAGGTATAGGTTATGGGTTGACTCCCCCTACCTTTCTTTCTGGCTGCTCTGGAATGGTTTCTAAAAGCAGCCTTTATGTCCTCATAGGATAGTTGGTAGATGTCTCCCCCGACCAGTAGATGGAGGGTGTCTAAAAGGTCCTCCCGAATTCCCATGAGCAAGACCAACTTCAGAGACTCAGGGTCAAGTGTACTCCCGGCCCGTTTGTAATTGAGCTAGAACCTCTCTTCATAGTCTTCCAAGGACTCATCACTTCCCATGGTCATTCAGAATATTTCTTCTTTAGTATCTTTTGACCTGCAATAGTCTCAGTACTTGTTGTCAAAGGCATGCTGCATCTGAGCCCAAGTTGTGATGTTATTGCCAGGTAATCCCATGAACCAACGCAATGCTACGTCCTTGGGAGTAGAAGGGAACAATTTCAACTTTTTTTCGTCTTCCGCATAGTCATAAGTTCGATAGATGACAGCAAACCCAAACAAGAAGGTGTCAGGATCTTCTGTAGTCAGACCATGGAAGTGAGGTAGGGCTGAAGGGCTTATATTTTTCATTTTGGTGTCCCCATTGGTCTCTTGAATGGGGAAGGTACCCTCTATTCTCTCTCCATTTCCTCTAGCATTTATGTTTTCAGCCATTGGCTTCAGAGGAATGTTTTCTTCTTCTTCTTCCCCTATAGGTTCTTCAAATATGTTTGGCTGTTCACCTAAGGGTTCTTCTTGATTGAAACCACCGAAGAAGAGAGAAGGTTGGCTGTGTGAAGCAGTGGGGGTGTTGGCAAAATTTTTCTTGAGTTATCTCTATTCCTACGAGGCATGAAAGGAAATATTTTTGTTTGGTTTTTGTTTCTTTTTCCCCAATTGATAGTATCTGCAGAAGCTGAAATTGTGATTGAACAAAACAAATTGCAAATAGCTGAAATGAACTTGCTGAATGGAAATGTGCAGAATTGAAAAGGAAAGCAAGGAAATGTAGAACTGAAAGGAAAGAAATGACTAGTCTACTTTTGCTGAAATAAACTTTTAGCATAATGTTGCAATAGGAAATAGAAGAAAGCAGTAATCACAGAATACTTTGATGTGTCTCGAGAAACAGCGCCAAAAAGTGGTGAGCGCCAGTGTTGCAGCAAGAATGCTGCAACTCCTGGGCTTCTAACTTTACTTTTATCAACCCGGTAGTTCGTAACAAACTTGGAAGCGTCAGTGTTGTATGCACAAGTACTAGTTCTCACTGCAGGTTGTCACTTGGTCAGCCGCCACAAGATCACTAGGAGCTCAAGCCAACTTCTATATATTTCAAAAGAATTTCTATGTGTGATGAAAGGAAAGAAAGGTTACTTTACAGATGCTATTCTAATTTCATAAAGGAGAAAGACTATAATGTAAAGAAAAACCTAGTAAAGCCTAATTAACAAGCCAATTCTACTTCTGCCAAAAACACTATGAAAACCATGAAAGAAATGCCATTACCTACTCAAAGAAGTAAATAAGATCTAACCATGCTATTTTTGGAAGTAAATAAGCAGAAAAACATATTTTGGATTTTTATGTATTTTTATGTGAATTTAATCATGCATCTAGTTTATTGTGTGTGAGTGTGGGAGTGAATAGGTGGCATTAGAGGGCAGTTTTGGAGCTTGGGAAGATGTAGGATGGTGTGGATGGGTCCTAGGAGGTATTAGGTGGCCTTTTGAAGGGTTTTCCCACACTCGGCCTTCAAAAGAAAGCCTACAGGAAAAACTACAGGAGGACACAGGGAAACTACAGGAGGAAAACAGGGAAACTACAGGAGGCCTACAGGAGGAGGCCGAGAGAAATGTTCACTACTTTGAGGGTGTGAGAGTGGGTGGAAAAGGTGGATGAAGGTTTGGATGAGCTGTTAGGGCGTCTAAGGTCTACCATGAACCACCAGGAGAGAGAAAGATGATTGGGTTTGCCCAAGGAGAGGAAGAAGTTCTATGGAAAATAAAGGAAACTAGGGAAGAATTGAGGTGAGGTTTGGGAGACCTATAGGGCATGGATCAGATGGAGGGTGTGATTGTTGGTAAGATAGATTACTGCTGGAAGAGATCTGCTGCATAGAAATTGACAGTCAACCAAGAAAATCAAGCAACAAAGGAAATGAGTGCATCCTAGGAAAAACAGAGTTTTGCATAAAAATGGTTTAAATTATGATGTATGAAAGGAAATGCTGAGAAATGCTACAAGAAAGGAAAGCATGAAAGAGGACTATTGCAAATCAGGAAGTGAACATGATAAAGGAGATCTAAAGCAAAGCAAAACCGGACTATCAATCTACTAGAGAGCTGCAAACACTAGAAGTCCTATGAATAAGGAAAATTTGTGTTTTTGTGGGAGAAGGAGAGTCTTTGCCTCAAATCATAGTACCAGAGGGAGGAAGAGAGGCCAAGGCACTGTTGCTAACATTTTGAATCTTTTCTGATCACTTCTTAACCTGCTATAGAAAGCACCAATGGAAGCAAACTACTAAATCATCAAAAGCAACCTATTCTTAACCATAAGGATAATACATCTAACAACAAATTAATGTACAAATTGAAGTAAAGCATACAAATACAAGTAAAGAGAAGCTTGGCTACTTGGATTGGGCCCTAACCCAAGAGCTTCCGCCCTCTAAGGTAACTCAGTGCTAGCTCAAAAAGGATTCCATCTTCATTATAAAAAAAGATAGCAACATTACATGAAACTATCACAAAATAATAAGCTCGAAATTTGAGCAGAGTTTACACAAGCCAAAAAATCCGACCCTAGTGAGGCCCCAGGCCTCTCTACTTATACATATGAAGCTACCCACAACTTCCTTAAAATCAGGGAGGCTTGGCTCCCAAAACTCGAGATAACTCTCAATCATATTCCACTTGCTCGGTTGCCTTCTAGTGCATGATTCAGCTGCTTGTACTCCGAGCCGAATGAAGGAGAATTTGAATTGAGGAGTAATAAATGAGGGGGATTCCCTCCTATAAGTCCTATCATCTGTCTACTTCGAGTTATTTCTGTAGTTTGGCCACTAGATCCTTGAATTTGACCTCAAAATCCATCAATAATCTATATTAAATACATGTTAGACCACATGGCATAATAATTAACTCAACTCACCCTATAAGCATAAATATAATCAGAAAATCATACAATAAGCTAAGAGAATGGTTGATTTGACTAGGTTAGGAGGTAAAATGAGCCCTTATAATTACCCATTTATGAGGCTCATCATGTTTCACTATATGTCTGTCGTTTTTTTTTAAATGTATATTTCGTTTCATTCCTTCATAAATCGGGATCACAAAAATCTTGTGTTGCAGGATGTGGAAGAGGAGGTTACGGAAAATATTCTATGTTAGTCATAGTGAGAAGTTAGTCATTAGTTTTGGGATAATCAGTACAAGCCAAGGTACCCCTTCATCATGAAGAACCTCCGTGTGTGTGGTGACTGGCACAATGCCACTAAGTTTATCTCCAAGATTGTTTGTCGAGAGATTATTGTTAGAGATGCAAACTGATTCCACCATTTTTAGAATGAATTATGTTCATCTCTAAGATTGTTGGTCGAAATATTATTGTTAGAGATGCAAACTAATTCCACCATTTGTAGAATGAATTTGTTCTTGTGGAGATTACTGGTGATGCCCGTTTATGCTTTGAAATTACTATGTTGCATATCATTCATTTGTAGGTAGAACATAAAATGCACGAATAAAGGCACGTGTTAACCTAATTTGGATGATTCCTTTGATATGATAAGGCCAAGCCATAATAATATGATTATAAACATACACACTAATATGGAATTATGTCAAAGAATTGATACAATATAGTACACCATGGACGTTAATTTTATGATATATTTAACATATGCACCCTGGCCTAAATCTTGTGTGTTCAATGTTCTTGTGAACATATGGAATTTTCATGACAAGATGATGGGTATTTTAGATGATGGGATTATGAGTCTAGTATGATATCCCAACGTACCCAGGGGATGCACATGTGTGGGTGTTTTAGAGTTATTTCATAGTCTATGTTAGATCCCCATAATCTAAATGAAATCAAATGCATTAAATACAAGTTTTGTCATTAGAAATAGAAAATGAATATACATGCCACTAAACAAACTAGAAAATAACATACGTTCTCTTGAAAAGATAAAAGGGAACATTTTCACTTAGAGCATATGGATTTGGTGTTTAAAAGGGAACATTTTCACTTAGAGCATATGGATTTGGTGTTTAAAAGGGAACATTTTCACTTAGAGCATATGGATTTGGTGTTTTTCAATGGTAGTAAATTATAATGATGTATAATAAAATTACATTCATGTTGTTACTTGTCTAAAATTTGAATAGATTTCAGAATGGTGTTTGTTTTATATAATTCTTTGTTAAAAAGTATAATTTTATTTGCTAAATTAATTATTAAATATTTGGCTTTTATTTTATCAATTTTCTTTTGGCTTTTATGACATAGTAGTTATAAGAAACATATAGCATGCCATTTAATTTTTTATTTTTTTGAAGTAAATCATCATTTTATTGATTGCATAACCAAAACTTATATTTTTAATGGTTTGATATAAGGGTTAATATTTTTTTATCAATCATATGTTATATTTTGCTAATAGGCCACCTCGGTATCAAAATTCTCTGATGGGGCCAATAAAGGAAAACACGAGGAAAAGGAAGGAACATAAAAAGAGAAGATGAGAGGAATGGCCCAAGAGGGGAGAGGGAGTGAAGAAGAAAAATAGAAGAGGGTAAAATAAGGGAAGCAAAGAGGAAAAAAATAGAGAGGAGGAGGAGAAGAGGAAATAGGAAGGAAGGGCATGAGGAAAATAAGGTGAGGTTCTCATTGAAATGTGGTTGACAGAGAAGAATGAGAAGGCAAGAAAATGAGGAGAGGAAGAAGGGAAGAGTAGTTCAAGGATAAACAAGAGAAAGCCATAAGGAAGAAATTGGTTCTAACAACTTGTATGGTAGAACCAATTCTCAACTGACAAAGAAGAGTAAGGAAGGAAAGAAAATGAGGAGAGGAAGAAGGGAAGAACAATTCAAGGATAAGCAAGAGCAAACCGTAAGGACTAAGTTGGTTTCAACAAATTATTGGGTTGAACTAATTCTCAATGGATAGGGAAAAATAGAGAAGGAAATAAAATAAGGATAGGAAGAAGGGAAGAGTAGTTCAAGGATAAACAAGAGCAAACCACAAGGAAGAAATGTGTTCCAACAACTTACAAGTTAGAACCAATTCTCGGTAAGGAAGAAAAACATTTTCAACAGTAGTGTTGGATAGAATTAAACGAACACAATGGAAAAGAAAGAAACAAAAGTAGAGGAGAATTGTGCAACAACAACTTGAATATAAAGGCAATACAAATTCTTCAGGGAGCACTACTTTTGCATCCACATTTGCATCATTACAAGCTTGATGGAGACCTAGATCAAGAAGCACTTACATATTTGTATTTTCCAGCAAAATAATTCAACCTATTGTGGCAATAATCATGTAGCTTTATGAATTTTCAACTTAACAAAAGAGACTAATTGTGTGAATTGGAATCCTCTCCTTTGTATACTTGTTTTATGGTAAAATTGGTTGAGAATTGCAACAAGAAATGTTGAAAATAGCATCAAGAAAATCTTAATTTAATTTGTCCTTGAATTAAATTAGGAATTAAATTGTAATTCTAATTCTCATAGCAACTTGTAATAGTTAACTAAGTTATTTTGACTTAGTTGAATAAGTTAATTTGAGTTGGGAGTATATCTAGAGTCATGTAAAGTGGTTGCTAAATTTTAGGGGCCCAGGTTGAGTTCTTTTGAGTTGTAATTATTTAATTCAGTTTAACTGAGTTAAATTCAGTTAAACTAGTTCCAACTGATGGAGGAATTAGTGGGAGATCCAGTAGTGGGGTGTAACCTGTAGTAGTGGGGTGTAACCAACACTGCTCAACCAGTAAACTAAAGATTCACTCATAATTAACTCATACATGTCAGATCAGAGAAAGACCCAGTTGAGATTGGAGTTCAGGGACAGTGTACTATCAGTTGTAAAATCATCTAAATTAAACAGATGGTGCATGCAATCAGAAGAAGGCCTAAAATAAATCATTCCTTAATTATAAAACTCACTAATTTTAGCCATTCGAATTGCCTTTAAAAGGAGGAATGAAGGCACAAGTTTAATCATTGTTTTGGTGAGCACGAGTTGGTGAGACCAAGCAATAGGAAGCACAAGTTTGTGCATGGAGCTTGTGAGAGAAAGGTGTGCCAAGAGAAGCTTGTGCACAAGTTGGTAGTGAGATAGATAGAGATAGTGCAAAGGTTGCTCGGGCTTGAGAAAATAATTGTAATATTCTCATATTTTCTGATTAATGCAATATACAGATAGAAAGGGTTTTTAGTTGTGGCTTTTCCTAGAAAAATACTGTGTTATGTGCAATTGAAATTATTCCTTTTCTGCTTCGTGATTTCATTGATAAATTTTTGTTTCTGCTGATGTGTAAAGTAGATTCAACTCTTTTGTTTTAGCAGATTACATAATCAATTTGAATCTACAATAAAAATATACAAAATTTGTGTGTGCTTCTTGTATTTCTTGTGTCCTCTAAGTTCATGTTGACATCTTTGGCAGTAGTAGTTTTTGTACCCATCCCATACTACATTAACTGGAATCACAACAAGATTACTCCTCCTTTGAATTATAACTCCAACAAAATTAAGGAAGACTAGGTAGACATTTTTTAGGATACCTCCAACATTTGCTAGTTAGAAGTGTAGATAAAGGGAAATGAATAGCTCCAACAATATACTAGGTAGATGCTATAAGAAATTGAAATTGAAAACAGTGAGGTAGATAAGAAGTGGTGGCAATATCTAGAATATGCTTGTAGTTAGTAAAGGGTTCGTGAGCCTTGATTTTTCTATGCATAGAACCCATTTGGGTTTGGGAGATTTAAGAACAAAACTTATTTATGCAAGTTGTGGAAGAAAATTATTGTAGAGAAAATTTCCCATGTAGAGTTGTCAAGGAAAGGAGAAGACAACGATTCCAACAGAGTAATTATTGGTATAACTGTTGAAGGGAGTTTTATTAAAGAAAAGCCAATGAATAGGTTATCTAGCAGGACCATTTTTCAGGAAATGAATATCGACCTGACAAAGGAGGAGGTGAGGAACTCTATACATATCTAGGGGAAATGGAGGAGGTCCTAAGAGTTAGAACAACTAAGAGAAGTCCTAAGGGAAAGGCAATAAAAATTTTAGAATTCCCTCCAAGAAGAGGTGAAAAAAATTATTCAAAGGATTTATAGCATTGGACAAGGCCCAAAAGGAAGAGGAAAAAATGAAGTGTCAAAAATAAAGACACAATAGAAGGAAGATAAACCTATGAAGGTAATTCGAATTAAAGATCAATGAGTTGGGGAAGTCTATCATGTAGATAAATTAGATATTCATGTTGAAATCTAAATCAAATAGGTGAATAGTTGAAAAAATTTAAGGGGGAGAACGAATAAGATGGTAATGGCATTGGGAATATCATTTGTGTAACCCAATTTCTGTCTAACAGTTTGTGTATGAATGTGTAGGGAAATAAGCTAGTAGAAAAGTTGGGGTTGCAAGTGTGGAGCACACATTTGAGTTGGCAACTTGGTAGTAATAAAAGATGAGGAACATGTCCATGCTAAGACATACATGGAGAATAAGCTCAAGTTGAATTGGGCCAAGTTAAAGTGAGACTGTTACGTTATAAAAAATGAAGGGTTTGTTAGTCCATGAGGGAATAGTAGAGGATGAGTCAGATATGTAGGTGACAGCTACCATAACAAGGGTTGAAGGATGTTGAAAAGTGTAACTAGGTTTGGTCTTCACAATTATCATTGTACTTGTATCATTATGTATTTCATTACAAGAAAAGTAAAAAATTATTATTATTATGATTTTCTAGTCAAAACATGTTCTTCATGCTTCTAGGGTCTATTGAGTCAATAATAAAATTTGACATGAGTCAAAATCCCGTTTGGACTATTTGTAAGAAAATATTTTTTTTATTTTTGAGTCAAAAGAGTCATTTTTGTCACCATAAGAAGAAGTTTCCCCCCGAGATGGACAAGTCGTCCAACTATTAAGATGTGTCTCTTCATATGGTCGAACAACTATATATTGGAAACTGTGCTCCACATTTTGGCAATCAATCAATCAAATTCTGTGAAAGAGAAAGAAGAAAAACCAATGATGTCTAAGGAAAGAGAAGAATGCAAAAAAGGAGAGAGAAAACCGAATTGGTTTCTTCCCTAGTTCTTGTTCACACATGTGAGCTTCCTCTACAATTTTCTAAGGTTATTAAAGGGCCGAAATTTCAGGGAGGCCAAATCTTTAGGGATGGACCAACATTCAGAGAATTGACCACCATTGACTTTTGATGACTTTGTTTCCATAAAGATAACTTGGAGGAAGGTTGAATTGGGTCTCTGTGGTAGTTTTGGTCTTGGTATTGGTTCTTGGATACCTCACTTTTTTCTAATTATATAAGAAGAGAAATTTTCTTGGTTTTCCCTCTTATAGAGTTTTGGCCTTGGCTCAAAGAGCCTACATCTTTGTGTTCTTTATATTTTTGTGATCATAATGTTTCATGTATTTTAGAAATTTCTTCATGGAGAAGAACATAAAATTAATAAAATTCCAACAAACACACAAGTAATTATCATGAAAGAGAAATCAACCCTAATCTACAAGCTTACTGATTTCTCAACATGGTATTAGAGCTAAGGTAAGGCAAAAGGTAGATTGAAGATCACATTTTGTTGGATTAGTTGAAGACTCCTTGAAAATATTATGGTAACTATTACAAGGCATAAGGAGAAGATTTTGAAGCAACTCAAAAACATTCCTAGAAGCTTGAAGACATCCTCATCAAATAACATCCATCAAGAAGATAAATCTTATTAAAGATTTGTAGTATACTCTTTCTATCCAAGATATAGTTCAAGACCAAGACTCAGTAATAAGTTTAGTTGCACTCGCTCAAGCATGGCCAGATTAGTTCCTAAGGTATACAAAGTATTCAAATTTTTGTGACATGAGGAGAATATGCGATAACCCTAGACAATAGATCCACCTATGAATAATTTGAATTATGTGATGATTGTTTTAAAGGAGAGAAAGTGGTGAACAAGAGATCATATTCGATCTCTCTATGAGACATCCGAACTCTTTGAAAAATCCACTTAGCAAAATATGCAAGTTACTATTGTATCTTATCTCCTACGAATTAAAAAAATCAAAGGAAATTTGCAATAACAGTTCAAGTGTCATACACTAGGCTAAAAGATGCGAAGTCCTAAAGAAATACAATAAAATCTCCGTGACATATAATGCAAGTCTCTATGATAACACATTTCTCCTTTATCCGGATTCTTATAGACATATGATAGACCAAATAAAATTAAATAACCCAATCAAATGACATTAAAAGAATGAGTGATGAAGTATATAAGGATAAGAAAAGATACAAAAGGATATTTATGACAACTGAACTAAATACAACATCATACTCCTAAGGCATTCATGATGACTACTAGATCCAAATTTTACAAAGCATCCGAAGTTTTGTGGCAACCTATGCGAATTATGTGACAATATACATGTGCACCTGGGGAAATGTCTTATACATTGTTTGAAGACCTAAGGGATGCTAAGAATAGAACTCATATACGAATTATGATTCTCATAATTTATGTGACAAGATACAAGGAAATCTCTTGACTTCTACAGTAATTTTCATCTCTTGGATTGCATTTCTCATTATGAAGCAAGACTACCTTTCAAGACTAAAGGACTAAGCCATTTGATTTTTGAGGTATCTGTTGTAGCTTTTTCTATCACCTATTGCATAGGTGCTTCAAGAAATATAGAAGCCTCCTAGAGACAACCTCTAGGTTGAAATAAGACCAGTGCCTAGGACATCTTAAGAGAGGAGTGATTTTAAATATTTTTAGGGATTTCTGCTACACTCCAATTGTCACGTAGTTTGAAAAAATATAATAATGGTGGCATGGTTTAATAGTCCTTGGTCAAGGTGGACTCAAGAAAATATGTAGGTATGAATACACAGGGGGTAAATTTGGTTAATCTCAAGAGAAATGTCTGATTCTGGTGGCCGACACACAACAATAGGCAACCTTAATATTGGCTTTGTAGTAACATGAAGAGGAGGAAGGAAAGAAGGGAATTCGATGCAGAGGGCTGGATACAACATAGAATCTTGAGCATCAATCTCCAGCAGAAGTATGAAAGAATGAGGAAGTGAAATGGCAGGAATTGTGGAGCGTGAATTCAGGTTTCATACTCTATACCTCATGGACACACTTGTCACTAAACAACATAAGTAAATTTGTGCTCATAAATGTATTGTAAGCTATCAAATAACACATGTAAATCTTTAATTAACACAAGGACTATTACTACTCAACAACATACATATAACCATGAGAGAGTGAAACTGACAGCTTCATTACATAATTTCAGTAGAAGAGAAACATACATGAAGTGAGATACAAAGAGGAAAACATACTGCTCATCACTCTAATAGGAATCAACATAATAGTTTCATTAATCCTCGAAGATCGAGTCCAAATTACTAGTCCATATAGATTCAACACTTGTCGCTCAAATCCCTCATGAACAGGAAAATAGAACCAATGTGGAACCACACAATTCGAGCCTCTTGCTTACAAAATTTAGGAACCTTTCTTAATTGTTTCTTCCCTCTTTTTATAAGGAGAGCGGAAGCTTTGAAAACGGTTACAAAAATGTCTTAGCCCGAGCTCTAACTGTCTCTGCGTGTTAAGGATCTGTCGCTCAAATCATTGCAACAAAATGATTCATTTCTTTAAAAAACAGAATAACAAAATAACAAAAATAACAAAACGACAAATCATGGGAAAAACTAAATGATGATTCTAGCTAAATATCTCCACGCCACTTCCTGTGATGGCCTTTGGTCAAGCCACGTATCTACAAGAATGTGCCTCTTTCGTTACTCAGCCGGCCTCCCTGTCACTTTCTACCTGAACTGAATGAACTTCCCACTTTCTAGAGATGGGAGTGATTAACAGTGGTGGCCTCTGTGTTTCTAGTATGACTTGCAGTGACTAGACTTATGCCCCCAACATGACTTTCAGTGGTTGAAGGCTCATGTCCAACATGACTAGTAGAGGTTGGTGATAATTCATGGAGAGAACTCTTCTTCTTCGTATTCTTCCTCCTCTTCTTCTTCTTATATTTCTTATTAGAAGATGGAGGAGAAAGAGGAAGCCTAGATTTCTCTGGTGAAGAAGATGAACAATTAACACCCATTTGATGCCCTTGAAATAAAGCGTTCATCTGAGAAGCTTCAAGAACATTTGGAATATTTGGAGTGGACCACAACCAAACTGGTAGTCCAACATTCAATCCAGGAATATTCAAAGTGGCCATCAAGGGGGTACCAACATTTCCAAATAAAGGAAAACCACAAAGATCCCATTTTGAAGGGGTCCCTTGGTTGGAATCCATAGGAACATTGGCCATACCTAAATTATACGCATATCCTTCCCTTACAAGAACGCTCAAATGAATTTTCAAGGAAGAGAGAGGCACAATCAAACATTTTCCCTTAAGGAGGCAACTCCACAATTTCAAGAGAAAGATCAAAAGCCTTTCAAGACCAGTGGAGTGGTTGGTCAGTTACTCAGAATCAAAGGTCCAAAAGCGATAAGACAAAATCCAACTAAAGCCAACTAAATATAAAGAGCAAAGAGAACTCCATTACAAAGTCCTAAATATAGAGACAAGAAAACAACTTCCGAGTATTTCCACTCCAGGTGGTTAGGACCAGACACCAAAATAAAAGAAAGTGAAGAAAATGACCTTCTGAAGGTAGTTTGGGATGATAAGGGCCCAAGCCTACCAGCGAAGGTATCAAAAGAAGTTACGCTAACCTCTAAATAATAGCCTTTGCTGGTGCAAGTACCTAAGCTTCGCAAGGGCACCCTTTAGAAGTATTATGAAATTTATGCAATGTATGCCTCAGGTACCATGGACATCCCCCCCGCAGTCACCTATGTGGTCCCTAGGAAAGGCAACTAAGGTCACCAACTCATGATAAGAAGTTGTGCAGAACAGTCCTGGGTGTGTGATCTAACAAGTAAGAGAGGGGGTATCTCTCTTTCCTTATCTTCACACGTCCTCGTGTTTGACTTGTGAGTTGGAGGATTTTTCCTAGATAGCTTAATGATAGTAGATTTCCACTCATTAATAAACATATATACTTTCATTTTAAGTGGCCTTGGAGAGTTTACTCTCCACACACCTATTCCAAGGCGACAAATGCCCTAGACTAGTTGATGTAACTATAATAAAATAAAAGTATCGTTCATTTTAATTTTAAACGCTCATTTTAGTTGGTTTTTATTTAGGACATAGGGAAACATAAGTACAAGTGATGGTGTTATGATGCAAAATAAATCAATAGAAAACCTAAGCTACATAAAAATGAAACTCTTTTTCTTCGATGAAAAGTGATTTCTACAAAGGATCTATGAGAAACTTAATAAAGCAAAACTCTTTTTCTTTTTCCAATTTAGCACTCACACATTCAAAACCTAACAAAAAGAACTGAATGATATCTAAAATGCATCTAACCTAATGCACACTAGTATGTAAATGCAAAATTCAAATAAAGACTTAAAGGTAAATAAATGTGATCACTAAGGTAAAGGCCAATTCAACAAGCAAAGAGA
Organism: Pinus tabuliformis; assembly: GCA_031772625.1. Lineage (NCBI taxonomy): Eukaryota > Viridiplantae > Streptophyta > Pinopsida > Pinales > Pinaceae > Pinus > Pinus tabuliformis. The sequence goes on from CM062819.1 coordinate 401,379,635, forward strand.
AGCAAATCCCAAAAGACAAAGCACTCCTCAAAGCAAAAAGATTTTTAACCTTATAACAAGAATTTCACACATTTGCAAAAAACCAAAAAGACTACAAAGCCAAAAAACAAAAGAAAAGAAACACAAAGTAAATGTTTTTCTTTTTCTTTTAAAGATTTAAGGAACCAAAAAAGGTCAGAAAAGGAAAAAAAGAAACAATTTGAAGACCCAAAACATGAAAAAGACTCAAATTCTACTAGTAACCAACGATCACAAAGATAAAAGACTATACCAAAATAAGAGACTTAATCACTTCAAATGATTTGGCCAGAAAGATACAAAAGACTCTGAAAATCAGAAAGATTCCAGAGAACTGAAATCTCTCATTCATCCAAGAATCACAAGCCCTTTTCGAAAACAAGGAATGGAAAGAAAAAAGAAGCCAACTTCTAGGTTGCAAAAGAAGAAAATCAAAGATTGGGTTATCAACAAGCAACAAGACCTATTCTAGAAGCACAAATCAACCAGACACTTCACAAAGAAGATCTGGAACCCAAATTTAAACACAAAAAGCCTCAAAGTATACAAACACTAGGTTGACATAGGCATTTCTCAAACAATATGAAAAGACACCAACAACATCAGACATCAAGGTGATTCCAGGCTTCTTTTGAAGGCTCAAAATTCTCTGCCTGCAACAATATAAGGGAGACCACCCGGTCCAGACCTTAAAGAAACTCCTCTCCGTTTGGAATGGTGGTTCCAACTGGTTTAACTAGGTCCAGTTACCTTTTCCCTATTGCTATTGGTTTAAGATGTATCTTTAGTTACCAATAGGCAGGGAAATTGGATTGATTCTTCTTGTTGATCATGCAAGAGAATGACCCTTAAGTTTCTTTAACGGCACAACTAAACCACTCTAAAGTTTTGCCTCTTAAAAAGAGGACTTCTAGAATGTAAAAGGTATGATAACACATGCAAGATCTAGTCTAAGATGCAATTAATCTTGATTGAAGGAAAGATAAATCCTTCTCTCAATCAAGAGCCAATTAACTTAATAGTGAAAAGAAGCTTTAAAGAATTGGAATTAAGATGAAGGAATTAGATCAAGGAGATAGCTCACAAGATCTGATTCCTTGTTAACATAAATACTAACAATCAAACACTTAGTAAATAGTTACATAAGAGCTTATTGAAAATATATCCAATTCCTTATTTATCATATGCATAAGAACTAAAAAGATTCATGATGAATTACTGAATTAGTTCAAATAAGACATCATGTATGCAAGAAAAGAATTATTACCCTAAATCGTAAGATAGCTTGCTGATCTAAGGTTATAACTATTTGTTCCTATGTATATTTCAGTTTTCAAATTACATTTAAGATCAAGTCTACAGAATAGTCTAATCAGACTTTTAAATGAATTAAGAATTAAAACTCAACAATAGTGCATGAAGCCAACAATTAAGTCATACATCTATAAATGTAAATTGAAAATTGAGAAAGAATTTGCATTCATGATTTCAACAAACAATAGTGCTATATGAAAATCAGTGAAATAAATCTTTATTAGTAAAAGAAAATCGAATTACAAAACTTCAAAGTATGGCAGTGGTGCACAATCCTATAGACCTGCAATTGATCTTTGCTTGCAGAAATGACCTCCTCCTTACAACAGTAGTACATAATAAAAAAAAGTTTCTCCACAAATGGATGGAAACACAGCAATATCAAGCCTTCTTCCCCTAGTATTCCTCTCACCTACAACTCTAAATCCTCATTACAATAGTGCTTTTAGGAATTCCATAATTGCAGAGCAAAGAAGCCCTTTAATACATTCTACAATCTATTATTTATAATATTTACAAAAAGAATTCCCACTAAGAAAGTTTGTTCAAGAATAAATCTGCTCCATCAATTTTCATTAGGCAAAAATCCCATTTTTCCCTTGCTGGAGCACTCTCATTGATTGAGATCTTCTTCCCTTAATCTCTTCAATTGTTTCCCTGCAAAAAAACCAATCAAAATTAAATTAAAATGCAAAAATAAAATCAAAATACCAAATCTAGAATTAAACATATCTAATCAAAATTAATTAAATAAATAATTTAAAAAGAAATCAGAGATTTATATTGATGCCTCTAAGGATTTAATTATTCATGGAGAACATAAATAAATGGATCTTCACTTAGTAGAGGTTGTGGGCGAATGAGAATGCATAAAAAAAAACTCAGAAAATTGATTTTGTTTAAAAATTTGGATCTTATCTTCTGCTGAATTTTAGTCCCATTAAATGATCAAATATGGTTTTGCAACTACTTCAGAAATAATCTTCATGATTTTATCTATCCAACGAGCCATCCTGGGCCTCATATGGCCAAGTAAAACTCAACTTATGAGCTTTTGAAGTTGAGGAATTAAAACTGCTAGAATTATGGAAATTTTGTTGCCTAGGCTAAAAATGGAATTTTTAAAAATTAAATTCTAATCCTAAATTAGATTACTATTATCTTTTAATTAATGCTAATTAATTGTAATTACAAACTAAAATTAATTAAAAAACAAAACTAAATTAAAAATAAAATTTAATAATTAATTATATATTATTATATTATATTAATATTATAATTCAAATGGGATTAAAATTATAATACAAATTTATAATTATAATATAATATATATTATAATACAATATAAATAGGAGCTCTAGGTGATGGCGGAACCCTAACTGAACTGTGGGCGGCATACCATGGCGGTTCTGAACCCTGACGCCTGACAGCTGACGGCCTGGACTTAGCCCTCAAGGCTCATTGGAACGGCACCGTCGCTACCTCCTCCCTTCGCGGTTTACCCAGGTTCACAGTTCCTAAGTCTCTCGTTCCCCCGACAGTCGTTACCTCGTTTACTGGCGGTTTCGAGGATATGGATGGGGCGGATAATCCGGTGGACCCTCATTCCCACGAGGTCAACAGGCCTCTTCACCGCGCCGTGTCAAACACGGGACTCTTCGCTGCTCCTCGGTGACCTCTGTCATCCTCTACCTCTGATCAGGGCTGACCACCAACAGTTGTGCCCCATCCCTCCACTGTTCACATCAATGATTTTCCTGGCCTGGACTGCCCCCCTCTATCCCCTGCAACCCTGAACCTGTTAGGCTCCTGTTTTCAAGCCTCGCCCTCCTTTGATGTGCCCCTCCCTCAGCTCCCCCATGTCTCCGCCCCGCCTAGTTTTACGCCCATCTCAGGAACTCCTATACCTGAAACCCTACCCTACACAAACCCTCATCTCTCTGGCGCCCCTACGAACCCTTGTAGCTCTAACCCTAACCCTATCATGCCCATCCGCTCAGGATGTTTCAGCTCCCCGATCCCTACCCCTAAATCTACCCCATCCACCCCGCAGACAGTGAATCAAGGCATCTGCGGACTGCTCAAGGATTACCCGACGGCCCGTCGTATAGATAAGCTAAAAAAAGGCCGGTGTCTTAGGGCTGGAGACAGAGACATAAATCTTGCCCTAGGTGAGGATCTCTCGATGGGAGAAGTGGACGATACCACCAAGAAGGTCCTGGTTGGCCGCGTCCGTTGGCAGAACTACACTGTAGAGCGGCTTCGGCTCTGGACAGAGGAAATTTGGGGTTCCCTTCTAAAAGATCTGCCCATCATCTGTGTACTGGCAAGGGGATGGTTTGCCCTACGATTCCACCGGAAGGAATACACGGATTGGATCCTATCCAGGTTCTAGCACATAGAACTGGCGCCTGTATTGCTGAAGCGATGGGATCCATTATTCGATCCCGAGAGAGAACAGTTAGGGGCAGGACTAATCTGGGTTCGGCTGCTGGGCCTCCCACTGCAATACTAGACCCCTACCATCTTCAAGTGAATTGGGGACGCCCTGGGCACCTACCTGGATCATGATCAATCTTTCGAATCAACAGGGATCATGACCATGGCTCGAATATTGGTACACCTAGACACTAGGGCTGGGCTGGAGGAGAAGATCACCCTGCACTGGTGTCACTTCGCACGCAGGAAAAACCTTGACTATGAAGGTGTGCCATTTCGGTGCAGACGCTGCCACAAGGTCGGACATCTCTACAAAGATTGTCCTCTGCTCACACCTTCAACTCTAGCAGCTAAGGGTTCGATGCATAGACAATCTGAAGAACCGATGGTGGACGTGCTACCCTCAAATCCAGATCGCACAAAGGAAGATGCTGGGAACATTGTTCAGACTTCCAGTGCCTCCTAGATGTCGCCTCCATCTCCTCCTAAGACCAGATCTAGGTCTGCGGTGGAAGAAACTCCTTCATCGGGTACTGACTCTCCCCCCTGCTCCTCTGCTCTGCATTTTAATCTTTTATCTGTCTCTATGGTTTCATCTGCACCCTCCCCTTGTTTAATTACATCTCCTATTACATGTTCAATTGAGCCTCTGCAACCAATTTTCTCCACTACCCCACTGATTATATCTAGATTAGACGGGACTCCACTACCATCTGTACACACTCCCTCGGGCTCTCATGCCTACAATCTCTGCCCCTGAAGGCAAAACACCCCAGACGCTTTGGGCCTGGGTATCACTCCCTACCTATCTGACCATAAGCCCACTAGAGGGTGACCATCCAAATTAGCCAAAGTCATTAAAATCGCAGGGGATGATGTTGCCCAGGGCCGACAAAACACCATTGATTGGGTGCTTAGAGCAGCAGACACCCTAGCCAAGGTTTCCCGATGAAATGGCTCTCCTTCAATTGCAGGGGCCTGGCCAGCCCTCCAAAAAAATTGGCCCTCAAGAGACTTTTGAGTAGCGAACCCTGTGATATTATTTTCCTACAGGAAACCTTGGGGCCTTCTGATAGATAGTTAAAGCCCTCTTGGGCATCATGCCTGGGTGGCACTTTCAAGCTCTGGACGCTGTTGGAAGGTCCGGGGGACTTGCCCTTGGGATCAACCCTCGAACCATCAAGGTGATTTCCTCATGGGGAGGACATGGTTTTCTTGGTATGGATCTCTTTTTAGCTGTATTGGGCAAACAAATTCGTATAATAAACATATATGCCCCCTATCAAAATAGGTTGGACTTCTGGTACCGGTTTTTGGATAACCCAATGATCACTCCCTCAACCATATTGGGGGGTGACCTTAACTTTTCCATTAGACACGAAAGAATCTTGGGGTCATCACTCACAACTTGATCCACTCTTGGATCAGCTGAGCTCTCTGCTGGATCAGCATGGCCTTATTGACGTTCCTATGAATAAGAAGATGCCCACTTGGCATAATAGAAGGACTGGTGAGGCAACTTTGGGGAGAAGACTGGACCGATATCTCATCCATGAAGACCTTCTGGTTACTCTCACAAACTTCAGACAATGGGTGGGCTCAGGTGGCATATCTGACCATTCACCTATATATTTGGAATTGGCAGGATCCACAACCAAACCTAGGGTCCCCTACAAGTTCAATTCATCATGGTTAAAGGAACCAGACTACCTCAAGATGGTCTCTGACTACTGGAAATCCCATCCCCTTTCAATTGAGATGAGGAAAGTTGTAGGATTCTACAATAACTTGTACAACCTTAAGCGATTGGGCCAAAAAGAAAAAACCCAGGGAGGATCTTGCCATATCTGCTTTAGAATCCCAGATATCCCTACTAACGGATGAACATGGAAGGGGCTTTAACTCCATCGAGTCAAAATTGCATCTAGTGGAGCTGGAAGCCCAGAGATCTAAGATCCTACAGGCCTGGGAAGAAACTTGGAGACTTAGAAGCAGGGCCATCTGGTTACAAGTTGGGGATGGAAACACTAAATTCTTCCACAAATTTGCAAATGGAAGAAAAGCCAGCAACACGATTTGGAAGATTCCCTCGGATCAGGGATCGTCGGCAAATACTCACTCACAGTTGTCACAGTTGAGCACTGCTCATTTCAAATAGCTGTTCAAAGCTCCTCCATGTGCTACACTGGCTGATATTATTCGTATTGTTGGGTATTTCCCCTGATTTGTGGATCCTGAAAGACTGGAGGACCTTAATAAACCTGTCTCCTTGGGGGAACTGGAGAGCACTCTGAAGTGGTTCAAAAGAGATAAAAGCCCGGGGCTGGATGGATGGCCTGTGGAGTTCTACCTCACCTTCTTTGACATCATTGGACCTGACCTACTTGCTGTAGTGGAAGAAAGTCATATCCAGGGCAGATTACATGAGCCTATAAACTCCACCTTCATAGCCCTTATCCCCAAATTGGATTCTCCTCTATCCTTTAATGATTTCCAACCTATATCCCTCTGCAATTGTCTTTATAATATCATAGCCAAGATCATAGCTAATCGTATCAAACCTATCCTATCAGATCATATCTCCTCGTTACAGTTTTCCTTTTTACAAAACCGTCAAATTCACGAGGCCATTGGCATGGCACAAGAGGCCCTCCACTCTATCAAGCTGAAGAATCTTAAAGGAATGATGCTCAAAATTGATCTCTCAAAGGCTTTGACCGGGTCAACTGACTATATCTCTGGATGCTACTCACTCATCTGGGATTCCCCCCAGAATTCATCTGATGGATCATTTGTTGTATTACTTCAGTCTCCTTTGCAATTTTAATCAACGGATCGGCTTCCCACACCTTCCGGGCTGAGAGGGGACTCAGACAAGGATGCCCCCTATCCCCCCTACTTTTCCTATTGGTTATGGAAGGACTCAGCAGAAAGATTGCCTCGGAGAAGTGTGCAGGGAGCCTCAGGGGACTAAAGATAACAGACCAATGCACACTTACTCATCTCCTCTTTGTTGATGACATCCTCATATTTCTGGATGGAGGCATACAAGACATAATTACCTTCATAGGGATACTGAGGCTATTCAGCTCAGCCACTAGGATGGAGATCAACCAGGTTAAATCCACCATCTCCCTATCAAGATGTACACAACAAGAATCCAATCTTTCTCTTCAAAATTTCCATTTTCAAATTCAGACCCTGAAGGATGGTTTGAAGTACCTGAGATTTAGGATAAAATCAGATGGATACAAAATAGAAGACTAGACTTGGTTGATCACAAAGATAGAAAGAAGATTAAATATATGGAGCCACAGACTACTATCCAGGGCTGACAGATTGGTGCTTATTAAAACTGTCCTCGAAGCCACACCGGTTTATTGGATGTCCTTGGTCTGGATCCCACAAGGAATTATACAAAGGATTCAGAGAATATGTTGCAATTTCTTATGGAAAGGGAATAAAGAGGGGAAACTATATGCTTGGGTCAAATGAAGCAGCATTGTTATCCCCAAAAAATGGGGTGGGTGGGGCTTAAAAAACTTATCTGCTTTTGCCCAGGCTCTTGCGGAAAAACTGGGCTGGCTACTCTTGAAGCAAAGGAGCCTTTGGACAAAAGTGATCTTTTACAAATACATCTGGTCGACCCCTCTACAGGATTGGCTTAGACTACCAGCTTGGAACATAAAGGGTATTTCTGTCATCTAGAGGGCAGTGTTGAATACCCTCCCCACTATTAGAAAGGGACTCACATGGAGGATTGGCAATGGAGAGTCTGCTCGTATTGGAATAGATCCATGGATTGGATGCGGGAACTCCCACCTACTCCCACCAGACCTGATTGTCAATCTGAATCAAAAGGATATCTACTATATAGCTCATATAGGGGACCCCCACAACACATCTATATATCAACAAGCCTGGTTATCAGGGACAACTCTAGATATCCTTGATAGGTGGCACTTGGAGTGGGGGACCTATTTGAGAGCCTTATCAGAATCTCATGTTAGATTAAGGGATGAGCCGGATGAGCTGCTATGGGGACTAGCACAGAATGGGACCTATTCCCCAAAGGAGGGATACATAACAATACATGCTAGACACAAACCTGAAGTACTAAAAAGTTGGTGGCGGAATATCTAGAAGTTACAGGGTCCTCCACGTTCCCGATTACTAATGTGGAACATCATTGAGGACAAAATTCCGACTGGAACAAACCTAAGGAAATGGGAATTCCCGGGACCTACATGTTGTGTTCTCTACAAAAATGAGGAGGAAACTACCAATCATCTCTTCCTTACTTGTCCAACATCTCAGCATGTCTGGGCACAAGTCCTTCAGATCCTTAAGATAGCGCATACATGGACCGGGGATGATATGAATATGGCTTGGAACAACTGGTGGAACATTGCATCGCCCCTGAAAGCTCGGAACTTGCTTCTGTTAGTGTCCTGACACATTTGGATTTGCAGGAACAACATTATTTTTCAAGGGAAACAAATTATTTGGGCTCAGATTAATCCAAAGATATGTAAGAGTTACCTCGAAATCCCGGAGGAGACACATGCCACCCGGACAAGGCACATTATTCCCGAAGTCATTGATAGAGGGAAACCCTGGGCCTATTTCGATGGTGCAGCCCAAGAACAGGGTTGTGGCGGAGGCATCATCTTTCACATATCAGAATCACATTACTTCCATACCAGCCTGGGGCTGGGAAATGGCACTAACAATTTTGCGACTTCCAAAAACTACAGAGAGCTACAAATATTTGGGGACTCTAAGATGGTCATAAACTGGTTCAATTGCACTACTACATGCCATGCATTTTCACTCAGAACAATATTGGATGATATTTTATTTATAAAATCAAAATTTGATCTTGTTTCTTGCACTCATATCTACAGGGAAGGTAATGCAGTCGATGACAGGTTATCGAAAGAGGAAGAAGTGATAATGAAAGCAGATCAGGATAAGGGAGGCAGTCTGGTGGAGGAAGAGAACGAAGAAAATGTTGAGCAAACACAAAACATAAACAAATAGAAAGAAGATATGATGAGTGACACAGAACTGGAGATGGACTAGGAAATGACCCAGAGTAAGATGGAGATGGAGGATCACAAACTACAAGAAATTCTTGAGAAAGAGAATCTAGATCTAGAAGGATTCTTGAAACAAGGAACCAGAGAGGGAGTGGATTCGTTACCCCTAGTGGAGTTCCACAGAGTTCAACAACTGTTCATCTAGAAAACTCAAAGCAGGGGGTCAGAAAAATAAGGGAAAAATGAAAGACAGAGTAACGAAGGTGTGAGAGCTATGAAAACCACACCAGGATTAGCACCCAGAATCCCAGGAAAGAAGAGGGGCTGGAAAAAGCAGAATGAACTATTGATGGAATGTGGAAAGCTAATGATAGACTTAGGTAAGATGAAAGACCTTTCCAGTTACTCCTTTACAAATCTTTAATAATGAAATTCACTTCTTGGAATATAAGAGGTCTAGGTAGTAAAAGAAAACAAAAATTACTTAGTAATATAATGAAACAAGCAGCCCCGAATGTGATCTTCATTCAAGAAACTAAATGTTCCAATCAAAAAATAAAGGAGATTCACAGTAAATGGCTCAATAGATTTGAGTTTCTGGAAGTAAAAGCAGAGAATAAAGCAAGAGGAATTCTCACGCTTTGGAACCCCCAAAAAATTGACATTATAGATTCTAAAGCATCTAGAGATTATCTTTCAGTGGTCATACAACCAATGGGAGACAAGGAAATTCACTAGGTCACGAATGTGTATGGCCCCCAAAGAAGGGATGATAAACTCAAGCTTCTGGATTCCTTGCAGGAGCTTAGGGAACGACATGCAATAATCCCTTGGATCTTAGGGGGTGATTTCAACATGATCAAATCGTTGTTTGAAAAAAAAGGAGGCCCCAGAATTCTAAACAAAGACTCTTGTGCTTTCCAAACCTTCATAGATAATATGAAGCTCGTGGATATTGTTATGAATAATGGTACTTTTACTTGGAACAATAAAAGAGGAGGAGAATCTCAGGTGGCCTCCAAATTAGATAGATTCTTAATCTCAGAAGATATTATGATCAAGGACAAGGACATAGTTGCAAGCGTTCTTCCCTTTGGAGGCTCGGATCACTAGCCGGTGCAACTGGATATTCAGGGCATTGGCAAACCCAGGAATAGACCTTTTAGATTTGAAAACATCTGGCTCTCCCACCTAGATTTCAACAACAACATAGCCATCTAGTGGGCAGAAGATTTGAATATTCAGGGCACAAGAATGTTCCTTCTTCAAAAAAGACTCAAACATATCAAACTCCGGCTCAAGGAGTGGAATAAGAAGGAATATGGCAATATTTTTGAAGCAAAAAAAATAGTTGAAGAAAAAATGAAGGAACTCAACCAAACCCTTATTATGGAGGGTTTTGATAAAGAGAGAAATGATCAGGTAGCTAAATATCATCAAGATTGGGAGAACTTATGTAGACAAGAGGAGATTTTTTGGAAACAAAAATACAAAGTGCAATGGTTAAAAGAGGGAGAACTCAACACTAGATTTTTCCACGGATCCACTATGGCGAACAGAGCTCACAATACGATTTCTTCAATCATGTACGAGGGAGGTAACTTGCTCAACTCTCATGAAGAAATAGAAGCAGTGCTGGTTCAACACTTTCGTGGTATCGCACAGGAAACATGTTCAGACAGAGAACAATCCATCAGGGATATTTCTAGATATATACCTAAGCTGGTTTTCAGAGAGGACAATATTAAACTCAATAGACTAGTGTCAGAAGAGGAGGTTAGTGAGGTCCTAAAAGAAATGCAAAATGGTAAGGCACCAGGTCCGGATGGATTCAATGTAGACTTCTTTAAAGCTTGCTGGAATATAGTAAAACAGGACATTCTAAACGTAGTGGAAGATTCCAGAAGGGATAAAACCATTTTGAAAGCTCTTAATACCACCTTTATCTCCTTGATCCCTAAACAGGATTTGGCTCAAACTCCTGATAGGTAAGGCAATGTTGTCTACAAGATTATTTCCAAAGTGGTGGCCAATAGACTCAAACCCCTTTTTCCTACCCTGGTGTCGGCTGAACAATCTGGCTATGTGGAAGGTAGACAAATCCTTGACAACATCATTCAAGCTCATGAGGTGGTGCATTCATTGACAATAAATAAGAAAGCAGGAATGATCATGCAACTGGAAATAGCCAAAGCTTATGATAAGCTGAATTGGAAATATATCAGAAAAGTTCTCACTGCTTTTGGGTTTGATCATAACTGGATCAGATGGGTTATGGCCCTAGTTACTTCTCCCAATTTTTCAATTCTTGTTAATGGCTCTCCCTAAAAGACTTTTACTCCTTCAAGAGGCCTAAGTCAGGGAGATCCACTCTCTCCCTTTCTCTTTATACTCATGATGGAAGGGTTGGGTCGAGTGATTAGGCATGTTAAAGTAGTTGGTAAAGTCAAAGGTCTCCAACTTTCTGAAGATGGTCGAGCCTTAACGCATCAATAATTTGTTGATGATACCATGTTGCAGGGCATCCCCACGGTCAAAGAAGCTCTAGCCTATAAGCAAATCCTGAGAGACTTTGCCATGGCTTCAGGTATGGAAGTAAATCTCGCAAAATCTAAGATTTTTTTCTTTAATACTCACATTGCTATTCAGAGAAATATATCTAGAATTTTGGGCTTTCAAAGGGAGCTCCTCCCTTCAAAGTATTTGGGAGTTCCTCTTACGGCCAAACCATTGCACAAGAGCATCTGGGATCCAATGATTAACAAATTGCAAGATAAAATCAGGAAATGGACTAGTAGATCCCTAAATTTGGCTGGTAGGTTAGTGCTAACCAAGGATGTCCTACAATCAATTCATGTCTTTATACTATCTGCTCTCCCAGCACCACAAAGTGTCCTGCATCAACTCATAACCATTCAAAGAGACTTCCTTTGGGGTAAGGGGGAAGAGCGTAAGAAATGGGCCTTAGTTGCTTGGAAAAAATTTGTAAACCTAAGAACTTCGGTGGGCTGGGATTGGATGATCCTGAGATTCTAAGCAAGGTTCTAGGTGAAAAATTATGGTGGCGATGGGTTAAAGAACCAGAATCTCAGTGGGAAACAATCTGGAAAGAAAAATATGCCAGCACTTGGCAAAACAATGATCTAATACAAATGTCAGGACACAAAAGGGCTCTCACATTTGGAATAAGGCCTGGGATAACCGGGGCTTAGTCTAAGGAAACAGTTTCTGGGAAATCAGAGAAGGTAACCTAGGCCTTTTCTGGGAGGATAGATGGCAACAAGAACCTATTTTGTTAAAAGAAGACTTAAAGGATCTCAAGGAAGAAACAAATAACAAAGGGTTTTCTAAAGTAAAGACTTTTGGGATCAAACTAATAGTAATGGAAAATGGAGAACCTGGAGGAATTTTGATTTTAGGGATAACAACCCCCTAAAGGCTAAATTAGAAACTCTAAAGGAAATGTTGGATCAGAGGAAGATTCTGAAATCAAAGGGCCCTGACTAGCTAAGATAGGGCAACAACAATGAGGTTGCTTTTAATCTCAAGGAAGCAAAACTCATTCTCCTAGACCTTAACTCTTAAGCTCTAGATAAGATTTGGAAAAACCTATGGAGACACCAAGGCTGGATGAAAATTAAACTATTCATGTGGCTGGTCCAACATAGGAAAATTATGACCTGGGATAATATTAGGAAGAGGGGCATTCTGGGGCCCTCCAGATGTCAGCTCTGTGAAGCTCAAGAGGAAACTATGGAGCACCTCCTCAACAATTGCATTTTCACCTCCAGTCTGTGGGACTCTTTTGCCTCCATTTTCCATTAGATGAATAGGGACAAAAGAAACATCTTCAACACCTTAAACAATTGGAGAAGAGACTTTTCAGATAATGAAGTTCTTGGCACAGCATGGACCATCTTTCCAAGCTTCATTATTTGGAACGTCTGGAAAGAAAGGAATAACAGAATCTTCAAGAATGAAAAGAGGACATCCCAGTGCATTTTAGAGTTGATCTTAAAACAGATCAAGGAAACGGTCGACACCATTGTGCGAAATCTCCCTAAGAACCCTCCCTCTGTAGCTGATCTAGGAATTCTTTGTGAGTTGGGATTGCAGGGTCTCACTCCTCAGGGTCTGGATAGAAAGGTTATCTCTCTTAAGTTTGAGAAAGATATCTGGCATCCTCCCCCCAAGGGCGTTTTGAAATTCAACATCGATGGGGCTTCAAAAGGCAACTCGAGCACCGCTGGATATGGAGGTGTGTTAAGGGATGAGAATGGAAATGTCCTTTTCATCTTCCACTATCATTTAGGAAAGGCCACTAATAACATGGTGGAATTGATGGCTATGGAGCAATGTCTAGATTTCCTGGATCAGGAAAACTGACAAAACGTGATGGTTGACGCTGACTCTGAGCTTATCATCAAATCGGTCAAGAAAATCAGCTGGGGAACAAGGCCAGAAAAAGTCTCAAAGAACTGGAGGCTGATCCAGAGCTTTCAATGGATTCAGTAGCACCTCCAGAGCCTTCGTACAGTGAGCTTTAAGCATGTACGAAGATCGGCGAATAAATTGGCAGATCTTCTGGCCAATCAAGGTGTGATCAGCACAGAGAACAGAGTAGCGTTAAAATGGCATGAGCTGCCTCAGAGTAAGTTAAAAACGATTTGGCATGAACAAGCAGAAGATGACAGGTTGGTGTTTCAAAGCAGAGCTATGGTCTCGGAATCAAGTTGATTCAACCAACACAAGTGGTAGCCAGTCAGCTGACTCTGGTTCTTCTCCGACTGGCATTTGGGCATTTTGGCGGGTGTTTCCTCTTTCCTCAATTCGGGAAGAAATGGCGTTTCGAAAGACACTCTCAGCGACCGCATTACCAGGAGCTTTCCGACCAAAATTGGCATACCGGTGGGGGGGTGGTATTCTGGCGATCGCAAGCCTCGTAGGCGGTAAACGGTATTTTAGTTTTTGCAGCGATTCCATACAGAGGGTTACACGTGGCGGTGGGGCCGGTTTGAATACCGCCCTCATCGCACACTAATGTTCGACGATTTTGGTGGGTGCGATATGATCCTTGGCCATCAGATCAATTGAAGCAGATCGACGGATGGGATTGATCGAGCAAGTTGGTGGTCGTGTTGGTTAAGTGTCGTGCTTCTTTTCATCGTGATATTGTCCTCTGTCGTCGGATTGGGTCCGATGGCCCAACGGTGAAGATTAATGTGACAGGTTGGGTGGTTGGCAGGAAGCGCGTTAGCCCTTTATCTTTGGCGGGATGCTTTTGGACAAGGTTAGCTCCACTTTCCCGTGGGTTGGTGGGGCCTTTTGTTCTAGTCATCTATTGTGTTCGCTGCTTTGGTTCCATTGATGGTTTCTTCTTGTTTAGCTTTTACTTGTTTTAAGGCTAATTTTTTTTGGGAGCAGAGGCTTCTGCCTCGGGCCCGATCTCGGTTTGTTCGAGGTGTCTCTCCCTTGGCCCACAACTCATTGTGAATTGATGTAAATTTTGTATATTATTAATGAAAAAGAAGGTCCTACTCTTGCTTCAGCAAAAAAAGAATGACTATTTTAATTGTGAAAATTGAAATATTATACATTTTGTACATAAATTCAACCCAGACGACAAAATGATCAAATTTCAAAGGAGTTTCATCTGCAAAGCGGATAACCAAATGAGGCGAAACAAGTATCAATGGTAAACTAGTGAAAATTCGAATTCATTGAAACAATCAAAACAGAAATATGACGAAAGTGAAAAAGGCAAAATTGTAAGACAATTATTTTAAATGAAAAACATAAAAAAGGTTTTGTCAAAAATTAATGGAAAGTGTCCCCATTATTTGAGTCAAGAATGGAGGGTGTTGCGTTTTCCCTACAATAGCTTCATAAACATCAAGAAATCATAAAGAAACTTGGTCAAGATCTTAGCAAAAGCCAGAAATGAAAAAAATATTTTTCCAGATCTGTATGCAACTATTTAAATACAATCCCACATGTAGACATGGTTGTGTTTGAAGAAACACACATATACATAGGTTTCTTTAGAAGAAAATGCATATATACACCACTATTTATAAGAAAAAGTGCGTATAAATGGATAACTAAGGAAAAATAAAAAGAAAGCCCATATCTAAAAGATCAGGCTGAATGACTAAATTACTTAAGACTCAAGAAGGCTAGAAAAAACCAAGAAATAATAAACTAAACCAAGATCAAAGCATAACAACCCTTCTAGGAAATACTTGATGGTATTCCTTAGCGAAGTCACCAATTCTGTTGGCGGGAAAAGTTCCCTAAGGCAAGGGTTGAAAACCTCAACAAACCAAGGTAAGATAATAAAAAAAGAATGCTTAAACAAGCATGCCAAACATACGAATTATCAAACTTACGAAAACACACATACCCGTGGGTCCTACGTTTGAAGATGTTCCCATAGGGTCCAAACCCTCTGCTTCCTCTAAGATGTGCATAATTGCAAAGCAGTCACATAGGCATATACATAATAGATAATTCAGTGTGCATACAAAATAATATGTTAGATCTTCTTCTTTTTTCCAAGGAAAAAGGCACAATTTTCATTAATAACATAAGAAAATTATATGTTGTATCATCGGCATGTATGAGATGCATTCACTTTTGATCAGAATAGTCTTTGTTCAGTTACATATTTACATATATCAGCATATAATGCAGTAAAATTTAAACAATATTTAAAACATAGTTTATTAGGAGTCCATAAAAACTGAGTGAAAAAAAAAAGTTGAATGATCATGAAGATCATTCCGAAGAGTCACCATCCATCTCGATGAATTGACGATGAAAAAACTGATAAAATGCATCATCTCTGAAATCCTGAATTATCCATTGTCCACTGTTTAGTTGCGCGACCTCTTTGGAAAGACGATCAGCGATCACATTCCTTTCCCTGTATATGTGAGAGCATACAATAAAATCAAAATGTGATTTTAGAGTGTTGACATCATCCAAAAGACCCCTGAGTGTGTGCAAGTGACAATGAAATGCATCGTTGACCCAATTAATAACAAGATGAGAATCCCCAAAGATCTGTATCCTGTGACAATTTTGTTCCAGTGCAAATTGGAGGAGGTGTCTCAAACTGTTTAGTCCAGAAAAATTATTCGCGCCTCTCCCCAGCCCGACTTTAATTCTATAGGACAGATGCTCATTTATGTGAACTACACCCCCCACAGCCCGTAGCCTGTGCTGAGTCGTTGAAATACACCCAAGGGGTCTTTTTATCAATAGGTTCAGGAGTGATGACTCGAGCAGGTTGATTGTCCGAATCAATTAGTATGAGATTATAGATGGTAGCATAATTGTTACATGTGGTTTTCCAATTGGTCTATGCATTTTGAAATATAAGGTGATTCTTGTTTAACCAAATGCCCCAGTTGACAATAAGGGGAAGGTTCCTGGCTTTTTGAGAGGGAGCCTCTGACCCTCATTGAGACCAAGCTTCCTCGATATTTTGACCGTCCCATTTCCTCTTCAGATTTAGGGAGCTAATAATGGTAGACCAAAATTGAGCAGTAACTGGACAATGGAGGAAAAGATGATCTGTGTCTTCTGCATTGGATTTGCAGAGGAAACATCTGGATGGCCCTTGGAAATCTCGTTTCTTAGATTAATTCAGTTGGAACTTTGTTTGAGAGAATGCACCACATAAACAACCACAATTTGTGGGGGGATTTTAATTTCCAAATATGGCACCACCATTAGCAGTTAAATCCACGGTCTTGTTCATTCATAAGAACCGCATAACCAGCCTTTGGGGTGTACTGGCCATGTGGGGCAGGTGCCCAGATGATTTCATCCTCCCTCGCTGATATTCTGATATTGGCTTTCCTCCAGCGCGCCGATGAAACGGCGCTAAACTCTAATCCATATTTTAGGGATGCCTAGGATCCTATAATCTATCCATCACCGAGCAACCCATTGGCCATGGTCAATCTCCGCAATTTGGGCGATTTGGGTCATACTAGACCCCGAAAGGAATTGTCTCAAGCCCTCGGGAGAATGTGCACATTTTCAAAGCATGTCCAAGCATTTTTGCCTATTCTAACCTGATCGCCATTTCCAATACTCCAAGATAATCCATCCTTGATTAAGCTTATGGAGTGGGTGATGGCCTCCCAAATGATGGATGCACCAGAAAAAGACTGACAGGGTCTGTGAATCAAATCAGTAATTGTTAAGGGATGGATGTACTTAAAATAAACCACCTCTTTCCATAGGCTTTCTGATTTGATAATTTTCTAGCCCAAATTTGCCGTCAAGGCCTTTGCAAAGGTCTGGAGGTATTTTATACCCCATCCGCCCCATTTTTTTGGCTTTCCAATCCTTTCCCAGCAAACCCAGGCGAATGTCCGCCCCACATTTTGACCCCGCCATAGGTATCTACAACAGACCTGTTGGATCCAATTGAGAGTGCCTTTTGGGATCTAGGAAAGGGATATCAAATATAACAGAATGGCCTCAAGAACTGATTTTATCAAGGTGAGCCTTCCAGCTCTAGATAGCCAGCATTGTTGCCAGATGTTTATGCGTCTTTCAATTTTAGTGATGAGCCATGCCCAGTCAGCGATGCGATATCCATTTGGCTTTAGCTTCAAACCAAGGTATTTCAGTCCAGAATCCAGATCTTGTCTGATGAAAGTAAAGTGTTGTGATGCATATGTTTCCTCGTTTTGTAGGCATGACACAAAAATGATAGTAGATTTGTCATATTTTGGATCCATACATGTAGCTTTACAAAGCAGAGATAGGATATTATTGAAACAAGAGGGGTCTCAAATAGATCCAATAAAAAAAATAATAACATCATCAACAAACAAAATATGTGTAAGGGATGACATATAATCTATCGGAACTCCCCCTAGTGCTCCCTCCGAGCAAGCATTTTTTATTAGTCTGCTTAATCCTTCCATGATCAGTAGAAAAAGTAGGGGGGATAGAGGGCATCCCTGACATAGTCCCTGTTCAACATGAAAAAATCCCGAGGTCGCCCCATTGATAAGGATTCTATAGGATGTGGAAGAGACACAACACATAATCCAATTAATGAAAGCATGAAGGAAACTGATATGAGTCAGAATGAGTAGCAGGTATGACCAACAAGCCCGATCAAAAGCCTTGGAGAGGTCAATCTTGAGGATGATATATTTCTTGTTCTTAAGCTTGATCGAGTGGAGTCCTTCCTGTGTAGTCCCGATGGCTTCATGGATCTATCGGTGGCTGAGGAAAGAAAATTTCTCCTTGGAAACCATCCTAGATAAAATAGATTTAATTCGAAGGGAAATAGTTTTGGATATTATTTTATAGATAGAGTTGCAAAGGGAAATGGTACGATAATCATCAAAGGTGAGGGGTTTTTCAACTTTCGGAATGAGAGCCAGGAAAGTCGAGTTTAAACATTCATACATTCTGCCAGAAGTCCTACATTCCTCAATAGCCATTAGAAGATCTGGCCCAATATGTTCAATAAAGGTGCTATGAAATTCCATAGGCCACCTGTCCGGTCCCGGGCTTTTGTCTCTGTTGAAACCTTTCATTACTGTTTCCATTTCTCCCAATGTAATTGGTTCATTTAAAGCCTCCTCATCCTCCAGTTCAACAAACATATGGAAATCCTTAGCTATGCAGATAATTTCAAAGAGGGTGGCTCCCCTAGGTGCCTTGAAGATATGTGAAAAATGGCGCGTTCCCATATCTGCCAGTTGAATGAAAGTGCTTGCCTCCCTACCCGAGTGATCTTGCAACTCCAAAGTGGTATTGATAGACTTTCTCCCTCGAGCATATTGTTGAAAAAACTTGGAGTTTTCATCCCTCGATTTTATCCAAATCGCTCTACTCTTAAAGCGCCATGTTTCTTCTTTCTGTCTCAAGAATCTGATCTTTTCCGATTCTAGTTTAATTAGGTGATCTTTTGCTTCAGAAGATGAACAACTAGAAAGCCCAAAAAATTCCAACTGTTTGAGTTCTCCTTCAATTCCGAGAAGCTCAACCTCATCCTTCTTTTGTTTGGTCCTTGCCCCACTTATGGTTTTTTATTTTAATAGGGACAAATTTTCAGCTATAGTTCTGGCCAGAGAGGAACTGCCATCAAGACTGCAATGAGACCAATTTTCTCTTACCAAAGAGTGGAAGTCAGCATCAGAGAGCCATGTCGAGTTGAATTCAAAAGGAGAGTTTGGTTTATGGTTGTCATCCCTAATCTCCATGAAGATCAGGGAGTGATAAAATTGGCCTCCAGAACCCACCCATTGACGAATACGATCCAATATGGTAAACATTGATGCCTTTATAAGAAAGTGATCCAGCCTTATGGCCAAGGCATCTTCCCCAGTCCGTTTGTTCCTCCAGGTCGGCATAAGTGTTGTCGTTTCTATGTTCAGGAGGTCATGGGAATCCAACATACCTTTGAAGAAGCCCATTAAAGGGTCGGTCTGGGCCCTGTTATCCCAAGATTCCACAAGCCCTAGCGAGAAATTTAGGTCCCCACCAATGATCAGGTTTTCCGCTTACATGAAGTCAACTTCTAATAGTCTTTCCCAGAACATCTCCTTGTTGTGGCAAGGGCCGTAGATGTTGATTAATCTGAGGGGAAGATTGATATCATAGGAGGTGATGTCCACTTCTAGGTAACCCTCACCACCCCAAGCATTATCCAATCTAATCGAAATTTTGTTGTAAACCAGAGCACATCCTCCCGAAGGCCCTATAACATCCAAAAAATAAAATCCGCAATCCGAGAGGAAATACTTTAGCACAATGTTTAAACAACTCCCTTCCCCTAGGGATTCTTGCAGAGAAATGATGTCTAAACGCTCTGAATTGCATAAACGTTTAAAGGCTAGTTTTTTTTCCAAGCTGGCCAATGCCCTGCAGTTGAAAGAGAGGCACTTCATAGGGTAACCTTTGCTGGGTTATCCTTTTCTCTAAGGACCCGATCAATAGGAGTCTGAATGGCTGAAGCAACCTCAATGCCATCCCTCCTGATGACTTTGGATAAATGAGATTGTCTGCCCCTAGGGGGCTTCAAGGGTAAAGCAGGAAGGGGGTCCTCATCCTGGCCGAAAGAGGAGGTTCGAGAGGTATGTAGGGATCGCAAATTGTAGTGGTGAGAACCACTAGAGCTCGGGCTGTCAAAGGGCCTCTTGCATAATGGAGGGGGCAAAGCATAGGGCCTGAGGGGGAGAAGATATCATAGGACAATTTACAGAACACAGTTTTCTTATCCCAAAGCCCATTCTTGACATAACCATAAATGCAGATGCAAGACAAGATAACATAAAATCATGTGAAGATAGGGGGGAGGGAGGAAGAGTACCCGAGAATTGTGTGGATTCTTTGGCATGAGCTCTAGTGACTAGAGGCACGATGGTCTCGACTTCTGGTTGAGTTGACATCACCCCCGAACCATCTTGACGCAGCCTAGGAACCCCAGGTGGGTCTGTTGGAGAAGGGAAATCCACCTCTGACGTTTGGGTGCTCGCCGAAACTAGCGACTTCAGAGGGTCTGGTTGATTCTTAGGGAGAAAATGGAAATATTTGTACAAATTCCCTACCTCGTGGAACCTCCTACAGCAAAATGGGATACCCTCATAGTCCAATGTCTGCCTCTTGATCATCTCTCCCATCTGTAAGCAGTAACTCTCCACCAGACTGTGCCTGGTGTCTAAGTATACTAGAATTATGACTATATCCATGCAGCCAGTGCCCTGATAAGCCCTGTCATGATCCAGATACACGCCCAAGTCGTCACTAATGCACCGGAAGATGTCCTCCACCGAGAATTGGAGAGGGAGGCCTGGTAGGTGAACCTAGATCAGTCCCGCTCCCAACTTTTCCTTCTCCGGATCAAACAGTAATGACCATCGTTTTAATAGAACACGAGTCATTTCAATATGCCATTACCAGGTTAATACTCAATCCACCAGCTCCGGAAGCAGGAATATGAGTGCGAACTAGCCCTAAGATAGAGTGATGACTGCCAGCAGCTGAGCCATCAGGTTCTGCCAAACTTCCATAGTCCATTTTCTAAGGTGAGCTAGTGCGTAATTCCTACCATGGACCTTTCCCACCAGCACTGTACTCTCCATTAAGGCAGCCTATGCCATGCTAATCCCAACCCCGAACACAAGGAGCCTATCACGATCTTGAATCTTGGAGAGTTTTGATCTTTATTTCCCCCTGTTTTGGGTTGTGAACCTAAAGGAGCGCAATAGGTCTGAGGGTTTTTGTTAGTGTCAGAGGCCCAGATATCAGCTAGGGCCAAGCTGTCGGAGGAGTAGTCGAGAAACTCCTCCTCCATGCATATACCCAAAACCGTATGAGTGGTATTTACTTTTCTGAGAAACCCATGCTAACCTTCGATAGGTGCTGACCCTTGTGAAGTCTTTGAAAAACCCCTGGAGAAAACAAAAGGTGCTTCAATAACCTGACCACCGCAAATAGACAAACCTCCCTTAACCGCCTCGAAAAAGACCGAACGTAAAACACAGGGAAAACCACAGCCGTTCCCCAACTCTGTCAATGAAAAATACGAGTAAAATACCCTGGGGAAGTGGTTGTTAAAATAAAGACTCCGCTTAGCAAAAATGGGAAATTAACCGGCCTCTTCCCGAAACCGTGAGAATAGGAGGGGTCAAAATAAAAACTAGGGAAGCAACAAAGGAAGGTCGCATTAAAACCCTGTAAGCACTTGAACACCAAGCTTAGGTATAAACCCACAAGAAAACCTCCATCGTAGAACCATGGTCTGCAAGGATAGGTTTTACCCTAGCCCACCCATCGAGTCCTGCCCGCGTCGAAAACACTTCATCAATTTGCCTCACTGCGTCCAGATTAGAAACCACTATTGGTGGATAAGCTTCATAATATGTTAGATCTTCATATATAAACATATAAACTATCATTCACAATATGACAACATATATTAGGAACAATACATGAGTTTCTTTACTGATTAAAAGCAATAACTATAGTAAAAATACAACATAATCCAGGCCAAAGGCACCGAAAAAACCTTCCTCCGGTCTGTCTAGCCCGAGCCATGAAGAAAACCTCTCTAATAAGTGCAAGTAGGTTCTAGATAAGGATGTTGAGCATCTATGCAAAGGAAACCATTGTTTCACGGATATTGGGAGTGCAAGAGGCACGAGAAAAGCAAACTTGATCTAGGAAAAATCCAGTATAATGTCAATATCCTTCTTCTTGTATCAATTAGTCCTACCCAAGGGGTGTGTATATACCACCTCAAAATTGGTTATTTTTGTTAGGTTATAGGCTCTTGTAGGTGGGCTCTCAGTGAAACCCATAAACCGTGCCCGAAAAATAACATTTTAATTTATTTTTTCATATTTTAAAAGGTATACGTGGGTATAGTGTTATGGGAACAACGTATGTATGTGATTTAGTATGGGCAGAGTCAATTATGAATTTTGAGATATTGCTTTTTAGTATAAAGTCAAGTCTGCATAGAAAAGGGACTTCCCAGGGCCATAAAAAAGCATCAAGTCTACAAGAGTGCTGAATGATGCTATAACACAAGTGCAACAGAAAATTAAAATGCAAAACTTATATAATTTAGATGGATCTATGATGATATAATTTCAATTATAGTATTCATATTGTCCATGTAAATTTACACACAAATTACACAAACATATTATCCATGTGTGCATTATATTAAGACTCCATATTCTACTATATACATATATATATATATATATATATATATATATATATATATATACATATATATATATATATATATATATATATATATATATATATATATAATGAGAAGAAATTCCACAGTTCTAAATTCTCAACTATATTAATAATATGGGGAAAAATGATTTAATGTTAACCACATTATTAAAAAATAAGTATTATTATTCATTGTAAGAAAATTTATTTACAGGTTAAAATTTTCATGCTAAAATGATGGTGAATATCTATAGTTAAGAATATTATTATATGTTTTTTATATGTATATATGTTTAACTCATATATTAATTCCTTTTATAATTAATAAAAATAATAATTTATTAAAATAAAGTTATAAGTTAGTTAATTTTTATGATTTTTTAAAATCCAGGCAATGTGAGATGTATCATTGGATAAGTGTTTTGATGTTTACCATAGATTGATGCCTATCATTATTTATCAACCATTTAATTTATATGATTATACTAGTCAATATTATATTTGTAAGACATCTACTTCATTTAAATTATACAAAATATTTTAAAATTTAATTAATCAATTCCTTCCTCGATGAGGGTGGATAACATGGTAGATAAAAGGCTTGGGGGGAAAGCCCACCACCCCATCGATGAGAGCATCATTAATGAAGGGGCTAGTGTGGCCAACCCCCTCCATGCACAAGCATGTGAACCATCTGCATGTAATTAACATGACACACGACAATTCACTCCTATATTTAGGCATAGTGATAGGGTCTTAGAGTAAAAAAAGGCGAGAAAATCCCGTGTCCCTGCTGCAGGAGGGATCAATAAGGGAAATTGATAGTTTTGTAGAGGCAAACATGGATTTCTTGAAGTACACATTGCTAAATTCTACTATGTTTCCTTCTGGTGTGAGCATGGATGAACGAGCCTTTAGCTGCAAGGTATTCTCAATTTGCTTGGGTGTAAGCCTCACTTTAAGGAAGGGGAAATAGGGGTACAGAGTAGGAGTGGACAATTGATGGTATTGCAAAAGTTGGTTGTTGGAAGTGGAGTGGTTTTCAAGTTGTTGGGTCATTGACACCTCCTCCAACACTTAACATCCAAGCTTTGAATCTACAATGATTTTCCTAACAAGGGTAATTCTATTTTCCTTCACCGGTATTATCAATTTATATGGTAATCATTTAGTTGGTATTTATTGTCTAGGTATTATTTTTTTGTATGGTTTTGGTCTCTTGGGGGATGGCATGAAGCCAATAGTTTGAAGTCACCCCTGGTTTGTGGTGATTTTTCTATTCCTCTATTTGACAATTACCTCGTCTCGTGTTGGTGTTCTAACAATTGTTTGTTGCATTCCCTCCATTAGATTGATTTGGTTTGACTTTACTTCCATCCCCATGCCATAGTTAAGCTTTGCAAGCCATCATAGAGTGCGACCCTTCTGTGGAATATGTCATGACAACATATTCGTAGCCACAAGGGAGGGTGTGGTCATGGCCCCTAGGGCCAAAATCACACACAATAACAAGTGCACACAGTTGCATACACTTTCTATTTTGTTGTCCCTCCTAAAACACGCAACGAGATATGTAACCTTGAGTCCCTTGTTAATATGGACCACCAAGCTTTTTAAGATATAGAGACTTTAGAGGATCTTTCTCACTAGGTTTTTTACCTTGGCCTTATCAGGGGAAGAAAGAAACAATACCTCAATTCCATATTTCTTCACTAGCAAATGAAGACTTTGTTAAGAAAGGGTATTAAAGGAAAAATAAGAGGAAGGTGTGACATTACTACTTTAGAAGACATTGAATGTGCTCACTCAAATCAATTATTTTGCTTGCAAAGACTGGATGCAAGGCTAGCATATTTAGAGAGTCGCCTTCAATGTGAGTTCAACCCTCCTACTCCTTGAAGATCTAGCGCCAAAGACCCAACACTTGTTATTTCCTTAGACTCTTGAATGGTTGGAATGTTTAATGACAATTTTTTGTATTACAATATTGTAGTAGTTGGGCGTGTTTTGGTGAACATGATAAGTTTTTGGACAATATATTTATTTCATAGGTGATTACAAATATATCATTTCCCTCGAGGCAGATTAAAAATGCCTACCGTGGTTGTGTGTGATTGACTAATATATTTTAAATTTATGATATTCTAAAACAATACAAATATTAATTTACAAATAATAATAATGATAATTAATCAATACCTTTCTTATATCAAATTTTATCATTATATTAATTATTATATATTTTTATGAATAATAATAAATATTAGTATCACTTAAAACTAATTAAATAACATATAAGTTATATTTTGATATACCACTTTCCATAAAATTTATATAAAAACTTATACACTCAATATTATTTTCATATAGATTATTATGATCTTAATAAAATAATTCAGTTTTATATTTTACTATTATCTAAGACAATAATTCAACTTTATATTTTAATATGTGGAGGACCACATTCTATAAACTTTATATAAAGCTTTATGTGAATAACTCTTAATTTTGTTTTTCCCAATGTTTTAACCATTAATTAAAGGTGCAATAAATAACATGTGTGCAAGACATCTTTTAACTTGTTTCATGTTGCACCATTGTTGTCACTGAAATACAACTATTTTTCTACATATGGTGCCATTCTATTAGGACTCTTTGGGTGACAACTACTATTTTTCACAAAGAAAACTTGATGTTAATATAAAATGATAGTTTTACATTTATATGGTATGTTATGATAAAGATTTATGACAAAAGTTATTTTCGGACAATTAAATTATTTCAATCTAATTTTGCATAATTTTAGTAATATTATTTTAAGTGTGGCTAAATGATTCTCTCATTTAACAAATGAATTGATCTCACTAATACTACACTATTTTTTTTTCTAAGCAACACTAACTACTATGTATTAATATTTACAGCTGAAAATTACATGCGATATGTCTTGCTGCTCATGTGGCTCCATGGCAGCTGTAGCATAGCCCCCCAACCCATTACATTTCTGAGAAGCACACCTGAAGGTACCTAGATTGCGCCTTACAACCGCCAGCAAAAAGACAAAAGGCAACTCTGTGAAGCCCACGCAGGGGCAGAGATTGTCACATAGAACCAGGGCTTGTGGAGATAGCCCAAACCAAACAAAACTCCATTCCATAACGGAAGAGTGACCCAGAAACAGCAGAAGATACATATGACCGAGACCCAACATATAACAGAAAAAAGCAAACTAGAACGACTAAAGACAGCAGGAGAGAGAACCGACCACGATTCCACAGGAGAGAGAACCGACCACGATCCCACACGCGTCCAGGCTGCATGCATGAGAGCCACCTGGGCTTAGCCCTCTTGCTCATCACCCTCTGGCTCGTCCTCCCCTGGTTTGGCTTCCCGAATCCACGCCCAGCCATGTCCTTCTGGTAGGCCGTCCATGAAGGCCGGCAGATCAGGTTCTTTCTCCCGCAATTCCGCCTCCCGTGAGCTTGAGGCCTCCCCCAAAGGCCTTTTACCTTTATCCACGAGCCGGCATTCTTCCTCCATAGCCAGAGGCAGTTTTCCCTCTCGCGCCGGGTGAAGTCTCTCTTCAATGTCCGAGGGATTCTCCATTGCAGGTGGCCGAGGCAGGCCGGCTTCATTTTCGTCCGTGATTCTGGTAAACAATACTGAAATATGAGCATTGATGCCCAAATTTTCTCTGGGATTGCGCAGTGAGAAGATGACAGAGCCGAATGCAGGTAGAGATTGCTCTCCAATGCTGGACCCTCCCACTTCCACATATTGACTCGGCTGCACCTGAGGTGCTCCTCCTCGTCGGTGACAATAAACACAGCAGCAATGGTGGTGTAGGTTGGCTGCAAGCCCTCGAGCGGATCTGGCTCTCCCTGAGCCTCTACCCCGGCGACATGGCATTCGTTCACGGACCATTCTTCCAAATTCCGCTTCCTCAGATGAAGCTTCCACCCAATTCGGCTCACTGTGACAAACAAATGACTGTAGGCATGAACCAGGGAGGACCAGCAGTCGGCCAGCCTCTCCCAATTCCACAATGACTCCAGAAATCTCAGGTTGCAGAGCAGGAACACCATCGCAGTGGGCTTCATCTGCATCCCAATCGACAAATTTAACAACCTCTTCATTCTTCCGGAATGTCCCCGCATTGAATGCGGCCATCCTCCTCCTCTGTGGTACCTGCACCTTCATTAAGGCTCAAGTGCTGCGTTGCTGGTCGATGGGAGGTGGCGGCGAGGAGCCTTAATGCCCTCCGTCCGTCGCATGTCCTGTCGACCGTGGCAAGTGGCCTTACCAGGTCTTGCATGGTGGCACCCGCATCCGGGGACTAATACTACACTATTAGAAATATCAAAACTTTTTATTTCTCCAATTATTAGATTTTGTGACATAAAAAATGACTTTTGATTGAAAATATAATATCTTAAATTATATTTTTTTTCAATTTAACTGTTCAAATATTTTAATCAATATTATTGAATTTCTTGTTATAATAAATTTGTTGTTTTTTCTTAAACTTAAAATATTTAATTAAAAAAAAAAATCAATATTTTTACATGATCATTAGATATTATTCCTATTCCCTACAAAAAGCTCATTTCATAGTTTCGTTCAAGATAAAAAGCAATCCAGCAATCCTCTCACCGCTTTGCGACCACCACCTCTTCACCTTTTAAAAATATGGTAATTTTATGATTTAATAAACTATGGAATTGAATCTTATAAAAAATGTTTTGAAAATTAAATTTAAAATGAGTTTAACGAATTATTTTCCCGCTTAAAATTATTCAATATTTTATAATTAAATATAATAATAAATTTAAACAAACCATTTAATATCATTTAGTTTGAAATAATAAACAAATAAAATATCAGTTTAAATTAACCTTAATTTAAAATTTACCCCTTTGCAACCACCACCTCTTCACCTCTTAAAAATAAGGTAATTTTATGAGTTAATAAACGATGAAATTGAATCTTATAAAAAAAAATTAAAAATTAAATTTAATATTTTTATAAATATTTTAATCAGTTTAACAAATTATTTTCCCCACTCAAAATTATTCAATATTCTATAATTAGATATAATAATAAATTTAAATGAACCATTTAATATCATTTAATTGGAAATGATAAACAAATAAAATATCAATTTAAATTAACCTTAATTTAAAATTTATCAACTATGAAGAAAGATCCCACATATTTATAATGCAAATCTTTTTTCTTAAAATTTTTAAAAAGTAATTTAAAAAATAGATATTTTTAAAATTAAAATTAAATAAATTTCAAATTATATATATAATTTAACTAAAAATAATATATAATTTAAAAAATGACCATTAACATTATTATTATTAAAAATATGATAAAGTAATTAAATTTAAAAGTAAAAAAAATAATAGTATAAGGCATTTAATATTATTCTTTTCCATTACATCTAAAAAATATTTAATTTAAACTCAAATCATGGATAAAATATTTTTCCACATCATAAAAGGGAATACACAAGGTTTCAATGCACTCTATGGCTAGTACTTTATTTACATCATTACACTCGGAATGAAAATTACACTTTAATCTTAAAACTCCTTTCTAATAAATATTTTGTCTAGGCATCTTTTCATATCATTATCTTCCCAGATCATATTTTCCCACCATCCTTCCGGACCGTATAATGCTTTTAAGTTGGGTAACTTCTCAATACCCCTCGGCAATTTCCTTAATGCCCTACAACCAACAATCTTGAGGACACGAAGCTTGAGAAGTGTTCCTTCTTTCAACGCACCTCCCTCACATGATGGCCCTGTCAAACTTTGCAGCTCCGCCATGCCTTTTAAAACCAACATCTCTAACATTGGAAATGCACCGGGATCTCTGGAATTCCCTATCCCTAAATTCTTCACCTTATGACATTCAAATAATTTTAAAAATTTTAAATTTGGCAACCTTTCCAGTGAAGGAAGCTCCTCCACTTCAGAACATTGCCACAAATCTAACCTTTCAAGTTGATGAAGCTTATCTATTGAATTTGGCAAATTTAGCCCTCCATACCCGTTTAACCAGAAGCTCTGCAACTCTTTCATATTCTGTATGTCCTGAGGAAGATCAGTTTCCGTTTCATGTGATAAAACTAAATGCTTCATTTCTGACCAGTTACCAATAATGAAAGAATTATTATTGAAACCAATAGCCAAAGCTAGTCTTCTCAATGAAGTGACTTGAGACAGCTGGGGTGGTAATACTAATTTGGGGCAACCCCATAGATCCATGTATTGAAGTTGTTTGAGCTTGCCTATGCTAGACGGCAGTGATACCAATTGCTCGCATTCCCATAAATTTAGATATTGGAGTTGTGCAAGCTGACCTAGGGCTTAGGCAATTCCTTGATGGCAGTGCGACTCAAATCGAGACACACGAGTAATTCAAGTTGTGTTAGAGATGTTGGCACTGACTCTATACGAGTAAAGGAAAGATCTAGAACCTTCAAAGAGGTGAGGTTCGAAAGAAAGCTTTGGGGAACATTACAAGATAATGATTTATTTTGGGATAAGAGCAAAGTCACAAGTTTTGGCCATAGCCTGAAATCGTTTGGCAGAGATTCAATTTCATTACCGCGGAGTGACATTCTTCTGCATTCGGCCTGTATCTCACTGTGTGGGAAATCTTGGAGCTGTTGGCCTGAACGGCATAAATAATGTTCTTCCTTCTCCGCAATGTAGATTGCCATATCCCTAATCACATCGTGCACTGCTACACACCTCGGTTTCCAGACATTCACAGGTTTGTTGACAATTATGTCGTTGCTCTGCTTTTCAAAACTATGATTCTGAAACAAACCACGATCTATGAGAAGCTTTACATACCTGTAACCGAGCTGCATGTCTTTGGTCTTAATAAACCCTTCCCCAATCCACATGAACACCAATTTCTTCACATCAATTTCCGCATCTTCTGGATACATAGCACAGTAGAGGAAACAACGCTGCAAGTTTGGAGTGGTGGACAGGTCGTCGTAACTCCATCTTAATCTTCGATAGAGTTGTCGGTCTACACGGGGATGTGTATCAGGAAAAGAATGATCTGCGCTCCTCATCATAGACAAACAAGAATTCCATTCCTCTACTACTGCTGCCTTGTCTCTCATTGCTGCGCCCACTACGGTTATGGCCAACGGCAAACCGTCGCACTCGTCCGACACTTCTCTGGCACACTCCTTCAAATCCTCTGGAACAGGACCACTTCTGAAAGCTACTTTCTCAAACAATGTCCACCCATCCTCAGTGGACAAGGGTTTCACTTCTATGGATTTGTCTGCCTCTGCTAACGCTAAATCTCTGCTGCGTGTAGATAATACTACTCTGCTACCTTTGTCAGCCCCAAATGCAACACCTAATTCTTGTTGCAGATCCAATGGATGCCACATGTCGTCTAACATCAAAAGAAATTTCTTCTTAATGAGACTTGCAGACAACATCGCCTTCAGGGTATCAGTGTCTTGATCAGAAATGCTGGCAAGGTCTAATTTGAGCGCCGTTGCAATATGACGCTGCAATACCCAAATTTTGTAGTCTTGAGAGACCGTGACCCAAATCACGACTTGAAACTTGAAAGTCGTCCCTCGCCTTGTAGAAGTTGTGCACGGATTTGAGCAAAGTGGTCTTTCCCACCCCGGCCATGCCGTACACGCCAATTTTGCGAACTTGTGAAGCTTCCGTTAGCCATGTCTGCAACTGCGCCTCTGCAGATTGAATGTCCATCCCTACAATACCCCATTCTGGCTGGGGTTGCAGTAACTCCTTTGGCTGCAGTTGTGCTGAGGATGAGGCAACTTGCTGAGCGTTTGCAAATATTGAAAAGAGAGTTTGAAGCTCTCGACGGAGCTCATCAAATCTCGAATTCCACTCTCTAATCTGTCTCGAGATGCTGGGCTTGCAGAAGATGCAATTCACACACCGTTGCCGCAGGTGGGACCTATCGATGAGGCTTCTCGCCTGTCCAATCTCACCAAGCGCCCTCTCCAAACATTGTCGGATGGACTCGGGCGGTGTCCTCTGCTGATATTGGAAGCTATTCCAAATATCTTGTAAAAGAAGCTTCATACTTTCCAACTTAGCTCGCAGAACCCCACGGTTTCGATCTAGGTGAATAACATCATCTATTTGTTGAATGAGTCGAGCCACAATCAGCTTGTTAATGGCGTCTGCTGCAACGGAGGTTCCAATCTGGTCCATGGCGATGGTTGACGCAGAGAATGTGCTGAAATATGAAAAAGGGTAAGCGAAGAGGACTGGGAGATTGAAGCAGAGAATATATTTTGTATACAAAAAGGGTTGGCTAAGAGAATCTGTGAGGCAGAGGGAAATATCAGAGAGATGGATTGGAAGCAGATAGAGGTAGCGAAATCAATATAGGCAAACGGGATTCGATGGCAGGTCGTGTCTGTGTGTAATGGTATGGTATTGTATCTTGATTTTCAGAAAAAAAGAAAAAGGTAAAGTAAAAGGCAAGGCGTACAGGCGGCATCTTCTTTTCGTTGAGGATGCCCTTCGTTGAGGATGCCCCACCAAGGAGGATTATTTGCAATATAGGATTGTGACTAAACAAAAATGGGTCCTCCCATCTTGAAACTTTAGTGACAACGTCACATCAGTAGAAGGCAATGTCCATCAATGTGGGCACTATTCATAATGGAGGGGCCGTGATTAAGAACCTTAAAAAATTGTAATTTAAAGAGGTTATAATTTTATTTGGAAAATAATGGAAATTTTGATAAGATTTTGAAAATTTTAGTAAAAATTTTTAAAAATTTAAGTTATAATTGTTAAATTTCAAAGTTTTGAATATTCAAGAGTTTTTAATTTTAATAGTGCTGAATCTATTTTTATCATAAAAAAATTATTTAAATACTATCAAAATGAAAATTTTTAATTTTTTTTCACCTATTTATTTATCTAAATAAAATCAAATTATCTATCTAAATAATCATCCCATACCATAATTACAAATAAAAATGTGAAATAGTAAAATAGGTCTTCACATACCATAATTACATTTAAAAATGTGAAATAGTAAATAGGTCTTCACATACCATAATTATATTATAATGATGAAAATGTGAAATTGTAAAATAGGTCCTCCCATACCATAATTATAATTGTAAAATAGGTCCTCCCATACCATAATTACATTATAATGATGAAAGTGTGAAAATCCATGTGAGGGAGGGAACTTCTAGAAGCGGGGTTAAGTGTTTTATCAAACTAATAAATAAAAAAATGTGTGACATCTTGAAATTTTAATGAGAACATCACATCAGTAAAAGGAAAGGCTCACGGAACATTATTTGCAATTTGGCCCTCCCATCAGTAAAAGGTGAGCTGTATGTCACATTTTCTTTTTGTTGATGATGTCCTACCAATAATGCAGGGGCTGTGATTAAAAATGTTATAATTTGATTGGAAAAATAATGAAAATTTTAGTAAAAATTTTAGAAATTTAAATTTAAATTATTAAGTTTCTAGCTTTTGAGTACTCCATAATTTTTAATGAAAACTCCCAAATTTATTTATTTTTTAATATTTTCACCAAATTCCATACTATCTCAATGAAATTCTAAAATGGATCCTCCCATCCCGTAATTACATTGTAATGATGAAAATGTGAAAATCCATGTGAAAGAGGGAACTTGAAACTTCTAGTTTCAATAAGTGGGGTTAAAGTGTTTTATCAGATAAATAAAAAATATATTCTCTAACAACTTCACACCACAAGTTATACCTTTGAACTCTTTCTCCGTAGAATATTGGTTTTCGAAAATAAAGTGAATTATTTTTAATCAAATTTTAATAAATCTATTTAGAAATAAATTATAATTTATATATATAAATTATAATTGAGTTATATATATATATAAAAGTAAGAGGTTTTAATATAAGAAAACAAATAAAATATTTAACAGGCTTTAAAAGCATATTTATATTTATGTTTTGTTTAATGAATAAAGAAAATAATATTTTTATAAATTTAATGATAGTTTTTATATATTTATTTTATTATAAATAAGGATGATTGCGGATTTAATTATTAATGTCTATTAAGATCAATATGATTTATCAGATTTTAAGAGAGTTAGAGATTAACTGAGATTTTTAATTAAAAAAAATTATGATCGAAAAGAAGGGAGAGAAGTGTTCCTAGATCACTATAGTTTTGTTGATTTAACAAAGCAAAAAAGATGTTACTATGGCAAAGATTTTGAAAATTAGAATGGATGTGAGTAAGAGTTGCGCAATCCAAGAGAAAGTGTTATTCATCTTCAACCCTCTTAGTATCGCAAAGGTGACAGACACTTTCGTCCCAAGAAGTTTTGGGAATTGACCAATATTCGGTTTCACTTTGAAGCTCGTGAGAATTAGTTCTTATCCTAGCAATGCCCGTTTTCTTCTTAGCACTGATAGATAATTCTGGTTTTCAATATTGGAGTTGTTCACCTCCTTAAAATACCTTAGATTCATTTTTCCTCCTAACACCTTATCGTCTCATAACTTATCCTTAAATTTGGAAGTAATAATATTTTTGATATTACCCTTATTCTTCAAGCTAATCTCCTCCTTTAGACATCCTTATGCCAACCTCACTTGAGTCAAAGGTCAGGGTTTTCGCTAGAGTTAGAAGCAAGTTTAGGGAACCTCTTGGCTTCCATGTTGTAAAGCTTGTTAATGGCATCCGCTACAACTCAGGTTCCAAGAGGTAGGAACATTAATATAGGCAAACAAGGAATATATGATTTGTAATGTTTGTGTGTAATGAAATGACATTATATCTTGAATTTCAAAATAAAGAAAAAGACAAAGTAAAAAGCATTTTTTTTAGGATACCCCACCAAGGAGCATTATTCATAATGTAAAACTTTGACTAAACAAAAATGCTTCCTCCGATACAATAATTACATTGGAATAATAAAAGTAACATCTTAAAAGAATGAAAACCCATGTGAAGTAGGTAACTATATATATAGAGTAAATTGTTTTATCACATATAAAAATATTCTTTTAACATTTTAATATTACAAATTAAACTATTTTGATATATTGATATATTTGATACATTTTAATATTATTTTATTCTGTGTATTGATATATTTTATTTATAACTCACAATGATTTTCTTTTATTATTGTAAATATTTTTAAATGCAGTATATTAATTTATATATTTTATTTATAACTCACATTGATTTTCTTTTACTATTGTTAATATTATTAAATATAGTATATTAATTTAAATTAAAAATTGAATAACTTACACATCTCTCATCTTATTAGAAAGTAATAGAATTTTTTAATTTTCAGTTACTTTCCTATTTAAACATTTCAATATTTATTATTATTATTTACGCACATAAGTTTTTCAAATTTTTTTGTTTTTATATATATGCATTTATATGAAGTTGATGTTGAAATAATTTAGTTAACATGGATATTCAAATAGTTTATATAATTCCTACATTGAATTATTTTTAAGAAGTATAATAACCATACATCTTTCTCATACTAAAAAGTGAAAATATACAGTTGTTTCTTTAAAGTTGGTAGAAAATTAAGTTACTTTACATGAGCATTGAATTTTTTTATTTATAGTAAAGAATGAGAATGAAATATTTTTATCACATCTCTTTCATACTAAGTTATAATAGTTTTATTTAAAATTATCTAAACATATATATTTATTTTTGTTTTTTTAATATAAACAATATTTTTTTATTTAGAAAATATTATATTTTTATTTTTTTTTAAATATATGTCAATACAAAATTCAACACAAAAAGAATCACCCATCTCACTCATTATATACTTTTTATATAAATATTTACTTACTCATAACATTAAACATTG
Organism: Pinus tabuliformis; assembly: GCA_031772625.1. Classification (NCBI taxonomy): domain Eukaryota; kingdom Viridiplantae; phylum Streptophyta; class Pinopsida; order Pinales; family Pinaceae; genus Pinus; species Pinus tabuliformis. The sequence goes on from CM062819.1 coordinate 401,414,087, forward strand.
TAATTTTTTAATATCATTAATTACAATATTCACTTTTCAAATAAACATAATATTATGATATGTTAAATTTATATTCAAAATTTCTAGTTTTTTTTAGTTGATGTAATTTCTTTTAATGTAAAGGTTAATAGTTATATCTAATTTAACATTTAATAGGATAAAACAATTTTTTTAAGTTCTGTCGGACTACATCTTCAGCATGTTGAATATATCACCCCGATCGTGCTGGGAATTGAACAGGTGACTTCACATCAAGAAGTGCCTTAATAGAACACCTGATCACCGTGTATCCAAGACCCTCCCGAATTAATAAAATAAAATATTAATACTACTCTTTATAATATTTACTTTTAAATTTTATTGTCATATATATATATATATATATATATATATATATATATATATATATATATATATATATATATATATAATTTTTGCAATTCATATCATCAATATTATATATTAACACATTTATTTTATTTAAGCTATATAAAATATTTTGAAATACAATTCATTACCGTCTTTTTTATATTGAATTTCATTATTTTTACTAAGGACTTTAGATTTATATTAATTCTGATCAAGCATTGAGAGGTATGAAATCTCTTTTTACTCTAAAAGATGTTTGTGCCATAAGAAATTTGATCCCTCTCGGGGCTTGGTAAATACGAAGTCAAGATAAATCTAAGTTGGTTTGATAATTTATAATTATAATTATTTTATTTTTATTTTTATGTAATTTAATTGAATCAAAATTATTGATTATCTATTATTTATTTATTTATTTTTATTTTTATTTTTTTTAATGTAATTTGACCAAGTTAAAATGTTTAACAAGGCAAGACAAGACATGACATTACACCATCTCTTCTATGCTAGGCTAAAGAGCATATCTCTGTGTAATTATTTTAATTTTTAAGAAATACTAATAAATACTATTATCCACTAAAATATATTTTGATATACCACTTCCCATAAAATATATATAAAAAACTTATATAGTCAATCTTACTTTTTGTCTAAGTTATTATATATGTAATACAATAATTCAATTTTATATTTTAATGTGTGGAGGACCACCTTCCACAAACATCTTATAAAGCGTTATGTGGATAAATTTGTTGGAAGCTAGAATAATATTGAGACAAGAGTGAATCAATATTGTGTAAATTTTAAACAATTATTTAGCCAGTAAAAAACATTTAACAATGCATCATTCACATAAAGAATTGGACACAAGATGTTTATGAGGAAACCCATATAGGAGAAAGCCACAAATATTCTTTTAGTTTTACTGTAAATGCAAGCACCGACTTCAACTTACATCAAGTTATGTAGGCACCAACCTACAAAAGGCTCCAACCCTCTTTTCTTTGCAAGCACTCACTTGTTGGAAGCACCAACTCCCACAATTTGCAAGCACCGACCTATTGATATTTTTAGAAACCTAGCTAAAGTGACTTCAATCCCTTGATAGACAATTTTAGTATTAGTTCTACCCAACTTATCTAATATTTTCTTTGCAACATCGTCTATCTCCTTAATTCTTTGTAGTTTTCTTGTACGCAATAACTTCATATCTCACCCAATCTCCAAGTTCAGCCTATGCTCATCTCTTTACTACACAATCTATCTCTTACTTGCTTCATATTTATTACATTTAGTGGTTTCAACCTCTACTCAGTCCTCTCATGCCCACTGTCTCTCTTTCTGTCTTTATTTTTCATCAATCACTTATCCAATCAGAAACTCGACTTATATAATATGCAGCTTCACTCCCTCTCATGAATAACTGTAATTTCTATTGTCTCCAACAACCTTTTATTCTTCTAAATCATGACAACGCAAGAAGTTTTTCATTCCCGTTATTTAAATTTTGCAAATATCTCATATTTTTGGCTTTTTCATATTTGGTGTCCCTTGGCCTTCAGCTGAATTAGGCATCTGAAACACCAAACACCAAATTTGTTAAATATCCACCAACTTCTAAATCGCGCCTAGTGATCATATCATAACCGACAACAAAGAAGTCACATTAGCCCCCCCTCCACCCCCCCGACTATCTAAACTTTAACAAGAGGGGGAATTTGATTTTTGTATTATGTGTAGTTAAATATCCATTGTTTTTCAAAAGAATGCCCTCTGATCATGTGATCCAATCAAAATTGAAGTCACTTCGAGGCCCCCAAACTATCCAAACTTTAACAAAGGGGGGTCTAATTTCTTTTGTCTTATACAGTTTATTGTCATGCAATATGGCACCACATGAGGTTAATTGAGCCCACTGAATGAAAGTGTCGTTATGCACCAATGGCTTATGGATTAGGGGCCATGCCATGTCCACATCATTACCATGTTACTATCTTCCACTTGTCATGCCATTCACTGCCCTGTCACTACCACCTGTCATCAATGTCACACTGTTGTTGAATCCATCGCTCCCAATATTGTCCATAACTTCACGTATGTTCTGTATCTGATGTTAGTATAGGATGTTGGATCAACTCCTTCTCCACCATTGGGTCTATTTTATGTCGAACTATACATTAACCTCTGCACATGTCTCCATCTGATGTTGATCTGCGCCATCAGATCAGTTCATTCTTTGTTGTCAGATCTATCATATGTTAGACTGCAAATTAACCTCCATGCATGCCTACATCCAATGTTGATCTGGGTCATCGGATCAAGTCTTTCTTCATCATTATATATATCATGTGAATACCCACACAGTATCCTATGTGCAGGTTTTGCACCCAATTCAAATTAAGGCCATTGATCTTGCATTGTCATCATCCTAGTTTAGTTTCCATGTCATCTATGCCAACCAACCAAGACATGCCATGTATCCAGGATCGTATTACACCTACCACGTGTCATTTACCATGTGTCCATTTGGCCACCCAAAACTATTGAAAATGGGTGCCACATGTCACTACCTCTGGTTGCGACATCATCGCTCTACCACCTGTTTGCCATGTCGTTGTCACTTATCATCCACATGGATCCACATCACATTGGATACCAAATAGAGTGAATTTTATACGTTAATTACCACACATGTGTGAGCTCAGTATCGATATAGGTTGTAGGATATGAGCAATCCCAATCATTGAATCCATCTTCCATAAACTTTGGACATGTTGTGCACATTATGTGAATTTGAACCATTGGATTGAAAATTTCTTCGTCGTTGGATCCAATGTTCGCATACCCACATTATATCCTCTACCACATCATCTCTGTTAAGTCACCTTGCCATGTCATTTGGGGTTGACATGTGATTTGGCGCTAGGAAATCTAGTATCTAACTTCATTTGCTATGTGTTATTTGGTGCGCCTTCCACACCCCAGATGCTCAGATAAGCATTGAGATCTTGGATCAATTCAGTTATCTACCCATCCAACCTGTCAAACAATATTTGCCCAGCTCAACCTCCTGAATGGCTAGATATCGAGTGGCCATTTGGAACCATGACTCGTCGAAACCATGCCTAGACTGCATCACTTCAAACTCATATTTTCCTTCACTCTTGAAGAGTTAAACTAAATTCCATATACCACTGGAAATTTATCTAGAGGGATATCTAAACAAGCACTTTTCATGTGCTTTTGAGAAAGTTACTAGTAGACAAAATGCCTTCAAATAAAGGTTACTCAACAAACAACCAAGTCATTATAAGATTAGCACATTGTTAATAGAAACAATCAAGACATCAATAACATCATACATGAAAACTCAACAAGCTCCCCGTGCACTTGACATCACTTGACATCAATGAGTAGACTCGACATCAATGACAACAACTGCCAATATACTAAACAAACCCTTAATTTTATTTTACCTAACATTTTAATCCTTAAATGAAAGGTACCTTAAATCATGAAACATGTGTATACTATAGCTTTTAACTTCTCACATCTATTTCACTTCATATTGCACCATTATTGTCACTGAAATACAATGTTTCTTGTATAGATGGTTCCACTTTATTACAAATTTTTTTATTTGTGTGACACTAAAAGAATTTATAAACAAATTAAGGGTTTTAGAGATTTAAGATGGAAATTATTTGGGGAATCAAATTATTTCAATTTAGCTTTATAAAAATATGGTGATAACATCTTATTATTGAGCAAATCATCCTTTCATCCAACAATAGGACCACCAATCTTAAACTTCACTTTTATATATATATATATATATATATATATATATATAATATCTTCTTTGGTATAAAAAATATGACTTTTAATTAAAAATTTAAATTTTTTAAGTTTGATTTTTTAAATATTTTAATTAATATTATTGAATTTCTTATTATAATAAATTTATTGATTTTTTTTAAGTTTAAGATGTATAACTATTTAAAAAAATTCAATATTGGTATTTAAGTATGGAGTTGTCTTCAATGCGATTTTTTGGACTTTTCGGTGCTGAATCTGACGGAAAAATCTTAATTTGTGTTATTTAAACTGGTTTTTTGACTGTATGTATGGATTCAACACCCTAAAAAACCCCTAGGGCAGTTCAATTGTGCAACGATTACCCATCAAACTTGTGATTTCTCTAAATTCCTGCCGGATTTTAGAGAAATTAGACCAGAAAAAACCCACTAAAAAACTTCTAAAAAGTCTCACTAAAAACACCTCGCCTAAGTATTAGATATTATTTTTATTCATTAAATAAAACTCATTTCATGATATTCTTTTTTCTTTTAATAAATAAAAAGGATCCTCTCACCTGTTTACAATCACCCTCCCTCAAAGTAGTCTCATTTGCTATCATTGCCCTCTGAAAACTCAATTTTATCAAAAATATTTTGAAAATTAAATCTAATATTTTTATAAATATTTTAGTCTTACCAATTGAGTTCAACAAATGAAGAAGGTTATTTTTTCACTCAAAGGTATAGTATTGTATCTTGAATTTCAGAATAAAGAAAAAAGTAAAGTAAAAGGCAAGGCATATGCGGCATTTTCTTTTCCTTTTCCTTGAGGATGCCCCATCAAAGAGCATTATTCGTAAATGTAGGATTGTGACTAAACGAAGATATCTTGAAATTTGAGTGACGTTATGGGTCCTCCCATCTTCAAATTTTAATAATAACGTCACTTCAGTAAAAAGCAAGGTGTACAGGCGGCATTTTCTTTCCTTGAGGATGCCCACCAAGGAGCATTATTTTCACTATAAGATTGTGACTAAACAAAAATGGGTCCTCCCATGTGACAACGTCACATCGCTAAAAGACAACCCGTATGCCGACATTTTTTTGGGTCGAATGATGTCCCACCAACGCACATGCCATTATATTGTGACTAAACAAAAATGGTCCTCCCATGTGACAACGTCACATCGGTAAAAGGAAAGCCGTATGCCGACAATTTTTTTTTTGTCGATGATGTCCCACCAACGCACATTATTCATAATGCAGAGGCTGCAATTTAAAAATGTTATATTTTGATTTTGGGAAATCATAGAAATTTTAATAAAATTTTGAAAATTTTAGCAGGAATTTTTAGAAATTTACATTGTAATTGTCAAATACTTTTGAATACGCTAAATCTATTTTTATCACGCAAAAAAAATAATTCAAAACTCTCAAAATTAATTACATCCCATAATTACATTGTAATGATGAAAATGTAAAAATCCATGTGAAGGAGGGAATTGAAACTTCTAGAGGTGGGGTTAAAGTGTTTTATCAAATAAATAAAAAATATATTATCTAACAACTTCACACCACAAGTTATACCTTTAAACTTTTTCAACATAGAATATTGGTTTTCGAAAATAAAGTTAATTCTTTTAATCAAATTTTATATATAAAAGAGTATAAGAAAATAAATAAAATATTTAACATTGCTTTAAAAGTATATTTATATCTATGTTTTGTTTAATAAATAAAGAAAATAATATTTTTTTAAATCAAGAAAGAAATATTATATTATTATTTATTTAGAATAATGTTAATTTTATAGTTATAAATTAAATTTAACAAATTATTTTCATAAATTTAATGAAATTTTTTATATAAACAATGAAATTTTTTTATATTTATTTTATCATAAATAAAGATGATTATGATTTTAATGATTAATGTTCACTAAGATCTATATCGTTTATCAGATCTTAAGAGAGTTAGAGATTAATTGAGATCTTTTAACAAATTTTTTCTATGATAAAAAAGAAACGAGAGAAGTGTTCCTAGATCACCATAGTTTTGTTGATTTAACAAAGAAAAAGGATGATATTGTGGCAAAGATTTTGAAAATTAGAATGGATGTGAGTAAGAGTTGGGCAATCCAGGAGAAAGTGTTTTTCATCTTCAACCCTCTTAGTATCGTAAAGGTGACAGACTCTTTCGCCCCAAGAAGTTTTGGGAATTGACCAATGTTCGGTTTCATTTTGAAGGTCATGAGAATTAGCTCTTATCCTGGCAATGCCCATTTTCTTCTTAGCACTGATAGATAATTCTGGTTTTCAATATTGGAGTTGATCACCAACTTATAATACCTTAGCTTCCTTTTTCCTCCTAACTCCTTATCGCCTCATAACTTATCCTTAAATTTGGAAGTAATAATATTTTTGATATTACCCTTATTCTTCAAGATGATCTCCTCCTTTACCCCCCAATGGTCACAGCCAAGACTAGACATCCTTATGCCAACCTCACTTGAGCCGAAGGTCAGGGTTTTCACTAGAGTTAAAAGCAAGCTTAAGGATCCTCTTGGCTTCCATGTTGTAAAGCTTATTAATGGCATCCACTGCAACTGAGGTCCCAATCTGGTCCATAATGTTAGTCGACACAAAGAATGTAACGAAATATGAAAAAGGGTGAGAGAAGATCACTGTGTGATTGAAACTGAGAATATGATGAATATGAAAACGATTGCTAAGAGAACTTGTGAGCGAGAGGGAAATACTAAAGAGATGGATTAAAAACCAAAAAAAATAAAAACAATAATATCGGCAAACAAGGATAGATAGCATGTAATGTTTATATGTATTGAAATGATATTATATCTTAAATTTCAAAATAAAGAAAAAGACAAAATAAAAAGCATTTTTTTTTTAAGATACCCCACCGAAGAACATTATTCATAATGTAAAACTGTGACTAAACAAAAATAGGTCCTCCCATACAATAAAATTACATTGGAATAATAAAAATAACATCTTAAAAAATGAAAACCCATGTGAAGTAGGTAACTATACGTAGAGTCAATTGTTTTATCACATTAAAAAAATATTCTTTAACATTTTAATATTACAAATTATACTATTTTGAAATTCATCCATTTTTAAAAATAAGAAAACATAAAAAAACTGGGTGGATTTTACAAGTATAATGTGTGATATAAAGATACTATAGAATATTTGTATTTATTTCCTAGAACAGTTAACCCTGCACTTGTTCTCAAATGAAAAGAGTCTTAATAAAATTTTCCAACCATTAAAAAACTTGAGTGGATTTTACAAGTATAGTGGATTTTACAAGTATAATATGTGATATAAAGATTATATATATATATATATATATATATATATATATATATATATATATATATATATATATATCTTTAAACCGTTAACGCCACACTTGTTTTGAAAAGAATACTCGGTTTCAAAAATAATGTCATTTTTTTAATCAAATTTTATTACATCTATTTATTCATGAATCACAATTAAGTTATATATATTTTCCATCCATATTTTGTTTGATAAATAAAGAAAATATTTTTTAAGATGAAAAAATTACAATGTTAATTTATTCTTATAAAATGAATTAATTAATTATTTTATATAAATATTAATTTTATTATAAATAATAATTAAGTTATAAAAAAAAATTATAATGGATTTTCACTATACAAGAAAATAAACTAATAAATTATGGATTTAGAATTATTTTAATGATAAAAATGAAAGAATTAACCAAAAAAACAATGTAAAAATAAAGAATAAATATAGTCTAAATAAAGAATAAAACAAATTGTTCACAGGTAGTAGCACAATTGGCAAAAAACATATTGGCAAGTCCTTGTGTATCCAAGTGATTAGAAGTACAATCGCCTCAGACATGTCTCACTAGCCAAACTTAAAGAAAAAGAAAAAAAATGAATTGTGGAAACAACGAATGGAAACTTATCTAACATTTGGTTTGGTATTTGCATCACATGCTTGATTTCATCACAATTTCCAATACCCAATAAACAAGCATGTTGTTTTATGTGGTTAGTTGAGAGTAAAAATCATTACTCATATTCAATATGCTGAGGACATTCTTAGAGGAGCATTAACAACATTTGATGGAATATTGAAAGATATTTTAAATGATTATTTTGAGGTTTTATGGGGTTTGATAAACAAGTATAAGTGTAAATATTGGTGGAATACCTCTTTAATGACATTAAAAAACATGAATTATCTCTTGGAATACAAGAAGAAGCCTCAATGAAATGCATTGCAATATCTAGGCGTCCATATCCCTAAAATTCATTCACTGTTGTGGACTAAAATTTTGTTTTACATATTCTTTCACAAAGCATCTAAGGGAAATGGAGAATTAGCAAGGGACGGAGGGGGGTTGTTGTCCATCACCTTAAAGGAAGCATATCAATTGAATATTCTAGAGGGATGGGTACTGCTAGAAACTATGAGTCAAAGACTCTAGCAATGTTCAAAGGGTTAACCATCCTAGAAATAAATAAATTTACATAGTCACAGTAATTGACAACTTCATGATCATTATGAGGGAACTTCACCAATTAAAGCTTCCTTCCAACCTTCAACTCTCTAGACTTTGTCAACTAGTGCTAGTGGTGGAAGAGGACTTTGATTGCTTAGCATTTCTCCATGTCTACAACAACCTCAACATGGAGGTAAGTTACCAAGCTAACGAAGGAACCCAATTAATAGAAGTAATGGTCAAAAAATGTACGGGGTTATAATTAGCACCTTCACATGATTCCTCACAATGAATGCATTAATGCAAGAAGTTATGGCTATTGAGACATGTCACATTACATGCATACAAGTGAGAAAAATAATCATCCATACCTACCATGCCTCATTCATCTCCTTTTCTTTCAAAGAGGCCAATCTATCAACAATATGATGTCGAAAAAAGGCTCTTGCATGTGAGATGAACTAATAGCTTGGGGGATTAATGCTAAAATGGAATGCTCTAAAAACATTATGCATTTGAAGGAGAAAATGATAGCTCCTCAACCAGCTTTGTTTGTAGCTTATTTGGTTATTCTTCATCATTGAGTGTGCATTATCATTGTATGAATCAGTGTTGCCTCCTATATGACCTAAAAGACCTCAATATCATAATTCAAGATGAAATGCACAATGAAATTGTGAGATTTAACCCAGTTATTGATCTAAACTTAAACAGGAACTCAACAAATTACAAATATAACCATAAATACAAAGATGTAGCAGAAATAACACTTCATTTCATTGATATCAAACACCGAAATATGCTTACAAACATAATGGAAATAAACTAGCTTGGGCGATGGTAGCTTATCTCTGAAAAGAGATGTGGTGGCTACATGCCTTTGAACTATGTTACAATGAGGCTCAAGGGCCTATTTATTATTGAACAACAAGGGAAAACCCTAAACAACCAAACCATAACCCCAGGATATGGAACACCAAGAGGTTGTGGGCCCTGTTGGGGTTAGTTGGGAAGCCAACTTCTCGAGGTTGTAACTTGGCCATGTTATCTTCATTTGGCGCATACGATACCTTGTTGGAAATATCTCTTCAAGTACTACAGGATTTCTAGCAGGCTCTTTCCTATGGCTACAGGGTTGCTACGGGCCTAAAAAAAATGTCGTTTAGGGGGTCAAAACTACTCCGGAAGTTCACGACTTGAAAAAATGCTAAAAATAGTAAATGCTGCAATAAACAAGGAAACATATGAAACCGACTAGAGGTCTAGGTCGAATACGTGAGTGGCCACCAATATCCATCCAGATCAGTCCTCCCTCCTTAGGAAGCAATGGTCCCCATTGTGTGTAGAGCCTCCATAAGGTGAGGAAATTTTTGTTGAACCTGGTCCCTGGTGAACCACTTGCCATGGTGAAGGAGTTAGCATGCTTTGAAAAATCGATATAGATGGAGCATTTTTTGGTGAGTTTTCTTGATCTGTGTGTCCATGATCTGATCAGTTGTGGCATGTTCCATGCATTTTGGGTTTAGCTCAGTTGGTGTGAGTTGTTCTGCAATGTTGGATGTGTCTAGCAATGGTGGAAAGTATGGTCGAAGGTGGCCTACATTAAACAATGGGTACTGACCAAGGAGCGGTGGAATGTTGAGCTCGAAGGCATTGTCCCCTATAGCCTTGGTGATGGTGTATGGTCCATATAAAGCAAGTGAAGCTTGCGGTGGGGTCCAGCGAAGCACTCCTTCTGCAAATGTAGCCAAACTTTGTCGCCCACCTAGAACTTATATGACACCCGATGCTAATCATGGCGCTACTTGTACTTGGCATTGGCTTTGTCCAATATATCATGGACTTGTTGGTGGATGTGTTGAATGCGCTCAATGAAGTTGTTAGCCCTTTCGGCTTCGGACAAGACTTGAGCTGAATCTAACTGAGTAGTTGCAAAAGGTATGGCCACATTAATGGGACATAATGGCTAAAATCCCAGACCTACCTTAAAGGGGTTGTGGTTCATTAAGCTATGGAGAGCTCTATTGTAGTTGTGTTGGACATAGGAGGGGCTTTCATCCCATGTGCGTGGATTCTTCAAGTTGTACATGCATAGGATGTGTACAATCATCATGTTGCATACTTTTGTTTGGCCATCAGTTTGGGGGTGGAAATTCATGGACTTAGTAAGTTTGGTATCCAACATTGACTAGATACTTGACCAAAATGTACTTAGGAATATGCTATCCCAATCTAACACAATGGACTGTGGGATCCCAAAGTGTACCCACACTCACTCAAAGAAGATATTAGAAGTGGGCTTTGTTGTGATACTATTCTTGCAGACCACCATAATGATCGTGTTAGAGAATCTGTTGATGACCACAAAAACACAATCATTTTCATGCTTAGTAGAAGGAAGGCATGACATGTAATCCACGGATATGGATTCCCAAGGTTGACTAGGAGTAGGCAGAGGAGTATATAGGCCTTGTTTCTTGATGGTTGGTTTGGGAATGGTGCATGCAGTGCAGGATCTAATGGATTTCCAAACATCGAGACGAAGATTTAGCCAATATAAATACTTTTTTAGTATTACCATTGTTTTCTCTACTCCGAAATATCTAACGACCCGACTGTAGTGCGCCTCCCAAATCATGTTGGCAGTCTCACTTGAAGGAACACGAGTGTGTCCTAGGTGACATAACAGTGCATCCTAGGGGTGAAAATTTGGAACTTGCTTACCTTCCAGGAGTGTTCGTTATGTGTTGTCGTTCTGAATCGATCTTGTAAATATGCGGCCTCCCCAAAATCTTGTGCCCACAGGAGTCGAGCACAGTGATCAGCACCATGGCAGGTGGTCGGCTGAAGCAGTCTGTAACATTATTGGTGTTTCCCTTCTTATACTTAATGTTCAAATGGAAGTGTTGCAGTTATGTGGACCATTTCTGATGGTGATCATTATGCAACTTCCCTTGTGTCTTTATGAACTACAAGGTTCGGTGGTATGTGTGGATGATTGTTTCCTTCCCCATAATGTAATGCTTCCATTAATGGTGGGACTGCATAATGGAATACATTTATTTGTCATAGGTGGGATACTTTCAGGCTGTGTTTGAAAGTGTCTCACGGTGGTAAGCCACTGGATGCCCCTACTGAGTAAGAATTGCACCAATAGCATAGTCAGAGGCATCTATCTCAATCTCAAATGGTTGTTGCAGGCCTGGTAATGTGAGAACTGGTGCAGAGTAGAGGTAATGCTTTAACTCAACAAATTCCTTCTATTGGGTTCAGGACCAAAAGAACTTTTCTTTTGCTTCGCCCTTGGTGACTTGACTTAAAGGCCAAGTGATATGAGAGAACCCCAACATGAACCCGAGGTAGAAATTGGTAAGACCCAAAAAGATAAAGAGCTTTGTTTTGGTTGGAGCTAACTAATCCCAAATGACTTGTATCTTGGCTAGGTCCACATGCACACCCTGCTCATCAATAATGTACACCAGATATTGAACCTGAGTCATGCCAAAAGTGCATTTCTCCAAATTGGCACACAACTTTTGTTTTCGCAAGGTTTGGAGGACTTGTCGAATATGGTGGAGGTGATCTTCCCAACTCTTGTTGAAGATTAAGATGTCATCTAAATACACCACCATGAATGCATTGGTGAAGGGTCACAATATGTCATCCATCAATCTCATGAAGGTTGCGGGGCCATTTGTCAACCTGAAATGCATGACCAACCATTCGAAAAGGCCCTCCTTGGATTTGAAGGCAGTCTTCCACACATCCTAGGGTTCGATAGGCACCTAATGATAACTTGACTTCCAGTCAATCTTGCTGAAATATTTGGCCCCCTTGAGCTGGTAAATAAGGTCATCAATCTGTGGGATTGAGTACCTATTCTGGACAATGATCTTTTTGAGCTCCCGATAGTCAATATAGAGTCTACAAGTCTCGTCCTTCTTTTGTACCAATACAATTAGGCTCCCACAAGGTGATGATCTTGGCCTGATGTGCCCTTTCTGCAACAACTCCTGAATCTGCCTCTTGATCTCATCATTCTCTAGAATAGTGCGTTGATAGATTAGTCCATTGGGTAGCAGCGTGCCCGATGATCTGAAATGAAGCAGATTAGTAATGCTGTGCTAATTCCCCATTCAGAATAAAACCCATGATTCTTATCATTTTATTATCAAATTCTTAAGGATTCACCATGTTTTCTTAATTAACTGATTCCCATGAGAGTTTCTTATGTAAATGTTATAAACAATTTAAAATAAAAAATATGCTGAAAAACAACAAAATAACAACAAAGAACATCAAAATACAACACACAACACAAAGATTTGATGAGGAGTTCACCCCTCCTGGGCTACGTCTCCTTGGTCCAGCTTCCAATGCTTTGGCCTCTCTATTATGCTCAAAATTACAACAAAAGTGTGTTTACAACACTCAAATGCCTCTAAAACCTATCTCAATGAGTTCAAAATACTAAAAAATGGTTATCTAACCTCTTTTTGCATCCAATTTGGATAAGAACTGAAGAAGTTATGATTTATCCTAGTTCTCCCACTCTTTGTTCCACAAATTTCTCCAAAACTGACATAATCCCACAAATTAGCTCCAAAATCTGCTAACTGAGTGAGAACTTGGCTACGACGCAGCCCATAACCTGTCGATCATATCGCAAATTGCAATTGGCATAAAAACCCGAAGGATGGTCTTGTAAACAAAGTGGCAATTATGCGATGCGATATTGGCAGACCAGACGGGAACTTAAATTGTAGCCCATAAATGTATCGCATTCGAGAACTTATTGCTCATCGCAATTGGCGGAGAACTGGGGTCTTAAAGTCTACAACCTTGTTTTTCCTGCGATATGTGATATCACATCACAACCCAACCTATCAGGAGCCGATTTCTGTAATGCCTTTCCACCTGCGACTACGATTAGCGAAATGTGGGGGCCACTGGCAGCCTGCCACTTGGCGCCTCCTCATTCGTTGAATATCTTGCCACATCATCCCAATCCTGCCATGTAGACAAGTCAAACTTGAACTTTGACTTGCTCTAACTTTTGTAGATGAGCTTGGATTTGAGTGTCATTCACACCGTTGGATTCCGAATGATGAAATATTCGATCTGAAGCTGAGTTTAACAAGATTATGATGCTTTTATTTTTTAGCATAAACTTGAGCACCTAATCACTCCACCCACTGGAAGCCTTTTGGACCCCAAAATATTATATTCAGTTATTGAACAGATGTGGGTAATGTTCCGTCACCTTCCCCTCTTCAATCCATTTGGTCTTTGATGGATTTGTACCTTTGAGACCCACTCGAAGATAATCAAAATTTCCCCTTTTTGATGACATCGTTCTTCTGTCAAGTATGGTGTCCTGCTGAAGCTCATCAAGAAATTCTGGAGAAAAATATTCAATTGATGGAATCTGTACACTTTCTCCATGATCTTCAATCAAAGGAGGCTCATACAATCTCGAATTTTCAACATTAACAACGAAATAAATTTACATATATAAAGGCAAATCAAGCTTGAAAGCATTATTACCAATCTTTTCCAAAATTTGAAATGGACCATAACGAATTGGTTTTAGCTTTTTACCTTCATCTTGAAGCCTTTCCATGCTAATGTATAGCCAAACTTCATCACTTACTTGAAACTGATGATCCACATGATGCTTATCATGCCTTGCCTTATACTTGCCTTGACTCTTTTCTAGTTGTTCTTGAACTATTTGGTGAATCAACTGAATTTTCTCAATGAATTTCTTTGCTTTGTCTATGTCGCTATGTCCATCTACAACTACATATTTCTCAAAAATGAAATCCAAAGGCGATTTAGGCAAATAACCAAGACATGCCTCAAAAGGCGAAGTTAGAGTAGAAGAGTGTTTTGCTCGATTGTAAGCATGCTGAATATAATGCAACTATCCATCCCACAACTTAGGATGTTTTCTGCAATATCCTCTTAGAAAATGAATAATTGTCCTATTAACCACTTCAGTTTGACCATATGTTTGCGGATGGAAGGATGTACTTTTCTTCAACTTGGTGTCCATCAAGTTCCATAAACTTGACCAAAAATTTCCAACAAATCGAGAATCACAATCACTTACAATAGAAGTAGGTAATCCAAAATGAACCCATACATTTTGAAAGAAAAGTTGAGTTGTTTGTTGAGCTGTAATTTGTTTTTTACAAGGCATTAATATGCACATCTTGTTGAACCTATCCACAACTACATACAAATAATCATGACCTTTTCTTGATAAAGGAAGACCTCATACAAAATCCATAGAAACACTCTCCCATGGACGTGAAGGAACTGGAAGTGGTGTGTACAATCCTAGTTTCATATTACTAGGCTTACTGACTACACACAATGAACAACCTCGGATATAACATGACACACTTTCAAGCATACAAGGCCAGTAAAAATACCTCTGAAGATTTGCCACTGTTTTACTTACACTGAAATGTCCAGCAATAAGAGAAGTGTGTGCTTCCCTTGTGACATTTACTCTGTCTCCCTGTGGAACATAAAGTTTTCCCAAATGATACAACAAATTATCATCTACATGGTTGTCTAATTCCTCAACTTGGTGACCTTAACTCAAGTTTGAATATACCTCTTGAAAGTCAGCATCATGTGCATATTGTTCAACATAACTTTTAGGCAAAACAGAATGATTCCTGAGTAAAATTGCTACATTAACAACCGATCTAGAAAGCATATGAACAACTTTGTTATAAATACCTTTCTTATACCTGATTACCAAGTGGAATTTTTGTAAGAATCCCATCCAGCAAAAGTGCCTTGATTGCTGCAATTTTGTTTGAGATTGCAGATATTGCAAATGTTGATGATTGGTGTGAATAATGGTTCCTTTTCCCATCAAGTAATGCTTCCATTTCTTCACACTTTGCACCAATGCATAAATCTATTTATCATATGTAGGATAATTAATAACAACGCCATTAAAAATATCAAAATGAAATGAAATGGGCTTACCATGTTGTAAAAGAACTGCACCCATGGCATAGTCACTTGCATCTATTTGTATTTCAAATGGTTGTTTCAAATCTGGCAATGCTAAAACTGGGGATGAACTGATCTTTTGTTTTAAAGCATTGAATTTTTTTGTTTTTTTTTTCCTCCCTAATAGAAGACAACCTTCACACTGGTCAAATCATGTAGTGGAGATGTTATGGAAGAGAAATTAGCAATGAACTTCCTTCAATACTGTGATTCTCCCAAAAAACCCCTTACTTATGTGATTGATTTGGATATTGGCCAATTCACAATGACCAAAACTTTAGAGGGGTCAATCTTCAGCTCACCTCCTCCAACTATGTTGCCCAAATATACTAAGGAAGTTTTCCCAAATTCACATTTAGACGTCTTCAGAAATAACTGTTCTTTTCTCAAGACATCCAACACTTTCCTCACATGCTTCAAATGCTCTTGTGATTTGTTGAATATCAAAATATCATCTAAATAGAGAACTACAAACTCATTAAGAAAGGATCTTAAAACATCATTCATAACTCTCATGAATGTAGCTGGAGCATTGCAATGATCGAAAGGCATAACCAGCCACTCAAACAATCCATGTTTGGTTTTAAAAGAAGTCTTCCAAATATCCTCCTCGGTTATTCTAACTTGATGATATCCACTTCTCAAGTCTAATTTAGTGAAATATTTTGCATTCTTCAACTGATCTAGCAAATCATCTATTCTGGGCAGTGGGTATTGATTCTTTATGATAATTTTATTCAAAGCTTGATAATCTACACACATGCACCAAGTTCCATCTTTCTTGGGTACCAAAATGATTGGTGAACCACATGGTGAAGTAGAGGGAGGAATTACACCTTTATCTAACAATTCCTAGACTTGTTTCTTAATTTCTAATCTTTCCAAAATTGACATTCAATACATACCGATGTTTGGGAGTGGACAATATTGCTATAGCTGAATTTCATGTTGAATTCCCCTTTTTGGTGGCAATCCCTTTGGTTCTTGAAACATGTCTCCATATTGATTGACCACATTAACCAATTCGGATTTCATCTTCATGTCACAGCCTGCAAAGGATTCATGCTCCTTTTCATTCTTCTACTTGATCATAAGGAGCATGAGACTCTTGCTGGAATTGACCAGTTGATTCATTTACCCTGCACTTGCCAACGACAAATTAAGCTTCCTACGATGGGCTCTCACAATATACTCCACTCCGTCCTTGAATAAATGATATTTGTTCTCAAATCTATGGAAAACGACTTTCTTGTCATACATATATGAGTTTCCCAACACAATTCCAGAAATATTCAACAAAACCACATCTAATTCGACTTCATCAACGAAATTGGCAGTAATAGCAAACCTGAAAACACATTTCCTTGTGACCTGAAGATTGGAATCCTTGGTTATCCAACCCAACGGATACGGTTTATGATGAGGCACGTTTCCATGTTCAATTTCTTGACCAAGTCTGTAGAAATTAAATTTGTCTGGGATCCACAGTCAAACAGTGTATCAATCTTGGTGTGTTTGGAAATAACTATGATATGGAACAAATCAATTATATTTTCTTCATTTGAAACATTTTTGGAGTTATTTATTGTGTTTATGCTTGCCACGGCTTCCTCTTTGCTTTCTTTTCCCACGGATTTTCCTTTAGTGATTGTGGCTGCAATATTTGTTAGGATATTCCGACACATAGGAAATAGTTAAGTACAACTTGGTCTAGTATAGAGTTAGGTAAAGTGTGTTTCTTTACCTTGTACATTTTGTAACTTACAATACGACGGTCATAATATGTAGTGATCCGACGGTTCATTCTCTCCTCGGTATCACCGACACTTGATCCGTGGCTTAACACCCGATTGGTCCATGATTTCTATTTAAAGCGCATGGAGGGTCATTTGTAGGGTAATCCGTCTATGAGAGAAGCTTATGTAAATTTTCATTCTTTTATTAATAAATTGCCTGAAGTGGCCACATTGGCTCAGGCCGTGGACTGTTTCCCTCTTTGAGGGTTTTAACCACGTCAAAAATACTGGTGTATTGATCTGCGATCTAGTTGTGAGCAATGTCCTTTGGTGTTCTGTCTGAGGAACTTACCCTGTAAATTCCTACATGGTATCGGAGCTATTTGAGGGTCGCGTCCGTTGGTGATCCAAATCTGAAGCCGGTAGAACTGCATCCGACTGCCGTTTCCTAGATCTACTGTTTCTGACTGCTTTCGGGCTGAGAGGACTGCTCTGTTGTGTTGGGAGCATCTGTTCCAGTGAGGAACCCCTTTCGTTTCACGCGAAAAGGTTTCCGGTAGCCCTAGCTGTGTCATTTTTAAGATTTGGAGGTATACAGTGTTTATTTGCAGTTTACAGTTATTTTCTCTCTGTTTATTCGGTTTCGGTTTATTTAGCTTTTTTATTACCGGATCTATACCTTTCATTTTTGTGTATGCTCTTTGCCCTGTGACTCTATGCGATCTGGGCAAATCAAAAACAGAAAGGAAGGATTTTTCTCATGCGTATGCTCTTTTCCCTGCGCCTTAGAGTGATCTCGGAAAATCAGAAACATTGAGGAAAATATTTAGTTTCCGGCTAAAGCTAACTTTGAGCCGCAAGGTTCATTTTTGAAAATATTTAGTTTTTCAGCTAAAGCTAACTTCGAGCCGCAAGGTTCGTTTTTTTTTTGTATGTCCGTGTTGGGTTTTGTGTTTTTTGTTTTGTAGGGAAAAAGAGCCTTCTCAAAGCAAGCACGCAACCCAAAGCATCAACCACCCCCCCCCTCTCTCTCTCTCTCTCTCAAACTTTTTGTATAGCTCACTTGGTGCAAAGCTATTTTAAGAGAGTAGAGGTCTTGGGTTCAAGTCTCCATTTTTTGGGGGCGGATTTTTTTTTCATTTCCGCACATTCCCGCACTTCGTCGGCGACTTCATCAACTTTTTTTAAAAAGCCATAACGTCTTCATCCAGAAGCCGTTTTCAGAGCCGTTTTTTTTAAACCAGCCTAATTTTTCGAGATCTATCCATTGGAACACTTAGTTTCAGCATCTTTAGCTTCAGTTTCCGTTGAAATGGAAAGTCAATACCAAATTACCCTTGACAGCACCAACTACTTCCAATGGTTGTCCTACATTGAGGATTTACTTAGAAGTAAAGGTCTCTACAGAATAGCCTTAGACCAAGAAAAGAAACCGAAGGATGAAGATAAGGCTGCTAAATGGGAAAATAGGCAAGATCAAGCACGTGGATTGATAGGGATGTCTATTTCTCCAGATCTTAGATTCCATATTACAGAACTTGATACTCCTGATGAAGCAATGAAACAAATCAATAAAGTTTTTGGGATTAAAAATGAACTTAGAGCCCATCAACTTGAAAATGAGTTGCTTACATTAGACCCTAATAATTTTTCTTGCATTGAAGATTTCTTGTCCAAGTTCAAGACCCTTAGATATCTCTTGGAAGGTGTTAAGGTTAAGAAAGAAGATAGTAACCTTATCTATTCCATTATTACTAAGTTGGGACCAGCCTACTCTGTGTTTGTTTCCACCTTCCATTCTACAAGAGAAGCCTTCATTTCTCAAGGAACAGACTACAAGTCCCCTTCCTTTGACTCTTTTTGTGATTCTTTAATAAGAGAACAAGAAAAACTCTTACACCTTGGTCTTCTTAATCTTGGAAACTCTTCCAAGAAAGCGTTAGCCGCCCAGCAGCAACCAAATTCAAAGAATCCTAAGAAGTCATATCCTAAAAAGAATGGTCCTAAACCAAACAAGGGTCCTAAGCAATCTTAGCCTCAAAATTAAAAATCATTTCAACAAAATGATAAGACAAATAAAAACAAAGGGAAGAAGACTGATAGACATTGCAACTTTTGTAATCGAGATGGCCACTTAGAATCCAAATGCTTTAAGAAGATGGAAGCCTTGGAAGCAGCAATGAAGAAGCATAACATCCATTTGGAGCAATCTTCAACTTCAACTTCATCTTCAGGAATGGCACTTTCTGCATGTGGTTGTCAAGCATCTCAGTCTGGCTATGCACTAAATGTATCTTCTTCTTCTCATTCTCATGAGTGGCTCATTGATTCTGGAGCTTCTTATCACATGGCCAAAAACAAAGCCATGTTTTCTTCTTTAAATGATTGTAACACCAAAAATATATATGTTGGTGATGATAGATCTCTTAGTGTTGTAGGGACTGGAACTGTTCATCTAGACAATGATCAGTTTAATGATGTATTATGTGTTCCAACCTTATCCTGCAACCTTCTATCTGTATATCAAATAACTCATTCAGGTGAAGGTAAAATCGTTGAATTTTCACCTCATGATGTTGTAATTAAGGACCTAAGAGATCCTAGACAGATTTTAGCTACTAGCATTGCTGATGATTCTACAAGGTTGTATAAGTTTCACAACTTTGGGTCATCAAATCTTCCCTCGGTATTTGTTGCTCATAATGATGAAGTGAGCAAACTTTGGCATGAGCGATTTGGTCACTTAAACTATCGCTCTCTTCAGAATCTATGTAAAGAAAATATGGTGACAAGTCTTCCAATGGTATCTTACAGAGATGGTGTTTGTTCCAGATGTGTACTCGGAAAACATCACCGGGACAGTTTAGAAAAACGTGCCTCTTGGCACGCCTCAGCCCCTTTACAGCTCGTGCATAGTGATTTATGTGGTCCACTTCCAGTTGCTTCATTCTCTGGCTACAAGTATTTCTTAACTTTCATTGATGATTTCTCCAGACACACTTGGGTATACTTCTTAAAACTCAAGAGTGAAGTATTTAACATGTTCTTGGCCTTTAAGGCCTTTGTTGAAAAACAATCTGGACATCAAATTCTTAAGCTAAGATCTGATAGTGGCAGAGAATATGTTAAAAATACATTCATCAACTTTTGCACTGAGAATGGAATTCAAATGCAACATACTGTTCCATATACTCCACAACAAAATGGTGTAGCTGAAAGGAAGAATCGCACCTTAAAGGAAATGGCTAATTGTATGCTACAATCTAAAGGACTTGGTCTTATTTTTTGGGCAGAAGCAATTAACTGTACAAATTACATAATAAATCGCACTCCTACTAAGGCTTTAAAGAATATCACTCCAGAAGAAGCATGGAGCTCAATCAAACCAGATGTAAGTCACTTTCGTGTTTTTGGAAGTGAAGCGTGGGCCCATATTCTAGATGAAAAGCATAAAGCTTTAGAACCTAAGAGTGAAAAATGTACTTTTGTTGGATATTCTGAAGATGTCAAAGGCTATAGACTTATTCCATTTAAGTCCAAAAATGTTATCATTAGAAGAGATGTAAAATTTGATGAAAATATATCGGCCTGCGAGCCTAGTCCGGCGGATGTGCCACCTCTCCCTATCTCTTCTACTTTTGAAAACATTTCTTCTTCAGATGATGAAAGTGAGGATGACAATCCTCCCCCACCATCTCAAGATCCTCCTTCAGCTCCTCAGCTTCCAAAATGGGTTCGTGCTACTCGAGATGCAGCAGGTGATCTTGCCGGTGATCCTACAGATCAGCGACGCACACGTTCTCAGTTTGACAGAGCCTCTTCTTTACTGGCTCAAGCTCCAGTAAATTATGATCCTGACACCTTTGCAGAAGCTTCAGGCCATCCAGATTGGGAAGCAGCTATGAATGAAGAATATCATTCATTATTGGCAAATGATACATGGGATCTTGTTCCTCTACCAAAGGGACGAAAACTTGTTAGATGCAAATGGGTTTACAGAACCAAGTATGGACCAGATGGGAAAGTTGATAAACATAAAGCTCGCCTTGTTGCTAAAGGTTTTTCACAGGTTGAAGGCATTGACTACACTGAGACCTTCTCCCCTGTTGCCAAAATGAACTCTATCCGCCTTGTTATTTCCCTTGCTGCCTCGTTCAAATGGGAAGTCCATTAGATGGATGTTAAATCTGCCTTCTTGCATGGGGACTTGCATGAAGAAATCTACATGGAACAACCCATTGGCTTCATAAAAACATACTCCAGCCTTGTATGTCGGCTTAAGAAATCCCTTTATGGTCTCAAGCAAGCTCCTCGAGCTTGGTATGCCAAAATGGATAGCTTTCTTTTAGAATCTGGCTTTTCTAGGTGTCATTCTGACAATACTGTCTACACCAAGAAACTGGGCAAGTCTCTTATCATTCTTGTTCTTTATGTTGATGATATTATCCTTACCGGTAGTGATCCCATCCTTATAAACCATGTGAAGTCCAGCCTTAAAAAGAAATTTGAAATGACAGACTTAGGACACTTACATTATTTTCTCGGTCTTCAAGTCTTGCAATCCAAGGAGGGTATTTCCCTTTCCCAGTCCAAGTATGCCTGTGATATTCTACGCCATTTTCACATGGAAGACTGTAAGCCAGCCCCTTCTCCCTTCCAGTCTGGAGTCAAACTTTCAGTCACTTGTACTTCTCCTGAAGTTGATGCTACCTTATACCGTCAACTTGTAGGAAAACTTCTGTATCTAACCCATACTCGACCTAACCTTTCCTTTGCCGTTGGCCTTGTTGCTCGGTTTATGAAAAACCCACGTGAAAGTCATTGGAAAGCAGCTAAAAGAATACTTCGTTATGTTCGAGGTACAGTTCAGTTTGGGATTCATTACAGTGTCGAAGCATCTCCTCTATTTGTTGGTTTCACTGATTCTGATTGGGCTGGTGACCCTGATGATCGGAAGTCTACTGCAGGTTATGTGTTCACTCTTGGTTCAGGACCTATTACATGGGCTTGCAAGAAACAAGGTGCCATTTCTCTTTCATCAGCAGAAGCAGAGTATCGTGGTGCCGTAGAAGCTAGTAAGGAAGCCTTGTGGCTTCGTCAGATCCTGTCAGAGTTTGGCTTTCAGCAGCAGCATCCGACTACACTTTGGTGTGATAATCAAAGTGCCATTCAACTATGCAAAGATCCAGTCCAACATCAGCGCAGCAAACACATTGAACTGCACATGCACTTCATCAGAAAGCTCATCCACGACCATGTTCTTGAAGTGCAATATTGTTCAACAGATGATCAAGTTGCAGACATCTTTACAAAGGCTCTCACAGAGGCGAAGTTCACTAAACTTCGATTTATGGTTGGAGTTCAGGAAGTTGTCACTAAGGGGGGATAGGCTCTAGTGCCTCCTTTCTTCTCCTATTGTGTCATATTTGTAAATCCTTCAATCCTATCCCAAGTTGTTCTTAAGGGGGGATGTTAGGATATTCCAACACATAGGAAATAGTTAAGTACAACTTGGTCTAGTATAGAGTTAGGTAAAGTGTGTTTCTTTACCTTGTACATTTTGTAACTTACAATCTAACGGTCACGATATGTAGTGATCCGGCGGTTCATTCTCTCCTCAGTATTACCGACACTTGATCCGTGGCTTGACACCCGATTGGTCCATGATTTCTATTTAAAGCGCATGGAGGGTCATTTGTAGGGTAATCTGTCTATGAGAGAAGCTTATGTAAATTTTCATTCTTTTATTAATAAATTGCCTGAAGTGGCCGCGTTGGCGCAAGCCGTGGACTGTTTCCCTCTTTGAGGGTTTTAACCACGTAAAAAATACTGGTGTATTGATCTGCGATCTGGTTGTGAGCGGTGTCCTTTGGTGTTCTGTCTGAGGAACTTACCCCGTAAATTCCTACAATATTGGTTTCATCACCTAAGTCAGAACTCAAATCTTGCTGTACAACAACGTTGGCCTTATGTTTCCCTTTGTTGTTAAATTTCTCCTATCGTAATTCAGGATGAAACTTCCAACAATGCGCTTCATCATGGCCCTCTTTGGAACAATTCTTGCACATAGGTTTCTCCCCTTCTTTCTTGACAGAAGAATTTTGCTTTTGCTTTCCTTTAAAATTCTTTCCTTTTTCACCACTTTGGAATGGATTCTTCTTACCTTCTTCTTGTACATTTTCCCTCTTGCTTCGAGGTGTGTAGCTTGAACACAGACCCCATCAAGATTCATGGGATTAAACATAAGAATGGTGTGTCGAAGATAGCTATGCAAACCTCCAATATATTTCAGCGAAGTATCTTGTGACTGCAAGTCTACTCCTAGCATAAGAGATCTTATCCTAAACTCTTGAGTATACTCTTGCACATTTTGACCTTTTACCTGTCTAAATATTTGCCAATTCATGATGGTTTTTTTCATATGAGCTAAAGGGTAGAATTGTCCTTTTATAGCATCAATGAAATCAAACCAAGTAATAGAGATCTTACCATGTTTTTTGATCTCGTCTTGAGTCCTTTCTTCCCACCAAATGAGTGTTGCACCCTCCATTCTTAATCAAGCCAACCGAATCTTGATATCATCCTCTTGAAGGTTCTGAATTCTACAATACACCTCCAACTGAAGAATCTAGTTATCCAGCTTTTATGCATTAACTTCTCCATTGTACATAGGCAACTCGAATTTAACATCAAGCTTTAGAAAAGGTGATTTACCAGTTCCTTTTGCATAATGAGGATGAGTATGATTAAGGGTTGTATTAGTGGAAGGGTGTGAAGATGTCTGTGAAGTAGAAGATGAAGAAGATGGTGGAGAGGGTGGAGGCTTGTCTCCATTCCCATTACCTCCTCCTAAAGAACCTTCTCCTTTGGGAGGTTTGGAACTTTCTCCTTGCAATCTATTATTCCTCTCTTCATAGAGGACCTTCACCATCTCTATCATATCAAAGAAAACCTTTCTGAAGGTCTTCTCATCTTCAGTCATGTTTGTAGGTTCTCCTTCATGAGACATGGTCTCTGAAGACTCAACTGCAACTTCTACAACTTGAGGATGTACTGGTGTAGAATACTTTGGCAACATTGCTCTTCTTCCACTTGACATAACTTCAGGGCTTCCAACCAACTTTCCTTCACCTATTTTGAGTTTTAACCTTATAAGCATGACATAAACTTGCAGACAATTATATCCTTCTTTCAGAAACAAAATCTAGTAAGCAAAAACTAGTGCTTTGATACCAACTTGATCTGAAATGGATAAAATTAGTAATGTTGTGCTAATTTCCCATTCAGAATAAAACCCATTATGATTATCATTTTCTTATCAAGTGCTTAAGGATTCATGATTATTGCTTAATTAACCGATTCCCATGATATTTTCTTATGTAAATGTTATAAACAATTTAACATAAAACATATGTTGAACAATAGCAAAATAATAGCAAAGAACATCAAAATACGACACACAACACAAAGATTTGATGAGGAGTTCACCCCTCCTGGGCTACGTCTCCTTGGTCCAACTTGCAATGCTTGGGCCTCTCTATTATGCTCAAAAATACACTAAAAGTGTGTTTACAATGTTCAAATGCCTCTGAAACCTGTCTCAATGAGTTCAAAATACTCAAAAATGGCTATCTACCCTCTTTTTGTATCCAATTTGGATAAGAACTAAAGAATTTATGACTTCTCCTAGTTCTCCCACTTTTTGTTCCACAAATTGATCCGAAACCGACATAATCCCACAAATTCGCTCCAAAATATGATAACTGAGCGAGAATTTGACCACATCACGGGTCATAAACTGTCGGTCGTATCGCAAATGATTAGGTGCTTAGTATTTAGCTCAAAAATCAAAGTTCTCAGAATGGCTTGAAACCTGAACAACTGCGTCCCTCTCGGAAAAACGATCCCAACACAACTCGTTTCACTGAAAATCGAGTTCGTATGAGGAAGATATTGCGTTCTGTCCGCTTTGCCAAACAGTGGAATTTTTGAAAAAAAATGTACAGTCACTGCACAGTCAACAATCCATATTGCTGACATGGCAGGTGACTGGGCAGGGTCAAAGGTCGATCAACACTCAACCAGAGTTCAACAAGTGGCATCCTGTGGTTGGTTAACAGATGTGGTAACATGGCATGATTTGATTGGTTTAGAATGGACCAATGAGGAGAGGACAAGTGGAAAGCCCGGAGGTCACCACGTGTCCCTCCCCAAAGGACCGACTATGGCACAGTGTAAAATTTTGGGCAAGTTGGCGGGGTTGAACCTGCGACCTCACCCCAACAAACCACACAACATACCGTTCTACCACCGCGTTACAACTTAACATGTAACAGATTCAACACATATTTAAAGTTTAACTAATCCACGTGGATATTGGCCACTTGCCTATTCCACTTGGACCTCCACCATTGTTTCTTTCAGTTTTTCAGTTTCCTTATTTGTAGCACAATTTACCATTTTTGGCAGTTTTTCGGGTCCTGAACTTCCGGAGCCGTTTTGAGGCCCCAAACGACGTTTTTTGGGAAAGCTGGGAGAAACATGGGTCCATGGACCCATACCCATGTTTCTCACTCAAAAGTTGTAGTCCTTAGACAGATATTTCTAACGAGGTATTTTGCGCATCAAACGAAGATCATATGCCAAAGTTACAACCCCGGGAAGTTGATGTACCAATTTACCCAAACGGGGCCCATAGTTTGGTGCTTCATCTCCTAGGGTTAGGTTTTTGGATGTTTAGGGTTTTCCATTGTTTCTGAACAATAAATAGGACCTCGAGCCTCATTGTAAGATAGTTCAGAGGCATGTAGCCGCCACATCTCTTCTCAAAGATAAGCTACCATCGCCCTAGCTAGTTTATTTCCATTTCTGTTTGTAAGCATATTTCAGTATTTCACATTAATGAAATGAAGTATTATTTCTGCTACATCTCTGTATTTATGGTTATATTTGTAATTTGTCGCATTCCTCTTTAAATTAGGATCAGTGGTATCAGAGCAGTCTGCTCTTTCTCTGTTTTTATTTGCATGTCCCCAACGAGGTTGGGATATAAGGAGTTAGGGCTTGAATTGGTCGAAACTTTGCAAGACCAACCTCGCAAATCCCAATGGCCTCCCATGGCAGATGAAAAGAAAGATGAGGGGGCAGGAGATCCTATCAAAATCTTGCTCGAAGAAGCCCTCATTTCGGCAGAGGTCATGAAGCGGCTGGGCTTACTGACCACAACACATCTAAAACCGTACACCATCGGGTGGCTTCACTAAGGACTGGATCTTTGCGTGAGTCAACAGTGTCGCCTTCCATACAACATCAAGCCTTTCATGGATGAGGTATTATGTGACGTTTCTCCCCTTGATGTTTGTGATGTATTATTAGGCCAACCATACTTGTGGAAGCGACATGATGTGCATGAGTCAAGGCCTCGTGCTTTTATTGTTACTTTGGGAAATAAGTTGTATAGGATATTGGAGGTAGCACCGGCTACCGCCATCTCTTTGGTTACTGAAAAACAATGCAGTAAGCTCATTTCCAAAGCCGTGAAATTTGTTTTCTTGATGATACGCCCTCAAGGAAAGAAGAAGACAGTGGCCACGACCTTTAGACAGGGCCCCTCTGCACAACAACAACAGATGAACAATGTCATGGAGGAGTATGAGGACATCTTCACCTCCCTCACAGGGGTGCCTTTGCACTACCATTTCAAGCTCTCCATCGATCTGACCCCAGGTGCACCACTTCCCAATGGACCAATTTGTCAATGCTCCATTCTAGAGAATGACGAAATCAAGAGGCAGATTCAGGAACTGCTTCAGAAAGGTCACATCTGACCAAGTTCATCGCCTTGTGGGAGCCCAATCGTGTTGGTACAGAAGAAGGATGGGACTTGGAGACTCTGTATTGACTATCGGGTGCTGAACAAGATCACTGTCCGGAATAAGTACTTGATCCCACGAATTGATGACCTTCTCAACCAACTGAAGGGGGGAAATATTTTAGCGATATCGACTTGAAGTCAAGATATCACCAGGTACTAATTGAACCCTTCGATGTGTGGAAGACTACCTTTAAAGCCAAGGAGGGCTTTTTCGAATGGTTGGTTATGCCTTTCGGGTTGACGAATGCTCCTACAACCTTCATGAGGCTGATGGATGACATCTTGCAGCCATTCACCAACTCATTTATAGTGGTATACTTGGATAACATCTTGATCTTCATCTAGAGTTGGGAAGAGCACCTCCATCACATCCGACAAGTTCTCCAAACACTGCGACAACACAAGCTATGTGCTAATTTGGAGAAATGCACTTTTGGCATGACCAAATTTTAGTATCTGGGATACATTATTGATGAACGAGGGGTGCATGTGGATCCAACCAAGATCCAAGTCATTCGGGATTGGCCAGCTCCAACCACTCTAACAGAGCTCCACAAATTTCTGGGTCTTGCCAATTTCTATTGCAGTTTCGTGTTCAGATTCTCTCATATCACTTGGCCCTTGAGTCAAGTCACCAAGGGAGGAGTGAAAGAAAAACTCTTTTGGTTTGAATCTCAACAGAAGGAATTCACAGAGTTGAAACATCACCTCTGCTCAGCACCAGTGCTTGCATTACCAAATTTGCAACAACCATTTGAGGTCGAGATAGATGCCTTTGACTATGCTATTGGGGTAGTCCTTACTCAACATGGGCATCGAGTGGCATATCATAGTGAGACACTTTTAGAAACAGTCTGGAAGTATCCCACTTATGAAAAAGAGATGTATTCCATTGTGCAGGCCTACCGACAATGGAAGCATTACATTTTGGGGAAGGAAACGGTCATCCACACAGACCACCGGCCCCTACAGTTCATATAGATGCAAGGGAAGTTGTAGAATGATCGCCATCAGAAGTGGTCCACATACCTGTAACAGTTCCATTTGAATATCATGTATAAGAAAGGCAGCACCAATAATGTTGCAGATTGCCTCAGCCCACCACTGCTCATGGAATTAACCACCGTGCTCAACTCTTACAGGCACGAGACTTATGGCTGGCCACTTCTCTACAAAAGCGACCTAGAATTCGGCCACACATACCAGACACTCTTGGAGGGTCAACATGTTCCAAATTTTCACCTCCAGGATGCCCTGTTATGCCACCTGGGTCACCTTTGTGTTCCTTCAAGCGAGCGTACCAAGATGATTTGGGAAGGGCACTATAGTCAGGTTGCTGGGCATTTCGGGGTCGAGAAACGGTGGCAGTATTGCAGAAGTATTTCTATTGGCTGAATCTTTGACAAGATGTTGGGAAGTACATCAAATCCTACACTGCCTCTGTCATTGCCAACCCAACCATCAAGAAGCAAGGCCTCTATACTCCGCTCCCTACCCCTAGTCGACCTTGGGAATCCATCTCCACGGGTTACATGTCAGTCCTTCCTTCTACTAAGCATGGCAACGACTATGTTTTTATGGTCATCGACAGATTATCAAAGATGGCCATTATGGTGGCCTACAAGAAGAACATCACAGTAGAAGCCACTGCTAAACTCTTTTTTGAACGTGTGGGTACACTTTGGGATCCCACAATTTATCATCTCAAATCAGGACAACAGGTTTCTTAGTGCATTTTGGTCCAGTCTCTGGTCGATGCTAGACACCAATCTCACTAAGTTCACAACTTTCCATCCCCAAACTAATGGCCAGACAGAGGTCGTCAACAGGATGATTGTGCACGTTCTGCGCATGTACAACCCAAAGCATCCACGCACATGGGATAAGAACCTCTCCTATGTCTAGCACATCTATAACCGAGGTCTCCACAACTCGATTGGCCACAACCCCTTTTAGGTGGGCTTGGGATTCTAGCCACTATGTCCCATTGATGTGGCTATGACATTTGCAGCTACTCAAGCATATTCGACTCATGTCCAGTCCAAAACCGATAAGGCAAACAACTTCATTAAGCACATCCAACATATCTACCAGAAGGTACACAAAATTCTAGAGAAATCAAATGCCAAGTACAAGCAGCGACATGATCAACATTGGGTGCCACACAAGTTTCAGGTGGGTGACAAAGTCTGGTTGCATTTGCAAAAGAAACGGCTTACCAAAGCCTATCAGAAACTTAGACCACTCCGATATGGTCCTTACACCATTACCAAGGCTGTGGGAGACAATGTATTTGAGCTCAGCATTCGCCATTCCTTGGCCTGCACCCAGTGTTCAATGTGGACTGCCTTCGACCATACTTCCCACCATTGCTAAACACATAAGAGATTGCAGAACAAATCACACCTACAGAGTTAAATCCAGATTGCATGGAATAAGCCACAGCTGGTTGGATCATGGAAACACAGATTAAGAACACCCGACATCAAAGGATCCAACTATGTCGAGTTTTCAAAGTAGGCCAAATCCTTCACTAGGGCAAGTGGCTCACTAGGGACCAAGTTTAGCAGAAGTTTCCTCATCTCATGGAGGAATTCAATGCAATGGGCACCATTTCTTCCTAAGGGGGGAGGAATGATCCAGGTGGATATTGGTGGCCACCCGCCTATTCCACTTGGACATCCACCATTGTTTCTTTCAGCTTTTCAGTTTCCTTATTTGTAGCAAAATTTACTATTTTTGGCAGTTTTTTGGGTCCTGAACTTCCGGAGCCGTTTTGAGGCCCTAAATGACGTTTTTTGGGAAAACTGGGAGCAACATGACCCATGTATGACCCATGTTGCTCAATCAAAAGTTGTAGTCCTCAGATAGATCTTTCTAACGAAGCATTGTGCATATCAAATGGAGATCATATGCTAAAGTTACGACCCCAGGAAGTTGATGTACCAATTTACCCAAATAGGGCCCATAGTTTATTGCTTCATCTCCTAGGGTTAGGTTTTTGGATGTTTCGGGTTTTCCATTGCTTCTCAAAAATAAATAGTACTTTGAGCCTCATTGTAAGACAGTTCAGAATCATGTAGCCGCCACATCTCTTCTCAAAGATAAGCTACCATCGCCCTAGCTAGTTTATTTCCATTTCTGTTTGTAAGCATATTTCCGTATTTCACATTAATGAAATGAAGTATTATTTCTGCTGCGTCTCTGTATTTATGTGTTGGAAATAATACTAAGAGGGGGGGGTGAATCAGTATTATCAGATCAAGAATTTTTCTTTTTCATAATCAGATTTATATACGTTACTTCAGAGAGGGGAACTAGCGTGTACACGCAATTGTCTTTAGGGCAACCTGCATTTATGCAGTAAACTTATGATTCGGTCAATTCATCAAATGTTGATCTTTAATCAGTGCATTATTTCTTCATCAATCATTAAACAATAACCATGTGCAGTATAAACATAATAAACCATTACACATAAGAAACACACATGAACACCAAGATTTAAGGTGGAGACCCAATGTGGGTGAAAACCACCTACTACTGTCGTCTCTGTCTTCTTTTAATAATAAGAAAATATGTTTACATCTTGTACTGGTGCAGACTCATACCAAAACACAAGCTTCTACCTGCAGAAGGTTACAACCTTCTCTCGTTCTCCAGCTTCTACTGGAAGGGAGCTACAACCCCCTAGCTCTTGTACTAGCCAATATGTCTACTAGTACATAGGTGCTAGCGTATAGAAAACTCCACTCTTCCACCAGGGACCATGTTTTATGAATTTTCAGACTATATGCTCCTAGCACATATCAAGACATATG
Source organism: Pinus tabuliformis (assembly GCA_031772625.1). Lineage (NCBI taxonomy): Eukaryota > Viridiplantae > Streptophyta > Pinopsida > Pinales > Pinaceae > Pinus > Pinus tabuliformis. Next base: position 401,445,249 of record CM062819.1, read on the forward strand.
AAGACCTTGACTCATCAATAACCCATCAGAAATTTAGAAACTCAAACTTCATCAACCAACATGTAGTTAATTCGAAACAATCAGATCACTGTCATCAAAACACTGTGCTGAACCCAGAAACTTGTATCAACATTCAGAACCAACTGAAACCTCAAAAATTCATGTGTTAGACTGTATATGCTACTTCAATGAAGAAAACCTGTGTGTATACGCTACTTCCTTCAGCCCAACCTGCGTATACCTCTAAAGATTTTGAATCTTAAGATCTTTGAATCACAAATTGTACCAACCAGCAATGTACTAAACATTTACTGTCAACTTATAGAACTTTACACAGGCAAGCAACAGAAAACACTTCTTCTCACTTATACAATCAATCAAATATCAACCTCATGCATTCAGATTTACATTCAGATCTAAGAAGACTTCATTGATAGACAACAGTAAAATAGCAACAACAATAAATCAGCAATACTGATATGATAGATCAATCATCTTTGAACATCAAGCCTTTCTTTTGTATACGCTACTTGAAAGAACAAAACCTGCGTGTATATGCTCTTTTGCCGAGATGAACTTGCGTACAGATCTACAAATATTCATGCAGAATTTTGCTACAATTCCAGACTTCAGACAAACCCAGATCATGACATATAACGAATAAAACAGACACAAAACATCAGATCTAGCCTCAACCAATATCAAATCATTCAATAATAAGTCATTTCAGGTCTCATGATCCTGATCCAATATTGAACTCAAGGTGCACATAAATATTTTAGATCTAGTCCCAAACATAACCCTGCAACATAAAATATTCTGTAGATAGAAGTATTCCTTAGAATCTTATTCACTTGCACATCTGGCCTTAAGATCATCTCTTCTTTATATAGTTTTTTGCCTTTCTCAATACCATGGATCGAATCCACTTAGGGCCAATACCTTGGATCAAATACCACAGATTGAATACCTCAGACTAAATACCTAGGGTCAATATCATGGTCTAAAGATACCTTGGACCAAATACCTCGGACAAAAACCATGGTTTTCAACATGTACGCGATTTTCCTTCTATGGGAGTGCGTGTGCGCTATACACTATTTCCTGTTTTGAGTACCTGCATGTATACGATGCTTGGACTAAGTGAACCTGCGTGTATCTCTTAAATTGCTCTTACATCATCTTCTTCCTTCAACTTCTTTATTCTGATCAATAGACCTTAGCTCCATCTTCTTGATCCTTTGTACCACTTCCCTATTGCCTCTGAATATTTCTGTTAGCCTCTTATCAAAACTAAGTTGACCTGTAGAGTTGCCATCAAGGACAATACTTGTATCATAATGCCAACAATCTCCCCCTTTGGTCCTGATGGCAACCATGATGGTGTTGACTACTGCAAGCTATAAAGACTGTTAGAGATACCATACAACACGAAAATACCAAAATACTCTCCCCCTTTGACATCAAGGGCAAAGGGAAAACCACTCTACTCTCCTCCTTTGCATGATGCTATCCATACTCCCCCTGAGTACATGCCGAGTCTATAGAGAGATGATTCAATATAATAACATGACACTATAACTCAAGAAAGTGAGTATGACCTCCCTATGACCATGGACTCATACATTCATCAATCACCCAACCAAGTGGGGATACACCATATTTGACTCATCTGCCCAACCAAGTGGGGATATACCAAAGTTTATACATGACAGAAATACAACAATTATTACATCATCCATCCCAAGGATATTGGGGAAATAAATTACATCATTTGACCAATAGAACTCATTGAAATATGGACCATGATAGAAGAAGATATATCACACTAATGACTGATGCAACTAAGAAATACCTGAGTTCAACAACCATAATGCCAACAATGTGGAATGTGAATGCTCCCCGTGAGCCTGTGCTACCACTGCTTTTTTTTTTTGTTAGAAAAACATATATGCATTTTCAACCAAGGCAACCTGCGTGTACCCACACATATACTACATGAAATCGGCGTGTATTAAAATTCCTCTGAAAACCTGGATTTAACAGAAAGATGATGCAACAACAACTCCCAACTTTTGTCTGAGATATTCAAATGTTTCTCTGGGAAGTGGTTTAGTGAATATATCAACAATCTGTTCTTTGGAGGGGACATACTCCAATTTGACCTTTTGTTCAAGCACTTGTTCTCGTAGAAAATGGTACTTGATGGGTATGTGCTTGGTCTTGGAGTGCATGACTGGATCCTTTGAAATAATGATGGCACTTGTATTATCACATAGAATGGAGATGGGTGGAGTACATGTGATCTGAATGTCTTGCAAATTTTGCACCATACAAAGTGGTTGTGTGTAGCAAGATGCAGCAGCCGCATATTTTGCTTCAGCTATAGATAAAGAAATTGAACTTTGTTTCTTGATGAACCAAGACATTAACCTGGAACCCATATAGAATGCACCACCATTAGTGGTTTTTCTGTCATCAACACTTCCTGCCCAATCTGCATTTGTATATGCATGAAGAGTAAGATCTACATCTCTAGGATACCATAGTCCAAAGCCCTAAGTTCCTTGAAGATATTTGAAAATTCTTTTGACTTCCTGAAGGTGTGACTTCTTTGGATTTGCTTGGAATCTTCCAACTATTCCTATTGCATGCATGATGTCAGGTCGGCTACCTGTTAGATAAAGCAGATTGCCAATCATGGATCTGTAAGTTGGTTGATGTATTGCTGTTGATTCATCATTTGAGCTGAGACTACATCATGTTACCATTGGAGTACATACTTGTTTAGAATCTTCCATTCCGTACTTTTTCAAGATCTTCTTGAGATATTTGGTTTGTGAAAGAAAAATACCATCTTTAGTTTGCTGAACTTGTAGAACAAGAAAATAGGTAAGTTCACCAAGCAAGGACATTTCAAATTCTTGTTGCATTACTGAAGCAAAATTTTGACTCATGGATTCTTCATTGCTACCAAAAATGATATCATCAACATAAGCAATAATAATTAGCAATTTATCATTTTCAATCTTTGTATATAAATTGCTATCTGCAGAACCTTTTGTAAAACCTTGTTGGTGTAGATATTTGTCAAGGCGGTAATACCAAGCCCTTGGAGCCTGTTTTAGACCATAGAGAGCCTTTTTAAGTTTGAATACAAGTTTTACATCATTTCCAAGAATGAATCCTTCCAATTGTTCAATATAAACTTCTTCTTCTAAATCTCCATTAAGGAAGGCTGATTTTACATCCATTTGGTATACTTTGAATTTTCAAAAACTAGAAAGAGCAAGAAAAATTCTTATGGTTTCAAATCTGGCAATCGGTGCAAAATTTCCTTCAAAAGCTATACCTTCTTGTTGAGCACACCCTTTACAAACAAGTCTGGCCTTGTTTCTAATGACTTCTCCATTTTCATTCAGCTTGTTCTTGAATATCCATTTAGTTCCTAATATTTTTATCATGATGTCTAAGAACTAATTCCCAAGCATCATTCTTTTAAATTTGCTCAAGTTCTTCATCCATGGCCTTCACCCAACATTCATCTTTGCATGCTTCATTTACATTTTGAGGTTCGGTGGAGGATAGTAATGCTAGATAGCTTGAGGTCCCTGTAATAGTTCTTCTTGTCTGTACACCAGCCTCCCTTTCTCCTAAAATTTGAGTTTCTGGATGATTTTTTTAAACATACCTGGACGTAATCTTTTCTTCTACCATTATATCTTTTTCTGGTGCTTCATTAGTTTCTTCTTCAATATAATTTTGATTTGATGTGGGAAATTAATCCCCATCTTCCTCATTTTCATAATCTTCTGTTGATTTTATTTGTTTTGGATTTTTGCATGCTTCATCAACTACAACATCAATGCTCAACAATTTTCCGAAGTCTTTTATTATAACATTCATATCCTTTACTTCTGGAAGAATAACCAAGAAGAATCCCTTCATCTGCTCTGGGTTCAAACTTACCAAGTTTTTCATCAGTCCTTTTGATAAAACATTTTCCTCCAAAAACTTTAAAGTATTTTACAGTAGGAGTCTTACCAGACCAAAGTTCATGTGGAGTTTGAGTGCTATATACCCGAACATTTGCTTTGTTGAGAATAGTCACGACAGAGAATGCAACTTCACCCTAGAAAGTTGCAGGAGTTCCAGATTCATCTAGCATGGCTTGAGCCATTTGTTGAACTGTTATGTTCATCCTTTCTACTACACCATTTTGCTGAGGTGTTCTTGTAGTGGAGAGTTCCCTTTTTACTCCATTTTGTTCACAAAAGTCAAAGAATTCATCCGATATAAATTCCCCTCCTCGATAAGATTTGAAGCATTTGATTTTTCGATCTGATTCATTTTCAACCAAAGATTTGAAGGCTTGGAACTTTTCAAATGCTTCATCTTTATGATTTAGAAGACCTATCCAACACATTCTGGAAAAATCATCAATGAACAAAATAAAGTATTCTTCTCCACGAGGTGAATTTTTCCTTGTTGGTCCACATAAATAAGTATGGATAAGTTCAAGAGGCTTACTAGCTGACCCTTCTTTTTCCATGAAGTGAACTCTGGTTTTCTTATCGATTTGACATGGTTTGCATATTGTATTTTCCGGGATGCTGATATCTGGAAGATCAGGAACAACCTTGAGTCTGCATGCTTTTCTTATTTGAGAAAAGATTAGATGTCCCAATCTTCTATGCCACAGCCAGTTTTCATTATTTTTGCTTAGATAGCACTGTTGTTGTCCTCCTTTGAGTATGTATAACTTGTTTTGAGTTCTTGTACCTTTGATCATAGTCTCTCCTGTATCAATATCACGAACAACACATTCGTTTGATCGAAACACCACTTCATTTCCTTGATCACACATTTTACTGACACTCAACAGGTTATGCTTTAAACCATCTACATACATAACATTTCCAGCTTTAACCTTTTCTTTCAAGAAAACAAAACCTTTACCTTTTATGACAGCTGGAGTGTCATTTCCAAATGAGACATTCTTTTCCTTTTCTAAGGCATTATATGAGTGAAGTTTCTCTTTGTCACCTGTCATATGTTTGGAGCATCCACTGTCGATGTACCACTAATTTTCTTGTCCTTCTGCATACAAGGCTATACCACATCTTTCTGTTTGAGATTCTTTCCTTCTCCATATCTTGGGATTTAATGGTGTTTTCTCCTTTTGAGGTGTTTGCCGAAATTTTCTCCTGCATTCAGATTCTTCATGACCAAAGTTGTTACAAATTGAGCATTCTATTTCATTTTCAAGAGGAGAAAAGTTATTATAGGAACTTCTCTTGATTCCTGTTACATTCCTTTGATTTCGTGCTTCTCTAGTCATGATGGTTTTGTAAGAAATGCATTGAGCAGCTTTGTGCCCAAAATTATGACATGAAAAACATTGCCCATCAAAGAAGTTTTTGCAACTATCGAATATATTTACCTGTTGATTGTAGTTTCTATTGATATTCATCTTTGGAGCAAATTGAGTATGATTTGACTGAGGTTGGTTGTGGCTTTTATTGATATTCATCCTTGGAGAAAATTGAGTATGATTTACCTGGTGATCAACTTTATGCCTTTGCTGACGATTGTCATACTGTTCACTGGTATTTTTTGCATCAAGATAGCTTTTGGTGGAGTTTGATGGCTTCTGTGATTGAGATGCTTATTCAGTATATCCAAGACCTGTCTTTATCAGAGGACAACGCTGAACTTTGATAATTTCATTTAAAGTTTTTGTTCCTTTAGCAAATCTAAGATTGAGAGATTTTGTTTTCTCAAGATCTTTTCTTAGACCCACAATTTCACATTGTAGTTTTTCATTGTGTTTTTCTTTTTCAGCAAGTTGGTATGTCAAGGTATCTATGATCATATTCTTTTCTTCTAAACAGATTTTGAGTTTAGAGATTTCTTCATGAAAGTTTTCCTCTTCTAAAGCATCCCAAAAATCATCATTGTCATAAGCCATGAGAAGTCTATAATCATCACTACTAGATAAATCATCATTATCCTCTTCTAAACAATCCCAAAAATCATCGATATCATAAGCCATGAGAAGTTTGTAATCTTGACCAATTTCATCTTCATCACTATTAGATAAACCATTGCTATCTTCATGAGTATAATAACTCCTTCTATTCACAACTTGTTTCCTATTCCCTTTTTCATATTCCTTTCCTTTTTCATATTTATCTTTATGAGGACATCTGGCAGCATAATGACCGACTCTACCACAAGCAAATCATTTGAAAGGTAGCTTAGCTCTGAACCTTCCAGAACCTCGTTGAAGCTTCTTGACAAAATCTATCTCATCTTCTTCTTCTGAAATGTGTCTTGATTTATTGTGTTCTTCCTTTTCTTTTCCTTTTGCTGAAGCTTTAAATGCGGCTTCTCTCATATCTGATGGACCTCCTTTTCTCATCTCAAAAGCAGTTAGGATTCCGTGAAGTTGTGTCATAGTGATATTCTACAGATCTTGTTTTTCTTCTATGGCAGACACTTTTGATTCAAATTTAGCAAACAAGGATCTCAAAATTTTCTCAACTAAGGTAACTTCCTTTATTTATTCACCCAGATTCTTCATACAATTAACAACCTCATCTATACATGAGAAGTAACTATCTATATTCTCATCACTATGCATCTTAAGAGTTTCATACTGAATTCTGAGAGTTTGAAGCTTATCACATTTTACCTGAGAGTCTCCTTTGTAACTCTTAATGATTTTGTCCCATATCTCTGGCTGATTTGAGCTGCATGACTATGACAAACTCTGATTGTGACAAACTTCCCAATAAAGTATTGACAGCTTTGGCATTGGTTTCATATTGCTCTTTACCTACCGTGTCTGTAGGAATTGTTGTTGGAAATTTATATCCTCCTTCCACAATTTCCCAGACATTTGTTCCAAGAGATTGTATATAGGTTGTGGTTCTTATTTTCCAATAAACAAATTTTCTCCCATCTAAGATTGGTGATCTAATGGATCCCATGCTTTCGTGATTATTCATCTTGATGGATCTGCCTTCAAGCAATCAAGCTTCTTCTGAAGAACTTGTCTCCGCTACCAATTGTTGGAAATAATATTGAGAGGGGGGGTGATTCAGTATTATCAGATCAAGAATTTTTATTTTTCATAATCAGATTTATATACGCTACTTCAGAGAGGGGAACTAGCGTGTACAACAACTGTCTTTAAGGCAACCAACGTTTATGCAGTAAACTTATGATTCAGTTAATTCATCATATGTTGATCTTTAATTAGTGCATCCATTCTTCATCAATCATTAAATAGTAACCATGTGCAGAATAAACATAATAAACCATTACACATAAGCAACACACACGAACACCAAGATTTAAGGTGGAAACCCAATGTGGGTGAAAAACACCTACTGCTGTCGTCTCTGTCTTCTTCTAATAATAAGAAAATCTGTTTACAATCTTGTACTGGTGCAAACTCATACCATTACGTAGGCTTCTACCTGCAGAAGGTTACAACCTTCTCTCCTTCTCTAGCTTCTACTAGAAGGGAGCTACAACCTCCTAGCTCTTGTAATAGCCAATATGTCTGCTAGTACATAGGTGCCAACCTACAGCAAACTCCATTCTTCCACCAGGGACCACGTTTCATGAATTTTCAGACTGGATGCTCCTGGCACATATCAAGACATATGAAGACCTTGACTCATCAATAACCCATCAGAAATTTAGAAACTCAAACTTCATCAACCAACATGCAGTTAATCTGAAACAATCAGATCACTGTCATCAGAACACTGTGTTGAACCCAGAAACCTGTATCAACATTCGAAACTAACTAAAACCTCAAAATTCATGTGTCAAACTGTATACGCTACTTCAATGAAGAAAACCTGCGTGTATACGCTACTTCCTTCAGCCCAGCCTGCGTATACCTCTAAAGATTCTGAATCATAAAATCTCTGAATCACAAACTGTACCAACTAGTAGTGTACTGAACATCTACTGTCAACTTACATAACTTTACACAGGCAGGCAACAGAAAACACTTCTTCTCACTTATACAATCAATCAAATATCAACCTCCTTATGCATTCATATTTACATTCAGATCTAAGAAGACTTCATTGACAGACAATAGTAAAATAGCAGCAACAATAAATCAGCAATACTGATATGATAGATTAGTCATCTTTGAACATCAAGCCTTTCTTTTGTATACGCTACTTGAAAGAAAAAAACCTGCGTGTATACGCTCTTTTGTCGAGACGAACTTGCGTACAAATCTGCAAATATTTACTAAGAACTTTGCTACAATTACAGACTTCAAACAAACCCAGATCTTGATAGATAACGAATAAAACAGAAGCAAAACATCATATCTAGCCTCAACCAATATCAGATCATTCAATAATAAGTCATTTCAGGTCTCATGATCCTGATCCAATATTGAACTCAAGGTGCACATAAATATTTCAGATCTAGTCCCAAACATAACCTTGCAACATAAAATATACTTCAGATAGAAGTATTCCTTAGAATCTTATTCACTTGCATATCTGACCTTATGATCATCACTTCTTTATATAGTTTTTGGCCTTTCTCAATACCATGGACCGAATCCACTTAGGACCAATACCTTGGATCAAATACCACGGACAGAATACCTCGGACTAAATACTTAAGGTCAATATCATGGTCCAAAGATACCTTGGACCAAATACCTCAGACAAAAACCATGGTTTTCAACATGTACGTGCTTTGCCTTCTATGGGAGTGCATGTGTATGTTATACGGTATTTCTGTTTTGAGTACCTACATGTATACGCTTCCTGGACTAAATGAACCTACGTGTATCTCTTAAATTGCTCTTACATCATCTTCTTCCTTCAACTTCTTTATTCTGATCAATAGACCTTAGTTCCATCTTCCTGATCCTCTGTACCACTTCCCTATTGCCTATGAATATTCCTGTTAGCCTCTTATCAAAACTGAGTTGACCTGTAGAGTTGCCATCAAGGACAATACTGCCAACAATCTCCCCCTTTGGACTTGATGGCAACCATGATGGTGTTGACTACTGCAAGCTGTAAAGACTGTTAGAGATACCATACAACACGAAAATACCAAAATACTCTTCCCCTTTGACATCAAGGGCAAAGGGAGGACCACTCTACTCTCCTCCTTTGCATGATGCTGTCCATACTCCCCCTGAGTACATGCCGAGTCTGTAGAGGGGTGATTCAATATAATAACATGACACTATAACTCAACAAAGTGAGCATGACCTCCCTATGACCACAAACTCATACATACATCAATCACCCAACCAAGTGGGGATATACCAAAGTTTATACATGACAGAAATACAAAAATTATTACATCATCCATCCCAAGGATATTGGGGAAATAAATATAGACCATGACTAAAAAGAAGATATATCACACTAATGACTGATGCAACTAAGAAATAGTTGAGTTCAGCAAATGCCAATGATGTGGAAAGTGAACGCTCCCCCTGAACCTATGCTATCACTGTTTTATTTTTTTTTAGAAAAACATATATGCACTTTCAGCCAAGGCAACCCGCATGTACCCGTGCATATACTACATGAAACCAACGTGTAGTAAACTTCCTTTGAAAAACTAGATTTAATAGTAGGATGATGCAGCAACAACTCCCAACTTTTGTCTGAGATATTCAAATGTTTCTCTGGGTAGTGGTTTAGTGAATATATCAACAACCTGTCCTTTGGAGGGGACATACTCCAATTTTACCTTTTGTTCAAGCACTTGTTCTCATAGAAAATGGTACTTGATGGGTATGTGCTTGGCCTTGGAGTGCATGACTGGATTCTTTGAAATATTGATGGCACTTGTATTGTCACATATAATGGAGATGGGTGGAGTACATGTGATCTGAATGTCTTGCAAAGTTTGCATCATCCAAAGTAGTTGTGTGCAGTAAGATGCAACAACCACATATTCTGCTTCAATTGTAGATAAAGAAATTGAACTTTGTTTCTTGATGAACCAAGACACTAACCTGGAACACATATAGAATGCACCACCACTAGTGCTTTTTCTATCATCAACACTTCCTGCCCAATCTGCATTTGTATATGCATGAAGAGAAAGATTTGCATCTCTAGGATACCATAGTCCAAAGTCCTAAGTTCCTTGAAGATATTTGAAAATTCTTTTGACTACCTGAAGGTGTGATTCCTTTGGATTTTCTTGGAATCTTCCGACTATTCCTACTGCATGCATGATGTCAGGTCAGGTACCTGTTAGATAAAGCAAACTGCCAATCATGGATTTGTAAGTTGGTTGATGTACTCTGTTGATTTATCATTTGAGCTGAGACTGCATCCTGTTACCATTGGAGTATATACAGGTTTAGAATCTTTCATTCTGTACTTTTTCAAGAAAGAGCATCATTAGTTTGGTGGGAATCAAAGACTCAAGATGAAATGTGAATTCATGGTAAGATATCCATTTCTCGGGTTGAATTTGTTTTTGCCATTAAGAGACAATTTTATCCTTTAGCCTATATGGAAAAATCCATTATGAGTTTGCAAAATTTTAGGCAACTTAAGGGCCAAACAGTTCAAGACTATACCTAGGAGTTTAGAAAGAGGGCTTTATTGTTAGGAGTAAACTTGAATTCCCAAGATACACTATTGAAATATATTGGGGGTTTACATTCCTGCTTATAACATACTATCCTTATGTTCAATCCACTCAATTTGGACAAGGTATGTGTGCAAGCCACACACCTTGAAGCAAGAGGAAAGAACATCCATGAAGAGGGTAGTAAGAAGAAGCCATTCAAGGGTAAGGAGAAAGAGAAGGGAGGAAAATGGAAGGGAAAGAGGAATGCAAGTGTGAAGAAATAAGGGGAGAAAACTATATGCCAACATTGTCCAAAGCTGGGCATGATGAAACCCACTGTTGGAAATTACATCCCAAACTAAGGCCTAAGAAACCCAACAATAAGGGAAAACAAAAAATGACCGCTACCACACAACATGATCTTGGATCAGATTCAGGTGATGAGACCAAGATTTCAGAAATGGTCACAAAAGGAAAAGAAAATGTTGCAAGCACTAGTTCCTCACATAGTCATAACAACACTCCAAATGAAGAATCAAGAATAGAAATGTTCCATGTAAGGGTAATTTCAAATCATACAAAGATTGAGGCATTATTTGATAGTGGGTCACAATCAAACTTAATTTTAGAAGACTTGGTAAAAAAGCTTAACCTTGAAATTGTACCTCATCATAAGCCATATCCATTAGGTTGGATAGTCAATAATGCAAATTTACAGGTTACAAGGAAATGTTTATTCAAGTTCGCCACTACTGAAAAGTTCATTGATGAAGTTGAGTTAGATGTAGTTCCACTTGACATATCAGGAATCATTTTGGGTAGTCCATATTTATATGATAGGAAAGTAGTATTTTATCACCATGAGAACAAATACGTATTGCTCAAGAATGGAGTGGAGTACATTGTGAGAGCCCATCCCAAAAAGCTAAATATTTCTTTGTTTAATGCAGGGTAGATGAAGCAACTAGTAAATGCAAGCAATTTTTTTTACTTCTCATGTTCAAGAAAAAGAATGATATTGATTATGAATCTTTTGAGGGTTGTGATGAAAAATTAAAATCTGATTTGTTTGATGTGGTAAGAAAGCATGGCGAAATGTTTCAGGAACCAAAGGGGTTACCTCCCAAGAGGGGGATTCAACATGAGATACAACTGTAGCAGGATGTTCCACTTCCAAACATTGGCATGTATCGCATGTCGATTATGGAGAGCATGGAAATCAAGAATCAAATTCAATAATTTCTGAACAAAGGTATCATACGCCCATCTACTTTGTCATGTGGTTCACCCATTGTCTTGGTGCCAAAGAAGGACGTGACTTGGCCATGTGTGTGGATTTCCATGCAATGAACAAAATAATGGTAAAGAATCATTATCCACTCCCAAGAATTGATGATTTTCTTGATAAATTGAGGTATGCAAAGTATTTCACTAAGTTAGACTTACGAAGTGGTTATCATCAAGTTAGAATAGCTGAAGAAGACATTTGGAAAACTGCATTTAGAACTAAACAATGATTGTTTGAGTGGCTTGTTATGCCTTTCGATCTTACAAATTCTCCAATTACTTTCATGCGAGTTATGAATGATGTATTGAGACCATTTTTAGATGACTTTGTCATTGTTTACTTAGATGATATTCTCATATTCAGCAAATCCAGAGATGAACATGTCATGCATGTGAACAAAGTACTTGATGTCTTGAGAAAAGAACAATTGTTTTTAAAGATGTTGAAGTGTGAATTTGACAAGACTTCTTTAGTGTATTTGGGACACATTATTGGAGGAGGTGAGTTGAAGATAGACCCCTCTAAGGTTGAGGTCATTCTGAATTCACCGAAGCCCAATACAGTTACAGAGGTAAGAAGCTTTCTAGGGGCAGCACAATATTGGAGGAAATTTATTGCTAATTTTTCTTCCATTGTAGCTCCATTACATGCATTGACTAGTGTCAAGAAAGTCTTCCATTGGGGAGATGTACAGCATAAAGCATTTGATTCTTTAAAGAAAAAGACCAGTTCAACACTGGTATTGGCTCTTCTAGATCTTAGACAACCATTTGAGATTCAAACGAATGCTATTTACGCCATGGGAGCAGTTCTTATGCAACATGGTAAGCCCATTTCATTTCATTTTGAAATTTTTAATGGAGTTGTGACTAAATATCCCACTTATGACAAAGGAATTTACGCATTAGTACAAAGAGTCAAAAAATGGAAACACTACTTGATGGGGAAGGAGACCATTATCCATACCGACCATCAACCATTGTAATACTTGCAGTCACAGTCAAGCTTGCATCAATCACAACACTTCAAATGGATGGGTTTTCTACAACAGTTTCATTTGGTTATCAAGTATAAAAAGGGAATCTACAATAAGGTAGCTGATATGCTTTCTAGGTCTATTGTAAATTCATCTATTATACTCAAGCAAAATTATATTTTACATGAAACTTACATTGAGCAATATGCATATGATAATGACTTTCAAGATGTGTATGCAAGCTTGAGTCAAAGAAACCAAATTGAAGAGTTAGATTACCATGTACATAACAGTTTGTTGTATCACTTGGGCAAGTTATGTATTCCATAGGGAGAAAGAAACAATATCATAAGGGAGGCGCATACTACATTGATTGCTGGACACTTTGGTGTAGGCATGACAGTAGTGAATCTCCAAAGGTATTTTATTTGCCACACCTATTTGATAATGTATCTCGTTTCATTAGAGGATGTTCTTTGTGTGCAACAAGTAAGCCTAGCAATAACTAGGATTGTACACTCCACTTCAGGTACCTTCATGTCCATGGGAGAGTATCTTAATGGAATTTGTAGGAGGTCTTCCATTGTCAAGGAAAGGTCATGATTACTTGTATGTAGTTATACACAGGTTCAGCAAAATGGGTATACTAACACCATGCAAAATGAAAATTACAGCTGAACAAACAACTCATCTTTTCTTCCAAAATATCTGGGTTCATTTTGGTCTTCCTACTTCCATTGTAAGTGATTTAGATTCTCGATTTGTTGGAAATTTTTGGTTAAATTTGTGGGACATGATGGACACTAAGTTGAATAAGAGTACAACCTTTCATCCACAGACAAATGGACAAACCGAGGTGGTCAACAAGACAGTCATTCATCTTCTTAGAGGATATTGCAGCAAACATCCCAAGTTGTGGGATGAATAGTTGCATTACATACAACATGCATACAACAAGGAAAAGCATTCTTCCACAAATACATCGCCATTTGAGGCATGTTTTGGGTACTTGCCAAGATCACCATTGGAATTCATCTTTGAGAAATATGTCACCGTCAATGGCTATAATGAAATCAATAAGGCAAGGAAGTTCATAGAGAAAATTCAGTTGATACATCACACAGTGCAGGAACAACTTGAAAGCAGTCAAAGTAGCTACAAGGCAAGGTAAGACAAACACCGTATCTATCAAAAATTTCAAATTGGAGATGAATTTTGGTTATATATTAACAGAGAGAGACTTCAAGGGGAAGGTAAAAAGCTTAAGCCAATCCATTATGGTCCTTTTAAAATTCTGGAAAAGATTGGTAACAATGCATTTAAGTTAGATTTGCCTCCTTATATGAAAATATACTCTGTTGTTAATGTTGAGAATTTGAGATTGTTTGAGCCTCCTTTGATTGATGATGAAGGAGAGCATGTTTAGCTGCCATCAATAGATGATTTATTGCCAGAATATCTTGATGAACTTTAGCATGATCTCATACTTGACAGAAGAACCAAAACTTCAAAGAGAGGGAATGTCGAATACCTTAGAGTGGGACTCAAGGGACAAAAACCTTCTAAAGCCAAATGGTTGCAGATTGAAAAGGTGAGGGAATTTTACCCTCACCTGCTAAACAATTGATAGTATCTTTTGGGGTCCAAAAGGCTTTGAGTAGGGAGGAATGATTAGGTGCTCAATATTTAGCTCAAAAATCAAAGTTCTCAGAATTGCTCAAAACTTGAATCACTGTGTTCATCTCAGAAAAAGAATCCCAACGCAACTTGTTTCACTGAAAAACAAGTTCGTATGAGGAAGATATCGCGTTCTGTTCACTTTGCCAAATAATGGAATTTAAAAAAAATGTACAGTCACTACACAACCATCATTCTGTACTGCGGACGTGGCAGGTGACTGGGTAGGGTCAAAGGTCAGTCAACACTCAATCAGAGTTCGACAAGTGGCATCCTGTGGTTGGTTAACAGATGTGGTGACATGTCATGATTTGATTGGTTTAGAATGGACCAATGAGGAGGGGACAAGTGGCAAGCCCAGAGGCTACCATGTGTCCCTCCCCAAAGGACTGACTATGGAATAGTTTAAAATTTTGGGCAAGTCAGCGGGGTTGAACCGGCAACCTCACCCCAACAAACCACACAACATACCGTTCTACCAATGCATTACAACTTAACATGTAACGGAGTCAACACATATTTAAAGTTTAATGTGGTAACGGTTAGGGGTTAGGAGGGCCAACCCTCCCATGTGAACACTCTGACAGTAATGGCTAACGGTTTCAGAATCGTTGGCCAACATAACTACTGACAGATAATGCTATCGTATGTGTCCAGTACGTAAGCCAATAGTTTGGAAACCACGTGGGTATTGCGCTAACCTTCGACCAAATATGACATTCAATGCCACATATGAACTCCTCCCATAAACCGCCAGGTTAACGGTTTTTCAAAACATGCGGTATTTGCGCTAATCTCAGATTAGTGCTTAATTAATCTAGTTAATTAAACTCTAGTTTAACTTGGCGTAGGATTTAGTGAACCATCCTATTTCGGTGGTAACTCTAGTTTAGTGGAGTTAATTGGAGTTCCTCCAATTTTAGAGGAGGTTTACTAGGGAAAATAGTTTTGACCATACCTGGAGAAAAATTTGACCAAATTGAGATCAGGAAAAGGTGTTCCTAGCTAATTTGGATGTTTTGAGCACATTGAAGCAGGTTTTAGGAGCAGTAGAGCATTGTAAACAACACTTTTGCCATTATTGAGCAAATACAAAGGCCCAAGCCATGGAAGTTGGACCAAGGAGATGTAGCCTAGGAGGGGTGAACTCCTTCATCAAAACACTATGTTAAGTGTTCATTTTTATGGTTTGATGTACATTTACTTGTTGTTGTTCAACACTTTTTTTCATGCTATTTTGCTCATGAATTTCACATAAAACTTGATAAAATTTACCTGTTTACATTCACAAACACCATAAGAGAACCTATGCACATGAAGAAATTGACAAGCATTTGTTTATAAATTTGAAGTTGAAATTAGCACAACAAAACTAACATTCAAAAATAGATCAGCGAATCACAATCGACATAAAAACCCGAGGATGGTCTTGTAAACAAAGCAGTGATTGTGCGATGCGATATCGGTGGACCCAATGGGAACTTACACTGTGGCCCATAAATGTATCGCGTCTCGGAACTTGTCGCTCATCGCAAACGATGGAGAACTGGGGTCTTAAAGTTTGTGGCCTTGTTTTTCCTACGATATGCGATTGTGATATCGCATCGCAATCCAACCTATCAGGGGTCGATTTCCATAATGCCTTTTGTTGGGTGTGGAGCCTGATTATCTTCTTTATTCAGAGGTATCATCGATTTGGAATCCAGTTCGTAATGTGGTGGCAACACCACTTGTAAAATTTTCACCACCAAGGGGGTCCCTGCGGGGTGGGGCGCAACGATGATTGTTTGGAGCCCCCCCCCCGGCGAGGGATTGGGGGAAGTGCCCCCAAAGCTAAAAATAGATGTAAAATTTCCTTGGAAAATGTTGTAATTTCGTAGTCAATCTGGGTTGTTCATTAGGCGGAGATTTGATGGTAGAAATTATGTTTAATTTGGGGTTTTTTTCCCTAGAAGGCAACCCCTCTCTATATCTGAGGGAATTGTATTGCGTCTATGTAGATTTGTATTCTGAGTGAGAAAGAGAGGAGATTGTGTGAGAGCGAAGAGGGAATTACAGCGGATCTACTATAGGTTGTATCTCTTCAATTTGCTGGATAATATAAAAGGAAGGACTGGCTGCTTCTCCGTGGACGTAGCCCAAATTGGGTGAACCACGTATATCTGTGTCTCTCTTGTTTTATGCATTTTCTGTGTTTATATTTTCGCAACATTTCTATGTGTTCCATTTCTCTGTAATATATAATTTTCTAACACCTTTCTGCCTGTGACTGCGATTAGAAAAATGTGGGGGCCATTGGAATCCTACCACTTGGCACCTCCTCATTCACTGAAGACCTTGCCACATCATCCCAATCCTACCATGTAGACAAGTCAAACTTGAAATTTGACTTGCTCTAACTTTTGCATACAAGCTCGGATTTGAGTGTCGTTTGCACCGTTGGATTCAGAATGATGAACTCTTTGATCTGAAGCTGAGTTTAACAAGATTTTGACATTTTGATTTTTTAGCATAAACTTGAGCACCTGGGGTCAGATCGATGGAGTGCTTGACCTAACAGTGCAAAGGTACCGTCATAGGTGAGGCAAAAATATTCCTGTACTCCTCCACGATCTTGTCCATCTACTGTTGCTATGTGGAGGAGCCCTGTTTGGAAGTCGTGGCCATAATATTCTTCTTTCCCTAAGGGTGAATCATAAGGAAAACAAATTTCCTGGTTTGTGAAATGATCTTACTGCACTGCTTTGTAGAGATCAAAGAGATGATGGTAGGTAGGGCTACCTCTAGTATCATGTACAACTTATTGCCCAAATTAATAATCACAGAGCGAAGTCTAGTTCATGTACATCATTTCACTTCCATAAGTATGGTTTTCCTAATAATGCATCACAAACTTCAAGAGGAGAAAAATCACACAGTACCTCATCCATGAAGGGCTTGATGTTATAGGGAAGGCGGCACTGTTGGCTGACACAGATATCTCATCCTTGGTGAAGCCACCCGATGGTGTATGGTTGTAGATATGTTGTAATCGTTGGGCCTAGCCACTTCACGACCTCTACTGAAATGAGGTTATTTTGGATCCTGATGTCAACAATGAACTGCAGTGAAGAACCCTTCACCCACATCTGTGAGTGGAAGAGGTGTTCCCCCTCCTCTGGATCTTCAAGCTCATTCTTTTGGATCTTGGTGGTGGCCATGGTATCTTTGGGATCCACATCAATGATTTTCTTCCCTTTGTCATTCCCCTTGTCGGGTTCTGACTTAGAGTCGGAACATGCTTCTGATTGGGAAGCCTTCAGTTGGGCCACTAGTGACTACTTGGCCCGACAATCACTTATGTTGTGAATGGATCTCTTATGTAACTCACACCATTTTCACATGTCCTTCTTTGTCTTCGTGGTGTTGTTATTTTCTTGTGGCTTCGGTGGGTTATCTTGGGTTGCCTCACCTTGGATTTGTCCTTTTCTCTGTGGTTTGGGGGCGCATTTCCCTTGCTTTAGATTCTTAGATCCAAAGTCTCTCTTCTTTTGTTTAAACTTCTTCTCAATATTGACAGTGTATCAGTATGTTGTGCCGAGCAAGGAGATGTCTAGGAACTCCAACTCATCTTGAATGTTTTTGTGTAGATAGTCACGGTACTTGAGAAACAAATGTTGCTCAAAATCCTTGATACCCAACTTCGTGCGAAGGGTATGAAAAACATTGGTAAACTTTGGCACATCTTGGTCACTTCCCTACTGTAGTGTGGTCCACTTTATGTATTTATCGTGATAGCTCCCGACAGGGAAGTACTGCTCCTTGATGGTGTCCTGGAATGAATTCCAAGTGGGTGCGGCTGAAAATAGTGATGGTGTACTTTTTTCCTTCTTCTCACAATAGGTTTCCTATTATTCCTTGACATGGGGGGTGGCTTTGAGAAGTACAAAAGTAATATTTTCCAAGCTGTAAAAATCATGAACATAAAAATATCCTTCTAGTAGATTTAGCCATTTATCTATGGAATTTGCATCTATCTGACCTTCAAATATGGGGATGTAAAAGTTAACTTATACCTTAGAGGGTGTGGCACTTCCAGGGTCTGTTGGAAGGAGATGCATCACCTTTGGGTAGTCGCTGAAGGATATGGGAAAAATTTTCCATCATCGTGTTCCTATGTCACTTGAGGGCTTCTTCGAGCAAGATTTTGAAAGGATGTCTTACCCCCTCGTCTTTGTTCTCTTTCGCCATGCGAGGCCGTGGGGATTTTTGAGGTTGGTCTTGCAAAGGTTTGACTAGTTCGAGCCCTAACTCCTTATATCTCGACCTCATTGGGGACATGTAAAGAAAAACAGAGAAAGAGAAAAACCACTCTGATACCACTGATCTGAACTTAAATAAGAACACAACAAATTATAGATATAACCATAAATACAGAGATTTAGCAAAAATAACACTACATTTCATTGATATCAAATATTGAAATATGCTTACAAACAAAATGGAAATAAACTATCTCAGGCAATGGTAGCTTATCTTTATGAAGAGATGTGGCAACTACATGCCTCTGAACTCAGTTACAATGAGGCTCAAGGGCCTATATATTATTGAACAGCAAGGGAAAATCCTAAACAACCAAAACCCTAACCCCACGAGATAGAACACCAAGATTTTGTGGGCCCCATTACGGTTAGTTGGGTAGCCAACTTCCCATGGTCGTTACTTGGTCATATTATCTTTTTTTGGCGTGTATGATGCCTTGTTGGAAAGATATCTCCAAGTACTATAGGATTTGTGGCAGGCCCCTAATGATGGCTTTGGGCCCGCTGCGGACCTTAAAAAAATGCCATTTAGGATGTCAAAACTGCTCTGGAATTTCAGGACCCGAAAAATTGCTAAAAATAGTAAATGCTATGATAAACAAGGAAACAGATAAAACCAACTGGAGGTCTAGGTGGAATAAGTGGGTGGCCACCAATATCCACCTGGATCAAGTAATGGGGGCGCTCAACTCCAAGGAAGTGGAAATAGGTCTAGTGTGTTATTTTTGGTGAGAAAACACTAAATCCCATGTGATTTTGGAGGTTGCCACATGGAAATATAGAGCCATGCATATATAAAGTGATTTTTTTTCCTATGAAGACATTCATTCATGTAAGTGGTTCAGTCTTGAAATTTTTTTATTCCTGGTTACTCTATGAGTCCTAGGATTGGACTTTGTAGCTGACTAGAGTTATAGTGAACTCAGTTTTGGTGACTAGTTGATGAACCATGTGCTTGGGTTTTGTAACTGGCCATGAGTTATTTCAGTTTGGCCTGGAAGGGTACTTATATGCCCAAGAGAGCAGCGAGAGTTCCTAGAAGCTGTAGGGATTAGACCATCCCTGGCTATCTATAAGGCACCTTGGACGGTGGGCATCACTAAGGGACTGTTAGGTGCAAGGAAGGGTTGCTCCACTTGGGTGCAGGGCAGAGGGTGCATGAGCCTATGGTTGGAGACTGAGGTTGTTGGGGTTTGTACCTTAGCCAAAGTAAGTGCTACGATACTCGATGTAGAAATTATTGCACATGGAGTTGAGGCCATAACTTGGGGGTGAACCGTGGTTAAGAGTTTATGAACCATGCTGTCTATGGATGGGTAGAATGCAGAAGGCCCGCAACCAATAGGTATTTTATTCAAATAAGTGTCCATGTGACGTGAATTATATTTATGTTCCATGTGTTATATTTATGTGTTATTTTATTGTAAACCATATTTTGGGCTTAATAATTATGTGTATTTATTTTTATATGTATGATTTATCTAATGGGTATAATTGTTGATCTTATGTGTGATTAAATGCTAAATTAATGTGTGGCACATAATGGTTGGGTATTACACGAATTACTCTTATATTTATTCCTTTTATAATCTAATGAATTAATTCTAGGTCAAGTACATACCATGGTAGCACTGCCATAGTTAAATTGATAGATACACAAGAAATTAAATGAATACAAGGGACCAGTCATAGGCTGGTGTGGTCACAAGGGCTCTAGCAGTAAGGCAAAGCATGATAAATTGTAATAGGGCTTGATCTTCTGTTAAGATTTTGCAGTACCCAAGTGGTGGTTGTTCATGGTGTTTCCTGGATAGGGAACAAGGACATTATAAAGTGGTATCAAAGCCCAAGTTACAACACTGGGCTTGTATGGGCAGGAAGAATCTTTACAGGGAATATTTGTAGGCTTTTTGTCAACCATTTGACATAGTTTGTGGGGTTGGAAATGGTTAAATCTCGCAATTTAAGTTGAATTGCACAAGAATTGTGAATACAAAGGGATTAAATTGTGTTACAAGGTGGAATTATGGTAATTATGTGAGTTTGGGTAGAACCATATGTTAGTAGAATGCCTAGTTAATTCCCTGTAATAACATAGGAAAAAACCCAAAAATTCTTGTTGGTTCAATAAGGTAGAAAACAACTGTGTTGGGTGGCCAAATTTGGCTTAGTCTGGGAGTCTAGGTGTTCAAGGTGAATAGAGAGAGTTTTATTTCCATTAGGTCAGAACATGAATGGGCCGAAGTTTTTCTTTATACAAAGGTTAGGTGGACTTGGATGTGTGGCCACGTTGGACCAGAAGTCTAGAAACCCAAGGTTTTGACACACAAATGTGTCATGGGATGTCTGAATTCATGGTATTCTTAGGGTCCAAACATTCAGGACAAGATAGTGAAAGCTACATCACTTTTGAGCTAGACTCAGATGGGTTGGACTTGGCCATATGCAATAATAAGCAGACCCGAATGTGGGGTCATGCCAGACTAGGGTTCCAAGAGTTCAGGATCCCCAGTGGAATGTGCAAGTTCACTAGTCTAGAGGTTCATATGTGGGCCAGAACTAGACTAGTGTGTGGAAAGGAGTGGTCCAGAGGAATCGATGTGGGTCATGTCTAGGTGCATTGCAGCACAAGTTAGTGTAGAGGCTCAAGAGTTTGGGACCTTCGGTGTAATGCGAGTGAATGGGGGCAGTCAGGCCAGAATGTGGGCCAAGCTCAAATTTTCCATGTCACGAAGAATAGTTCGAGGTGTCAGCCTGCAAAACTCAAATTAGGCAATAAATCATTAGAATGCTTGGATATGTTAAAATTCCTTATTAAAATAAAAGTTCCACATTACAAGTTGTGGGCTAGACTTGTGGGGTCACATAGAATGGTGAAGTGGCAAGCTTAAGTGGGGTCGACATGGAAGAAAAGAAGTTGTGAGCATGCTAGGGGTTAAGGAGACCCTAGAAAAAGAAATTCGAGCCTAATACAAATTGGGAAAATGAATTTGTACAAAGGAGTGGAAGCATAGGTGCACATGAGAAGTTTGTATGCCTAAAAACAGTTACAAAACATCATTACAAGTATATTTGATTGGTTCATCGAAGGGAAAACAATCAAAACTTTTCCAATTCATCTGAAAATTCACTATTTTTTGGTTCATTTGTTTGCAGGGCATTTTTAAGGCCCTAAACGACATTTTTAGGTGGAAAAACATGTGGTACAAGTAATTGTGATGTAAGGAAAAAGAGCTCGGAGAGGCCTTTTGAACGATTTATTAAAATTGTGGATTACATTTGATATGAAGGATTTATTGATCCAAGTGGATATTGGTGACCACTTCCTATTCCACTTGGACCACCACCACTGTTTTTTTCAGTTTTCTTAATACTAACAGAACTTTCTATTTTTGTCAGTTGTTCATGTCCTAAACTTCCAGAGTCATTTTGAGGTAGTAAAAGATGTTTTTTGGTAAAATTGAAACCAGAAAAGTGCCAAAATTTGTTCCACATATTCTATTTTTTCCTCTTCATAGAGATATTTGAAATGGCGATTATGATAGCAAAGCAAAGATCGTGTGTCAAAGGTACAACCTCGAGAAGTTGACAGTCCAACTTACCCCAACGGGGCCCAAAACCATTGGCACTTCATCTCTTAGGGTTAGGGTTTCACACTTCTTTATGATAAAAAGGCTTATGATCCTCATTGTAATTCAGTTCAGAAGGCATGTAGCTATCACATCTCTTCTCAAAGATAAGCTACCATCGCCTAAGCTAGTTTGTTTCCATTCTACATGTAAATAGTTTTCAGTATTTGTGATTAACCAATTGAAGTTTCATTTTTTTTTTGTAGATTTTTGTTGTTGTTTAATTCTATATTTCATTTCGTTCCTACATAAATCTCGATCATTTATGACCAAAAAAGTATGAAGAAAAAAATGGGGTAAATTGGAGCTTTAAAAGGACACAACTCGGAAATCATGGCTTAGATTGGGGCACAGAAGCAATCAATGGAAAGTTATAAGACTATAGAATCTCAAAATGGAGCTAGATTTGGAATTTCAATGTGTGAGTTCATATAAAAGTGAAAATATTATGTTGTGATAGCATAGGAAAAATTGGAGTAAATAAACCAAAACTTCCCGAAGCCATAACATTTAGCACGAACATCATAATTATACAAATAGACAGTCAAACGAAAGCTATTAATGAGGAGAACAAACTATCAAACCCATAATTTTAAAATTGAGTGAGAATTTGTACCAAATTATACATGAACCCATAGCGATAAAAAGGGAAAAAATGCATAAGCAGGACCAAAAGTGCAGAATATGCTAAGGGAGATTATAGTGAAGAAGAATAGGTCAAGGCTATAAATGTCAGCATGGGAAATGTTGACACAGAGTTGAATGTCCATGGAATGGATAGGACTGTGAATAGAGATTTAGAGGAGACCATGAGAAGCCTCAATATATAGGTACTCAACTTCAAGGTTGACAATGAGAAGTTAGTGAAGGAGGAACAAAAAATTAACAACCAAATCTTGCAAAGTATAGATAAAATTCAGAGAGAATTGGACCAAAAAAGTGAGTCTAGACAAGCACATGTGGATGAAGCCAAAAGTAGAGAAAGGGATGTTGGAAGCTAGAGGAATTCTAATATTGTTGCTTTACAACATTATCACTTAGTAAGGAGGTCAAGCAAGAGGGTTTACATTACCTCATAACTAGGCAACATCCCAAGTGTATCACTAGTCAAAAATTCAAAGAGAAGATCAGACAGGGATAATTTACAGGGAGAGCTTAGAAAAATTAAACCTCCTACATTCAATGGGGAGCATAATAAAGGAGAATAAGCTAAGGCTTGGTTGTTGGAGACAAGAAAATATTTGTTGCTATATAATTATTCCTCAAATCTGGAAGCCAAAATTGTCATTTATCACTTGAAGGGCAAGGCCAATTTGTGGTGGGAAAAACTCAAGGAGATGAAGCACTTTGATGAAATGAAAATTACATGGAGGAAACTCATGTAATATTTCCAAAGGAAATATTTCTCAAGATGTTATTATGAGAGAATGATGCAAGAATTATTCGAGCTCAAGCTGGGGAACATGACCATGGAGGAGTATGATCAAAATTTCACTGAGTTGTTGAGGTATGGGAATTTCATTAAATATGAAAAAGTTGTAATTCAGAGATATGTCAGTGGGTTTCCATCATTTTATGGAGATAGTCTCAAATTGTATGAGCCTAAAATGCTAGATGCAACCATGAGAAAAGTAGAGCAGTTGTATGAAAATAGCAAGAATAAATGAATCCTTCAAAGGACTTTGGATAACAATAGTGGAAATGTGATGGAACAAAGGAAGAAAGGTTTAAATCCTCCCCTTTCAAGAATGGTTCATAGGTAAAATAGCAGACATCACCAGCCCTTAATGAGCTAATCAAGGTTGATTTTTCGAACAAGAAACCTAAGTTATAACCCATTAAATGTTAGGGCTGTGAAGGATACCATTGATACAAGGATTACTCTCACAAATCTAAAAAGACGAGTTTTTTGCATAACATATAGGCAGAGGATATAAGCAGAGCATGCCCAGAATTTATGCGGCGTTGGATAACAGATAGGTTGGGCACCAAGCGCATATGATTAAAATTGAAGGTAAGTTAAAAAATCAACATATTGCTATTTTAATTTACTCAGGAGCTAGTCATAGTTACTGATGTACCCCATCATTACAACAAGAATGTTGAAACTCGCAAGGTTACCAACTTTAATTATCAACCTGGGGTTCGTACAAACTTAAGAGGGGTTGACACTGTATGTGCAACAGACACCTTTCTCTGCCTAGTCTGACTCCCTTTGATGCAAGTGAAAGAAGGCAAGGAAACAAATTTAAATGAGCAAATATCTAGGCAAACCGCCAGTTCTAAGTTGCATAAGGTATATAGCAATAATCAAACATATTATTCTTTTGTTCGAAAGTAAGTGACATAAAGGAAACATATTATATTTGCAAGAAAGGAAAGCACAACAAGGAAAATATAATCTATCTTGTTGGAAAGGAAAAGACAGTTTAGGAAATATATTCTACTTTTCATGAAAAGAAATCCCTAGATTAGTCTTGCAATATTTAAATCATACTTTACTTAAAGTTAATTGCGGGAAAGGAAATCTAGACTAGCTGGAGAAATCAACATTCAATAAGTAAGCAATGCACAAGCTAAATGGCAACCTAACCAAACCTCAACTCAACCAAAGTGGTCTCAGAGAATTCATGGGCTATTATAAGACCTAAATTTACTTCTACCATGAGTTTGGAGTGAATCTAGGAAAGGGAAGAGCTCAAAAACAAATTGTTACAGGAAACTCTTTGTTGCTATATGAAACTTCCAGCAAGCTTGTTCCTCGAGTTAGCATGCTAAATTCCCAAGCTAATTAAATGAAAACATTGTGGGGTAAATATTTCTATTAATTTCAATGTTTTCAGGCTTCAATTCAAGTGAAATAAAATCAAAAGAGCTTCATTAGCACAAGATAAAATTTAGCAAAATTTTACTACTAAAAACCAAAAATTTCATAATTGTGAACTAGTAAACCAATCCAAGTAGCTCAATGATGTATGTGACTTTGCAGATTTGTTCTAAGGATCCATCATACTTGTAATTGTATAAAATAACTGAAAAACCACTTACTCCAACCATTTAACCAATCTAACCTACAACAAATGAAGCATGAATACTAAGTGCAGAAACAAGAAATGCAAAAATAAGAGATGCAAGTGAACAAGAAATGCAAAGAAGATAAATAAATTCCATAGCAGGGCTCTGAGGCACCGGGGATAGCCAAGCCCAAGGATACTTAGAGTCCTATGAAGGAAACTAAGCCTTAGAAGTTGAAAATGAAACCAAACTTCATTATTAGAATCAATTCAAGTACATCCTTACTAGAAATGAAAGTAGAACTACTAAATAACAAGTTTTCTTCACAAGAAGACTAAAAAATCCATGCCCCTAGAGGCTAATTCGAATTGGTACTTATACAAATTGATGGGGAAGCATCCTCCTTGAAAGGAGGTAGCTTTCCCCTCCAAAATCCCTCAAAAAGTGGATCTAGTTCCCAACAATAAGAATCTTCATTAAATATTGAGTTCTGGTTTCCCCTGTAGCAAGGAACACATCCCTATATTTTGTCAATCATTGGAGCTCCAGAAACTGTTCAATAATTTCATAATATCCTATTCATTTATTTTTCCATCTTGTAGCACCTTATGCTAGGGAGAATGTCCCTAAATTCTCTCATTCAACATATCTTCATAATTTAATCAATATTCTACAATATTAGGCACATAATAAGCAATTATATCTAAACCTCCCTAAGGACTTATTAAAGCTAAGAAAATATTATTAAGTGCAGAAGGAGAGATTTAATGTATTCCTTATGTGCCTAGGAAAGATTACATGGGCCTTAATTTGTATCTAATTTGGATTCCCATCACACACCCCCTACTGAAATTGTTGCTCATACTTTGAGCAACCCATTCATCTTCGTTTCTTCATTCATTTCCCTGGTGGTTTTTCTGACATCCCATGTTGTGCTTGATGTAGCTACCCCTGCTAGATATTTCCATTTCATTGTTTCTTCTCCATGGCTTTGATGTTCTTGTAGTCCCAACAAAAGAGGAGGTTTGAACCTATAATTCTAATAAATGAATCTCAAACATCTCTTTCTCTATTTAGCTCTGTTGGACCTCCAAAATGCCATCCTCTTTTACCCTCATTTCCATCATTTTACCATATTCCATAACTCTTTACCATATTTTGTAGCTCCATAACCCTACATTAATAACCATTTTCATGATCATATGGGTTTATCATTATTATTTCCCAAGTCATTTATTTTAAGTATTTTAAGAGAATTTATGATTAAATATTAGGAAACATCTTTTCATATATATATATAAAGTGGTATGAGTTGTATGATATTGTAGGCCTATTTGAATATTCTACAAGGGTTCTATTTGGCCACTCAACCAAAAATTCGAATTTCAATTCCAACTCATGAAGATTTGTGGAATAATTGTAGAATATTTGGATCATTGACTAAGCACATTCAAAGGAGAAGACTTATGGATATTTTGATATGTGTCTCTTATCAAAACTAGGAGAGAATTTTGAGAGGATTTGTATCTCATATTTTTAGGTGATTGGTTGTAACCACAAGAGATAAATGTGGATTTATGAGAGATTTGAGGATCTATATTTATTGATTAGTTATCTTCAGTTTTTGTATAAATAGGAGTGCATCCTTCATACAAAAGGGTTCCAAATTCTATACAAGATTTAATTTGTAAAGCGAGGATAGAGAAGATGAGAGTGGAATTGTTGTAATATCTTTGGAGCTTTTCTCCCACTTCATTTTATGGAATACATATTGCTGCTTTGATCTCCAAGTTTTGATAATCATTTGGTGTGCTTGCTGAGGAGTGGAGAGCCCCCATCAACCACAGTTTGTGCACCTTTTTCATTTGTTATACATATTGGTAACATTGTGTAATTATGTTATTTCATTTATTTTCATTTTAAGCAAGTGTGATTTTCAATTCAGCAAGTGTGATTTTTATTTTAAGCAAAGTGTGATTTTCATTTTAAGCAAGTGTGGTTTCATTTATGCAAATTTAGTTTAGTTTCTTTTATGTTATTTTGATTCATGGTGTTTTGTTAAGATTGATTCAATTTCTTTATGTTTAGATTGGATTGGATTGATTTAATTTGTTTTGTAATTAGTTTCAAGTTTATTGCATTAGACTAATCTATTCTAATAAATATTCACCTAGTACATATAGTACATGTATACCTCATCAGTTCACGAACCTCGGGATGCAAATTTAATGACAGGGATTTAACTCACAATTAAATCACCCAACGGGCTCGGATAACTTTGTTTCTATTGTTGCCTCTACCTCTATATTTTCTTTTGTTTCTTACTTTGTTTCTACTTTTATTTCTTCCTCAGTTTCTGCTTTTAGTTCTCCTCTGTCTATGCCTCTTCTATCTTTGTTTGGGTCTCTATTGCTACACGAGTTTAAGGTTTCCTGTGCAACAAGGAATTTTGTAGTAGAGGAAAGATGCACAATTTTTTTAAGGAGAGGAAAGGATAGGATGGTTAACCAATTGCCTCATGCAAATTTTCACCATTTCTCAGAGTAAAAAGAACAATCAGACCACCCAATTTTTGCGTTGTTTGTATTCAGACTATGTAATGTAGAATTTTTTCTCTTTGATAATTATTATAGTTTGAACAATTCTGTCAAATGCAAGTGGAAATAATTTTTGACTTACATTTACTTTGAATATCTACTTGTTTTTTAAGTCATTTGAGGCTCTGGTGGTTGTTCTGGGAAAATTTATCTTCCTATAGCAATATATTTGTTTCTTGGTGAAACCTGTAGGATCTTGTAACAATCTCTCTGTCTCCTCTAGCAACTTGTAGGATCTTGTAGAAGCCTATTTGTATCCTATATGTTCCTATAGCATCCAGTTTGCATGCTAAGAGGTGGTGGGTCCACCATTTTCTTTTTCTTCCTTTTTTTTTTTATATAAATGAAATTGCATCCAAAAGCTTAGATTGCTTTGAGTTAATTGAGTTGGCTCCCACCTAAACCTTCGCACTCTTCGTCCTCTATCATGATTAAATGATAACAACCCACTTCCTCGAGTCTCTTTCACTTTTGTCTCATTTATCTCCCATACATGTGGGCGTCCTTTGGAGAAAAGTTAAGTTGATTGTTAGATAAGCCGGAGGATGTTCCTTGGTGAAACCTATAGGATCTTGTAACAATCTCTCTGTCTCCTCTAGCAACTTGTAGGATCTTGTAGAAGCCTATTTGTATCCTATATGTTCCTATAGCATCCAGTTTGCATGCTAAGAGGTGGTGGGTCTACCATTTTTTTTTTCTTCCTTTTTTTTATATAAATGAAATTGCATCCAAAAGCTTAGAGTGCTTTGAGTTAATTGAGTTGGCTCCCAACTAAACCTTCGAACTCTTCGTCCTCTATCATGACTAAATGATAACAACCCACTTCCTCGAGTCTCTTTCACTTTTGTCTCATTTATCTCCCATACATGTGGGCGTCCTTTGGAGAAAAGTTAAGTTGATTGTTAGATAAGCCGGAGGATGTTCTGCTACTAAGTTTGGCTATATATAAAATATATTAATCAATTAAAAAAAAATCCTTCTCACACTTTTAATGTTTTCTGAAGCCATAATAGGTTTGAAGGTTGAGGCACAAGAGTTGCATACATGTGCCCTACCTAGTTGTGCTCTTGTAGGTGGTATTGTAACTAGAAATTTGAATGGTTGGAGATTGCATGAGGTTGTTAGAGTGTTGATGTGGTTGTTTAAATTCCCTCTGAGGTGTTATTTATAGATGTTAGTATTCCTTTCATTAGCTTTGAATTTTTTAATAGTGTTCATTAATGATTGAACTCCCTTGATTCATGTTATCAGAGTACAGGTGCCATAACTGATCGAATGTTGCTGATTTTGATTATCAAGGGTCCTGTCACCAGTCTACAAGGAATCATGTAGCTGCTCAGATCTGTTGTTCGAGTCTCTTGAAGCTTTGTGTTATTCAAAATTCTCAGTCTGATACATCAAGTTTGATCCTATAGGGTTTATGTAGGATGCTACATTACTCTATGTCTTCTTGTAGCAGCCACATAAACCCATCAAGATCACAATTTTCTTTGAGTGTTGCTTCCAAAATTCTTGATAATTCATGGGGAGGCTATTGAAGGTGGATAGAGAGTATCCCTGTGATGGAAATGGGTGGATAAGAGGTGAAGGACCAAGTTTTTTATGGATGGTGAGTGGAATAAAAGTGGAAAAAGTAAAAGTGGATGGAGTGCATGGCTGTTATGACTCTCATGCGATCCCTCCCTTGTACTCAAGTGAAAAACTTCTAATATGCTTCCCCTTTACATGCTTATCATCTTCCTATAGCAATACATGGACTTTCTTGTATCATTTTTAGGAGACTGACATAAACGAGTGAGAGGGACTAGGTAATGATATGAAAGGCTTATAAATGGTTAAGAAATAGGTGGAATGGACATAGAGGGTTGACTGAAAGTGCTTGAAGGTCAATTTGATGTTGACTTTCTTTGACTGTGTTGACCTCCTTTGACTATTGTTGGAATCATGTTGTGCTTGCATCATTGTGGGGTTTCTTGATGGTGCCTTGGAGCTTCTTGGAACACTTCATCATGGTCTCAAATACTCTAATTCAGAAAATGACTTAACAATGTTTTGCATGTTACTACTCTTGAATGATTGGTGATCCTTTAGTAGCCTACATGGGATCTTGTAGGTGCTCACGGTCATGTTTTTCCTTCTGGAATGTGGTAAACTTCATTTACTCTTATAATGTTGGCATAGAATGAGTTTGTATGGTTTTTGGAGACTTCTACAGGACTATGTGGTTTCCTATAGAAGCCACAACGACCTCTCACACTCACTATTTTTTTTTTTGTGTTGGAGCCCTTCGAAAATTTCCATAATTTGAGAGGGGGGTGCTGAAAGTGATGGGGGAAAGTTTTTCTTTAGATAGGTGAAAATGAAGGGAAAAGTGGGATTTTTTATTATTAAAAAGTGGAACAGTGTAAATATTTGGAGGTATTGTTGGTGAGGTGTATCAGTTGTATGGAGTCCTAAGGATCTTTCCCCTTCAAAAAAAAAAAAAAAAAAACAAAAAAAACAAAAAAACAAAAAAAACAAAAACAAAAAACAAAAAACAAAAAAAAACAAAAAAACTCAGTCTTATAACCTTCTCCCTTGCTCCATAGTTTCCTGTAGCAATACACAAACTTTCCTTTAGTGGCCTGTAACTTTCCTGTAGCATACTTGTTTAGCATATATCTCTCAAACAATAGATGGTATTTAGCTTAAACTTTTTTAAGCAAGTTACCATCACCCTTATGCATCTCCCCATAGAAAATGTTATCCAATGGATGCACAAATTGTGAGAGAAGAAAGAAATGGTTGGAGGTGATTGCAAACCATTTCTTGAAAAATACACACTAAATTTGCTGAAATTTTTTAAGTGTGTTAGCATCATCCTTATGCATATCCTTGTAAAAAATATATGCCAATTAATGCATGATTTGCGAGATATGGTCAAGACAATTTCTTCCCTGTGTTTTTTACAATCCTAGAATATCATGTAGCAACACAAAACTTTCCTATAGCAACTCAGGAGAGATAAAAATGAATGGGAAAGTCTTGAGAATGATGCATATAGGTTGAAAATGTTTGACTAATGGATTGACATGGACTTGGCCCTACTAGAGCATCTTGACAAAGGAGCTACAAAACTCAAGTTAACTTGTTTTTGTTGCTTGCATGGGTTGGTGAGCACTTGCATACATCAAAGAGAGATACCTGGAGCAAAGGATCTTTTTAATTTTCATTTTTTCATTTTTTTTCTCTTTTTCTAGGCCTACTAGTTGTCTCAATGAGGTTTTCAACCAGCAGGTCTTCCTAGGCCCCTCAGAGGTGGTTCTCACCTAGGATATTATTTTATTTTCCTTTATTTTCTCTCTTTTTTCTAACACACTAACCACATCGATGAGGTTTTCAATCAGTGAGCCAATCTCAAGTGCCTTAAAATGGGTTTTCACCTGAGACTTTATTTTTTCTCTTTTTCCTTTTATTATTATTTTTTTTCTATCCGAATCTACTTGAAAAAAATAAAACCTCTTTCAAGTATAGGAATACTTCCAATGGAGTCATGTGCAAACAAGATGACATATAAACTCATGTGTAGGCTCGAAAGATATGCTTTGACATGTACCTTAATATGAGATACTAGCTACTTTGATGATGTCAATCATTGTTGAAGAAGAGAG
The DNA here is from genome assembly GCA_031772625.1 of Pinus tabuliformis. Classification (NCBI taxonomy): domain Eukaryota; kingdom Viridiplantae; phylum Streptophyta; class Pinopsida; order Pinales; family Pinaceae; genus Pinus; species Pinus tabuliformis. The sequence continues at coordinate 401,476,981 of CM062819.1, forward strand.
TGGTGCTCCATCTTAATGGTTTTCTAGAATAAAAGATCAATATAGTTGTGATTCCCTTGTTTCACTTGTTCATCTAGATCATTTTTTATGTCTTCTTCTTCCATGTCATTCAAATCTTCTACTATTTGTCGATTAGTATCTTAAACACATAAATATGGTCCATGAGTCTTCTGGATCTTATTTTTCTGAATGTTGTTCTTCAATAATAGCAAGAGAATACATTTTTTTCAATACTCTTCCGGATCTAAGATGAAGATTAAGAGGAGCTAAATGGTAGCCTAACCATGCCTCCGGTCAACCAAAGTGTTCTCAGAGAATTCATGGGATATTCTAAGACATAAATATACTTCTACCATGAATTTGTGGTGAATTTGGGCAAGGGAAGAGCTTGAAAATAGACTACTATAGGAAACTCTCTATTGTTATAGGATTGCTACAGGAAACTTCCAACAAGCCTATTTCTTGAGTTAACATGTTAAATTCCCAATATAATAAAATGAAAATGTTGTGGGGTAAATTATTAATAATTTCAATAATTTTAGGCGAATCAACTTGAAAGAGCTTCATTATCATGTGTTAATATTCAAGAAAAATTTACTACTAGAAGACAGAAGAATTGTGAACTAGTAAACCAATCCAAGTAGTTCAATAATGAATATGACTTTGCAAAGTTGTTCTAAGAATGCATAATACTTGTAACTATATAAATGACATGCAAAACCACTTACTTCAATAATTTAACCAATATAACCTACAACAAATGAAGCATGAATACTAAGTGCAGAAATCAGAAATGCATAAGTAAGAGATGCAAGTGAACAATAAATGCAAATAAGATTAAAAAGTCATACAGTAGACTGAGGCTCTTGGGATGGCCAAGCCTAAGGATATTAAGAGTCATATTAAGGAAACCAAGCCTTAGAAGCTGAAAATGAAACCAAACTTAGTTATTAGAATCAATTCAAGTACATTCTTACTGGAAATGAAAGTAGAAATGCTAAATAATAAGATTTCTTCACAATAAGACTAAAAATTCATGCCCATGTTTTCGTTGCGACAAACACCCTCCAAAATTTTTCATACACTGTAATTTTAAGTTGTTTGTTATTGCTTCATGGTCGATTAATGTTTCCCAAGTGCCTAAATCTTCTTATAATATTCTAAAGTGTTGAATTCACTTGCTTACACATGCTCAGCCTTTGATTCCTTCATAAGCACACATATTCCTAGCAATCTCATTAGTCAATGATTATTCGTGAATATAGGCATTGTGCAGTTCTTGAGAGTAAGGCTCACGCAGTGACTAGGAATAGTGCTTGCACAATGTTTGGTTACAATGTTTGCGTAGTCTTTATTGATATTAACTACATAATCCATAAGGACAGTTCACTACGCAATCCATGTTGACGGTCAATGTCTAACATTATTTGATAGTCTATCTCACTCTTAGTTGAAATTGTATCATCATTCGGGTGAATTTTCTCAACTATTGATTTTGCACACCTTCACTTTCACAAGTGTCGTTTTCACTTTCGCTACTGTCACATTTGCTTGCTTTCACTTTAACAAGTGTCTCTTTTTATTTTTCTCCACTTTGGCATTTGTCGCTTTCACTTTCTTTAGTTTTTGCAAGTGTCGTTTTCAGTTTTTCTCATGGTCACAAGTGTTCCTTTTGATTGTTTTCACTCTTTCATGTGCCATGCTTTGGTGAACCAATTGAGGCATTTGTAGTGCACTCTTTTGCATTAGTTGATATTATATATAATAATAATATGCGCTAGACACTCTCCCACTTCTTAGTGCACTTTTTGGTTAAACTCAACACTTCTGTCGTAACTTGTATTATGTCGCAAAGCTACATTTTAACTATCGCACTTAGAAATAAGTGTCACTTTGCTGAGATTTCAAGGTATGCATGTGGATTTTCAGCATTGTGCATTTTCTTGGCTTCTATTAATGTTTGTTTTTTCTAAACAAAGCTAATCTATTCACATTAAAGGGGAACAACTGCCTAGAAGGAGAGGCAGATAGAAACAGAAAAAATTGCCCAAGACAGAGAATTTGGACGAGACCTTGTAATCCAATCCCACACAGGGGAACCAGAGATGACCTTCTGGACATTATAGAGCTTATAAATATTCCAAAAAACTTGCATTTGAACCCTAGCTTATCAACATTAACAAAAATTATCAGCAGTGACAAAAAATTTCCCTCTATAATGGGCCGCATGACCTGAAACAAAGCAGCAGAGAAAGAACTAAGCATCAGGAAGCTCTTCCATGATTCTGCACCAGCCTAAGTCAGGCGGATCCCGAGCACGAGCAGCATCATTCTCAGACGGACCCTGGGCCACTGGCTCCATCACCATGTCAATAGCATTGCTCACTGGAACCTCCGCAGCCTGCACATAGACCGAACCAGGACCTCCCTGATGAGAGCTGGACTCTCCCACCTCCTGGGCTTCCTCAAGAAAGAACACCGAAACATGAGGAATAATCCTGGGATGATTTAGGGAGCAATTGAAAGTGAAAACTGCATAGCCGAAAGAGGGCAAGGATGAGGAGTGTGGAGGATGGGGCTCAGGGTAATGGCTAGGCAGATGAAGACGCCCTCTCCCACTGTGAGTGCGAGGGTAATGGGCAGAAGTGAAATCCTTGGAGAGGGAGGGAGAACTGGAGGTCAGGCTAGAGGGCGCCCGCCGCGAAGTGCCTCTGCGACATCTCATCCTATGGCGCCGACGGGGCATTACGAAAGCGACAACGACGCTGTGGGAACAAGACCAAACAATTACAGTAGCATAACACTGGCAAATCAAACGCTCAACCAGACAAGAGCCAGATGCCTTGGAGAAAATCCAGGGAACTGGCGGAGGCAGCACTGCAGGTCTATCAGAACCAGCGTCCACCAGGGCATACCTCGACCAACAAGACATAAGAGGCTCCAGAGCTATCCCATGGTGGAGGCTAGATTTATTACCCTCATTCCTGCCTCGAATTGTACCCGCCATTACTATGGCATTCAAGAGAGCTGAGGTCCAGAGCAGATCAGAGCGTGCGGAGGTGAAAATCATATCGAAGGACAGGTTGGTACTATCAAAGTCACCCAAATGCCAAGGATCATCCGTCGTCTGGCTATAATATTCATTGTACAAGGCAGGCAGGTGGCATTCAAGATCGCTCCACCCCTGTCCCATCACGTTAATCCGCTGGCGAGTCACCCGCATCCGGGGGAGCTGCCTCCTTTTGGACCAGAGTTTTGCATTCCTGTTCTTGATCATGATTCTGTATTATGTCTAGAGCTCCAGTGAGAAGAGAATGCCCAGTTTCCACTCCCAGGTTGGCTAGGTAATCAGCTACCTTGTTGCTTTCCCGCTTGACATGATTGAATATGATTGCTCGGTTGGTGCTGAGCAATTTTTCTATGGCATCCAGTCGGGCTTCAAGTCTCCAACTGTTGGAAATTTTATGTGCATGAGCTCCATTGAGCAGTTGGTTGGCCAAGTTGATAAGGATAAGGGAGTCACCTTCTATCTCCAGAGGATGGAATCCATGATGCTGGGAAAGGAGGATTCCTTGCCAGAGACCCTCCAGCTCAGCCGAGTTGTTCGTATCCCATCCAATGGTGCCAAAATAGATAAGGAGAGGCGAGCCCTTATAGTCTCTGAAAATGCCGCCAAATCCAGCTTTGCCTGGGTTGCCCTTGGAGGCTCCATCAAAGTTGAGCTTGAAACTGTGCTTTGGAGGGGGGAACCAAGAGTGCTTTCTGAAGATTATGCTCTCTGGGGGTCTGCAGGTGGGGGATGGTTGAGGGAGTTGAATGTTCCAGTTCTCCCAAATGGCTACCTCATTTGCCAGCGTGGGAAAGTCCTCCGGAAGCCAAGACTTCAGCGCCAAGGTCTCTTTTAGATTGAGACAAAAATTGCCCCAAATGATTTCTATTGGCGTGCTTTGGTCTTTGAAAATACGCTTATTCCTTTCTTTCCATATTGTCCAAAGGAGCAGGCCGGGTATTATGCTCCATAATTGGTTGAGAATTGCACTTTTGTAAGGGCTATGGTGCCATAGGCGAATGGAGTTGATAATATCCTCAGAGACTCGGCATTTTCTTTGGCAACGGAAGCTGGCCTTCTCCCACAGTTGATTGGCCAGAGAACAGGAGTCTAGGAGATGTTGAAGCGATTCCTCCTGAGAATGAAAATTGGGACATATGGAGGGCCCATGAAAGTTTCTCTTTCTTAAATTATCCCAGGTAAGGATTTTTCGGTGCCCAGCGAGCCAGAGAAATAAGGAGACTTTGGGCCAGTTACTCGGAGCCCATATTCTTCCCCAGATAGGATCCAAAGGCGTCGAGTCTTTGCATAAGATCTTGTAAGCCTCTTTGGTAGTGAAGGAGCCTCTAGGGGTGTATCCCCATCTTAGGATGTCTTTGCCCTCGGAGTATCTTATTCGCCACTTTTGAAGCTCACTCTCCAAGACTTCCTTAGTCTGATTATCAGCATTGCTGATCAGCCTATCGATCTGCTTCCATTTTCTGTACCCTTGTTCTGTCTCTGGAATCCACTGTTGCTTAACGGATTCCTTTTGTTGTTCCTCCCATTCTTGACTCGGCAGTGGGCTGAGGATGTCCTTGAGCTTTGGGAGTTGATTCCAGGCGTCCGTCTAGAATCGGGCAGAGCTGCCGTTTCTGATTTCCCAAAAACTGTGTTGTTGGATCAGCAGGAAGTGTTGTCTAGCCGCATTCCAGATTAGCGATCCTTTTTCCATGGGAGTGAATCTAATAAGCTCCTCCGCTGGTCTGTGATTGGCGTATTTGGCCGTCCAGATTGCAGCCCAAGGCTTGTTGGGCGCCGAGAGCCATTGCCACCATATTTTAGCACCCATGATTTCGTTACTGTGACTAGGATCCTGCAGACCTATGCCTCCTTTTTCTTTTGGCTTGCAAGCTGTAGTCCATTTGATTAGGGCCCATTTGCGATTTGTGCCAGATGCACCCTAGAGAAAATCGCGCTGAAGAGCTCTGATTTTTTTAAGGACCCATTTAGGCACTGCCAGGATTGAGAAGAGATAAAGAGGCATTGCCTGAAGCACAACTTTGATTAGCACTAATCTGTTGGCTATGTTCAGAGTTCTGTGTGTCCATAAAGAGAGACGTGATTCCAGCTTCTCAAGGAGCATACGCCAGGAGGCGTGCTTGATTGCAGAGTCTATAAGGGGGGCGCCTAGGTATTTGGAAGGCAGGGAGGCTATGGGGAAGCCTAGAATGCGAGCAATGGCATGTTGGGTCACAGGAGGGGTGTGAAAAAAGAAAATCTGCGATTTAGCCTTATTTATGCTTGTTCCTGAAGCCTCAGAGAAATCATTCAAGATGGATTTAAATATGGAGGCTTCCTGAACAGAGGGGTACCCGAATAGCATGTTGTCATCAACGAATTGTTGGTGAGTGATGGCTGGGGAATTGTGAATGGATAATCCTTTGAGATGCTGGGAGAGGATGGCTTGCTTGATGTGGCGACCCAAACCTTCCACCATTAGAACGAAAAGGAATGGGGAGAGGGGATCTCCTTGCCTGATGCCTCTAGAGGGACTGAAAGGTTGAGATGGAATGCCATTTATGAGGATTGAGAAGAAGGATGAAGAAATTAAGCTCTGAATCCAGCGAACCCACATTGGAGAAAAACCAAAGGCATTTAACATTTTTTGAATATAAGTCCAGCTTAACTTGTCAAATGCTTTGGAGAGGTCAATCTTGAGAATCATACCTGCCTGTTTGGAGTTCTTGAGGGAGTGTATGATCTCATGAGAGAGGATAATGTCGTCCAAGATCTGTCGTCCTTCAACGTATCCGGATTGTTCAGGCGATATGAGCAGGGGCAGAAGCGGCTTCAATCTGTTGGCAATGACTTTAGATATAACCTTGTATATGACGTTGCAAAGAGCAATTGGGCGAAATTTGTCCGGTGTGATGGTGCTCTCTTCTTTGGGGATGAGGGCTATAAAAGTTGAATTGAGAGAGGGCAGCATCCAATGAAGAGTGCGCGATTCCTCCACCACTTGCCACACTTCCCCCCTTATAAGTTCCCAGAAGGAGTGGAAGAAAGTAGTGGTGAAGCCGTCTGGACCAGGGGCTTTGCCCTCCTTAAGCTGTTTCATGGTCAGATCCACCTCCTGGGGCGTTACAGGTCGAAGAAGGAGCCGGTTGTGTTCTTCTGTGATAATTTTAGGCACATTTTGAGTGATCTTTTCAATGGCAGGCCATCTATCAATTTGGGGTTCCTGAAGGACCTCCTGGAAGTGACTGATGAATTCCTGTTCGATCTCAGCATGGTTTTCCACTCTTTCCCCGCCTTGCTTTTGTATGAAAGAGATGGTATTGTGCATTCTTCTTTGAATTGTAGTTTTGTGGAAGAATTTAGTGTTCCTTTCGCCTTCTTTCAGCCATCGGATCCTTGATTTCTGCTTCCAAAGAATTTCTTCCTGCTTTTTCCTCTCCTCCAATTGATTGTGAAGGTGCCTTTCTAGTTCCAAAGTGCCTTCCTTGTGTCCCTCCGTGATTATCTGTTGCTGGAGATCTCTCATTTCTTTGTGTAGATCTTGTTGAGCCTTAAAGATGTTGCCGAAGGTCTCTTGATTCCAGCGTTTAATTTGGGCTTTCAAGAATTTGAGTTTCTGTTGGAACTGGAACATTTTTGATCCTTCAGGCACTGGGAAGTTGTTCCAGGAGGTTCTGATGAGATCGTTGAAGGCGGGATGGGAGAGCCAAAAAGCCTCAAATCGGAATGGACGTCTGGTTGAGTTGCCTGGCCTTTGCCACTGGAGAGAAATTGGCCAGTGGTCGGAGCCCGAATATGGAAGAATAGATGCCGAGAGATCGCCGCCAAGATGCACTGCGTTGTCCGAGATGAGGAATCGATCAAGCTTTGAAGCGATTTGGTGCCGCCCAGCCCTGCGATTGCTCCAAGTGTGGATTCCATTGGACGATTGCATATCTATTAGCAAGTTGTTTTGGATAAATGCTTTGAAGTGGTCATTTTCCTGTTCCAGCTTGGCTCGACCTCCCCTCTTTTCCTCTAATTTGGTAATCATATTGAAGTCTCCTCCAATGATCCATAGAGGATGAACCCTGTTGATGTTAAGAGCTTCTATTGTGTCTAGAAGAGCGATTTTGTTGGCTGCTTCATGTGGAAAGTAAACATTAGTGAGATGCCCATGGATATTGGTTCCAACTATATGAAACGTGGCCTGTATAATGTGATGGGAGGCGTGGAAGTCTGAAAGAGTTATTGCTTGCATGTTCCAGGCAATTGCCAAACCGCCGGATGCACCCGAAGCATCCACTGCAACCGATTGACAACCGGGCCATGCTTTTGAGAGGATGTTTCCCAAAGTGTTACTGTTACATTTTGTTTCCTGTAGAAAGAAAATCTGAGGTTACTCTTGCTTTATCATATTTTTTATCATTCTGAGTTTCCCGGGGCTATTGAGCCCTCTTAGATTCCATGAAGTGAGCTTCATGATTCACTATTAGTTGTGGGCCTGTAATACTTGGTCAATTTAGCATATCTGCCTGAGTCGACCAGGATTTTCCCTATGGCAATAGTTCTCTGGAGGTCTGTCTTTCTTCCGCGTTTTTTGGAATCTTTGGGAAGGAAGCTGCCGTCCCAGTGACTGCCCGGCTGTATTCCTAGTTGTTGCTACTGATAGGCCCTGGAAATGATAACTTCCAAGGTATTGAGCTGATGCGCTTGAATCTTATCATATTCCTTCTTTCTGCATACTTGCTCCAGCTCAAAAATGTCTAATCCGCCCAGATCTATGCTTTCCGGCTCTACCTCCATGAGTTGCGATTGACTGCTTTCCGCTGAGGTGAGAGCTAAGTGCAAAGTTTGGCTGGGGAGAGCATCAACATCCATTCCATTGGATTTCCCATCAGGGTTCATTTGAGGCACCTTAGAAGCTCCAATGAGGACTTTTTGAGGCAGGGGTGAGGGAGAGGAGGCAGAAAGAGGGGTGGGGATAATCATCTGAGGGGTTGGCATGGATTTCTGGGGTGGTTCTTCCGAAGCTTTGGCAAGAACCTCGAAGCTGTTGCTCGTGGAGGGGGTGGAGGCAGTGTCCTGCTGGGATTTTTTCCCAAAGGTGGGTTTTTTATGCGTTCTTTTACGGCTTGCAACCTTAGTGAAGCCCTCATGGTCCGCCTTGCCTGAGGGTTCAGAGGCTTGAGGTTTGGCATTTAGAGGGAAATCCCTAAACAGATGCCCTAAGGCATGACATTTACGACATCGAAAGGGAACATGTTCAAAATCTAAGGGTTGAATCCATTCATAGTCATCATGGAAGAGGCTTACCGATTCTGGAAGGGCTTTGTCCAGGCGCATAAAGACACAAATGCGGGCGTAGGAGGTGTATCTACACAACTTCGTTTCTTCAGCAATTTTGATGAACTCTCCCAGCCCCTGCCCAATGTCTCTGAGTGATTCTTCATCCCAGTATTCTGATGGGAGCGAGTACATCCTGATCCATACTGGCGCCCAACTGAGATCCTCCTGGTCAGGGTTGAATCTTTCCCTCCATGCCCTTAAATATAGACCAGCAGAGTTAAAGAAGTAGGGACCTTCATCCATGACCCTGTTCCGATCTTCAATGCAAATAAAGATTGCTGTGAAAAACCCTTTTGGTCCTAGCTGCAGGGAAACATGTCCCTTGGGTTTCCATTTGGCAGAGATCCATCCTTGCAGAGCTTTTTCCGTTGGCCAGAATCCAATAAACTTCCCAATGAGCACATGGTCCTTCATGTATTGGATCTGACCATTGATTCTGTGGCTGGGAAGTTCGATTTTTGGCCGTTCAGTTGCTATGGGTCTACATGTCGCTGAGGTAACCTTTGGCGATTCCTGTTGCTTGGACTTTCCCTCTTGTTCTTCATTGCTTCTGTCAGACTGCACTGCTGAATCTTTTGTCGTTTCCTGCACCATGGGGTCCCATTTGACCGTGTTATCCTGATCTGGAACCACAGGCCTGGTCACCGTCGGAGGATCGCTTTCTGAAGAGGGGGAAGGCATTGATGCCCCCCCCTGGGGGTGAGTCATTGCAGATCAGAGTATAACAGCCGTATGCTGTCACTGGGTGGAAGGCGATTGCTACGAAGAGCCAGAGATGAACCCGAGTGCGCCGTTGCAGAGGCGAGCCCAAACCCTAGCGATTGCTGAGTCTGTAATGTTCAGGTGAAAATATGGCTTCTATTAATGTTATACGAGTATGAGATCATTATTTCAGAGCCTATTTTCATGTCTTTTTCTCTCTTATTTCACTAATCCCACACTTAGTCATTTTTGAAGATTTAAATGTCTTTGCAACTTGCTAACCATTCCCCCTCCTAGAAATGCGTACTGCGTAGTCTTAAGTCACAGTGAAGCATCCTCTTCCTCTTGGAATTCTGCATTGTGCAGTCCTAGAGGATAATCTCCTTCTCCACCTGCATATTGAGGAGCCTTGGCGTCTAGGTCATCAATTTAGTTGTTTAGCCTAGTCAATTGCACAATTCATAGTTCCTCCTTCCATGGATTATATTGCATAGTTGTAATTGATAGTGAAGTCTCCCTTTTTCACTAACTTTCCCAACTATGTAGTCTCCTACGCGTCCTTTTCAGCTATTGTGAATTACGTAATTACAATGTGAAACCTTGCCTCCTTGCCTCCCTAACTTGCTCAAATGTGCAATTCCTTAATCTTATGGGACTCCAACTATCAATTGTGTAGTTCTAGTGAGTAGTAGGTCACCTCTAGGTCACTAAAGTCATCAACTATGCAATTCATTGATCATGTCCCTTAATCACCACGCATTGCGCAATTATAGTGGCTAGTCATGTTCCTTTTGCTGACCGAAACCCCTCATTATGCAGTACCTTGTTCTATATTTCCTCCTAATGCACATTTCCTAGTTCTGGTGGAAGTGAGGTCATCCTTGGGTCCCAATAGTCCTCAACTGTGCCATCCTCTACCTGTTTCTCTCAAAACCCTTGCATGTTGCCTCATCTCAGTCAACATCTTCAATGAGCAAGAAAAGGTAGAATAGGTGGTTTTCAGATTGATGTTGACTTGTCATGAGTGAAATCATCTGTAGGTGTTATCATTTCAACATGTCAAGGTGATGCTCAAGGAATCTCATCAAGGAGAGGCTATAAGAGAGCACTTACATAGAAGAAGCACCAAAGGGACCATCATGAAGAACCTAAAGGAATCTTGGACCAAGATAAAGACATGGAAAACCATGCTAACTTGGAAGGTTTTGACACTCATATAGACCCTTTTGAGGGTAAAGATAAAGAATAAGCAAAGATCCATCATAAATAAGTTAAATTCATAGCAACAAGGAGAAGAGCTTGGCATTGATGAAATGAAGTCTTATGTCACCATCGCCAAGTCATGGCTTCTCAAAGTGTCATTACAAAGTCATATGTGTCAATGTATTTTTCCACATCACTTGTGGAATGTAATTATTTAATTTCCAAAAATGAGAAAATGTAAAATGTGTGGAAACCCAAGGGTCCCACATGGAATGTGAAAAGTCACTAGTAAGTTCTAAAGTCATGTAGAAGCTCAAAGGTCATGTAGGAATTTAAAAAGTCATAATAGAAGCTCAAGAGTCATGAGGGAGGTCAAGAGTCACATGGGAGGTGGAGAGTCACCTCATTTTTTATAAATACACCCTCATAGCTCAAGAGAAGGGACTTTGGACTTTTCACCTTGGCTTCTCTAGCTTGGCATAGGAGAGAAGATATTTCTTTGGAGGAGCAAGTGGTGACTTAATGTTCCACTATTGGGGCTAGTGTGGAAGAATTGTAATTGTATATCTTGGGACTTTCACTTAATATATGAAGCTCTCATATTTGGTACACTTTCACACATATGTTGTGAATGATTTAAAGACTATTCTTTCATTGTTTGTGGTGTATGTTTATGTAAACACATACTAATGAAAATGAACTATTTTGTTGGCTTTTTTATGTATCTTGTTGAATGTGTGTTGTTATTTGTGTTTATCATCTATATTATCTTGTGAACTACTTTGCAGGTTAATCAATAATTTTGTCCATGCTCTTGTGTGTCACTTCTAGGGTAATAATATTACTTTTCTTTTAGAGGCTTACTCTCTCTTTTCCTTCCATGAAATTACCTTATATGCATTACAATTGTATGTCTTGCATTGTCAACTTACTTTCTTGTTTCAAACATTGTTTGCATAATCTCTTATGTTGATAATTGTAGCCAAGGAAAATTCCTCAGGATAATGGCAACCGACCTTATTTCCCTGTTGGGGATCCTACTCCAAAGGGTGTGAGGTCTAATTGGGACTTCATACCAGGGATACCCCTTGCCTTGGCAGAATTCCAGCACCGACAACAGTTGGTGCTAGAAGGAAGGCTAGATGAAAAGTTGAGCCCATTGAGTCTATTTTGAATCTCTTATCTTGAATGGATCATTGCCAAATCATACTCCCAGGATGTTTTTCTAACAGATTCAATCTTAAACTTTCAATACTTGTGGAAATTTTTTACAACTTTTCTCAATTAAGGTTTGATGGTGAGGGTGAAATATCCATAACCGAACATACATCTCACTTTCTCAAGGTTTGTAAATCTCATGAAATCAATTATGAAGATGTTTCTTGTAAATTATTCACCCGCACTCTTGAAGATCAAGTTAAACTATGGTGTCATACCTTAACATATGCTTGTATTCTTTCATTTTAACAACTCTTCAAGGAGCTTCATCAATCCTTTAGCGAGTAATATTACTGAGATTTTTATAAAAGAACTGATCAACTTAGAATGAAGCCTAATGAATCAATAAATGATTTTTCTAATAGATTTCTTCACCTACTCTATGAGTTTCCTAAAGAAGATATGGTTTGGTATTTCTTCAAAGAAAATTTCCAATACTTGGTTCAAATATCCTTGAAACAATCTGAATCTAAATCCTTGGTTAATAGTGATCTCCCAAATTATATTAATCATGAGACACTTCCAATCTTAGAGGAGAAACCTATTGTTCCTTTTGGCCCTTGTCGCCCTCCATTTTCATTGCATAACAAGGTTTTGGTGGTGCTATTTTTGAAGTTGAGAAATTCAAAAATCATATTGTTGATCCATTCATCCCATCCTCATTTTATCTCTTCACACAAGAAAACTTTAAATGTTCTAGTAATTCCATGGAGCCTAAGGTGAATATTGATCCCTTGATTCCTCAAGATCACCGAAATTTGGAATCTAATACCATTAAAAGTACTGTTTATTCAAGGAATGCATATTATCCTCTATCATCTACATTCCATCGCCCTTTGTGCTCATATTCACTTGATCATTCTGTTCCAATAGCTAGTTCTTCAGATGATCTTGATTTTCAATTTGTTGGTCCAAATGATGATTAGATGCAAAATAGCCACATTATACAGGTAGAGGGACAAGAGTGTGAAGATGATTTTAATATCTCTTATCTCTTTTAAAATTCTCCATGTCAAGACATTGTTCCTTCATTCTTGGCTTATCTAGAATCTTGTGATGTCAACGATCAATCAAAAGAAATCAAGATGTTTAATAAATCTAAAGCATTGGAAAATCATAATTTTAATGGCCATAATCACATTAATGAATTCCCAGGTATATTGACCAATCTTTTGATTTCTCAAGAAAATATTCTCATGGTAAATTCTTCCTCAGCTTACTATCCCTTGTGCTCTACTACTCGTAATGAAGTAACTAATGATGAAAATATGCCATGCTTTTTGAATTCACAATCTGATGAGCAGGATTTTGAATTTGATACAAGGTGATAAGGCCACACATGATGAAGAAGAAAACAATCAAATTGTTGAGCATATATTTCATTCCTTACAATCACCATTCTTTCATGATGATAATTCTTTAGTTCAGGTTATTCATGAAATTTCTTTGATTTGTACATTCTTAGACATGCAGTTAGAAAAACATTATGAATTGAGCAATTTATTTTTTGAGTGATGTAGATGTTTTCCATATCGATAATAGTGATCTTGTTTCATTAACTGATAATAGTTATCCACATACAATTCATGATCTAATTTAACTCTCAAAATGTAATTATTCAACCTTTAAAAGTTGTGTGTCTTGTCAAGGAGTCAAGGCACTTCAACTATTGTTGATTGTTATGTCAGGTTCTCACAATGTTGATAATATCCCCAAACTATGTTAGTCTATCTATTTTTTCTCTCCTAATACTTTTCTGTGCATTGTTTCATTGGATGTAAACTCATTCTTGAAATATTTTTGGTATTTCCAAGACATTTTTCCTAACTTTCAAGACTTGGTTTCTGATCAGATAAATAATTTTGCTTTGGTTAATTCATGTGTGTAAACCTCTTACATTGAAGTCGTGATTGGAATGTATATCTTGTGTGGATGCACAAAGATATGCAGCTTATCATTTTGATTATCATGACCAATCTTCTCATTGGCCGGATGATTTTCATCTATTAAATGCTTCCATGAGAAATCAACTCCTATTATTTCTTGTGAATGTTCTAAACCAAGTTATTTTGGCTCTAGTACAAGATATCCCTTTCAAGGTTAGAAAATGCTTGAACCATTTAGTGGATCAAAACCCCCATGATGATATGGATCCTATATTTTATTTGACACACCCTTCTAACCTTTTTCAGCATGTTTTTCTAATTGGTTTCCCAGATTTACAAGGCCAACAATTTTTTTTAATTCCCTAATCTTTGTATTACTAGTCGGGTACAAAATTGGACACAAAAGGAACTGATCAAGAATCAATAATCTTGTATTTCAAGCCACCAATTTGATAATAACAGTTGGTCTAACAACTATCATTCCAATAATAATTTTCTCACTAGTATATCTGATGATAGTTGTTTTACGTTGCTTGATCTTGTTGAACCCATTGATCTTTATGATCCATCATTTCATTATTCAGATACTTGTCAAGCAATTGAGGGACTTCAGCCTTTGTTGATGGTTATGTCATGTCCTCACTATTTTGACAATTTTTCTGAACGAGATCAAGTTATCTTTTCTTTACAAGATTCTCCCCATGATTCTAATGAACTAATTGAAATTTCATTCTCTTAAGAATTGTATGGTTTTCAAAAGGATTGTTTCAGATTTCATGATCGAATTATGATTGGCTAGAGCGATCTCAATTAGCAAGCTTTGTCATTAATCATAAGTTTCGATCTTTCTTCATGTTTGTGAATGATGAAAACACGGAAAAAGGTACATTCACAAGAATATCTTGAGGTTTGTATTATTGTTGTTAGGACCGACAAGGGAAAGTTTCATAGTGGTTAAATTTAGCTGTTATGGCACATCTTTCTGCTAGTTAGAAAGACCTTCAATATTTTGTGCAAGGTATTCAAGTTGACATATTTATTTCTACACATTGTTTTATATTGTTCCTAATCACTTATATATTTCTTCTTGCAATTTGGGAGCAACTTGGATGGTTACATTGGAAATTTCACTTCACTTAGCCCTAAAATTCTAGCTAGTTAGATTAGTAATAGGTCTAGCTGCATTTTAGTTTTCTTTTGAATTGCATTGACCTTGCGTTTTTATTTTTGTCTAAATTTTGCATTTTCTTTGTTTTACATGTTTTTTTTTCATTTACTCTCACATTTACTTTGTTCTTCTACTTTGTTCTTCTTGTTGCCTCGTGCCTTTTCTTTTGTGTCTTGTTTAATAAGACCATGCATGAAATATTCTCTCATTTGGCCCAAAAGGATAATGTGGCAGAGATTTAAAAGGGAAATTGTGATGACGAGAAATTCTTGGTTGGTCTGTGATCCCCTTATTTATTTGGGTTTGCATCTATTTAAATTTAATGATGTCTAGGTGGAAAATACGATTCGTTTTGGATGGAAAGAATTTGGTTGAACCATGTATCTTGTATCTATTTTAGGATCTTCATTCCTGACTCTCCCCTTGTATTGATTAGTGTTTGACTGATCAACTCAAACGAGTAGAGAATGGAAAGGAGAAAACTCAAAACAAGCATATCAATTTCAATTATCATTCAAATCCCTCAAATAAGGGACAACCTCTTGTGATCATAAAATAATTCAGGATCCCTCTTCCACCCCATGAAATGAAAGTCTAATAAATGTTGAATTATATTGAAAATAAGTAAAGGGGGAAGAAGAGAAAGTTTTTCTACGTTGAGAGTTTACGCAAGCAATTTCGTTAGGGTAATGAACAGGCTTACTAGCAATGAAGCAATGCTTGTGATTCCTTGAAGTGACTCCGTTGGGCTACTAAATAGACTCACTGGGAGTGGATAAACACTAGGGAATGTGCTTAAATCTAAACATCAAAAAGCATGGTACAATTATTATCTCTTTCCCCAATCGAAATAGTTGAGTCATGGCTAGTCTTGTAAATGTGTTTTAACTTGAGAAAGGGAAAATGAGAGTCTATATCTCTAACCAAGATAAGTGGAAAAGTTAAGGTAATCTATATGGTGAATCGATACTTCCTGAAAGACTAAGACTTAATTCTCAAATGTAGATCTAAGTAGAGAAGTTGGAGTTCTTTTAGTCTGTCACCAAGTGTTGTCGATGTGAAAAACACCCTCTAAAATTTTGCCCGCACTTGAATTTTGGAGCCTCCTTGTGATCATATCATTTGTTATTTTAAGTTGTTTATTTTCACTTCATGGTTGGATAATGTTTCCCAAGTGCCTAAGTCTTCTTCTAGGATTATAAAGTGTTGAAGTCAACTGCTTACACATGCTCCACCTTCGATGCCTTCATAAGCACCTATATTCCTAGCAAGTTGAGTAGTCAATGACTATCTGTGAAGATAGGCATTACACAGTTCTTGAGAGTAAGGCTTGCGTAGTCACTAGGAATAGTGCTTATGCAATGTTTGCCTACAATGCTTGCACAGTCACCATTGACAGTAACTACGCAGCCCATAAGGACAGTGCAATGTGCAATCCATGCCAATTGTCAGTGTGAAACATCATCTAACAGTCTCTCTCACTCTTAGTTGTAGTTGTATCATCATTCAAGTGAATTTTCTTAACTACCACTTTTGCACACCTTCACTTTCACAAGTGTCATTTTCACTTTTTCTCATGGTCACAAGTGTCTCTTTTGATTGTTTCCACTCTTGCATGTGTCACGCTTTGGGAAACCACTTGAGGTAGATCTAGCACACTCTTCTATGTTAGGTAATCCTATATATCATAAGAATATGTATTAGACACTCTCCCACTGCTTAATGCACTTTCTGGTTACATTCGAGACTTCTATCATAACCTATATTCTAAGTGCCGCAGAGCTACATTTTAACTATCACACTTATAAATAAGTGTCTCTTTGATAAAATTTCAAGGTATGCATGTGGATTTTGAGTACTGTGCATTATCTTGGCTTTTGTTGATGTTATACGAGTGTGAGATCATTATTCTTGGACTTGTTTGCATGTCTTATTCTCTCTTGTTTCACTCATCCCACACTTAGTAATTTTTGGAGTTTTCACCGTGTTTTCAGCTTGCTAACCATTCTCCCTCTTAGATATGAGAATTGTGTAGTCTTGAGTCATAATGAAGCCTCATCTACCTCTTGGAACTCTGCACTACGCAGTCCTAAAGGATTTTCTCCTTCTCCACTTGCACATTGAACAATAGGTCACCTCTAGGTAACTAAATTCCTCAATTGCGCAATTCAATGAGCTTTCCCCTCAATCACTGTGCATTGCATAGTTACAGTGGTTAGTAATGTTCCTCTTGCTAACTAAAACCCCTCACTATGCAATACCTTATTCTATATTTCCTCCTATTGTGTATTGTGGAGTTCCATTGGATAGTGAGGTCATCCCTGGGTCCCAATAGTCCCCAACTACGCAATTCTCAACCTCTTTCTCTTAAAAACCTTACTTGTTCCCCCATCTCAGTGAGCATATTCCATGAGCAAGCAAAGGTAGAATAGGTGGTTTCCAGATTTATGTTGGCTTGTCATGAGTGAACTTCATCTGCAAGTGTTATCATTTCGACATGACAAGGTGATCCTCAGTGAAGGTCATCAAGGCGAGGCTGCAAGAGAGCACTTTCATAGAAGAATCACAAAAGGGACCATCATGAAGAACCTGAAGGAATCTTGGACCAAGACAAAGACACAGAAACTCATGCTTCCGTGAGAAATTAGCTCCTAGTATTTCTTTGTAAATGTTCTAAAACAATTTATTTTGTCCCTAATACAATATATCCTTTTCAAGGTTAGTAAGTGCTTGAATAATTTAGTGGATCAAAGCCTCCATGTTGATATGGATCTTATATTTGATTTTGTCACACCCTTGTAACCTTTTGTCAACATGTTATTCTAACTAGTTTCCCAGATTTACAAGGATAGCAACTAGTTTTTATTCCCCAAGCTTTCATATTACTAGTCTGGTATGGAATTGGACACAAGAGAACGGATCGAGAATCAAGAATCTTGTATGTCAAGCCACCAATCTGATCATAACACTAGGTCTAACAACTATAGTTCGAATAATCATTTCCCACTAGTATATTTGATGATAGTTGTTTTACATTGATTGATCTTGTTTAACCCATTGATCTTTATGATTCATCATTTCATTATTCAGATACTTGCCAAGCAGTTGAGGCACTTCATCCTTTATTAATCGTTATGTCAGGTCTTCGCTAATTTGACAAGGTTTATGAACGATATCAGGTTATATTTTATTTACAAGATTCTCCCCATGATTTTAACACACTAATTGAAAGTTCATTCTTTCAAGAATTTCAGGATTTTCAAAATCATTGTTTTGTATTTCATGATCGAATCTAAGATTGGCTAGATCAATCTTACTTAGCAAGCTCTGTCATTAATAATAAGTTTCAAACTTTCTTGATGTTTGCTAAGGATGAAAACATGGACAAAGGTACATTCACAATAAGCTCTCGAGGTTTGTATTATTGTTGTTCAAGACGACAAGGTAAAGTTGCAGACTGGTTAAAGTTAGTTATTATGGCACATATTTCTGCTAGTCGTCAAGATCTTCAATCTTTTGTGTAAGCTATTCAAGTTGTCATCTTTATTTATGCACATTGTTCTATATTGTTCATGATCGTTTATATATTTTTTCTTGCAAGTCAGGAGCAACTTGGATGGTTACACTCGAAATTTCATTTCACTTGGCCATGACCTTGTAGCCAATTAGATTAGGAGTAGGTCTAGCTACATTTTAGTTTTGTTTTGCATTGCATTAACCCTGAATTTTTCTTTTCATCTAGTCTTTGCATTTGCTTTAATTTAATGTTGTTTTTCATTTAGTCTCACATTTACTTTGTTCTTCTAATTTTTTTCTTCCTGCCTAATGTATTTTCTTCCGTGTCTTATTCACTACTACATTTGGGCGCAAATTCTGACGGCGAAATCTGACAGAACGTATAAAATCAGAAAAATTGTCGAAAGTTAAATGTATTTTTTATTTTTATTTTTTAGATCTTGTCGACCGCTGTATATTTGACATGATTATCAAATATCCGATGGAAGTTCTTTTCCCGTCGAATATCCGATGTTTTGTATTTTTTTTAATCCCAACAGTTGTCAAATATTCGACAAGAGTTCTTTTACCATCAAATATCCAGCATTTTTTCCAATATCAAATGTCCAACGTGTTGTCCAGTATCCTACAAATGTAAATTAACCATTGTATAACGTTCAATTCCACCTTTAACAGTTTTTTCCTGTTGACAACAACTAATATGGTACCTATTTACGTTGAGTTTAACTAATTATAATAAATATAATATTATTAATATTAACATCAATAATATATTAATATTAATATTATATGATTGTAATATAAGTTATAATATATATATATATATATATATATATATATATATATATATATATATATATATATATAGAGAGAGAGAGAGAGAGAGAGAGAGAGAGAGAGAGAGAGAGACCCGAACACCATATAACTTTGACATACTTGCTATATTAGTTGAGATTGTTTTGAAATATTGTAGGCTTATTTTGAGGTTAATTTTTGAATAAAATCATCAATGAAAGTTTGGTGACAAAAAATGTCACATAACATTCCTCAAGGAGACCAAGGATATGTGGGATCAGCTTCGGGGGCTTCTAAGGATCGAAGATGTTATTTCCATTATAAAAATTGCAAGGGCTTGGGATCAAAGAGAATTCTAATCAAAACAGCTAAAAATCATTGTAGAGACTATGGACATGTTGACGGAAGACATGAATATCATCCATTAATAAGTTATTCATTATATGTCTTTGTTTTGTAGATTGTTTTTGAAAATGTTCATATGTATATTGTATTTTAGATTGTATGTCTTTGTATCGTAAATTATATTGTCTTTCTATTATAAATATATTTTATATTATTTTGGGAAGGGTTTGACCTATGTTGTCATCTTGATGTGGAGAAATATTAATTGATTATTATCATTAGGGTTGATTAAGGGGTTAGGTCGAGTTAAGGATTAATTACTTTATGGGCTTAGGGATAAGGGGTTATTGTTTAAGGGTTTAGGGGTTGAAAGCTTAGAGGTTAGGGGTTTAAGGACTTAGGTAAATGGGGTTAAGGTGTTAGTTGGTTAATGTATGTTTAGGGGGTTAATTAGGACCTAGGGGATATAGAGGTTAATCATGGGTTTTTATGGAGAATTATTAATAAGTTTTAAAAGTATATTATGGAAATAATTTAAAATATGGACATAATGAATACATTTTTATACGAAAGAAGAAAATAATTATATAATACATTGTAACAATTTTTTTTTTTTTTTTTTTTTTTTTTTTTTCGATGTGGTTCATGGGGCACCGGAGGTGGGCCGCTACGTCCACGTAAAGCTGCACGGCCATCAGGCCTACCCCCGAGGGCGTCGAGGAGATTTGACCCCGTGACCTCTCAAACCGGAGAGTACTATCAACGGGAACTCGACCATTTGAGCTATCCCTCGGGGGCCATTGTAACAAAAATTTATACGACAAAATAATAAAATATAACTATCACTAAAATTTTGATTAAATAAAAAATTGATTAAAAATAAAAATATTATAAAGAAAGATGATTGGATAGATATAAAAGGAGTCCATTTTATTAATTTAGGTAAGATGATAATTAATAAAAAACTATTTTTTATGAAAAATATATATAAAAAAATAAATAAATAAAAAATAAAATAAAATTACTTTATTTATTAAAAATTTTAAATTTATAAACCACAATTTATTAAAATGTTATGTTCCTAACCATAATCTATTTCACTCATAAAAGAAGCTCTTTCTCATTTTTTGAGTAAAAAAGCATGAGACACAAGCCTTGCACTTGGTATTTCAAAATGTTTTAGGTGACAATGAATTTTTTAAGCTCAGGTGATATAGAGTGAAGAATTCTCTATATAAAGTCTCTTTTTGTGATAAGTAAAGGATCTCATTTGTTCTAAATTGCGAGAAACTAATTGAAGTAATATCGAAGATATAATAGTTCTAGGTAAAGGGTAGATTAATGAAATGTTTGATAAATCATGAATGGTTATTTTTCCAAATTTATCTTAATTATTATCACTCATGCAAGGTAGAATGTTCCATTTTGAATGTCCTTTGAAGTAGGCAAAATGTTTTTATTCTATAGCATTCACTTACCACTAAGTACAAAGGAGTGAGTTTTGACATTTTGGCCAAATCAAGTAAGTAGTAAAAAGGAAAGAATACCCATTTTGTGTAGAAGGAGAGATATTTGACGTCATGACTTAGTAAAAAAGGGTTTCCTATAAAAGAAATGTCTTTATTGGGTTCCCAACCACTTGTCTAAAGAAAAAAGTGCACTTCATTTATGCAAGCTTAAAAAAACATAGCATTGTCCACCAAGATAGTGCATATGCGATGTTCAACTCATGTTGACAGTCAGTGCACACTTTTGTTGATAGCCTCCCTCACTTTGGTTGTGTTCGTACTTCTATTTTGGTGAGTTTTCTCAACTGTCATCATTTTAACACTTTTGCTTTCACAAATGTCAATTTCACATTCGCAGTTGTCATTTTGGCTTGCTTTAACTTTAATAAGTGGTGTTTTCATGTTATCTTTGGCCTGACATGTGTCACTTTCAAGGTCGTTCGCATATGCAAGTGTCGATTTCATGTATTCTTACAGTTGCAGGTGTCACTAGTAAGTATGTTAAATCCTATATGTGCCACACCTTTGCACATCACTAGAGTTAGTTTTGGTGCACTTCTCTGAATTAAAAATTCTTACATATCATTAGAATATGTGCCATACACATTCTTATATCTCACAGGTGTTGATTGTTCCTAAATTTTTTCAACATAATCTTAAACATATTTCTAAATTACACAAGCTTCATGATCACATTGATTTGTTGTATTTGTTTCTTACTCTTACCTAAGATTATGGTTTCTCACCCATCCTCTTAAAACTTATGGTCTCTAAGTGAAATTAAGAAATAATATGACATTATAATGATGAATGCAAAATAAGATCAATATGTTATTTTATTATGGTTGTGACTATATATCTCAGAAAGTGGTTCACTTCCTACATATCAAGAAAAGTAACATATTTCTTAGATTTTTTCAACATAGTCTTAAATATATTGATAGATTGCACAAGAATCATCATTTATTTGTTGTCTTTGTTCCTTGCTCTCACCTCAGTTGTCTTTCTCTTTGTCATTGTTGTCTTGTTTTTTTCTTATATATTATATTTATAAATGGTTGTATCGACGTTTAAATATTTGTTATATATACTAATATTACTTTATTGATTGTAATTGTATAGTATGGGCCCCCTAGGGCATTTCTCAATGAGGAAGAGGTGGTTGTAGTACAAGCGCTTGTTCAAGAACATGGAGTGAATATTGATGATCAAGCTAATGATCCTATGGAAGAAAATAATGATGTTGATAACATAGTTAAAGAAGATGGGACAAATAGATTGATCTAGGAGACATTTAATAATGGTGGAATGGATGATGATGGAAGCCAGTATGATGACTGTGCTTTTGATATAGTTGTACTTGTTATAGTAGGCTAATTTATTAGTCGAAGGTCTTCGAAATATTAGTTTGTTGTCTTGGAGGGGGTAAAATTCATAAACATTATCATTGTTATAAGTTTGACCTTATACTGTCTAGAAAGTCGTTTTGAGATTGGTCATCACCTTGATCATTAAAGTCCAACCATGGGAAGGGGTGTATAAGTATTGAGAGTTGTTATGATGACTGTTGAATTAGGGTAATGAGAGTTGGTTAGGATGTCTACTTGATCATGTGTCTGCAATCAAACGAATGATGTTAAAGCAATATAGTCATTAATATACCAATATTTTCACTCTATTCTCATCCGCTTATTCCACCCGTTTCATCCCCTTATTTCCTTGTTATCTTAAATTTCCCTATTCCTAAACATTCGCATCATCCCTATTTTCTGATTTAGGCCTATACCCCCATTTTATCCTAAGTATAAGTTCCTAGGCCTAAATTTCCCTTGCCTAAACATCATTTTAAATGATGATTAATCCCTGCCCATATCCATTATATATCAATCATTCATCATACCACATCATTTCCCTAGATTCTTCTATGCCCCCAAACTCCAAATCATTACTTTTCAAGTGTTTTCATATGGAGCGTTGATCAAACATCAAGTCAAATTTCATCAGCAAAATTTTGAATTATTTTCAAAATCATTACAGAAGGCGTTGTATGAAATCACACAACAAGACAAAGGTAAGCAGGTTTCAGTTGAAGAACAACCCAAGAAGCTTGAGATGGAGTCTAGCAGGCCTATTACAAGAGCAACAAAGTTGAAACAGGGATGGATACAACAAATGAAGGACTTTGTTTTAGTCACCATTTTGCAGAATGGTTTTCAACCACATGAAAGAGAATTTTGGAAAATGGAAAGAGGTTTTTCTTAAGAACATACCACAACACAATAACCTCTTCCATATTTTACACAGGTGTCAAGGATCGGGAGATTTGGTTTCATATTCAAATCGTATTTTCTGGACTGTACAAAAAACATTTTGTTTTAGACACCATTTGACAGAACAGTTTCCAACCACACGAAAGAGAACTTTGGGAAAATTAAGGAGGTTTTTATCTAGAATAGAACAAGACACAATAACCTCTTCCATATTTTTCACAGGTGTCACGGATCTAGATATTTTATTGCATCTTCAAAGCCCTTTTTTCAGACTACACAAATACTCTATTTTAGCCATGGTTTTTTAGAGAAGTTTGTGAGGCTTTGGAAAATAAGTTGAACAAAATAGAGAGATTTTATTCTTAAGAAAAATCTCATCTAAAAATATCTATATTATATTTTACACAGATGCTATATTTTTGGAGTTACATGCGTCAAATAGTGGCCTATTTCCGTAGTTTCGACTAACAGAATCAGGCACTGCGCACACACTGCACACTTGCTACACAACCTATGCTCTGACCATTTCATGTACATAGTACGATGGCCACCTGTCAGGTTTTGAAGATTCTAGAGTCGGGTACATATGGTGTCCAACTCACCACCCCAGTTGCTTTCTACATGTGAGTTCTAGAAGCATGAAGATTTGGGTTTTGCGCAAGCTCTTCAGCAGTCACAAAAGCAACTTTTAGGTTTTTTTCTATTTCAATATGTTTTATCAGTCCAAATACCTTTTTAAGATAATTTGTATTTAAATAGGTTGTTTTTTCTTTCAAAAAGACAAAAGGATGCTTTATGCTTTATATTTGTGTGAAGATCATGAAAAAAGACAACAGATTACTATCTTTTCCTAGTTTTGAATCAATCCTGTATGGGATCGAAGATGCAGTGAACTTGAACTAATTTTCATCCATGTATCTATTATATATTTTCATGAATGAAGACAAATAAGTTTGTTGTTGGTTTTCACAATTTATAGAGCAATTGCTATTGTCATGTTTGTGGTTTGGTTTTAAAGAACATGCCTGAATGTTGAAGTGATTCCAATCAATTTATGGAGATTCTTATGGTATGAATGTTTTGGAATAAGTTTTTCTCTCAATTTATGTGTCTTTCTCTTATCTGTGTTCTTCATATTGTATTTAAAGGTGTAGGGGACAATTGTATTTGAATTCATCTTATATGCTCATGTATGACTGGACCAAGTATATTTCAATTGCAAATGAAGTATGTATGCCTTTAAAGTTCTATCTTTTCTTCTTGATGGTCATCAATCTAAGATGTAGTGATAAATGTTGTTATTTTTTCTCTTTGATAAATGTCTTGATACTCTACCTTTTCTATACTACAATTTCGCTATTCATTTTGAAAACTCTACTAATTAAGCCTCCATATATGAAGCTAGTTGGAGATACATCAACATGTTACAATAGAAATATCACTCATACTGCCAATAGCTTTTCATAGAAACCCTCTGGCACTTTCTTTATCAAAATCCAAATACTCCCAGAACTAGTCTCTATATGCTATAGAGTCAAAACATTTAGTTTTCATTAGTTGAGGGAGCCCCCTCCTACTAGAAAGGCCAGTTTTCTAGCCTAGAGTGGTTTGTGGTTACCTATGTGACCCTTTTGTCATCCTAAAGGGATTTACGGAGTGATAACAGTACTTGAGAGGGAAATGCAACCTCTTTGTGAAGGCTCAGAAACATATCTTCTCTCTGTTGTATTGTTGTTGGTCAACTTAAAGGTGGTGAATGGTTTATCATGGTTTATCAAACAGATGCGTGACATAGATCCTAAGGTATGTAATATTTTATGACATTTAGTACTATATACATGATAAAGAAATTATTTTTTCCTTTGTTTTTAATATTAGTATGTTGATCATAATTTAATTAATTTGTAACATTTGAATGCAATATGTACAATTAATATTGTTTAGTACATTAACCAGTATTACTTTTTTTATGTCGTAGATTATTAGGTGAATTTTTGTCACCACCGTCAAATGTTTTACTTCGTATGTACCGAGATTTACATGCCATTATGAAAGATATTGGAATGGAGTCTTAAGTTATTCATGCATGCCCTAATGATGATATTATTTATTATAAAGAACATGCGTCGAAAAAAAATGCCCAAAATGTGATGAGAGTAGATATCAAATCGATAAAGTAAAAAAAAGATACCTCGCAAGATTCTTTGTTATATTCCCATAATTCCACGTCTGTGACAATTTTTCAGGTGCCAAAGCATAGCAGAACTTATGGATTACCATGAAACGAGTAGAAGTGAATATGGTGTTCTTTGAATGCTTGAAGATGGATCTGCATTTAGGAATATAGAGGAAAAGTGGCTAGAGTTTAAAAGAGAACCTCATAATATTAAGCTTTCATTAGTAGCTGACGGTGTCTATCCATTTGGAGATCCCATATCTACTTACTCGGTGTGGCTTGTTTTTGTTATCAACAATAACATTCCTTCATGGATGTCAATAGAGAGGGAGCACCCAATGTGAACAATGATTTTTCCAAGTAGTAATTTGTTTATAATAAATAAATTTAACACAACACTATCTCATTTGTCTTGTTTGTTTCATAATTATGTCTTATATTTTTTTGTTTACTCATATATGTTCAATTATGTCTTATAATTATGTCTTATGTTTTATTTTATTTACTCATTTATGCAGTAATTATGTATTGTATGTTCAATCAATTAGGTAAGTGCCAAGTCAAAGATATGAATGTATATATCGAGCCTCTTATTGATGACTTAGTGGAGTTATGGAACAGTGTCACTATGTATGATATCTCTATACCAGTAAATGCACAAAAGGAATTTGAATTACATGCAATGTTTGTATGGACAATTCACGATGCCCCAGGGCTAACACCTTTTTTTGGTATGTTATAACATTATTGTGCACTTTAATAGTGTTTAATTTTATGAAGTTCATTTCATATGTGTTCTTTAAATAGTTCCTTCATTTAACATAGTTAAAATAATTGATATAAAAATTATTCCATCTCTGTAGGTCTTCAAACAGAGGGTAAATTTGCTTGTCCAGATTTTTGGTCTTCAACAAGCTTAGGAAAGTAGGTGTTTGATGAGTATAGGCACTTCCTTTCTAAGAATCACAGGTACCGAAGTACAAAAAAAAAAAAAAAAAAAAAACATATTTTCAATGGGAAATAAGAGACTAGATTAAGACAACAGAGAATGACACCTTGTGCATGTAAGTTGCAATATAATAGAGTCTCTCACGGTATGGATCGAATATTCTATGTATCAATATACATTATATGTTTGGATTATTTTATATTTTTATGGCATTTTCTTCACTGTACTAATTGACAGGTTATATTTTCGTTATAATATATTTAACAATGACTTACGTTGAAGGTCATCAAGGCATTAATAACATGGAACTTCCACGATGAATGAAAATTTATCCTTAGAAATTCAATAGAATTCCATACTATGAGCACCTAAAAATTGTTCAATTGTTTTATATAATGCACATTGGAAATAATGTAATAGAGACGTGATGGCGAATGTTAGATGGAAGGAGAGATAAAGTAAAAGTTGTCAAGATTTGTAATGAGATTAAGGATGCTAACCATGCATTACAAAGTGAAACGCATTCAAATAGTGATGGAGACGACCAAAATATAAGCGCCCTTCCATGGTTATTGACAGAGCAACAAAGCAAGGATGTTAAAGAGGTTATTGAAAAAATTAAATTTCCAACTAGATTTTCTTCAAACATAAAGAATATCCTAACAAAGAAAGGTGAATTAGGTGGGGTAAAAACTCATGATTGGCATATGTTCATTAAGGTAATTATTTTGGTGTATATATATTTATACATTGGTGAAACATCTTGTTAATTAGTATTTTTTTCTAATAATTTGGGAAAAAATAATGATCGATCATTATTTTTGTTATAGTATTTTCTACCTCTATCTCTCCCACAAAACTTTGAAAACAGTGTTAAACAAGTTATATATGATCTTGGAAAATACATGAAGTAAGTGGAGATTTATGTGAAAAGTATAATTAGTTCAATAAGTTGTTGTGTCACATATATTTTATTGCATGTGTTTTACTTGTCATCATGTATTGTATACTTTTTTTGTTGAAACTTGTGTTTTTCTTGCTTCATTTGTAGATGGTAATCATCTAAATAAATTGATAAAGAAGATATAAAGTATTAGAGGAAACAATTTCCTCGTCTAATGTGTGATGCAAAAGTGTCTACCTTTGGCATTTTTCAATGCACAAGAACACTACCTCAAACACCAAGTCATGGAGATTGAAAAGTGTGAACCTATACACATAAAATCAATGTGGATGGTTAAGAGGCACTTGAAATCACTGAAGGCTTCGGTCAAACAAAGAGCACATCCTGAGGGTTTTGTGGTAGAGGGATATATGGTATATCAAACTATGGTTTATATTCTTCAATATAGTCCTGCAATAGGAAAACGCATTAATGTATTGGATCACATTTGGGATGTCAACTCCATGAACAAATTTGAAGGGGAGAACCTATTGGGGAAAGATAGAATGATTAAAGTGATATGTAAGTAGATAGTGGAGATTTATAGCACATTTGACTTTTTTGTTTTTATGTATATCGTACTCGTTTAAGTTTTAGCCTTCCTATATAATCCATTATTATGAAGGTATAACATAGTAACTAATTATATATATATGAATTGTTTTATTTTAATACAATCGGTCGAGAGTGGGATGCAATACATTTATACATTGTGAGCAATATTGATTGGATAAAGGTATGCATTGAACGATACAAACAACCTAATAATGGTAGGTTATCATGGTATGGTGTGTTTATATTGGTCAAATATGCTCAACGTAGTGGAGATGCCAATCTTACAAAGAGGGAAATTGATTTAGCATATGGTTTACAAGATTATCAGGAAAGCATATTTACCCATAAGACTTAGTTTTTTTTACAATTATATCGATGCATATCGTGTGTTTTTTTTCTTAATTTGCAAATTTTGCAAATATAAATATGCTTATCAATTGATAATTCATTTTTAATGTGTTTGACATATTGCAGTTGAAACACCACAACCAAATGTGGTACGATGGCAACAAATTTCACATCAAAAGGTTGGATGAAAAGATGAAAACTTTTGATAGTGGGATACTTGCAGCTTTTCAAGTTATCAATGTTTCCTCTAGAAGTGACAGACATCCAAAAGTTTTTGACAATCGATATTATGGGTATCTACATGACATACTTGAATGTGGCTTTAAATCCTTCAAGTTAGTTTTGTTCGATGTCAAATGTTTCAAGCTACGAATCCATGAACATGACCCTGATAGAACCATTTATTGAGCATGTTAACGGATTTACGATGGTTGATACAAGGGATGTTGAGCCAAGATCAAAGTCATATGTTCTTCCAAGCCAATGTGAACAGGTATATTACGTAGACATTCGAGGTAAATAAGGTTGGTCATATGTTGTTAAATATGATCCCAGAGGAAGGTCTGTAAATTATAATGTAGCGGAAGAGATGAAATTTAAAAATAAGTTGATCTAGAGGAGTAGGGGGTTCATGAAGTGTCAGACGAAGACATCGTAGAAGTTCAAGGAATATATTTTAATAGATACAATGTTAATTTGGATGAACTAGATGATATTGACATTGTGTCGGATGAAGAACTTGAAGAAGTTGAACTAAATGTAGAAGAGCATGTTCTAGATTATGATAAATACAATGATGATGATGATGATAGGGTGAATCCTTTGAACATGAATTCTGAACTGGATGATACAAATGATGATTTGGATGAGAAATAAGACTAATGATATCAAAATGTTGAAAATTACGAGGTATGTATTTATATTTTTTCAGTTGGTTTGTTATCTTTCGTTGACATTAAATTTTTGTTTTCCTAGTTTTAATGTTTTAATGTTATTGTGTTTCTTTCAAATATATTGTAGTAGATAGATTGGGTATTAGGGAATTCAGAATGATGTGGGGGGGGGGGGGGGGGAAGATAAGATCTTCTACCTTCACATGGTTGGTCTTATTTAGTACAGAATATATTATTCTTGAAACGAATAGAATCTCATTTACATTTATACCAACATTTCCAATTTTAACTTTGGTTATTCTAAAAATTTCCAAGGTTTTAAATTTACTGATTATTAGTGGAAATTATCCTTTGACCCCACATAGAGTGACTTGTGAATGAGGCATGTTGTTTCATAAACTAGCAAGCTTATGGAGTAGGCCAAGGCTTACATGCACAACAACAATTTGGGACTAACATGTAACATGCACGAAGGTGGGTCACCTAGGTTCCCAAAGGAGACTTGCTCAACACGATGACGGGCATACAAGTTGGGCATGTCAGGTGGACTGAGTGAGTTGGGAGATGGTTGAACTAAGCAACATAGCGGTCAGGAAGATGTGTGAAATAAGAAAAGATGAGACGTGTGAGCAGTCAGGTGAACGATGACATATGAGCAAAGAAACGCATGGGCAAAGTTATAGTGTGACGTGGATGGCATGGCAAACACCCGCACTTTGGGTGTGCCCACGTGAAGGCAGGGCACTAGAGCGCCCATGGGGGTGTCATGTGCTTGGCATGCCAGATCCCTCGCACAGTACTAGTGCCCATGTGACAAGTTGGTGGGTCGGCCTGAATTGGAAAGGGGTGCCCGCACAAAAGAAGTAAGGTCGGCCCATGGTTGCCCTTGAACAAAGTTCCCACAAGGGGGACTCATAATTATTTTTTAGAAAAATGACTAAATTAATGTTTAGGTGTTAAAAGTCAATTTATAATTGATTAATTATGCAACATGGTAATAAAAAATGATAATATTTTGTTGTCACTGATGAGATAATGATTTGTGTTGAGAGATTTGCATGGTAGGGTGAACGCCCGCACCTTGGGTGCGCTCACATGAAGGCGGGGTGCCCGAGCGACCACAGGGGCGTCGCATGTTGGGAACGCCAAGGCGCCCGCACAACAGGGGTGCCCGTGTGACAAGTTGGTGGGTTGGCCCAACTTGGCAACAGGGGGTCGCACAAAAGAAGTAAGGTCGGCCCATGACGGCCCATGAATAGAGTTCCCACAAAGGGGTCTCATAATTATTTTTAGAAAATTGACTAAATTAATGTTTAGGTTTTAAAAGTTTGTTTATAATTGATTGGTTATGTAGCATGACACTAACATATGATAATATTTTGTTATCATTAATGAGATAGTGATTTGCGTTGACTGATTTTCACAGTAGGGAGAACTCTCATACCATAGGAGCGCCCGCATGAAGGCAGCAGTTGGGCGCCCATGGGGGTGTCGCGTGCTAGGAACATCAAGGCACCCTCCTGGTAGAGGTGCTTGTGTGATGAGTTGGTGGGTTGGCCCAACTTAAAAATGAGAACCCGCACAAAAGAAGTAAGGTCGTCCCATGACTTCCCATGAACAGAGTTCCCACAAGGGGGTCTCATAATGATTTTTAGTAAATTGACTAAATTAATGTGTAGGTGTGAAAAGTCGATTTATAATTGATTGATTATGTAGCATGGTACTAAAAAATGATAATATTTTTTGTTATCATTGATGAGATAATTATTTGTGTTGACTGATTTGCACGGCAGGGGGAATCCCCGCACCATAGGCGCGCTCGCATGAAGGTCGGGCGTCATGTGTTGGGCATGCCACGGCACCCGCCCGGTAGGGGATCCCGTGCGATGAGTTGGTGGATTGGCCCAAATTAGAAAGGGAGCTTGCACAAAATAAGTAAGGTCAACCCATGACTGCCCATGAACAGAGTTTCCATAGGGGGTCTCATAATGATTTTTAAAAAATTGACTAAATTAATGTTTAAGTGTTAAAATTAAGTTTATAAATGATTTATTATGTAACATGGTACTAACAAATGATAATATTTTGTTCTCATTGATGCACTAATGATTTTTGTTGACTGGTTTGCACAACAGGGTGAATTCTCGCACCTTGGGCATGCCGGCATGAATTCAGGGTGCCCGGGCACCTATGGGGGCATGGCATGTTGGGCACGCCAAGATGCATGCCCAGCAAGGGTGCCCATGTGATGTGTTGGTGGGTCAGCCTAACTTGGAAATGGGCGCTTGCACAAAAGAAGTAATATGGGCCCATAAGAGGGTCTCATAATAATTTTTAGAAAATTGACTAAATCAATGTTTAGGTGTTAAAATCTGGTTTATAATTGATCAATTATGCAACATGGTACTAACAAATGATAATATTTTGTTATCATTGATGAGCTAATGATTTGTGTTGACTGATTTGCATAGAAGGGTGAATGCTCACACCCTGGATGCACCCTCAAGAAGGCAAGGCGCCCGGGTGTCCATGGGGGCATTGCATACTAGGCACACTAGGGTGCCCGCTCAGCAAGGGCGCCTGTGCAATAAGTTGGTGGGTCAGCCCAACCTGGCAAGGGGTGCCCGCACAAAATAAGTATGGTCACCCATAACTATCCACGAACAAAGTTAGGGGGTCTCATAATGTGTTTTAGAAAATTGACTAAATTAATGTTTAGTTGTTAAAAGTTTGTTTATAATTGATTGATTATGCAACATGGTACTAACAAATGATAATATTTTGTTATCATTTATGAGCTAATGATTTTCACGGCAGGGCGAACACTCGCACAGTGGTCATGCTTGCATGAAGGTGGGAAGCCCATTTACCCATGGGGGCATTGCGTGCTAGGCACGCCAGGGCACCCATGTGATGAGTTGGAGGGTCAGCCCGACTTGGAAAGTGGCGCCCACACAAAAGAAGTAAGGTAGGCCCCTGACTACCCATGAACAGAGTTCCCACAAGGGGAACTCATAATTATTTTTAGAAAATTAACTAAATTAAATGTTTAGGTGTTAAAATTCATTTTATAATTTATTGACTATGTGGCATGGTACTAAAAAATGATAATATTTTGTTGTCATTTATGAGCTAATGATTTGTGTTGACTCAATGTGGAGAAAAACCGATATGAAACAAAGTGCGATCATGGGGGTGTCATGTGCCCAACATAGATGCGAGTGCCCTCGACACCCCTGCACAAAGGCAGGGCACCCAGGTACCCAAGGGAAAATGAGGCATGCACGATGGGTGACATGATGGGAAAATTGAACAAGTGAAGTGAACTGAGGGCATCATGTGCATGACAAGAGCATGCACCCATGCAAAGGTGGGGTTCCCAAACACGACTTTCATGACACGGTGATAGACAGACAAGTTGGGCACGTCGGGTGGATGGGTGAGTTGAGCGACGGGTGAACCAGGCAACATGGCAGTTGGACAGACATATGAAATAAGTAAGTACAAGATATGTGAGCGTTCAGGTGAACAATGACATATGAGCAAAGCAACATATAGGCAAAGTCATAGCATGGTGTGCACAGCAGGGTGAACACCCGCACTATGGGTGCGCCTGCACAAAGGCATGACACTTGAGCACCCAGGGGGGCGTCACATGCTGGGCATGTCAGGGTGCCCATGTGATGAGTTGGTGGGTCGACCCGTGACTTCCCATGCCCACTCAAAATGGCGGAAAACTGAAGTATGAACTAAAGTGGACCGTGGGGGTGTCACATGCACAACATGGAGGCGAGTTTCCTGTGCACGCCCGCATGAAGGCAGGGTGCTTATGTGCCCACTGGAAAATGGGGTGTGCATGACGGGCAACATGATAGGTGAAATGATGGGAAAAATAAACGAGTGAAGTGAACCAAGGGTGTCTTTTGCATGAAATTGGCACACGCCCTAGGCATTCCTACATGAAGGTGGGCTGCCACGGTACCCAAAGGAGACTTACACAACACGGTGATGAGCGGATGAGTTGGGCACATCAGGTGGACTCAATGATTTGGGTGATGAGTGAATTGAGTGACATATTGATCAGGAAGACATGAAAAATAACAAGGAAAAGGTGTGCGAGAAATCAGGTTAATTATGACATATGATCCAAGCAACCAACAGGAAAATTCATAGTGTGACATGCACAGCAGGGTGAACACCTTACCCTGGGCACGCCCACATGAAGGTGGGGTGTCTAGGCGCCCATGGGGCGTCACATGCTAGGCACGCTAGGGAACCCACACAAAGGCAGGGCGCATAGGCACTCACGGGGGCATCGCATGCTGGGCATGCCAGGGCGCCCATGCAACAAGTTGGTCAGTTGGCCCAACTTGGAAAGGGGCATGTGCATAAAGTAAGGTCATCCCATGACTTCCCATGAACAGAGTTTTCACAAGGGGGTATCATAATGATTTTTAGAAAATTGACTAAATTAATGTTTAGGTGTTAAAAGATGGTTTATAATTGATTGATTATGCAACATGGTACTAACAAATGATAATATTTTGTTTTCATTAATGAGCTAATGGTTTTTGTTGATTATATATTTATTTCTCTACTATCGGGAGGTGTCACCATTATTCTAATTGTCATAATCATCATATGAAAGTGTTATCAATTGATTGTATAATTTATTGCTTTGCACTATCTATTCTTTGCAAGTCTCAGTGAATCGACTTATAGAGGGTTGTAGAAGTCTCTTGAGCTAGTTGTGATGTGACTTAAGAATGGGGCCAACATTGAAATGTTTTCATATTTTGGTCGTATGCACTAAAATTTGACATGGTTATGGTAGATGCATGCATTGACGATGAGGGAGGAGTAGTAACACTACTATTCCAGTCATTAAGGTTTGATTTTTCATCACGTTCATTCTTCATACCAATCTTGTTAATGAAATTGGAAACATATACTTTACCACTAGCTTGCCCTTTTATTGCATTGTAGGCTTCATTCATTGCATTATGCTCTAAAATAAGCATATCAACATAATCATTATCACCATATCATCCTCTCCTTATGGTTTAAGTATATACTTAAACATAAAAAATGTAGTTCAAACTTGTGTTTATATGCATACTACAATTCATAGTAAATATGGTGAATGTAATAGAATTTATGTTGACCATATGGAATAAATTTACTCAAAGACAAGTCGTCTCTTTGATATTTGATATTTTATTGTTGGTCAATCTCAAGGTGCAAAATGACATTTCAAGCACATATATACCACAAATCCTAAGGTATACAAAAGATGATTTTATTTGTTTTTTTTGTGATTGTAGTATATATGTCCTTAATATCCACTATTCAATATATTGATTTGTTTTTTTTTGTAGATTTGTTTTTGGTCAATTCCATCTGCTACCACTACAACGACTAGGTGCACCACACTTGCTCCTAATAAAAATATGGGTTAATAGGCGAGGGGGTGGGAATCAAAATAAGGACCTCAAAATATTTTACATAACACATTAACATGCTTTTCCAAGTGAGATACCACCAAGGGATTTTGTATAGATTGTTAGGTGATATTCTCCTACCACCATTAAATACTTTACCTCACACATATTGAGAATTATGTATCATTATGAAAGATATAGTGATAGAATATCACATTATTGATGTGTTCCATAAGGATCATATTATATAATGTGGATAAAACACAACAAAGTTTGAATTCCCTAAATATAGGATAAGGTTCCCACAAAGTTATTCATTATATCCCCATAATTCCCTATTTCCAACATATTTCTTTGATGCATCTATATAGGGAATTATATTCAAAATTAGAATCTTTAGAAAAAGGTGTGGTCACTAAATCTTGAGGATTAATATCAGTTCAGCACACATTGGAGAGAGTCTCCACATTACACTCCAAGATTCTTTTTTTGATCATTTGGGTACTTGGTGAAACACTTCAAAAAAAAAAAAAAAAACAAGAAAAAAACAGATTGAAAAAATACATTATAAAAAACAAATAATACAACACATAATATATCTCTGTGATGAATTTTATAACTCTGTGGTGAACCCTAATCTCTGTGATTAACTTGAACTTATGTAGAAAACCCTAATCTTTGTGGTGAATCAACCCCTGATATCCACGCGTGCCCAATCCTGATCCCGCCTCCACCCACCTCCGAGTTGATGTAAGAGGAAGAGCCTCTGCCAACTTGAACTTTTGTGGCGAAATGTCTTCTATAAGTGTAAATTGTCCAATTTTTTTCTAGGCTTATGTGAGTGTATATGTAAATTTCTAAATTGTTGCACAAATGTATTTTTATAAGTGTAAATTATCGACACAGGTCTAAAGTTCCTAGTCTTAGGGTTCCGATCAACTCATTGTTATTAGGTTCAGACTGTGTTTGAATATGCTCAGAATAGTGAATCAAAATTTGTATTCCTTCGTGGAACCTATACCACTATAGGGATGCATCATATTTCCAATTTGACTTATTTGCACAAGTTTTTTGATTTGTTAACAAGATGGAGAACGAGGTACTTGATGGTATTTCATCCTATTCTAATACCCAATTGCATGTTTTTTCTAGTCATATAATTTTTTAGCTCTGTGCATTTGTATAAATTTTTTCATAGTATCATATGGCATGTAATCAAGCTTATGCATTTATCACTTTCACAATCCTTTTTGAAGGCAATCGCATGTATTGAACATTTTATGGCCATAGAGTCAAAAATAAAAAAAACTTATCAATTTTGGAAAATATTTCTCTGGGAAAATATTCGCATGCATAATTTGAAGCCATTATTGGATAACACTAATAAAGCTATTAGGAAAACTATGAACTTCACATTAGAAAGATATAAGATGAGCTTAGAAAAGGGCACAATGATTCCTAATCAAGTTGGTGGGAGATTAGGAGTTATGTGATTAGTTTTATGCAACAATATTGTGAATACTACGAGGTAACAATGCCTGCAAACAAGCACTAAACCCTTGAGGAGAAAAGTTATGCTTTGAACCAATGAATATGTAGTCTTTTTTTGGGTGCCTAAAAGGGGGGTCTAATATCAGTGACCTGATTTCAATATAACTGGTTCCCCCTGTGCATGAAAGAAGATGATTTTTTTGTGCTTTCTTCCTTGCATAATGGTTTGATGAAAAAATATAGTATTTTTGTGCCCTTCTCTGAACCGTTAGAGCCTATATTTTTTCCTCCATAAACATTCTTCTTGACTATTATGAGCTATAATTTCTTCACCAATAATATTTTCCACATTTTGTATGTCCATTATTCTAGTGTTCATTATTTCCCAATGAGTTGAGGCTACTTATTTTTCAAACTATATTTTGTCTGAGACGATTACCAAGTTCTTCTTTATTTTATTCCTTAAGTTGAGCCTTGGTGTTCTTGAGAATTTGTTGGGAAATGTACATTTTGGTGCCCATGTTATTGATGTGTTATTTCCACCATATCCACATGTCTTCCTTGAAGTATGGCTGATTAAGACAAAATATTTCAAACTAAAAAGGGTTGGACTTGGGGATATAATATCATTCCATTATATAAAAATAGACCAATATTAAAAAAGAGTTCTTAGTAGTAGTTATATTTCTACTTTGTATCCCATTTCCCGAAATATTTTAAATACCAAGAACTTATCCAAGCATACTACCTCCATTTGATTTCTTCTTCTTATATTGTTCCAAGTATCAAGGACATATATGGTTTTGATGTTTATGAGCTTAAGGTTCTTATTTAATTGCTTGAAATGAGTTTTGTTTTCCCATAGATTGTGAACTCCCCCTATTTTATCAAATAAAGTGTTGATATTTTTGAAATCCCCTCATTGAATCCATTAAGTTATTTTAATTCTTCCCCCTACTTGTTGAATAGAGGCAATGAAGGTTCCCTTAAGGTGGGACATTGGTGGGCCATAGAAATTGTATATTGTGCTTATTTCTTTGGATCTAATTTTCTAGAGGATGGATATTCCCTCTACCATTTCATCAACATCTTTGCTATTATGTCACTACTTGCAAAACATGCTATGATGATATTAAATATGTATAAATCACTACACTTTTTTTTTGTAATAGTAGGATGTCTAGTCCTTATGTCATGACTTTATTTATTAAGAGGAACCATTTTCCTTTTTTATTAAGGCCTCTTATATTCCATGATATAAGTCACATATTTCATCGGGCAAGGTATGGATCAAATATTTATCTAAAAGTGCTTTGCTTTGTCCTAAGAGTGAATACATGAATATGGGTAACAAGTTTTTAGTGAAATGTGGTCATCAAAATTTGACTTTTTTAGATTTTTAAAATTTGGAAGCCCTTAAATCTCATATACACCTTGTGAATTTTGATGTGTAATCAAAGAAAAATTTGTGGAGAATTTTATACTATTTAGGGGTTTTGAAGGGGGTTTTAATGAAAAAACAGTATTCTTATCAGAGAAGAGGTTCATGATCCAAGCACAGGTCCCTATTTAGATGCTGAGGATGTCTATCTAATAGGATACTTGGATGAATATCTCTCCAATGATCATATTTTCTTATAGCTAGTTATCATAATAATGTCATAACAAATCTCAAAAAAACACTCTAACAATGATACAGGTTTATATCATGGTGACATGATAGAGACTAGTAAGTATTCTCTAGCAATTCCTAACATTTCCACTCATGGATTTGGTAGTCTACATCCACCATCATTTGAGATTAATAATAGGACTTAGACCTCTCAAGTGGCACTTAATGTGAATTTTTTTATGGGTATGAGTTTCCATAACATTACATGTAGCATTATCCCAATGGAAGGTGGGCTAAACTCTACCTTTGGCATTGTTCGTCCTTTCCCTCCATCAGAGTGGGATTAGGGATTGAGGAACATATAGGTTCATTACTTATCCAAAACCAAAGCACAATAGTAATTGGTATAGGACAAGGCCCATCAAATCCCATGGGAATAGTTTTTTTGTGGTGGTAAGAAAGGACATTTCTCTTTATCAAGTTGAGGAATTTCTCAACAAAACATTATTCAGTAAGTTCTTCAAATTTGTTAATATAGGTCATTTGTCTTTGTGGATGTAATAATTTGGGTTTCCATTTCTCATGTATAGCGTCATTAGTCATTTCATGTTGAGAGGATGGGATGGTTTTATCCTTTGGTATGAGGAGGAAGCATGGAAGATATTGGCCCAAACATGGTTTATGAATCATTGTTTTCTTGGGTTTATACTATGGTACCCTTTTTCTATGTGTGGATACGTATAGATCATATAATGTTTTGATTTGGGTAAAATTTCCCAATATCCCACTTGAATGTTAGGGTTTACTTTACCCATGAAAAAAATAATTCATGTTCCTTATTTGATTGATTCCTTGACCTCTAGTGGAAGGGATCCATACCTCCTTAGACCCCAATCAAGATATCAACCTTGTTGGGGTTTGGGGTTAATCTTTTCATTGACAGGGTTTGATGAAAGTTGAATATAAGTGCATTAAAATTATGTCTATGAGTGTTAGAGGCATAGGAGGGAAGCCCAAAATATTATCCCTCTAAACTTTAATTGGGTTAAAAATCATATACATAATTTTACTACATGAACCCATGACTAGTTGTTATTTCATAATTAGTATTCTAGGGACAAATTTAAAAAAAAAAATCTAGGTATTCACTCACCCTCTCTTGCACTTTTACATTTCACTCAGGCTTGATAATTTCTCTCCATGGTTGTGAACTTGTTATGAAATTTTACATATTGGATCTATATGGACCTTACATGGGAAAATAACTTTTTTTCGGTTGATTTTGTTCCATAAAATTTCTATAAGTGGATAATCACATCATAGGAGGTGATCTCAATCCCACACAGGATCAATTGGAAATCTGAAGTAATCATGCTAGGGAGGATATATTATCCAACATTTAACCATCTTGAAAAAGTTGGCTATGTTGACTTCGAGCTTATTTAGGATATGCCCACCTAGTCCAATAATAAGGTGGTGGATGTTGTAGTATCAAAATAACTAGATTAGTTACTATATCATTGAGATATGATTCCACATATTGACCAATACATATCTTGGATGACGAAAATATGCATTTCAAACCACTATCCAATATTCTTGGAGCTAGGAAAAAGTGATCAAAAACTTGGTCCACCATTTAGGTACAATCCTCATTGGGGTGATGATGAGAATTTTTTATCCCTTATAATATATAATTCTGTGTCCTTTTGATAGAATGATGTTCCACCATGTGCACAATTTGTATAGTCTAAGGAAATACCCATCTCCAACTGAGTTGCTAGATATCCAAAAACTTTGCCTTTTATTCCACCAAAACTAGTTACATTCTTCAACATATTGAAGTATGTGGATATTTTTTTGTAATGGAATATTAAATGCTATCAGATTATGTTGAGTTCTCAAGTTATCAGGTGAGTTCATTCAATATTAGTTAGGATAAATAGGTTCTCAACTTCTCAAGTTTTAAAATATTACTTGAATATTTTAAATGCATATAACTTTCTTGTAACTCACTTGTGTTATTATAATGTTCTTGTGGTTTCATCAATACATTTCTCAACATCCCTTGTGACACTCGCTAACAATTTCTCTCATTTTATGGAGTGTTATAGGACTTTCAACCACAAAGGTATTTGTCAGATCTATATTTGTCAAGTGACGGAAGTTTAGGTAGGATAGAATAAATTGACCAAACATCTAATACATCATCTAGCAAGTGAAGATCAACTAGAGGTGAAAATATTAGAAGAAAATTCCATAAAAGCGTGGATTTGTTTCTCACTAAAAGGTGGTTATGTTCATATCATAATGAGAGCATAGATGACATCAAGGTTTCCTTGAGGTACAAACATCTAGAGAAACAATGGGCACCCAAGGGTCTTCCTGAAATAAACGTTGATGTTTCTGATAATGAAAGGATATACCGCATTGTCCCATCATCATTATATGGTATGGGGCTATTTTCCATAGATGGAATAAAGGTATGTTACGGAGGATTAACTGAACTAATGGAGTATGTCAGACCCTATTACAACTATAATGATTGGGTACGACTAGTCCAATATACCAAAAGTATGTGAAGATATGGAGAGACTGCAGATTATATACAACTAAAGGACAATGATCAAAATAAATGTAAAACTATTTATATTGATGGAATGCCAAAAGAAGTAGGGAATATTGCAGGGTTTATATACAATACATAGCCCATGATCACAAATAATCAACCAATTTCATATTCAAGGGGCGTAAAGGAAACCATGTATTCATATGTGCCATTAAATCAATAGTTGCGAGGGAAGGGTTATTCATTGATTACAATTTTATTCGAATAGATACATATATTACTATTATGGGGACAATATGTATTCAATTTTACCCAACTTGTAAGCAATGTTTATTTTGTGTTATGATTGTCATTTACTACAATATATTGTCGGACATCTTGTAAGTTAAGGAAACATTTTAATACATCATGGTTATAATATTTTAGCAGGTTGATCAAGGTCAAAGGGAACCATCACTACAAGTAAACATTAATGTAATTGTAGTAAAATAATATAACCACAAGATTTATTCTAGAGTAGCATTTTATCCATTATAGAGTAAGTCAAATTCATATTTTTAGGCATCATATAATTAAATGAAAGATTCAGTATGCATAGGACCAACTTGAGCAAATGTATTCCTTCACCCTTTTGAAAGTATTGTTTCTATACAATATTAAATATATACTAATACTATCATAATGCTTCTTCCAAGATGATGACATTTTTATAAATTTAGAACCTTTTATATTGGCCATGATATAACGTGAAGTTTCTATATAAATTTAGACATATGTTAGTAATGGATTTCTTATTAATATAATGATGATTAATTATTTCTTGATTTTTTTTTAATAATGAACTTTCGATATATCATAATATTTATGTACAAATATTTAACTGGCTAAATTTCCCCTCTTTATGTAAAAAAATGGATTTTTTTATTGATCTAAAATGTTTCATCAAATTCAAATCTTTGAATGTGTATAGCTGAGGTTGGTGGAATAAAATTGCAAATTACACTTATTTGATAAACAGGGTGACAATGGGAAGTCATCAGCCTCAGAGCAATCCACATATGCTCCTAAGGAAGTGCTTACTATATAAGCATTTTTTATGTTTATCAATCTGATCCAAACAATAAAGAAGCTTAGAATGAAAGCAAACAAGAAACTTGGTTCTTTAGTTTTGATTGAGCTGCAGACATAAGAGATAAGAGGCCAAATCAAAATATTGATGCGCCAAATTCGTTAGTATGGGGTGAGAAACTCATTTAATTATCCCATTTATTTATTTATGATTTTAATTATCTCATCCTTTATTAAAAAACTCTTTATTTTATAAGAGTTTTTTACAGAGTACGATCCTCATGTTGCGACTATGGGGGTTGATGTTGGTAGCAACTCCGATGCTCCACCTATGAGTGACACATCGGTAATTTAGACCATTACACCCGTTGAACCAGACACACTAGGATCTGCACCCCCTGTTGAACAACATATGTCAGAATTTTCACATGATGTTGTGGATGTAGAGCATGATCCCATTGCACAATTTGAAGTGAGCTTTCCTGGATCTTCCCGTGTTACTAGCATGGGAACACTACCGATTATGTTTTTGGTAGATGATGACCATATCCCTATGAAAATAGAAAAACTTTTAGGTATTTAAGAAGTGTTTGAAATATTAAGTACAATCTAATTGAAATTAACGTATAGTTTGTGATTATTTTAAACTAATGATAATATTGTATTGTAGGAAAAGATGTATTTTATAGGCATTTGTATGAACTAACCTTGGAAATATTTGCGCCCACCATTCATACAATCCAGAAATCCCAAAGTTCCAAGTTGAAAGATGAACTTATGAATAGGCTGGTTCACCCGTTCAGTGAAGGTACCTTCAACAAAACTAGATTTACCTTGAAGGCAAGATTACATTTAAAATATTTGTGGGACCAGTATAGGTCTTATTTGGAAAGGACCAGGTCGCATGAGTGGCGTCTAGTGGTTCTAGATATGGATTGGAAAGTGCTCATGGAAGATGCAAATGATAAGGCACTTCGAAAAGTAGGGAAGACACCGCCCAGACCAGGAAGGTATGAGTCACTTTTAATAATGTAATTATGATGCTTTATCGTCATTTCCAAATCTAATTAAGTTTTTCAATATTTTAAATATAGGCTCCTAGATACATCCAAAGCCATGATGGCTAAAATAACTAAACATGGGTGGCATCATCTTGGCCCGGGTGGTTACTCAAAACTGGCCACAAAAAATGTACAAGTATCTAAAAAAAATTGCATCCAAATTATAAATTCTTAACAATTTTAATTTAATATGACAAAAGAAGAAAAAAAGTCATGTACTCATGCAAAATTGTAGGGAGCCTCCCACGGAGGAAGACCTAAAGCTTGCTTTCAAACATGACTATCAAGTCGTGGTTGAATGTAGGACATGCCTGGTGTCTTCACAGTCTTCCAATGCCCAATCTAACACTCAAGCAAATAAAAGCAACGAATAGAATTTATAAATGATTACTTGTACAATCTATTGGTTATTATTTTTTCCCATAAAGTAATGTGCTTGATTGTAAAAGGTAGGAAAGAAATGTAGATACAAGCCTACTAATGGTGGAGTGCCTCTTGAAACTGATGTTCAACTCCGTACTAGAGGTATTTCATGTACTATAAAAAAATTGTAGTGTGGATTAAAAATTAAAAATATTTAAATGCAAATGGTGTATTAATTATAACTATTCTTGTTTCTACACCAGAGCATGTATAGAATGAGGCTAGTGAATAGGAGGAACATATGACCACATCCGAAAGTATTTTTCTTCCCTCCACTACCGACGCAGTTAAAGAACACTCTACTACTCTTTTTATTAATAAAATTTCTGTAATAATAATAATTATAGATATGAATT
This sequence comes from Pinus tabuliformis, assembly GCA_031772625.1. NCBI lineage: Eukaryota > Viridiplantae > Streptophyta > Pinopsida > Pinales > Pinaceae > Pinus > Pinus tabuliformis. Next base: position 401,519,854 of record CM062819.1, read on the forward strand.
TAACATTTATTTCTTATTGCAGTTGATGCTCGACTTCACTTGTAGCAGGATAGTCGTAGGACTAGGTTAGTAGCAATACATGCATATCCCACAACAAATGAAGGGGACCAAGATCACGAAATCCTTGCTAAATACATATTTAAAAAGAGAAAGAAACCTGATAAAAAATGACTGCACTTGTTTATTAAGATCCCGATTTTTATGTACCACATTTTTATAGAGAGCTTGAATGTCTCATGGCATGTGCACATGTAACTTTTGGCTATCTTAATTAAAAGTTGTGATTTTTCCATTGGAAAAAATTAGAACGACCTTGTTTCACTTTATGTAAACATATTTTTTGTGATAAAATTTACTGGGATAAAATATTTTTTGGATGTACAAATGAATGAATGGATGATGACAACCTTTCAGGCGTCATATATTTGTGATCTTTCTTCACCCAACTCTGGTTTGAGGTTATGATCAAATTATAATGCAAGGAATTGTTTATAGAGGCTCAACCAAAACCCATGTAAATTGAATAAGGGGAAAAATATAGAAGACGCATTCTAATATTTTGTCTCATATAATTTTTTTTGATTTTAAACATCTTGGTATACAAGTCATTTTCAAATATGTACAACCCTTATGACTACTAGGAAAACCAAGGAATATTTCATAGGTTATAACACTAGTTTCCATAAGCTTTATAATTAGAAATACCATGCATTGAACTTGTTTCTAACGTACCAACATTTGTTAAATCAACCACCCATTTTAGTCTTGGGGATGAGATACTTATAAACATTTCCCTAGTGAAGGATTTGAGTAACTCCAATTTTGAGTTTGTGGACTAATGGATTATTATAGTGCAATATACATGACCTTTAGGATTTTCCATCCACAATATTGTGTTACAATACTTCTAATGTTCTTGTTAATAAAAGAGTCGATGCCTTCCTTTCCTTGAATAATACCCTTCTTCTCTTCTCCCTGAACTACTCCCTTAGATATGATGCCTCAATAAACCTTACAAATGAATAGTTAAGGATTTAATCCTCTAAGTTTCAATGATTAAATTATTCATCTTCATGTGCCCCTTTCAATTACATAATGGTTTCAACTCATGTGATAATTAACTCAACTATCCATTTGAAAAGATCATGATCCATGAAAGACAGGCTTCTCATTGAAATATACCATTGACTCACTTAGTACTACTAACTAGGCATCCTAATCTACAACTAATCCAATTCAATTCAATTAAAAAATATTATATCCCATTGTCTAGTCACCTCATGATGGTTCTCAACCAAATGATGCCCATTCCAATTAAGTTAATTCATTAAATTGGAGAGTTTCATCCATTCTTAGAGTTAATATATTTGCATGGGAGAAGGCTCTCCATTTTAGCTCCAATTTTACCTTCTCCATTTCCACAAGCTCAAGTTTGCTAGCGTTATGCTGTAAAATTGCTCCAAGAATTGAAGTGTCTACTTGTACAAATATCGATTTTAAGTCCTCTTTTATGAAGTGATACATTTGGACAAAGTATTGAAGTGACCAATTATAAATTTGTCTCTTAAGCCCTCTTATTTATATGCTACTAATTCTTCTCCTCCATATCGTCATTTCATAGGAGGTTATGCTACCCAATTTTCTCATCCAAGAGCCTTCCAAGATGATGAAGTTTTTATAAATTTAGAACCTTTTATATTGGCCATGATATAACGTAAAGTTTCTATGCGAGTAGTGATTTTCTTATTAATATAATGATGATTAATTGTGGATGAATTCCTTGATTTTTTTTAATGTTCATAATGAACTTTCGAGATATCATAATGTTTACAAGAAAATATTTAACTGGCTAAACTTCCCCTCTTATGTAAAATATGGAATTTTTATTAATCTAAAATTTTTCATCAAATTCAAATCTTTGAATGTTTATAGCGAGGATGTTGGAATAAAATTACAAATTACACTTTATTTGATAAATAGGGTTATATGGGGAAGGCACCAGCCTTAGAGCAGTCCACAAATGCTCCTCAAGAAGTGCGTAGTGATCCTGATTGGTTTGATGATGATGAGTTATTCATGTCTCCCAATGTTATCGTAACAGCCAATAAGCTTGTGGTTAGAACGAACGAAGAACTTGCTCGTTTAATTCCCACTAGAAATAAAAGTCATGAGATTAAATATAGGATCAACATGTTCAACCAACATCTTCATATATATTAGGTAATAGAAATATTTTAAAGTTATTTTTTATGTCAAAAGTTCAATTATGAATGTTTTTTTCTTTAACTTTTACATTGTCTAATCGAAAAAACATTTTCTTTCTTATATAGGATTTTTTGGCAGAGTTCACACCATGACATATAAACACCACGAGCCAACTTTCAATGACAGAGAGTGTCATACATGAGGATCCTGTACCAGAAGAGGAGCACTGAGAAGCCATTCCAATAGTGTCAACTAGTGCACGAGGTAAAGAAAACTCTAACGATATTTTTATTAATGAATAATAACAAAAAATATCAATTTAACATTATTTTTCTTATTACAGTTGATGATCCACCCCTTTTGTGGCAGCCTTGACAATGTTATGAGTACACGACCAGGCCATCAAAAATAAAGAAAAATAAAAATAAATGATTGTACTAGTGATATCATTAGAAACATCATGTACCATATTATGAAAACATATTTTTTATGATAAAAATTAATTGAGATGAAGTATTTTGTGTCTATGATTAATGAATGAATTAATGAATTATATATGTTAATGAATAATTTCTATATGTTTCTTAATGTACATGACCTTGTTTCATATTATGTAAACATATTTTTTATGATAAAATTTATTGATATAAATGTATTTTATTTGTTTTTTTATGTATCTTAATGTCTTGCTTTCAACTATTTCCTATATAGTAGATAGATTGGGTACTGGGGAATTGAGAGTGATGTGAGGGGGGGAGGGGCCATGAGAGCTTCCACCTTCACATGGTTGGCCCTGTTTAGTAGAGAATAAATTAGGATTTGGATCATCTTGGAGCAAAACACCCTCGATCTAATAGAGAAACAAAAAATTCAATGTTGACTTCGTTCTTGCTTCATCGAGTGGAGGGAGGTTTGCTCCAAGATTAAACTACTCCAACAATTTATTTTCGAAACCAAGAGGAACTCATTTAGGTATTCATGCACTCAAGCCCTTTTAATTATTATTTATTCATGCAATTAAATTTAATATTTGGTAAAATTTAATCAAAGTTTTCCTAATTGGTCTCATGAATATGTGTAGGAAAACTAGTATCAATTTGGATGTTGAAGTAGAACAATAATCTGAAGAAAATAGATCAAAATGGTAAGGGTTTAGGTGAGACAACAAAATTTGTTTGATGTTTGTGTTGTATGTCTTGGCCGAGTGAGAGTTACATAAAGTTTTATGCCCATTTTAACTAAATAATAGTCATCAGTGGGAATGTGCTCTAGTCTAAAAAAAGATAGGTCAAGCAATGAGATAATAATAAAGTGGGTTTATGAATTGTATCAATTATTATTTGGTTATATTGATATGTTGTCATATTTCTATCGAAATTATTGAGAGTTGGATTCCCCCCATGGTTATACATTGTCCTGGTGATGTTCTCATTATGTACTACTAGTTTTTATGGTAGATTTATTTCATTTCCATTTATTTTCTTTCATTCATTGTTCTTTTAGTTTTGTATGAGGGAAATAGAGTGAAAAAAAAAAAAAAAAATCCAGGAAAAAATTCATGTAGTGTGTGTCTTTCTTTGACCATTGTGTTTGTATTTGAGTGAAAGTCCACAAACTCTCATTTTTCATGCAGGGTAGTAGGAGAAACTCTTACTCTATTAATTGGGCATAAGGCACTACTATGATTTTTCTTTTCTTTTATTAATTATTGATCTCATCTAACTTCTCCTCTTTCCTTTGTTTTGTAGTTACCTTCATTCACATATCTAGATTTGAAAAATTAACTAGGGTTGGAGTCATATATGTGAAAAAATATCATCCAAGTATTGCTCAACTTTAGCCCACCAAGCCATTGGCTACTGGGTGTCTGATTTAATTTTGCATTGCATTTGATTTCAAATAGTTTTTTATTTCTACATTGCAAATCTAGTCTCATTTATGAATTATCGCTTGTTCTTTGAAAATATCCATCATGGATCCTCTTCTCGATGAGATAGGTCCTCATACTTTTTTTTACAATAGATGTTATTCTAATCATCAAATGTCTTTGCATCTATTTGCTCAAGCCCCAAGGAACCTGGTTTCCCTTATAAACAATTAAATAATCTTGCACATGAACATATTCCAAGTTTGAGACCTTTTCTATGTACATAGTTAGCAAATGGCTTTAATGCCATATGGGAATGTTGAAGAATTTGCATCTAATCTTCCATCTTTAGTGCCTCAATGATTTCCTTGATTATTTTCTCACCAATATCGTAGGCAATATGGTATTAACTAGTCCACCAAATTTGGAATGCAATGGGATAATTCTAATGCCAACCAAACTTCTACAGTGAATACACTCAAAAAAAATTGTAGTAACACTCTTTTTTTCTTTACATCCTACAACATGTTGATAAATCTAGGGCTTTCAATAGGGTTTAATTATCAAATTATTTCTCTTCAATTTTGACATTTACTTGTGATATATAATTACTTCATTAGAATTATTGTTATGTTCTATTCATTATCAAAATAAATGCCCCTAGCTCTGATACCATGTTGAGAAATCTATGAATTTCAATAGGGTTTAATTATTAAAAGATTTCTCTTCAATGATACATATCTCCATTGACATGTTCACAAAGTTCCAAAAGTGCAGCCTCTTCAATTTTAAGACCTTCCAACTCTACTTTGTATAATGACCTAGCCTGATTCTATTCTCTCCTGTGTTGCAATGAAGATATTGGACATGAGCTAGATTTGAGGCATGTGTTTTGCATTCTTTGCTTCAAAAGTTTATATGTATATCTTGTTGTATTCATAATTGCCTGAAAACCATATCTTGGACTACAAGCACCAACAGATGGAACTGAACACATATAATTATGGAATTTAATTTCACAAAGAAAAACGCTTAGAAGGCATTCAACAAATCAATTGTTGATGAGTTAATATTGGAATAATAGAATATGAGATGACATTTCAGCCACATGAACTGACACGATTTCACCATTAGATGATAATCTTGGTTTTTCTGCCTCAAAACATTGATTGTTGAATAGATATGAGTGCCACAATACCTGTTATAATTTTCCTAGATCTCAGTGCATGGAAGTTAATCAGTAAAGCACTCCACTGCATAACGCAATAACCATCCATTAGTATAAAAAAAGAAAAAAAGAAAAAAAAATCCAAATTCCTCCTTTCAATCTCTATGTGAAAATTAAGAGAGGGATTTTGCTCATTTGAATAACAATTGTAATCTTCAAGACCTTTGTGCATAGCTACAATAAAATAAAAATCCTCCTTATTTGATGTATATATGAGGAGTGATTCATCAATGAACCTTAGTAATATGGACCTTAGTGAAATAGACTTACAATGTCTAATCTCATTATCATTTAGGTTATTACAAGAGAAGTACTCATATATATCTCTAGAAAAACCAGTCAAATTTATATCCAAAGTCTCTTTTGCAATTCACGTGCTTTGTGAAACTCTTGTAGAAATACTAAAAATATTATCCTTTTCCTAAAAGAAACATGTACAAACTTCTCCTCCCCAGGAAGCTTGGCTCAATACCTTACTACTTGAAATATCTTCATTGAGTTTGCAATTCATAACAATTTTCTCTTCAGGTAAATTATTTGTTTCTTTTGATTATGCCCAAGTAATGGTAAAATATTATCTATATCAATATGTCCAAAGTAAAATGAACAAGGAAAAGAGGAAAGAACAGTTCCTTTTGTTATGCCAACATTTTGTATATAAAAGTGAGGGCCTAAACATATGATGTCTCTTGACATGCCTAGTTATAAGGGTCAATAATTACTCTCACTTTATATATGCTTTATCCTTGTATATAATTCTTCTTTTAGCTCAATTAGTAGCTTCAAAATTTAGTGTATAATTCCCCTCAGTATGATATGTGCTGCCTTGATAGTAAAAATGCATCATTTGTGGTAGCTTGGGGTCTATAGATATTATGCCCATAAATATTGGTGTCTTTAGTTGTCGTATACACTTTTCCGTGAATACCAATTACCTTTGATTGATGTGTAAGTCTTGTTGCCTCGTAATAGATATCAAAAAATATCTCAATTTAAAAAATAATTACCATGGCCAACCTATGTGTTGCTTAGAGTGATGAAAAACAAAAAAAACTTATACCATCTCCATTTGTTCTCTTAAGGTCATCTACTTGAGCATGTGCTATAGAGTCACTACCCAGAATTAATTTCATTGCATTTGTTGTGTGAGTAGTAGTTCAATGCATCATGAACAGTCTGCATCATCTATGTAATAGGGAAAGATCTCTTGGAAATAGGGAAATGTGGGTGTCGTCAAATTATATTGTTCTTAAATGCACAGAAGCCCATCAGATATTTGACGATACATGGAAACTCTCAAATATATGACTCTTATCTGATAGGACAACTGTCATAAATTTGACAATCTACTGACAAAATGAAGCATCAAAGATCATCACAAAAACTTCTTCTACTCTCAATTATATGATGCTATATTGTGTTGACTTGTTTAGTAGCTTGGGAGGTACTCCAAGCCCTAGGGTTCTGGGTTTGGAGGGAAAAGAACCACAAGAGTCACTTGTGGGCTTGGAACCAAAGCATGGTGTTTTTCACCCATCGATATTTGGGCCAAAACCATGAATAATGTGAGCATGAGAAAATTTGAGGTCATAGAGCTTGGCGTGCCAATTCCAACGCTTCTAAGATCAGTCAAATCAGAGTGTTGTAACATTCTTTAATTTTGATAAGTTAGTTTTTATTTATTAAAGAGGGTATAAAAAAAATATAAATAAAAAATGAAAATGAAAAATGAAAAAAAATGAGATGAAATGAAATCCCATCAAAAGAAAATCAAGTTTGTACAAGTGAGAAAATTTAAATGCCACTTCAAAAGAATAAATTGCATTGTAAATAAACTAGGGTTTTGTGTGCATCTTGTCTAAAATGACACAACATAGTATTTTGATTTGAATCATATAGTTTAATCATGATCAAATCATTTAAATTTATGTTTTTAGATTAGTGATAAGTTCACCAGATTGTTTAATATTGGTAGAACATGATTAGATAGGATAGAATAGAATAAATGATGGCCTAACATGCTCAAAATTCGGTCAAGTGATGTATTATATTAGGGTTATAAAGAAATTAGGAAAAAATTGGTTGCTAGTCCAAATGCGCCAAAATTTAGATTAAGATTGGTTTGATTAGGACTTAATCACCTCTTAAAGGTGATTAATTTTTGTAAAAATAAAGCTTTATGAATTTTTAACCAATGTCATAAAACAACAAAGGAAATTTTTTGTCAAGCCCTAACGAGTTGATACCTTTGGACGACGATCCTCTTCCCCACCCAGATCAACGATGGGGAAGCCATTTGGCACGCCCTTCAACCATTGCGCGATAACGAAAAGGGGGGGGGATCCAAAAAGCGGTTTGCCTCATGGTGGGCCCATTGCAATGTGTCGCTCCCTCCTTACTTCGCACCCCCTTGGAAATCCACTTATCCCACTTCATTCATACGTCATTCCCTTTTCCCGCGCCTTCCATCCACTAATCCTTTCACTCTACGTGTCCATATTCATTACATTCCTATCCACCTATCTGTTTCTTCCAGCCGTTACCATCTTCTCGTTTGCATAAATGAATATCCTCCCATTCGGTAACGACTTCCTTTTAAAAATTATGCGCTTCCTGTTATAAATAAACCCCTCATCCCCTTTGTGTGATTTCCCTATCTTTGTTTTTATTTCTAATTCATAGGTTTCCAATGCTTGACTGCTCCTTGCAACTTCTTTGCAGCATACTAGATGTATCATCAGAATGAAAGATGCTCTCTACGCCTACTGTACGGCATACCAGATTTGCCATCAGAACGAAACCTTATCTCTGTTAGGTATTCTTACTCCTAGTATTCTATTATTTCTTCCACCATTTTTTCAAATAATGGCACCAGAAAGGAAAGACCAACCCTCTAATAGTAAAGCCTCATCGCAGGAAAATCCCCAAGTTGTAGATACTCTAGACCTTGACCACATCCCCTTAGCTAACCAATTTTTCAAAATTGCAGATAGAAAGTGCGAATTCGACATTTTTGAATTGCACCAGTGGTTAAAACAGACTTATCACGACTCAAAAGACGAAATCAACTTATGGGAATCTTTATTGCCCATGTTCATGTTTCCTCAGACCCATCCATTTCATGACTTAGTCATGTGGTGTCAAGCTAAGTACAATCCCTTGCAGAGAATTGTGGTAGCTCAGAATGGAGACATTCTGATATCCATCACACCTGAAACCATCAATAAAATGCTTTTTATCCATGAGAATGATTCCCTTAGCTTTTTCTCCACTGTTGTCCTCATGGATCTATACCACAAACTCACTTTCCCCCAAAGAGCTCAAATTTTTAAGATCTTTCTTCCAAAAGATGTTGAAATTCCTAAAAAGAACACTCCTTATCCAGCATCCATGTTCCCTAAGAGAGATAAACATATCATTTCCTTAGTTTCTTGCTTGTTAGGTTACCAAACAGATCAATGGGTAGATGAATCTATTCTAGGTTATCTATCCATCTTCTCCAAAGAACACAAACAATCTTTCATGTATAATTACAACCAATTTTTGGCTAAAAGTATGCATGAACAATTGATGAAAATTACTACTAAAGGAATGTTCAAATATTCTTCGGTATTAGTGCATATGATCCTTTTTCAACAAGGAGACAGGTTACCTATAAATTTACACAAACAGGATGATCAACAAGTAACTCAATCAGTCACACAGTGGACTTCATTGATCAGGAGGAACTCAAATGAGTTCAAATATTTAGATTTCATTGAATATTTTATTCATCTAGTTGCATAGATTCTCAGTAGCCAGAGTGAGCCTAGAATCAGTCTAGAAATTAAAAGGATTCTACACCTGAGTGACCAAGCTAAGATAGGAGACTGGTATCTTTACCAAAATTAAACATAAATTAGGGTGGATGGTTGTGAATTAGCTCCATACAAAAAATTGCTTAAATATGTTCCAATGAGAATTTCCTCTCTGGAATATATAAAGAAAATGATTAATATGGATGAGCTACATTTTATTTCAGGGAAGAGGAAATCCCAGTTTAAAATCAAGTCACAAGTGGTATCATTTATTTACAAATACCATATCCTCAGACAGATGGGATTCCAACCAAGTTTCACTTGGTCTTATGACCCATTTAGTATAATCTCCAACTTAAGGGTGGAACTCAAAACCACACCTTACAATCATACTCCAAGACCAGAGATTGAAAAGTATAGGAATCATGAACAATGGGAGGAAAACACAGTTCAGGAGGCAGAAGAACAGACTTTACCTACTTATACCCTCTAGACTCCCACTTCTCGAAGCAAGCAGGAAAAGAGGCCAAGAGAAGAATCTTGATCTTCAGAAAAGGGTGCAAAGGAATTCATTTTTTATCAGAAGAAATCAAAGACTGACTCTAAATTTACTACTATTCAAGGTCAGAAAGAGCATATAATAATCAATTTGGATGATTCACATGTTTCTACAGGTACAAAATAAAATGTAATTACCACTTAATCATCCTCTTCGGTTTCATAGAACTTTTTGGAGATCACCCAGTCTACAAGAGTAAGTGAGCAAGAGGAGCCAAACATCTTCTCTAATTTCCTTGAAATTAAACAGAAAAATGAATCTCTAAAGTCAAATGTTTATGCTTGGTTTTGGAAACAGACATCCACTTCACAACACAGGTTATTGACAACCTTTGACAGTGAAAAAGGTAGGATGCAAATGGAATTCCTACAAGCTCAAGTGCCTTTTCCAAAGGCTTCTTCAGACTACAAGAAGACCATATTTTCCTTTGATGCCAACCAGATACACCCAATTGACCAGATGGACATGCACAAATAGTCTAGTGAGATTCTTTTCTCTACCATGACTAACATTGCTATGGCATTATCAAAATTAAGGACAACTCTTTCAAATGTGTAGTCACAATTAAAGATAGAAAAGGTATCCTCTTTGGCAAAGGATAACAAGGTAAAATCATTAGAAGACTTAGTGATCAAAATTGGGTATGATCCCACTGATGTTAAAGTTGCAGAGGACATTATCAAAAAGAAGAATGCAGATATTTCAACATTAAGGAAGCAACTCAAACTACCTTCTACAAAGGATCCTCAAACTAAGGAGATAGCAGAAAGTGAGTAGCACAAAGAAGAAATGCTCAAATTAATCATTGAGAAAAATGTACAAATAAAGACAATGGAAGAGAAAATAGAAAAATTACTTAAAGAAAAGGAAGAATCTGCTCAAATAGTCGTAGCTCCAATTACAGCTATACCCATCACAGTGGCAAGTACAACAGGGGAATTAATAGCAGCAACAACAGAGTCTACATCAACAGAAGGTGATTTAAACAAAGTGATACAAGAGTTGTCTCTCCAAAAACAAGAAAATGAAAAGCTACAAGAAATTCAAAAATCTGGAGACACAGAAGATTAATAATGATACACTTTAGGTTGAAGAAATGAAGAAGTCCCACAGATTGACAAAAAGGATTGAAGAGTTGGAGAATGAGTCATTAATGACTCATACCTTGGCCCAAGCTAAGGAAAATATTTGGGTAGATATTAGTCAAGCTATAACTAAAGTTTGGCCCTCCATACAAATTATTTTTGAACAGGAAGAGCTCATTAATAGATGCCAGATAGCTATTGAAGAAGTCAAAGAACTCCTTAAGGAAAAACCAAGTGAAGCTACAGACATGATTAAAGTGCTCAATTCAAAAACCAGGGTCGAATTGGAAGAGATTTAGATTGTTGATAGGACAGAAACTATTCTGGAGATTAAAAAGGTTTTGCAGAAAAAGAATCTCATGACTTAGTTGGAGACAAAATGCCAGACCTTGAAAACTGTTGTCCAAAGGTTTCATTTCAAGTTCAACTTACTCAACCAAAGAGGACTGCCAGGATTAGTGGCACCAAATGACAGGTTAATCAGTTTGGAGGAATATTGTCAAAAGATTTATGCAATTGCAAATGATAAAGCTAAATTTGTAGGTATTAAAGGTCACCTTACAAGGAAGGAATTCTTAGAGGCTTTGAATTTTGATTTAAAAATCAAGCATGAAATAAAAAAATTATCTTTGTTAATAAACCTACTTTTGAAAACTATAATGAGGTTGATGAAGTCTACATAAAATTGATTAATCTTTGTATACCAAGTGAAGATAGATGGGATCACTTGTGTGAAATCATTGAGTAACTTTCATCACCAACTGACAAACAACAAGGCAACACTTTCTAAGGGCCAGATCATCAACAAATTCCTTGAAGATAGTGCCAAAAACTCATCAGTTTTGGAATTCCTATATTTTTGTACCATTTTGTTATTTTGTCAAAAGGATGTATCTAGAAGATATTTCATTTTGTATAAATAACTCTTCCTTCGAGTTATTATCGGTTGAACCCTTGGATGAGCATTCAAAGTATAACTGTAACTAAGCTGGAGATTTGCTACAAAATAATGAAAGGATTCTAGATTTTCCTCAAATAGTTTGTCTCCTAGTGAGTTTTTCTTATGTGTTCATTTCATTATGTTCTTCTTCATGTATTTAAGTCTTTATGCAGAAATTTGGGTAAGATCAAATTGAATATCAGTCCATCTTAAATCCCCTATGAAGTTATAAACAATAATTAGAGATTAGTTTATAAAATTGTCTGTTATTATAAAATCCTTTATATCTATAAATTGTCACACCCATCTGCATTAGATTAAATACATTTTGTTGAGCAAGTAAACTTTTTTTACCTGCACTTTGCCTTATAATTAATTAAATATTCAGTTTGAATATCTAGTAAGTTGTAATTCTTTAAAGCTCTGATATCCATTCAATTAAAATCAATTAACTATTTGCAGACAAATAAACATCCCTTTCACTTTATTTGGCAATTTGTTAAGTTTAAGCACCTGTTTTCAAACTTTTCATAACATTGGTCATCCAAAAACTTTAAAACAAACAAAACATTGTAGATGCTATGGCATGATTAATTAACCTAGAATCATCTTAGAGGACATCATATTTGCATTTTTGTCAGGGACACAAAAATTGAAGTATTGTTCCCTGAGACAACGATAAAGACTTTTCCTTTAAGGTCTATAAAGAAATTGTAGGTTAAAATCTTTCACCTGGTGACTCCACAAGCCCAAGATGGCTCCTTCAAAACACACTAGATCTCATTCTAACTCTCAAATTGTTTCTCCATTATCTAATCCAGAGAGACTGGTAAGAGAAGCCTCTTTTAGGAGAAGACTTGAAGCTTCTGCCTCTTCTTCTGTACGACTACATCCTAAGGATATTTCAGCTTCTGATCCCTTTAGGTATGTTCCATCCCCATTAAACTTGGTTGATTTAACACCTAGGGTTTTAGAACTACTATCCAAAGGAGTTGATCTGTAGTCAGCTCTTTTAGTCCATTCTTTGGAATCATATAAAATACTTGAAATATTTTCATATTCACCCAAGTCAGAAGAAGAATTGGATGTACATTTACCGGAGTTAAAACCTACTAATTTTATCTCCCCCACTCATTATACATTTCCATCTACTTCTGCCCAAGCTAAGGAAACTTTTTCTGTATATTCAAATTGTTTGTTTGAAAATAAAGAAGTTGAAACAAAGGTCTAGAAGTTAGTTATCAAAACACCTTTTAAAACTGTTAGAGATCATCCACCTTCTTCTCCTCCTCCTCCTACTTTTACACCTCCATCTTCACCTAAAAATTCACCATCTTCCACTTCATCCTCTACTACTTCATCTTCCACCTCTTTATTGATTCATCTTCAAATATGGCTTATTTTCAACCTATTATTCAAGCTAGGTATGATGCTTTACATCTTCCTAATGTACTCAATAATTTTCCTGATGGGTATTTAAAACACCTACCAAGGTTTAATGGAGAAATTGGTTTGTTTGTTGAAGATAATTTAGCTGCCTTCTTGGATTTTGTTGATAACATGAACATAGAACATGAAGATGTATATATGAGATTGTTTGTTCAATCACTAGAAGGGAACGTTAGGATTTGGTTTAGACAACTGAGAGATGATTCAATTCATTCTTGGAATGAATTAACTACCATATTTAAGAATCAGTGGGGGGTTAAGAAGGATCATGTTTACTATCTCACAAAATTTGAAGAACTAAAAAGAAACCATGGTGAGCCAGTGGCCCAGTGGCAGATTTCATAAAAAGATAATAAACTTTATCATAAGATGCCACCTGACTATAAACCACCACCGAGAATAGTAGCAAAATTTAGATCTTCTAAAGCATTTGATGATGACTTTGCAGTTATGCTTATGGAAAGGACATTTCATACCCTAGAAGACATGCAAACAAATTCTATAGAAGTTGAGGATAATAGGTCAACATCAGCTTAACTTACAGCTAAGGCATAAAAAGCTGAAAGGAAAATGAAAGCTAAGGAAGAAGGATCTTCCTCAAAAACCAAAAATGAAGATCAAAAGATAAATTAAATCACTTCATTACTTAGAAACCTTTCAAATAGAATTTCAAAAATAGAAACTCAACCTAGAACAATTCAACATGACACTGCTAGACCTCAAACTCAATTTAGAAGAGCCCCTCAAAATCAAATTTTGCAAAGACCAAACACTGATCAACAAATTCAACCTCCATTGATGATTGATGATAAGCAACCTAAAGACACTAGCCCTTTGATTACTGAGGATATAAATAATCTGGATCATTCATCTTTACAAAATGCTATTGTTTCTCTTCATGTAAATTAGTCTTCTCAAGATCAAGAAGACTCTCAATTTAAAAATATTGGGCCTTTTCTGAGTTTTTCATTGCATAACTAAATAGGAGATATGATTTAAGACCCAGGTCAAGGCCTGGAAGATCTCCCAAAAACCCCATTGTAAATGAACCACAAATAAAATCTACTGAAACTCAAACAACAAAAATTCAACCATTGAATAAAACAGTTGAAACAACTCTAATTGATAAAACTGTTTTAACCACTTTCAATGTTGAAAGGGAATTAGAAAGAGTTAAAATACCCATTCCTTTATCTGAACTTGCCATGAATCCAGGGTTTAAAAACCAAGTTTCTAAGTGGATCCAGTCATCTAGTGTTGAGGTTGAAGGGGATGTAAGAAGCATACAAGATGAAAAACCTTCAGTAATATTTGGTCCCAGCTCAGACATGATTGATGAAAATTTACCACCTTTTTATGTGACTCCAAAGGTTAATGATTTCTTGTTATATAATTTCATGTTAGATTCTGAAGCTTCCCATAATTTGATGCCAAAGGTAATCATGGACCAACTGCAATTAGAATTTACTAGAACTTATCATGATATTTACACTTTTGACTCGAAGAAAGTACCTTGTCTTGGACTCATAAAAGATCTAGTGATCACTTTAGCTCAAATCCCTATTAAGAGTGTGGTTTTAGACGTTGTAGTCACTAATATCCCTCCTAAATTTGGCATCTTATTATCAAGATCCTGTTGTGCCAAATTAGGAGGAAGGCTTCAAATGGACATGTCTTATGCTACTATTCCTATATATGGGATGAGCATCTCAGATTATAGAGAGAAGTAAGATTCATGAATATTGTTTGTAAATATGATCAAGCAAGGAATCATCCCATTTATGCAGTAGATCAAGACTTTGGATGTTTTGAATTATCATCAAATAATTCACAAAACACTGAGCTTAGTATTGAAAACATTATAGACAAGACAAAAACCACCAAGGCTGATATTTGGAAATTATACTTTGATGGTTCTTGCTCAAAGGAAGGAGTTGGAGCTAGAATTTTATTAATTTCACCAGACAAAGAGAATATTACCCAATCCTATAAGCTTGAATTTGATATGACTAATAATGTAGCAGTGTATGAATCTTTCCTACTAGGATTAGAATTAGCAATAAGTCTTAAAGTGCATAATCTAAGTGTATTCAGTGACTCAGAACTCATTGTCAAACAAGGAATATTTGTCAAACCAAGCATCCTAGACTTAGATCTTATAGGAATGAAGTGTGGGATTCAGGGAATAATTTGTTTTCGGCATTCAATATCACTGCTATTCCAAGAGATCAAAATATTCATGCACATTCTGCTAGTTCTTTTAAAATTCCTGATCAAATGCTTGTCCAATATCAAATTCAAGTTAAGTATAGACCATCTATTCATGACAATCTTAAACATTGGCAAATATTTGATGATGATGAGTAGTTCAAATCCCTTTTGCAAGTAATAGATGAATTTTCAACCATGGAAATTGAAGAAGAACAACTAGATAATCATGAATATTATAAAGAAAATCAAACACCACAATTTGACTCAAAAATTGTTGATCATAGCATTATTCAATTATCCAACAATTTTATTCCTAAGGGGTTGGTCCCTCTTGAAAAGCTCTTTGATCATAATGATGTTCCCAAAAATCCATTATCAAATTCACATGAGGAAGATATTGAAATTTGTAAAATTGGAAATTCTCAAGTAATAAGAAATATTAAAATTTATGCATTCTTGTCAATGGAAGTCAAAGATGAATATTTACCTCTCCTTAAAGCCTATAAAGATGTATTTTCCTAGTCTTATAGTGAATTAAAGACATATGATACATCTCTCATTGAAAATAAAATCCCTTTAAAACCTGAGGCTAAACCTTATAAGCAAAAGTTAAGGAGAATTAATCATGTCCTTCTTCCTGTCATTGAAAAGAATTCAAAAAGTTACTTGATGCTAAAATTATAGTTCCATTGAGATATTTTGATTGGGTAGCTAATTTAGTTCCAGTAAGAAAGAAAAATGGTGAAATCAAACTATGTGTGGATTTTAGGAATTTGAATAAATTACCCAAGATGGATCAATTACTTCATAAAGTTTCAGGAACTAATAGAATTTCTATGTTATATGGTTTTTTCTAGACATAATCATATTATGGTTAGTCCAGAGGATAGAGAAAAGACAGCATTTACAACTCCTTGGGGTACATTCATGTATTCTCAGATGCCTTTTGGGTTAGCTAACATTGGAGCTACTTTTCAAAGAGCTATGGATTTAGAATTTGTGGGTAAGACAAAGAAATTTGTTGTAATTTATCTTGATGATTTGACTCTTTTTTTCCAATTCTGATAAAAAACATTTAAAACACTTGAGAAAGGTTTTTGAGAGGTGTAGAAAGTTTGGGATTTCTCTTAATTCCAGAAAGTCTTTGTTCACACTCAAGGAAGGAAAATTTTTTGGCCATATTATTTCTAAGGAAGGAGTAATCATTGATCCTAAAAGAGTTTCAACTATACAAGCACTTTCATTACCAAGGAATAAGAAGGAAATTCAGGCTTTCCTTGGGAAAATCAATTTTTTAAGAAGGTTTATACCTAATTATGCTGAAATAGTTAAGGATATCACTGATATGCTGAGAAAGAATCATGAAGTTAAATGGACCATTCCAGCAAGGTATGAATTTGATCAGATTAAAAAGGCCATTTCAGAAGCTCCCATATTAGCCAGCCCAGATTATTCTAAACCATTTAGTATATTTTCTTTTTCCTCCGAAACTACCTTGGCTGTTGTTCTTTTGCAAAAGAATAAAGATGGAGATGACCAACCTATTTCCTTTTTTAGTAAATTCATGAGAGATGTTGAGCTAAAATATGACATCATTGAAAAACATGCCTATTCTTTAGTTCAAGCCTTGAAAGCTTTTAGAGTCTATGTCCTTCACTCTTCTATTATTGCCTATGTACCCAATAGTGTTGTTAAAACTATGTTAACTCAGCCTGATACTGATGGAAGGAGAGGGAGATGGATTACTAAGATATTAGAGTATGATCTCATTATCAAAACTACAAAATTGGTAAAGGGTCAAGGCTTGGCTAAACTTCTTGCTGAGTCAAATTGTAAGATCTTGGGAATAAATTATGTTTTTGAAATTCCAGCAGAGAAGAATCCACAAGAACCTTATTCAATTCTAGCAGAGAAGAATCCACAAGAACCTTCTTCATCAAACCAATCAATTATGATTCATATTGATGAGAAATTTTTATTATCTGATTGGTACACTGATATTGTGAATTTTCTTAGAGATTTTGAGTGTCCATCTGAATTTACAAAGAATCAATGTAAAACATTGAAGTTGAAGGCCATAAAATATTGTATTGTTAATGCAAATCTGTATTGGAAAGATCCTCTTAACATCCTTTTACTTTTCTTAGCAGAAAATGAGACAGAAGGGATCATTGATCAATTTCATGGAGGATTTTTGGAGGGCACTATGCCTAGAGGGCTACAACACACAAGATTTTAAGAGCAGGATTTTATTGGCCTATTTTGTTTGCATAAGTGGGAGCAAATGTTAGAAGTTGTACTCAATGTCATATGTTTGTTGGAAAATAGAGGTTAGCAAGCATTAGTTCCAGTACTAGTCCAAGCACCTTTCCTTCAACAGGGATTTTATTTCATTGGTGAAATTCATCCTCCATAAAGTAGTCAGCATAGATGGATATTGACTTCCATAGATTACTTTACCAAATGGGTAGAGGCCATTCCAATTATAAATGCAACTAAAACTGTGGTAGTTAAATTTATTGAAGAATACATATTGTCTAGATTTGGATGCCCCCAGCAAATAGTGACAGACAATGTAGCAGCATTTAGTAGTGTCAAGATGATTGAATTCTGTCAGAAATACCAAATATTGTTGCATCATTCTACTCCATACTATCCACAAGGAAGTGGGCTGGCAGAGTCATCAAACAAGATTTTGGTTAAATTCATAAAGAAAACATTGGAGGATCACAAAATAAGTTGGGACAATCATCTCATTTATGCACTTTGGGCCAACAGGATTTCTCGAAAGAGTTCAGCGGATAAATATCCTTTTCATCTTGTTTATGGTAAGGAAGCTATATTTCCCACACATCTAGATTTTCCTGTCATGAAGTTTTTACAAGAAGCAAATGAAGAGCCTGATGATTTTTCTAGAAGAATAAATCAGATTATAGAACTTAATGAAGATAGAGATGAAGTTCATTATAAGCTTCGGAAATATCAGAACAAAATGAAAAGTTTGTTTGATAGAAAAGCTAGAGAAAGATATTTTAAAGAAGGAGATTTGGTGTTAAGATGGGATGCTAGAAGAGAAGAGAAAGGAAAACATGGAAAGTTTGATAACCTCTGGTTTGGACCTTTTAGCATTGCAGAGGTTAAGGGTAATAATACTTTTATTCTACAGAATTTGGAAGGACAGTATTCCTCATTGCCTGTCAATGGGAAATACTTGAAGCACTACATTCAATATTGAGAAGTTCCCCATTCATTCATCATTGTATATCACCGGAGAGTTTATTTTACATGTAGTGTGTATTTGTTTTCAACAGAGACTCCATTAGCCCGAGGAGAAGGCACATGGATTTGCAAGTTCTCTGCAACCTGTAGGAGGAAGCAATCCCCAGTTGGAGCCAATGTTGTAACATTCTTTATTTTTGATAAGTTAGTTTTTATTTATAAAAGAGGGTATAAAAATATATATATAGAATTAAAAACGAAAAAATAAAATATAAAAAATAAAAAAATATTGAAATGAAACCCCATCAAAAGAAAATCAAGTTTGTACAAGTGATCAAATTTAAATGCCACTTCAAAAGAATAAATTGCATTGTAAATAAATTATGGTTTTGTGTGCATCTTGTTTAAAATGCCGCAACCTAGTATTTTGATTTGAATCATATATTTTAATCATGATCAAATCATTTAAATTTGTGTTTTTAGGTTAGTGATAACTTCACCAAATTGTTTAATCTTGGTAGAGCATGATTAGATAGGATAGAATAGAATAAATGATGGCCTCACATGCTCAAAATTTGGTCAAGTGATGTATTAGACTAGGGTTATAAAGAAATTAGGAAAAAATTTGGTTTCTAGTCCAAATGCGCCAAAATTTAGATTAAGATTGGTTTGATTAGGACTTAATTACCTCTTAAAGGTGATTAATTTTTGTATAAATAAAACTTTATGATGTTTTAACCAAAGTCATAAAATGAAAAAGGAAATTTGTTGTGAAGCCCTAACGAGCTGATACCTTTGGATGGTGATCCTCTTCCCCACCCAGATCAATTGTAGGGAAGCCATTTCGCACCCCCTTCAATCGTTACACAATAATGGCAAGGGGGGGGGAGGTTCTAAAATGTGGTTTTCCTCATGGAGGGCTCATTGCAACGTGTCGCTCCCTCCCTACTCCACATCCCCCCACCCCACCTCTCATTACCACTTACCACTAACCCCCCCCCCCACAAAAATCCGCTTATCCCACTTCATTCATACGTCATCCCTCCAACGTCATTCCCTTTTCCCGCACCTTCCATCCATTAATTCTTTCACTCCACGTGTCCATTTCTGTTACATTCCTATCTGCCTATCTGTTTCTTCCAATCGTTAACAGGTTCCCATTAGCCATAAATAAATATCCTTCCATTCGGCAACGATTTCCTTTTAATGATTATGTGCTTCCCATTATAAATAAACCCCTCATTCCCTCTGCGCAATTTCCCTAACTTTGTTTTTATTTCTAATTCATAGGTTTCCAAATATCAACTGCTCCTTGTGCCTGCTTTGCAACATACCAGATTTACCATTAGAATGAAATCTGCTCTTTGCACCTACTGTATGACATACCATATTTACCATTAGAATGAAACATCCTCTATGTTAGGTATTCTTACTCCTAGCCTTCTGTTATTTCTTCCACCATTTTTGAAAATAATGGCACCAAAAAGAAAAGACCAGCCCTCTGATAGAAAATCCTCATTGCAGGAAAATCCCCAAGTCGTAGATACTCTAAACCTTGACCACATCCCCTTATCTGACCAATTTTTCAAAATTGCATACGCAGAGTGTGAATTCGACATGTTTGAATTGCACCAGTCGTTAAAACAGACTTATCATGACTCAAAAGATGAAATCAACTTAAGGGAATCTTTATTTCCCATGTTCATGTTTCCTCAAACCGATCCATTTCCTAACTTAGTCATGTGGTGTCAAGCTAAGTACAATCCCTTGCAGAGAACTGTGGTAGGTCATAATGGAGACATTTTGATATCCATCAGACCTGAAATGATCAATAAAATTCTTCTCATCCCTGAGACTAATTCCCTTAGCTTTTTCTCCACTCTTGTCCTCATGGATCTATACCACAAACTCACTTTCCCCTAAAGAGCTCAAATTTTTTAGATCTTTCTTCCAGAAGATGTGGAACTTCCTAAAAATAACCCTCCTTATCCAACATCCATGTTCCCTGGGAAAGCTAAACATATCATTTCCTTAGTTTCTTGCTTGTTAGGTTACCAAACAAATCAATGGGTAGATGAATCTATTTTGGTTTATCTATCCATCTTCTCCAAACAACACAAACCAACTTTCATGTATAATTATAGTCAATTTTTGGTTGAAAAAATGCACGAACAATTGATAAAAATTACTACTGAAGGAGTATTCAAATATTCTTTTGTATTAGTGCATATGATCCTTTTTCAACAAGGAGACATGTTGCCTATAACTTTACACAAGTAGGATGATCAACAAGTAACTCAATCAGTCACATAGTGGACTTCATTGATCAGGAGGAACTCAATTGAGTTCAAAGATTCAGATTTCATTGACTATTTTATCCATCCAGTTGCATAGATTCTTAGCAGCTAGAGTGAGCCTAGAATCAATCTAGAAATTAAAAGGATTATGCACTAGAGCGACCAAGCTAAGACATGAGACTGGTACCTTTACCATAATTACACAAAAATGAGGGTGTATGGTTGTGAATTAGCTCCATACAAATTGCCTAAATGTGTTCCAAAGAGAATTTTCTATCTGGAATATATAAGGCAAATGATTAATATGGATGAGGTACATTTTATTTTAGGGAAGAGGAAATCTCAGTTTAAAATCAATTCACAAGTGGGATCATTTATTTGCAATACCAGATTAGCAGACATTGAAGCAGACTCAATGCTCAGATAGATGGGATTCCAACCAAGTTTCACCTGGTCTTATGACCCATATAGTATAATCTCCAACTTAAGGGTGGAACTCAAAACCACACCTTACAATCATACTCCAAGGCTAGAGATTGAAAAGTACAAGAATAAGGAACAGTGGGAGGAAAACACACTCCAGGAAGCAGAAGAATAGACTTTACCTCCTTCTACCTCCAAACTCCCACTTCTCAAAGTGTTACAGATCCATTTGGGCACATCAATCCCATCATACAGTGTTGGCATTTTGGCACAGGAGTGGCGCTATGATACAGGTGTTGTCCTTGATGGCAACTCTCTTTGATGACAAATCTCCTTTCAGACTACAGATGAAGAGAAATCTCATATACGCAGGTTAATTAAGTCCAAGTTGTGTATACACGCTGGCGATCTGCATACCAAGTCGCGTATACACAGGAGAGCTGTATACGAAGGCGCGTATACACGCAGATGCATGAACAGAAAAGGGCATATATGTCGGGAAGCTTCCCTTTGGTCCGTGGTAGTTAGTCCTCGGTACTTGAACCTATGTCTTTGGACCAAAGTATCTCGACAGACGTGTTGATCCCTAGTTTTTAAGTTGATGGTATTGGATTTCTATGGTTTGGCCCTTGGTATTGAGCAAGGCCTAAGGCTATATAAGGAGAAGAAGATCATTAGGCAAAATTATCTTTTGAAAAGGCTTGAATATCTGAAAAGGAAAGAGATCTGATATGCAGGTTCTCGGTTGCTTGATCTAAGCTAAGGAGAGATCACATCGGTTGATGGAAGACTAGATCTAAGGATAGATCGGGATCTAATGGTTTGAAATGTGCTATTATGATATGGTTGATTATGCGTATTTCTAGATCTGCATACTGACGCAATGTTATGTTCTGGGTCTAACTGATGTCTGGTACAGCTGCAAGTTGAGAGAATTTATTTTTAGATATGTACGCAGGTTGTCTTCGGTAAAAGTGTGTGTATACGCGTGTTGCTCTCATTGAAGTAGCGTATACCTTTTGAAGTTTGATTTTTGGAGTTGCAGTTGGATTTGACTGCTATTGCAGAGTTCTGTAGTCTGCTCTGTGTTTCTATGACTGGTGTTGACAGGGTTTCAGTGGATCAGTGATTCAAAGATTGATGATGCTAGTATTGGTTGTTTTGTGCTTCAATGATCTATTATGAAGGTTGAATGAATTGTGGTCTTCAGATTGTAATGTTGTGCTTCAGGAATATCCAGTCTGAAAATGTATGAAAGGTGGTACCTGAAAGAAAGAAGATTGTAGGCCAACACCTACATACTAGTATCTTAGCTAGTACAAGAGCAAAGGGGGTTGGAGCTCCCTTCCAAGGAAGTTTGGAGAACGAGAGAAGGTTGTAGCCTTCTGCAGGTTGTAGCCTGCGTACTGGTATAAGGCTGCACGAGTACAAAATATTGTAAACTGAAGTTTCATTTTAAAGAAAGATAGAGACAACTTGCAGCAGGTGGTTTTCACCCACATTGGGTTTCCACCTTATATCTTGGTGTTCATGTGTGTGGCTTTTGATCTGTTCTGTTATACTGCACCTGTTTACTGTTAATGTGGTGAATAATGTCCTGATGCACTTAACTGAGGAATAAACTAACTGAATTACAAGTTTTCTGGTTATACGCTGTTTTCTTTAGACACAGTAGCGTGTACACGCTGGTTCACTTAACTGAAGTAGCGTATATGTTTCTAAGCATTGAAAAAGTTTGATAGATCTGATAATATTGATTCACCCCCCCCTCTCAGTATTATTTCCAACAATTGGTATCAAAGCAGGTCCTTCAGAGAAGCTTGATCGCTTGAAGGTAGATCGTTCATCATGAGAAACTACGAGAGAGAAGCATCAATCAGGCCACCAGTTTTTGATGGGACAAATTTCAATTATTGGAAGGTAAGAGTTAATGCCTATCTTCAATCTCTTGGTACAGAAGTTTGGGACATCGTAGAGTCAGGCTACACTTTTCCTTCAGCTACTCCTACAGATGCAGCCGAGAAAAAGAAATATGAAACAAATGCGAAAGCAGTCAGTACTCTATTAGGATGTATATCCCAATCAGAATTCATGAAGGTAATGCACTATAAATCTGCAAAAGAAATATGGGACAAGATTGTCACGAGCTATGAAGGAGACGAACAGGTAAAGCGGGCTAAACTTCAAACTCTCAGGATTAAGTATGAGACTCTCAGAATGTATAATGATGAAAGTGTGGCTAACTATTTCCTTAGAGTTGATGAGATTGTTAATTGCATGAAAAACTTGGGTGAAGAAATAAAAGAGGCTATTGTGGTTGAAATGGTTCTAAGATCTTTGTCCCCCAAATTTGAATCTAAAGTGTCTGCAATAGAAGAAAAGGAAAATCTATGAATTCTTACTATGTCTCAGCTTCATGGAATTCTAACCGCTTATGAAATGAGAAAGGGAGGTCCATCAGACAGAAGAGAAGCTGCCTTCAAAGCTTCAGGCAAAGAAGATTATTATGAAGCAAGTCATGTGCCAAAAGATGAAGAAGAAGAATCAAACTTTGTCAGAAATCTTCAAAGGGGTTCTGGAAGGTTCAGAGGTAAGTTACCTTTTAAATGTTTTGCTTGTGGAAGAGTAGGTCATTATGTTGCCAAGTGGCCTCACAAAGATAAGAATGACAAGGGAAAGGAACCTGTTAAATGGAACAAGAAACAGAATGAAAAGAAGAAAAGCTATTACACTCATGAGGATAGTGATGGTCTTTCAAATAGTGATGAAGATGAACAAGGTAATAGATATAAACTTTTAATGGCTTTTGAAGATGATGACTACATGGATGCTATAGATGCAGATGGCTTTTATGAAGAAATGAATAATCTCAAAGTTTCCTTAGAAGAGAAAAATGCTATTATTGATTCTCTACAATTTCAACTGACTGAAAAGGAAAAACATCTTGAAAAATTGGAGTGTGAGATTGTTTGTCTTAGAAAGGAGATTGAGAAAACTAAAGCAATTAATCTCAAATTTGTTAAAGGATCTGAAACCTTGGATGAGATTATCAATGTGCAGCGATCTCCTCTGATCAAGACAGGTCTGGGATATAATGGAGAAACATCTCAAGCCTCTACCTCTAAAAGTTACCTTGATGCCGCAAGGAGAAGCGAGCAAAGGCCAAATAAAAGTCATCAGGTGAATCAGGGACAATCTACCTCAAGAACAAATAAAGACCATCAAGAAATTCGGGGACAAACTGCCTTAAGGACAAACAGAAGCTACAATCAGCCACAGGTAAAATCTTCCCAATTTGCTCCAAGAATGAATAGAAGCTACAATTGGTTGGATGATAGATCTGATTATCGCAGAAGTTTCTTTAATGGCCAATGCTTTTCTTGCCATAACTTTGGTCACAAAGCAGCTCAATGTGTTTCCTACAAAACAATCATGACTAGAGAAGCTCAAAAGCAAGGGAGAATGACTGGAACCATGAAAAGGACTTATAACAATTTTTCGGTTCTTGAAAATGAAGTTGAATGCTCTATTTGTAATAACTTTGGTCATGAAGACTCTGAATGCAGGAGCAGGTTCCGGAAGACAACTCAGAAGGAACAAACCTCAAATGTTAGAACATGGAGAATAAAAGAATCACAACCAGAAAGATGTGGGATAGCCGTTTATGCAGAAGGTCAAGAAAGTCTATGGTACATTGACAGCGGATGTTCGAAGCATATGACAGGGGACAAAGAAAAGCTTGAGTCATATACCGCATTAGAAAAGGGGAAGAAAGTTTCTTTTGGGAATGATATCTTTGCAGCCATAAAAGGAAAAGGTGTTGCTCCGTTGAAAGAGAAGGTCAAAGCAGGAAATGTTTTATATGTTGATGGATTGAAGCATAATCTTCTGAGTGTCAGTCAGATGTGCGATCAAGGAACCGAGGTAATATTTAGATCAAATGGATGTTGTGTTCGCGATCTTGATACAGGTAAAACAGTGATCAAAGGAAGAAGGACTCCAAATAATCTATATATCTTTGAGGAAGGACAACAATGCTACTTAAGCAAGGATGATGAACATTGGCTATGGCATCGGAGGTTGGGGCATCTAAGCTTTTCACAAATAAGGAAAGCATGCAAATATCAGGCAGTTCGTGGTCTTCCAGATATCAAAATTCCAGACAATACCATATGCAAATCTTGTCAGTTTGGAAAGAAAACCAGAACCAAATTTCCAGAGAAGGAAGGATCAGCTAGCATGCCTCTCGAGCTAGTCCATACAGATGTATGTGGTCCATTTTGGAAGAGGACACCTCGAGGAGAAGAATATTTGATATTATTCATTGATGATTTCTCCAGATTTGTTTGGTTAGGGCTCATGAAGCACAAAGATGAAGCATTCGAAAAATTCAAATCCTTCAAAGCCTTGGTTGAAAATGAATCAGGACACAAAATTAAGTGCCTCAGATCTGACAGAGGTGGGGAGTTTACCTCAAACGAATTTTTCGATTTCTGTGAAGAACATGGGATAAGAAGAGAATTCTCTACAGCTAGAACTCCTCAGCAAAATGGGGTTGTGGAAAGAATGAACAGAACAATCCAACAAATGGCTCGTGCTATGCTTGATGAATCAGGTACTCCCGCAACCTTCTGGGGTGAAGCTGCACATGCTGCGGTTATTATTCTTAACAAAACAAATGTCCGAGTAAACAGCACTCAAACACCTCATGAGCTCTGGAGTGGTGAGACTCCTTCGGTGAAGCACTTCAAAATCTTTGGGAGAAAATGTTATATTAAGAATACTGATGAGCAACTTGGCAAACTTGAACCAAGAGCAGATGAGGGAATTCTTCTTGGTTATTCTCCACATAGCAAAGCATACAAGTGCTACAATAAAAGACTTGGCAGAATTGTTGACAGCATTGATGTAGTGGTTGATGAGAAGGGATATATTCCTAGGCAAGTTCATCATGAAGACATTGAAGAAGATGAAGGCTACCCTCAAAGGCGGAATGATGAAGAAGAAGAACCTCAAGAAGAAGAAGAACCTCAAGAAAAACCAGAGGAGCAGACAAGAATAGAAGAAAAGACTCCATCCAGATATGTTCAAAAGAATCATCCAGAATCTCATATTGTGGGGCAGAAAGAAGCAGGAGTACAAACAAGAAGGAAACTTGCAGAAGCTTCAAGCTATTTGGCATTACTCTCCTCCACTGAACCACAAAATGTGAAAGAGGCATGCAAGGATGAATGTTGGGTCAAAGAAATGGATGAAGAACTTGAGCAGATCGAAAAGAACAACACTTGGGAATTAGTTCCTAGACCAAAAGATAAGAATGTAATAGGAACAAAATGGGTCTTCAAGAATAAATTGAATGAAAATGGAGAAGTAATTAGAAACAAGGCCAGACTTGTTTGTAAAGGGTATGCGCAGCAAGAAGGAATAGATTTTGAAGAGACCTTTGCTCCTGTGGCAAGACTTGAGGCCATCTGAATGTTCCTTGCTCTCTCAAGCTTTCAAAACTTCAAGGTATTTCAAATGGACGTGAAATCAGCCTTTCTGAATGGAGACTTAGAAGAAGAAGTATATATTGAGCAGCCAGATGGTTTCATTCTTGGGAATGATCCAAACCTTGTATGCAGATTGAAAAAGGTTCTCTATGGACTCAAACAAGCTCCAAGGGCTTGGTACTATCGGTTGGACAAATATCTTCACCAACAAGGCTTTTCAAAAGGTTCAGCAGATAGCAATCTCTATATAAAAGTTGAAAATAACAAATTGCTAATACTTGTTGTCTATGTAGATGATATTATCTTTGGCAGCAATGAAGAGACTATGAGTCAAAACTTTGCCTTGGTTATGCAGAAAGAATTCGAAATGTCACTACTTGGAGAATTGACATACTTTCTTGGGTTGCAAATCCAACAAAATGAAGGAGGTATCTTCTTGTCTCAAACCAAATACCTCAAGCAGATCTTGAAGAAGTATGGCATGGAAGAGTCAAAGCCAGTATGTACACCCATGGTTACAGGATGCAGCCTCAGTGCAAATGATGAATCAGCAGCAGTTCACCAACCCACTTATAGATCCATGATTGGGAGTCTGCTTTATTTGACAGGTACCCGACCAGATATTACACATGGAGTAGGAATTGTTGGAAGATTTCAAGCCAACCCAAAGGAAAATCATCTTCAGGCAGTCAAAAGAATCTTCAAGTATCTTCAAGGGACCCAAAACTATGGCTTATGGTATCCTAGAGATACAGATCTCACTCTTCATGCTTACACAGATGCAGATTGGGCTGGAAGTGTGGATGATAGGAAAAGCACAAGTGGTGGTGCTTTCTTCATGGGTTCCAGATTAGTATCTTGGTTCAGCAAGAAACAGAGTTCGATTGCCTTCTCTACAGCTGAAGCAGAATATGTGGCTGCGGCATCTTGTTGCACACAACTTCTTTGGATGATGCAGACCTTGCAGGATTTTCAAATCACTTGCACTCCACCAGTCTCTATCTTATGTGATAATACAAGTGCAATCAGCATTTCAAAGAATCCAGTCATGCACTCAAAGACCAAGCACATACCAATCAAGTACCATTTTCTTCGGGAACAAGTGCTTGAGCAAAAGGTCAAGTTGGAGTATGTTCCTTCTAAGGAACAAGTTGCTGATATTCTCACAAAACCACTGCCCAGGGAAACTTTTGAGTATCTCAGACAAAAGCTGGGAGTAATTGATGCTTCATCCTGCTGTTGAAGCTTGTCTGTTCTACAGAAAAGTTGGTGTACGCGTGTTTATTAAAGGTTATCCGCGTATATACGCCGTTTTATGCGGGGTAAATCGCGTATATGATGAACGCGTGTTTCGTCAGGGATTTTGGCGTATATACGCTGATTTATGCAGGAGAAGTCGCGTATATGGGGTTCTGAACAGCAAGGGCAGATTCTGGTTGGAGAAGGTCTGAGATGGGTATGCCAGAATTCTTCAGGCACAGTTTCAAGGGGTGCAGCAGGCACAGGTTCAGGGGGAGCAGCTTAAAGTCTCATAAAGCATTGTTGGCATTTTTGATGTTTGTCTGATGTTGGAAGGAGCTCAGAAAGAAATCTTGGTTGCTGATCTAAAAGATGTTTATCAGATGCTGATAAGTCTTGGTCTAGATCTGTTGTCTCTATGTCATGTATCTCTTGTGTGATATCTCTTTTATGGTGTCAAGGTCATGTAACGGCCTATGTTGGTTTCCCCACTATGCCTGGGATGAATGATGTAATATAATTGATTGTTTCTGATGTGTCCCCTCTTGGTAGGGAGTATGGATGTATGTATTGAGTCTTTTGGTGATAGAAAGGTCCCTTATGATGTATAAGTCTTGGTTCTCTTTGAAGAACATCGTTTGCAGATCTTGCCTACAGTCAAGGGGAGCATGATTCAGCACAGCCAAGCAGAGGTATCAGCATGTACTCAGGGGGAGCACAGCCCTTTTCCCTTGATGACAAAGGGGGAGAATGATTCTAAGGAACTTGAGGTTGCCATCAAGTCCAAAGGGGGAGATTGTTGGCATTTTGGCACAGGAGTGGCGCTATGATACAGGTGTTGTCCTTGATGGCAACTCTCTTTGATGACAGATCTCCTTTCAGACTACAGATAAAGAGAAATCTCATATACGCAGGTTAATTAAGTCCAAGTTGTGTATACACGCTGGTGATCTGCATACTAAGTCGCGTATACGCAGGAGAGCTGTATACGAAGGCGCGTATACACGCAGATGCATGAACAGAAAAGGGCGTATATGTCGGGAAGCTTCCCTTTGGTCCGTGGTAGTTAGTCCTCGGTACTTGAGCCTATGTCTTTGGACCAAAGTATCTCGACAGACGTGTTGATCCCTAGTTTTTAAGTTGATGGTATTGGATTTCTATGGTTTGGCCCTTGGTATTGAGCAAGGCCTAAGGCTATATAAGGAGAAGAAGATCATTAGGCAAAATCATCTTTTGAAAAGGCTCGAATATCTGAAAAGGAAAGAGATCTGATATGCAGGTTCTGGGTTGCTTGATCTAAGCTAAGGAGAGATCACATTGGTTGATGGAAGACTAGATCTAAGGATAGATCGGGATCTAATGGTTTGAAATGTTCTATTATGATATGGTTGATTATGCGTATTTCTAGATCTGCATACTGACGCAATGTTATGTTCTGGGTCTAACTGATGTCTGGTACAACTGCAAGTTGAGAGAATTTATTTTTAGATCTGTACGCAGGTTGTCTTCGGTAAAAGCGTGTGTATACGCAGGTTGCTCTCATTGAAGTAGCATATACCTTTTGAAGTTTGATTTTTGGAGTTGCAGTTGGATTTGACTGCTATTGCAGAGTTCTGTAGTCTGCTCTGTGTTTCTGTGACTGGTGTTGACAGGGTTTCAGTGGATCAGTGATTCAAAGATTGATGATGCTAGTATTGGTTGTTTTGTGCTTCAATGATCTATTATGAAGGTTTAATGAATTGTGGTCTTCAGATTGTAATGTTGTGCTTCAGGAATATCCAGTCTGAAAATGTATGAAAGGTGGTACCTGAAAGAAAGAAGATTGTAGGCCAGCACCTACGTACTAGTATCTTAGCTAGTACAAGAGCAGAGGGGGTTGGAGCTCCCTTCCAAGGAAGTTTGGAGAACGAGAGAAGGTTGTAGCCTGCGTACTGGTATAAGGCTGCACCAGTACAAAATATTGTAAACTGAAGTTTCATTTTAAAGAAAGATAGAGACAACTTGCAGCAGGTGGTTTTCACCCACATTGGGTTTCCACCTTATATCTTGGTGTTCATGTGTGTGGCTTTTGATCTGTTCTGTTATACTGCACCTGTTTACTGTTAATGTGGTGAATAATGTCCTGATGCACTTAACTGAGGAATAAACTAACTGAATTACAAGTTTTCTGGTTATACGCTGTTTTCTTTAGACACAGTAGCGTGTACACGCTGGTTCACTTAACTAAAGTAGCGTATATGTTTCTGAGCATTGAAAAAGTTTGATAGATCTGATAATACTGATTCACCCCCCCCCCCCCCTCTCAGTATTATTTCCAACATACAGATCAGTCTTTTAGGGCTCATCAAACCATAATTTCAGTTGCTTCATGCCCTAAACAAGTCACCCCTTTGAATGCCTCCTTCCCAGATAGTTTCATGACTTTAAGACATCCAGAAATAGCCTCTAAAGGGACTAGCGCATGTAAGCCCTTGTGAAGGTGCATTGCAGAGCAGTTGAGTCCACTGCCCAGGTGCTCTGCAGAGCACTTAGGCTTCCTTTTACCTACATTGGGCGAGATTGAGCGAAATTCACTTAGGGTTTGTGGAATATTCTTATCTTTTGGAGTCATCTAGAAGGTTCCCTCACTTATCAACTCCTATGAGCTCAAAAATGGATGAGGAATGAGTTAAGGTGCATCCTATCCTCTCATCCCTTCCTCCATGGAACTAATTCTAAGTATGGAAGGCCATTCAATGCCACCATTTATGACAAAACATCCTTCATCTTTTTATAAATTGACCACTCATCTAAGTGATCAGGGGTTTGATTATGTTGAATTGTAAGGAGATAATGTTGCTATGAGATTTGTCTTTGAAGCAAGTATTGCAATGCTACAAGTTTGTCATTCTTTTGATGAGATGTGGATGGGATCCAAGCTGGAGGAATGGCTTTGAATCAGACACCAATGGTTGTAATTCCTTCTTCTATTCAATAAAGTGTTTGAACCTTTCTCCCATATGTTTGTATTGTTTCATAATGCTTATATGTGTGAATTGTATCTGATTCCTTTCACTTATATTCAATAGATTGTGTGCTTTGATCATTTCTTTGTTTTCTGTTATGTTTACAGGTACTTCTCAAGCGTATTAAGTATGGGAAGGAGTGACATATTTGATACAAGGGAGAGGAGAGGAAAGTGGAACTAGAAATAGGTCTTCTCATCTTCTCATCTCATCTATTGCTTATAGGAAAAGACTAAAACACTTTAAATTGTTGTTCTAGATACAACTACTTATCTAAGTAATTAGTATTTATCCGTAGATACCAAATTCTCCAAAACAAATTAGCTACTCCACAGGGGAAGATCCTATTTCCTAGTAGCTTATCCACCTCCTAGGACATTCTTGCAGACCTTATTTGTGCACATAGATTGTAATTCAGCTACTTGCATTGAAAAATTGGTCAAAATTGTGTCAAATTGCCTCTTGAAATGGCTTACTGTCACCAGCATAGGTTTGTGAGGGACATAGTGCGCTGCAGAGGACCCATGGCTTAGGGATAGTGCTCTAAAGCACACTGTCTCCCATTTTTGGCTGCGCTGATCCTCCTAGGGTCAGTTTCCCACCTTTGGAAAGTGTTTTTGCCAACTTTTCTCTATTTTTTTGTTTATTGATTGATCAATGAATGTTATGTCTCAAAGAATAAGTTTTTATCTCCTTGTCTAGCCCAACTTTGATTTGATTGATTAATGTTTCTTGATGTTTTCTTTGTCATTATCAATCGATAGTCAAAGTTAGAATATAGTTGATTAATCTTCATTCGAAAGAAAGTGTCGTAAAGTCTTCTCTTCCTTCGAATTAGAACTATCGTAAAATTATTCATTCTTATGAGAGATTGATTGATTGTATGTGCATATTTCCTTTTGTTCATATTCACATTAAGGAAATCGAAAAGAAATACATGCATGTTGCATTGAAAAAGTTTGTGTGTGCTCATAGGAATAGTGTAGGGAAATTGCATTAGATTGTGCTCTTTGCTCTTTGATCGAAAGAAATCTGGTTGCTCTATCCCTAAGTAGTTAGGATTTTCTTTGTTTAAATGAATGGAAATAATTCTTATCATGATAGTTGCATTCCTAGGAATTTCAGAATACATCACGTGGTGAACTTGAAATGAAAATTTCTAAGCAAGATCTTCTTAAAATTAACATCAATTTACCTAATGGAGCATTGTCATTAACGAGAACATTTAGTGGTTCTAGGCTAGAGATGTGTTCCAACATCGTAAAACAAAGAATTTGTCGCTAACTTGTCACAATACATCCCAAGTGTGATACCTCATTCCACGTACGTGAGTATATTGTAGCTCGTCCATGTATCTTTGGGTATATAGGGCGGTGTTACAGTACGTAAAGTATATGGGAATGCTCTCACTGTGCGGTTTTTCATTAGATAGTGTTTATACAGACTGAGCCTCCACATATCTTCAGGTATATATGGGAGGAAAACACTAGGTTTTTATCCATCCTTAAGTAATCGAGTCGGCCACCTTGTACAGTATGACACATCAAACATAGCATTCGGGGAGATTTCCTGCCCGTACTTCTTGGTTCGCTAGGAGGTATTCTGCAGTTCACAATTGCTTGGTAAACCTTTTGCCTAGTTTACCCCTTTTTGTTTATTTCTTTTTTGATAATAAAATTAATCAGCAATCATGGAGGAACATCAACCCTTACCCCATCGTTCGCGGAGAGCAGCGAGCAAACCACCTTTGCCACTTGAAGCTACACCTATTCAGTCAAAGCGGTCTTGCTTAACTGAGTCAAGTACATCAAGAACTCCTAGTTCTTCATCTAAATTACCTGAATCATCTATTTCGGTAAGTACTGAGACTCCAGTTACTCCAACCATTTCTGGTACATCTATTTCTGAAGGAGAAGTTTCACAATTACCTGAGGACATTAGCACTAATCCTAGTGAAACAGTAACCGAAGTTGTTCAACAACAAGTTGATCCTCAACTTGAAGTTGCTCAACAAGAAATTACTTCTGAACTTGAATCAATTCAACCAGAAGTTAATCCAGAACCTATCATAGTTCAAACAGAAGTTACATATGAACCTGAAGTTGTTCAGGAACCTCTTTCTGAAACTGTTGTTCTTTTACCCGAACATTTGGACTTCGAATTTGAACATTCAGAAGTTGTTACTTTATCGGAAGACAATCAACCGGTTACCCCTCAGACATCAGTAACTACTGAAATTTCCACTTTATCAACACCAGAAATATTTTATGGACCAGATGGTGAATTTCTTCCACCGATTTTAATTTCTATAGAGGAAGAATTGGAAGAATATTCTACACCTGAAACCCCATTCCACTTTGGAGCTGGGCTTTATCTTTACCCTCATACTCCTCATTTTACCACTCCGTTTGATCCTACTTTTTTTCAAGTAACCGTCGATTCTTTAGGACAAATTTTGGGTCAGTTAACTATGGTTGAACAACCGTCAATATCCCAGACTATATCATCTGCTGCAGCTGCGGCAGAATCTTCTATTGCAACTTCTTAGATGTTTCCTACCACACCTGAGTCACACCTATATGATGAATCATCCATCCCGGTTGGTTACCAATCTTTATCTAGATCCCACTCAGGGGTTGCTTCTACACCATGGTCATCACCCATGTCCTCAACTGGAATTTTAGCTGGTTCTTCTTAAATGGGAACTCAACATTTTGATCCTGCATATCAATATTAAGCTGGGCAATCTTGTCAACAAAGACCTATGTATCCATTAAATACTGGATTTCTACCATATGGAGAGCAATATGCTTATTCACGTTATCCTCCCTATTCCATAGGACCGTCATATGGTAATATCCCGCAGTAGTCAAGTTAACCTGGAATTTTAGTTTGTCAATGGAAACCAACAATGCCAGTTCAACCAAGGCTTGTGTATCGAACACAGCCAATTCAAAATGTGTTAGATATTCCTATTTCACCTGTTGTTACTACTGTACCACAGTCACAAGTTCAAATTGTTGTATCTCAACTGGTACAAACTGGTCCTTCTACCTCGCAACCACAAGTTTCAGGTCAAGAAGCTCAAGTTTCTCAAGTTGTTGTACAACAACCACTTGTTTCCAGGGTTCAACAACAACCTCAGGTTAGTATACCCTTATCTGGACTGACCCAAGCTTACACTGGTATAGTTTATTCACAACCTGGTCAACCTTTCATTGCTGGGAAACAACAACCATTAAATCAACAACAGTTGTACCAACAACAACAATAGTTGATTCAACAACTGTGGCAACCCTAATTTCAACAACCCCAATTTGGACTTGCCCAACAGGCTCAACCTGGGTTTGGACAATATCAAGCTTACTAAGGTCCTGGTCAACAAGGCTTTGCAGGTTATGGACAACCACAAATTCAACTTGGTTATCAACAACCACCTTATGCCAGATTTGTTCAACAACAACCTTATCAAGGTTACCAAATGCAGATGCCCTATGTTGGTATGCAAAGACCTATTGCTTAGGCAATTCCATCATATCCTGGGTATGCTCAACCTGACCTGAATCAACAGTTGCCATTTGTAGCAACTTTAGAATTACCAGATTTAAATCGGCTCACTAATGATCCAATCTTATATGCACCTTGGTGGCCGGTGATTCTGCATAAGTTACCTTCTGACATTCCGAAATTCAATGGAAATCCTGGAGAAGACCCATCAAATCATGTCATGACCTTTCATTTGTGGTGTTCATCAAACTCCTTAAATGATGATTTGGTTAGACTCCGTCTTTTCCAAAGAACACTTACTGGTCCGACTGCTAAATGGTACATTGAGTTACCAAGAGCTTCTTTCGACAACTTTACAACTTTAGCCACCACATTTCTGACCCACTTCCAGTTACCTATCAGATACGAGACTGGAACGGAACTCCTAACCAACTTTAAACAGACTACTGCTACCCATATATCAAATCATATTCATGAGTGGCGGTGTCATCATCGAATGGTTAAGACATATGTTCCTGATCAACTTTTGGCTAAGTGGTTCATAAAATCCTTGTTGCCATCAATCACCGAGGATGTGGCAAAAGGTGGAGTTTTCACAGAAGAGAAAGTAATCGCTCATGCCCAATACTAGGATTTGATTTACACAAAATCCGGCACGCTCTACAATAAAATTCCCAATGCACCCCGAGAAGCTTTCACTGTTCCTCCTCCTCCACAATTGAGTAAGGACTCTCATGTCGGTGATGGTGTGATCGGTTCTTTGAGCATGCAAACGGCAGGAAGACCATCTGGTCAAACTCTTTCCATTACCAATCAAACTACCAATGCATCAGAAAACACTCTTGCTTCCGAAGTTAATGCCGTGTCATCTGACAAAGGAAAAAATAAAAAGCAACCAGGAGGCAAGAAAAAGGGAAAAACAAGAAAAAACAAGA
The DNA here is from genome assembly GCA_031772625.1 of Pinus tabuliformis. Lineage (NCBI taxonomy): Eukaryota > Viridiplantae > Streptophyta > Pinopsida > Pinales > Pinaceae > Pinus > Pinus tabuliformis. The sequence goes on from CM062819.1 coordinate 401,555,312, forward strand.
TAATTCCCCTCAAGAGAAATCATCTGATTCCTCTACCTCGGCAAGGAAACCTCGTTATCCATGTCTAATCTGTAATGACGATCATTTTACAAGAGATTGTCCACACCACTCAGAGGTCTCTAAAATTTTAAAGACTTCAAACACATTTGCAGTGTTGACTGATCTGTTTCCAAACCCGGAGACACATTTGGTTGCAAAAGACCATGCTTCCACATCCCAAGTACTCATGTTATCCATCACAAAGCCACAAAACGAAGTTTTGGTGTTAACGAGAAATAAAGATTATGGAAATCCACCATCATCATCAAATAATCAGGCCACTGATCAACCTAATCCTTCGACTTCGACTTCATCTGAAAATATTCCACCTATTGTACCAGAATTGACAATAAAACCACCAAAGGGAGTTGTGCATAAATCGACATTTAACCCTCGAGCTCGAGCAACTCAGAACTATAACATAGTGGAAGATCTTTTTCAATCACCTTCTTTTATGTTGACACTCAAGGTGTTACAAACTTGTCCCTCTGAGAAGCAGGCTTTACTGTCAGCAATTAGCAGAATAGACACTACGGATTCCAATCTTGTGGTTTTTAACCATGCGGGATATACACCACAGTTACCAGCGCAGTTAGCTTTCCTAATTCAAGTAAAATCTCTCAATAAGAATGTTCACTGAACTATTATTAATGAGGGGGCATCTACTTGCATTATGTCAATGAGCCACTCGAAAACACTTGGTTCACCGCCATTGTCACAATCACCAACCACGTTAAAAGATTTTTACGGACGAACATATACTCCTTGTGGGATTTTGAGTAACCTGCAAATCGAACTAGGGGAAAAACAATTACTATTGAAGTTGAGATAGTTGACGGACCCCTCGATTGCAACATTTTATTGGGAAGGCCATGGGTATATGTTATGGCTGTTGTGGTTTCCACGTACTTTCATACTATTTCATTCCCTCATAAGGGTGGAATCACAGTCATCGATTAGCTTGCCTTCTTTGCCAATAGTTCATAGGCTACGGGAAGCATTCCATTGGTACACGGACCCCTATTGTCACTTCAAAGTGTTGGAATAGGTCTCTTTAAAGATCCTTCCCTAATGGGTACTTTTACACTACTGTCACCATCTAATTTGGTAGAAGTGGAAAGAGTAGAGACTTGCAACATGATTTCCTCCATCTCATCTGATTTAAGGAGGATTACCAACAAGTTTGAAGTTGATAGTAATATTGAGGTAATGCTGCTAAGCCACATTGAACTAGCATTGATCCGGATTTAAACAGGAACGCAACAAATTACAGAGATAACCATATACACAATGATGCAGCGGAAATAATACTTCATTTCATTAATGGAAAATACTGAAATATGCTTGCAACCAGAAATGGAAATAAACCAGCTAGGGCGATGGTAGCTTATCTCTGAGAAGAGATGTGATGGCTACATGCCTCTGAACTGTCTTACAATGAGGCTCGAAGGCCTATTTATTGTTGAGAAACAATGGAAAACCCTTAACATTCCAAAACCTAACCCTAGGAGATGAAATGCCAAACTGTGGGCCCCGTTTGGGGTAAATTGGTACATCAACTTCCCGGGGTCGTAACTTTGGCATATGATCTCCGTTTGACGCGTACAATAGCTCATTAGAAAGATCTATCCGAGCACTATCATTGTTGGACCCATGTTGCCCTCGGATTCCCCAAAAAACGTCGTTTAGGGCCTCAAAACGGCTCCGGAAGTTCAGGACCCGAAAAACTGCTAAAAATAGTAAGTTGTGCTACAATTAAGGAAACTGAAAATGCTGAGAAAGACAATGGTGGGGGTCCAGGTGGACTTGGCAGGTGGCCACCAATATCCACCTGGATCATTCCTCCCCCCTTAGGAAGCAATGGTCCCCATTGCGTTGAGCTCCTCCATGAGATGAGGAAACTTCTGCTGAACTTGTTCCCTGGTGAGCCACTTGCCTTGCTGAAGGAGTTGGCCTGCTTTGACAACTCGATACAGTTGGATATTCTGTTGGCGAGTGTTCTTGATTTGTGTGTCCATGATCCGATCAGTTGCAGCTTGTTCCATGCAATCTGGATTTAATTTTGTGGGTTTGAGCTGTTCTGCAATGTCGGATGTGTCTAGCAATGGTGGAAAGTATGGCCGAAGGCGGTCCACATTGAACACTGGGTGCAGGCCAAGGAATGGGGGAATGCTGAGCTCAAATGCATTGTCTCCCATAGCCTTAGTAATCGTGTAAGGACCATATCGGAGTGGTCTCAATTTCCGATAGGCTCCAGTAAGGCGTTCCTTTTGCAAATGCAACTAGACTTTGTCGCCCACCTGAAACTTGTGTGGCACTCGATGTTGATCATCTCGCTGCTTGTACTTGGCATTTGATTTCTCAAGAATGTCATGGACCTGCTGGAGAATATGTTGGATGTGCTCAATGAAGTTGGTGGCCTTATCTGTTTCGGACTGGACATGAGCTGAATTCATGTGAGTAGCTGCAAGTGGCATGGCCACATCAATGGGGCATAGTGGCTGGAATCCCAAACCCACCTGGAAAGGGCTATGGCCAGTGGAGCTGTGAAGAGCTCGGTTGTAGCTGTGCTGAACATAGGGGAGGCTCTCGTCCCATGTGCGTGGATGCTTTGAGTTATACATGCGCAGAATGTGCACAATCATCCTATTGACAACCTCTGTCTGGCCATCAGTTTGAGGATGGAAGGCTGTGGACTTCGTGAGTTTGGTGTCCAGCATTGACCAGAGACTAGACCAAAATGTGCTGAGAAACCGACTGTCCCGATCTGAGATGATAGACTGTGGGATCCCAAAGTGCACCCACACTCGTTCAAAGAAGAGTTTAGCAGTGGCTTCTGCTGTGATATTCTTCTTGCAGGCCACCATAATGGCCATCTTCGAGAACCTGTCGACGACCACAAAAACACAGTCATTTCCATGCTTAGTGGAAGGAAGGCCTGACATGTAATCCATGGAGATGGATTCCCAAGGTCGACTAGGGGTAGGCAACGGGGTATAGAGGCCGTGCTTCTTAATGGTCGGTTTGGCAATGGCACAGGCCGTACATGATCGGATGTACTTCCCAACATCCTGTCGAAGATTCGGCCAATAGAAATAATTTTGCAGTACTGCCACTGTTTTCTCGACCCCGAAATGCCCTGCAGCCCGACTGTAGTGTGCTTCCCAAATCATCTTGGCACGCTCGCTTGAAGGAACACAAAGGTGACCGAGGTGGCATAATAGGGCATCCTGGAGGTGAAAATCTGCAACATGTCGACCCTCCAAGAGTGTCTGGTATGTGTGGCCGAATTCTGGGTCGCTTTTGTAGAGAAGTGGCCAATCAGAAGTCTCGTGCCCACAAGAGTTGAGCACGGTGGTTAGCGCCATGATCGGTGGTCGACTGAGGCAATCTGCAACATTATTGGTGCTGCCCTTTTTATACTTGATATTCAAGTGAAACTGTTGCAGGTATGTAGACCACTTCTGATGGCGATCATTCTGCAATTTCCCTTGGGTCTGTATGAACTGCAGGGGTCGGTGGTCTGTGTGGATGACCGTTTCCTTCCCCAAAATGTAATGCTTCCATTGTCGACAGGCCTGTACAATGGAATACATCTCTTTATCATAAGTGGGGTACTTCTGGACTGTGTCTGAAAGTGTTTCACTGTGATATGCCACTGGATGTCCATGTTGAGTAAGGACTGCCCCAATAGCATAGTCAGAGGCATCTGTCTCGACCTCAAATGGTTGTTGTAAATCTGGTAACGCGAGCACTGGTGCCGTGCAGAGGCGATCCTTCAACTCCCTGAATGCCTTCTGTTGAGATTCAGACCAAAGAATTTTGCTTTCACCCCTCCCTTGGTGACTTGACTCAAGGGCCAAGAAATATGAGAAAACCCCAACACAAACCTGCGGTAGAAGTTGGCAAGACCTAGAAAGCTGCAGAGCTCTGTTAGAGTGGTTGGAGAGGGCCAATCCCGAATGACTTGGACCTTGGCTGGATCGACATGCACCCCCTGTTCATCAATGATGTATCCCAGATACTGAACCTGGGTCATGCCAAAAGTGCATTTCTCCAAATTGGCACATAGCTTGTGTTGCCGCAGTGTTTGGAGAACCTGTCGGATGTGGTGGAGGTGCTCTTCCCAACTCTGGCTGAAGATCAGAATGTCATCCAAGTATACTACTACAAAGGAGTTGGTGAATGGCTGCAAGATGTCATCCATTAGCCTCATAAAGGTTGCAGGAGCATTCGTCAATCCGAAAGGCATGACCAACCATTCGAAGAGGCCCTCCTTGGATTTGAAGGCAGTCTTCCACACATCGGAGGGTTCGATTGGTACCTGGTGATATCCTGACTTTAGATCGATCTTGCTGAAATATTTCGCCCCCTTTAGTTGGTCTAGGAGGTCATCAATCCGCGGGATCGGGTACCTATTACGGACAGTGATCTTGTTCAGCGCCCGATAGTCAATACAGAGTCTCCACGTCCCATCCTTCTTCTGTACCAACACGATCGGGCTCCCACAAGGCGATGAACTCGGACGGATGTGACCTTTCTGCAGGAGCTCCTGAATCTGCCTCTTGATTTCATTGTTCTCCAGAACGGAGCGCCGATAAATTGGTCCATTGGGTAGCGGCACACCTGGGGTCAGATCGATGGAGTGCTTGACTTGACAGTGCAGAGGAACCCCTGCCGGGGAGGTGAAGATGTCCTCGTACTCCTCCACAATCTTGTCCATCTGTAGTTGTCGTGTAGAGGGACCCCGTTTGGAGGCCGCGGCCACTGTCTTCTTCTTTCCTTGAGGGCGTATCATCAGGAAAACAAATTTCCTGGTTTTGGAAATGATCTTACTGCATTGTTTTGCAGTAATCAAAGAGATGGCGGCAGGTGGTGCTACCTCTGGTATCCTGAACAACTTATTTCCCAATGTAATAATAACAGCACGGGGCCTTGATTCATACACAGCATGTCGCTTCCACAAGTATGGTTTTCCTAGTAATACATCACAAACTTCAAGGGGAGCAATGTCACACAATACCTCATCCGTGAAGGGCTTGATGTTGTATGGAAGGCGACACTGCTGGCTCACGCGAAGATCTCGTCCTTGGTGAAGCCACCCAATGGTGTATGGTTGTGGATGTGCTGTGGTCGGTAAGCCCAACCGCTTCACAACCTCTGCCGAAATGAGGTTCTTTTGACTCCCGCTATCAACAATGAACTGTATCGGGGAGCCCTTTACCCACATCTGGGAGTGGAAGAGACGCTCCTCCTCCTCTGGATCTTCGGGTTCATTTTTCTGGATCTTTGCGGTAGCAACAGTGGCGCTGGGATCCGCATCAATGATCTACTTCCCTTTTTCATACCCCTTGTCGGGTTCTGACTCAGAGTCGGAACATGCATCTGATTCTGAAACCTTTAGCTCAGCCACCAGTGACTGCTTGACCCGACACTCACTTGTGTTGTGAGTGGAGCTCTTATGGAACTCGCACCATTTTCCAGTGTCCTTTCTTGGCTTCGCGACATTGTTCTTTGCTTGCAGCTTCGGCTGGTTGTCTTGGGCTATCCCGCCTTGGCTTTGTCCTTTGTTCTGTGGTTTAGGGGCACCTTTCCCCTGCTTTGGATTCGCAGATCCAAAGTCTCGCTTCTTTTGTTTAAACTTCTGCTCGACCTTGACGGCATATCGGTATGCTGCGCCGAGCGAGGGGATGTTTAGGAATTGTATTTCTTCCTGGATGTACTTGTGCAGGCAGCCACAGTATTTGAGTATCAAATGTTGCTCCGAATCCTTGATACCCAACTTTGTGCGAAGGGTATGGAAAAGATTGGTGAACTCCGGCACGTCTTGGTCCCTTCCCTGCCGCAGCGTGGTCCACTTTATGTATTCATCCTCATAGCTTCCGACAGGGTAGTACTGCTCCTTGATGGCATTCTGGAACGAATCCCAGGTGGGTGCGGTGAAAATAGTGAGCCAGTACTTTCATCCTTCTGCTCGCAGTAGGTTTCCCACCAGTCCTTGACGTGGGGGGTTGCTTTGAGAAGAGCAAAAACAATCTTTTCCCGACTCGAAAATTCATGAACAGAAAAATAACCCTCTAGCAGATTTAACCATTTATCTACGGCATCTGCGTCTATCTGACCCTCGAATATGGGGATTTCAAAATTAACTTTTACCTTAAAGGGTGTGGCGTTTCCAGAGTAGCTGCTGGAAGCCGATGCGTCGCTTCTGGGTAGCCGCTGAAGGATCTGGGCAAAGCTGTCCATCATCGCGTTCCGTTGTCGCTCGAGGGCTTCTTCGAGCAAGATTTTGATGGGATCTCCTGCCCCCTCGTCTTTCTTCTCGTCCGCCATGGGAGGCTGTCGGGATTTGCGAGGCTGGTCTTGCAAAGGTTCAACCAGTTCAAGCCCTAACTCCTTATATCCCGACCTTGTTGGGGACATGCAAAGAAAAACAGAGAAAAAGCAGACCACTCTGATACCACTGATTCAGATTTAAACAGGAACGTAACAAATTACAGAGATAACCATATACACAAAGATGCAGCGGAAATAATACTTCATTTCATTAATGGAAAATACTGAAATACGCTTACAACCAGAAATGGAAATAAACCAGCTAGGGCGATGGTAGCTTATCTCTGAGAAGAGATGTGATGGCTACATGCCTCTGAACTATCTTACAATGAGGCTCGAAGGCCTATTTATTGTTGAGAAACAATGGAAAACCCTTAACATTCCAAAACCTAACCCTAGGAGATGAAACGCCAAACTGTGGGCCCCGTTTGGGGTAAATTGGTACATCAACTTCCCGGGGTCGTAACTTTGGCATATGATCTCCGTTTGACGCGTACAATAGCTCATTAGAAACATCTATCCAAGCACTATCATTGTTGGAACAGGCAACATGGGTCCATTCCATGGACCCATGTTGCCCCGGATTCCATGGACCCATGTTGCCCCCGGATTCCCCAAAAAACGTCGTTTAGGGCCTCAAAACGGCTCCGAAAGTTCAGGACCCAAAAAACTGCTAAAAATAGTAAGTTGTGCTACAATTAAGGAAACTGAAAATGCTGAGAAAGACAATGGTGGGGGTCCAGGTGGACTTGGCTGGTGGCCACCAATATCCACCTGGATCAAGCATAGCAATCAATTTTTCGGGCTTGTGCGAAAAACCCAAATCTGCATTCACCAATTGTATGGGTACACCATTTGTTAGAATATGGTACTTCTTCGGATCCTTTCTCACGTATACATTCTACGAATGAAGGAATCGTCCAATCAATGATGATAGGAGGAAAACCTTGGAAAGATTATCATCATCATTCCCATTTTCCAGATGACATCGAAGATTATTCAAATGAATTAAACCACCCTTCAGTTGTTGATTTTCTTTCGAATTCAGTTTTCATAGACACATTAGAATCTGAGTGAAACCTGTCAAATATTGAAGAAATGATTTCTATCAATATTTCGACCAAGCCTAATATTGTAGAGAACATTCATGTTGGCAATTCTTGTTCTCTATCAAAACTCAATATTTATCGTACTCTCTTTTGTGAATTTAGAGATATCTTTGCATGGGATTACGAGGAGATGCCATGCATTGACTCTAGTATTGTTAAACACGAAATCAAAATGTACCCTGATGTCAAGCCATTTTGACAACGGCTTCGACTTGTTCATCCAAAGAAAGCAGCTGCAATTAAGGCAGAAGCTGAAAAAATTTTGCGGGCTGGTTTCATTTACTTTGTACCTCTTACTGACTAGGTTTCCAACATTGTTCCTGTCATGAAGAAACAAGGGACAATTCGAGTGTGCGTCGATTATAGGGATGTAAATCAGGCATGTCCAAAGGACAATTATCCTACTCCTTTTATCGACCAAATTATTGACGAATGTGCCGGATGCGAAATATTCTCATTCATGGATGGTTTTTCCGGCTACAATCAAATCAATATCCGCCCATAGGACCAATCTAAAACAACTTTTATTTGTCCATGGGGCACTTTCGCGTATAGGAAACTCCCATTCGATTTGAAGAATGCAGAGGCCACATTTTAGAGGGAAATGAACTATGTCTTCCATGACATCAAGCACATTGTTCAACTTTACGTTGATGAATTACCTGCTCATTCACAAAAGTGGACTGATCACCCGCAACATTTGAGAGCAATATTTTTACGATGCCGACACTACAAGATATGAATCAATCCACACAAATATGTGTTTTGTGTTGGTTTTGGTCGATTGCTTGGATTTTTAGTGTCTAGAGAGGGGATTCGACTCAATCCATTAAAGGTTCAGGCAATTCTTGATTTTCCTCCACCTTCAAATATTTTATAGTTACAGAGACTCCAAGGGAAAGCCAACTTTCTGAGGAGGTTCATTCCTAATTACACTGAGATGGCTAAAGGTTTTACACGTCTTTTGAACAAGGAGATATCCTTCCATTGGATTAGGTTGTGCAAGCTTCCTTTGATGCTCTTAAAGATACCTTGCTTAGAGCTTCATTAATGTACTCTCCAAATGATCAAAATGACTATTACTTGTATCTCGTCGCTGCAGATACAACCATTGGCATGGTTTTAGTCCAGGAAGAAAATGGGATTGAACATCTAATTTATTACTTGAGTCGTAATCTCAACGATACAGAAAGTAAGTACTCTTATGTCGAAAAACTAGCTTTGGCAGCTGTGCAAGCTATTCAAAGATTTCGCCATTACATCCTGCTACGTAAAACAACTATCATTTCAGATTGAAACCCTATGACATACATTTTGTCACATCAATTGTTGGGGGGCAAATACTCAAAATGGATAGTTATTTTACAAGAATTTGATTTGGAATTCATCAAGTCCAAATCAAAGAAATCTCTAGTTTTCGCAAAGTTACTTTGCGACCTTCCCTCGACCTCCATTGATTCAACATCTGAACCATTGATTTTGGATGAGTCTCTATTTCTAATATCATCATCTGACGTGTGGTATGGAGATATATTGATCTATATCTAGACCCAAACTTTCTGGCCCGATACCTATTGCTCGCAACAGTGACGTATTCAATACCAAGCCAAAGATTATCTGATCATTGGTGACAACCTTTATCGTCGTGGTATCGATACGATTTTACGGAGGTGCCTCACGCATGAGGAAGTCGAGAAAACATTGAATTATTACCATTCAGGTACCTGTGGTGGACACTTATTTGGATATGAAACTGCATAGAGAATTCTCCGTGCTGGTTACTTCTGGCCAACTATATCTAAAGATTGTATTATTGCTATCAGAAGCTGTCACGTATGCCAGATATATGATCGAAAAACTAGATTACCACCTACACCATTGAATCTAGTCATTTTTGTTGGCCCATTCGCCAAATGGGGCATTGAATTTATGACATGTAACCCCACCTCGGCCGGGGGGCGTGGGTATATTATAGTCGTTGTTGACTATTTTACCAAATGGGCCAAGGTGATGCCAAAATTGAACAACAATGGTGAAACAACTACTCTTTTCTTTTTTAACCATGTGGTTGCCCAGTTTGGTGTACCACAAGCCAAGTTACAGATCATGGGTCGCATTTTTGCAATCACATGATGGCTGAGTTGACTGCTAAGTTAGGTCTGTCATATGATAGTTCTACCCCTTATTACCCGCAAGCAAATGGACAAGTTGAGGCCATCAACAAAGTCTTGAAGCGGATGTTGCAGAGAATGATATGGGTTCATAAGCAAAACTTGCACTTAATCTTGTACTTTGCCTTGTGGGCATGTCGAACCTCGGTGAGAATGCAACTGGATTCACACCCTTTCAGTTGGTGTATGGTTTAGAAGCAATCTTAACAATACAATGCAAAATTTCATCGCTCAAATTTGTGATTGACCTGTTACCCGACACTTTCAAAGAAGAAGTGTGTTTCTTGGAATTAATCCATCTAGATGAAACTCGTCATGATGCCACATTGGCTAATGAAGAGCATAAGAAACATATTAAGGTGCAATATGATAGAAATGTCAAGGCTCGTATCTTCTCAGAAGGAGACCTAGTCTTGATTTACGATTAGGAAGCTGATAAACTTGGAGCAAGGAAATTCAAACCAATGTAGATGGGTCCTTATATTGTCAAGCATGTTTTGGAAAAGGGTGCCTACGAGTTAGTATATTATGATGGGATTCCATTGTCGCAACCCCGAAACGGCCTGTACCTCAAACGTTACTATGCTTGATTAAGTGTAGTAAAACTCAATGTATATATGCTTTCATTGCATGTGTGTGTGTGTGTTTTTTAAATATTTTTATCTAGTTAGTAATCCACTTTGCATTTGTTGCAGATGTCGGAGTCTTCGGAACCTTTTGTTGGTTACGCTGATGGTGCTAGTCGTAGTATGTAGAACATGTCTTCTGCAGCATGGGAACGAACAACATCGCTGAGTATAGCACGTTGATTGAACTACTCTCTGATGCCATTTCACTTAGCATTCGCCGAATCATCGTTAGGTTGGACTCGCAACTCGTTGTACTACAACTAACAAACATTTATATTGTCTGAAATCCAACAATTTTTCGTATGTTCCTTAGAGTTTGTATTTTGGAAAGACATTTTGAACACATTCAATATCAACATATTTCCAGAAATCTTAACACATTAAATGTTTCTCTAGTGAATTATGTGTTAAATAGACATTTGCGACACGTGTAAAATTAATATTTTCAATTCACATCATCAGTTGAATAAGATTGCATATAACCATAGAAAACTCTGAGAGTAAAATAGATAGGTGTTTTAAAAGTTTTTACAAACTTTCTATCCAAGACACGCTTGGTCATCTAACCCAAAAAACTCAAAATGTATGAAAAATATCCTAAGTAGATTTAGTGGTGCTCATGATAACAGGTCACAACCTGTGCTATCATGTGCAAAATCCTCACCTAGCGGCTAGGAACACCAATAGTGTGGCGCTGCAGCCTCACAGGTAACTCCTTGATCCGGACATTTAGAATACCAAGGGTTAATCCCTCTATGTGATCCTGCAACTCTGCTAAGGTCTCAGCCAAATCTAAGTCCTAGAGAACTGCTCTCTCAATGTTTCTCTGCACTAGCCCACCTGCAACCTGTTGGTGCCCCACAAGTGAAACAATACCCATATATGCATGCATAAGGGTGATTTTAGTTTAGTCTTAGAAACATTAAAAACACAAAAAAAATGTAGAAACTTGAAAAATCAAAAAACACTTTGGTCAAACCACTTACCCATAGCACCCCATTGTGCTCCAACTGGTAGAATCAAATATGGATCTCCACAAAAATCCATCCCTAAGTATGAATGCTCCTCGATGACAAGGTGTTGTTGCTCAAGCCAACTGAAAAATGCAGTGGAAAAAATGATTGTTGACTGACCCGCATGTCGAGCCATCAATTCGACCCACCTCTGCATACGTGGATCTCTAGGACCAGCTACACCCAGTGATACATGATGTGGTTGCATCAATGGGATTCTCTCTAAGGTAAAAGCGATTAAGATCGAACCATAGCATAAATTCTTCATCTTACCACTTTTTACCTTGGTCAGTTGTTCTTTCAGTGAGGAAAGCATAGCCTCACACCAGTTGAAAACTTTTGGCTCTAGACACTCAAGTACATACTGTATATAAGATTTGTTCAACAGATGTAGTGTCACGCTACCAACCAATTTTGTGATTATGAAAAGGATTGATCTCAAAGGCAAATCACCTACATCCCTGATGTTTATTTTCCCATCCTTTCTAGGTTGTGTACCTGGCTGACAAAACTGTCTAATATAATCTCTCACCGATTCACCTCCACGGGAAAATCCAGAAAGTGAGATGGGGGCACCTTGCCTCAATAGTCTCGTAAGAAAGTAAACATCATCTACGGTAATAGGGACCATCTTGTCCCTAATGTGAAAATTTTGATCTGTCGGATGCCATGCATGAACAAGGAACTGCAGTAGTTCTATTTTTTGCCTCATTATGGACAACTTAAAATATTTGAGTAACCCGCAGTTTTTGAGGGCCTCAATTATACCCAGATTGTTTAGGGAAACCATGTATTGTTCTTCATGCTCTCTTTCTTGCCATGTCATCAATATTCTGATCTGATGAAAGCCTAAAACACAATCATAAGCTTAATTAGGATCCTTTCCATGCAAAAAACATGACAAATTTTGGGGCAAACAACTAAATTAAACTTGGGAAACTCACCCAGCACAGCCAAGGCACAGAGACAGTGCACTATAGAGCATGCAAGCTTCCATCTGGGAGCACCTCAGCGCAATTTTCGATGTGAAATCCTACGCTGATCCTAGAGAAAAAAATGAAACCCCAGGGGCCCCAAAAAACCCTAAAACTTGCATGAAATGAGAAAAGAATTATTTAAAAAGAAAGTAGAGAGGTTTAGCTCCTACCTGGTCTGGACGGCTCGAGAAATGGTCCGCAGAATCTCTCGCAATCAGTTGGTGAAGATCGAGGTAAAAACTAGCTCAGAGCACAAAATTGAATGGTAAGTTCCAAATGGTAAAAATGTCATGGTAAAAACTTGTTTTATGTTTATTTCATGTTCATTAATCGAGTAAACATTAGTATTTACCTATTTTTTCCTATGAAATAGGTATTTTTAATCCATTTGGTAGTGTTTTGAGCAGGTTTTGCAACTGATTTACAGAATTCAACGTGCTTGATTGTAAATTGTACCTTTGACCACAAAGCACACTTTTATCACTTTTTCGAGCTCTGTTAAAAAACGAAAAAGGAAACCCCTTGGAGTCCTCTTTAAGCTCTTTTCAGACTCTCTAAACATGAAAAGATTGTCGAGTGCTTGTCCTTTCCAGCTCATTAATGGATTGGAAATGATATATCTCTTGTAATATTTTACGCTTTTTCGAGCTTGAGAGATTAATTTACGAAAAAGAATTTGTGGAGTTTTCTTTTTGTCCCTTTTCAAAATCTCTAAACATGAAAAGGACTGAGTTATGTTTGTCGTTAAACTCATTAAAACATCAAATAGCGACAAACTTGTCCATCTAGACAAGACCAAGTTTCACCTTCTTAGACTCATTAAAACATCAAATAGCAATGGATTCGTCCAAAGGGTGAAATTATAAAACAAGCATATATTATCCTCCTCAAGCTTGATAAAAATAAAGAGGTATTGGTCAGCAATGACTGGAGAAAATGGGAAAAAGGGGAAAACCACTTTATTTGAACATGACACTTTCACTTCATCACCGTGACTATCTCAGTTGGGTTATTAGCTTGATGGTTATCACACCGTTGGTCTATCATACCATCCATCATTTTGTTTTGGCTCAATGCTACCAATTCATTTCAGTGTCACCGACATGTTCAAGAGAAGTCATCCAGTCAAAATTCATCCTTTGCAATACAATAAACCTTCATTTTCATGACCACCATTCCTAAACCTTATGTCGTCAGTCAAATTCCATCTCTAAAATCACTACACTCATTTCTTGTTGTTGATGTGGGATACATTAAGGCCCTCCTATGATGAGTCACTTCTTGTCGACATCAGCACATTATTCAAGAAGTTGACTTAGAAACACCCTTCTAGTACCTTGAGTCTTGCATGCATCAATGGCAAGTTTCTTACTTCCGGAAATAGGTTAACATCAATGGCCTTCGACCGAAATACTTTGTATGGTGTTCAACATCAAATCATCCATTCACACCATGCAGAATGTACTGCAGTACCTTGAGGATCATTATCATTATCGGTGATTTCTCTCGCATCTGTTAACAACTTATATCATTGGTTGGTAATTAGATGGTGCCTTCCCATGTTCGACTTCAAGACATATATTCACATTGTTAGACTCGTACTTGAGTGAACAATTGAACGAGATAGAAGACTCTGGATCTAGTTTCATCCATCCAGGCTGTGCTTTTAGGAGTACTAAATCATATGTACAATGGCTTTACATTGATGGTCATTCCGATCATGGGTCTATATCTGTAGACGACTGTTTATGTACATGTAATGAAAGTTTATAAGCTGAGCATGGGTATGCCTTCCCTCAGCAATTCATGTAAAATCAAATATCATGATATATGTATTGTAATTGATGCGAGTCACCTTCCACTTTGATACCTCCTCATCACATCGTAAATCATTTCATTCGACATTGGCATTTTTCTGACTTCATGCTTTAGGGGGCAGATGTTATAGATCCATTTGGGCACATCAATCCCATTATCCAGATCGGTATTTTAGGGCTCATAAAACCCTAATTTCAGTTACTTCATGCCCTAAACAAGTCACCCCTTTGAATGCCTCCTTCCCAGACAATTTCATGACTTGAAGACATCCAGAAATAGCCTCTAAAGGGACCAGCGTAGGTAAGCCCTTGTGAAGGTGTGCTGCAGAGCAGTTGAGTCCACTGCCAGGGTGCTCTGCAGAGCACTTAGGCTTCCTTTCACCTGTGCTAGGTGAGATTGAGCGAAATTCACATAGGGTTTGGGGAATATTCTTATCTTTTGGAGTCATCTAGAAGGTTCCCTCACTTATCAACTCCTATGAGCTCGAAAATGGATGAGGAATGAGTTAAGGTGCATCCTATCCTCTCATCTCTTCCTCCATGGAACTAATTCTAAGTATGGAAGGCCATTCAATGCCACTATTTATGACAAAACCTCCTTCATCTTCCTATAAATTGACCACTCATCTAAGTGATTAGGGGCTGGATTATGTTGAATTGTAAGGAGGTAATGTTGCTATGAGATTTGGCTTTGAAGCAAGTATTGTAATACTACAAGTTTGTCATGCTTTTGATGTGATGTGGATGGGATCCAAGCTAGAGGAATGGCTTTGAATTAGACACCAATGGTTGTAATTCCTTCTTCTATTTAATAAAGTGTTTGAACCTTTCTCCCATATGTTTGTATTGTTTCATAATGCTTATATGTCTGAATTGTATCTAGTTCCTTTCACTTATATTCAATAGATTGTGTTCTTTGATTGTTTCTTTGTTTTTGTTGTGTTTACAGGTACTTCTCAAGCGTATTAAGTATAGGAAGGAGTGACAGGATCGATACAAGGGAGACTAGAGGAAAGCAGAACTGCAATTAGGTCTTCTCATCTTCCCATCTTATCTATTGCTTATAGGAAAAGACTAAAACACTTTAAACTGTTGTTCTAGATACAGCTACTTATCTAGGGAATAATAATTTATTTGTAGATACCAAATTCTCCAAAACACAAAGCAAGCAGGAAAAAATGCCAAGAGAAAAATCTTCATCTTCAGTAAAGGGTGCAAAGGAATTAATTTTTTATCAGAAGAAATCAAAGAATGACTCTAAAGATACTACTATTCAAGGTCAGAAAGATCCTGTAATCATCAATTTGGAAGATTCACGGGTTTCTACAGGTACAGAAGAAAATGTAATTATCACTCCATCCTCCTCTTCGATTTCACATAATTTGTTGGAGATCACCTAGTCTGCAGGAGTAAGTGAGCAAGAGGAGCCAATCATCTTCTCTAATTTCCTTGAAACTAAACAGAAAAATGAATCTCTAGAGGAAAAAGTTTATGCGTGGTTTTGGAAACAAACTTCCACTTCACAACATAGGTTTTCAAAAGAGTTTGACAGTGAAAAAGGCAGGATGCAAATGGCATTCCTACAAGATCAAGTGCCTTTTCCAAAGGCTTCTTCGCACTAAAAGAAGACCATATTTTCCTTTGATGCCCACCAGATACACCCAATCGACCAAATGGGCATGCATAGACAGTCTGGTGAGATGCTTTTCTCTACCATGACTAACAGTATTATGGCGTTATCAAAATTAAGGACAGCTCTTTCAAATGTGCAGTCACAATTAAAGATAGAAACGTCTTTGGCAAAGGATAACATGGAAAATCATTAGAAGACTTAGTGATCAAAATTGGTTATGATCCCAGTGATGTTAAAGCTACAAAAGACATTATCAAAAAGAAGAATGTAGATATTTCAACATTAAGGAATCAGCTTAAACTACCTTCTATAGAGGATCCTCAAACTAAGGAGATAGTAGAAAGTGAGCAGAATAAAGAAGAAATGCTCAAATTAATCATTGAGCAAAATGTACAAATAAAGACAATGGAAGAGAAAATAGAAAAATTACTTAAAGAAAAGGCAGAATATTCTCAAGTAGTCGTAACTCCAATTACAGTTATACCCATCACAGTCGTAGGTACAACAGGGGAATAAACATCAACAATAGCAGAGTCTACATCAACAACAAGTGATTTAAACAAGGTGATACATGAGTTGTCTCTCCATAAACAGGAAAATGAAAAGCTTCACAAGGAATTCAAAAATCTGGAGAAACAGAAGATTAGGAATGATACACTTTATGTTGAAGAGATTCAGAAGTCCCACAGATTTAAAAAAAGGATTCAATAGTTGGAGAATGAGTTATTAATGGCTCAGATCTTGGTCCAAGCCAAGGAAAATATTTGTGAAGATATCAGTCAAGCCATAACTGAATTTTGGCCCTCCATACAGATTATTTTTGAACAGGAAGATCTCATTAATAGATTCCAAACAACTATTGAAGAATTCAAAGAACTCATTAAGGATAAACCAAGTGAAGCTACACACATGATTAAGGTGCTCAATTCAAAAACCAAGGCCGAATTGGAGGAGGTTCAGATTGTTGATAGGACAAAAACTATTCTGGAGATTAAAAAGGTTTTGGAGAAAAAGAATCTCATGAGTCAGTTGGAGACAAAATGTCAGACCTTGAAAACTATTGTCCAAAGGTTTCATTTCAAGTTCAAATTACTCAAACAAAGAGGATTGTCAGGATTAGTGGCACCAAATGACAGGTTAATCAGTTTGGAGGAATATTGTCAAAATCTTTATGCAATTGAAATTGATAAAGCTAAATTTGCAGGTATTAAAGGTCACCTTACAGGGAAGGAATTATTAGAGGCTTTGAATTTTGATTAAATAACCAAGCATGAAATCAAACATACCTTTATTAATAAACCTACTTTTGAAAAGTATATCGAGGTTGATGAAGTATAAAAAAAATTCATTAGTCTTTCTATACCAAGTGAAGATAGATGGAAACACTTGTGTGAGATCATTGAGTAACTTTCATCACCAACTCACAGACAGTAAGGCAACACTTTCTAAGGACCATATCATCAACAAATTCCTTGAAGATAGTGCAAGCAACTCAGCAGTTTTGGAATTCCTATATTTTTGTACTATTTTGGTATTTTGTTAAAGAATGTATCTAGTCATCAACTAATCTACACCATGGGGCAAATTAAAAATAACTTTTAATATTAAAAAATATAGCCAATTTATTTTATTCGAAAATCAATTTTAACATCTAATTTGAGGAAACTCTGTAAAATAAAATTTAATGTGAAAAATGTTAAGCAAAATAAAGTTGGGGTAAATTATAAAAATAAAAATAAGTGAAATATAAAATTAATAATTATAATTATAATTAATAATTCAATCATATTAATCCTAATTTACCAAGTGTCAGAGGCATAAAATCTCTTCATATACAAACCTTTTTTAAAGTGAAAAGAGATTTGATCCCCTCTGTTATTGGTAAATTCAAAATTATGATCTAAAATTAAGATAGATCCAAGCTATTTTTATATCAATTTATGTAATTGTAGTAAAGAATTATTATTTTAATGAAAAGTTACTTTCAAAAATATTTGTAGTTTCCTCAATTTCAAAATAAAGCCAGCCTAGTTCCATCTTAACTCTGGATCTATCAAGCGATGAGAGGGATCACATCTCTTGAGGTGAAAACCTCTTTTTTGAGTGCAAAACTTGAGGAAAGGTTTGTACCTCGAGAGATTTGATCCCTTTTGGTTCTTGATAGATCCAAAGTTAATATGGATCTAGGTTGGTTTCAATGATGTGCGGCTAGAGAAAATCCAACGAACATATGATTAATTTTATCAATAATACGTAAATTCATCTAATATTAATATAACCATTTTAAATATGCTAATATGTCTCAGATTAATCTATATATTTTAATTTTAAATTTGCTTAGTTGCCTCAGTTCGTTGTGATGATAATAACTTTAATGATGAAATATAAATTTTGAATGCAAAGGGACAATGTAATAGTGTTGAATGATAGAAAATGTGAATAATAAGAATATAGTCAATTACAAATAGTCTTCATTATGGTTAATCTAAAACTATTTTCTTCTATTATTCTTATTGTCAACCTTTTTACTATTGTCATCTTTTCATATTGATTGTCATATTTTCATATTGATTATATGAAGAGGATGGGTTAAACCATAAACCATTTAAATATTTAGCTCAATCTGTTGTAGTAAACATCATTCCTTGTCTCTCCTTCTCTCCAATATTAATAGGTTGAATTACTATAACCAAAAATCAATGTACATGGTCAATAATTTTTTGTGCTTACACTGAAATCAATGCATAATGTTAATCCAGTCCCTTTAAAATTAATGTACCATCATACATCCAATTACATCAAAACAACAATCAACATTTACACTGAAATTAATGAATCTAATGCAAGCAATTAAATAAGATTAGAAAACAACATTTACACTAAAAT
The DNA here is from genome assembly GCA_031772625.1 of Pinus tabuliformis. NCBI lineage: Eukaryota > Viridiplantae > Streptophyta > Pinopsida > Pinales > Pinaceae > Pinus > Pinus tabuliformis. Next base: position 401,573,922 of record CM062819.1, read on the forward strand.
CACTTCATCTAATGAAATAAATCAAATAAGATTAGAAATCAACATTTACACTCAAATCAATTCATCTAGTGCATGTAAGAAAATTGGATTATAAACCAACATCTACACTGAAATTAATGCACCTAGTGCAAGTAAGCAAATAGGATTATAAAGCAACATCTACACTAAAATCAATGCATCTAGTACAAGCAATCAAATAAGATTAGAAATCACCATCTACATTGAAATCAATGCATTTAGTGCAAGCAATCAAATAAGATTAGAAATCACCATCTACATTGAAATCAATGCATCTAGTGCAAGCAATCAAACATTATTAGAAATCAACATCTACATTGAAATCAATGCATCTAGTGCAAGCAATCAAATAGGAATAGAAATCACCATCTACATTGAAATCAATGCATTTAGTGCAAGCAATCAAATAGGATTAGAAATCATCTACATTGAAATTAATGCATCTAGTGAAAGCAATCAAATATCATTAGAAATCAACATCTACACTAAAATCAATGCATCTAGTGCAAGAAATAAAATTGGATTAGAAATCACCGTCTACATTGAAATCAATGTATCTAGTGCAAGAAATATTCTTCCCTCTCCCCCCCCCCCCATATATATCTATATCTCCCTCCATCTCTCCTTATTTTCCACTCTATCTCAACCCCCCAAACACACATGCTATTTCACTTCATATCTATCAATCTCTTTGTCCCTCCCTCCCTCTCTCCATCTCTCTCTTCTTTCCTCTCTTCACTTTCCATCTATATATCTATCTCCATTTGCCTCTCTATATCACCGCCAAAACATACACTATATTTCTTCAATCTATCTACCTATCCCTCCCTCGTCCTCTCCCTCTCCCCCGCTTCTATCTCTCTTCCCTACTTCTTTCCTCACTCGCTCTCTCTCCATCCTCTTTATCACTCCCTCTCTCTCTCTCTCCACCTTTCTCTCTATATTTATTTCTACTTACTTCTCTCCCTCTCCCCCTCCAACTCCATCTCTCTTTCCCTCCCTCACTCTACTCTCTCACATCCTCTCTCTCTTCCTTCCTCTCTTTCTCTTAACTCTTCAGCCTCCAACTCTGTTACTATATCCCTCCCTCTCTCCTTCTCTCCCCCATTCTCTCCATCTCTCCTTCTTTGTCTTTATCTCAACCCCAAACATACACACTCTCTCTCCATCTCTCCATTTTTACTCCCTCTCTCTCTCCACTTCTCACTCTCTATGTATTTATTCTTCCCTCCCTCTCTCCCCCTCCAACTCCATCTCCCTATCCATCCCTCTCTCCTCCTCTCTCCCTCCCTCTCTCCTCCTCTCTCTCAAATCTTCTCTCTCGTACTTCCTCTTTCTCCCTTTCTCTCCTACCTCCCTCTCTCTTCCCCCATCTCTCTCTCTCTCTCTCTCTCTCTCTCTCTACCTATGTTAATATACCCCTCCCTATCTCCTTATGTCTGCTTCTCTCTCCCCTTCTCTCTATCTCTCCTTATTTATCTCTTTATCTCACCCCTAAACATACACTCTTTCTCTCCATCTCTCCCTTGTCAGTCCCTCTCTCTCTCCACTTCTCACTCTCTATGTCTTTCTTCTTCCCTCCCTCTCCCCTCCTCTCTCTCATAATTCCTCTCTCACCCTTTCTCTCCTACGTTTATATCTCTTCTCTCATCTCTCTCTCTCTCTCCCTCTCGCTCTCTCTCTCTGCCCTCCAATCCTCTCATTATCTCCCTCTTTTACCCTTCTCTACCTCTCTCTCTTTTTATTCCTCCTCTCCCCTCTCCTTCAGTTTATCTCCATCTCTCCCTTGTCACTCCCCTATCTCTCCACCTCTATAACTTTATGTCTTTGTTCTTACCTCCCATATATATAGAGTTAATATATATCATGATATATTAATATATATTATAATATAACAAATTTAATATTGGATTAAAACAAAGTCATTAAATTTAATAATATCAATATTATGATATATTAATATGAATATTATATTTAATAATAATAATATTATTAATATTAATATTATGGTTAATACCATTTTTTGCATGGTATTAATAATAATTTGGCCCATGGTATTTTTCCCATAGGCGTCACCTTAATAAAACCTATTTTTTGAGTTTTCATAAATATAAAGAGGTTAATGGAGTAAAGATAAAAAAGAGGTTTTATTTATTTATCATATCTCTAGTTTATTTTAAAAAAAATTATTTACCATACCTTTGAAGTAAATATAAAAAAAATTCTTATTTATTTACCATATTTATGGTTTATTTATATTTTTATTTATTTAACATAGCTCTTTCTTTTACTATTCGTAAACCTCTTTATATTTTAAATTTATGTTGTATTTATACATAATAATAATTAGGTTGATTTAAAAATAGGGCCGACATTAGATTAACAATGTTAAATGTTAAATATTACATTTACATTTAAGTTTACATGTTTACATTTTTATGTGAGACCTACCCCATGGGTGTAATAATTATTTTATTTTTAATCTGAAATTACAAATAACTTTGAAAAATACATATAAATAACCAAAAACAATTTTATATTAATTAAAATAAAATAAATTTCAATTAATTGAAAGTTAAAATAATATTATTTGAATGAAAAGTTGCTTTCTATTTTCAAAGAGAGTAAAGAGATTTGTAATTATTTTATTTAAACTTTGAATTACAAATAACTTAATAATTTAAACTGCTGTAAATTTGGGGTTTTGGGTGATTTTTCCCTAAATTGTAGGGGTTATAGATCATCTTGCCTTGATAATTGGCAATGTAAAGGCATTGTTTTACATCTGGAATTATCCATGATTTTGGTGCCCCTGAAAACTGACATCTCAACCATCAGAGTGATTTCAAATTCTATCGGCATTGAACTAGCGACTACTAGTTGGGAACTAGAGAAAGAGAGATGCACTTAGCTACTTTGGAAAAAAACTAGTAGGTTTTTAGATTCGAAGTTCCTTGTAATGGAGACATGGTTGGTGCTTCAGATGTTGGTTACATGTCTGGCAGTTCAAACCATTGTCCATGATCAATGGTGTCGAGGTTTTGATCGAAAGTCGGTCTTTCACAAATTTGAGGAAACCTTCGGATCCGATGCTTGATTACTCTCACATTGTTGTTGAGCTAAATCAAATATTCAGCTTGCAGAATGATTGATCCAATCGTTACACACTATGGCAAAGGTCAACTATCTTGCTTCTTGGCCGATCCAGATACTATGCTAGATCTAGTGAGTAACTCTTAACAAAGTGTGAAAAAGCATTTCGTAATTAATTTTAGATTTTTTGGAGTATTTCCATATTAATTTTTTATTATTATTAGATTACATTTTTCATCTATATCTGGAAGATGATAGTGGATGGTTCCAAACTTAGATTTGACATTTTTTAATTATTTAAATCATATTTATTTGATTTATTATTCAGATCTTCCGAAAAAAATCACATTAAGAACAAAGGGTCACAGGGGATGGTTCCAAACTTAGATTTGACATTTTTTAATTATTTAAATCATATTTATTTGATTTATTGTTCAAATCTTCCAGAAAAATCACATTAAGAACAAAGGGTCGACGCCTTTCAAACCTAAATCTAGGTTCATTATTAGGACCAGGATGAGGGGAAAGATTAAATGACAGAAATTTATAGATTACAGAGAGGGGAAAGATTAACTACAGAAATTTATATATTACAGAGATGAAACGATAAATTCCAATGGTTAAATAAAACATGTGAAAGGTGATCCCATTCTATAACATGTGATTAATCTTGAAGACATACTGATTATAGATAGTTTTAGTTTATTTTATTTAAAAATTTTAAATTTAAAAATAGATTCTAACCATATTTTTTTGTATATATAAAAAATATAATAATAATAATAACATTAATAAATTCATTACTTAATTTAATTAGATTCTATTTTTTGTTAAAGAAAAACAAAAAACAAAAAATTATATATATATATATATATATATATATATATGAGAAAAATAAAATATTTGAATTCAAGCTTCTGTGATCCATATCATAATATATCAAATATTTTTTCGGAAGAAGTCACATTGAAGATTTTGGTCGACGCGTTTCGAACCAACAAGTGTGGTTCATCTTCAGGACACGATGAAGAAACAGATCCAGGAAGAAGGTTAAATAGGGAGACAGGTCAACCTAACAGCTAGAAGAAAACAACTATATTTGACCAGGGGGAAAAGGAAAAGTTTAATATTATTTAATTAAATTTAATTAATTTATTAATTGTTAATTTAATATATATATATATATATATATATATATATATATATATATATATATATATATATATATATATATATATTCCTTTTTTTTAAATGTCAACTTATTAACTCAATGGTTATATTTGACCAGGGTTTTAATAATATTTATTAATTTATAAAAGGGTTATACTTGAAACTATGTATTTATTTTATTAATATATTATCTTAATATCTCAATGGCTATAACATTTAATTAATTTATAAAACTACCGTTATTATTAATAATATTAAATTTTATTTTTTTTCATAATACCAATAATGGATATAAATTTTAATATAACTAAATCTTAATATTAATATTAATAATGCTAATATTACTAATATTCATATCACTAATGCTAATATTAATAAATATTAATATTAGTATTTAGTATTAATAGTATTATTAATATGACCAAATCTTTGGCTTATGATTATTAAACTGATGTTCAATATTAATAATAATAGTATTATTAATATTAATGCTATTAATAATAATACCTAATAATAATCTTAATTATTTATATTATTGTTAGTCATACTAATAATTCAAATATTACTATTAATAATATTAATATTTTAATTAAAAAAAAGGGACAAAGGACCATGACACAAACGGACAAAGACAGAGGAAAACTAAGAAGAGAAGGGGGAGTCCAACAGCTACTAATTTTCCAGCCGTCATCCCTATTAATATTACTAGCAGTCCCCAATTTCAATGGCTTCCCTAGACTTCCGATGATGAAAATGAGGAATCTTAGCGATAATCCTGGCCTCCTCAATGCATATATGATGCTTGGTCTTCTCTGCATGTTCGGCCAAATCCAAAGATTTGGTCCTCTTGTGGAAGAATTTGAATCCAAGGCTTTATCCTCTACTTTATTTAAACCTAAGCTTTGGAAAAGATTTGTTGATGACACCTGCACCATATTGCAGCACGGGCCTGATAAATTAGATCTCTTTTTCCAACATCTCAATAATCAGTCTAATTCCATTAAGTTTACGATGGAGCATGAAGTCGATGGTTGCCTTCCTTTTCTTGATGTCCTCATTTCTAGGAAAGCTGATGGATCTTTCTCCCATGAGGTGTTTCGAAAAAAGACTCATATTGAGCAGTATCTTCATGCCAATTCCCGCCATTTCCCTGCTTAGAAGATAGGTGTTCTCAGCACGTTAACCACTTGTGCTCTAAGAATTTCTTATGGTGACCACTTTTCTAAAGAAAAGTCTCATCTTCTTAATGTTTTTGTCTAGAATGGTTATAGTAGGTAGCAAGGTGTCCAAGCTTTCCTCAAAGCGAGTAAGTGTCCCAAGGTCAAGAAAGAACCCATTGATCATAGATCAGGAGTCCACCTACCCTTCATCTAAGGGACGACTGACAAGATTGCGAGAATCCTGAAAAGCATAATATTCCCTCGACCTTTAGACCCCTCAGCACCTTTAGAAGCTCCCTAAAGATTGTCAAAAATAAGGAGAACCCAATGGATATGAAAGGTGTTTATACCATCCCTTGTTCCTGTGGAACCTCATACATCGGTGAAACTGGGTGTTCTATTAACCAGAGGATTAAGGAACATGCGGCTGATATCAAGCACGGGAGGACCAAATCTTCGGCTTTGGCCAAACATGCAGAGAAGACCAAGCATCATATATGCATTGAGGAGGCGAGGGATATCGCTAAGATTCTGCATTTTCATCATCGGAAGTTTAGGGAAGCCATTGAAATTGAGAGGTCTGCCAGTAATATTAATAGGGATGACAGTTGGAAAATTAGTAGCTGTTAGATTCCCGCCTTCTCTTCTTAGTTTTCCTCTGTCTTTGTCCGTCTGTGTCTTGGCCGTTTGTCCCTTTTTTTCTTTTTAATTAAAATATTAATATTATTAATAGTAATATTTGAATTATTAGTATGACTAACATTAATATAAATAATTAAGATTATTATTAGGTATTATTATTAATAGCATTAATATTAATAATACTATTAATACTTTAGTTTGCAAATTACTGTGGTGTGATTTTTGAAAGGAGTTCGGATTTTCCACAGTGTTCATGTTTTGTAGTCGATGTTTCGAGTCTGCAACTAGACTCATCATCAGGACAAATTGTGAGGAGAAAAGAAGGAGATTTTTAGGTATAAATATGAAACCCAGGATGTGAAGTCCAATGGCCGACACTTTTTCTTATTGATGATTTTATTTATTTTAAGCTTTATGATTTTATATTATACATATTTTATTTATTATAAGCTTTATGATTTTACATTATACATATTTTTAATACCTACCTTGCAATTTATTTTTAATTATTCTATAAAAATTACAATTTTATATTTTGTCTTATTATGTCATTATGCCTTATAATTAAAATTTAAAAAAAAAATATTTCTTATTAATTTTGGTTTATGTTTATTGATATTTATGATGTTATTCCTAATTGATAAAAATGTGATTTTATTATTATTGTTATGAAAGTTATTTATTATGTCTTCTTATAAATCATATGTTTGTTATTAAAATCTCTTTTGGTAATTTTAAGATTATTTAGTATTATTCTTATTAGTATTTTGATATTTAATGCTTTTTTTGTTTATATTTATTATTTGTTAATTGTTAATGCTATTTTAATTCTATACTATTATTTAGCTCCTATTATCTGTATTATTATTAATGACATTTACTATGTTATTAGTTAAAGCTCTTCTATATATACTTATAGTTATCTATTATAGTTGATATTTATTATGATATTTATTAATGTTCCACTATATATACTTATTAATTTATCTATTATTTATCTATTATAATGGATGTTTGCTTTTTGATAGTTACTAATCTATCTTATTATATAGGTTATTTACTAGGATATTTAAATGTTTATTATATCTATTATAATTTATATTTGATGAGGTTAATGTTAGCTTTATCATTTAATTAATATTAATGTTATTAGTGCTTCTATTGATTGCATCCATTAATGCTCTTTATACCTTTCTTATTAGATGCCTAATGCTTAATGAGCAACCATTAATGAGCAACTATTAATACTAAATACTAATATTAATACCTATTAATATTAGCATTAGTGATATGAATATTAGTATTATTAGCATTATTAATATTAATATTAAGATTTAGTGATATTAAAATTTATATCCATTATTGGTTAAATTTTTTTTTAATAATAATAATAATGGTAGTTTTATAAATTTATTAAATATTATAGTCGTTGAGATATTAAGATAATATATTAATAAAATAAATACATAGTTTCAAGTATAACCCTTTTATAAATTAATAAATATTATTAAAACCCTGGTCAAATATAACCATTGAGTTAATAAGTTGACATTTAAAAATAAGGAATATATATATATATATATATATAGAGAGAGAGAGAGAGAGAGAGAGAGAGATTTAATAAATAATTAAATAATATTAAACTTTTCCTTTTCCCCTTGGTCAAATATAGTCATTTTTTTCTCGCTGTTAGATTGACCTCTCGCCCTATTTAACCTTCTTCCTGGATATGTTTCTTCATCATGTCCTGAAGATGAACCACACTTGTTGGTTCCAAACGTGTCAACCAAAGTCTTCAATGTGACTTCTTCCGAAAAAATATTTGATATATTAAAAGTAAATTAAATAAGACATAAAAATATATTTACCTATATCGAAAAACTAGATAAAATAATAATAATGATGATAATAATAATAATTAAAAATAAATTATATATATATATATATCAATAAATAAAATAAATAAATTCAAGATATTAAAATATATCCAAAAAAAACTAACAAGGGACAGAACAAAGAGAAGGGATCCACGAGTTATTTAACTTCCATTCATCATCCCTATTAAGAGTTTTTTTCCTCTTTTCAATTTCAATGGCTTCTCTTAATTTTCGGTGATGGAAATAATCAACCCTCACGAGGACCTTAGAATCCTCTAAGCAAATATGGTGCTTCGTTAATTCAGCATGTTCGGCTAGAGCAGATGAGTGGGTCCTACGATGCTTAAGGTCCGCCGCGTGCTCCTGAATCCTTTGTGAAATGGAATGACCAGTCTCACCTATATAGGGGGTTCCACATGAACATGGGATTAAATAAACACCTTTCACGCATTTGGGATCAATAGGGTCCTTGACCGATCTTAAAGAGCTATGAATGGTTTTAAAAGGTCTAAAGGTGGAGCCAATCTTTTGCTTTTTAAGAATTCTAGCAATTTTGTGAGTCATCCCTTGGATAAAGGGAAGTTGTACATTAGAGTCCACCCTAACCTCTTTTTTAGAATTAGGTCACTAACTATATTTTAAAAAGGCTCTGAAACCTTGCAATTTGCTATAATCATTCTTCTTGAAGACATTGAAGAGATGGTTTTTCTCATCCACCAGATGGTTTTTGTCCAAAACCCGACTAGCCCTAGTAGCTAGAGTTTTGAGAACACCTAGTTTCTGGGCTAGAAAGTGATGAGAATTAGCATGAAGATACTGCTCACTATGGGTTTTCTTATGAAACACCTGGTGGGAGAAAGAACCATCATCCTTTCTTGAAATGAGAACATCAAGAAAGGGTAAGCTTCCATTAACCTCACATTCCATGGTGAATTTAATGGAATCAGACTGGTTATTAAGATGTTCAAAGAAAGAAGCTAGCTTTTCCCTACCATGGGGCCATAAGTTGAAGGTATCATCAACGAATATTTTCCACAATTTTGGTTTAAAGCGAGCAGAAGCTAAAGCTCTAGATTCAAAGTCTTCCATAAAGAGGTTGGAAACCACAGGAGAGAGGGGAGAACCCATCGCTACTCCGCACATTTTCTCATAGAACTCACCATCGAAACTAAAGAAGGTCGAGGTAAGGAAAATCTCAACAAGCTTAGCAGAATCAGGATTTGTAATGCAATTGATAACTTCAATAGCTTCTTTAATCAGGATGTTCATGTAAAGAGAAACTATATCAAAACTTACCATAAAATCATCAGGATCAAATTCAATTTCTTTCAACTCATTAACAAAAGAGAAAGAATCTTTAACAAAGGAACTAGACTTACCTACTAAGGGTTTAAGCTTCTTAGCTAAATACTTAGCGAGGAGATAAGTAGGCCCACCTATGGTATTGACAATAGGTCTAAGAGGGGCCCCTTCCTTATGAATCTTAGGAAGCCCATAGATCCTAGGCGTGAGAGGGTTACTTTCTATAAGCTTGTGACTAATTGAGCTTACAGAATTATTAGATTTAATAGCCTCCACAACAACCTTAGAAACCTTTTTAATGGGGTTCTTATTAAGTTTTCTATAGCTTCCACTATTGCAAAGGTGATCTAACATTTTCTTCTTGTAATCATCTTTGTCCAAGATCACCACCCTTACAAGAAAATGTTAGATCACCTTTGCAAGAGTGGAAGCTATAGAAAACTTAATAAGAACCCCATTAAAAAGGTTTCTAAGGTTGTTGCGGAGGCTATTAAATCTAATAATTATGTAAGCTCAATTATTCACAAACTTATAGAAAGTAACCCTCTCATGCCTAGGATCTATGGGCTTCCTAAGATTCATAAGGAAGGGGCCCCTCTTAGACCTATTGTCAATACCATAGGTGGGCCTACTTATCTCCTCACTAAGTATTTAGCTAAGAAGCTTAAACCCTTAGTAGGTAAGTCTAGTTCCTTTGTTAAAGACTCTTTCTCTTTTGTTAATGAGTTGAAAGAAATTGAATTTGATCCTGATGATTTTATGGTAAGTTTTGATATAGTTTCTCTTTACACGAACATCTCGATTAAAGAAGCTATTGAAGTTATCAATCACATTATGGATCCTGATTCTGCTAAGCTTGTTGAGATTTGCCTTACCTTGACCTTCTTTAGTTTTGATGGTGAGTTCTATGAGAAAACGTGCGGAGTAGCGATGGGTTATACCCTCTCTCTTGTGTTTGCTAACCTCTTTATGGAAGACTTTGAATCTAGAGCTTTAGCTTCTGCTTGCTTTAAACTAAAATTATGGAAAAGATTCATTGATGATACCTTCAACTTATGGCCCTATGGTAGGGAAAAGCTAGCTTCTTTCTTTGAACATCTTAATAACCAATCTGATTCCATTAAATTCACCATGGAATGTGAGGGTAATGGAAGCTTAACATTTCTTGATGTTCTCATTTCAAGAAATGTTGATGGTTCTTTCTCCCACTAGGTGTTTCGTAAGAAAACCCATAGTGAGCAATATCTTCATGCTAATTCTCATCACTTTCTAGCCCAGAAACTAGGTATTCTCAATACTCCAGCTATTAGGGCTATTCGAGTTTCAGACAAAAACCATCTGATGGATGAGAAAAACCATCTCTTCAATGTCTTCATGAAGAATGGTTATAGCAAATTGCAAGGTTTCAGAGCCTTTTTAAAAGATAATTAGGGACCTAATTCTAAAAAAAGAGGTTAGGGTGGACTCTAATGTCTAGCTTCCCTTTATCCAAGGGACGACTCACAAAATTGCTAGAATTCTTAAAAAGCAAAAGATTGGCTCCACCTTTAGACCTTTTAAAACCATTCGTAGCTCTTTAAGATCAGTCAAGGACCCTGTTGATCCCAAATGCACGAAAGGTGGTTATTTAATCCCATGTTCATGTGGAACCCCCTATATAGGTGAGACAGGTCGTTCCATTTCACAAAGGATTCAGGAGCACGCGACGGACATTAAGCATCGTAGGACCCACTCATCTGCTCTAGCCGAACATGTTGAATTAACGAAGCACCATATTTGCTTAGAGGATTCTAAGGTCCTCGCGAGGGTTGATTATTTCCATCACCAAAAATTAAGAGAAGCCATTGAAATTGAAAAGAGGAAAAAAACTCTTAATAGGGACGATGGATGGAAGTTAAACAACTCGTGGATCCCTTCTCTTTGTTCTCTCCCTTGTTAGTTTTTTTTTTGATATATTTTAATATCTTGATTTTATTTATTTAATTATTTTAGATATATATATATATATATATATATAATTTTATTTTTAATTAATTTTTTCAATTATTATTATTATTATTATTATTATTATTTTATCTAGTTTTTCGATATAAGTAAATATATTTTTATGTCTTATTTATTTTATTTTTAATATATCAAATATTTTTCGAAAGAAGTCACATTGAAGATTTTGGTCGACGTGTTTCGAACCAACAAGTGTGGTTCATCTTTAGGACATGATGAAGAAACATATCCAGGAAGAAGGTTAAATAGGGAGAGAGGTCAACCTAACAGCTAGAAAAAAAATTAATTTATTAAATGTTAATTTACTCTCTCTCTCTCTCTCTCTCTCTCTCTCTCTCTCTCTCTCTCGCTATATATATATATATATATATATATATATATATATATATATATTCCTTATTTTTAAATGTCAACTTATTAACTCAATGGTTATATTTGACCAGGGTTTTGACAATATTTATTAATTTATAAAAGGGTTATACTTGAAACTATGTTTTTATTTTATTAATATATTATCTTAATATCTCAATGACTATAATATTTAATTAATTTATAAAACCACCATTATTATTATTATTAATTTTTTTTTTAACCAATAATAGATATAAATTTTAATATCACTAAATCTTAATATTAATATTAATAATGCTAATAATACTAATATTCATATCACTAATGCTCATATTAATAGGTATTAATATTAGTATTTAGTATTAATAGTATTATTAATATTAATGCTATTAATAATAATACCTAATAATAATCTTAATTATTTATAGTAATGTTAGTCATACTAATAATTCAAATATTACTATTAATAATATTAATATTTTAATTAAAAAGGAAAAAAAAGGGACAAACGGCCAAGACACAGATGGACAAAGACAGAGGAAAACTAAGAAGAGAAGGCGGGAATCTAACAGCTACTAATTGTCCAGCTGTCATCCCTCTTAATATTACTGGCAGACCTCTCAATTTCAATGGCTTCCCTAAACTTCCGATGATGAAAATGCAGAATCTTAGCGATATCCCTAGCCTCCTAAATGCATATATGATGCTTGGTCTTCTTTGCATGTTTGACCAAAGCTGAATATTTGGTCCTCCCGTGCTTGATATCAGTTGCGTATTCCTTAATCCTCTGGTTAAAAGAACGCCCAATTTCACCGATGTATGAGGTTCCACAGGAACAAGGGATGGTATAAACACCTTTCATATCCATTGGGTTCACCTTATCTTTGACAATCTTTAGGGAGCTTCTAATGGTGCTAAGGGGTCTAAAGGTCGAGGGAATATTATGCTTTTTTAGGATTCTCAAAATCTTGTCAGTTGTCCATTGGATGAAGGGGTGGTGGACTCCTAAACTATGATCAATGGGTTCTTTCTTGACCTTGGGACACTTACTCGCTTTGAGGAAAGCTTGGACACCCTGCTACCTACTATAACCATTCTGGACAAAAACATTAAGAAGATGGGACTTTTCTTTAGAAAAGTGGTCGCCATCAGAAATTCTTAGAGCATGAGTGGCTAACGTGCTGAGAACACCTATCTTCTGAGCAGGGAAATGGTGGGAATTGGCATGAAGATACTGCTCAATATGAGTCTTTTTTCGATACACCTCATGGGAGAAAGATCCATCAACTTTCCTAGAAATGAGGACATCAAGAAAAGGAAGGCAACCATCGACTTCATGCTCCATCGTAAACTTAATGGAATTAGACTAACTATTGAGATGTTGGAAAAAGAGATATATTTTATCAGGCCTGTGCTGCCATATGGTGTAGGGTAAAGCCTTTTCATCAACAAATCTTTTCCAAAGCTTAGGTTTAAATAAAGTAGAGGATAAAGCCTTGGATTCAAATTCTTCCACAAAAGGACCAAATCTTTGGCTTTGGCCGAACATGGAGAGAAGACCAAGCATCATATATGCATTGAGGAGGCAAGGGTTATCGCTAAGATTCCACATTTTCATCATCGGAAGTCTAGGGAAGCCATTGAAATTGAGAGGTATGCCAGTAATATTAATAGGGATGACGGCTGGAAAATTAGTAGCTGCTGGATTCCCCCCTCTCTTCTTAGTTTTCCTCCGTCTTTGTCTGTTTGTGTCTTGGCCCTTTGTCTCTCTTTTTTTTTTAATTAAAATATTAATATTATTAATAGTAATATTTGAATTATTAGTATGACTAACATTAATATAAATAATTAAGATTATTATTAGGTATTATTATTAATAGCATTAATATTAATAATACTATTATTATTAATATTGAACATTAGTTTAATAATCATAGGCCGAAGATTTGGTCATATTAATAATACTATTAATACTAAATACTAATATTAATATCTATTAATATTAGCATTAGTGATATGAATATTAGTATTATTAGGATTATTAATATTAATATTAAGATTTAGTTATATTAAAATTTATATCCTTTATTGGTATTATGAAAAAAATAAAAATTAATATTAATAATAACGGTAGTTTTATAAATTAATTAAATATTATAGCTGTTGAGATATTAAGATAATATATTAATAAAAAAATACACAATTTCAAGTATAACCCTTTTATAAATTAATAAATATTATTAAAACCCTGGTTAATTAAATATTATAGCTGTTGAGATATTAAGATAATATATTAATAAAAAAATACACAATTTCAAGTATAACCCTTTTATAAATTAATAAATATTATTAAAACCCTGGTCAAATATAACCATTGAGTTAATAAGTTGACATTTAAAAATAAGGAATATATATATATATATATATATATATATATATATATATAGATAGATAGATAGTTAGATAGATAGTTAGAGATACATACATATATATATATATATATATATATATATATATATATATATATATATATATATATATATATATATATATATATATATATATATATATATATATATTAACATTTAATAAATTAATTAAATAATATTAAACTTTTCCTTTTCCCCTGGTCAAATATAGCCTTTTTCTTCTAACTGTTAGGTTGACCTGTCTCCCTATTTAACCTTCTTCCTAGATCTGTTTCTTCATCGTGTCCTGAAGATGAACCACACTTGTTGGTTCGAAATGCGTCGACCAAAATCTTCAATGTGACTTCTTCTGAAAAAATATTTGATATATTATGATATGGATCACACAAGCTTGAATTTGAATATTTTATTTTTTCTCATATATATATATATATATAGAAAAAATACCTTAATAGAAAGGAGATGAAAGGATAGGGAGATGGTGAGCGATTGGGGTTAGGGTTTCAAAGCAGAACCATTTCACAGGTCCCAGGGATGGGAGAACGACCATGGTTGAAAGCCTCGTTTCTGAAAACCTCTGTGGCTACCTTACCTCTCCCTTTAGTTGTTTACAGCCACAACATTCCGGTTAGTTTGTATTAACCCTAGACGGTTATCGGTCCTCCACCGACATTCTCTGTTGCTTGAATCGATACTACAAGCAGCTGTCAGCTAGCGGTTTTGATAGTTATGGAGGACATTGTTGATTATTCCGCGGATCCTACGGAGAACTAGCCCATTTGGACTCAGCCTGGGACCACTGTGGAAGATTTTTTCTCATTCGACCATGAATTTACAGTAGAAGTAGAAGCCCTCCCCACTTTCTCTAGGCTACGCATCCCCTCCATCTCTCTGCCCAAAGAAGCCTCGGCTATTCAGGATTTCACCGCCCCTCCTCTCTTACCAGGCACCTTGGTTGTTTCTGAGCACTCGCAAAATCCTGGCTTACAAACCCTAGGGCAGGGTTCGGGTTCTTTTCACTCTACGGCAGGGCTGGACAAACCCCTGGCGGGATATCTACCGGAACAAGACGCTCAGACGCCAGTATTGTCTGCTCCCTTGGACACGGGGACTCCACTACCTGGAATATGCATATGCATCTACAAAATGTAATTTTTGTTCTTAATGAAATGATCAGAATATGCATATGCATCTACAAAATGTAATTTCAATTCTTAATGAAATTACGAATTTTTCCATGGGAAAAAAAAATATGCATGTAAAATGCTACAGACCCATAAATATCTGGATAATATTTACATGGATAATTTTTAATGTGATTTTTTCCGGAAGATCTGAATAATAAATCAAATAAATATGATTTAAATAATTAAAAAATGTCAAATCTAAGTTTGGAACCATCCACTATCATCTTCCAAATATAGATGAAAAACATAATCTAATAATAAAAAAAATTAATATGGAAATACTCCAGAAAATCTAAAATTAGTTAAGAAATTCTTTTTCACACTTTGTTAAGAGTTACTCACTAGCTCTAGCACAGTATGTGGATCAGCCAAGAAGCAAGATAGTTGACCTTTTCCATAGTGCGTAACGATTGGATCAATCATTCTGCAAGCTAAATATTTGATTTAGCTCAACAACAATGTGAGAGTAATCGAGCATCGGATCCGAAGGTTTCCTCAACTTTGCCAAAGCGGGATGTGCTAGCACGATCTTAGCTGCGATAGTCATCATCCTTCTTCTCTACACTGACGATATTGTTCTTCTCACAAGATGCCCATCTAATCTTGATAAGCAACTTATTCTTCTTAAGGATTTCTGCTCTACCCTGGTTATGATTGTTAACACTGACAAAACAAAAGTTATGATTATCAAATCCAAGAAGGACACTTATGCTAATTTTATGTATGACAATAGTAACTTGGAGGAAGTGTCTTCCTACAAGTACCTAGGAATTAATATTCATCACAAGCTCAACTGGAACTATAGCGTTGAGAAAAGGATTAATGGGGGATGGAAAGCTTATTTTGGTCTTGAAAATAATTATAAAACAGCAAACCTCGTAATGTGGGATAGAAAGAAGTTCCTCTTTGAAACTTTAGTCACTCCGATTATCTTATATGGATGTGAGGTTTGGGTATTGTAGCATCTCTAGAGAATCCTGGAGAAAGATTGAGCAAATCCAGAAGCGTTTTATAACGTATAACCTCAACATTAAAAGAAACACACCATATCCTATTCTCCTTATAGAAGTGGGTCTTTCGCCTATCAAGAGCCTAGCTATGACTAGGCTTTGTTGTACAAGCACAAACTCAATAACATAGGAGACCATAAACTTCCTAAGCTAGCTTTAAATTCCAGCCAAAATCACCTAAGGCTCAAATGAGGTTGGTATAAAGACACTAGAGCCTGGTTAAACCATTGGGAGATCGACGAGAATGTTGCATTGAAAAACATTAATAACATTAAAAATATTGTTACTTCTAAGTTCAAAGAAAAAAAGTGGTGTGGGAAAGATTTAACAACTAAAAGAAAATTAAGATATTATAAGGAGGTCATCAACCCCACCCTAGAAGATCAAAAGTATTTCTTTGTTTTAACTAGATCAAAGAAGAAAATTAATATAGCCAAGGGAGGCAGTCCACATAAGGGAGGCAGTCCGGTGGAGGAAGAGAATGAAGAAAATGTTGAGCAAACACAAAATAGAAACAAACAGAAAGAAGATATGATGAGTAACACAGAACTGGAGATGGACCAGGAAATGACCCAGAGTGAGATGGAGATGGAGGATCACGAACTACAAGAAATTCTTGAGAAAGAGAATCTAGATCTAGAAGGATTCTTGAAACAAGGAACTAGAGAGGGAGTGGATTCGTTACCCCCAGCGGAGTTCCACAGAGTTCAACAACTGTTCATCTAGAAAAATCAGAGCAGGGGGTCAGAAAAACAAGGGAAAAATGAAACACAGAGTAATGAAGGTGTGAAAGCTATGAAAACCACACCAGGATTAGCACTCAGAATCCCAGGAAAGAAGAGGGGCCGGAAAAAGCAGAATGAACTGTTGATGGAATGTGGAAAGCTAATGATAGACTTAGGTAAGATGAAAGACCTTTCCAATTACTCCTTTACAAATCTTTAATAATGAAACTCACTTCTTGGAATATAAGAGGTCTAGGTAGTAAAAGAAAACAAAGATTACTTAGTAATAGAATGAAACAAGCAGCCCCGAATGTGATCTTCATTCAGGTAATTAAATGTTCCATTCAAAAAATAAAGGAGATTCACAATAAATGGCTCAATAGATTTGAGTTTCTGGAAGTCAAAGCAAAGAATACAGCAGGAGGAATTCTCATTCTTTCGAACCCCCAAAAAAATGACATTATAGATGCTAAAGCATCTAGAGATTATCTTTCAATGATCATACAACCAGTGGGAGATAAGGAAATTCACCTAGTTACGAATGTGTATGGCCCCTAAAGAAGGGATGATAAACTCAAGCTTTCAGATTCCCTACAGGAGCTTAGGGAACGACATGCAAGAATCCCTTGGATCTTAGGGGGTGATTTCAACATGGTCAAATCGTTGTTTGAAAAAAAGGAGGCACTAGAATTCTAAACAAAGACTCTTGTGCTTTCCAAACCTTCATAGATAATATGAAGCTCATGGATATTGTTATGAATAATGGTACTTTTACTTGGAACAATAAAAGAGGAGGAGAGTCTTAGGTGGCCTCCAAATTAGATAGATTCATAATCTTAGAAGATCTTATGATCAAGGACAAGGACATAGTTGCAAGCGTTCTTCCCTTTGGAGGCTCAGATCACTGGCCAGTGCAACTGGATATTCAGGGCATTGGAAAACCCAGGAATAGACCTTTTAGATTTGAAAACATTTGGCTCTCCCACCCAGATTTCAACAACAACATAGCCATCTGGTGGGCAGAAGATTTGAATATTCAGGGCACAAGAATGTTCCTTCTTCAAAAAAGACTCAAACATATCAAACTCCAGCTCAAAGAGTGGAATAAGAAGGAATATGGCAACATTTTTGAAGCAAAAAAAATAGTTGAAGAAAAAATGAAGGAACTCAACCAAACCCTTATTATGGAGGGTTTAGATAAAGTGAGAAATGATCAGGTAGCTAAATATCATCAAGATTGGGAGAACTTATGTAAACAAGAGGAGATTCTTTGGAAACAAAAATCCAGAGTGCAATGGTTAAAAGAAGGAGAACACAACACTAGATTTTTCCACAGATCCACTATGGCGAACAGAGCTCACAACAGGATTTCTTCAATCATGGACGAGGGAGGTAACCTGCTCAACTCTCAAGAAGAAATAGAAGCAGTGCTGGTTCAGCACTTTCGTGGTATCGCACAGGAAACATGTTCAGACAGAGAACAATCGATCAGGGATATTTCTAGACATATACCTAAGTTGGTTTCCAGAGAGGACAATATCAACCTCAATAGACCAGTGTCAGAAGAGGAGGTTAGTGAGGTCCTAAAAGAAATGCAAAATGGTAAGGCACAAGGCCCGGATGGATTCAATGTAGACTTCTTTAAAGCTTGCTGGAATATAGTAAAACATGACATTCTAAATGTAGTGGAAGATTCCAGAAGGATAAAACCATTTTGAAAGCTCTTAATACCACCTTTATCTCCCTGATCCCTAAACAGGATTTGGCTCAAACTCCTGATAGGTTTAGATCCATTTTATGCAATGTTGTCTACAAGATTATTTCCAAAGTGGTGGCCAATAGACTCAAACCCCTTCTTCCTACCCTGGTGTCGGATGAACAATCTAGCTATGTGGAAGGTAGACAAATCCTTGACAACATCATTCAAGCTCATGAGGTGGTGCATTCATTGACAATCAATAAGAAAGCAGGAATGATCATGCAACTAGAAATAGCCAAAGCTTATGATAAGCTGAATTGGAAATATATCAGAAAAGTTCTCACTGCTTTTGGGTTTGATCATAACTGGATCAGATGGGTTATGGCCCTAGTTACTTCTCCCAGTTTTTCAATTCTTGTTAATGGCTCTCCCTCAGAGAATTTTACTCCTTCAATAGGCCTAAGGCAGGGAGATCCACCCTCTCCCTTTCTCTTTATACTCATGATGGAAGGGCTGGGTCGAGTGATCAGGCATGCTAAAGTAGTTGGTAAAGTCAAAGGTCTCCAACTTTCTGGGATAACCGGGGCTTAGTCCAAGGAAATAGTTTCTAGGAAATCAGAGAAGGTAACCTAGGCCTTTTCTGGGAGGATAGATGGCAACAAGAACCTATTTTGTTAAAAGAAGACTTAAAGGATCTCAAGGAAGAAACAGATAGCAAAGGGTTTTCTAAAGTAAAAGACTTTTGGGATCAAACTAATAGTAATGGAAAATGGAGAACCTGGAGGAATTTTCATTTTAGGGATAACAACCCCCTGAAGGCTAAATCAGAAACTCTAAAGGAAATGTTGGATCAAAGGAAGATTCTGAAATCAGAGGGCCCCGACTAGCTAAGATGGGGCAGCAACAATGAGGGTGATTTTAATCTCAAGGAAGCAAAACTCATTCTCCTAGACCTTAACTCTCAAGCTCCGGATAATATTTGGCAAAACCTATGGAGACACCAAGGCTGGATGAAAATTAAACTATTCATGTGGCTAGTCCAACATACAAAAATTCTGACCTGGGATAATATTAGGAAGAGGGGCATTCTTGGGCCCTCCAGATGTCAGCTTTGTGAAGCTCAAGAGGAAACTATGGAGCACCTCCTCAACAATTGCATTTTCACCTCCAGTCTGTGGGACTCTTTTGCCTCCATTTTCCATCAGATGAATAGGGACAAAAGAAACATCTTCAACACCCTAAACAATTGGAGAAGAGACTTTTCAGATAACGAAGTTCTTGGCATAGCATGGACCATCTTTCCAAGCTTCATTATTTGGAATGTCTGGAAAGAAAGGAATAATAGAATCTTCAAGAATGAAAAGAGGACATCCCAATGCATTTTAGAGTTGATCTTAAAATAGATCAAGGAAACGGTGGGCACCATTGTGCGAAATCTCCCTAAGAACCCTCCCTCTACAGCTGATCTGGGAATTCTCTGTGATTTGGGATTGCAGGGTCTCACTCCTCAGGGTCTGGATAGAAAGGTTATCTCTCTGAAGTCTAAGAAAGATATCTGGCATCCTCCCCCCAAGGGCTTTGAAATTCAACATCGATGGGGCTTCAAAAGGCAACCCAGGCACCGCTGGTTATGGAGGTGTGTTAAGGGATGAGAATGGAAATGTCCTTTTCATCTTCCACTATCATTTAGGAAAGGCCACTAATAACATGGTGGAATTGATGGCTATGGAGCAATGTCTAGATTTCCTGGATCAGGAAAACCGAAAAAATGTGATAGTTGAAGCTGACTCTGAGCTTATCATCAAATCGATCAAGAAAATCAGCTAGGGAACAAGGCCAGAAAAAGTCTCAAAGAACTGGAGGCTGATCCAAAGCTTTCAATGGATTCAGCAGCACCTCCAGAGCCTTCGTACAGTGAGCTTTAAGCATGTTCAAAGATCGGTGAATGAATTGGCGGATCTTCTGGCAAATCAAGGTGTGATCAACACAGAGAACAGAGTAGCGTTAAAATGGCATGAGCTACCTCAGAGTAAGTTAAAAACGATTTGGCATGAACAAGAAGAAGATGATAGGTTAGAGTTTCGAAGCAAAGCTATGGTATCGGAATCAAGATGATTGGATCAACACAAGTGGTAGCCAGTTGGTTGACTCTGGTTCTTCTCCGACTAGCATTTGGGCATTTTGATGGGTTTTTCCTCTTTCCTCAGTTCGGGAAGAAATGGCACTTCGAAAGACACTCTTGGAGACTACATTACTAGGAGCTTTCCAACCGGAATTGTCATACTGGTGGGGGGGTGGTATTTTGGGGATCGCAAGCCTCGCAGGCGGTAAATGGTATTTTAGGTTTTGCAGCGATTCCATACAGAGGGTTACACGTGGCGGTGGGGCCGGTTTGAATACCGCCCTCATCGCACACTAATGTTCGGTGTTTTTGGTGGGTGCGATCTGATCCTTGGCCGTCAGATCAATTGAAGCGGATCGACGGATGGGATTGATCGAGCAAGTTGGTGGTCGTGTTGGTTAAGTGTCATGCTTCTTTTCATTGTAATATTGTCCTCTGTTGTCGGATTGGGTCTGATGGCTCAACGGTGAAGATTAATGTGACAGGTTGGGTGGTTGGTTGGCAGGAAGCGCATTAGCCCTTTATTTTTGGCGGGATGCTTTTGGACAAGGTTAGCTCCACTTTCCCGTGGGTTGGTGGGGCCTTTTGTTCTAGTCATCTGTTTTGTTCGCTGATGGTTTCTTCTTGTTTAGCTTTTATTTGTTTTAAGGCTAATTTTTTTTGGGAGAAGAGGCTTCTGCCTCAGGCCCGATCTCGGTTTGTTCGAGGTGTCTCTCCCTTGGCCCACAACTCATTGTGAATTGATGTAAATTTTGTATATTATTAATGAAAAAGAAGGTCCTACTCTTGCTTTGGAAAAAAAAGAATGACTATTTTAATTGTGAAAATTGAAATATTATACATTTTGTACGTAAATTCAACCCAGATGACAAAATGATCAAATTTCAAAGGAGTTTCATCTACAAAGCGGATAACCAAATGAGGCGAAACAAGTATCAATGGTAAACTAGTGAAAATTCGAATTCAATGAAACAATCAAAATAGAAATCTGACGAAAGTGAAAAAGGCAAAATTGTAAGACAATTATTTTAAATGAAAAACATAAAAAAGGTTTTGTCAAAAATTAATGGAAAGAGTCCCCATTATTTGAGTCAATAATGGAGGGTGTTGCGTTTTCCCTACAACAGCTTCATAAACATCAAGAAATCATAAAGAAACTTGGTCAAGATCTTAGCAAAAGCCAGAAATGAAAAAAATTATTTTTCCAGATCTGTATGCAACTATTTAAATACAGTCCCACATGTAGACACGACTGTGTCTGAAGAAACACACATATACACAGGTTTCTTTAGAAGAAAATGCGTATATACGCCACTGTTTATAAGAAAAAGTGCATATAAATGGATAACTAAGGAAAATTAAAAAGAAAGCCCATATCTAAAAGATCAGGCTGAATAACTAAATTACTTAAGACTCAAGAAGGTTGGAAAAAACCAAGAAATAATAAACTAAACCAAGATCAAAGCATAACAACCCTTCTAGGAAATACTTGATGGTATTCCTTAGCAGAGTCACCAATTTTGTTGGTGGGAAAAGTTCCCTAAGGCAAAGGTTGAAAACCTCAACAAACCAAGGTAAGATAATAAAAAAAAAATGCTTAAACAAGCATGCCAAACATACAAATTATCAAACTTACGAAACACACATACCTGTGGGTCCTACGTTTGAAGATGTTCCCATAGGGTCCAAAACCTCTGCTTCCTCTAAGATGTGCATAATTGCAAAGCAATCACATAAACATATACATAATAGATAATTCAGTGTGCATACAAAATAATATGTTAGATCATCTTTTTTTTCCAAGGAAAAAGGCACAATTTTCATTAATAACATAAGAAAATTATACATTATTGTATCATCGGCATGTATGAGATGCATTCACTTGTGATCAGAACAATGTTTGTTCAATTACATATTTACATATATCAGCATATAATGTAGTAAAATTTAAACAATATTTAAGACATAGTTTATTAGGAGTCCATAAAACTGAGTGGAAAAAAAAAAGGTTGAATGATCATGAAGGTCATTCCGAAGAGTCACCATCCATCTCGATGAATTGACGATGAAAAAACTGATAAAATGCATCATCTCTAAAATCCTGAATTATCCATTGTCCATTGTTTAATTGCACGACCTCTTTGGTAAGACGATCAGAGATCACATTCCTTTCCCTGTATATGTGAGAGCATACAATAAAATCAAAATGTGATTTTAGAGTGTTGACATCATCCAAAAGACCCCTGAGTGTGTGCAAGTGACAATGAAATGCATCGTTGACCCAATTAATAACAAGATGAGAATCCCCAAAGATCTGAATCCTGTGACAATTTTGTTCCAGTGCAAATTGGAGGAGGTGTCTCAAACTGTTTAGTTCAGAAAAATTATTCGTGCCTCTCCCCAGCCCGACTTTGATTCTGTAGGACAGATGCTCATTTATGTGAAGAACTGCACCCCCCCACAGCCCGTAGCCTGTGCTGAGCCGTTGAAATACACCCAAGGGGTGCTTTTATCAATAGGTTCAGGAGTGATGACTCGAGCAGGTTGACTGTCCAAATCAATTGGTATGAGATTGTAGATGGTAACATAATTGTTACAGGTGGTTTTCCAGTTGGTCTGTGCATTTTGAAATATAAGGTGATTCCTGTTTAACCAAATTCCCCAGCTGACAATAAGGGGAAGGTTCCTGGCTTTTTGAGAGGGAGCCTCTGACCACCATCGAGACCAAGCTTCCTCGATATTTTGACCGTCCCATTTCCTCTTCAGATTTAGGGAGCTAATAATGGCGGACCAAAATTGAGCAGTAACCGGACAATGGAGGAAAAGATGATCCATGTCTTTTGCATTGGATTTGCAGAGGCAACATCTGGAGGGCCCTTGGAAATCTCATTTCATTAGATTAATTCATTTGGAACTTTGTTTGAGAGAATGCACCACATAAACAACCGCAATTTGTGGGGGGATTTTAATTTCCAAATATGGCACCACCATTAGCAGTTAAATCCATGGTCTTGTTCATTCATAAGAACTGCATAACCAGTTTTTGGGGTGTACCGGCCATGTGGGGCAGGTGCTCAGATGATTTCATCCTCCCTTGCTGATATTCTGATATTGGCTTTCCTCCAGCGCGCCGATGAAACGGTGCTAAACTCTACTCCATCTTTCAGGGATGCCTAGGATCCTATAATCTATCCATCACTGAGCAGCCCATTGGCCATGGTCAATCTCTGCAATTTGGGCGATTTGGGTCATACCAGACCCCAAAAGGAATTGTCTCAAGCCCTCGAGAGAATGTGCGCATTTTCACAACCTGTCCAAGCATTTGTGCCTATTCTAACTTGATCGCCATTTCCAATACTCCAAGCCAATCCATCCTTGATTAAACTTATGGAGTGGGCGATGGCCTCCCAAATGATGGATGCACCAGGAAAAGACTGACAGGGTCTGTGAATCCAATCAGTAATTGTTAAGGGATGGATGTACTTAAAATAAACCACCTCTTTCCATAGGCTTTCTGATTTGATAATTTTCCAGCCCAGATTTGCCATCAAGGCCTTTGCAAAAGTCTGAAGGCCTTTTATACCCCATCCACCCCATTTTTTTGGCTTTCCAATCCTTTCCCAGTGAACCCAGGCGAATGTCCGCCCCACATTTTGACCCCACCATTGGTATCTACAATAGACCTGTTGGATCCAATTGAGAGTGCCTTTTGGGATCCAGGCAAGGGATATCCAATATAACAGAATGGCCTCAAGAACTGATTTTATCAAGGTGAGCCTTCCAACTCTAGATAGCCAGCATTGTTGCCAAATGTTTATGCATCTTTCAATTTTAGTGATGAGCCATGCCCAGTCAGCGATGCAATTTTGGCTTTAGCTTCAAACCAAGGTATTTCAGTCCAGAATCCATATCTTTTTTGATGAAAGTAAAGTGTTGTGATGCATATGTTTCCTCGTTTTGTAGGCATGACACAAAAATGATAGTAGATTTGTCATAGTTTGGATCCATACCTGTAGCTTTACAAAGCAAAGATAGGATATTATTGAAACAAGAGGAATCTCTGATAGATCCATTTAAAAAAATAAGAACATCATCAACAAACAAAATATGTGTAAGGGATCAGGATGACATATAATCTATCAGAACTCCCCCTAGTGCTCCCTTTGAGCAAGCATTTTTTATCAGTCTGCTTAATCCTTCCATGATCAGTAGAAAAAGTAGGGGGGGATAGAGGGCATCCCTGACATAGTCCCTGTTCAACATGAAAAAATCCCAAGGTCTCCCCATTGATAACGATTCTATAGGATGTGGAAGAGACACAACACATAATCCAATTAATGAAAGCATGAGGGAAATTGATATGAGTCAGAATGAGTAGCAGGTATGACCAACAAGCCTGATCAAAAGCCTTGGAGAGGTCAATCTTGAGGATGATATATTTTTTGTTCTTAAGCTTGATCGAGTGGAGTCCTTCCTGTGTAGTCCCAATGGCTTCATGGATCTATCGGTGGCTGAGGAAAGAAAATTTCTCCTTGGAAACCATCCTAGATAAAATAGATTTAATTCGAAGGGCAATAGTTTTAGATATAATTTTATAGATAGAGTTGCAAAGGGAAATGGTACGATAATCGTCAAAGGTGAGGGGTTTTTCAACTTGCAGAATGAGAGCCAGGAAAGTTGAGTTAATACATTCATACATTCTGCCAGAAGTCCTACATTCCTCAATAGCCATTAGAAGATCTAGCCCAATATGCTCAATAAAGGTGCTATAAAATTCCATAGGCCACCTGTCCGGTCCCGGGCTTTTGTCTCTGTTGAAACCTTTCATTACTGTTTCCAATTCTCCCAATGTAATTGGTTCATTTAAAGCCTCCTCATCCTCCAGTTCAACAAACATAGGGAAATCCTCAGTTATGCAGATAATTTCAAAGAGGGTGGCTCCCCTAGGTGCCTTGAAGATATGTGAAAAATGACGCGTTCCCGTATCTGCTAGTTGAATGAAAGTGCTTGCCTCCCTGCCCGAGTGATCTTGCAACTCCCAAGTGGTATTGATAGACTTTCTCCCTCGAGCATATTGTTGAAAAAATTTGGAGTTTTCATCCCTTGATTTTAGCCAAATCGCTCTACTCTTAAAGCGCCATGTTTCTTCTTTCTGTCTCAGCAATCTGATCTTTTCCGATTCTAGTTTAATTAGGTGATCTTTTGCTTTGGCAGATGAATAACTAGAAAGCCCAAAAAATTCCAATTGTTTGAGTTCTCCTTCAATCCTGAGAAGCTCAACCTCATCCTTCTTTTGTTTGGTCCTTGCCCCACTTATGGTTTTTTATTTTAATAGGGACAAATTTTTAGCTATAGTTCTGGCCAGAGAGGAACTGCCATCAAGACTGCAATGAGACCAATTTTCTCTTACCAAAAAGTGGAAGTCAGCATCAGAGAGCCATGTAGAGTTGAATTTAAAAGGAGAGTTTGGTTTATGGTTGTCATCCCTAATCTCCATGAAGATTGGGGAGTGATCAGATTGGCCTCCAGAACCCACCCATTGACGAATACAGTCCAATTTGGTTAACATTGATGCCTTTATAAGAAAGTGATCTAGTCTTATGGCCAAGGCATCTTCCCCAGTCTGTTTGTTCCTCCAGGTCAGCATAAGTGTTGTCGTTTCTATGTTCAGGAGGTCATGGGAATCCAACATACCTTCAAAAAAGCCCGTTAAAGGGTTAGTATGGGCCCTGTTATCCCAAGATTCCACAAGCCCTAGCGAGAAATTTAGGTCCCCACCAATGATTAGGTTTTCTGCTTGCATGAAGTCAACTTCTAATAGTATTTCCCAGAACATCTCCTTGTTGTGGCAAGGGACGTAGATGTTGATTAATCTGAGGGGAAGATTGATATCATAGGAGGTGATGTCCACTTCTAGGTAACCCTCACCACCCCAAGCATTATCCAATCTAATTGATCTTTTGTTGTAAACCAGAGCACATCCTCCCGAACGCCTTATAACATCCAAAAAATAAAATCCCCAATCCGGGAGGAAATACTTTAGCACAATGTTTAAACAACTCCCTTCCCCTAGGGTTTCTTGCAGAGAAATGATGTCTAAATGCTCTAAATTGCATAACCATTTAAAGGCTAGTTTTTTTTTCCAAGCTGGCCAATGCCCTGCAGTTGAAAGAGAGGCAGTTCATAGGGTAAACTTTGCTGGGTTATCCTTTTCTCTAAGGACCCGATCAATAGGAGTCTGAATGGATGAAGCAACCTCAATGCCATCCCTCCTGATGACTTTGGATAAATGAGATTGTCTGCCCCTAGGGAGCTTTAAGGGTAAAGCAGGGAGGGGGTCCTCATCCTGCCGAAAGAGGAGGTTCGAGAGGTAGGAAGGGATCGAAAATTGTAGCGGTGAGAACCACTAGAGCTCGGGCTGTCGAAGGGCCTCTTGCATAATGGAGGGGGCAAAGCATAGGGCTTGAGGGGGAGAAGATATCATAGGACAATTTACAGAACATAGTTTTCTTATCCCAAAGCCCATTCCTGACATAACCATAGATGCAGATGTAAGACAAGATAACATAAAATCATGTGAAGATAGGGGGGAGGGAGGAAGAGTACCCGAGAATTTTGCGGATTCTTTGGCACGAGCTCTAGTGACTAGAGGCACGATGGTCTCGAATTCTGGCTAAGTTGACATCACCCCCGAACCATCCTGACGCGGCCCAGGTACCCCAGGTGGGTCCGTTGGAGAAGGGAAATCCACCTTTGACATTTGGGTGCTCACCGAAACTAGCGACTTCAGAGTGTCTGGTTGATTCCTAGGGAGCAGATGGAAATATTTGTACGAATTCCCTACCTCGTGGCACCTCCTACAGCAAAATGGGATACCCTCATAGTCCAATATCTGCCTCTTGATAATCTCTCCCATTTGTAAGCGGTAACTCTCCACCAGACCGTCCCTGTTGTCTAAGTATACTAGAATTATGACTATATCCATGCAGCCAGTGCCCTGATAGGCCCTGTCATGATCCAGATACACGCCCAAGTCGTCGCCAATGCACCGGAAGATGTCCTCCGCCAAGAATTGGAGAGGGAGGCCTGGGAGGTGAACCTAGATCGGTCCCGCTCCCAATTTTTCCTTCTCTGGATCAAACAGCAGTGACCATCGTTTTAACAGTACAAGAGTCATTTCAATATGCCAGTACTGGGTTAATACTCAATCCACCGGCTCCGGATGCAGGAATATGAGCGCGAACTAGCCCCGAGATAGAGTGATGACTGTGAGCAGCTGAGCAATCAGGTTCCCCCAAACTTCCATAGTCCATTTTCTAAGGTGAGCTGGTGTGTAATTCCTGCCACGGACCCTGCCCACCAACACTGTACTCTCCATTAGGGCAGCTTGTGCCATGCTAATCCTAACCCTGAACAGAAGGAGCCTATCACGATCTTGAATCTTGGAGAGCTTTGATCTTTTTTCCCCTTGTTCTGGGTTGTGAACTTAAAGGAGCGCCATAGGTCTGAGGGTTTTTGTCGGTGTCAGAGGCCCGATTTTCTTCAGGTCCTGTGTCCAGCCTAAAAATTCCGTCGAAGAAACTTGAGGAGTGAGCAATAGATTCAATGTTTGGATGCGTCCAACTGTTGGGTCCCTATAATACTAGTAATTACCCCATTACTATTGTAGTTGCATCCCTTATTAATATTTTTGTGCTCCTATTATCCCCATATTGTTATTACTGTGCCCCATAGAATCCCTCTATTGTTATTTGTGTGGCTTTATATTATTATTGTTAGGTCGGCTGGGTTATATTGTGACTCCTTAGACTCCTATATATAGAAAAGAGGTTTTGTCATTTGAATCATCCAAGAATTGTTCATTTATGTAATGTAAAGGAGGTTGCCCCCTTGAAGAGGCTAAATTCTAAGGCGTTGATCTATCTTTTCTATCTTTTCTTGAGCTGGTTTCATAACATTTGGTATCAGAGCTTTAGATTACAGGGTTTCGCTGCTCCAAACAGGTCATTGTGGCATTTTCGCTATAACTTTTTTTCTGTGATGTTTCAGAAGTTTAAAAAAAAACCCACTTGAGAAGAAATCGCGCTAAACCTCAGGTCCGAATTTCAGAGCTTTTCGCACTATATTTGTGGAGATATGATTTGAGGAAGTTGGTCTTTTTGCAAACTCCTGAATTACATTCCAAACAAGTGACCTGGGGAAAATCGTCATAACTTTCTCTCTGGGGATTGGATTGAAATTTCATTAGAAGTTATAGAAATAGGACGGACTGTAGTTTCTTGTATGCATTTTTCAGATCCAAAGGTCGAAATAGTGACTCGTGGCACGTCGTACAAGTTCGCTCTACTGAATTATTCTATAATCAAGTCACTGTGGGAGATTTCGCATAACTCTTCCTTGGAGAATCAAATTTGGGTCAAACTTGTGGCATTGGAAAGAGGACACAGAGGGCTACTGTAGGTCACAAATTCAGAACTAGATGATTGGAAAGTACATAGATACATCAGAGGCAATATCAAGCTCCTACAAAGTGAAAAAAGGTGTGTAGATTTTCTTAACTTTTTGCTTAAGCTTGGTTTGAAAATTTATTTTGAAAGAATTCAAAGGGCATAGTAGAGCATTATTATCGGTAACTGATGCCCCAAGGAAAGAAAATGCAAACACCTAGTAAGCAACCTGAAAGCTCTAGCATGACTCATGAAGAAGAGGAAGAAATGCTACATGATATATCAAAATTACAAGAACAAGTGCAACAAATGTCACTGTCACAAAAGCTAATAGAAGCTAAGATAAATGGCGTTGAAGCTAAGATGAATGGCATGGAAGCTAATATGGACAACTTGAAGATAGATTTGAACACAAATTTGAAGACAGGCATGGCAGATTTGAAGACAGATTTGACAAATTTTCTACAAGAAATACTTACCAATGGTGAAAATGTAGTAAAGGAAACTCATGATGCGAACAAAAGAAATGTTAATCATGATTTCTTAGACTCTAATGTGGGATCGAAAACCCACCATATTCCAAAAATCGATATGAGGAAGTTTGATGGCAAGGATCCCGCAACATGGATATTACAAATGGAGCAATTTTTCGATCTCAATAATGTGCAAAACACACAAAAGGTACGTATTGCAGCTTTATATTTGGAACCAAATCAGTTTGTATGGTATCAATGGCTTTGCTCTCGTAAAAAAATTATCACTTGGGCAATTTTTACGGAAGAATTCATAGCACATTATGAGGATACAAAAAGCAACACTTTTTTTAGCCAATTGATAAGTCTCAAACAAAAGGGTTCAATAATGGAGTACATTGAGGAGTTCCAAAAATTGAACATAAGGGTAAAAGATATTCCAGAGGAGCATAGGATTGATGTGTTCATAGGGACTTTAAAGGATAATATCCAACATGATTTTCGCCTTTGGGAACTTGATTCATTAGAGAAGGCATTCAGGTTAGCAAGAAAAATGGAAAGCAAAATTATGGCAACCAGGAAGCATACCACTCACAACTATAAAGATGGAAGTGTGGTTGCTCCTAGTCTTCCACAACCTATAAGGTTGACACCACAACAATTGGAAGAAAAAAGAGCAAAAGGTCTTTGTTACAGTTGTGATAGCAAATACACTAAAGGTCATAAGTGTGCTGAGAAGAACCTATTCTACATAGATTGTGAAGAGGAAGAAGAAAAGGATCAAGAAAGGTCAAAAGAAGAGGATATACTCCAGGAACAAAGCCTAGATAAAGAAGAAATGAATCCGACCATATCTTGTAATGCATTGGTAGGAATTACCACTCCTCAAACCATCAAGATAGAAGGAAAAATCAAGAAGAAAAAGGTACTAGTGTTGATTGATTCAGGAAGTACCCACAATTTTATTCATTGTAAGGTAGCAAAAGAATTGAATTGCTTCTTATACCCAGCACCAGAGTGTCAAGTGATGGTTGCAAATGGAGGAACAATAAATTGCTCTGGAAAGTGCCATAATATCAAGCTATCGATGGGAGAATATGTATTGACTAGCCCAATTCTTTCCATTCCAATGGGAGGTGTTGATGTTGTACTAGGAGTACAATGGCTACAATCCTTGGGTACAATAGCTTTCCATTTTCAAGAATTTTTCATGAAATTTTCCGTGGAAGGAAAGGAAGTTGAATTAAGGGGTATTGCAGAGAAACCGGGAAAGATAATTAGCTCTAATGGTATGACAAAGCTTCTAAAAAAGGATCAAAGGGGTGTAATTGCACAATTATGTTCGCTAGATGTTTCCACATTGCAATCATCTATTTCTCCAGATCTCCAAAAAATCTTGGACAATCATTCCAAGGTATTTGAGACTTCCAAAGGTCTCCCACCTATTCGTGATCATGATCATGCTATTCATTTGATTTCAGGAAGTGTTCCTCCAAACATCAGGCCGTACAGATATCCCTATGCCCAAAAGAGTGAAATTGAACGTATGGTTGCAGAAATGCTAGAGGCTGGTATAATTCAACCGAGTCAAAGTTCTTTCTCTGCTCCAGTAGTATTAGTGCACAAGAAGGATGGATCATGGCGCATGTGTCCAGATTATAGGGAGCTCAACAAGCTCACTATTAAAGATAAGTTTCCCATTCCTGTCATTGATGAATTACTGGATGAATTGCATGGATCAATTTACTTCACCAAGTTGGATCTTCGTTCAGGATATCATCAAATCAGAATGAAGACTGAAGACATTCCGAAAACAGCATTTAGAACTCATGAGGGTCATTATGAATTTTTGGTCATGCCTTTTGGCCTTACCAATGCACCTTCAACATTTCAAGGTTTGATGAATTCCATTTTCAAACCATTCCTTAGAAAATTTGTGTTAGTATTTTTTGATGATATACTAATCTACAACAAGTCTTGGAAGGATCATGTTGAACATGTTGACAGGGTGCTACAACTATTGGAGGAGAAACAATTATATGCAAAAAGATCCAAATGTTTCTTTGGAGTACAAGAGGTGGAATATTTGGGTCATATTGTATCTCATGAAGGAGTTAAGGTAGACCCTAGCAAAATTAAAGCCATTAAGGAATGGAAAATCCCCACATTCATAAAGCATCAACGAGGATTTCTCGGGTTGACAGGGTATTATCGCAAGTTTGTTAAGAATTATGGGAGAATAGCAGCACCTCTAACAACATTATTGAAGAAAGATGCATTTTCATGGACTCCAGAAGCAACAAAGGCCTTCGAACATCTTAAAGAGGCAATGTGCCAAGCACCGGTCTTAGCTACACCGGACTTCACAAAAACCTTTATTGTGGAATGTGATGCTTCAGGAAATGGAATTGGTGTTGTTTTAATGCAAGATGAAAGACCCATTGCTTTTGAAAGTCATCCAATCAAGGGAAAGTTTTTACACAAAGCTATTTATGAGAAGGAAATGTTGGCAATACTCCATGCACTTAAGAAATGGCGACCCTACCTAATGGGAAGACACTTCAAGGTAAAAACAGATCATGATAGCCTTAAATACTTTTTAGAACAAATATTATCCTCTGAAGAGCAAAAAAAGTGGGTCACAAAGATGTTGGGTTATGACTTTGAAATCATCTACAAAAAAGGGAAGCAAAATGTGGTGGCAGATGCACTCTCAAGAAAGGATGAGGATGTGGAAGCATTGTTGTGCGCCATTCTATTATCCAACCATATTGGATAAACGAAGCAAGGGAGGAATGGAATAATGACGAAGAAGTATGGGCACTTATTCGAAAGTTACAACAAGATTCCAATACGTCTGATACATTTAGCTGGCAAAATGATTCTTTATGGTACAAAGATCGCTTATACCTCTGTAAGAATTCCCAACTAAAACAAAAGATTCTTATGGAATTGCACACTTATCGCTTAGGAGGGCACTCAGGATTTTTAGAAACTTACCACAGGGTTAAGATGGATTTTTTTTGGGATGGCCTTAAATCAGATATTCAAAAATTTGTGGCGGAATGTTTAGTTTGCCAACAAAATAAAGTTGAAACAATTAAGACACCAGGTCTATTACAACCTTTATCCATTCCAAGCCAACGTTGGGAGGAGGTTTCAATGGATTTTATCACAGGTTTACCCAAGTTTGAGGGAAAGAGTGTCATCATGGTGGTAGTTGACAGACTTACCAAGTATGCACACTTTTGTGCATTATCACATCCATTTAAAGCTAGTACGGTTTCTACTGCATTTATGGAAACAATTCAAAAGCTACATGGAAACCCAAAGATTATTGTAAGTGACAGAGATCCCATTTTCACTGGAAATTTTTGGACAGAATTATTTTCTTGTCTTGGTACTCAGTTAGCTCATAGCTCATCTTATCATCCTCAATCTGATGGGAAAACTGAGATAGTAAACAAATGTTTTGAAGGATATCTTCGTTGCTTTGTATCTGATAAACAGACACAATGGGTCAAATGGTTACCTCTGGCTGAATGATGGTATAACACTTCCTTCCATACAACAAAAAAATGACTCCATTTATGGCACTTTATGGATATCAGCCACCATCCAT
Source organism: Pinus tabuliformis (assembly GCA_031772625.1). Taxonomy (NCBI): domain Eukaryota; kingdom Viridiplantae; phylum Streptophyta; class Pinopsida; order Pinales; family Pinaceae; genus Pinus; species Pinus tabuliformis. Next base: position 401,607,253 of record CM062819.1, read on the forward strand.
CACATCATATTTAAGAGAAAATTCTAAGGTTCAAGCAGTGGAACATCACATCGAACATCAACAACAAGTCCTCCAACTCTTAAAGGATAACCTCGTGTTGGCACAGAATAGAATGAAAAAACAGGCAGATCAACATCGCAGCGAAAGAAGTTTTGATGTAGGTGATTGGGTATTCCTACGGCTACAACCATATAAGAAAATGTCCCTCAAGCAAGCTAAGAAGGGTAATAAATTATCACCAAAGTATTATGGTCCGTACAAGGTGTTGCAAAAGATTGGTACTATGGCATACAAATTGGAGCTTCCTGCAGCTTCTCGATTTCACCCAGTTTTCATGTTTCATGTTTAAAGAAGGTTATAGGCGACAAGCTCCCATTTCAAACAATATTGCGAGAACTTGACGAGGAAGGAAAAATTATATTGGAACCGGAAGTAGTCACAGAAACAAGAACTCGACAGCTACGAAATCGATCAATTTCAGAGTATCTTATCAAGTGGAAGAACTTATCCGCTGAAGATTCCACATGGGAGGATGAGAATTTTATACAGAAGCATCCAGAACTACTCAAGTGTTGAGGACAACACTTTTTTTTAAGGAGAGGGGCATGTTGGGTCCCTATAATACTAGTAATTACCCCATTACTATTGTAGTTGCATCCCTTATTAATATTGTTGTGCCCCTATTATCCCCATATTGTTATTACTGTGCCCCATAGAATCCCTCTATTGTTATTTTTGTGGCTTTATATTATTATTGTTAGGTTGGTTGGGTTATATTGTGACTCCTTAGACTCCTATATATAGAAAGGAGGTTTTGTCATTTGAATCATCCAAGAATTATTCATTTATGTAATGTAAAGGAGGTTGCCCCCTCGAAGAGGCTAAATTCTAAGGCGTTGATCTATCTTTTCTATATTTTCTTAAGCTGGTTTCATAACACAAACCCTCAGAAGCAGACCCAAACAAGCTGAAGGATGGAAGCTGTGGCCCCTGTACTACCTGATTCATCCCACAAACCCCAATCAATGGATCCCCCACTCTACTCAGAAGCTCTTCTGAATGTTGATGTGCATGAGACTAGTTCTGGAACTTCGAAGGAGACAGAATGGTAAGAAAAGGAGACTATGTACTCTTGCCCAGACCTAAATAACCCTCCGAGACTGCTCAAGCCGGTTGGGAGAAAACCAAACCCTGGAGGGTTACCTCCATGTTATCCATTAAAGAGGAGAGATTAGGTACCTACCCTTCTGGTAGTCGAGTTGTTTTTGGTTCCTTCCCCACCCTTGACGTGTGTTTGTCTTCAACCCAAATATCAGCTAGGGCCAAGCTGTCGGAGGAGTAGTCGAGAAACTCCTCCTCCATGCATATACCCAAAACCGTATGAGTGGTCTTTACTTTTCTGAGAAACCCATGCTAACCTTCGACAGGTGCTTACCCTTGTGAAGTCTTCGAAAAACTCCTAGAGAAAACGAAAGGTGCTTCAATAACCTGACCACCGCAACAGACAAACCTCCCTTAATCGCCTCGAAAAAGACTGGACGTAAAACATAGGGAAGACCACAGCCATTCCAAAACTCTGTCAGTGAAAAATATGAGTAAAATACCCTGGGGAAGTGGTTGTTAAAACAAAGACTCCGCTTAACAAAAATGGGAAATTAACCGGCCTCTTCCCGAAACCGTGAGAATAGGAGGGGTCAAAATAAAAACGAGGGAAGCAACAAAGGAAGGTCGCATTAAAACCCTGTATGCACTTGAACACCAAGCTTAGGTATAAACCCACAGGAAGACCTCCATCGTAGAACCATGGTCTGCAAGGATGGGTTTTACCCTAGCCCACCCATCGAGTCCTGCCCGCGTCAAAAACACTTCATCAATTTGCCTCACTGCATCTAGATTGGAAACCACTATTGGTGGATAAGCTTCATAATATGTTAGATCATCATATATAAACATATAAACTATCATTCATAATATGACAACATATATTAGGAACAATACATGAGTTTCTTTATTGATTAAAAGCAATAACTATAGTAAAAATACAACATAATCCAGGCCAAAGGCACCGAAAAAGCCTTCCTCCAGATTTGTCTAGCCCAAGCCATGAAGAAAACCTCTCAAATAAGTGCAAGTAGGTTCTAGATAAGGATGTTGAGCATCTATGCAAAGGAAACCATTGTTTCATAGATATTGGGAGTGCAAGAGGCACGAGAAAAGTAAACTTGATCTAGGAAAAATCCAGTATAATGTCAATATCCTTCTTCTTGTATCAATTAGTCCTACCCAAGAGGTGTATATATACCACCTCAAATTGGTTATTTTAGTTAGGTTATAGGCTCTTGTAGGTGGGCTCTCAGTGAAACCCATAAACCGCGCCCGAAAAATAACATTTTAATTTATTTTTTCATATTTTAAAAGGTATACGTGGGTATAGTGTTATGGGAACAACGCATGTATGTGATTTAGTATGGGCAGAGTCAATTATGAATTTTGAGATACTGCTTTTTAGTATAAAGTCAAGTCTGCATAGAAAAGGGACTTCCCGGGGCCATAAAAGAGCATCAGGTCTACAAGAGTGTTGAATGATGCTATAACACAAGTGCAAGAGAAAATTGAAATGCAAAACTTATATAATTTAGATGGATCTATGATGATATAATTTCAATTATAGTATTCATATTGTCCATGTAAATTTACACACAAATTACACAAACATATTATCCATGTGTGCATTATATTAAGACTCCATATTCTACTATATATATATATAATGAGAAGAAATTCCACAGTTCCATATTCTCAACTATATTAATAATATGGGGAAAAATGCTTTAATGTTAACCACATTATTAAAAAATAAGTATTATTATTCATTGTAAGAAAATTTATTTACAGGTTAAAATTTTCATGCTAAAATGATGGTGAATATCCATAGTTAAGAATATTATTATATGTTTTTAATATGTATATATGTTTAACTCATATATTAATTCCTTTTATAATTAATAAAAATAATAATTTATTAAAATAAAGTTATAAGTTAGTTAATTTTTATGATTTTTTTAAAATCCAAGCAATGTGAGATGTATCATTGGGTAAGTGTTTTGATGTTTACCATGGATTGATGCCTATCATTATTTATCAACCATTTAATTTATATGATTATACTAGTCAATATTATATTTGTAAGAAATCTACTTCATTTAAATTATACAAAATATTTTAAAATTTAATTAATCAATGCCTTCCTCGATGAGGGTGGATAACATGGTAGATCGAAGGCTTGGGGGGAGGCCCACCACCCCATCGATGAGAGCATCATTAATGAAGCGGCTAGTGTTGCCAACCCCCTCCATGCACAAGCATGTGAACCATCTGCATGTAATTAACATGACACACGACACTTCACTCCTATATTTAGGCATAGTGATAGGGTCTTAGAGTAAAAAAAGGTGAGAAAATCCTGTGTCCCTGCTGCACGAGGGATCAATAAGGGAAATTGATAGTTTTGTAGAGGCAAACATGGATTTCTTGAAGTACACATTGCTAAATTCTACTATGTTTCCTTCTGGTGTGAGCATGGATGAATAAGCCTTTAGCTGCAAGGTATTCTCAATTTGCTTGGGTGTAAGCCTGACTTTGAGGAAGGGGAAAATAGGGGTACAGAGCAGGAGTGGACAATTGATGGTATTGCAAAGGTCGATTGTTGGAAGTGGAGTGATTTTCAAGTTGTTGGGTCATTGACACCTCCTCCAACACTTCAACATCCAAGCTTTGAATCTACAATGATTTTCCTAAGAAGGGTAATTCTATTTTCCTTCAACGGTATTATCAATTTATATGGTAATCATTTAGTTGGTCTTTATTGTCTAGGTATTATTTTTTTGTGTGGTTTCGGTCTCTTGGGGGATGGCATGAAGCCAATAGTTTGAAGTCACCCCTGGTTTGTGGCGATTTTTCTATTCCTCTATTTGACAATTATCTCGTCTCATGTTGGTGTTCTAACGATTGTTTGTTGCATTCCCTCCATTAGATTGATTTGGTTTAACTTTACTTCCATCCCCATGCCATAGTTAAGCTTTGCAAGCAGTCATAGAGTGCGACCCTTCTGTGCAATATGTCATGACAACATATTCGTAGCCACAAGGGAGGGTGTGGTCATGGCCCCTAGGGCCGAAATCATGCACAATAACAAGTGCACACAGTTGCATACACTTTCTATTTTGTTGTCCCTCCTAAAACCCGCAACGAGATATGTAACCTTGAGTCCCTTGTTAATATGGACCACCAAGCTTTTTAAGATACAGAGACTTTAGAGGATCTTTCTCACTAGGTTTTTTACCTTGTTCTTATCAAGGGAAGAAAGAAACAATACCTCAATTCCATATTTCTTCACTAGAAAATGAAGACTTTGTTAAGCAAGGGTATTAAAGGAAAAGTAAGAGGAAAGGTGTGACATTACTACTTTAGAAGACATTGAACGTGCTCACTCAAATCAATTATTTTTCTTGCAAAGACTGGATGCAAGGCTAGCATATTTAAAGAGTCGCCTTCAATGTGAGTTCAACCCTCCTACTCCTCGAAGATCTAGCGCCAAAGACCCAACACCTGTTATTTCTTTAGACTCTTGAATGGTTGGAATGTTTAATGACAATTTTTTGTATTACAATATTGTAGTAGTTAGGCGTGTTTTGGTGAACATGATAAGTTTTTGGACAATATACTTATTTCATAGGTGATTACAAATATATCATTTCCCTCGAGGCAGATTAAAAACGCCTACCGTGGTTGTATGTGATTGACTAATATATTTTAAATTTATGATATTCTAAAACAATACAAATATTAATTTAAAAATAATAATAATGATAATTAATTAGTACCTTTCTTATATCAAATTTTATCATTATATTAATTATTCTATATTTTTATGAATAATAATAAATATTACTATCACTTAAAACTAATTAAATAACATATAAGTTATATTTTGATATACCACTTTCCATAAAATTTATATAAAAACTTATACACTCAATCTCATTTTCATATAGATTATTATGATCTTAATAAAATAATTCAATTTTATATTTTATTATTATCTAAGACAATAATTCAACTTTATATTTTAATATGTGGAGACCATATTCTATAAACTTTATATAAAGCTTTATGTGAATAACTCTTAATTTTGTTTTACCCAATGTTTTAACCATTAATTAAAGGTGCAATAAATAACATGTGTGCAAGACATCTTTTACCTTGTTTCATCTTGCCCCATTGTTGTCACTGAAATACAATGATTTTTCTACATATGGTGCCATTCTATTAGGACTCTTTGGGTGACAACTAATATTTTTCACAAGGAAAACTTGATGTTAATATAAAATGATAGTTTTACATTTATATGGTATGTTATGATAAAAATTTATGACAAAAGTTATTTTCGGACAATTAAATTATTTCAATCTAATTTTGCATAATTTTGGTAATATTATTTTAAGCGTGGCTAAATAGTTATCTCATTTAACAAATGAATTGATCTCACTAATACTACACTACTAGAAATATAAAAACTTTCTATTTCTCCCATTATTAGATTTTATGACATAAAAAATGACTTTTGATTGAAAATATAATATCTTAAATTATATTTTTTTTCAATTTAACCGTTCAAATATTTTAATCAATATTATTGAATTTCTTGTTATAATAAATTTGTTGTTTTTTCTTAAACTTAAAATATTTAATTTAAAAAAAAAAAAAAAAAAAAATTCAATATTTTTACATGATCATTAGATATTATTCCTATTCCCTACAAAAAAAAAAACTCATTTCATAGTTTCATTCAAGATAAAAAGCAATCCTCTCACCGCTTTGCAACCACCACCTCTTCACCTTTTAAAAATATGGTAATTTTATGATTTAATAAACTATGGAATTGAATCTTATAAAAAATGTTTTGAAAATTAAATTTAAAATCTTTATAAATATTTTAGTCTTATCAATTGAGTTTAACGAATTATTTTCCCCACTCAAAATTATTCGATATTCTATAATTAAATATAATAATAAATTTAAATAAACCATTTAATATCATTTAGTTTGAAATAATAAACAAATAAAATATCAGTTTAAATTAACCTTAATTTAAAATTTACCTCTTTGCAACCAACATCTCTTCGCCTCTTAAAAATATGGTAATTTTATGAGTTAATAAACTATGAAATTGAATCTTATAAAAAAAAGATTGAAAAAAAAAATTAATATTTTTATAAATATTTTAATCTTATCAATTGAGTTTAACAAATTATTTTCCCCACTCAAAATTATTCAATATTCTATTATTCGATATAATAATAAATTTAAATGAACCATTTAATATCATTTAATTTGAAATGATAAACAAATAAAATATCAGTTTAAATCAACCTTAATTTAAAATTTATCGACTATGAAGAAAGATCCCACATATTTATAATGCAAATCTTTTTTCTTAAAATTTTTAAAAAATAATTAAAACATGATATTTTTAAAATTAAAATTAAATCAATTTCAAATTATATATATAATTTAACTAAAAATAATATATAATTTAAAAAATGAACATTAACATTATTATTATTAAAAATATGATAAAGTAATTAAATTTAAAAGTAAAAAAATAATAGTTTAAGGCATTTAATATTATTCTTTTCCATTACATCTAAAAAAAGATTTAATTTAAACTCAAATCATGGATAAAATATTTTTCCACATCATAAAAGGGAATACACAAGGTTTCAATGCACTCTATGGCTAGTACTTTATTTACATCATTACACTCGGAATGAAAATTACACTTTAATCTTAAATCTCCTTTTTAATAAATATTTTGTCTAGGCATCTTTTCATGTCATTATCTTCCCAGATCATATTTTCCCACCATTCTTCCCAACCGTATAATGCTATTAAGTTGGGTAACTTCTCAATACCCCTCGGCAATTTCCTTAACGCCGGACAACCAACAATCTTGAGGACACGAAGCTTGAGAAGTGTTCCTTCTTTCAACGCACCTCCCTCACATGATGGCCCTGTCAAACTTTGCAGCTCCTCCATCTTTTTCAAAACCAACATCTCTAACATTGGAAATGCACCGGGATCTCTGGAATTCCCTATCCCTAAATTCTTCACCTTATTACATTTATATAATTTTAAAAATTTTAAATTTGGCAACCTTTCCAGTGAAGAGAGCTCCTCGAGTTCAGAACATTTCCACAAATCTAACCTTTCAAGTTGATGAAGCTTATCTATTGAATTTGGCAAATTTAGCCCTCTATACCAGAATAACCGGAAGCTCTGCAACTCTTTCATATTCTGTAGGTCCTGAGAAGGATCAGTTTTCGTTTCATGTGATAAAACTAAATGCTTCATTTCTGGCCAGTTACCAATAATGAAAGAATTAATATCGAAACCAATATCCAAAGCTAGTCTTCTCAATGAAGTGACTTGAGAAAGCTGGGGTGGTAATACTAAATGGGGGCAACCCCATAGATCCATGTATTGAAGTTGTTTGAGCTTTCCTATGCTAGACGGCAGTGATACCAATTCCTTGCAATTCGTTAAATCAAGATATTGGAGTTGTGCAAGCTGACCTAGGGCTTCAGGCAATTCCTTGATGGCAGTGTAACTCAAATCGAGATACACGAGTAATTCAAGTTGTGTTAGAGATGTTGGCACTGACTGTATACGGGTGTGGGAGAGATCCAGAACCTTCAAAGAGGTGAGGTTCGAAAGAAAGCTTTGGGGAACATTACCAGATAATGTATTTTCGGATAAGAGCAAAGTCACAAGTTTTGGGCATAGCCTGAAATCGTTTGGCAGAGATTCAATTTCATTACGGCTGAGTGATATTCTTCTGCATTCGGCCTCTATCTCACTGTGTGGGAAATCTTGGAGCTGTTGGCCTGAACGGCATAAATAATGTTCTTCCTTCTCCGCAATGTAGATTGCCATATCCCTAATCACATCGTGCACTGTTACACCCCTATCTTTCCAGACATTCACAGGTTTGTTGACAATTATGTCGTTGCTCTGCTTTTCAAAACTATGATTCTGAAACAAACCACGATCTATGAGAAGCTTTACATACCTGTACCCGAGCTGCATGTCTTTGGTCTTAATAAACCCTTCGGCAATCCACATGAACACCAATTTCTCCACATCAATTAGCGCATCTTCTGGATACATAGCACAGTAGAGGAAACAACTCTGCAAGTTTGGAGTGGTGGCCAGGTCGTCGTAACTCCATCTTAATCTTCGATAGAGTTGTCGGTCTACACGGGGATGTGTATCAGGAAAAGAATGATCTGCGCTCCTCATCATAGACAAACAAGAATTCCATTCCTCTACTGCTGCCTTGCCTCTCATTGCTGCGCCCACTACGGTTATGGCCAACGGCAAACCGTCGCACTCGTCCGAGACTTTTCTGGCACACTCCTTCAAATGCTCTGGAACAGGACCACTTCTGAAAGCTACTTTCTCAAACAATGTCCACCCATCCTCAGTGGACAAGGGTTTCACTTCTATGGATTTGTCTGCCTCTGCTAACGCTAAATCTCTGCTGCGTGTAGATAATACTACTCTGCTACCTTTGTCAGCCCCAAATGCAACACCTAATTCTTGTTGCAGATCCAATGGATGCCACATATCGTCTAACATCAAAAGAAATTTCTTCTTCATCAGACTTGCAGACAGCATCATCTTCAGGGTATCAGTGTCTTGATCAGAAATGCTGGGAAGGTCTAATTTGAGTGCCGTTGCAATCTGACGCTGCAATACCCTAATTTCGTAGACTTGAGAGACTGTGACCCAAATGACAACATCAAAGAAGTCACTCACCTTGTAGAAGTTGTGCACGGATTTGAGCAAAGTGGTCTTTCCCACCCCGGCCATGCCGTACACGCCAATTTTGCGAACTTCTGAAGCTTCCGTTAGCCATGTCTGCAACTGCGCCTCTGCAGATTGAATGTCCATCCCTACAATACCCCATTCTGGCTGGGGTTGCAGTAACTCCTTTGGCTGCAGTTGTGCTGAGGATGAGGCAACTTGCTGAGCGTTTGCAAATATTGAAAAGAGAGTTTGAAGCTCTCGACGGAGCTCATCAAATCTCGAAATCCACTCTCTAATCTGTCTCGAGATTCTGGGCTTGCAGAACATGCAATCCACACACCGTTGCTGCAGGTAGGACCTATCGATGAGGCTTCTCGCCTCTCCAATCTCATCACGCACGCTCTCCAAACAGTGTCGGATGGACTCGGGCGGTGTCCTCTGCTGATATTGGAAGCTATTGTAAATATCTTGTAAAAGAAACTTCATACTTTCCAACTTAGCTCGCAGAACCCCACGGTTTCGATCTAGGTGAATAACATCATCTATTTGTTGAATGAGTGGAGCCACAACCAGCTTGTTAATGGCGTCCGCTGCAACGGCGGTTCCAATCTGGTCCATGGCGATGGTTGACGCAGAGAACGTGCTGAAATATGAAAAAGGGTAAGAGAAGAGGACTGGGAGATTGAAGCAGAGAATATATTTTGTATACAAAAAGGGTTGGCTAAGAGAACCTGTGAGGCAAAGGGAAATATCAGGGAGATGGATAGGACGCAGATAGAGGTAGCGAAATTAATATAGGCAAACGGGATTCGATGGCTGGTCGTGTCTGTGTGTAATGGTATCTTGAATTTCAGAATGAAGAAAAAGGTAAAGTAAAAGGCAAGTCTGTGTGTAATGGTATCTTGAATTTCAGAATGAAGAAAAAGGTAAAGTAAAAGGCAAGGCGTACGGGCGGCATCTTCTTTTCGTTGACGATGCCCATGTAAAACAATGACTAAACAAAAATGGGTCCTCCCATACAATAATTACATTGGAATAATAAAAATAGCATCTTAAAAGAATGAAAACCCATGTGAAGTTGGTAACTTTAACGTTAAAAATATATTCTTTAACATTTTAATATTGGAATAATAACATAGACAATCATAGACTTCCTAAGCTAGCTTTAACTTCAAGCCAAAATCACCTGAGGCTTAACCGAGGATGGCATAAGGACACAAGGGCCTGGTTAAACTATTGGGAGATCAATGAGAATGATGCTTTGCAAAACATAAATAACATTAAAGATATTGTTACTTCTAAGTTCAAAGAAAAATTGTGGTGTGAGAAAGATTTAGCGTCTAAAAGAAAATTAAGTTATTATAAGAAGGTCATCAACCCCACCCTTGAGGATCAAAAGTATCTCTCTATTCTAACTAGCTCAAAAAAGAAAATTAATATAGCAAAGATTAGAACGAATTCTCATGAGCTCCATAGTGAGACTGGCCGCTGGGTAGTTCCTAAAACGCCATGGATGGAAAGGATCTGCCATATTTGTGAGAATAAGAGCATCGAGGATGAAAACCACTTCCTCTTAGAGTGCCCTGCATACAACCACATTAGATCTCAATTTCACAACCTTTGTTATAATACTGACCTTTCTAGCCTTTTACAATGCCAAAATTATAGTGAACTCGGGAGGCTTCTCTCCAAGCTTTTTGAGCATCGGAATAAAATCATAAATCAAAATAAATAATTCGTCTTTTTAGGTCCGATAGATCATTATTTGGTCTCAGTGGACGTTAACAACCATCATCATCATCATCATCAATAAAAATAGCATTTTAAAAGAATAAAAACCCATTTAATATTGGAATAATAAAATAGCATCTTAAAAGAATGAAAAACCATGTGAAGTAGGTAACTTTAACATTAAAAATATATTCTTTAACATTTTAATATTACAAATTATACTATTTTGATATATTGATATATTTGATACACTTTAATATTACTTTATTCTGTATATTGATATATTTTATTTATAACTCACATTAATTTTCTTTTATTATTTTTAATATTTTTAAATTCAATGTATTAATTCATATATTTTATTTATAACTCACATTGATTTTCTTTTATTATTGTTAATATTCTTAAATGTAGTATATTAATTTAAATTAAGAATTGAATAACTTGCACATTTTTCATCTTATTAGAAAGTAATAAAAAATTTTAACTTTCAGTTACTTTTCTATTTAAACATTTCAATATTTATTATTATTATTTAAGCACATAAGTTTTTTAAATTTTTTGTTTTTATATATATGCATTTATATGAAGTTGACGTTGAAATAATTTAATTAAAAGAATGAAAGCCATGTGAAGTAGGTAACTTTAACATTAAAAATATATTCTTTAACATTTTAATATTACAAATTATACTATTTTGATATATTGATATATTTGATACATTTTAATATTACTTTATTCTGTATATTGATATATTTTATTTATAACTCATATTAATTTTCTTTTATTATTTTTAATATTTTTAAATTCAGTATATTAATTTATATAATTTATTTATAACTCACATTGATTTTCTTTTATTATTGTTAATATTCTTAAATGTAGTATATTAATTTAAATTAAGAATTGAATATCTTACACATTTTTCATCTTATTAGAAAGTAATAAAAAATTTTAACTTTCAGTGACTTTTCTATTTAAACATTTCAATATTTATCATTATTATTTACTCACATAAGTTTTTTAAATTTTTTTGTTTTTATATATATGCATTTATATGAAGTTGATGTCGAAATAATTTAGTTAACATGGATATTCAAATAGCTTATATAATTCCTGCATTGAATTAGCTTATATAATTCCTACATTGCCTCATACTAAAAAGTGAAAATATACCGTTTTTCTTTAAGGTTGATGGAAAATTAAGTCACTTTACATGAGCATTAATTTTTTTTTATTTATAGTAAAGAATGAGAATGAAATATTTTTATCACGTGAGACCAAGTTATAATAGTTTTATTTAAAATTATCTAAACATATATATTTATTTTTGTTTTTTAATATAAACAATATTTTTTATTTAAAAAATATTCTATTTTTATTTAAAAAAATATATGTCAACACAAAAAGAATCAACAATCTAGCTCATTATATACTTTTTATATAAATATTTACTTACTAATAACATTAAACATTGTAATTTTTTAATATCGTTAATTACAATATTCACTTTTCAAATAAACATAATATTATGATATGTCAAATTTATATTTAAAATTTCTAGTTTTTTTTAGTTGACGTGATTTCTTTTATTGTAAAGGTTAATAGTTATATCTAATTTAACACTTAATAAGATAAAACAATTTTTTTTAAAGTTTGGTAGGACTACATTTTCATCATGTTGAATATATCATCCCAAATATCGCCCAGATTGGGGCGGGGAATGGAACTGGTGACTTCACATCAAAAGGTGCCTTAATAGAACACCTGATCACTATGTATCCAAGACCCTCAAGAATTAATAAGATAAAACATTAATACTACTCTTTATAATATTTACTTCTCTCTCTCAATTCATATAATCAATATTATATATTTAACACATTTATTTTATTTAAGCTATATAAAATATTTTGAAATACAATTCATTATTTTTACTAAGGAGTTTAGATTTATATTAATTCCGATCAAGCATTGAGAGGGATGAAATCTCTTTTCACTCTAAAAGATGTTTGTGCCATAAGAAATTTGATCCCTCTTGGCCCTTGGTAAATACGAAGTTAAGATGAATCTAAATTGATTTGATAATTTATAATTATAATTATTCTATTTTTATTTTTATGTTTATGTTTATGTAATTTCACTGAATCAAAATTATTTATTAATTATTATTATTTATTTTATTTTATTTTTTATGTAGTTTGACCAAGTTAAAATGTTTAACAAGGCAAGACAGGACATTACATTACAATATCTACAATATCTCTTCTATGCTAGGCTAAAGAGCATCTCTCTGTGTAGTTATTTTAATTTTTAAGAAATAATAATAAATATTATTATCCACTAAAATATATTTTGATATACCACTTCCCATAAAATTTATATAAAAAACTTATACAGTCAGCCTTACTTTCTGAAAAAGGGTGAGAGAAGATGACTGTGTGATTGAAATTGAGAATATGATGAATATGAAAACGATTGCTAAGAGAACTTGTGAGCAAGAGGGAAATACCAAAGAGATGGATTAGAAGCAGAGAGAGATAGAAACATTAATATAGGCAAACAGGGAATATATGGCTTGTAATATTTGTGTGTAACGAAATGACATTGTATCTTGAATTTCAAAATAAAGAAAAAGACAAAGTAAAAAGCATTGTTTTTAGGATACCCCACCAAAGAGCATTGTTCATGATGTAAAACTATGACTAAACAAAAATGGGTCCTCCCATACAATAATTACATTGGAATAATAAAAAGAGCATCTTAAAAGAATGAAAACCCATGTGAAGTTGGTAACTTTAACATTAAAAATATATTCTTTAACATTTTAATATTACAAATTATACTATTTTGATATATTGATATATTTGATACACCTTAATATTACTTTACTCTGTATATTGATATATTTTATTTATAACTCACATTGATTTTCTTTTATTATTTTTAATATTTTTAAATGCAGTATATTAATTTATATATTTTATTTATAACTCACATTGATTTTATTTTATTATTGTTAATATTCTTAAATGTAGTATATTAATTTAAATTAAGAATTGAATAACTTACACATTTTTCATCTTATTAGAAAGTAATAATTTTTTTTAACTTTCAGTTACTTTTCTATTTAAAGATTTCAATATTTATTATTATTATTTACGCAAATAAGTTTTTTAAATTTTTTGTTTTTATATATATGCATTTATATGAAGTTGATGTTGAAATAATTTAATTAACATGGATATTCAAATAGCTTATATAATTCCTACATTGAATTATTTTTAAGAATTAAAATAACCATACATCTTCCTCATACTAAAAAGTGAAAATATACAGTTTTTTCTTTAACGTTGATAGAAAATTAAGTTACTTTACATGAGCATTAAATTTTTTTATTTATAGTAAAGAATGAGAATGAAATCTTTTTATCACATCTCTTTCATACTAAGTTATAACAGTTTTATTTAAAATTATCTAAACATATATATTTATTTTTGTTTTTTTAATATAAACAATAATTTTTTTTATTTAGAAAATATTCTATTTTTATTTTAAAAAATATATATGTCAACACAAAAAGAATCACCCATCTTGCTCATTATATACTTTTTATATAAATATTACTTACTAATAACATTAAACATTGTAATTTTTTAATATCATTAATTACAATATTCACTTTTCAAATAAACATAATATCATGATATGTTAAATTTATATCTAAAATTTCTAGTTTTTTTTAGTTGATGTGATTTCTTTTATTGTAAAGGTTAATAGTTATATCTAATTTAACACTTAATAGGATAAAATAATTTTTTTTTAAAGTTTGGTAGGACTACATCTTCATCATGTTGAATATATCATCCCGGATATCGCCCATATCGGGGCGGGAAATTGAACGGGTGACTTCACATCAAGAAATACCTTAATAGAATCACCGTGTATCGAAGACCCTCAAGAATTAATAAAATAAAACATTAATACTACTCTTTATAATATTTACTTTTAAATTTTATTGTAATATGTTTTTTATATATATAAAATATTGATTATATGAATTGAAAAAATGATATATATATCTATATATATATATATATATATATATATATATATATATATATATATATATATATATAATATTTTATTTTATTTAAGCTATATAAAATATTTTGAAATACAATTCATTACCATCTTTTTTATATTAAATTTCATTATTTTTTACTAAGGAGTTTAGATTCATATTAATTCCATTCAAGCATTGAGAGGGATGAAATTTCTTTTCACTCTAAAAGATGTTTGTGCCATAAGAAATTTGATCCCTCTCGGCGCTGGGTAAATATGAAGTTAAGATGAATCTAAATTGGTTTGATAATTTATAATTTATAATTATTCTTTTTTATTTTTATTTTTATTTTTATGTTTATGTAATTTGACTAAATCAAAATTATTTATTAATTATTATTATTTATTTTATTTTATTTTATTTTATTTTTCATGTAGTTTGACCAAGTTAAAATGTTTAACAAGGCAAGACAGGACATGACATTACAACATTTCTTCTATGCTAGGCTAAAGAGCATCTCTCTATGTAGTTATTTTAATTTTTAAGAAATAACAATAAATATTATTATCCACTAAAATATATTTTGATATACCACTTCCAATAAAATTTATATAAAAAACTTATACAGTCATTCTTACTTTTTGAAAAAGGGTGAGAGAAGATGACTGTGTGATTGAAATTGAGAATATGATGAACATAAAAACAATTGCTAAGAGAATACCATAGAGATGGATGACAAGCAGAGAGAGATAGAAACATTAATATGGGCAAACAAGGAATATATGGCTTGTAATATTTGTGTGTAATGAAATGACATTGTATCTTGAATTTCAAAATAAAGAAAAAGACAAAGTAAAAAGCATTTTTTTTTAGGATACCCCACCACAGAACACTATTCATGATGTAAAACTATGACTAAACAAAAATGGGTCCTCCCATACAATAATTACATTGGAATAATAAAAATATCATCTTAAAAGAATGAAAACCCATGTGAAGTAGGTAAATTTAACATTAAAAATATATTCTTTAACATTTTAATATTGGAATAATAAAAATAGCATCTTAAAAGAATGAAAGCCCATGTGAAGTAGGTAACTTTAACATTAAAAATATATTCTTTAACATTTTAATATTACAAATTATACTATTATGATATATTGATATATTTGATACACCTTAATACTACTATTGATATATTTTATTTATAACTCACATTGATTTTTTTTTATTATTTTTAATATTTTTAAATGCAGTATATTAATTTATATATTTTATTTATAACTCACATGATGTGATTTTCTTTTATTATTGTTAATATTCTTAAATGTAGTATATTAATTTAAATTAAGAATTGAATAACTTACACATTTTTCATCTTATTAGAAAGTAATAAATTTTTTTAACTTTCAGTTACTTTTCTATTTAAAGATTTCAATATTTATTATTATTATTTACGCATATAAGTTTTTTAAATTTTTTGTTTTTATATATATATGCATTTATATGAAGTTGATGTTGAAATAATTTAATTAACATGGATATTCAAATAGCTTATATAATTCCTACATTGAATTATTTTTAAGAATTAAAATAACCATACATCTTCCTCATACTAAAAAGTGAAAATATACAATTTTTTCTTTAACGTTGATAGAAAATTAAGTTACTTTACATGAGCATTAATTTTTTTTTATTTATAGTAAAGAATGAGAATGAAATCTTTTTATCACATCTCTTTCATACTAAGTTATAACAGTTTTATTTAAAATTATCTAAACATATATATTTATTTTTGTTTTTTTAATATAAACAACAAATTTTTTTATTTAGAAAATATTCTATTTTTATTTTAAAAAATATATATGTCAACACAAAAAGAATCACCCATCTTGCTCATTATATACTTTTTATATAAATATTTACTTACTAATAACATTAAACATTGTAATTTTTTAATATCGTTAATTACAATATTCACTTTTCAAATAAACATAATATTTTGATACGTTAAATTTATATTTAAAATTTCTAGTTTTTTTAGTTGATGTGATTTCTTTGATTGTAAAGGTTAATAGTTATACCTAATTTAACACTTAATAGGATAAAACAATTTTTTTTTAAGTTTGGTAGGACAACATCTTCATCATGTTGACTATATCATCCCAAATATTGCCCTGATCGGGGCGGGGAATTGAACGGGTGACTTCACATCAAGGAGTGCCTTAATAGAACACCTAATCACGGTGTATCCAAGACCCTCAAGAATTAATAAGATAAAACATTAATACTACTCTTTATAATATTTACTTTTAAATTTTATTGTTATATATATATATATATATATATATATATATATATATATATATATATATATATATATATATATATATATATCATTTTTTCAATTCATATAATCAATATTATATATTTAACACATTTATTTTATTTAAGCTATATAGAATATTTTGAAATACAATTCATTACCGTCTTTTTTATAATAAATTTCATTATTTTTACTAAGGAGTTTAGATTTATATTAATTCCAATCAAGCATTGAGAGGGATGAAATCTCTTTTCACTCTAAAAGATGTTGTGCCATAAGAAATTTGATCCCTCGGGGCACTTGATAAATTGGTTTGATAATTTATAATTATAATTATTCTATTTTTATTTTTATTTTTATGTTTATGTAATTTGACTGAATCAAAATTATTTATTAGTTAGCATTATTTATTTTATTTTTTATGTAGTTTGACCAAGTTAAAATGTTTAACAAGGCAAGACGGGACATGACATTACAACATCTCTTCTATGCTAGGCTAAAGAGCATATCTCTGTGTAGCTATTTTAATTTTTAAGAAATAATAATAAATAGTATTATCCACTAAAATATATTTTGATATACCACTTCCCATAAAATTTATATAAAAAACTTATACAGTCAGTCATACTTTTTGTCTAAGTTATTATATATGTAATAGAATAATTCAATTTTATATTTTAATGTGTGGAGGACCACCTTCCACATACATCTTATCAAGTGTTATGTGGATAAATTTGTTGGAAGCTAGAATTGTCACACCCAACATATATATACATACATAAATAAATAAATAAAAATTAAATGATACAAACGGTAATTATGTCATAAACATAACGACCCCCCCCCTATAACCTTACTGCATGTTAATTTATATGCTCCACAGTTATATGTTGATTATGGTTTTGGACTTATGTTGAATGTTATTCGTCCATAGGGCTCTTTGACTTGACTGCACATGACGTGTATTGAATTGGAAAACGGTAATGTTTTGGTCCGACCCGCAGCCTCTGTCGGCATTAAGTTATTAGCTGCATTTATGTCCTTCGTCCGCATTTCGGCAGGTGGCATGGCTCACCCGCTTGGCCATGTGACACATCGGGTTCCGCCCTCTCGGCCTTCCCACTCCGGCTTCCCGCGCTGCATCAACGGCGGTGATCTATTCTTCAGATCGGAGGGCTGGAGTAAGTTTAAGGGTTTTGGGTTTATACTTAAGCCCATGGGAACGAGCCTGGGGTTCATTTGTTTCAAGAGGGCCGCTCGACTCCTCTCTGGTTACTCAGGCACCGGTTCGATTCCACTAGCACCGCCCTTGAACTCTGTTGACAGCACCGAGACCGTGGGTTTGCCCCATCAAAAGCTTGCACAGGTAATGCATTTCTCGCTTGCTTATATGTTCTTCCACTTTTCATCTCTGTTGTTCGCGCTCAGAGTTATGGATGTTTACTTGTCTGTATGCTCATATTGATTATGGGTTTTCTTTTTGCTGTGGAAGTGTATGCAGATGGAGCTTGCTACGAGCCCCTTTACCGACGGCGAAATGTTAGCACCGGCGCCTCGGCTCTCTCGGCACCTCCCAGGTAAGAGGTCGACCCTTATTACCGGGTGCGAGGGTTCTATGGCTCCTCCGACCATAATGTATCAATAACTTGTGAATATTACCGTCTATTTCCTAATGTTTGGTTTCCTCTCGTTACGAACCAGTTGAGGTATTTCCTGAGGGGATCCTCACGGCTTGCATGTATTTCTTATTCTCAGGGTTTATATCCTCGACCTGCTCTGGTGAGATATGAAATACGGGCAGATCTTCTGCGTTTAAGTCTCGTTCGGCTGTTGATTTGGTTCGGGCAATCTTGCCTTCTTGGGATTTTGGGCTTTAATGCCTCTGTGTATATATATATGTGCAGACTGTAGTTAGGCTGGCCGCTATGCCAAACTTGTTGGTTAACGTTTCACAATCTGGACAAGTCTACATATTTTGTTTTCGAATATATAAAAATGTTTCCCAAAGTTTATATTATCAGAACTTCATTCTAATCTTTGTGTTCTGTGTTGTTGTTTTATCTGAGCCCCTTCTGGGTCGGTTGCGTTTTGTTCATTAATGTTATTGTTCGTCCTCCGGATATGGTTAAGGCTTTGTCCGTCCCTGTGACGGCATGGTTCTTTTCGAATTCACTTATATATGTTAACAGTTTTGTTTAAATGATGTTATCGGCTCTGTTTAACTATGCCATAGAACAGATTTGCTTAAATGATGTTACCGGCTCTGTTTAACTATGCCTTAGTTGATTCCCGACATGCAGTAGCGCAATGTTTCTTTTTCAGTTGTAGAGTGGGGTTATAACCAATTTAGGAAGTTTACTTTGAGGCATGCTCATGCACATTGTTGTTGTTGAGTGGTTACTCCAGAGAGTTCCCACACAGCCGTGTTCACAGTCACGGTTGCATACCTTCCGAGATTGTAGTAACCTTAACATGTTACTTGTTGATGCTGTTTTCGATTATCTGCATTTGTTTTGATTCCTCCGTTGGTTATGAGCTTGAGCAATACTCTTAACGGTGGCAGTTTGTATATGGTCTGTCGTATGGTTTCACTATTTCTTTTGCAATCACAGTTTTTTTCTAATTAATGTGCTGAACTCTGAGATTCAACAGTCTCATGTGTTTCTATGATTCGCTTAGCACATTTCTGTCGGAGTTCAATGGAAAGATTTACAGTCCGGCATTCCTTGCACAGGGACTTGAAATGTCTCCGTCGCTTGTTCTCGGCATATTAACAGCTGGTTACATACTACGGTGTTCTGGACCGCTTATCCTATTATGTGTTTTCTTTACTTGGGGCTACCCCTGTCGCTCTGGTTATTCCTTTATAATGTCTATCAAATAAATATTCTGTCATTTAAAGTAGGTCTATTCGCCTGATTTAACTATATTAAACAGCATGACAATAATGAAAGATATGGGTCACAAAGTCTATTTCTCAACTACTGTAAAACCCACTGTGTAGTCAGCATTCACTACTTAATTAATTTCTCTGCAATATGAACTCGTACCTGGTTCGCCAGTGTTGTAAATAGGCACTTCAGTAAGTTCACCTGCATTCCGAATTCGCTCTTACCACCCAACCTTGAGATCCATCTCTAAGACTGGATTCTCCCCCCGAGCTATCTTGCAGGCCTACAGCCCTCAACAAGATATATGCACCTTGTGCCTGGTTATCTGGTCCTTACCAGACTTAACCAGTTTCTTGTGTTTTTTTCTCTTTTTCCTTTCTCTGGAAAATCTTTCTGTCTGTCCCAACAGCACAGAATTTCCTCCCCACTCCCAGGACTTTTCCCTGTTTGGGAGGGTGGTTTCAATCAGTTTTCATAACTGATTTTCTTTCTTTAAAATCCTCCTTTAAGAGGCTGCCAGCATTCCAAGAAATATATTTAAATTTCTCAATAAAGTAATATATTAGAGTTTTGTTGTTTTTTTTTTTGTAAAATAAAAACAACAAACTACCACTCTATCTTTTACCATAGTAAAATTCCACATTTACATTTTCCGGGGTCATCACATCTCCCCCTCCTGTGATTGGACATCGTCCCGATGTCTGTTTCCCCTAAACAAGTTCGGGTAAGCTTCTTTAAGGAGTTCCTCATCCTCCCAAGTGGCCTCATCAGGCCCATAGTGCTGCCACTGCACTTTAGCTTGGGTAATAACCCGCTTCCGTAGCCGCACTTCTCTCCGGTCGAGGATGCTCAGTGGTTCGACGAGAACCTCGCCTTCCGGCTCGACCTGCAACCAACAACAATTCTAGTTACTTTTCTATCTAAGGTCAAAGCTTAGCTAGAACAACCAGATTAATTCTTACCTGAACATCCTGCCATTTGATCACATGTTTAGGATCGTAGACGTATTTTTTAGTATAGAAACGTGGAAAACATTGTGGATCTTAATATGACTTGGCAGGGCGAGTTGGTAAGCTACCGGCCCCACTCTTGCCAAGATTTGAAAAGGTCCAAAATAGCAAGGAGCAAGTTTGGCACACCCACTCCACTGCAAGGTACTCCTTCTGGCTTGAATTCTTACAAAAACATGGTCTCCGACCTGAAATTCTTGAAATCTTCTTTTCCGGTCTGCAAAACTTTTTTGTCTGTCCTGGGCAGCCTTTAAATTGGTACGCACCTTTTTCACCATGTCTTCCATTTCCTTGAGCATTTCTGGGCCAAATCTTAATCTATCCTCAGGTCCACCCCAGCTTGAGGGTGTGCGGCATTTCCGCCCATACAAGACCTCAAAGGGACTCAGCTGTGTTGACGTGTGATACCCATTATTATATGTGAATTCAACCAGGTGGAGATATTCCTCCCATTGAGTTGGTTTCAGCATTACACATGCTCTCAACATGTCCTCCACCACCTGGTTCACTCGTTCCGTTTGGCCATCGGTCTGGGGATGATAGGCTGTGCTGAAGTTCAGATGTGTTCCCAGTTCAGCAAACAATGTTCTCCAAAAAGTTGATGTGAACTTAACATCACGATCAGATATTATTATCTTCGGAAGTCCATGCATTTTGAACACATTTTGCATGAAAATATGAGCAATTTGTACAGCCTTATACGTGGACTGCACAGGTATGAAGTGTGCTGCCTTACTCAGCTTATCTACCACTACCATAATGGAATCATTGTTTTTCTTTGTCCGAGGTAACCCGGTTATAAAATCCATGGAAATAGTTTCCCATTTCCATTCTGGAATGGGTAGGGGTTGTAGTAGCCCTGCTGGATGTAAATGCTCTGCCTTAATCTGTTGACACTCCAAGCACCGTGCCAGGTATTCAGCTACATTCTTTTTCATTCCTGGCCAATAGTATTCTTTTCGAAGTGCAATGACCATTTTTTGGTATCCTGGGTGCCCGGTATAGGGTTGATGTGAAATTCATCCAGAATCGGATTTCTAAGACCATCTTTGTCAGGTACATACAGCCTCTTATTAAAGTACAACATTCCGGCATCATCTAATTCATATCCCTGCTGTGTTTCCCTACTAGAAAGTTGTTGTACCTGTTGTTTAATTTGCTGATAATCAGTATCTTGATCAGCTGCTATTTTTATCTTTTCAAATAAGGTATTCTGCCATTTACTGACCGAAATTTTGCACAAGCACTGCACCTTTCGACTCAACGCATCAGCTACACGGTTCTCCTTCCCTTTTAAGTGTTTAATTTCAAAATCGAAACCACTTAGAAAATCCGCCCAACGGGCTTGCCTCGTATTTAAGGTGGGTTGGCTGAAATAGTTTGTTAGGCTATGATGGTCTGTTAACAACAGAAATTTCCTTCCCAAGAGGTAATGTCGCCACATCTTCAGTGCGTGTATAACGGCTGCCAACTCCAAGTCGTAGGCAGAGTATTTCTGCTCATGTTCCTTTAGTTTTCTTGATTCGTATGCAATTACTCTTCCTTCCTGCATCAATACTCTGCCCACACCCTCCTTACTTGCGTCAGTACATACCACGTAATCCTTATTAGGATCAGCTATACTCAAAATGGGTGCGGTGGTGAGTAAATGTTTAAGCTGCTCAAAGCTCCGCTGACACTCCGAGGTCCATTTGAATACCTTCCCTTTCTTTTGTAAGGAGGTGATAGGGTATGCTACCCTTGAAAAACCCTCCACGAACCTTCTATAATAGCCAGCTAGCCCCATAAAGGACCTAATATCTGCCACATCCTTTGGTATGGGCCATTCCATTATAGTCCTTATTTTTTCAGGGTCTACTGCAATCCCCTCCTTGGTGATTATATGGCCTAAGTATTGTATTTCTTCCCTGAAGAAATCACACTTACTAAACTCAGCATATAACTGATGTTCCCGTAGAGTTTGTAGTACCACTCTAAGATGTTCCTCATGCTCCTCCCTCGATCGGGAATAGATCAGAATATCATCAATAAATATCAACACAAATTTATCCAAGAACCTGTGAAACACACTGTTCATCAAACACATAAAGGTAGCAGGTGCATTGGTCAAACCAAAAGGTAGCACCACAAACTCGTAATGCCCATACCGTGTTCTGAAAGTTGTCTTAGCGATATCTTCCTCTTTGATTCTAATCTGGTGATAACCAGATCGCAAATCGATCTTAGAGAACACCGTTGCCCCCTTCACTTGATCGAAAAGTTCATCAATCCGAGGCAAAGGATATTTATTTTTGATCATGAGCTTATTCAGCTGACGATAGTCGATACACATCCGAAGAGTTCCATCTTTCTTTTTGACAAATAACACTGGGGCTCCCCATGGTGACATGCTAGGGAAAATGTAATTTTTGTCTAGCAGCTCTTGCAGTTGCATTTTTAATTCTGTTAATTCTGGTACGCTCATTCGGTAAGGTGCCTGCGACACTGGTGCTGCCCTCGGGGTCAATTCGATGGTAAAGTCTACATCTCTTTTAGGTGGCAACCCTAATATCTCCTCTGGAAAAACATCTGCGAATTCTTGTACTACTTGAATGTTGTCCAGCGTAGCTGTTTTATCCTTCTGATTTGCATAGCCCACCTGAATGGCATAAATCTGACATTTCTTTTTGATGCATTTAGCTAGCTGCGATGCTGTAATGGGTCGGATCTGCACGGGGTGCTTGATCCCTTGCAGTTCTTGCTGCTCCCCAAGGTCATCTTTATAGTAGATGGGTTTAGTCTTGCAGTTTACTAATGACCAGTGTTTCTCTAGCCAATCCATCCCAATCAGGATGTCATATGAACCCAACGGTAATACATTTAGATCTACTACTATTGACTATCCTGCTACGGTTAAAGAGAAATTATTTATTTTTGCCAAGACCCGTCTCTTGGCTCCCGTAGCTAATTGTACCAGCCATGGATTTCTGAGTTTTTCAGATTGTAACTTACACTTTTCTACTATCTTTGGGCTAATATAACTTAAAGTAGCTCCTGGATCAATGAGAATAGCTATAGAAAGATTTGAAATTTTACCTTCAAATTCCACCATAGTCGGCTGGTATTCCGCTTGACGATCATCCAGGGCTGCGTTAATCCTTGGTACACTACGTGCCACATCCCCAACGGTCGATGCTTCGTGAATCTGGGATATCTGGTCCGTACCCTTCCGCTGTGGGCAGTTCTTGACATAGTGGGGTCCTCCACAGCCCCAACATTGAACTGGAGGTCTGGCCATTCCTTCACCCTCCGGCCTAACAAGTTGTTCGCTTACTCTGGTCTCACTTGTTGGCCTAGCCCAGGGTGCACCTCTTGCTACAGTTCTGCTGTTCAATCCTTTTCCAGCTCCCTTACCACCATTGCTGCGACTTCCTTTGCTATTTCCGACAATCCGACTACCCCTTCTTTCATTCCATCTTTTATTTGGAGCATCCCCCTTTTGTTTATTCTGCTGGTAACAGATTCTAGCTTTGCGGATAGCTTCATCCATTGTCCTAGGATTGTCAAACTCGATCCTTTCTCTTATATATAGAGGTAAGCTCCTCACAAACCTTTGCACCTTGGCTTTTTCCTCCTTAATATAAGGTACATAACGAAGCAGAGAAGTAAAACGGTTAATAAATTCGTCCATAGACTGCTGTCCCAGCCGTAAATCATGGAATTCTCTTGCTTTTTCATCGTAAAAGTGCTCGGTCAGATATCTCTCTTTGAAGTATTTCTGAAACTTCTCCCATGTGATGGTCCGTTCACTTACCCCCTTGACAATCTTGATTTCCTCCCACCACAGGGTTGATTTACCTTGTAACTGGAAAATAGCCAGTCGCGCCTTCAAGTTATGGTCATACTCGTACAACTGGAAATATTTGTTCATGTTAATTAACCATGCTTCAGCCGCTTCTTCCTGTTCCCCATCAAAATGTGGGGGTTTAATTTTCCGAAATTCTCCCTGCAGCTCCATCCTCTGACGTTTTGAAGTTTGCTGTTCAAGTACATTATCAGAATGGTCCTCCTTACCCTCTGAATTTTCAGGTCCAGCTTGATAGTTTTGTTCTTCTGTCATCCTCTGCTGTTCCGCACTAGGATTAGCTAAGGGTGGGTTCTGCCTATCCGACAAACTCTTCAGAATTCTCTCTTGTTCCACCGTCAAATGCGCGTTGTCCTCTCGTAACCGCGCCATATCATTCTTCAACTCCTGAACAGTTTCCAGTATTGCGAGATTTGTACTACGTGTCTCCTCGCCAAGCTGTACCCATAGCTCTGGGTTTTCCCGAGGGGCGCTGCCGGCTCCCTGCATTTCACCTTTTTTTTTTAGTTGGCTATCAACTGTTGTGTTCCTGTATCTCACCCCTAAAATTGGCAGAAACAGCAGTTAGTTGGTTTATCATCTCTCTTTACATATGTATGGAATAACTTTCTGCACAGTAGAACATGTCATTCCAGAGGCCACAGTGTTGAAACTGGGCTCTGATACCAATTTGTCACACCCAACATATATATACATACATAAATAAAAAAAAATTAAATGATACAAATGGTAATTATGTCATAAACATAACGACCCCCCCCCCCCCTATAACCTTACTGCAAGTTAATTTATATGCTCCACAGTTATATGTTGATTATGGTTTTGGACTTATGATGAATGATATTCGACCCTATGGCTCTTTGACTTGACTGCACATGACGTGTATTGAATTGGCAAACGGTGATGTTTTGGTCCGACCCGCAGCCTCTGCCGGCGTTGAGTTATTAGCTGCATTTATGTCCTTCGTCCGCATTTCGGCAGGTGGCATGGCTCACCCGCTTGGCCATGTGACACATCGGGTTCTGCCCTCTCGGCCTTCCCGCTCCGGCTTCCCGCGCTGCATCAACAGCGGTGATCTATTCTTCAGATCGGAGGGCTGGAGTAAGTTTAAGGGTTTTGGGTTTATACTTAAGCCCATGGGAACGAGCCTGGGGTTCATTTGTTTCAAGAGGGCTGCTCGACTCCTCTCTGGTTACTCAAGCACCGGTTCGATTCCACTAGCACCGCCCTTGAACTCTGTTGACAGCACCGAGGCTGTGGGTTTGCCCCATCGAAAGCTTGCACAGGTAATACATTTCCCGCTTGCTTATATGTTCTTCCGCTTTTCATCTCTGTTGTTCGCGCTCAGAGTTATGGATGTTTACTTGTCTGTATGCTCATATTGATTATGGGTTTTCTTTTTGCTGTGGAAGTGTATGCAGATGGAGCTTGCTACGAGCCCCTTTACCGATGGCGGAATGTTAGCACCGGCGCCTCGGCTCTCTCGGCACCTCCCAGGTAAGAGGTCGACCCTTATTACCGGGAGCGAGGGTTCTATGGCTCCTCCGACCATAATGTATCAATAACTTGTGAATATTACCATCTATTTCCTAATGTTTAGTTTCCTCTCGTTACGAACCAGTTGAGGTATTTCCTGAGGGGATCCTCACGGCTTGCATGTATTTCTTATTCTCAGGGTTTATATCCTCGACCTGCTATGGTGAGATATGAAATACGGGCAGATCTTCTGCGTTTAAGTCTCGTTCGGCTGTTGATTTGGTTCGGGCAATCTTGCCTTCTTGGGATTTTGGGTTTTAATGCCTCTGTGTATATATATATGTGCAGACTGTAGTTAGGCTGGCCACTATGCCGAACTTGTTGGTTAACGTTTTACAATCTGGACAAGTCTACATATTTTGTTTTCGAATATATAAAAATGTTTCCCAAAGTTTATATTATCAGAACTTCATTCTAATCTTTGCGTTCTGTGTTGTTGTTTTATCTGAGCCCCTTCTGGGTCGGTTGCGTTTTGTTCATTAATGTTATTGTTCGTCCTCCGGATATGGTTAAGGCTTTGTCCGTCCATGTTACAACATGGTTCTTTCCGAATTCACTTATATATGTTAACAATTTTGTTTAAATGATGTTATCGGCTCTGTTTAACTATGCCATAGAACAGATTTGCTTAAATGATGTTACCGGCTCTGTTTAACTATGCCTTAGTTGATTCCCGACATGCAGTAGCGCAATGTTTCTTTTTCAGTTGTAGAGTTGGGTTATAACCAATTTAGGAAGTTTACTTTGAGGCATGCTCATGCACATTGTTGTTGTTGTGCGGTTACTCCGGAGGGTTCCCACACAGCCGTGTTCACAGTCACGGTTGCATACCTTCCGAGATTGTAATAACCCTAACATGTTACTTATTGATGTTGTTTTCGGTTATCTACGTTTGTTTTGATTCCTCCGTTGGTTATAAGCTTGAGAAATACTCTTAACGGTGGCAGTTTGTATATGGTCTGTCGTATGGTTTCACTACTTCTTTTGCAATCACAAGTTTTTTTCTAATTAATGTGCTGAACTTTGAGATTCAACAGTCACATGTGTTTCTATGATTCGCTTAGCGCACTTCTGTCGGAGTTCAATGGAAATATTTACAGTCTGGCATTCCTTGAACAGGAACTTGAAATGTCTCCGTCGCTTGTTCTCGGCATATTAACAACTGGTTTACATACTACGGTGTTCTGGACCGCTTATCCTATTATGTGCTTTCTTTACTTTGGGGCTACCCCTGTCGCTCTGGTTATTCCTTTATAATGTCTATCAAATAAATATTCTGTCATTTAAAGTAGGTCTATTCGCCTGATTTAACTATATTAAACAGCATGACAATAATGAAAGATATGGGTCACAAAGTCTATTTCTCAACTACTGTAAAACCCACTGTGTAGTCAACATTCACTACTTAATTAATTTCTCTGCAATATGAACTCGTACCTGATTCGCCAGTGTTGTAAATAGGCACTTCAGTAAGTTCACCTGCATTCCGAATTCGCTCTTACCACCCAACCTTGAGATCCATCTCTAAGACTGGATTCTCCCCCCGAGCTATCTTGCAGGCCTACAGCCCTCAACAAGATATATGCACCTTGTGCCTGGTTATTTGGTCCTTACCAGACTTAACCAGTTTCTTGTGTTTTTTTCTCTTTTTCCTTTCTCTGGAAAATCCTTCTGTCTGTCCCAACAGCACAGAATTTCCTCCCCACTCCCCAAGACTTTTCCCTGTTTGGGAGGGTGGTTTCAATCAGTTTTCATAACTAATTTTCTCTCTTTAAAATCCTCCTTTAAGAGGCTGCCAGCATTCCAAGAAATATATTTAAATTTCTCAATAAAGTAATATATTAGAGTTTTGTTGTTTTTTTTTTATGTAAAATAAAGACAACAAATTACCACTCTATCTTTTACCATAGTAAAATTCCAAATTTACATTTTCCGGGGTCATCACAAGAATAATATTGAGACAAGAGTGAATCAATATTGTGTAAATTTTAAACAATTATTTAGCCAGTAAAAACATTCAACAATGCATCAATCACATAAAGGATTGGACACGAGATGTTTATGAGGAAACTCATATAGGAGAAAACCACAAATATTCTTTTAGTTTTATTGTAAATGCAAGCACCAACTTCAACTTACATCAAGTTATGTAGGCACCAACCTACAAGAGGCTCCAACCCTCTTTTATTTGCAATCACCCACTTGTTGGAAGCACCAACTCCCAAAATTTGCAGCACCGACCTATTGATATTTTTAGAAACCTAGCTAAAGTGACTTCAATCCCCTGATAGACAATTTTAGTATTAGTTCTACCCAACTTCTCTGATATTTTATTTGCAACATCGTCTATGTTACGCAATAACTTCATATGTCACCCAATCTCCAATTTCAGCCTCTGCTCAACTCTTTACTGCACAATCGATCTCTTACTTGCTTCATATTTATTACACTCAGTGGTTTCCACCTCTACTCAGTCCTCTCATGCCCACTGTTTGTCTTTCTATCTTTATTTTTCATCAATCACTTATCTAATCAGAAACTCAGCTTATATAAAGTTATGCAGCTTTGCTCCCTCTCATGAATAACCATAATTTATATTGTCTCCAACAACCTTTTATTCTTCTAAATCATTCTTCTATTGTCTCCAAATTTGTTAAATATCCACCAACTTCTAAATCGCACCTAGTGATCATACCATAACCAACAACAAAGAAGTCACATTAGCCCCCCCCGACTACCTGAACTTTAACAAGAGGGGGAATTTGTTTTTTGTATTAGGTGTAGTTAAATATCCATTATTTTTCAAAAGAATGCCCTCTGATCATGTGATCCAATCGGGCCCCCCCAACTATCCAAACTTTAACAAAGGGGGGTCTAATTGTTTTGTCTTATATAGTTTATTGTCATGCAATATGGCACCACATGAGGTTAATTGAGCCCACTGAATGACATTGTCGTTATGCACCAATGGCTTATGGATTATGGGCCATATCATGTCCACGTCATTACCACGTTACTATCTTCCACTTTTCATGCCATTCACCGCCCTATCACTACCACCTGTGATCAATGTCACACTGTTGTTGAATCCATTGCTCCCAATATTGTCCATAACTTCACGTATGTTCTGTATCTGATGTTAGTATAAAATTTTGGATCAAGTCCTTCTCCACCATTGGGTCTATTTTATGTTGAACTATAAATTAACCTCTACACATGTCATGTCTCCATCTGATGTTGATCTGGGCCATCAGATCAGTTCATTCTTTGTTATCAGATCGATCATATGTTAGACTGCAAATTAACCTCCATGCATGTCTACATCCAATGTTGATCTGGGTCATCAGAGCAATTCTTTCTTTGTCATTATAGCTATCATGTGAATACCCATACAATATCCATGTGTAGGTTTTGTACCCAATTCAAATTAAGGCAATTGATCTTGCATTGTCATCATCCTAGTTTAGTTGCCATGTCATCTATGCCAACCAACCAAGATATGCCATGTATCTAGGATAATCTTACACCTACCACGTGTCATTTACCATGTGTCCATTTTGCCACCCAAAACTATTGAAAATGGGTGCCACATGTCACTACCTCTAGTTGCGACATCATCGCTCTACCACCTGTTTTCCATGTCATTGTCACTTATCATCCACATGGATCCACATCACATTGGATACCAAATAGAGTGAATTTTATACATTAATTACCACACATGTGTGAGCTTGGTATCAAATATGGATTGTAGGATATGAGCAATCCCAATCATTGAATCCATCACATGCAATACCTTCAATAAACTTTGGACATATTGTGCACATAATGTGAATTTGAACCATTGGATTGAAAATTTCTTCGTCATTGGAACCAATGTTCGCATACCGACACTATATCCTCTACCACATCATCTCTGTTAAGTCACCTTGCCATGTCATTTGGGGTTGACATCTGATTTGGCGCTAGGAAATCTAGTATCTAACTTCATTCGCTATGTGTTATTTGGTGTGCCTTCCACACCCCAGATGCTCAGATAAGCATTGAGATCTTGGATCAATTCAGTTATCTACCCATCCAACCTGTCAAACAATATTTTCCAAGCTCAACCCCCTGAATGGCTAGATATCGAGTGGCCATTTGGAACCATGACTCGTCGAAACCATGCCTAGACTGCATCACTTCAAACTCATATTTTCCTTCACTCTTGGAGAGTTAAACTAAATTCCATATACCACTGGAAATTTATTTGGAGGGATACCTAAACAAGCACTTTTCATGTGCTTTTGAGAAAGTTACTAGTAGACAAAATGCCTTCAAATAAAGGTTACTCAACAAACAACCAAGTCATTATAAGCTTAGCACATTGTTAATAGAAACAATCAAGACAAATAACATCATACATGAAAACTCAACAAGCTCCCCGTGCACTTAACATCAATGACTAGACTCGACATCAATGACAACAACTGCCAACATACTAAACAAACCCTTAATTTTATTTTACCTAACATTTTAATCCTTAAATGAAAGGTACCTTAAATCATGAAACCTGTGTATACTATAGCTTTTAACTTCTGGCATCTATTTCACTTCATATTGCACTATTATTGTCACTAAAATACAATGTTACTTATATTGATGGTTCCACTTTATTACAATTTTTTTTATTTGTGTGATACTAAAAAAAGTTATAAACAAATTAAGGGTTTTAGAGATTTAGGATGTAAATTATTTGGGGGAATCAAATTATTTCAATTTAGCTTTATAAAAGTATGGTGATAACATCTTATTATTGAGCAAATCATCCTTTCATCCAACAATAGGACCACCAATCTTAAACTTCACTGATATATATATATATATATATATATATATATATATATATATATATATATATATATATATAGATTCTTTGGTATAAAAAATATGACTTTTAATTGCAAATTTAAATTTTTTAAGTTTGATTTTTTAAATATTTTAATTAATATGATTGAATTTCTTATTATAATAAATTTATTGATTGATTGATTTATTTATTTATTATTTTCTTTTTTTTTAAGTTGAAGATGTATAACTATTTAAAAAAAAATTAATATTGGTACTTAAGTATGGAGTTGTCTTTAGTGCGATTTTTTGGACTTTTCGGTGTTGAATCCAACGGAAAAATTTGAGGTGAAATCTTGATTTGTGTTATTTAAACTGGTTTTTTGACTGTATGTATGGATTCAACACCCTGAAAAACCCCTAGGGCAATTCGATTGTGCAACGATTACCCATCAAACTTGTGATTTCTTTAAATTCTTGCCAGATTTTAGAGAAATTAGACTAGAAAAAACCCACTAAAAAACTTCTAAAAAGTCTCACTAAAAACACCTCGCTTAAGTATTAGATATTATTCTTATTCACTAAATAAAACTCATTTCATGGTATTCTTTTTTCTTTTAATAAATAAAAAGGATCCTCTCACCTGTTTACAATCACCCTCCCTTAAAGTAGTCTCATTTGCAATCAGCACCCTCTGAAAACTCAATTTTATCAAAAATATTTTGAAAATTAAATCTAATATTTTTATAAATATTTTAGTTTTACCAATTGAGTTCAACAAATGAAGAAGGTTATTTTTTCACTCAAAAGTATTTAATATTATTTAATTTGATATACTAACAATTTTAAAATGATCATTTAATATTATTTAATTTGAAATGATAATCAAATATATTGAGAATTAGTTTAAATTATTTTTAATTTTTAATTTAACAATTTTTCCTCTAACACTTATAAAAAATGATACTTCTAAAATTTAATACATTTTTTTTTGTGTCACCTTAGTCTTAAGTTCATTGGAATTTTTAAGTATCTTCCTGCTAGAATAGGGCACAACCACCCGTGAGGTTTAATCCTAAGTCATCTTACTAAAAATTCATCCTCAACCAATTATGTTAACGAAACTTAACTAAAATTTAATAAACCTGAAATGAAATATATAAATAAAAATATTAAATTTTATACATTTATAATTAGTCTAATTAAAAAATAATATACAAAATTCATTAATATAAATTGGTCGTGTCAATGTGTAATGGTATGGTATTGTATCTTGAATTTCAGAATAAAGAAAAAAGGTAAAGTACGGCATTTTCTTTTCCTTTTCCTTGAAGATGCCCCATCAAAAAGCATTATTCATAAATGTAGGATTGTGACTAAACGAAGATATCTTGAAATTTGAGTGACGTTATGGGTCCTCCCATCTTGAAATTTTAGTAATAACGTCACTTCAGTAAAAGACAAGGTGTACGGGCGGCATTTTCTTTTCCTTGAGGATGCCCACCAAGGAGCATTATTTTCAATATAAGATTGTGACTAAACAAAAATGGGTCCTCCCGCATTTTCTTTTCCTTGAGGATGCCCACCGAGGAGTATTATTTTCAATGTAAGATTGTGACTAAACAAAAATGGTTCCTCCCATGTGACAACGTCACATCGGTAAAAGACAACCCGTATGCCGACATTTTTTTTTTCAATGATGTCCCACCAACGCACATGCCATTATAATGTGACTAAACAACAATGGTCCTCCCATGTGACAACGTCACATCGGTAAAAGGCAAGCCGTATGCCGACAATCCAATTTTTTTTGGTCGATGATGTCCCGCACATTATTCATGATGCAGAGGCTGCAATTTAAAAATGTTATATTTTGATTTTGGGAAATCACAGAAATTTTAATAAAATTTTGAAAATTTTAGCAGGAACTTTTAGAAATTTACATTGTAATTTCAAATACTTTTGAATACGCTAAATCTACTTTTATCACGCAAAAAAAATAATTCAAAACTCTCAAAATTAATTACATCCCATAATTACATTGTAACGACGAAAATGTAAAAATCCATGTGAAGGAGGGAATTGAAACTTCTATACAGGGGGTTAAAGTGTTTTATCAAATAAATAAGTAATATATTATCTAACAACTTCACACCACAAGTTATACCTTTGAACTTTTTCTCCATAGAATATTGGTTTTCGAAAATAAAGTTAATTGTTTTAATCAAATTTTAATACATTTATTTAGAAATAAATAATATATATATAAAAGCATAAGAAAATAAATAAATTATTTAACATTGCTTTAAAAGTATATTTATATCTATGTTTTGTTTAATAAATAAAGAAAATAATATTTTTTTTAAATCAGGAAAGAAATATTATATTATTATTTATTTAGTAAAATGTTAATTTTATAGTTATAAATTAAATTTAACAAATTATTTTGATAAATTTAATGAAATTTTTTATATAAATAATTAATTTTTTTTATATATTTATTTTATCATAAATAAAGATGATTATGATTTTAATGATTAATGTTCATTAAGATCAATATGGTTTATTAGATCTAAGAGAGTTAGAGATTAATTGAGATTTTTTAACAAATTTTTTCTATGATAGAAAAGAAACGAGAGAAGTATTCCTAGATCACCATAGTTTTGTTGATTTAACAAAGAAAAAGGATGATATTGTGGCAAAGATTTTGAAAATTAGAATGGATGTGAGTAAGAGTTGGGAAATCCAAGAGAAAGTGTTTTTCATCTTCAACCCTCTTAGTATCGTAAAGGTGACATACTCTTTCGCCTCGAGAAGTTTTGGGAATTGACCAATGTTCGGTTTCATTTTGAAGGTCATGAGAATTAGTTCTTATCCTGGCAATGCCCGTTTTCTTCTTAGCACTGATAGATAATTCTTGTTTTCAATATTGGAGTTGATCACCAACTTATAATACCTTAGCTTCCTTTTTCCTCCTAACTCCTTATCGCCTCATAACTTATCCTTAAATTTGGAAGTAATATATTTTTGATATTACCCTCATTCTTCAAGATGATCTCCTCCTTTACCCCGCAATGGTCACAACCAAGACTGGACATCCTTATGCCAACCTCATTTGAGCCGAAGGTCAGGGTTTTCACTAGAGTTAAAAGCAAGTTTAGGGAACCTCTTGGCTTCCATGTTGTAAAGCTTGTTAATGGTATCCGCTGCAACTGAGGTTCCAATCCGGTCCATAATGTTAGTCGACGCAAAGAATGTAACGAAATATGAAAAAGGGTCAGAGAAGATCACTGTGTGATTGAAACTGAGAATATGATGAATATGAAAACGATTGCTAAGAGAACTTGTGAGCGAAAAGGAAATACCAAAAAGATGGATTAAAAGCCGAAAAAAATAAAAACAATAATATTGGCAAACAAGGAATAGATAACATGTAATGTTTATATGTAATGAAATGACATTGTATCTTAAATTTCAAAATAAAGAAAAAGACAAAAATAAAAAACATTTTTTTTAAGATACCCGACCGAAGAGCATTATTCATAATGTAAAACTGTGACTAAACAAAAATGGGTCCTCCCATACAATAAAATTACATTGGAATAATAAAAATAACATCTTAAAAAATGAAAACCCATGTGAAATAGGTAACTATAGGTAGAGTCAATTGTTTTATCACATTAAAAAAAAAATATTCTTTAACATTTCAATATTACAAATTATACTATTTTGAAATTCATCCATTTTCTAAAATAAGAAAACATATTATAACTCATTTTTAAAATAAGAAAACTTATTATAACTCAATTGTGTGACGAAAAGAGTCCTGATAAATTTTTCCACCATTAAAAAAATTAAGTGGATTTTACAAGTATAATGTCTGATATAAAAATACTATAGAATATTTGTATTTATTTCGTAAAATAGTTAACCCTGCACTTGTTCTCAAATAAAAGAGTCTTAATAAAATTTTCCAACCATTAAAAAACTTAAATGGATTTTACAAGTATTATATATATATATATATATATATATATATATATATATATAAAGATATATATTTAAATATATTATATATATATATATATATATATATAGTTAACGCTACACTTGTTTTGAAAAGAATACTTGGTTTCAAAAATAATGTCATTTTTTTAATCAAATTTTATTACATCTATTTATTCATGAATCACAATTAAGTTATATATATTTTCCATTTTTAAGATGAAAAAATTATAATGTTAATTTATTCTTATAAAATGAATGAATTAATTATTTTATATAAATATTAATTTTATTATACATAATAATTAAGTTATAAAAAAAAATTATAATGGATTTTCATTATACAATAAAATAAACTAATAAATTATGGATTTAGAATTATTTTAATGATAAAAATGAAAGAATTAACCAAAAAAACAATATAAAAATAAAGAATAAATATAGTCTAAATAAATAAAGAATAAAATAAATTGTTCACACGTAGTAGCACAATTGGCAAAAAACATATTGGCAAGTCCTTGTGTATCCAAGTGATTAGAAGTACAATCGCCTCAGACATGTCTCACTAGCCAAACTTAAAGAAAAAGAAAAAAAATGAATTGTGGAAACAAAGAATGGAAACTTATCTAACATTTGGTTTGGTATTTGCATCACATGCTTGATTTCATCACAATTTCCAATACCCAATACACAAGCATGTTGTTTTATGTGGTTAGTTGAGAGTAAAAATCATTACTCATATTCAATATGTTGAGGACATTCTTAGAGGAGCATTAACAACATTTGATGGAATATTCAAAGATATTTTAAATGATTATTTTGAGGTTTTATGGGGTTTGATAAACAAGTATAAGTGTAAATATTGGTGGAATACCTCTTTAATGACATTAAAAAACATGACTTATCTCTTGGAATTCAAGAAGAACCCTTAATGAAATGCATTGCAATATCTAGGCATCCATATCCCTAAAATTCATTCACTGTTGTGGACTAAAATTTTGTTTTACATATTCTTTCATAAAGCATCTAAGGGAAATGGAGAATTAGCAAGGGAGGGAGGGGGGGTGTTGTCCATCACCTTAAAGGAAGCATATAAATTGAATATTTTGGAGGGATGGGTACTGCTAGAAACTATGATTCAAAGACTCTAGCAATGTTCAAAGGGTTAACCATCCTAGAAATAAATAAATTTACATAGTCACAGTATTTGACAACTTCATGATCATTATGAGGGAACTTCACCAATTAAAGCTTCCTTCTGTTATCACAAAATCAGGTACTGAAGGCTGCCAATCAGCAAGACTCTGTGTAACTGTTTCAAACCAGGCTTTAGACTAAGGCTTAGCCTCCTTAGTCAGAGAGGGCTCTCTCACAGGCTATGGATATTGACTAATAACAAGGAAAGATGGCTAACTCTTAAAACACATGAAAAATAAGCTGGCTGGACAAATATCAAAGTGATTCCCATTGGGCTTATGGAGTCTCACACATCTCAGCAAACAAGAAACACTATCCTTTCATAGAAATCAGGGCACTTTACATCTAATGTTCAAACATAACTTACATAAAACACAGTTTGCCAAGGCATACAGGAAGTCAGAGCATGACACATGAGTTCTGAGTGATTATGCAGTAACAAAACTATAAAAGAACACTAAAGAGAATAAACCATCATACATTTGAACCATTAGATCTATTGTGAATCCTGAGAAGAAACAACAGTCCTTTGCATTACTGAAATCTGCTATACATAAACCAAAATAGTCTTGTCTTTTCTCAAAACATCCAACCCCAATTACATCCAAGTCTGATCTATATATAGGAATACATTCTTAACCACCTTGAGCTTCCTCCTCCAGGATGAGGGGAGCTCGAAGGTTGCTATTAACTACTCCTATCTTCTGTTTAACTAATTCATTAAATACATAAGTACTGAACTGTAATTACAAAGAGTCCTAATTTAATCAAAACTCAAAATCTGTCCTCCTCGTAGCATGATTCCTTCTTGATTCTTGACATCTGTCTTCTTTCTGTTTTGGCCGAGATATCTTGGAGGAGAATGCAATGAACAAGCTGGCTTTGGATACTGGCTGCGTAGATGGTTCATTAATCCTCAAGATAAGTCCCCTGTTTTCCCGGTCCTTGTCTCCCATCATTCTTCACAAATTAAGTAACATGTTCCCAGCTCTTTAATTCCTTAAAAGTTACGAGCATCACCATATTCCCCAATGTGCTGGAAGCCTTGCTGACTTAACAGGTGTATCAACCAAAATCTCCGTATGCATTCCCTATCAGAACCCTAATAATCGGAAATAAAGTACCTTTATCAAGGTTTAACTAAAGACAAAAATATTTCACCTTTTCCAAAAGGCACACTTGTCATTCTCTGCATAGCTAGAATAGTCTTATGTGGTCTCCCTCATGTTCCTTAGGCATTTTCTTCAAAAATGTGCTGATCCCATCATTAAACTCTTTGTTTTCATCATAAAACAGCACCTACAGCAGTTTCGTAGCGCGCTACAAAACTGCTGTTTTTGCTAAAACAGAGTATATTTGCATTAAGGCATCTTTTGCTTGAACTTATGACTTTTCAGGCTTCTTCTACAGGTGTGAAAGACTTATATGACTTCAAAATAATGGAGCTTAAATAAAATTGACCAAAACTAAGAATGTCACCTTTTTCTTCAAATCAGTGAGCTAGCTGACCTAGCTGTATCTTCAAATTTGCAACCTCCTTCTTTAAGGCTTTATTTTCAGCTCTCAGGCTCATGTTCATCTTTCTGATAAGTTTAGCTTGCTTGAGGGTTGGAACCGTCCATGTATACACATCAGCCACTGAATCTACCTGATCCACTAGGTTTTTGCTACCTTTAAACACAGCTCTTCGGTAGTTGGCATATCTAACTGCAAGCTCCTTAGTAACATTCTTGACCTGGGCAACTTCATTAACATTCTTCACCTGGACAACTTCATCTTTTGCTGCTCCTGCTTGGTTCTTTATGGCTATCACATTTCCTCCTTGGGTAATAATAACCTTTCTGTTCTTGTCTTTATGCTTGACTGCTTCCACTGTTTTGGTCAACACTTCAATTACCTCCGTTCCGGGCATCTTTACAGCTTTCTCTTCTTTATGCACTTTCTCAGCTTCTCTAACTTGTTTCCTTGTAACCGGCCTTCGTGGTTTGAACATAAACTCCTCACTAGGTTCATCAAACCTTAATCTCTTCGAAGCTTTTGATTTCTTAGTGCTCTCAGGTGATGATTGAGTCAGATCAATATGCATAGGTTCAATATGCACCGGTTCTTCCTGCTCAAATTCAATGGCATCAAGCAAATCACTTAGGCTGGCCTTTGAAATTGGACTTTCATCTACAGCTACTGATTTGCCTTTCTCTTTGCTTAATTGACCTCTTGTTTTAACTCTTGATACACTTTCAGACCCAGCTGATCCAGGTACAGCTTTCTTGTGCTTAACCTTTTCCTTTGATGATGGCTGAGATGGCTCTTTAATAACCACAGGCTTTATTGGCTTGTTCAACTGAGATTTGGTTTTCTTTTTATCCCTAGCCTCCTTTCTAAGCTCAGCTATTGTAGGTTCTTCCATTGATTCTTCTCTTTCTCTAACCGGCTGTGGGGTGAGGCCTGTCCTACTCTGGAAACCAGCCATATAGATGAAAGAATTCCAATCCCTACCAATTTTTTGAAGAGCATCGAGCACTAACATTTTGACTAGACCATGGTGAAATAATGATGTCTCACAATCATCCTTCCTCAATTGGATTTTGTCACACATCTTGCTGAGGCTACGAAACAAGTAAAATGGGATATCTATAGATGCTTTACCCGTAAAATGCAGCAACACCTTAAAATGATAGGAACAGACTTTGTTATATCTGCCCTCACAGGTTAAATACTTTTGAATACAGGTAAGAAGCATAGCATAGTGTTCTTTAACATAACTTCTAGGCACAGCCTTGGTTAGATCTTCATTTACATAGGCTTCTTTCAAGAATTCCTTGCAGGGGTTCATATCAAATTTGAAATTTTTAAACCACTCCTGCCCTCCTCTTGGAATCTCAGTTACATTAGCAATAGCCTCTGGAGATACTTGGAATTCTAACATAGACACTTTAGAACTTAAACCTGTAAAATTCAAGGCAAACTCTTTTGTTACCTGAGTATGGCCACCCTTCAGTTTTTCACAGAAACTCCAGCAACCAGCATCTTTGAAAGCCTTTCTTACACCTTCATCCCTCAATGCAAGATCCAATCCTTCAGGCTCTGCCCTCTGACACCTTCCAGACCGATGCTCCTTCTTCTCCATTATGCTTTGAAATCTTTCACACAGAGAAACACCACCAGCCTCAACTCAAATGGCAAATTCAAATTTTAGAACGCAGGCTCGCTTGCAACAGGCTCTCTTGAAGAAGAAACTCGGGCTCATTTGCAATTCAAATAACTTATCATACAAGATGACCACTTTATGCATTATTAACAAACATTATAACACGACCATGCATGACAAAACCGTTTGAATGATTTTAATGTGCCTGACTATGAACCTACTGGTGGAATGATGGCTCATAAGTGTTTAGAATGTACGCCAACTGACAATAACTGGACGGACACAATGACTCATCCCCAGACATGACATTTTAAGAATCTGCGCTGCAAAATCCCCGAATCCGCAATTTCGTAGCGCAGATAGTTATAAATTAGCAGAATGCGCTGCGAAATGGCTGGATACTGACACGCTGCGAAAAGGCTAAAACATCATTGCGCTGCAAAATCAACCAATAAAACTGCGCTGCGAAAATGCGAAAAGGACCAGTGACGTATACAAGATAAGACATGTCTTATTCAATCATGATGGAGGATGACTAACGATTTTTCTAAATGATTCACATCAATATCATTTAGAAACATGACCCCTAAGTAGTAAACATAAGACAACAATCATTTGACACCCATTTTTGACAATGAAATTTTGGACACAATTTATGTACATGTGACTGCAGTTCTAGGTGATAACACCTTCCAACCTTCAACCCTCTAGACTTTGTCAACTAGTGCTAGTGGTGGAAGAGGACTTTGATTGCTTAGCATTTCTCCATGTCTATAGCAACCTCAACATGGAGGTAAGTTACCAAGCTAATGAAGGAACCCAATTAATAGAAGTAATGGTCAAAAAATGTAGGGGGTTATAATTAGCACCTTCACATGATTCCTCACAATGAATGCATTAATGCAAGAAGTTATGGCTATTGAGACATGTCACATTACATGCATACAAGTGAGAAAAATAATCATCCATACCTATCATGCCTCATCCATCTCCTTTTCTTTCAAAGAGGCCAATCTATCAACAATATGATGTCGAAAAAAGGCTCTTGCATGTGAGATGAACTAATAGCTTGGGGGATTAATGCTAAAATGGAATGCTCTAAAAACATTATGCATTTGAAGGAGAAAAGGATAGCTCCTCAACCAGCTTTGTTTGTAGCTTATTTGGTTATTCTTCATCATTGAGTGTGCATTATCATTGTATGAATTAGTGTTGACTCCTATATGACCTAAAAGACCTAAATATCGTAAATCAAGATGAAATGCAAAATGAAATTTTGAGATTTAACCCAGTTATTGATCTAAACTTAAACAGGAACTCAACAAATTACAAATATAACCATAAATACAAAGATGTAGCAGAAATAACACTTCATTTCATTGATATCAAACACTGAAATATGCTTACAAACATAATGGAAATAAACTAGCTCGGGCGATGGTAGCTTATCTCTGAAAAGAGATGTGGTGGCTACATGCCTTTGAACTATGTTACAATGAGGTTCAAGGGCCTATTTATTATTGAACAACAAGGGAAAACCCTAAACAACCAAACCATAACCCCAGGATATGGAACACCAAGAGGTTGTGGGCCCTATTGGGGTTAGTTGGGAAGCCAACTTCTCGAGGTTGTAACTTGGCCATGTTATCTTCATTTGGCGCATACGATACCTTGTTGGAAATATCTCTTCAAGTACTACAGGATTTCTGGCAGGCCCTTTCCTATGGCTACAAGCTTGCTACGGGCCTAAAAAAAATGTCGTTT
Organism: Pinus tabuliformis; assembly: GCA_031772625.1. NCBI lineage: Eukaryota > Viridiplantae > Streptophyta > Pinopsida > Pinales > Pinaceae > Pinus > Pinus tabuliformis. Next base: position 401,648,469 of record CM062819.1, read on the forward strand.
AGGGGGTCAAAACTACTCCGGAAGTTCACGACTTGAAAAACTACTAAAAATAGTAAATGCTGCAATAAACAAGGAAACATATGAAACCGGCTAGAGGTCTGGGTCGAATACACGAGTGGCCACCAATATCCATCCAGATCAGTCCTCCCTCCTTAGGAAGCAATGGTCCCCATTGTGTGCAGAGCCTCCATAAGGTGAGGAAATTTTTGAGAAACCTGGTCCCTGGTGAACCACTTGCCATGGTGAAGGAGTAGCATGCTTTGAAAAATCGATACAGATGGAGCCCTTTTTGGTGAGTTTTCTTGATCTGTGTTTCCATGATCTGATCAGTTATGGCATGTTCCATGCATTTTTGGTTTAGCTCAGTTGGTGTGAGTTGTTCTGCAATGTTGGATGTGTCTAGCAATGGTGGAAAGTATGGTCGAAGGCGGCCTACATTAAACAATGGGTGCCGACCAAGGAGCGGTGGAATTTTGAGCTCGAAGGAATTGTCCCCTATAGCCTTGGTGATGGTGTATGGTCCATATGAAAGCAAGTGAAGCTTGCGGTGGGGTCCAGCGAGGCACTCCTTCTGCAAATGTAGCCAAACTTTGTCGCCCACCTGGAACTTATATGACACCCGATGCTGATCATGGTGCTAATTTAACTTAGCATTGGCTTTTTCCAATATATCATGGACTTGTTGGCGGATGTGTTGAATGCGCTCAATGAAGTCGTTAGCCCTTTCGGCTTCGGACAAGACTTGAGCTGAATCCACCTGAGTAGTTGCAAAAGGTATGGCCACATTAATGGGACATAATGGCTAAAATCCCAGACCTACCTTAAAGGGGTTGTGGTTCATTAAGCTATGGAGAGCTCTATTGTAGTTGTGTTGGACATAGGGGGGCTTTCATCCCATGTGCGTGGATTCTTCAAGTTGTACATGCATAGGATTTGTACAATCATCATGTTGAATACTTTTGTTTGGCGATCAGTTTGGGGGTGGAAATTCATGGACTTAGTAAGTTTGGTATCCAACATCGACTAGATACTTGACCAAAATGTACTTAGGAATATGCTATCCCAATCTAACACAATGGAATGTGGGATCCCAAAGTGTACCCACACTCACTCAAAGAAGATATTAGAAGTGGGCTTTGTTGTGATACTATTCTTGCAGACCACCATAATGATCATGTTAGAGAATCTGTTGATGACCACAAAAACACAATCATTTTCATGCTTAGTAGAAGGAAGGCATGACATGTAATCCACGGATATGGATTCCCAAGGTTGACTAGGAGTAGGCAGAGGAGTATATAGGCCTTGTTTCTTGATGGTTGGTTTGGGAATGGTGCATGCAGTGAAGGATCTAATGGATTTCCAAACATCGAGATGAAGATTTAGCCAATATAAATACTTTTTTAGTACTGCCATTGTTTTCTCTACTCTAAAATATCTAATGACCCGACTGTAGTGTGCCTCCCAAATCATGTTGGCAGTCTCACTTGAAGGAACACGAGTGTGCCCTAGGTGACATAACAATGCATCCTAGGGGTGGAAATTTGGAACTTGCTTACCTTCCAGGAGTGTTCGTTATGTGTTGTTGTTCTGAATCGATCTTGTAAAGATGCGGCCTCCCCGAAATCTTGTGCCCACAGGAGTCGAGCACAGTGATCAACACCATGGCAGGTGGTCGGATGAAGTAGTTTGTAACATTATTGGTGTTTCCCTTCTTATACTTAATGTTCAAATGGAACTGTTGCAGGTATTATTATAGACATTTTTGGGCACTGCAACCCCAAGCATAAAATGTCCATAAACCAAGGGCTCCTAAGTCCCTAAAAGTGCTGTTCTAACCCCTAAAGGAACAAGGTCAATTGATTACAGCTTCTCCCAGAAGTTCTCCATGAAAAACTACTCAGAACTGGTCAAAACGGGATCATTTCACCTGCTCCATAGGCAAAGTGCATTGCATCTCACCTAAGTACACTCTGTGGGTGTGTTGCATTTCAAAAAGCCCTTCTATGGGGTGCGATGGGTGAGAAGTGACAAATGGCAGTGTCAATCCGCGAGGTGGAGAGGCATGGAATCTTCCAGAAACTTCTCCTGTGACATTTGCCTCTCTGAATTCGACCAAGGATGAGTAAGAGATCATCAATCTCCAAGTGGAAGCAAGAACTATCAGAGGGAAGAAACTAATCAAATCACAAGCTGACTCATCTCCCTTACAAATATCTATATATGGATCCCTCATCCCAAAGATCCAGAGGTTGAATTTTGCATCTTGTAAGGAATTGTTGTTGGTTTCTTGAGGCAACATCATAGTGTTGGGTGATCTAAGCTTTGCATGAGGTGAAGAAGGGCTTACTTGCTGAGAGGATGATGCTGGGTCAGAACAACTGGTTGTAACTCTCTTGGCTCTTTCTTGACTATCAATAAAGCTATTCAAGTTTTCCTCCATACTCTTGTGTCATTTATGTTTCATGCATTTGTATGGTCAATTTACATATGATCCTAGATTGTTTATGATAATAGATCCATGTTCTTGTATAGTTTTATGCTGCTTTGACTCTATAGGTACTCTATGAAGCTGGGTGTACAAGGAAGCAAGTAGCAAAGGACTATCATGAGAGAGAGGAATTGAACTAGGAACCAAGCACAAGACAGAGGTTGGTCTCCTTTATTCTTCTCTCATCTATATTTCATAAAGGAAAAATGAAAGTAGCTTTACTTTGTTTGTTTCTAAGGTAGCTACCACACCTTAGTGGGATTAGCAATTCCGCATAGACACTTTTCCTTGTAACAAAATGGCGACTCCACTGGGGAGCGACTAGGTTGTTTGTTAATCTACATTTTGTTTATTTTATAAACTTACAGACGGAGCCTGAAGTTGAGCCAGGTAGCTTTCGAACTGCATTTGCTATGCAAATGCAAAGTAGATAAATGTCGCTTCAGTCAATCTCCGGGTTTTTTTTATGAATTAAACAACTGATTTACAAACTCTCTAATTGCCCTTGTGGTGGCCCTAGTAACCTCTTTACATCTGCCCCTGTTGTTGATTTACTGATTACCACTTGCTCGGCTAAAATCCCTGAACTGAACAGCAAACTGTGACCCGGAACCCAAGCAAAGTCTCGTCTCTGGCCCAGCGCAGTCTCTGTTTTGTGAATCTGAAATTCAGCGCACTTCCCGAGTGTAGTAGGTGCGCTGCATTTCAAGTTCACTGTGTTACAGGTGCGCTGATTAGACTAGGCATTGTTCCTGAATGTTGGTTTCTGTGTTCATTCTTTTCAGTTCTATTCATGAATTTTGCTGCCTGTAGTCAATACACCTCTGTTTGAAACCCCTTTCCTTGCTGATATTCCACCTCCACTGTGCAAAGAGCTGTAAATGTTTTTGTGTATTTTTTAAGTCATTTTCAGTTCTCCTTTGCAAAAAAAGTAATGTAATTGTACTGTCGTTTCTTGATTTGAAAGTGTCGCAAGTGTCGTTTTCAGTCATATAAGAGAGTCTGATTGCTATTGATAGTCGATTACTCTGTTACTATTGTATTTGATCTGAATTAGTAGTCTTTATAGTGTCGAAAGCAAGTCTTAATTTTGAATTTGAAAAGAAACTTGTTAGTAATTGTCGCTTGAAAGTAATTCAGATTTGCGCATTAGCTTCCTTTTTATCATTCACATATTAAGAAGGCTGAAAACAAATACATGCATGTGCATTTGCATTTAGACTGTGCGATTGGTTTGATTTAGGACAGTGCATATAGTGTGTGCTCTATGCTCTTTGTGAAAGAATACTGTCTTTCTTTCCTTAGTAGCTAGGATTTTCATTGCACAAAGAAGATAAAAGATTGTTTATCATCTTAGATTGCATTTTAGGAATTGTACGTCTACATCACACGGTGAACCTGAAAGGAAAATTTCTTAAGCAAGATCAACTATAAAATAAATTTAATGAATCTAACAACGCTTTGGAACCTAACGCACAACATCTAGAAGTCTAGGCTAGAGACGTATTCCGACGTCGTAAACCCTGGTAACTGTTGTTCTCACTGTTGGTTGGGTGATTCCTCCACTTTGAGACGATAAGTTCCAGTACGGACTTGTGCTCCCACGTACCGTCGAGCATATTTTGGGAGACCACAATAGCCTTAATCCTTTATCCGTAGGAAGCCGTGTCTGCCGCCCTATCTATCGCAATGTACTGAACACAACATTCGGGAAGATTGACTGTCGTACCGTAAAAAGTATTCTGCAGTTTTGCGATTGGTTTGGTAATCCCTCTGCCTAGATTTCTAGAGCAGTCCCTTTCGTTCCTTTTCTTAACAGAAAAGGTCCATCTGAGCACTTTTCACTTTAGGCTCATTAAAAATCGAAGGCGACTAGAGTCATCTTTTATTTTTTCTCGACTCTTTAAAATTGAAAAAACAAGTTGTGTCAAAGCGTCTAAAATTTATTTTAAACAGAATAATCATCACCTTTCCTACTTTGGTCTTAGATTGAGAGAATGGAGTCCACCAACCAAGGAATTCCCCTTGGAGGAAATCCTAGTCCCTTCTCCTCTTGGGGAGATGTTGGTGCACCCCATATGGCCACATTGTCGCTTCCAAGATTGACAATCGGTTTTCCCGTATGGCTCTTCTCAAACTCTGTCGAAGAAACCTGAGGAGTGAGCAATAGAGGCAATGTTTCGATGCGTCAAACCCTAAGAAGCAAACCCAAACAAGCTGAAGGATGGAAGCTATGGCCCCTATACTACCTGAGTCGTCCCACAAACCTCAATCAACGGATCCCCCACTCTGCTTAGAAGCTCTTCAGAATGCTAATGTGCATGAGACCAGTTCTGGAACTCTGAAGGAGACATAATGGTAAGAAAAGGAGACTCTGTACCCTTTCCCAAACCTAAATAACCCTCCGAGACTGTTGAAGCCAGTTGGGAGAAAACCAAACCCTAGAGGGTTACCTCCATGTTATCCATTAAAGAGGAGAGGTCAGGTACCTGCCCTTCTGGTAGTCGAGGTGTTTCCGGTTACTTTCCCACCCTTGACATGTGTTTGTCTTCGACCCAGATATCAGCTGGGGCCAAGCTATCGGAGGAGTAGTCGAGCAACTCCTCCTCCATGCATATACCCAAAACCGTATGAGTGGTCGTTACTATTCTGAGAAACCCGTACTAACCTTCGACAGGTGCTGACCCCTGTGAAGTCTTCGAAAAACCCCCGGAGAAAACGAAAGGAGCTTCAATAACCTGACCACCACAATAGACAAACCTCCCTTGACCACCTCGAAAAAGACAAAATGTAAAACATTGGGAAAAGCAAGACTTCCCAAACTTTGTCAGTGAAAAAAACAAGTAAAATACCCTGGGGAAGTGGTTGTTAAAACAAAGACTCCGCTTAATAGCAGAAATGGGAAATTAACTGGCCTCTTCCCAAAACCATGAGAATAGGAGGGGTCAAAATAAAAACTAGGGAAGCAACAAAGGAAAGTCGCATTAAAACCTTGTAAGCACTTAAACACCAAGCTTAGGTATAAACCCATAGGAAGACCTCCATCATAGAACCAGGGTCTGCAAGGATGGGTTTTACCCTAGCCCACCCATCAAGTCCTACCCGCATCGAAAACACTTCATCAATTCCTGCGTCTAGATTGGAAACCACTATTGATGGATAAGATTCATAATATGTTAGATCATCATATATAAACATATAAACTATCATTCATAATATGACAACATATATCAGGAATAATACATGAGTTTCTTTATTGATTAAAACCAGTAACTATAGTAAAAATACAACTTAATCTAGGCCAAAGGAATCGAAAAATCCTTCCTCCAAATCTATCTAGCCCGAGCCATGAAGACAACCTCTCTAATAAGTTCAAGTAGGTTCTAGATAAGGATGTTGAGCCTCTATGCAAATGAAACAAGTGTTTCACAGATATTGGGAGTGCAAGAGGCACGAGAAAAGAAAACTTGATCTAGGAAAAATCTAGTATAATGTCAATATCCTTCTTCTTGTATCAATTAGTCCTACGCAAGGGGTGTATATATACCACCTCAAATTGGTTATTTTAGTTAGGTTACAGGCTCTTGTAGGTGGGCTCTCAGTGAAACACATAAACCGCGCCTAAGAAAATAACATTTTAATTTATTTTTTCATATTTTAAAAGGTATACATGGGTATAGTGTTATGGGAACAACGTATGTATGTGATTTAGTATGGGCAAAGTCAAGTATGAATTTTGAGATACTGCTTTTTAGTATAAAGTCAAGTCTGCATAGAAAAGGGATTGCCCAGGGCCATAAAAGAGCATTAGGTCTACAAGAGTGCTAAATGATGCTATAACACAAGACTTGCAATAGAAAATTAAAATGCAAAACTTATATAATTTAGATGGATCTATGATGATATAATTTCAATTATAGTATTCATATTGTCCATGTAAATTTACACACAAATTACACAAACATATTATCCATGTGTGCATTATATTAAGACTCCATATTCTACAATATATATAAAAAATGGGAAGAAATTCCACAATTCGAAATTCTCAACTATATTAATAATATGGGGAAAAATGTTTTAATGTTAACCACATTATTAAAAAATAAGTATTATTATTCATTGTAAGAAAAATTATTTACATGTTAAAATGAGGGTGAATATCCATAGTTAAGAATATTATTATATGTTTTTTAATATGTATATATGTTTAACTCATATATTAATTCCTTTTATAATTAATAAAAATAATAATTTATTAAAATAAAGTTATAAGTTAGTTAATTTTTATGATTTTTTAAAAATCCATGCAAAGTGAGATGTATCATTGGATAAGTGTTTTGATGTTTACCATGGATTGATGCCTATCATTATTTACTAACCATTTAATTTATATGATTATACTAGTCAATATTATATTTGTAAGACATCTACTTCATTTAAATTATACAAAATATTTTAAAATTTAATTAATCAATGCCTTCCTCGATGGTGGTGGATAACATGGTAGATCAAAGGCTTGGGGGGAAAGCCCACCACCCCATCGATGAGAACATCATTAATGAAGTGGCTAGTGTGGTCAACCCCCTCCATGCACAAGAATGTGAACCATCTGCATGTAATTAACATGGCACATGACAATTCACCCCTATGTTTAGCCATCGTGATAGGGTCTTAGAGTAAAAAAAAGGCAATGAAATCCTGTGTCCCTGCTGCAGGAGGGATCAATGAGGGAAATTGATAGTTTTGTAGAGGCAAACATGAATTTCTTGAAGTACACATTGCTAAATTCTACTATGTTTCCTTCTGGTGTAAGCGTGGATGAACAAGCCTTTAGCTGCAAGGTATTCTCAATCTGATTGGGTGTAAGCCTGACTTTGAGGAAGGGGAAAATAGGGGTACAGAGCAGGAGTGGACAATTGATGGTATTGCAAAAGTTGGTTGTTGGAAATGGAGTGGTTTTCAAGTTGTTGGGTCATTGACACCTCCTCCAAAACTTCAACATCGAAGCTTTGAATCTACAACGATTTTCCTAACAAGGGTAATTCTATTTTCCTTCACCTGTATTATCAATTTATATGGTAATAATTTGGTTGGTCTTTATTGTCTAGGTATTATTGTTTTGTTTGGTTTTGGTCTCTTGGGGGATGGCATGAAGCCAATAGTTTGACATCACCCTTGGTTTGTGGCGATTTTTCTATTCCTCTATTTGACAATTATCTCGTATCGTGTTGGTGTTCTAATGATTATTTGTTGCATTCCCTCCATTAGCTTGATTTGGTTTGACTTTAATTCCATCCCCATGCCACAATTAAGCTTTGCAATCAGTCATAGAGTGTGACCTTCTATGCAATATGTCATGACAACATATTCGTAGCCATAAGGGAGTGTGTGGTTGTGGCTCCTAGGGCTAAAATCACACACAATAATAAGTGCACGCAGTTGCATACACTTTCTATTTTATTGTCCCTTCTAAAACCCGCAATCAGATATGTAACCTTGAGTCCCTTGTTACTATGGACCACTAAAATTTTTCAGATACAAAGACTTTAGAGGAGCTTTCTCGCTGGGTTTTACCTTGGTCTTATCAGGGGAAAAAGGAAACAATACCTCAATTCCATATTTCTTCACTTGCAAATGAAGACTTTGTTAAGCAAGGGTATTAAAGGAAAAATAAGAAGAAAGGTGTGACATTACTACTTTAGAAGACATTGAACGTGCTCACTGAAATCAATTATTTTACTTGCAAAGATTGGATGAAAGGCTAGCATATTTGGAGAGCTGCCTTCAATATGAGTTCGACCCTCCTACTCCTCCAAGATCTAGCGCCAAAGACCCAACACCTATTATTTCTTCAGACTCTTGAATGGTTGGAATGTTTAATGACAATTTTTTGTATTAAAATATTGTAGTAGTTAGGTGTGTTTTGGTGAACATGATAAGTTTTTGGACAATATACTTATTTCATAGGTGATTACTGTTGAAATGTGGTGACAAGAATATTCCAATTTTAATTTGTCCTTGAATTAAAATCGAATTTAGTCTCACTAGCTACTTGGAAATAATTAATTAATTGATTATGGATTAATTAGTTGGAGAAATTCAAGTTAGAAGTCTTTATGAAGTCATGCAAGAGTTATCCCTTAAATTAAGGAGATAAGATTGAGTTATATTTGAGTTGTAATTAGTTAACTCAGTTTACTGAATTAAGTCCAGTTAAATTAGTTCCAAACTATTTGAGGAACTAATTGTGAGTTATCAGTAAGTTGATACATGCATTCCCTCAACCACTATACTCCAGATAACTAAAGATTCCCTCATCAGTAACTCATGCATGTCTATTATGAGAAAGACCCATTTGAACTGAATGTCAAGGACAATGTACTATCAATTGCATGTGTTTTCCTATAAAGAAAACTCATGCATGCAAAAGGAAAGATTCCTTGAGGAATGCACAGTTCTGACAGGGTGTGAGATCAGTATGTGAGATCAGTTTTCCACTTGGTAACAGTAGGATCACCCAGGAGAAACAATGTAAGGAAATAGGAGCTTGGAGGGCAGAGAGGAAAGCTTGTGAGAAGCCAGGATAGCCTGTGAGCATCTGTGAGGATTTTACTAAGAGCTGGCTAGTTGTGAGAGCTAAGGCTTTGTATAATTCCTATGTATTTCCACTTTGTATGATAATACAAATAGTGGGGTTTTTAGCTGAGGCTTTCCCCAAAGTATTTTCTTGTGTATTGTGCAATGATTCTTCTTCTTCTGGTTACATTGTTCAGCTCGATCTTTAAGCTTCCACAAATTGATAGTAGAAGTAGGTTATAGTATTCTGCTTTGATTTATATTGCATTATCGGGTTAACCTACATATAGATTATCTACATGGTATCGGAGATGTGAACTGTATGCAGAGAAGAGAATTTGAAGTTTGAAGTTTGGGGTTGCAGGTGCAAAATCAAATTCTTATCATACTTCAAGGTTGGCCAATGGCGTTCAATGGCTTGAGACTCGAGCATGCCTTGGAAGTTAGCTTGAATTACATAGCATGGAAAGATAGCATGGAGGTTGTATTAGAAGACAATGGCTTGAAGGAATTCATTGATTAAGAAATCCAAAAGCCAGCTTCAAATAATGCACAAGAGTTGGCTGAGTGGCAGAAGTGTGTGGCAAAGGCGAGACGGATCATCCTTGAGGGAGTTCGAGACCATATTGTCTCAAGTCTCCATGGGAAGGATACTCCATTTTCAATGTGGAAGACATTGAAGGATCTCTATCAGAACAATAACGACTAAAGGAAATTGGTGCTCAAAGATAAGCTTCAAGGAATCAAGATGGAGAAGGGCGATACTATTTCCACATATCTGAACAAGCTCACCACTTGCAGAGATGAGCTTAGCAGTGTGGGAATAACTACTGCCGATGATGATATGGTGAGCCTCGCTCTCCTTGGCCTTCCAAAGAGCTAGAATAACTACCAGGACTCTGTGAATGGAAGGGAGAAACTGCCAGATTGGGAACGACTGTGGTCAGATCTCATGCTGGAGGAGCACACGAGATGGATCTTCATCCAAGAATGATGATGAAGAAAATCTGGCCTTAGCAAGTAAGGAAAGGAAAGGGAAGGGGAAGGCTTCCCATTCCAAATCGAATTCTTCTCATGGAGGGAAGAAGGTTGACAAGTCTAAAGTGAGATGCTTTAATTGTCATGAGATGGGACCCTATGCGACTAATTTCCCAGCGAAGAAGTCCAAGAAGGGATCCTCAAAAGGATCGGAAGGTGAGGCATTAGCCTCTCAGTTTGAAATGGACTTTACCCTCATCGCATGCATGGTGTCATTGATGATGGGTTGTGTCTGGTATCTTGATAGTGGAGCCTCATTCCACATGACTAATGATAAAAATTTATTCAGTGCCTTGGAGGAGAAAGACCTCAAGATGTGCATAGAGATGGGTGGCGATGGAAGGTATATTGTTTCATGAGCGGGCACGATTTCTTTTCAGAGGGAGCATGGAGCTCTTCTCACCTTGATAGATGTGATGTATGTGCCTGGACTGAAGAAGAACTTGGTATCGATCATGATGTTGGAGGACAAAGGCTACGATGTTGTCTTTAGTAAAGGAAAGGTGTTCCTAAGACAAATAGCCACGGGTCAGACCAAGAGGATAGGGATTTGGGTGAAGAATCTTTATAAACTAGAGGTAGATGATTGTGCAGCATTGAGTACGAAAGCAGAATTGGTGCAAAGCCAAGACATTGGCGAGTTGTGGCACAGGTGGTTGGGTCATTTGCATCATGAGGCTTTGAAGATAATGTAGCGGATATCTATAGGACTTCCCAAAGGTAAACTTGAGCAAGTTGACACATGCAAAGGTTGTACCTTGGGAAAGTACACCAAGTCTTCCTTTCATGATCGAGAGAGTCGAGCAGAGGCTATCTTAGAGCAGTTCATACTGAATTGTGTGGACCATTCTCGACGGCATCCGTAGCGAAGCAAAGGTATTATGTGATTTTCATTGATGATTTTTCTCGTAAATGCTGGATTTATTTCATGCAAAAGAAGGACCAAACCTTCACAAAGTTTTGTGAGTTCAAAGCTTTGATTGAGAAAGAGTCAGGGAAGAAGATCAAGGCCTTGAGAAGCGACAACGGTGGAGAATATGTCGCTCAAGAGTTTAAGGACTTCTATGCAGTGGAAGGAATTAAACGAGAGTTGACGACACCTCATAACCCACAACAGAATGGGGTGGCTGAGAGGAGGAACAAAACTATTGTAGGGGCAGCACAGGTGATGTTGCACAAGGCCTACCACTTCACTTGTGGGTTGAGCATTCAACGCAACGGTCTATTTGTAGAATAGAAGCCCGCATCGCATACTTGGGAAGAAGACCCCAAAGGAAGCTTTCTTCGGTAAGAGACCAGATGTGGGTGACCTTAGAATCTTTGGCTCATCAGTATATTTCCATGTGACAAAGGATGCACGAAAGAAGCTTGAGCTGACAGCAGAGTTGGGGATACTTGTGGGGAACAATGGTATACCTTACAACTATCAAGTGTACTTGCCTACCAGTCGGAGGACAGTAGGCCATGCGAGATTCCCTTGAGAGGGAGCTCCAACTACAGGTTGTGGAGGAACTGTTGGTTCGTAAGGAGGAGGAGCCTCAGACTGATGCGGAGCAGCCGCATGCAGAGGTTCCAGGAGTGGAGACATCCACTCAAGCAGAGTCTTCCAGAGATGGACGGAAACGCACAAGAGAAGATGACAGATTGTTGGAGGATGCGAGAGAGAATGTGGGAGCACCATCTTCTCAGCGCAGACAGAGGAGGTCACCTGAGAGGTACACTGGATACATGGCCCTTGTTGGGGAATGTGTTGAGACCGAGCCATCTTCCTTTGAGGAAGCAGTGCAGTAGCCGATTTGGGTTGATGCTATGGTGGAGGAGTATGACTCCATAGTTCGTAACAGTGTTTGGGACGTGGTTCTAAGACCGAAGAACAAGTCAGTTGTGAGTTCCCGTTGGCTTTACAAGGTAAAGCAAGTTGTTGATGGTAGTGTGGAGAAGCATAAGGGAAGATTTGTTGCCTGTTGCTTTTCACAGGTCGAGGAGATTGACTAGGATGAGACTTTTTCTCCTGTTGCAAGGTACTCATCTATCAGATCGAAGTTGGCACTATCATCACAGATGGGTTGGAAGATCCATTAGATGGATGTGAACACTGCATTCCTCAATGGCAAGATTGAGGAAGAGGTGTACACAGAGCAGCTCGAAGGTTTTGAGACCTTCGATTGTGAGTCGCATGTGTGCCGACTCAAGAGAGCGTTGTACGGGCTGAAGTAAGCACCTCATGCTTAGTACACCAGGATAGACAACTACTTCACCGGGTTGGGCTTCACAAAGAGTGAAGCAGATGCGAACCTGTACAGCATCGTGGTGAAAGGTAAGCTGTTAATCATCGTACTTTATGTTGATGATCTCATATTGACTGGTGATGATCAGTTGATCGTGTCTTGCAAGGAGGACCTTGCAAGAGAATTCGAGATGAAAGACATGGGTTTCATGCATTACTTCCTTAGCATGGAAGTGTGGCAGAAGGATGGGGAGTTGTTTATGTCCCAGGGCAAGTATGCCAACGAGATGCTCAGGAGATTCCACATGGAGAAGTGCAAGCCCATGCAGACTCCTCTAGCTAGTAACTGGAGGAAGGAGGTTACTACTTCAAGAGAAGTAGTGGAGGCTACTGTGTACAAACAACTTGTGGGTTCATTGATGTACTTGGCGAACACACAACCAGATTTGTGCTATGCAGTGAACTAGCTGAGTCAAGCGATGGTTCAACCTACTAAGATGTTCTGGAAGGAGAAAAATCATGCATTGAGATACCTCAGAGGCACATCTCAGTATGGATTATGGTACAAATGAACAGAGGGTATGAAGCTATAGGGCTTCATTGATGCAGATTGGGTAGGGAGTCCATCAGATCGGAAGAGCACATCAGGAGGGATTTTCAACCTTGGGTCAGCGACAGTTTCTTGGTACAACAAGAAACAGAGGTTGGTTGCACTCAACTCGGCAAAGGCTGAATACATGGCTGCAAGTCAGGCAGCATGTGAGGCCATCTGGATGCGGAAGATCACAGTTGGTTTGTTTGATTAGAGGATGTATCCAACCATGCTCTATTGTGATAATCAGAGTTGTATCAAACTATCTGAGAATCCAGTATTTCATGATAGGTCCAAGCACATCGACATCCGGTATCATCATCTCAAACACTGTGTACCGAGGAGGATTATGTTGTTGCAGTATATTTCGACAGAGGAGCAAGATGCTGACATTTTGATAAAGGCATTATCAAAGTGTAAATTCAAGTTCCATAAAGACAGGATCGGGGTGGCAAATAATCCCTTTCTTATTGAAAGGGACTGTTGAAATGTGGCAACAAGAATATTCCAATTTTAATTTGTCCTTGAATTAAATTTGTGAATTAAAATCGAATTTAGTCTCACCAGCTACTTGGAATTAATTAATTAATTAATTATGGATTAATTAGTTGGAGAAATTCAAGTCAGAAGTCTTTCTGAAGTCATGCAAGAGTTATCCCTTAAATTAAGGAGATAAGATTGAGTTATATTTGAGTTGTAATTAGTTAACTCCATTTACTGAGTTAAGTCCAGTTAAATTAATTCCAAATTGTTTGAGGAACTAATTGTGAGTTATTAGTCAGTTAATGCATGCATGCACTCAACCGGTGTACTCCAGATAACTGCAAATTCCCTCATCAATAACTCATGCAAGTATATTCTAAGAAAGACCCAGTTGAACTAAATGTCAAGGACAGTGTACTATTAGTTGCATGTGTTTTCCTATAAAGAAAAGTCATGCATGCAGAAGGAAAGATTCCTCGAGGATTACACAGTTCTGATAGGGTGTGAGGTCAGTGTGTGAGATCAGTTTTCCACTTGGTAACAGGAGGATCACCCAGGAGAAACATCGAAAGGAAATAGGAGCTTGGAGGGAAGGGAGGAAGGCTTGTGAGAAACCAGGATAGCCTGTGAGCATCTGTGAGGATTGTACTGAGAGTTGGCTAGCTGTGAGAGTTAAGGCTTTGTGTAATTCCTATGTATTTCCACTTTGTATGATAATACAGATAGTGGAGTTTTTAGCTGAGGCTTTCCCAAAAGTATTTTCTTGTGTATTGTGCATTGATTCTTCTTCTTCTGGTTATATTGTTTAGCTCGATTGTTAAGCTTCTGCAAATTGATAGTAGAAGTAGGTTAGAGTATTCTGCTTTGATTTATATTGCATTATCGGGTTAACCTACAATATATTTTCTACAATTACAAATATATCATTTCCCTCGATGCAGATTAAAACCGCGTATGAAAAACCATGGTTGTGTGTGATTGACTAATATATTTTAAATTTATGATATTCTAAAACAATACAAATATTAATTTAAAAATAATAATAATGCTAATTAATTAGTACCTTTCTTATATCAAATTTTATCTTTATCTTAATTATTCTATATTTTTATTAATAATAATAAATATTAGTATCACTTAAAACTAATTAAATAACATATAAGTTATATTTTGATATACCACTTTCCATAAAATTTATATAAAAAATTATACACTCAATCTTATTTTCATATAGATTATTATGATCTTAATAGAATAATTCAATTTTATATTTTACTATTATCTAAGACAATAATTCAACTTTATATTTTAATATGTGAAGGACCACATTCTATAAACTTTATATAAATCTTTATTTAAATAACTCAATTTTGTTTTTCCCCAATGTTTTAACCATTAATTAAAGGTGCAATAAATAACATGTTTACAAGACATCTTTTAACTTGTTTCATCTTACACCATTGTTATCACTGAAATACAATGATTTTTCCACATATGGTGCCATTCTATTAGGATTCTTTGCATGACAACTAATATTTTTCACAAAGAAAATTTGATGTTAATATAAAATGATAGTTTTACATTTATATTGTATGTTATGATAAAGATTTATGGCAAAAGTTATTTTTGAAGAATTAAATTATTTCAATCTAATTTTGCATAATTTTGGTAATATTATGTGGCTAAATGGTTCTCTCATTTAACAAATGAATTGATCTCACTAATACTAAACTGCTAGAAATATAAAAACTTTTTATTTCTCTAATTATTAGATTTTGTGACATAAAAAAAGACTTTTGATTGAAAATATAATATCTTAAATTATATATTTTTTTTCAATTTAACTGTTGAAATATGTTAATCAATATTATTGAATTTCTTGTTATAATAAATTTCTTGTTTTTTTCTTAAACTTAAAATATTTAATTTAAAAAAAAAAATCGATATATTTACATGATCATTAGATATTATTCCTATTCCCTACAAAAAGCTCATTTCATAGTTTCGTTCAAGATAAAAAGCATCCTCTCACCCCTTTTCAACAACCACCTCTTCCCCTCTTAAAAATATGGTAATTTTATGAGTTAATAAACTATGGAATTGAGTCTTATAAAAAATGTTTTGAAAATTAAATTTAATATCTTTATAAATATTTTAGTCTTATCAATTGAGTTTACAAAAGATTTTTCGGCCAAGATCACATGAAACATCATGTGATCTTCGCCGAAAAATCTTTTGTAAACTTGATATGGATCACAGAAGCCTGAACTCTACTATCTTATCAATTGAGTTTAACGAATTATTTTCCCCACTCAAAATTATTCAATATTCTATAATTAAATATAATAATAAATTTAAATGAACCCTTTAGTATCATTTAATTTGAAATGATAAACAAATAAAATATCAGTGTAGATTAACCTTAATTTAAAATTTACCCCTATGAGTTAATAAACTATGAAATTGAATCTTATAAAAAAAGTTTTGAAAATTAAATTTAATATTTTTATAAATATTTTAGTCTTATCAATTGAGTTTAACAAATTATTTTCCCCACTCAAAAATTATTCAATATTCTATAATTCGATATAATAATAAATTTAAATGAACCATTTAATCTCATTTAATTTGAAATGATAAACAAATAAAATATCAGTTTAGATTAACCTTAATTTAAAATTTATCAACTATAAAGAAAGATCCCACATATTTATAATGCAAATCTTTTTGCTTAAAATTTTTAAAAAATAATTAAAAAAATAGGATTTTTAAAAATTAAAATTAAATAAATTTAAAATTATATATATAATTTAACTAAAAATAATATATAATTTAAAAAATGAACATTAACATTATTATTATTAAAAATATGATAAAGTAATTAAATTTAAAAGTAAAAAAATAATAGTTTAAGGCATTTACTATTATTCTTTTCCATTACATCTAAAAAAATATTTAATTTAAACTCAAATCATGGGTAAAATATTTTTCCATAGTATAAAAGGGAATACACAAGGTTTCAATGCATTCTATGGCTTGTACTTTATTTACATCATTACACTCGGAATGAAAATTACACTTTAATCTTAAATCTCCTTTTTAATAAATATTTTGTCTAGGCATCTTTTCATATCATTATCTTCCCAGATCATATTTTCCCACCATCCTTCCGGACCGTATAATGCTATCAGTAAAAGGCAAGCATTTTTTTTCTTTTTGTTGATGATGTCCTATCAAGGCACGCATTATGCATAATGCAGAGGTTTGGGAAATAATAGAAAATTTTTGTAGGATTTTGAAAATTTAGTAGAAATTTTTAAAAATTTAAATTATAAGGGTAAATATTCTAAAATTTTTAATATTATTCAATGTATTTTTATCATTAAAAAATTCAAAATCCTCCGAATTAATTTTTTTAATAATTTCACCAACTTCCATACCATCTCAATGAAATGAAATTGCAAAATGGATCCTCCCATCCCATCCCATCCCATAATTACATTGTAATGATGAAAATGTGAAATCCATGTGAAGGAGGGAACTTGAAACTTCTATAGGTGGGGTTAAAATGTTTTATCAAATAAATAAAAAATATATTCTCTAACAACTTCACACCACAAGTTATATCTTTGAACTTTTTTCTCCAGAGAATATTGGTTTTCGAAAATAAAGTGAATTGTTTTTAATCAAAATAAACTATATATATATAAATAAATAAGAGGTTTATAATATAGGAAAATAAATAAAATATTTAAGAGTCCTTTAAAAGCATATTTATATCTCTGTTTTGTTTAATGAATAAAGAAAATAATATTTTCTAAAATGAGGAAAGAAATATTATATTATTATTTATAAATTATAATGTTAATTTATATATATTATTATTTATAAATTATAATGTTAATTTATATACATTATTATTTATAAATTATAATGTTAATTTTATAGTTATAAATTAGAATTAAATTATTTTTATAAATTTAATGAATTTTTTTTATCTATTTTATTATAAATAAGGATGATTATGATTTTAATAATTAATATTCACTAAGATTAATATGGTTTATCAGATCTTAAGAGAGTTAGAGATTTATTGAGATTTTTTAATAAAAAAAAATTATGATCGAAAAGAAGGGAGAGAAATGTTCCTAGATCACCATAGTTTTGTTGATTTAACAAAACAAAAAGAATGGTATTGTGGCAAAGATTTTGAAAATTAGAATGGATGTGAGTAAGAGTTGGGCAATCCAAGAGAAAGTGTTTTTCATCTTCAACCCTCTTAGCATCGCAAAGGTGACAGACTCTTTCGTCCCGAGAAGTTTTGGGAATTGACCAATGTTCGGTTTCACTTTGAAGCTCATGAGAACTAGTTTTTATCTTAGCAATGCCCGTTTTCTTCTTAGCACTGATAGATAATTCTGGTTTTAGATATTGGAGTTGATCACCTCCTTATAATACCTTAGCATCCTTTTTCCTCCTAACTCGTCATCTCATAAATTATCCTTCAATTTGGAAGTAATAATATTTTTGATATTGCCCTTATTCTTCAAGCTGATCTCCTCCTTTAGACATCCTTATGCCAACCTCAATTGAAGGTCAGGGTTTTCACTAGAGTTAGAAGCAAGTTTAGGAAATCTCTTGGCTTCCATGTTGTAAAGCTTGTTAATGGCATCCACTACAAATGAGGTTCCAATCTAGTCCATAATGCTCGTCGACACAAAGAATGTAATGAAATATGAAAAAGGGTGAGAGAAGATGACTGTGTGATTGAAACTGGGAATATGATGAATATGAAAACGATTGCTAAGAGGACTTGTGAGCGAGAGGGAAATAACAAAGAGATGGATTAGAAGCAAAGAGAGATAGAAACATTAATATAGGCAAACAAGGAATATATGGCTTGTAATATTTGTGTGTAATGAAATGACATTGTATCTTGAATTTCAAAATAAAGAAAAAGACAAAGTAAAAAGCATTTTTTTAAGGATACCCCACCAAAGAGCATTATTCATGATGTAAAACTATGACTAAACAAAAATGGGTCCTCCCATACAATAATTACATTGGAATAATAAAAATAACATCTTAAAAGAATGAAAACCCATGTGAAGTAGGTAACTATATATAGAGTCGATTGTTTTATCACGACAAAAATATATTCTTTAACATTTTAATATTACAAATTATACTATTTTGATATATCGATATATTTGATACATTTGTAAGAAGAGCTTCGGCGTAAATCACATATAGAGAGAGATCTTTGTCGACGCGTTTCGAGCCAACAAGTGTGGCTCATCGTCAGGACAAGTTGAAGAAACAGATCCAGCTTTGCAAGTTAAATAGTCTGAGCAGGGCCTCCAACAGCTATCTAGATCAACGGCTAGATTTGACCAAGGGACAATCAAAAAGTCAAATGGATTATTTAGAGGGGGTTACATTATTAATTTAATAATTAAAAATTATTATTAAATGGGAAATAGTTATAATGGAGACCTAACATTTTATACCTAAGGTAAATGTAAGTTGATAGTTAAATAAATAAAAATAAAAATAAGCAATTAAATAAATAATAATAAATATTCGTTAGTAGATAAATAGATTAAAGAAATAATAAAAACATAAATAAAAATGAAAATAATATATATTCGCTAAAATATAAATTGTAAAATAACACTATATAAAAGTTAGTTACGAAAAATTAGATAGAAATAACAATAATAATATAATTAAATAAATTAAGATATAAAATAATATAAATTAGTTATGAAAGAAATAGTAAAATATATATTCGTTAATAACTATATAAAATAATAATAATATATAAAGGCTAGTTACGGAAAACAATAAAATAAATAAATAAATAAATAAATAATAATATTATGTATACATTAATAGATAAATAAAATAAATAAATTATATATATAAAAATACTAATAATAAAACTACGTAAATATATATTTGTTAATAATATAAGTACCAATATCAAACTAGAAAAAAGGGGGAACTAATAATAATGAGTTAATAAAAAATTGTTAAGAATATGAAAACCAAAATCAACTCGGCAAAGGCGGGAAAGGAACGATACAACTTAGAAGGAGAAGGACCAGAAAGAGTCCAAAGCAAGAAGGATAAACCAAAGGAGACAGGAAGGCTCCAGGGGAACGACGAAAGCGAAAAAGATGAAGGGGGTGTGATGACCCCGGGAAAAATGTAAATGTGAAAATATTACTGTGGTAAGAAACTGATGTGAAGTTGCTGTTCATTTATTGTTTAAAAAAAAAAAAGAAAACTAAAATGACATCATCTAATTGATGAAATTAAATATATTGGAAATATATATTTTTGAAATGCTGGCAGCCTCTTGGTGGGGGATTTTTAAAGAAAAGAAATCAGTTATGAAACTGAAGAAACTACCCTTTCACACAGGAAAAGTCCTGGGAAGGAAAACCCCTGGGCTGTTGGGACAGACGGGAGGAATTCCAAGAAAAGGGAAGAAAACAAGAAAACGGGTTAAGTCTGGTAAGGACCAGATAACCCAAGCACTGAAGTGCATGAATCTTGTTGAGGGTTGTAGGCCTGCAAGATAGCTCGGGGGGAGAATCCAATGTGATGATGGATCTCAAGGTTGGGTGGTCAAGAGCAAGCATGAAATGCAGGTGAACTTCTGGAGCACCAATTCCTGTAACTGGCAGACCAGGTATGAATCTATCACCGAGGTTAACTAAAAATAAACTGTATACAGTGTGGTATGGATAGGAGAGATAGCCTGAGGCTGAGTCTCTTAATTGTTAAATGCTTAAGAGAGTATGACAGTAGAATATCTGTGAATGAAAGACAACATGATATAGTTTCAATAAATATCTGGAAATTAGTTGTTAGAATGGAAAATATTAGAGACTATCTGTTGTAAATGAGCAAAAATATACATATATAAAAGCACGAAGATATCAAATACGGTCCTGAGAGGCCAATAGAAGTTCGCTCAGAACATTAGAAGTTATATAAAACAGTATAGCAAAATAGTATCTACACGGCATAACGCCCAGCTAGAACGAAAAGAGCAGTTGAGAGAGACATTAATATACCAGTGCCGTGAATCTTAAACCACGAAACATTAATATAAATTAGGCAGAGAACCCCTGCATTGAGGGTTCAGATACTACATTCGTATCTTGTATCATGCATTGCAACAATTCTCAGAATGTAAGTACTACGCTACGCCAGGGTTAATCCGACTAAGGTGCACCAAGAAACAATTACAACCACCATTGAAAACTGAACAATATACATATCAGAACGAAACAAATAACCGTGGGTAAACGGCCACATACTTCGCTGTAGATACAGACAAATATGGTGAAACAAATATCTGCAATTACCATATGGATAAACCCTATATCAGATCAGTACAATTCTGTAGTTGTGGGAGATAATATACCATATCACTGTAAACAAGAATAATGGCGTATACAGCAGAAGACGACCATGAATAACAAACTTAACCGACTGTAGGAATAGAAGTATCGTATGCACAGTATACGGAAAAGCATATCAAAACAGAACTATATGAGTAACCATTAACATGTACAGCGAAGCAATGCATTGTAATGTCCAGAGGACTGGTAAATACATTACAGTTCTTCAAAGGCAAAGACGACAATCTGAGTGTATCTATTAAACATTCTATAAACATGAGAACAAAAGGGGCGAGCGTTCAATCGCCAAATTTAACCCCGTTCAGGCATGGAGACCGAGAACCCATTAATCAAATGTATGTACAACGTCCGGGCATATAATGCCAGAAACTGCATTTAACAATAGCCTATATAAACCAAAATGATGCACGGGTTCCAGCATGGAATGGACGACCGCAAACCATAACCCAGAGGTTTGGATCGATTGCAGAAACCCTGAGACAAAAGAAAATGTGCGCCATGAGGGACTCCTCTGGCCAAAAATTTGATACAACCCTCATAAAGTAGAATCCGTTATCACTCAGAGTGAACCCAAGTTCCGCTTCCGGATAAGAGATAGTACATACCTGAGAATGCAGTGGGACGGCAGGGTCATTCCGCGAGCAGTAGGAAGGCCGTAGCCGCGACCTGTACACCGGCAGATACACCCGAAGTTAGCTCATGAGCATATTAACTCAAACAGACAAACCCTGAGAGCAATAAACACACAGTATACATCTAAACAATGGCGGAGTAAACAGGTATGCGCGGCAGGCGACAGTTATAGTTTATACTTGAACAACCGTGATGTTGAACCTATCAATCGGACAGAGGAGGAACCAGCTGAGCAGTGGCGGATTCGGCCTCTCAAGACAGTCTCGCAGACCCAAATGAACCAAAAAGAGTGATCCGGTGGAATATGAACAAACCCTCCAAACCCTTGAATGTGTTTGAGCCCTTAGATGTGGGTAGCAAATCCCCACCGTTGAATCAAGCGGGAGTCTGGGCGCGAAGATCAATAGTGTGGCACCCGAGGAGTCACATGGCCTCACTGCTGCGCTAGGCCACCTGGCAAGAGTTGGTGAGAGCCATTAAACTTCCGTCAACCACCTGGCACCGGAGCAAGGTTCGGACAAACTATCCGGCGGATGAACCGACCACCTTGAGCTTTGACTTATCCATTAATTCCAAAAGCCACATATGCGTAACACGTATAGTGTTATGTCAATGGTTGGGCATGTATGTTATTAAGCTTCTTGTATATAAAGTAGGTCGTGTATTAACTAAGAAACAATACCATTTATATATGTGTATTCATGTTTGAATAGGAGGGTGGCGGTAAGGTTTAAACAAACCACAATTTTTTATTTTTTTTATTTTTACATATCTATTGTTGGGATCATGACAATGTGGTATCAGAGCCGAGTTCCAACACTGTGGCCTCTGGAGCAGTAAGATCCAGTTGCATGGATGATTATCTTATAGATATACGAGGAAGAATTAATTCAACTGACTGATTCTCTTGTTCTATTAATTAGGAGGTAATACAGAAACAATAATCAGCTAACAGTCAACAATAGAAGTAGAAGAAATGCAGGGAGCTGACAGCATTCTTCGGGAAAACCCAGAGCTGTGGGTACAGCTTGGTGAAGAGACACGCAGTACCAACCTGGCGATATTAGAAACTGTTCAAGAACTGAAAAATGAGATGGCACGTCTGCGAGAAGACAATGCGCGATTGACGGTGGAGCAGGAAAGAATACTGAAGAGTTTGTCGGACAGACAAAATCCACCGTTAGCTAATCCCAGTGCAGAACAACAAAGGGCAACAGAAGAACGAAATTATCAAACTGCACCTGAAAATTCAGAGGAAAAGGAGGACCATTCTGATAATGTACTAGAACAACAGACCTCAAAACGACAGAAGATGGAATTGCAGGGGGAATTTCGAAAAATTAAACCTCCATATTTCGATGGGGAACAGGAAGAAGCGGCGGAGGCATGGTTAATTAACATGAACAAGTATTTCCAGCTGTATGAGTATGATCATAATCTGAAGGCACGGCTGGCCATCTTCCAGCTACAAGGCAAAGCAACCCTGTGGTGGGAAGAAACTAAGATTGTTAAAGGAGTGAGTGAGCAGATCATAACGTGGGAAAAGTTTCAGAAATACTTCAAGGAGAGATATCTAACCGAGCGTTTCTATGATGAGAAAGCACGAGAATTCCATGATTTACGACTAGGACAACAGTCTATGGACGAGTTCATTAACCGCTTTACTTCCCTGCTTCGCTATGTGCCATATATTAAGGAGGAGAAGGCCAAGGTGCAGAGATTTGTGAGCAGCCTACCTGCCTATATAAGAGAACGAATTGAATTTGACAATCCCAGAACGATGGATGAGGCTATTCGTAAGGCAAGAATCTGTTACCAACAGAACAAACAAAAAGGTGACATTTCAAATAAAAGATGGAATGAAAGAAGGGGTAACAGAATTGCTGGTAATAATAAAGGGAGTCGTGGTAATGGCAGTAAGGGTGCTGGCAAGGGACAGGTTAGCAGAAATGTAACAAAAAGTACCTTCCGGGCTAAGCCAAGTGAGAGCAGGATAAGTGAACCACCTGCCAGGTCGGATATTGAAGGGATGACCAGACCTCCAGTCCAATGTTGGGGTTGTGGAGGACCGCACTATGTTAAGAACTGCCCGCAGCGGAAAGGAGTGGACCAGATATCTCAGATCCATGAAGCATCGACCGTTGGGGAAGTAGCGCGCAGCGTACCAAGGATTAACGCAGCCTTGGATGATCGTCAAGCGGAATACCAGCCGACCATGGTGGAGTTTGAAGGTAAAATTTCAAATCTTTCTATAGCTGTTCTTATTGATCCAGGAGCTACTTTAAGTTATGTTAGCCCAAAAATAGTAGAACAGTGTAAGTTACAATCTGAAAGGTTCAGGAATCCATGGCTGGTACAGCTAGCTACGGGAGCCAAGAGACGAGTCTTGGCCAAAATTAATAATTGCTCTTTAACCATAGCTGGACAGCCAATAACAGCAGATCTGAATGTACTCCCATTGGGTTCATACGACATCCTGATTGGTATGGATTGGCTGGAAAAACACTGGTCATTAGTAAATTGCAAGACCAAAACCATCTACTATAAAGATGACTTGGGAAAGCAGCAGGAGTTGCAGGGGATCAAGCACCCCGTACAGATCCGACCTATTACTGCATCCCAGCTAGCTAAATGTCTCAGAAAGAAATGTCAAATTTACGCTATTCAAGTCGGCTATGCAAACCAGAAAGACAAAACATCTGCACTGGACAATATTCCGGTGGTACAGGAATTTGCGGATGTTTTTCCTGAGGAGGTACCGGGGCTGCCCCCTAAAAGGGATATAGATTTTACTATAGAGCTAACACCAGGAGCAGCACCAGTGTCACGGGCACCATACCGAATGAGCGTACCAGAATTAACAGAATTAAAAATGCAACTGCAAGAGCTGTTGGATAAGAATTATATCCGCCCCAGCGTATCACCATGGGGAGCTCCAGTATTATTTGTTAAAAAGAAAGATGGAACTCTCCGTATGTGCATAGACTATCGTCAGTTGAACAAGCTCACGATCAAAAATAAATACCCCTTGCCTCGGATTGATGAACTCTTTGATCAAGTGAAGGGGGCAAAAGTGTTCTCCAAGATCGATTTGCGATCTGGTTATCATCAGATCAGGATTAAAGAAGAGGACATTGCCAAAACCGCTTTCAGAACACGCTACGGACACTATGAATTTGTGGTGTTGCCTTTTGGTTTGACCAACGCACCTGCCACCTTTATGTGTTTGATGAACAGCGTGTTTCACAGGTTTTTGGACAAATTCGTGCTGATATTTATTGATGATATTCTGATATATTCTCGTTCCCAGGAAGAACACGAGGAGCACCTTAGGGTGGTGCTGCAAACTCTCCGAGAACACCAGCTATATGCTAAGTTTAGTAAGTGTGACTTCTTCAAGGAAGAAATCCAATATTTAGGCCATGTAATTACCAAAGAAGGGATTGCAGTGGATCCTGAGAAGATAAAGACTATCATGGAATGGCCCATACCCAAGGATGTAGCTGATATCAGGTCCTTTATGGGACTAGCTGGCTATTATAGAAGATTTGTGGAAGGTTTCTCGAGGATAGCATACCCTATCACTTCCTTACAGAAAAAAGGGAAGGTATTTAAGTGGACACCAGAGTGTCAGCAGAGCTTTGAACGGTTGAAACATTTACTCACCACCGCACCCATCTTGAGTATAGCTGATCCTAATAAGGATTACGTGGTGTGTACCGATGCAAGTAAGGAGGGTGTGGGAGGAGTATTAATGCAGGAAGGGAAAGTAATTGCGTATGAATCGAGAAAACTAAAAGATCATGAGCAGAAATACTCTGCTTACGACTTAGAGTTAACAACTGTTATTCATGCGCTGAAAATGTGGCGACATTATCTCCTGGGGAGAAAATTTCTGTTATTAACGGATCATCACAGCTTGACAAATTACTTCAGCCAACCTACCCTGAATGCAAGACAAGGCCGTTGGGCAGATTTCCTAAGTGGATTCGATTTCGAGATTAAACACTTAAAAGGTAAAGAGAACCGGGTGGCTGATGCATTAAGTCGAAAGGTGCAGTGTTTGTGTGAACTTTCGGTCAGCAGGTGGCGGAATTCTCTGTTTGAGCAAATAAAAGCAGCAGCAAATCAAGATGCTGAATACCAACAAATAAAACAGCAGGTACAACAATCAGTTAATGGAAGAGTACAGCAAGGATATACATTAGATGGTGCCGGAATGCTGTATTTTAATAAAAGACTGTATGTACCTGACCAGAATGACCTTAAGAATCTGATTTTGGACGAATTCCACATCAGCCACTACACTGGCCACCCAGGATACCAAAAGATGGTCACTGCACTTAGGAAAGAATATTATTGGCCAGGAATGAAGAAGAATGTAGCTGAGTATTTGGCGCGGTGCTTGGAGTGCCAGCAGATTAAAGCAGAACATTTGCATCCGGCCGGGCTGTTACAACCTTTGCCTATTCCGGAGTGGAAATGGGAAACCATTTCCATGGATTTTATAACCGGTTTGCCACGAACAAAGAAAAACAATGATTCCATTATGGTGGTGGTTGATAAGTTGAGTAAGGCGGCACACTTCATACCCGTGCAGTCCACTTATAAGGCTGTGCAAATTGCTCACCTCTTCATGCAGAATGTGTTCAGGCTGCATGGACTGCCAAAAATAATCATATCAGATCGTGATGTAAAGTTCACGTCCACTTTTTGGAGAACGTTGTTTGCTGAGTTGGGAACACAGCTGAACTTTAGCACGGCCTATCACCCGCAGACCGATGGTCAAACCGAACGAGTGAATCAGGTGGTGGAAGATATGCTGAGGGCCTATGTGATGCTGAAACCGAATCAATGGGAAGAGTATTTACACCTGGTTGAATTCGCATATAATAATGGATATCATACGTCGACACAGCTAAGCCCCTTTGAGGTCCTGTATGGGCGAAAATGCCGCACACCCTCAAGTTGGGGTGGACCTGAGGATAAGCTGAGTTTGGGTCCGGAAATGCTTAAAGAAATGGAAGACATGGTGAAAAGGGTGCGTGCCAATTTAAAGGCTGCGCAGGACAGACAGAAAAGTTTTGCGGACAGAAGAAGAAGATTCAAAGAATATCAGGTTGGTGACCATGTGTTTGTGAGGATCCAAGCCAGAAGAAGCACACTGCAATGGAGTGGGTGCGCCAAGCTGGCTCCTCGGTACTTTGGACCTTTTCAGATCTTGGCTAGAGTGGGGCCGGTGGCTTACCAACTCGCCTTGCCAAGTCATATTAAGATTCACAATGTTTTCCACGTTTCTGTTCTAAAGAAATATGTATACGATCCTAAACATGTGATCAGATGGCAAGATGTTCGGGTAAGAATTAATCCGGTTGTTTTGATTATGCAGATATGCTCAACAGAAACTGACTGAAGGTGTTGATTGTCTGCAGGTCGAACCGGAAGGCGAGGTTCTGGTCGAACCACAGAGCATTCTCGACCGGAGAGAAGTGCGGCTGCGGAAGCGAGTTATTACCCAAGTTAAAGTGTTGTGGCAGCACTACGGGCCTGAGGAGGCTACTTGGGAAGACGAGGAACTTATTAGAAAAGTCTACCCGGACTTATTTAAGGGAAATAGACATCGGGACGATGTCCAATCCCAGGAGGGGGAGATGTGATGACCCCGGGAAAAATGTAAATGTGGAAATGTTACTGTGGTAAGAAACTGATGTGAAGTTGCTGTTCATTTATTGTTTAAAAAAAAAAAAAAACTAAAATGACATTATCTTATTGATGAAATTAAATATATTGGAAATATATATTTTTTAAATGCTGGCAGCCTCTTGGTGGGGGAATCTTTAAAGAAAGGAAATCAGTTATGAAACTGAAGAAACTACCCTTTCACACAGGAAAAGTCCTGGGAAGGAAAACCCCTGGGCTGTTGGGACAGACGGGGGGAGGAATTCCAAGAAAAGGGAAGAAAACTAGAAAACGGGTTAAGTCTGGTAAGGACCAGATAACCCAAGCACTGAAGTGCATGAATCTTGTTGAGGGCTGTAGGCCTGCAAGATAGCTCGGGGGGAGAATCCAACGTGATGATGGATCTCAAGGTTGGGTGGTCAAGAGCAAGCATGAAATGCAGGTGAACTTCTGGAGCACCAATTCCTGTAACTGGCAGACCAGGTATGAGTCTATCACAAAGATTAACTAAAAATAAATTGTATACAGTGTGGTATGGATAGGAGAGATAGCCTGAGGCTGAGTCTCTTTAATTGTTAAATGCTTAAGAGAGTATGACAGTAGAATATCTGTGAATAAAAGATAGCATGATATAGTTTAAATAAATATCTGGAAACTAGCTGTTAGAATGGAAAATATTAGAGACTATCTGTTGTAAATGAGCAACAATATACATATATAAAAGCACGAAGATATCAAATGCGGTCCTGAGAGGCCAATAGAAGTTCGTTCAGAACATTAGAAGTTATATAGAACAGTATAGCAAACTAGTATCTACACGGCATAGCGCCCAGCTAGAACGAAAAGAGCAGTTGAGAGATACATTAATATACCAGTGCCGTGAATCTTAAACCACGAAACAGTAATATAAATTAGGCAGAGAACCCCTGCATTGAGGGTTCAGATACTACATTCGTATCTTGTATCATGCATTGCAACGATTCTCAGAATGTATGTTCTACGCTACGCCAGGGTTAATCCGGCTAAGGCGCACCAAGAAACAATTACAACCACCATTGAAAACTGAACAATATACATATCAGAACGAAACAAATAACCGTGGGTAAACGGCCGCATACTTCGCTGTAGATACAGACAAATATGGTGAAACAAATATCTACATTTACCATATGGATAAACCCTATATCAGATCAGTACAATTCTGTAGCTGTGGGAGATAATATACCATATCACTGTAAACAAGAATAATGGCATATACAGCAGAAGACGACCATGAATAACAAACTTAACCGACTGTAGGAATAGAAGTATCGTATGCACAGTATACGGAAAAGCATATCAAAACAGAACTATATGAGTAACCATTAACATGTACAGCGAAGCAATGCATTGTAAATGTCCAGAGGACTGGTAAATACATTACAGTTCTTCAAAGACAAAGACGACGGTCTGAGTGTAACTATTAAACATTTTATAAACATGAGAAACAAAAGGGGCGAGCGTTCAATCGCCAAAATTTAACCCAGTTCAGGCATGGAGGCCGAGAACCCATTAATCAAATGTATATACAACGACCGGGCATATAATGCCAGAAACTGCATTTAACAATAGCCTAAATAAACCAAAACGATGCACAGGTTCCAGCATGGAATGGACGACCGCAAACCATAACCCAGAGGTTTGGATCGATTGCAGAAACCCTGAGACAAGTGAAAATGAGCGCCATGAGGGACTCCTCTGGCCAAAAATTCTATACAACACTCATATAAGTAGAACCCTTTACCACTCAGAGTGAACCCCAAGTTCCGCTTCCGAATAAGAGATGGTAACATACCTGAGAATACAATGGGACGGCAGTGTCATTCCGCGAACAGTAGGAGGGCTGTAGCCGTGACCCGTCTGTACACCGGCAGACACACCGGAAGTTAGCACATGAACATATTAAGTTAAACAGTCAAACCCTGAGTAGAAATAAACGCACAGTATACATCTAAACAATGGCGGAGTAAACAGGTATGCGCGGCAGGCGACAATTATAGTTTATACCTGAACAACCGTGATGCTGAACCTATCAATCGGGCAGAGGAGGAACCAGCCGAGCAGTGGAGGATTCGGCGTCGCAAGACAGTCTCGCATACCCAAATGAACCAAAAAGAGTGACCCGGTGGAATATGAACAAACCCTCCAAACCCTTGAATGCGTTTGAGCCCTTAGATGTGGGTAGCAAATCCCCACCGTTGAATCAAGCGGGAGTCTGGGCGCGAAGATCAATAGTGTGGCACCCGAGGAATCACATGGCCTCACTGCTGCGCCAGGCCACCTGGCAAGAGTTGGTGAGAGCCATTAAACTTCCGTCAACCACCTGGCGCCGGAGCAGGGTTCGGACAAACTATCCGGCGGATGAACCGACCACATTGAGCTTTGACTTATGCATTAATTCCAAAAGCCACATATGCGTAACAGGTATAGTGTTATGTCAAGGGTTGGGCATGTATGTTATTAAGCTTCTTGTATATAGAGTAGGTCGTGTATTAACTAAGAAACAATACCATTTATATATGTGTATTCATGTTTGAATAGGAGGGTGGCGGTAAGGTTTAAACAAACCACAATTTTTTATTTTTTTTTATTTTTACATATCTATTGTTGGGATCATGACAGGGGGGGGCGAACTAAGATGAAAGCGCAGGGATCCAACACCTACTGATCTTCCAGCCGTCATCTCTATTGAGATTGTTAGGTCTTCTTTCAATCTCAATAGTTTCCATCATCGTAAACTCAGGGAAGCTATTGAGATTGAAAGAAGACCTAACAATCTCAATAGAGATGATGGCTGGAAGATCAGTAGGTGTTGGATCCCTGCCCTTTCATCTTAGTTCGCCCCCCCCCTTCATCGTCGTGTCCTTCTCCTTCTAAGTTGTATCGTTCCTTTCCCGCCTTTGCCGAGTTGATTTTGGTTTTCATATTCTTAACAGTTTTTATTTACTCATTATTATTTTTATTTTTTATCTATTTTATATGATCTTTATGTATATTTTTTTTATCTATTAACAAATAATATCAGTATTATTTAGTCGTCCCCCCTTTTTTCCAGTTTGATATTGGTACTTATATTATTAACAAATATATATTTACGTAGTTTTATTATTTATATATATATATATATATATAATTTATTTATTTTATTTATCTATTAACGTATACATATTATTATTATTATTATTTTTATTTTATTTTTATTTTTTTTAATTTTTATGTTTTTCGTAACTAGCCTTTATATATTGTTATTATTTTATATAGTTATTAACGAATATATATTTTACTATTTCTTTCATAACTAATTTATATTATTTTATATCTTAATTTATTTAATTATATTATTATTGTTATTTCTATCTAATTTTTCGTAACTAACTTTTATATAGTGTTATTTTACAATTTATATTTTAGCGAATATATATTATTTTCATTTTTATTTATGTTTTTATTATTTCTTTAATCTATTTATCTACTAACGAATATTTATTATTATTTATTTAATTGCTTATTTTTATTTTTATTTATTTAACTATCAACTTACATTTACCTTAGGTATAAAATGTTAGGTCTCCATTATAACTATTTCCCATTTAATAATAATTTTTAATTATTAAATTAATAATGTAACCCCCTCTAAATAATCCATTTGACTTTTTGACTGTCCCTTGGTCAAATCTACCCATTGATCTAGATAGCTATTGGAGGCCCTGCTCAGACTATTTAACTTGCAAAGCTGGATCTGTTTCTTCAACTTGTCCTGACGATGAGCCACACTTGCTGGCTCGAAACGCGTCGACAAAGATCTCTCTCTATATGTGATTTACGCCGAAGCTCTTCTTACAACTATTATGGATCACAGAAGTCTCAATTTAACAATAATTGATACACCTTAATATTACTTTACTATGTATGTTGATATATTTTATTTATATCTCACATTGATTTTCTTTTATTATTTTAATATTTTTGAATGCAGTATATTAATTTATATATTTTATTTATAACTCACATTGATTTTCTTTTATTATTATTAATATTTTTAAATGTAGTATATTAATTTAAATTAAGAATTGAATAACTTACACATTTTTCATCTTATTAGAAAGTAATAAATTTTTTTAACTTTTAGTTACTTTTCTATTTAAACATTTCAATATTTATTATTATTATTTATGCACATATGTTTTTTAAATTTTTTGTTTTTATACATATGCATTTATATGAAGTTGATGTTGAATAATTTAATTAACATGGATATAGCTTATATAATTCCTACAATGAATTATTTTTAAGAATCATAATAACCATACATCTTCCTCATACTAAAAAGTGAAAATATACCGTTTTTCTTTAACATTGATAGAAAATTAAGTTACTTTACATGAGTATTATTTTTTTTTATTTATAGTAAAGAATGAGAATGAAATATTTTTATCACGCTCTTTCATACTAAGTTATAATAGTTTTATTTAAAATTATCTAAACATATATATTTATTTTCGTTTTTTTAATATAAACAATATTTTTTATTTAGAAAATATTCTTTTTTTATTTAAAAAAATATTATGTCAACACAAAAAGAATCACCCATCTCGCTCATTATATACTTTTTATATAAATATTTACTTACTAATAACATTAAACATTGTAATTTTTTAATATCGTTAATTACAATATTCACTTTTCAAATAAACAAATTATTATGATATGTTAAATTTATATTTAAAATTTCTAGGTTTTTTTAGTTGATGTAATTTCTTTTAATGTAAAGATTAATAGTTATATCTAATTTAACACTTAATAAGATAAAACAATTTTTTTTTTTAAAGTTTGGTAGGACTACATCTTCATCATGTTGAATATATTGAATGGGTGACTTCACATCAAAAAGTGCCTTAATAGAACACCCGATCACCGTGTATCCAAGACCCTCGAGAATTAATAAGATAAAACATTAATACTGCTCTTTATAATATTTACTTTTAAATTCTATTGTCATATATATATATATATATATATATATATATATATATATATATATATATCAATTCATATAATCAATATTGTATATTTAACACATTTATTTTATTTAAGCTATATAAAATATTTAGAAATACAATTCATTACCGTCTTTTTTATATTAAATTTCATTATTTTTACTAAGGAGTTTAGATTTATATTAATTCCGCTTAAGCATTGAGAGGGATGAAATCTCTTTTCACTCTAAGAGATGTTTATGCCATAAGAAATTTGATCCCTCTCAGGGCTTGGTAAATACGAAGTTAAGATGAATCTAAGTTGGTTTGATAATTTAGAATTAGAATTATTATTTATTTATATTTATTTTTATGTAATTTGACTGAATCAAAATAATTTATTAATTATTTTTTTTTTTTTATTTTTTTTATGTAATTTGACCAAGTTAAAATGTTTAACAAGGCAAGACAAGACATGACATTACAACATCTCTTCTATGGTAGGCTAAAGAGCATCTCTCTATGTAATTATTTTAATTTTTAAGAAATAATAATAAATATTATTATCCACTAAAATATATTTTGATAAACCACTTCCCATAAAATTTATATAAAAAACTTATACAGTGAATCTTACTTTTTGTCTAAGTTATTATATATGTAATACAATAATTCAATTTTATATTTTAATGTGTGGAGGACCACCTTCCACAAATATATTATCAAGCGTTATATTGAGACAAGAGTGAATCAATATTGTGTAAATTTTAAACAATTATTTAGTCAGTAAAAAACATTCAACAATGCATCAATCACATAAAGAATTGGACACCAGATGTTTATGAGGAAACCCATATAGGAGAAAACCACAAATATTCTTTTAGTTTTACTGTAAATGCAAGCACCAACTTCAACTTACATCAAGTTATGTAGGCACCAACCTACAAGAGGCTCCAACCCTCTTTTCTTTGCAAGCACCCACTTGTTGGAAGCACCAATTCCCACAATTTTCAACACCAACCTATTGATATTTTTAGAAACCTAGCTAAAGTGACTTCAATCCCTTGATAGACAATTTTAGTATTAGTTCTACCCAACTTCTCTGGTATTTTCTTTGCAACATTGTCTATGTCCTCAATTCTTTGCAATTTTCTTGTACGCAATAACTTCATATCTCACCCAATCTCCAATTTTAGCCTCTGCTCAGCTCTTTACTGCACAATCTATCTCTTACTTGCTTCATATTTATTACATTTAGTGGTTTCAACCTCTACTTAGTCCTCTCATGCCCACTGTCCCTCTTTCTATCTTTATTTTTCATCAATCACTTATCCAATCAAAAACTCAATTTGTATAAATTTATGTAGCTTCTCTCCCTCTCATGAATAACCGTAATTTGTATTGTCTCCAACAACCTTTTATTCTTCTAAGTCATTCTTCTATTGTCTCCAAATTAGTTAAATATCCATCAAATTCTAAATCGCACCCAGTGATCATATCATAACCGACAACAAAGAAGTCACATTAAGCCCCCCCCCGACTACCTGAACTTTAACAAGAGGGGGAATTTGATTTTTGTATTATGTGTAGTTAAATATCCATTATTTTTCAAAAGAATGCCCTCTGATCATGTGATCCAATCAAAACCGAAGTCACTTCGGGGCCCCCCAACTATCCAAACTTTAACAAAGGGGGGTGTAATTGTTTTGTCTTATATAGTTTATTGTCATGAAATATGGCACCACATGAGGTTAATTGAGCCCACTGAATGACACTGTCGTTATGCACCAATGGCTTGTGGATTTTGGGCCATATCATGTCCACGTTATTACCACGTTACTATCTTTCACTTTTCATGCCATTCACTGCTCTGTCACTACCACCTGTCATCAATGTCACACTTTTGTTGAATCCATCGCTCCCAATATTGTCCATAACTTCGCGTATGTTCAGTATCTGATGTTAGTATAGAATGTTGGATCAAGTCCTTCTCCACCATTGGGTCTATTTTATGTCGAACTATACATAACCTTTGCACATGTCTCCATCTGATGTTGATCTGGGCCATCATATCAGTTCATTCTTTGTTGTCATATCTATCATATGTTAGACTACAAATTAACCTCCATGCATGTCTACATCCAATGTTGATCTGGGTCATCGGATCAATTCTTTATTTGTCATTATAGCTATCATGTGAATACCCACACAGTATCCTATGTGTAGGTTTTGCACCCAATCCAAATTAAGGCCATTGATCTTGCATTGTCATCATCCTAGTTTAGTTGCCATGTCATCTATGCCAACCAACCAAGACATGTCATGTATCCAAGATCGTCTTACACCTACCACGTGTCATTTACCATGTGTCCATTTGGCCACCCAAAACTATTGAAAATGGGCGCCACGTGTCACTACCTCTAGCTGCGAAATCATCGCTCTACCACCTGTTTTCCATGTCATTGTCACTTGCCATCCACATGGATCCACATCACATTGGATACCAAATAGAGTGAATTTTATAAGTTAATTACCACACATGTGTGAGCTCAGTATCAATATGGATTGTAGGATATGAGCAATCCCAATCATTGAATCCATCACACACAATACCTTCCATAAACTTTGGACATGTTGTGCACATAATGTGAATTTGAACCAGTGGATTGAAAATTTCTTCGTCGTTGGATTCAACATTTGCATACCCACACTATAACCTCTACCACATCATCTCTTTTAAGTCACCTTGCCATGTCATTTGGGGTTGACATTTGATTTGGCGCTGGGAAATATGGTATCTAACTTCATTCACTATGTGTTACCTGGTGTGCCTTCCACACCCCAGATGCTCAGATAAGCACTGAGATCTTGGATCAATTTAGTTATCTACCCATCCAACCTATCAAACAATATCCGCCCAGCTCAACCCCCTGAATGAATAGGTATCGAGTGGCCATTTGGAACCATGACCCGTCGAAACCATGCCTAGATTGCATCACTTCAAAATCATATTTTCCTTCACTCTTGGAGATTTAAACTAAATTCCATATACCACTGGAAATTTATCTTGAGGGGTATCTAAACAAGCACTTTTCATGTGCTTTTGAGAAAAGTTACTAGTAGACAAAATGCCTTCAAATATAGGTTACTCAACAAACAACCAAGTCATTATAAGCTTAGCACATTGTTAATAGAAACAATCAAGACATCAATAACATCATAAACATCATGCATGAAAACTCAACAAGCTCCCCGTGCACTTGACATCACTTGACATCAATGACTAGACTCGACATCAATGACAACAACTACCAACATACTAAACAAACCCTTAATTTTATTTTACCTAACATTTTAATCCTTCAATGAAAGGTACCTTAAATCATGAAACATGTGTGTACTATAGCTTTTAACTTCTGGCATCTATTTCACTTCATATTGCACTATTATTGTCACTGAAATACAATGTTACTTATATGGATGGTTCTAGTTTATTACAAATTTTTTTATTTGTGTGATACTAAATAAAGTTATAAACAAATTAAGGGTT
Source organism: Pinus tabuliformis (assembly GCA_031772625.1). NCBI lineage: Eukaryota > Viridiplantae > Streptophyta > Pinopsida > Pinales > Pinaceae > Pinus > Pinus tabuliformis. The sequence continues at coordinate 401,684,195 of CM062819.1, forward strand.
TTAGAGATTTAGGATGGAAATTATTTGGGAGAATCAAATTATTTCAATTTAGCTTTATAAAAATATGGTGATAACATCTTATTATTGAGCAAATCATCTTTTCATCTAACAATAGGACCACCGATCTTAAACTTCACATACACACACACAGATATCTATATATATATATATATATATATATCTAATTATTAGATTCTTTGGTATAAAAAATATGACTTTTAATTGAAAATTTAAATTTTTAAGTTTGATTTTTTAAATATTTTAATTAATATTATTGAATTTCTTATTATAATAAATTTATTGATTTTTTTTTTAAAGTTTAAGATGTATAATTATTTAAAAAAATTCAATATTGGTGCTTAAGTATGGAGTTGTCTTTAGTGCGACTTTTTGGACTTTCTAGTGTCGGAATCCGATGAAAAAATTGAGGTGAAATCTTGATTTGTGTTATTTAAATTGGTTTTTTGACTGTATGTATGGATTCAACATCCTAAAAAACCCCTAGGGCACTTCAATTGTGCAACAGTTACCCATCAAACTTGTGATTTCTCTAAATTCCTACCGGATTTTATAGAAATTACACTAGAAAAAACCCACTAAAAAGCTTCTAAAACGTCTCACTAAAAACAACTCGCTTAAATATTAGATATTATTGTTATTCTCTAAATAAAATTCATTTCATGATATTCTTTTTCTTTTAATAAATAAAAGGGATCCTCTCACCTGTTTACAATCACCATCCCTTAAAGTAGCCTCATTCGCAATTAGCACCCTCTGAAAACTCAATTTTATCCAAAATATTTTGAAAATTAAATCTAATATTTTTATAAATATTTTTGTTTTACCAATTGAGTTCAACAAAGGAAGAATGTTATTTTTTCACTCAAAAGTATTTAATATTATTTAATTTGATATGCTAATAATTTTAAAATGATCATTTAATATTTACTTAATTTGAAATGATAGTCAAATATATTAAAAATTAGTTTAAATTATTTTTAATTTTTAATTTATCAATTTTTCCTTTAACACTCATAAAAAATGATACTTTTAAAATTTAATAGTTTTTTTTTGTCACACCAGCCCTATGTTCATTGGAATTTTTAAGTCTCTTCTTGTTAGAACAAGACACAACCACCCCATGAAGTTTGATCCTAGGTCGCCTTGCTAAAAGATTCATCTTCAACCAATTATACTAGCCAAACTTAACTAAAATTTAATAAATCTCAAATCAAATATATAAATAAAAATATTAACTTTTATACATTTATAATTAATATAATTAAAAAAATAATATACAAAATTCATTAATATAGGCTGGTCGTGTCTGTGTGTAATGGTATGGTAGTGTATCTTGAATTTCAGAATAAAGAAAAATGGTAAAGTAAAAGGCAAGGTGTATGGCGACATTTTCTTTTCCTTTTCCTTGAGGACGCCCCATCAAAGAGCATTATTCGTAAATGTAGGATTGTGACTAAACAAAGATATCTTGAAATTTGAGTGACATTATGGGTCCTCCCATCTTGAAATTTTAGTGATAACGTCACATCAGTAAAAGGCAAGGCGTACAGGCGGCATTTTCTTTTCCTTGAGGATGCCCACCAAGGAGCATTATTTGCATTATTGTGACTAAACAAAAATAGGTCCTCCCATCTTGAAATTTTAGTGACAACTCAACATCAATAAAAGGCAAGCCATATGCTGACATTTTCTTTTTGTTGATGATGTCCCACCAACGTGCATTATTCATAATGCAAAGGCTGCGATTTAAAAATGTTATAATTTGGTTTTAGGAAATAATAGAAATTTTAATAAGATTTTGAAAATTTTAGTAGAAATTTTTAGAAATTTAAATTATAATTGTTAAATACTTTTGAATACTCTAAAATTTTTAATAATGCTAAATCTATTTTTATCACACACAAAGAATAATTTGAAACTCTCAAAATTAATATTTTTTATTTTTTTTCACCCAATTCCATACCATCTAAATGAAATTGTAAACTAGATCCTCCCATCCCATAGTTACAAGGTTGAAGAGTTTTATCAAATAAATAAAAAAATATATTATCTAACAATTTCACAACACAAGTTATCAAATTTTAAAAGAGTTAGAGATTAATTGAGATTTTCTAACAAATTTTTTCTATGATCGAAAAGAAGGGAGAGAAGTGTTCCTAGATCACCATAGTTTTGTTGATTTAACAAAGCAAAAAGGATGGTATTATGGCAAAGATTTTGAAAATTAGAATGGATGTGAGTAAGAGTTGGGCAATCCAAGGGAAAGTGTTTTTCATCTTCAACCCTCTTAGTATCGCAAAGGTGACAAACTCTTTCGTCCTGAGAAGTTTTTGGAATTGACCAATGTTCAATTTCACTTTGAAGGTCGTGAGAATTAGTTCTTATCCTCGCAATGCCCATTTTCTTCTTAGCACTTGTAGATAATTCTGGTTTTCAATATTGGAGTTGATCACCAACTTATAATACCTTAGCTTCCTTTTCCCTCCTAACTCCTTATTGCCTCATAACTTATCCTTAAGTTTGGAAGTAATAATATTTTTGATATTACCCTTATTCTTCAAGATGATCTCCTCCTTTACCCCCAGTGGTCACAACCAAGACTAGACATCCTTATGCCAACCTCACTTGAGCTGAAGGTCAGGTTTTTCACTAGAGTTAGAAGCAAGTTTAGGGAACCTCTTGGCTTCCATGTTATAAAGCTTGTTAATGGAATCCGCTACAACTGAGGTTCCAATCTGGTCCATAATATTCGTCAACGCAAAGAATGCAACAAAATATGAAAAAGAGTGATAGAAGATGACTGTGTAACTGAAACTAAGAATATGATGAATATGAAAACGATTGCTAGGAGAACTTGTGAGCGATAAGGAAATACCAAAGAGATGGATTAAAAGCCGAAAGAGGTAAAAACAATGATATAGGCAAACACGGAATAGATAGCATGTAATGTTTATGTGTAATGAAAGGAATAAATAGCATGTAATGTTTATGTGTAATGAAATGACATTGTATCTTAAATTTCAAAATAAAGAAAAAAACAAAATAAAAAAGCATTTTTTTTTTAAATACCCCACCGAAGAGCATTATGTAAAACTGTGACTAAACAAAAATGGGTCCTCCCATACAATAATTACATTGGAATAATAAAAATAACATCTTAAAAAATGAAAACCCATGTGAAGTAGGTAACTATATGTAGAGTCAATTGTTTTATCACATAAAAAATTATTTTTTAACATTTTAATATTACAAATTATACTATTTTGAAATTCATCCATTTTTTAAAATAAGAAAACATATTATAACTCAATTGTGTGACGAAAAGAGTCCTATTAAATTTTTCCACCATTAAAAAAATTGGGTGGATTTTCCAAGTATATTGGGTGATATAAAGATACTATAGAATATTTGTATTTATTTCGTAAAATGGTTAACCCCGCACTTGTTCTGAAAAGGGTCTTAATAAATTTTTCCAACCATTAAAAAACTCAGAGTGGATTTTACTAGTATAATATGTGATATATATATATATATATATATATATATAAACAGTTAACGCCAGACTTGTTCGGAAAAGAGTACTCGGTTTAAAAAATAAAGTCAATTTTTTAATCAAATTTTATTACATCTATTTATTCATGAATCACAATTAAGTTATATATATATTTTCCATATTTTGTTCGATGAATAAAGAAAATATTTTTTTAAGATGCAAAAATTATAATGTTAATTTATTGTTATAAAATAAGAATTAATTAATTATTTTATATAAATATTAATTTTATTATAAATAATAATTAAGTTATAAAAATAAATTATAATGGATTTTCACTACACAAAGAAATTAAACTAATAAATTATGGATTTAAAATTAATTTAATGACAAAAAAGGAAAGGAAAGAATTAGCCAAATAAATAATGTAAAAATAAAGAATAAATATAGTCTAATAAAGAATAAATAAATTATTCACAGGTAGTAGCATAACTGGAAAAAAGTATATTGGCAAGTCCTTGGGTATCTAAGTGATTAGAAGTACAATCGCCTCGGACATGTCTCACTAGCCAAACTTAAAGAAAAAGAAAAAAAATGAAGTGTGGAAACAAAGAATGGAAACTTATCTAACATTTGGTTTTAGTATTTGCATCACATGCTTGATTCCATCACAATTTCCAATACCCAATAAACAAGCATGTAGTTTTATGTGGTTAGTTGAGAGTAAAAATCATTACTCATATTTAATATGTTGAGGACATTCTTAGAGGAGCATTAACAACATTCGATGGAATATTGAAAGATATTTTAAATGATTATTTTGAGGTTTTATGGGGTTTGATAAACACGTATAAGTGTAAATATTGATGGAATACCTCTTTAATGGCATTAGAAAACATGACTTATCTCTTGGAATTCAAGAAGAAGCCTCAATGAAAAATGTTTCAATATCTAGGCATCCATATCCCTAAAATTCATTCACTGTTGTGGACTAAAATTTTGTTTTACGTATTCTTTCACAAAGCATCTAAGGGAAATCGAGAATTAGCAAGGGAGGGAGGGGGGTGTTGTCCATCACCTTAAAGGAAGCATATAAATTGAATATTCTGGAGGGATGGGTACCGCTAGAAACTATGAGTCAAAGGCTCTAGCAATGTTCAAAGGGTTAACCATCCTAGAAATAAATAAATTTGCATAGTCACAGTAATTGACAACTTCATGATCATTATGAGGGAACTTCACGAATTAAAGCCTCCTTCCAACCTTCAACTCTCTAGACTCTGTCAACTAGTGCTAGTGGTGGGAGAGGACTTTGATTGCTTAGCATTTCTCCATGTCTATAGCAACCTCAACATGGAGGTAAGTTACCAAGCTAATGAAGGAACCCAATTAATAGAAGTAATAGTCAAAAAATGTAGGGGGTTACAATTAGCACCTTCACATGATCCCTCACAATGAATGCATTAATGCAAGAAGTTATGGCTATTGAGACATGTCACACTACATGCATACAAGTGAGAAGAATAATCATCCATACCTATCATGCCTCATTCATCCCCTTTCCTTTCACAAAGGTCAATCTATCAACAATATGATGTCGAAAAAGGCTCTTGTGTGTGAGATGAACTAATAGCTTGGGGGATTAATGCTAAAATGGAATGCTCTAAAAACATTATGCATTTGAAGGAGAAAAGGACAACTCCTCAACTAGCTTTGTTTGTAGCTTATTTGGTTATTTTTCATCATTGAGTGTGTATTCCCATGGTGCATTATCATTGTATGAATCAATGTTGCCTCCTATATGACCTAAAAGACCTAAATATCATAATTCAAGATGAAATGCACAATGAAATTGCGAGAATCAACCCAATTATTGATCTGAATTTAAACAGGAACTAAACAAATTATAGATGTAACCATGGCCATCAGGGCCATGACATTTATCCTTTGAAAATTATTTCAACACCGTAATAATTTCGTCATTAGATACCGGTGTATAAAGTGCTACATTGGATTCATTATTGGACATTAGAGGGTATTCCTTCGCACCCCAAAGAAGATTCTAAATGTGTATCTCTTCCCTAGATTTGAAGTGGTTCTGAAAGTAACTTACAATTTTTTTATGGATCTCATCGTTGGAGTAAACATATTCCCCATCAGCCCCCCTGATGTGCCATATGGTGTTGATGTTCTTTCTATGGCATGCAAATCGCTGGAATAATTTTGTATTTATGTCCCACTCTTTGATCCATATGACCCTGGTTTTTAATCTTCATTAGCTTCTTGTACCAGAAGTACGTGCCTTTTCTTTTATTCTAATACTGAGTCTTTCCATAGTTTGCAATGTGGGTGTCGTATGCAACATATTGTCACCAATTTTTTGGATTTCCTCAACTAGTGCCTTCAGTTCCCTATAGGCAATGTTCTTTTTTTTATGCTCCCATATATGAACATGGCTCTTCAAAATATTTAGTTTCAGATAGATATTTTCCATAGTTGATAGTCCTAATTGTACTGCGCATGATTTCCAAACCTTCTCAACCAGCTTTATGAAGTCTTCATCCTTGAGTCATATTCTATTAAACTTGAAAGGAATACCCTTTCTAACCGATTCTGCTGACCATTGTAAAACAATCAGAAAATGATATGAAATGAAGGTCTTTTCCACCTTAGATCTCAAATTTCTGAATAATTCAATCATATTTTCATGTACCATAACTCTGTCCAACCTCTTACCGATGTACTCACTTCCACATCTACCATTGTGCAAGATAGACTCAACAGGGACAATGCATATAGTTGTTATATCTATATCTCTCTCTCTCTCTCTCTCTCTCTCTCTCTCTCTCTCTCTCTCTCTCTATATATATATATATATATATATATATATATATATCTATATATATATATATCTATATATATATATAGATAATGAAATGATATTTTAACGTCCACGAGACTAAAAATAGTCTATGGGACTATTAGTTCCCTGCTTTTCGTCTTTTGCAATTCAATCCTTTTCTTGTTCAAATTGATGATGAACTGGCCTAACTTTCCTACAATCCCCTCACTGAAAAGACAATGCGAAGAAACTAATGCTAGCATATTCCCATAACTTTCTATGATGTCTTTGAATGCATCACATTGCAAAATGAAATGTTTTTCCAATTCCACTACCCCAGACGTGCAAAATGTACATACCCGTTCTTCCCAATCTTCTGTAGGCCTTTTCCACCATCACTTTTCACACCAAAGTTGATGCGAGTTAGTTCTTAATTGAGCAACATGAACTTTTTCCCTCCACAAAATGCTAAATCCAATGAACTCTTTTTGTTGTAGATCACACGTAGGGTTGAATTACTCAATGTAGTACTTCTTCTTTCTACCCAAATATTTTTCCACATACCCATTTATGAAACTTCTCCATAACAAAATACTTTAGCTCCTTGCTATTTGTGGAACAAGAATTGAAGTATATATTCCATTTTTGCATCCATATGTAGTTTTGGTTCATCCATGTTTTCTTTCTTTCAGTCATGCATTCATTGAAGATAACATTAGGCCATCTACCTACTCCCATTTTATCAATTCTTTTTAGATATCTTATGAGCTGCACCATATGAATTGCTTCAATGTGAGTTGCTATTGTTTCACTCAACATTATCTCATAGGATACCAATTTTTTTTATTTTGAACTTGCTCATGATCAAGCGTTTTTGGATTTTCTCAATTTGTTTCCATTTTGAGACGAGGGTGTTGCTAGCCCAAAATTCACACCCATATAACATCACTGGACAAACTAGGAGTCCAAAAAGCATTTTAGTTGTTTTCCAATTCCATAACCCTGCCTCTCTACATCTGTTTTGAAGAGCATATAATGCTTTCCACCCTCCTAAAATTCTCTTATTTCTGTAGTCCTCCAAATTAAATTTGTTGTTGAAATCAATCCCAAGGTATTTGTACTCATTTACTTCTTCAAGAATGTTTCCTTCAAAGAAGAATGTATGTTGGCTTTGCTTCCTTTTATTAGAGAAAATCATTATTTTGGTCTTCCTAGTATTGACTTGCATCCCCACTTCTCTACAAAAATGCTCAAGGGCATATAGGTGCATTTTCAATCCATGGGCCAATTTAGAATTCAATACAAGATCATCTGCATATAAAAGAAGCTTTATCACAAACTCCCCCAACCGAACACCTTCTCCACCTTGCAGATTTATCCATTCTTCTAGTTTATCAATATATAAGCCAAAAAGAGTAGGAGATAGAGGGAAACCTTGCTTGACTCCAATGTCACTTCTAAAGATTTTTGAAATACCCGTTGAGGTTCTAATTTTGACTTTCACTTCTTCATAAATTCTATGGACAACGACTCTATAATGCAAAGGAATTTCAAGTTCTTCCATTCTATGCCACAACTTATGTCTAGGGACTGTGTCAAATGCCTTTTTGAAGTCAACAAAGCAGCAGAATGCTTCTTCTTTTCCCTCCCAAACCTTTTCAACAATGTGTCTCAACGTGATACCATGATCCATTATAGAATGCTTCGGCCTAAAACCCGCTTGTCCTCTTGCCCTCTTTTCATTGACTTCTTCCCACTTACTGATTTTATTTTCTACCATGCTACTGAAAAGCTTTGCAAACAAAGGATTGATCATAATGGTTCTACAATTGGAAGGATTATTAATGTCTCCACTTTTAAAAAGGGGTATTGGTAGGCTTGTTGTCCAGTCCCTTGGGAATCCTTACTGAATGATGTTGTTAAATATTTCCATGATGTGCGGTGCAAGAGTGTTCATTCCCCATTTTAGATACTTTGCTTGAAGCTCAACCAAGTCCTTTGCCTTTCCTGTTTTCAACTTCTTAATTTCAATCTCCACCTCTTGTAATGTGAAGAGCTTTGTGGTTGTGTTAATCCTAGAGGGAGACCTTGCCTATGATTCTTTCTTAGAGAGTTGCTTTGCATATTCAATCCATTGTTGGGCTATAATATTATTTTTTATTTTCTTCTTCCTTGGTTGAAGGTCTTGCCATAAAAGCTTTGGGTTATTCTTGCTTAGATATATTAACTCTTATTGCCTTGTTTGCATGAACTCATCTATTTTCATTTTTAGTATCTGCTTATATAACTTTACATTCATCTTCTCCTTGCCTGCCTTTTTCAAGGTTCTCCTTTCCATTTTGCATTCCTCATTAAACCAAGCATTTACAGGAAAACAATTTGATTCTGATTTGTTAACTCATGACTGTTGAAAAATTTGAAACCATTTTTCTCCTTCTAAATTAATCTCTCTAACATTGTCTTGAATATAGTACAATTTTCTCGTGTTAGAAGCTTTTTTCCCCCTGCTAGTGATTGCTGAGAGCATTCGGTTTTTGTCCCATTTTGTCTTTCTTCTAACCATGATAACTTAATATAAATTGGGTTATGGTCTGATTTTAAGTCCCAAATATGCTCTCCAATATTAACTTTATCTATCTTTTCTATCAAGCTTTGTGAACATATCACATAGTCAATGACACTTTCCCCATTGTATGTGTTGCAAGTGAAGTTCTGAGACCTTTTCCATCTATCTAGACCATTGAAAATAATTAAGCTGAAAGCCCCACACAGTGTAAGCAACTCCTCTCCAAAATGATTGCTAAATTTTTCATCTTCTGAACACCTCACCCATTGGGGATTCTCCTCTTTAGTGAGCCAAATAGGATTGTGATCCTCTTTACAAAAAGAATACTAGCTTGATGATTTGAAGTTCTAGCATTGAAACATCCCACTAAAATAACTTCTCCTTGCTGAGAGTACACAACAATATCTTTCTTTAAAGCTGCATACAGATCCTTGGTGTCTAGCCCCTTATTTTTGTAAGTTTTTGAGACTTGAGGGGAAAAATAACATGTTGCAATTCTTATATGATTCTCATTCTCTGATATTTTGAACCATAAATATTGTTCATTTGCATATTCTTTAATTAACTGAATGTGATGGCCTTACTTTTCTTTCACTAAAACTAGTATTCCCCCATACCCTTTGCCATTTTCTGCTATCTTGTTCCAAACTGCTAACTTCAAATAATCGTCAAACACAGGAGTTTTGCAACCATCATGTTCATGAGTTTCTGTGAGACAAATTATGTCTCTACCTTCCGTAATAGGCCCTAACCCAGGTCCCCTCTTCCAAGGGTAACCTCGACAATTCCAACAAGCTAAACCATGGGTAGGATTTGAATACTACACAATTTGGCACATAAGACTCAAATTTGAGTCTTCACCCCTTTTCATCCATGTTGATCTTCTTGTTTTCCTCCCTATCATCGAATTCTCTGTTTTTTATTTACTGCCAACTTGCTGCCCTGTTTTTCCCAGAGGCCCAAAACCTGCAATAACTACTTTACCATTGTACAACCATGCCCTTTTCCCTTCATTTCTTACTGCTATGATTTTCTCCACTTCTTCCCTTCTCTCCTCTTGTTGTTTGTTGGTTAAATATTCATCTAGGAAGAAGTGTGAGCCTTTCAAGAGTTTCTTTTTGCCCAATATTTGGTGTTTTTCTTGCACGCTTGTGATGAGCCCCGAATTGGGTAACTTATTGGGCTCATTTTGCCTAATTGTCCTTGATCAATCCACCATTTTTCATAGATTACGCATGTTTTTTGAGTATGTTTATGTTATTTGAACGAATAAGGGTGGTCACTCTACCAAGGAGACTAATACGTGGTTATTTCAGGTTTTTTGGACAAATTTTGGAGCAAAACCAAGCAATTATGGGCCAGGTGACAGCCAAGCTTGAGGTGAGAATTCATAGGGAGGTTGTCTCTGGCATTAAATGGCCCTTCCTCGAAATCTCCACCCTCAACTCCGAGCTCAACAGGCCACCAAAAAGAATCCTAAAGGCAGCCGAGCAGCTTTGGGAAGAGTGACTGTTTATTGGCAGTTTGAACAGCCGAGTCCCTTGAATTAAGGAGGGCTGTTAGGCCCCTCGTAGCGTATCAATAGGAAGGCCTTAGCCTTTGTAGTTTACTTTTGGAACTATTGGGCTTTGCACTGTAGTGCTGTCATTTTCTCAGCTCATTTTCTTGTAGCTACTGTTGTATAACTTTCTTGTGATGATTATTTTTGAGTAATGAAAAGCAGCTTTACTTGGTATCAGTTCTGAGTTCTTTATAGGAGCCTGTAGCTCTTAGGGTTGGGCCCAACCCAAGTGCCAAGGCCTCCTTATGTATTGTTATTCGTTTTTTATGTCTTTGCAAAATAATTTATGTTAAGTAGAATAAAATCTTGCTGATTAACTAGGTCACTGTTGATGATTAGAAATATTTTTGATGTTCGGATTGAGTTGATAGGTTATTAACAGGGACAAGCTTCAGAAAAGGGCCATCAAGCACCTATGATTTCACCTCTTCCTCAGTGGGATTAGGAGCTGGGATCAAGGTGACCTTGCTGCCAACAAAAACATTGACTTTGCTTCGCCATGCAATCATTAGTGTTTGATTTTTATTTGCAGAAGTTGGTTACATGTTCAGATTCTTGATTACTTCATTGCATAGTTAGTATACATGGTTTCATTGCAATTAAAACTTTTGTTCATTCTCTTTACTGTTAACTAGATTAGATTAGGTCAATGTAACTAGGTCTCTGATTTTACAAGTCTTCGTTAGTTTAGTTGGAAAAACAACTTGCAGAGCACCTGTACCACTTCTCTATCTGCCCATACTCCATAAATCCCATCTGCTCCATCCCCTAACTTAGATTCTTGCCTCACGTTTGCCACACTTTCTCACATAACCCTAATTTTTGTGCAACATTGCTTCATTCCTCCTTGAACAAATCCAGCCATCTTCATCTTTCCTCAACTCCATCCACCAAGTCCTGGACCTCCTCACACCCCTGTCCTACCTCCATACTCACTCCTTCACCTTTCTCTCTCCATCCATCCTCCAAAATCCCATTTCTGAACAACCTGTAGAAAATTACAGACATCCTGTAGAAATTCCAGAACATCTTGTAGAACCCTTGCAGACTTCCTGTAGAGGCTCGCAAATGAGGTTTCTTGATAGCAAAACTCTGCGAAACTCTTTGGAAGGGTGTTAGGGACCCCTTAGGCCCTCTCTGAACCTTACCGACCTCCTCCAAGAATTTCCTCTCGCCAATCCACCTCTGCACAGTAAAAAACAACTAAATCGCATGCATGATAATTTTGGCAACTTATTAAAAAATACAAAAAGATGTTTTTTTTTTTTTTTTTTTTTCAGATGTTACTGTAGAAGTAGCTTAGACACATGTATTTTACCTTCCTAGAAGTCAATGGCATCACTTTCAGTAGCTTGCATCCTCTTCCTTGCATCAGTAGGGCTAGTTGGTAAAATTAGGGTTTGCTAGGGTTTACGTTTCCTTTCGGCTTTCCAGTTTCTTTATGCAAGTAGATCAGCCTTCTTTGAGTTATCTTTCATCCATCAGTAAAAAAACTTCTTCTCATAGCTCATAGAAGTTGGCTTAAGCCCCTGGCGGACTTGTGCCAGCTGACCAAGTGACAGCTACGGAAAGAGCTAGTACTTGTGCATACAGCACCGTCGCTTCCAAGTTTGTTACAAACCACCAAGTTGATAAAAGTAAAGAAGGGAGTCCCAGGAGTTGCAGCATTATTGCTGCAATACTAGAGCCCACCATTATTTTTGGCGCCGTTGCAGGGGAAGCGTCAGAGTATTTGTGATTGCTGCTTTTCTTCTATTTTTTTCTACTCCAACCTTCTGCTAAGTAGTTTATTTTAGTTCCATTCTACAATTTCATTTCTGCAAAACTAAATTAGACATTTCCTGCTTTCATAGATTAGCCTTTCAATTCCACAATTTCAATTCTGCAAGCATAGACTAGAATTTCAATTCTGCAAGCGTAGTCTAGCATTTCATTCCTGCAATTTGATTTCAGCAAAATAGATTAGTCCTTTCCTGCTTTCATTTCAATTCCACATTTTCATTTCCGCAAGACAGATTTTAGTTAGTTTCAATTCCATCTGTTTCATTTTTGCAGGTACAAGCAAAAAAAAAGCAAAAGCAACCAAAAATCTTTTCATGCCTTGTAGGAACATGGATAATACCGGAAAATTCCTACCCAACACCCCCAACACTTCATTGAGTCACCCTTCTCTCTTCTTTGGTGGCAGTGACCCAGAAGAACCTATAGGTGAACCTCCTGAGATATACGAAGATCCTATAATAGAAGAAGAGCAAGAAAACATTCCTTTTGAGACCATCACTGAAAACAGAAACGGTAGAGACGATGATGAGAGAATAAAAGGTACCTTCCCCATCCGAGAGACCAACGGGGACATGAAGATTAAGAACATAAGTCCCTCAACCTTACCTCATTTCCATGGATTGACCAATGAAGACCCTGATACCTTCCTATTTGAGTTTGCTGTCCTTTGTTGAACTTATGACTATGCAGAAAACGAGCAAAAGTTGAAACTCTTTCCCTCTACCCTCAAGGATGCAGCATTACGCTGGTTCATGGGGTTACCTGGAAACAATATCACCACTTGGGCTCAGATGCAGCAAGCCTTTAACAACAAATACCAAGATTACTGTAGGTCAAAGGAAACAAAGGGAGAAATCTTTCGGATGACCATGGGAAATGATGAGTCTTTAGAAGACTACGAGGAAAGGTTCCAACTCAGCTATAAACGGGCCAGGTGCACACTTGACCCTGAATCTCTAAAGCTGGTTCTGCTCCGAGGAGTCCCTGAAGACCTTCTAAATACCCTTCACATGCTAGCTGGAGGAGACATCTACCAACTAACTTATGAGGACATAAAGATTGTGTTTAGAAACCACTCCAGGGTAGCCCGGAAAGAGGTAGGGGGAATCCACTTTTAGCTAGTACTACCTTCTCCAAGCATGAGTTTGCTAATCAGATGGAAGACCTCAAAAGTGAGATGAGACAGACCATTGCCATGCAACTTGATACTTTCCGAATCCAACAAAATAAAGAGGAAGCTGAGAGGGCTTTGGCCATCTTTTGTCCTAGATGTACGAGGAAGCACCCTAATAACGAGTGTCCATATCACTCAGTAGATGTATGTTTCATTTGTGAGGAAAACCACCCCACAAACCAATGCCCAACCTTGCCCGGATTTAAAGCCATGTACCAAGGGACTGAGGCAACCACTGAACCTCTCTACTTCCTCAACCAAAGGAGGCCGCATGGGCCCAGACCTTACCAACAGGGGATGCAAGGGACATCCCAAGCTTATTATAGCCCCAACCAATTTGCTCACATACCTTCTTGGGGTTCCCCTGCTCATCCTTCCTGGTCCGCACCTCCTCCGTGATATTATCCACCTCAATACCATACTCAACCCACTGCTCATTCATTTCACTCACAGGTCCAGCCAAAACCTCAGTGGAATGCACCTCAACTGGGGTGGAGGCCCCAATACAACTCTCCTCCCGCCATTCTGCCTCCACCACCGGCTCAGCCACAACCATTACCTCCTGCGCCTCCAAGACAACCCTAGATTCCTGCTAAACCGAACCCGAACCCCAAGAACCGATAGGCCCAGCAGGTATACACTGGAGAGACAACATGCCCTACCTATGCTGTGGAGATCCAAGAGATCAACCTGCGATCTGGGAAGACCCTTCCAGATCGCCAATCTCCTCCCCTAGAGGACGAGGAAGAGAAATAGGAAAGTGAACCCAAAGCCATTCCACCCTTTCCTGAGCGACTAACAGTAACCACGCAACCAAACCCAGAGGAGCATGAACTTCTGGGAGAACTTAAATAGTTGTGTGTGAAAATACCACTTCTCCATACCATAAAAGATGTACCGATATACAACAAATTGATTAAGGAGAAGTGTTTTAAGCAGCCAGGTAGGCGAAAGAGAGATGCCCCGACTATCAATGTCATAGGACAACTGTCCGATCTAATGTTGGGGCAAGTAATCTGTCCAAAGTATTTGGACCCTGGGAGTCCTGTAGTTGATATCCACATCAATGGCACCATAATCCACCATACCTTGATTGATCTAGGGGCTACCATTAATGTGATGACCAGGGACACCATGCTTAAACTCAACCTTCAGAGTTCCTTAAGGAAGACCTCGATAGTCCTGCAGTTGGCAGATCGCTCCACCGTGACTCCCGAAGGGATTATGAAAGATGTCTTGGTCTTTGTTGACTCTTGGGAGTACCCTGCGGACTTCTTGGTCCTTCAGCCAAAGGCAAAGCTCACTGGATACCCCCTCATTTTGGGAAGGCCTTGGTTAGCCAATGCGGATGCTTACATCAGTTGTCGAGCTGGAAGCATGACCATCAAGAATGGGCCTATGTCCAAGCAGCTAGTCCTATACCCTCCTGCCCAACCTCTGCTAGAACATGACTTACGGCTCTGGTTGGAAGAGGAAGATGAGGATGAGGTCTACTCTGCACCATTGTGCATAGTAGAAACCACTAAGGGAGGCCCTCAAACCGAGGATGATTTGATTGAGACTTTGATTCAAAATCCACCTCCCAGTGCACTGTCCTTAGAGGAATTGGTGGAAGACACCCAATTCAGCACTTTAGTGGACCTCTGTGTGACTGATCCGACCTCTCCTAGAGTTAAGAATTTGGAGTTTGCCCCTGAAAGGACTTTAAAGATTAGCTCCTCCCTATCTCCCTCCTAGGAGAAGGAGTTGTGTAGCTTACTGAACAATCACCTGGATGCTTTCACTTGGAGCCATAAGGAGATGAAAGGAGTCCAAACTTCGGTCTGTACCCATCACATTTACATTAAAGAAGATTGTAAACCAGTCAGGCAGCCTCAGAGGAGAATGAATCCAGCCCTTAAAGACATTGTCAAAGAAGAATTGCAAAAATTGTTGGATGCAGGATTCATCTACCCTATCTCCGATAGTGAGTGGGTCTCACCTCTAGTGCTTGTGCCCAAGAAGAATAGGAAGTGGAGAATCTGTGTAGATTACCGAGAACTTAACAAAGCCACCAAGAAAGACCATTTCCCTTTGCCTTTCATAGATCAAGTGTTGGATGGACTGGCAGGGAAGAAGTTCTTCTCTTTCCTAGATGGGTTCAACGGGTATAACCAGATCCAAATAAGCCTGGAGGACCAAGATAAAACCACCTTCACTTGTCCATGGGGTACCTTTGCCTACCGAGTCCTTCCCTTTGGGCTATGCAACGCTCCTGCCACTTTCCAGAGAGCAGTATTGAGCATATTTTCTGAGTTGGTCCATGATTCGGTAGAAATCTATATGGATGACTTTACTCCTTATGGGTCCAACTTCCAAGAGGCATTGACTAATCTGGGAAAAGTTCTAACCAAGTGCATTGAGATGAACCTGTCCCTCAGTCCCGAAAAATGTGAATTCCTGATGACTAAAGGGACCGTGCTAGGTCATACCATTTCTCGGCAAGGATTACAGGTGGATCCTAATAAGATTACTATCATCCAAAAGGTCCCACCTCCTCAAAAGGTAAGAGATGTTCAAAGTTTCCGAGGCTTAGCAGGATATTATCGAAGATTCATTAAAGATTTCAGTAAGCTAACCTTGCCATTGTTTGGCCTCTTAGGGAAAGATGTTGAGTTCAAATGGACTGACGACTGTCAGGGGGCTCTGGAGGAGTTGAAAGATAAGTTGGTGTCTGCCCCGATCTTGAGAGGTCCAAACTGGGCCCTACCTTTCCACATCCACACTGACGCCTCGAACAAAGCCATAGGGGCAGCCTTAGGACAAGTTGAGGAGAAACTGCCATATGCCATATACTTCGTCAGAAAAAACCTGTCCAAGGAAGAAATGAACTATATTGTAACCGAGAAAGAGTTCCTGGCTGTAGTCCATTCCCTAAACAAGTTCAGACACTATATCACTGGTTATCAAACATTTGTACACACTGATCATGCTGCGATTAGATATTTAATGAATAAGCCTGATGTAAATGCTTGTATCATTAGATGGTTACTTTTGTTGCAGCAATTTGATTTGACTATTGTCAACAAGCTAGGTAAGGAAAATGTTGTTGTTGACTTCTTGTCTAGATTGGATTTTCCTGCAGGTGAAGAAGGAACAGTGGATGACCAGATGCCAGATGAACATCTGTTTTCTATCTCAATACTCTCTCCATGGTTTGCTGATATAGCAAATTACTTGGTCTCAGCACAGTTCCCTCCGCATCTATCCTAAAAGGAAAAGAGAAAAATTGTAAGGAAGAGCACCCCATTCACTTGGATCGGGGGCAACCTGTTTAAACTTGGCCCAGATCAAATCTTGAGGCGTTTTGTTAGGGAGGAGGAAGTCTTTGACATCCTCCTAACCTGTCATGACGGGCCTTGTGGAGGCCACTTTGCAGCAAAAAATACTACCTTCAAAATTCTACAAGCAGGCTACTATTGGCCTACTCTTCATCAAGATGTTAGAAGATACATCAGCCAGTGTGACTGATGTCAGAGGATGGGGAAATCGACTCCAAGGGATGAAATGCCTCTCCAACCTCAAGTGACCTTCGAGCCATTTGAGAAGTGGGGCATGGATTTTGTGGGTCCTATCAACCCTCCTTGAAAGCAAAGGTCTTACATCATTGTGTGCACTGACTATATGACAAAGTGGGAAGAAACAAAGGAAATCAAAGAAGCGATAGAAGAAAAGGTGGTTGAGTTTTTAAGGGAAAATACCTTCTACAAGTTTGGCTACCCAAGAGATTTAGTCACTGATCAAGGAAGCCAGTTCACCTCCAATCTGATTGAAGACTTGCTCGCTCATCACAAGATCAAGCATAGGACTTCCACCCCATATCATTCACAAGCAAATGGGTAGGTGGAAGTCACTAATAGAGCATTGGAAGGGATTTTGACTAAGGTGGTGAGCAAAAACAGAAAGGATTGGGCAGATTGCCTGGTTGAGGCCACCTAGGGCTACAACACCACTTGGAAGACTACAACAGGTTTCACACCTTATGAGTTGGTCTACGGGAAGAAAGCTTTGTTGTCCATAGAGTTCGAGTACAATACATTGAGGGTGGCAGCTTAACTGGACTTAGATCTCAGCCATGCTCAACGTGAAAGATTACTGTAGCTGAATGGATTAGATGAACATCGAATGCATGCCCTCCTCCACTCAGAAGTAATTCAACTCCAGAGGAAGATATGGCATGACCGTCACCTTAATAAAAAGCAATTCCAGCCGGGAGATTGGGCGCTGTTGTATGACTCAAGATACAAGGATTTCAAAGGCAAGCTAAGGACAAGATGTTTAGGACCATATACAGTGGAGAAATGCAATGAAAATGGTTCAGTCCTTATCAGGACCATTGATGAAGAAGCCATCCCTATGCTTGTCAATGGGAATCGATTGAAAATCTACAGGAAACCCCTTTCAAGGCAGGAGTTCATTGAAACTTTTGAAAAATTAGTGCTGGTAGTTGTCAGGCGGAAAGAGTCGATAGTGCGGACACAACCAACCTCCCTAGGAGCCTAAGACTCTCTAGTGACAAACAAGACAAACAAGAGCAATCCTTCTCTAAACATGCATTTACTATACGGGAAATCAAGTGTTTAGATCCTACCTGTAATCCAACGCTGTTGTAGCAGTCCAGCTCCACTGATCCGGGTGAGCTCCTCCTTCACTTTGAAACCTGCATACACTAACAATCAAACGATTAAATAGCACTTGATAATCTCATAGAATAAAACATATTTAACACATAGACCAAGGAGTACATGAAACAACTCATAAATAACAAGTTATTGAGAAGAATGGACTCATTTGCATTAATAGGTAACAAAAGGAACAAATACAACCTGAGCCTTGGTGTTGTGCAAGTCCCTCCCAGGGTCCATCAAGAGTTCTCCTTTACTTTGAAAAAGCTCACCTACTTCCAAATAGAACAAGCAAAGATGGCAATCTCTCCTCACAAGCTTCTAAATGGGAGTCCTAATTCCTGCAGCATTTACCCTTAGAAATGTATAGCTTTCAACCTCCTCTCCTTCTGGCCCAATGCCTGTACTTATAGTGCTCAAGAGGAAGTTAATCAGGTCCACCATCAATGGGATAATCCCCTCTTTGGATGGGATAGCTCCCCTATTGATGGGATAAGTTCCTCTTTAGTAGGAGTGCATGAACCATCTGGAGGCGCTCAATACACGTCGAACAACCTTCTAGAATGCTCTAGAAATGACCACAAGTGACTTTTTAAAGATGAAACTTGCGCATTTTAACCTTTTCAGGGGGACGCACCTGCACCTTTACATACAGAGCGTCCAAAGACGCAACTTTTGTGAACATTGGGTGCGTCCCCGCAGGTAAGGTTGAGAAAACCTGCGTCCCCAGAGATAAATACATTTAGAAAGACTTTCTCTCTTTTTTGGAGTTTGACATGGAGAGCAGAGGCATAAGACTTGCCTAAGAGGGTAGCATGACTGTTGATAGAGCCATCCTAACTGTGAATAGTCATGGTGACATTTTTTAGTGCAACAGATTGCCCCCTAAAGTGCGAAGCCTGAAATAGATTAGGGTTTTGTATTATCTAGGAAGGGTGAAGCGCTTTATCATTTCAAGGATTATCTTGTGGAGAGCCTGGTCAGAACCTGCAATTTTCAACACAAAATACATGTATAAGATTATATCATCACTGAGGTAGGCATTTCCATACTCAGATTAAAACTTTAACTAACAGGCTAACTATTTTGATACAGGAATGATCTTGCAGTAGATCATAATCATAGACTTTTGTAGACACAGTATGGGCGCAGCCATCTGTTTATGATTAGTCTACTTAGATAATGAATACAAAATTCTTCGCAACCTGGATGGTGGAAACTAGATCCAGGGTCTTCATTTCTACTTCCCGAATTGGTACGATTCTAGCCATGCGAATAAATGAGTTGATGTCGAACATGGTAGAAACCACTTGATTACCAGTCGATGATGTAAACTGTTAACAAGCGTGAGAGAGACCACCAGTAATGTCAATGGTTCTCAAAGTACCGAGTACAATCCATGAGATGTGAATGAATGAGTTGATGTCGAACATTTCACGGAATCCTTCGATCGAAAGTCAATGATGTAAACTGACGTCAAAGGCGAGAAACCTGCCATTGATGCATGCAGACTTCAAGGTACTGACGATTTCTAAGTCATCTCTCTAGATAATGTGTTGATGTCGATAGAAAGTGACCCGTTGCAGGCAAGCCCACAACACGAAATCATTGTTCAAGTTGAAGAAATGTTGCTGTAAGGACTGACTCAGGGATGGTCAAATGGATGACAAGTATTTTGTAGATGAAAGTTTTGCTTGCAGACCTCTTGAACACATAACGACACGACAGATGGCTTGGTGCTGAATAACTCAAAGTTAATCCCCGAAACCCGGCTGAAGACTTTCAAAGTGGTTTGATCAACTGTGAGGTAAAGGATTTCCCAACCCAGGTGAATGAAAAGTGTCGTGTTCAAGAGTGGTAATAAAGTTTCTTCTGAGACAAAAGGTAACAAATAGGCTCATTATTCTCTCTTTTCCCCCACCATTTCTGGCAAGTACCTCTTTATTTTTAACAAGCTTGAGGAGGATAACATATGCTTGATTATAAGCTCATCCTTCGGATGAGTCCAACCTGGTTTTGATTCGAACCCTAGGAAGGAGTGGTTCGTTCCTGTTTGTAATTGAACAGGTCCTTTACTATGAAATGTTTAACGAGCCCAGTATAGGAGAAACTCGGTGTTTTTCAATTTTAGAGAGTCTGAAAAACTTAAGAAGACTCCAAGTTGAACTTTTTCGTAGATTTGTGTCCCTCAAGCCCGAAAAAGTATAAAATAATACCTGGGGGAACCGCTTGATCTTGCGACCAAGGAGTACTTTCATAATTAGTGTCACTGACCTAAAAAGTAAAAAGCGATCAAGGACACGTCGTTTTATTTCCGTATCGAGTTTGAAACGACAAAAACCCGGCAATCTTTTCCTGATTCTACGGTCAGAAAAGAGCTATAAGGGGACCGTCTTTTAATTCCGTTTTAACGAGTGTAAAAGAAACGCTCGGCAATCTTTTCATTTTTTAGGAGTCAGAAAAGGGCTTAAAAGATGACTTTGATATTTTGGTTCGTGAAAAATGACAATTTTCCCTCTAAGTCCCTTTGTCCTGCACAAAAACAACACATTACTCATACCTGTTTAAGATAGGCAAAAATACATCGAAAAACATCCTTCCATGGTGAAAAATGAACAAATTCATCCAAAAAACCTATAAAAAGACTTTTTACCATGTCATTTTTACCATTTTACTGTTGAGGTTGAAAAAAGGGCTTTTGGCAAGAAACTTCCCGTGGTCGCTGCGGAAAATCCGACCGTCAGAATCGAACGTCGTCTCTTCCAGGTATTTTACAACATCCTACTCTTCAATTTCATCCGATTAAAATTGTATTTTAGGTTTTAGTTTTGTTTTTTGGGGGGTTTTAGGTTTCAAAATGCGCTCCTCGGTGGACGCAGGTGCCCTTCGGGCGACCTGCGTCCCCCGACTTTTTCCTATACAGGAAAATGGTCGGGGGACGTAGCCCACCTTCAGGCCGGCTGCGTCCGGACGCCCTGTGTTCTAAACGCGGGGTGCGTCTTCCATGAAAGGCGGATTTTGAAACCCCAATCTCCACAAATAACCATTCAAATTTCCCCAAATCAATTCTAATCATTGTTTCTTGGTGTGTAGGGCACTCACCATGTTGGATTGGAGAGAAAGAGAGCACGAGGACGTTGATTTAGCTGCAATTGAACATCAACCTTCCATTGATGCCCTAAAAGAATGCGGGCTATATAAATACTGGGCCATACCTGGCATGAGGGCTCAGGTAAGATTCTTAGAATGGCTGGTTGAGAGATGGAACGTTCAAGAGCAATGCTTTTACATAGGAGGGCACCAGCTCGAGATAGAGCCCTCTGATGTATACTTTCTCACTGGCTTGCCAAATAGAGGCGAGCAACTCAATCTAGCCGGGACTAGGCCGGGTGACCAATCCCTTGTTAGTCTCCGGGAAGATTGGTGCACACCCGGTGCACACCATTCGAAAGGCGTGGAAATCAAACACATCTCTCTGCGTGAACTCAAAGTTATAGCGTTCACGGTTACCAGAATTTGCGGCGTAGCTGCTTTACACATTGCTTCCGGGTCCCAAATGCGGATGGCAATTGACTGTTACCAAGGCACCATTTTCAACTGGTGTGATGCTGTGTCGGCTAATGTGAAGAGCCAACTGACTAAGGAAAAGAACGGACGACTGAAAACTTTTGGATATGGGCCTTTAGTCGTGAGCTTTGCTTTAGAGAGAGTTCCGATGCTGATCCCTCAGCAACTCACTGTTGATATCTTGGGTCCTCGGGAGCCAAAGCTGGTACGATGGGTTGTGGTGATGGCCCAGCATCCTGACGAGGGCGCGGCGGTTTTTCGATTCTCTGATAGTTATTTTCACTGGTTAGAGGACCAGGTTTTTTCGATCCAGGACTTTCCGTATGCCGGAGTAGATTTTCGAGGTGATCCGGACATGGTTCTTCCACAGGGAGAACAATGGGATGACAGAGGTACTTTATTTTTCACAAGTTTTCAAATTATGTATTTTTTTTGTTTTTTATATATATCGTCTCAAAACTGACAGTAAAAATTTTCAAAATGCAGATGTTGGTCCACAGCGCCCAGCCAACCTCCGACCTTTTGAGAGGAGACATCCAGTTGCACCGGTACCGGCCCCACAGGACGCGGCTGCAGAGGTACTAGCTGAGTTGGAGCATGATCTAGAGCGTCTGACGGCGGATATGCCTGAGACTACTATGGATGATATTCCTATCAAACTTCAGCGCTATGTAGTCGCAGTCCCTGGACCGTTTAGGAGATTTTTGCGTAAGGTAGCCCGTGCAGTGGTGTCGTATAGGGAGCACCACCAGTGATTGGCTAGTCACTTTGTAGACACATGTGACATTTTTGACTTTTTGTACTTTATCATTTTTGCCGATCATAAGGTGTTTTTCAACCTATGATCGAAGACGATGTATATTTTTGACACACTCCTATCTATATATATATCACTATTACCGGCTTATCTTGTTTAACATATGTGATGAAATGTTTTTAAATTTACTTGCATGATTTATCGTAAATGTCTATCCAACACTCGAGAAGCAATTGCATCTGCTAATGTATTTAAAGACCTTGGAATATGCTGATATTCAATGTAATCAAATTCACGTTCCAAGAGACGAACTCTCAAAAACAACCTTAATAACACAGGTTTTCTAATGGCATAAACTCTATTAAGCTGTAATACAACAAGTTCAGAATCTAACCTCACTATCAAACGTCGAATTCCAAATGAAATAGATTCGGATAATAATTCAACCACTGCACTGTATTCTGCAATGTTGCTTGTTGTTTGACCGAGGCTTACCCCATGCATAGAAACTAACTCGTCAGAGGGTGAATAGATAACCCATGCTGTGGAAGAGATATTCCGTGTACTACGACAAGCACCATCAGCAAATCCAATGTATGTTTGGAGAGCCGTCGACATCTGCAATATCAAGAGTAAAACCAAGATAAGCCAGAATAACGACGAAAAACACACTCGCTAAGCTAAGCACACTGACTAACTAACAAACATACTAGCTAGAAAGAAAACCTAACCTAACTAAAACTTCTCCATACCCACCATTTAAGCATAATACCTCTTTAGGTAAAGTCCATTTCTGGGTTTACCCAAAGAGTCCCCATCAAAATCTACTAGCTCATAAGCCCCTTTTGCTAGCTTTCGCTTTACAATATAGGGTCCATGCCACATAGGAACGAATTTTCCAGCACCTAGCTTATCGTTAGCTTGATCATATAATAGCACTAGGTCTCCCTCCGAAAAAATTCGAGGGGTCACATTTCTATCATACTGAGCTTTCATTCGCTTCGCGTGAGTCTCGATTGCCAATGCAGCGTCACGTCGAGTCTCATCTAATTTAGCTAAGTACAATAAACGTTTCTCCTCTTCGGAAGTAGCTGGGAGTAATTCGACAGCCATTTGAAGTGATGGGATTTCGCATTCAATGGGTAACACAGCTTCCAAGCCATAAACTAGCTGGAAAGGAGTGAACCCTGTTGAAGTTTTCACTGAGGTTCGGTATGCCCATAGCGCCGAAAATAACATGTTGTGCCAATTCGACCGATGAATACCAATGGTTCGTCAGATCATGATAACCAGAACTTTGTTGATAGACTCAACCAAACCGTTGGCTTGCGGATAATAAGGAGTAGAGCTATCGTGGCGCAAACCAAGCTGGCTTGTAAGCTCAGTCATCATGATGTTTCGAAAATGGCTCCCATGGTCAGTAATGATTGCTTGTGGGACACCAAACCTAGTTATAATATGATTGAATATGAAAACTGCAGCTGTTTTGCCGCTTGCGTCGAATGTAGGCATCGCCTCGGCCCATTTAGTGAAATAATCAACCGCGAGGATGATATACGCATGCCCCCCGGCCGAGTGAGGGTTACAAGTAATAAAGTCGATACCCCATTTGGCGAATGGACCAACGACAATTATAGGGTGGAGAGGAGCAGGTGGTGCGCGCATCTTTCGATCAAACACTTGGCAGTTGTGGCACTTCCGGACTGCAATGATACAATCTTTAAACATAGATGGCCAGAAGTAACCAGCGCGCAACACCTTCTGAGCTGTGGCATACCCAGACATATGACCGCCACATGCTCCAGAGTGACAATCATTCAAAACCCTCTCAGCCTCTTCGTGAGTTAAACAACGTCGAAAAACTAAGTCTGCCCCCTGGCGATAAAGTGTATCTCCAATAATTTTGTATTGCTGGGATTGAAACCGAATTTTTCGACGTTCCGCTTTTGAAGCTTCAGGCCGAAAGGTTTGGGTTTGGAGATAGATGATTATATCCCCGTACCACGGATCTAAAGTACTGATAAGAAACAAAGATTCGTCCGCAATGGACTCCTCTGCCACAGTCTCTGTGTCAGTACGCGGGAAATCACACATCAATTCCGCAAAAACTAAGGATTTCTTAGACTTGGACTTCTCGAACTCCAAGTCGAACTCTTGCAGGATAACGATCCATTTAGAGTACTTGCCCCCTAGCAGTTGTTTTGTCAAAATGTAAATCATAGGGTTGCAATCCGAAATAACTGTAGTTTTACGGAGAAGAATGTAGTGACGAAAACACTGGACAGCTTGAACGGCTGCCAGGGCCAATTTCTCCACATGCGAATATTTTAGCTCAGTGGGATTTAAGGTCCTACTGAGATAATATATCACATGTTCTGCTCCGAATTCATCTTCTTGAACTAACACCATTCTAATGGTGGAATGCGAAGCTGCGAGGTATAAGAAGTAGTCCTGGTTGTAGTTGGGAGGATGCAACAACGGTGCATGGGTCAACGCGTGTTTAAGTGCATCAAAAGATTGTTGGGCAATCTCGTCCCAAAAGAATTGAACATTCTGTTTCAACAACCGTGTAAAACCTTTAGTGACCTCGGCGTAGTTTGGGATGAATCGGCGTAAAAAGTTCGCTTTCCCTTGCAAACTTTGGAGTTGGCGCAAACTCGAAGGAGGAGGCAATTTGATGATAGCTTCGACTTTCGAGGGATCGACGCGAATGCCGGCTTTTGAAACAACAAATCCCAGCAATCGACCTGTTTCGATACAGAAAACACATTTGTGGGGATTCAACCGAATTCGATAATGCCTACACCTCATAAAGATTGCTCGTAAGTGGACAAGGTGATCAGCTCGATGGAATGAATGAGCAGGCAAATCATCGAGATACGGTTGCACAATGTGCTTGATATCATGAAATGCGTAAGACATTGCCCGTTGAAAAGTGGCCCCGGCATTCTTAATCCCAAAAGGTAATTTGCAATAAGCAAATGTCCCCCATGGACAAATGAATGCCGTTTTTGGTTGGTCGGCAGGTAGAATATTGATTTGATTATAGCCCGAAAAACCATCCATGAAGGAAAACATTTCACTTCCGGCACAATCATCAATAATTTGATCGATATAAGGCGTAGGATAGTTGTCTTTTGGACAAGCTCGATTGATATCCCTATAGTCGATACAGATTCTTATTGTTCCTTGTTTCTTGTTGACCGGAACAATATTCGATACCCAATCCGTTAACGGGATCGGATAAATGAAACCTGCTTTCAACAACTTTTCGACTTCTGCTTTAATGGCAGCCGCTTTTCGAGGGTGAATCTGACGCAACCGTTGCCGGACGGGTTTAGCATCCGGGTAGGTCTTTATTTCATGAACAACAATGGCAGGATCGATTCCCGACATTTCCTCGTAAGACCAGGCAAACACATCGCGGAATTCTTGGAATAGGGCCTTGTAAGTTTGGATTTCATCTTCTGTACATGCGGCACCTATATGAATGTTCTCCTCAATTCCGGGCTTTACTGAAATATCAATGGGAATAGTACGAGAAATATTCCCTAAATTCAACTCTGAATCAGAATGTTTCGTTGGATCCTGAGCGTCTTTGACATATTCAGCGGTAAAGATAGATGAAAAATCATTTTCAAATGCATCATCCTTAGGTAAAAACGAAGATCTGTGATGGAGATCTTCCCATGGTAGATTGTCTACACTTAGGATTTCGCGAAGTTGTTCGTCAGATGACACGACTTCGGGAAACGCTATCCGTTCTAAGGTTGAGGTGAAAAGTGATTCTTCACTGACCACATTCATTGGGTCGATCTCGGTTGAATGAGAGTCGGTAAAAGACATGACGACTTCATAAGCAATTTCATATGGACTCAAAGGCATAGCATCACCGAATGAGTCTATCTCAGAGTCAGATGGGACAATCCAAGGATCATCATAAATAATGTTTTCTGATGTAATCATATGAATTGTTGCAAATGAAGGTTCTACGCTGAGTGGAGGGAGAGGAAAAGTTCCCAGTAAACCGGAATCCTTAACTAAACCTACACCAACGTCCCTATAAGGGATTGTCGTCTTACCGACATGCTGGATACTCTCTGAAGAGGCTGGGTCGGATGAAAAGTATGTCAGCTGATCAATAGTCACGATCTTACCGTTATGTGGAAACTTAATTACTCTGAAGACCGATGAAACGACCGCCGTCATAGCATATGACCAACTTCGACCCAAAAGAAGGTTGTAGTCTAGAGGGGCATCAACCACTTCCACATCCAGACTAACGGTTTTACCTTCTACCCCTATAGGCAATTCCTGTAGAATACCAAACGGACGGAACCCACGGCCATCAAAGGCCTTAAGGATGGTGGGGGATTGGTTCAACGAAGGAGAACCAAGGGATCTCCAACATTGAATCGACATAATACACGTAGAAGCTCCCTCATCAATCACAGTCCTATGAATAGGCCTGTTTTTGACTATCACTAGAATTTGGAAAGCCATTTGATGGGGGAGACGCGGTGTACTATTTTCTAGATCGAAGATTATTAGATTCGGGTCCTGAACATCAACAACTCCTATGGCCGACAAAAGTAATTTTCGTTGTGCTGGGCATGATTGCAGCACTTCCAACGCCGACATTGCTGAGGGTGAAACAGCTAAGTCCTCAACAATGTTGTAATTCTGGGCTGCTCTCGCATGCGGATTGAAAGCAGACCTTCGAAGTACACCCTTGGCGGGCGGTTTAATTACTAAGTCCGGGTTAGGTTTCTCGATTTGTAGTGGATCGGAACCGGGAGCTGAGGTTGATGGGTTAGAGTAAGAAGATTCTGCTTCCTTACCATCAACAGGATTCTTACTACCATAATCTTGCGATCGAGTCGCAATCCTCACATGAGACATCATCAAAATGGGTTCTTCACTGGCATTCGAGGAAGAACCTATCATCTTATTCTCCTACTCCGGAAATGGATTTTTTAACACAGCAGGAGTGGGAGAACCTTTGACTATTTTCACAACCTCGGCCTGATGAGGGCAATCTCTCGTAAAATGATCCTCTTCACAAATAAGACAAGGATATCGAGGTTTGCGCTTTTCGTCATTGGTTTCCGACTTTTCCGTTTTCTCCTTCGGAGCCTTGTCTGCTTTAGCCTTCTTCTTTCCTTTCTTTTTTCCGCCGTTTTTTGATTTGGCCGTAGATGACTCTACAGTGTGAATATCGGCGGTAAGTTCAGGAGAAGACTCTCCTGTTGGGGAATCGGGCAAAGTGATAATAGGAGTAGTTGAAGCCTTGGAAGACTTCTTCTTGCTCTTTGTATTCACGATACCGATCATACCATCAGCGGCATGAGATCCCGAAGGAGCAGCAACGATTTGATTCGACTTTGGAAGATCCAGAATCTTCTCGTGTAACGTACCCGACTGAGTGTAAACTAAGTCAAGGTATTGCGCCTGAGAAATGACTTGCTCCTCAGTAACTACTCCGGCCTTAGCTACATCTTCAGTAATCTTCGGTAATAATGATTTAACAAACCATTCAGCTAAGATTTGGTTCGGGATAAAAACTTTCACTAGCTTTCTTCGACGTCTCCACTCATGAATGTGATCAGAAATATACGTGGATGTTGATTGTTTTAGTGAAGTTAATAACTCCGTGCCGTTATCGTATCTGACCGGCAACTGAAAGTGAGTTAAGAACGAGGTAGCTAACTGGCTAAAATTGTAAAAAGAGGCCCGTGGTAACTCAATGTACCACTTGGCCGCGAGACCAATGAGTGTACGCTGGAAAAGACGTAAGCGGATCGAATCATCTGAGATAGAATTTGAAGCACACCAGAGGTGGTAAGTCATCACGTGATTGGATGGATCCTCTCCAGACTTACCTTCGAACTTGGGTATATCGCTGGGCAACTTATTTGGCATTGGCGGCCAGAACGGAAGATATTGAATTGGATCGTTCGTTAGGCGCGTCAAGTCTGGTAAATCC
The DNA here is from genome assembly GCA_031772625.1 of Pinus tabuliformis. Classification (NCBI taxonomy): domain Eukaryota; kingdom Viridiplantae; phylum Streptophyta; class Pinopsida; order Pinales; family Pinaceae; genus Pinus; species Pinus tabuliformis. The sequence continues at coordinate 401,712,608 of CM062819.1, forward strand.
AAAGTTGCGATAAACGGTAACTGCCGGTTAGGATCTCTAAAACTCTGGGTCACAATACCGGCCCCAGGAGGAGGATATCCAGGATAACTAGGAACAAGAGTCGCATTTGGGATATTATATCCTCCTGGAAAACCAGGATTAACCGGACCGTACTGGGGTTGTTGAGGTTGTTGATAAGTGTACCCAGGATACGGTTGATACTGGTAAACCGGTTGTTGGACAGCTTGCCCAGGTTGGTACTGTCCCTGGTACGGTTGGTGAACAAATTGAGGTTGAGTAGTGACAACCGTACTTATACCAGGCTGGCCTACAGGCATCTGGACCGTGGTTTGAATCGTAGATCCAGACAACGGTAAAGATGTCTGAGGAGTGGTTACAGAGACAGTAGAAACCGGAGCCGTCGATACTCCAGAAGTAAGTATGGTAGATGTGGCGGTAGTTGCAGCAGCCGTTTGAGATGGAGTACTAGGTGCAATTGGCGGCTGAGTAACTACCGAAGTTACAGAAGTTTGAACACTTGACTGGACAGGTTGCGGTTGCTGGGGTGGACCAGAAACCACGGGTTGTCCAGCTTGAGGTACCAACTGTATACTTCACTGCAACACCTGTTGACCCTGTGACGGATTCCACACTAACATTCCAGGGTATTGACCCATAACAGGTTGAGGATACTGAGATCCATAGCCGGATTGAGGATAGGATTGATAATTTTAAGGTGCAGTTCCCATACCTTGACCATATGATTGACCTTGAGGTGGTTGATAACCTTGACCTGAGTATTGACCTTGAGGTTGATAACCTTGAGGTAAATACGGATACTGGGGTTGACCTTGACCTTGAGGTTGGTACCCTTGAGGTTGATACCCTTGGGGTTGATACCCTTGGGGTTGCCATCCTTGAGGTTGCCATCCTTGAGGTTGATATTGATACTGAGGTTGACCCTGGGGTACATATTGAGGCTGGGGTTGACCTTGAGGTATGTATTGCCCCATAGGCGGGTACTGACCTTGAGGTTGCCCCCCAGGCATTAACTGAGGCTGCCCCCCAGGCGGTAATTGGCCACCTTGAGGTTGGGAAACGGGAACTGAACCTGACATCATGTAAATGTCTCCTACACCCAATGGTACATTACCACTGTTTCCAACTAATAAGCCATGATCAACGGGTTGAGGAGATGCCTCCGTAAAGGTACCAGAAAGAGATTGATACCCAGTGGGAACAGAAGGACCGCCATGTAAGAAAGATTCAGGACTTTGAGTAAACACGGACGACGGACCAGCCATATTGACAGGAGTATGAATACCTCCAGGTGGAAAAGGAGTACGAGGTGTAGAAAAACCTACCCCAAAGTTGTCTAAATAATTGGTTAACGAAAGGTACCAAGTAGTACTTCTAGGAGGACTGTAAAAGATAGATTCACGTTCCCTTAGATCAATAGTAAGTTGATCTTCAAGGTTAGAGACGCCTATTTCTTCCTCTGGAGCAAGTTCTTCGATAGCGATCAAACCAGTAGGAAGATTTTCGGTGATAATTCTTTCTATTCTCGGTGAATCAGGAACACTAGAAGTCGGAGTAACAGGTTCAGATATTTCTGGTTCTTCGCCTGTATCACTAGCAGACGAAAAACTACCAACAAGCTCAGAAACTGTAACAGCTTCGGGATTATAACCTGTCTCTAAGCCTTGGTAATCTGAATGGACTACCAAGGAAGATTCCCCTTCTTCAGGTGAACCTACTCTACTGCCACTAGGAGGAGTTACAAGGACCTTTAAACCTTCTAGATTAGCTGGGTCGTCTCGAGGAGGTGATCCCCTAAGCCTACGGGATCTTCTCAACAATTCGGCCACAAAAACAACTTCAGGAGACTGGCTCCGAAGTCTACGGGACTGTCTCGGTAATTCCGCCACAGCTAAAAACTTTTAACTACTACACACGAAAACAAAATAAAATTTCAAATCAAACCACCTAAAGTCTCTAAAGAACCAAAAAAATTTGAATCACACGCCTAAAGAATCTAGGGCGTCAAACCAAGCACAAACAGTAGCCTTCCAGACCGAAAGCACTAGTTGGTGATGAAGCCCAACATTGCTGGATTCAGTACAGAAGTGGCGGGTGGAACAGTTACCCCGGCAACCTGCTTAATGAATAGACTGGACCAAGTTCCTCCACTTTAACCATCTCGAGTGAAGTGAACCCCCCAGAAAATCCAAGTGAGTCTAGCCGACGTCTGCTCCAGGTACAGTGGGACCTTCCCTCCACCGTCACCTTGGTAGAATCCTAAAGATAATGGTCACTAAGGTTACCAACCGCAACAAATGCACCTGGGGGAACAGTCTAAACTCCGACAGCACGCAAGGGCAGAGTAGCAAGCTCAATCCCCTTGCCGGCTCCTTGACAATAATCCAAGGTTTACCGACAAGTGACCCCTGACTCCTCGACAATGGTTAATTCGAGGTTTACCGTTTGTAATACGTGCGTGTCTGGCGTCGTTCCCAACGAGGGGGGATTGATCCCCTCACTGGTTCGGACACGAGCTCGTGCTTCTCCTTTAAGAGGAGCTTTCCCAGAGTACAAGTGAGACAATTGGATTTATTCTATCACAAGATAAGCTACTTGTTTGGTTTTGTTGTCTTGGAGAGTTAATTACTCACCTACTCCAAGACACTAGCCTGATCTAAATTGGTGTTTCAGAGCCCTAGTAAATAAAAGTTACTACGTCGATTTTACTTTAAGCGTTAATTTTATGGTTTTTCTTAAAGACAAAAGGTGGCGGAAGTGAAACCAATGGTGTGTAGACTCGACTCAAACCACTACAAAGATGCACCTAAGATGATTTACGCTACTTTCCTTTTCAATGAAATTCTTAACTAAGAGAGTTGAGAGATGCAAATTTTATAGAAAACCACTTCCTTAGAAAAGACAATCAAAGAAACAATTCTCTTTATCTTTTCAAGCATACAAACATGACCACTCCTTACGTGCACGAAAAAACTCTTTTTCTTTCAAAACTTTTCAAAGCTACTTGAAACAAAACTTTTCAAAGGAGATGTTTTTGTATTTTCTCTTTTTACTTAAGCATATAAACCTATCTCAACAAAAAACAATCTCAAAAGCTATAAAATCTATGAAAACTTGACTCACAAGCAAATCAAAAGGGAAATTACTCTAAGCAAACCTAACAAGGTAAAAGCTCACAAAGATGATTCTAGGTTGTTTTACTTGACCAAAATCAAATCAAGGACCAGCTAATGCAGAATCAAAAGACTAGTCAAAACAAAACTCAAATCTTTTTGTTCTTTTTGTAAAATGGAATTCAAGACTTAATCAACAAGCACTTCGAAATTTGCCCAAAGAGACAACTCAATGGTAAGTTGCTCTCACAGGTAGACTTTAGGACAGGTCTGACTTCTTAGAATGCTGACAAAACCAGAGAGATCCAAGGCTTGACAACTTCTACCGCCAAAGTCACTACAAGACCTACTCAAAAATCAAACCCTAGGGCTTAAACTTCGATGAAATCCACTAAAACACTCAATGCTATCGAAACAAGTTCAGGTGAAGATCTTTGACAAGGGACTAATGAATCTGGGCAGTAAAAACTAAGAAAAAACAAAATCTAAGAGCAAAAATGCAAAAAATGGGATTTTCTCAAATTTTAGCAGGGGACGCAGGCGACCCGTTAGAACAGGTGCGGGCCCGCTCTGTGCACACAGCGACAGTGCGTCCAGGGACACACTGTGCAATACTCAGAGGGTGCGTCCTACTGAAAAACTCAAGAAAAACCAAAATGAATCTAATCCTAAGCTAACCCACCCAAAGACAAAGTCACAGAGCCAAAACCAGAAAAATAAGCCAATTTTCTCAGAGCAAAGTTCACACAAAGGAAAAGACTTTTCACATCAATGGAATCCCCAGTGGAGTCGCCAATTTGTCAGGCGGAAAGAGTCGATTGTGCAGACACAACCAACCTCCCTAGGAGCCTAAGACTCTCTAGTGACAAACAAGACAAACAAGAGAAATCCTTCTCTAAACATGCATTTACTATACGGGAAATCAAGTGTTTAGATCCTACCTGTAATCCAACGTTGTTGTAGCAGTCCAGCTCCACTGATCCGGATGAGCTCCTCCTTCACTTTGAAACCTGCATACACTAACAATCAAACGATTAAATAGCACTTGATAATCTCATAGAATAAAACATATTTAACACATAGACCAAGGAGTACATGAAACAACTCATAAATAACAAGTTATTGAGAAGAATGGACTCATTTGCATTAATAGGTAACAAAAGGAACAAATACAACCTGAGCCTTGGTGTTGTGCAAGTCCCTCCCAGGGTCCATCAAGAGTTCTCCTTTACTTTGACAAAGCTCACCTACTTCCAAATAGAACAAGCAAAGATGGCAATCTCTCCTCACAAGCTTCTAAATGGGAGTCCTAATTCCTGCAACATTTACCCTTAGAAATGTATAGCTTTCAACCTCCTCTCCTTCTGGCCCAATGCCTGTACTTATAGTGCTCAAGAGGAAGTTAATCAGGTCCACCATCAATGGGATAATCCCCTCTTTGGATGGGATAGCTCCCCTATTGATGGGATAAGTTCCTCTTTGGTAGGAGTGCATGAACCATCTGGAGGCGCTCAATACACGTCGAACAACCTTCTAGAATGCTCTAGAAATGACCACAAGTGACTTTTTAAAGATGAAACTTGCGCATTTTAACCTTTTCAGGGGGACGCACCTGCACCTTTACATACAGAGCGTCCAAAGATGCAGCTTTTGTGAACATTGGGTGTGTCCTCACAGGTAAGGTTGAGAGAACCCGCGTCCCCAGAGATAAATACATTTAGAAAGACTTTCTCTCTTTTTTGGAGTTTGACATGGAGAGCAGAGGCATAAGACTTGCCTAAGAGGGTAGCATGACTGTTGATAGAGCCATCCTAACTGTGAATAGTCATGGTGACATTTTTTAGTGTAACAGTAGTGGAGCAGGGTTCTGCCTCTATTCCGCCCACACCTTGATCATCAAAAAAAAAAAAGAAATAAAAAATATCCCTGGGTGAAAACCTCTCTAAGGCACCCAGGGTAGACAGTGAGGGTGAAAACCTCATGGAGGCACCCCAGCTGTCTCTCAGAAAATAAAGAAATGGAATAAAAAAAAATCCTTGGGTGAAAACCTCTCTGAGGCGCCCACGACAAATAGTGGGGGTGAAAACCTCATGGAGGCGCCCTTGCTGTCTCTCAAAGAAAAAAAGGAAAAAAGAAAAAAGGGAAAAAGAAAAAAAGAAAAAGAAACAGGTCTAATCTCTGGAATTATTGCAGGTTGCAGGGAATACAATTACATAACGAAGGTCGCGCAAAACGAGGACAGGGGTCCGTAGCAGGCTACAAGACATCCTTAAAGACACTCCCTCTATAGCCACTCACTTTTTCCAGGATTTGAACACATTCGGGTCGAGATTCAACTTCCTACAGGAAGTTTTGAGCTTTCTACAAGAAGTTTTAGGGATTTCTACAGGAAGTTTTGCATTTCTAAAGGAAACATCCACATCGATTTTGGAAAGGGATTTAAAGCTTGAAGTCTATTGATTATGCCTACAGCCACCCCTCTCTTCCATCCATCACCGGTTTCATCTCTTTCCACCGCCATTGCAACAATCTGGTTATGTATTCCTGCACAGTCATACAAAGAGTCCTGTTTTCCTCAGATTGATTTTTTTTTCCCAAGTGACAAAACAAGCACACAAAGGCTCGCACACTCTACCTGTCAAAGCTCCATCAGGACCCTTCATCCGCGAATTCAACCTTGCTCGTTTCAACATGCATCTCAGGAGGAGAAGAAGCTATAGGATGTCCTACAGGAATCCTGTAGCAGCTGATCCGTCTGGAGAACATACTTTGGAGTTAGTAGCAGCTGAAATCGACACAGGGGACATGTAAAAACAAACTCCGCTTGGACATGAGCACCTCCTCGACAGCTGAAAAAAAGACAGAGTTGTGCATGTAACGTTTACAACCAGAGGATCGAGTCCCAAAGCCGTGCATATAGCATCAACCAATGAAAGAAGGAGTCCAGCACCTGTGCACGAAGCAGCAGTGAGCAAAGCCATTGTTCCACGTTCCGAAGCCTGCATAACACGTCCACGGCCACATAGGTAAGTGTCTAACCTTATTCGTCAAATTGCATAGACTATACTCTGAAAACTGCATGTCTGTGAAATGGTGCGGATTGAACGAATTCGGTGGCTAGTCAACTGGCCACCCACAATCAGTCGAATGGCCTCGTGGGATACGAACGAGCTCAGTTATGCCAAAGAGACATGCAGCTGACACGTGGGAAGTGTCCAGTCGGGGAGAATTGGTGGGATTGGCAGGGTGGCGGTGGTTAATGGCAGAGGGAAGGTAACGGCGTTCAGAGACATGCAGAGGAATGATGGCCGTGACGTTGGCTAACGGATTGGCCTGGCCACCTCACCCCCTCGCCATGAATTGCATCAGTAGTGAGGAAAGGGAGCACATTGAGGCAGAAGAGAAAGCCAAGGGTAAGGAAACCTAGGACAGACCACCAAAGAAAGAACAAGAAGAGAGACGAGGGAAAGGCCAAGCTGCTGAGCCCAAAACTGTGGGTGGAATAAAGGCACAAACACCAAGGGAGAAACGATTGAAAATCAGGGCAGAGAAGACTGAAAAATTCCAAGCAAGTGAGGACACAACAAAGGCAACCAAATAAAAATTAAAAGGGAAGGTACCCCCAGCCAAGCAGACCAAAACAGTGAAGACAGTTTCTACAGGAAGACAGAAAACAGTCAGCACAAGACTTTCTACAGGAAGGCTGGAAACAGGGCAACAGAAGGAAAAATCACCTGAGATTTTAGCCAGGGAGGCAGCAGCTGTGCTAGCTACCCTAAGCACATCTCCAAAGCAAAAAGGGAAGTGAAAGAGGGAGCCTTCCATGTATTTTAAGGCAAGAAGGAGCATGAGGATAAAGACTGGCCGACCCTAGCCACCGTCAAAAGAGCCAATCATGATTTTAGACACCCCAGCTACACAAAAGGAGAGGTCTCCCTCAAAGGCATCCATCACCTATGAACGGGGAAGCCCGAAGACATCCACCTGGAGAGAAAGAATGAAAATGTTGGACACAAAGGCCTCTCTACAGGATGCTGAGACTGTTCTACAGGAAACACTGGCTAGGCTAAAGGAGACCAAAGAAATGGAAGGAGAGGAAGCTAAATCACCATAGGAGGAAGAAAAGGTGGAGAACATTGTGGAACCTAGCCCCCAGCCAAGCTTGGGCTCCTACTATAACTTCTTAGAGGTCGAAAAGAACATTCCCCAAAAATTCACCGTGCCACTTTTCCTTGCACTAGAAGAAGAGAGAGTGAGGACCCACACTTGGATGAAGATCTCTAAGTCCAAGGGTGTGGCAGATATAGGTCTTCTGGAGGAACAACTCAAAGAGGCAAGAAGGGAATTGGCTATGGTACGACATGTGGAGAGCAACCAGCGGGCTAAGCTACAGGAAGAAAATGAGCTGCTTAAACAGCAGCTACAGTTACAAGGACAGAAGAAGGAAGGCAGGCCTCACATCTTGGGAGAACAACAACAACAGGAGGAGCCCACAGCAGACAAAGAAACCCCTGATGAACAGCAGAGAAGGGAAAGGATGCAGGTTGAAATTGAGACATTGAATAGACAGCTACAGGAGAAGGAATTGCAAGCAGGCCAAGAGATACAATCTCTGAAACAGCAGGTACAAGAAAAGGAGGCCCAAATGGCCTACATGGACAGCTGGGCGATAGAAGCTCTGTAGTGTAGGTATCCTGCCAAATCATACGCCCTATACCTTAAGGATCAGTGGTTACAGTTTCAGATCAACACCTTGGCCCAAAGGGGCATCACCCCATTCCAAAATTATCATCAATTTGCAGCTCTATGTGGCAGTAGTTCATTAGAGGACAGGGCCAAATTCTCAGAGTTTTACTTGCACAACTTAGCCCTTCCAAACATGAATGCATGGGATCCCAACACTGTGATAGGAGATGTCCAACTTATGGCCATGGCCTCTTAGATGAATCATGAGGAAAAGAGAGCAGCAGAGGTCCACAATATCATAAGAAGAGAACTCAGTGAGCCACTAATGATCAGAGAAGAGCTGGATGACCCCTCAACAGTGATAAGCACCGACCAGCACTTGGCCAACAGCCCTCAGGATCTACCGGAATACATTGAGAAATAGGCTCAAGCTATTGCCCACTTTGAGGACATGGAGAGACTGTTGGGAGAAAATTGTCTGCGTGCCTGCACAAGGTGGTGGAACACACTGCCTCACAGCTTGAAGATAAGGGAATACCAATCTCCCACCAGGATGAGGGAGGCCTTGGCAAGGGTACCTTTCTACAAACGGTTGATGCAAAATCTGCAGGCCAATTGGATTGGCCTGAAATTCAACCCTCCTTTACTTTTGGGATTGCTAGAAGGAGTTAAGGAAGAGGAGGAAGACAAACAGTGGGAGGAAGTTCGAAGGAAAGTAGGATTCCACGACCGGGAATAAGATATCACCGCGGAGGCCTGGGACGTGAGGGAGGTGGTCAAAGCTATAAAGGATGATGAGCTGGACTAGTTCCTTAGAGGATGAGCAACCCATTTAGCAAGGGGGTGATGATGAGCTCCGAATTGGGTAACTTATTGGGATAATTTTTCCTAATTGTCCTTGATCAATCCACCATTTTTCATATATTATGCATGTTTTTTGAGTATGTTTATGTTATTTGAACGAATAAGGGTGGTCACTCTACCAAGGAGACTAATACGTGGTTATTTCAGGTTTTTTGGACAAATTTTGGAGCAAAACCAAGCAATTATGGGCCAGGTGACAGCCAAGCTTGAGGTGAGGATTCGTAGGGAGGTTGTCTCTGGCATTAAATGACCCTTCCTCGAAATCTCCACCCTCAACTCCGAGCTCAACAGGCCACCAAAACGAATCCTAAAGGCAGCCAAGCAGCTTTGGGAAGAGTGACTGTTTACTAGTAGTTTGAACAACCGAGTCCCTTGAATTAAGGAGGGATGCTAGGCCCCTCGTAGTGTATAAATAGGAAGGCCTCAGTCTTCATAGTTTACTTTTGGAACTGTTGGGATTTGCACTATAGTGTTGTCATTTTCTCAGCTCGTTTTCTTGTAGCTACTGCTGTATAACTTTCTTGTGATGATTATTTTTGAGTAATGAAAAGCAGCTTTACTTGGCATCAGTTCTGAGTTCTTTATAGGAGCCTGTAGCTCTTAGGGTTGGGCCCAACCCAAGTGCCAAGGCCTCCTTATGTACTGTTATTTTTTTTTTTATGTCTTTGCAAAATAATTTCTGTTAAGTAGATTAAAATCTTGCTGATTAACTAGGTCACTGTTGATGATTAGAAAGATTTTCGATGTTCAGTTTGAGTTGATAGGTTATTAACAGGGACAAGCTTCAGAAAAGGGCCATCAAGCATCTCTGATTTCACCTCTCCCTCAGTGGGATCAGGAGCTGGGATCAAGGTGACCTTGCTGCCAACAAAAACACTGACTTTGCTTCGCCATGCAATCATTAGTGTTTGATTTTTATTTGCAAAAGTTGGTTACATGTTCAGTTTCTTAATTACTTTGTTGCATAGTTAGTATACATGGTTTCATTGCAATTAAAACTTCTGTTCATTCTCTTTACTGTTAGCTAGATCATATTAGGTCAACGTAACTAGGTCTCTGATTTTACAAGTCTTCGTTGGTTCAGTTGGAAAAAACAACTTGCAGAGCACCTATACCACTTCTCTATCTGCCCATACTCCATCAATCCCATCTGCTCCATCCCCTAACTCGGATTCTTACCTCACGTTTGCCACACTTGCTCACATAACCCTAATTTTTGTGCAACATTGCTTCATTCCTCCTTGAACAAATCCAACCATCTTCATCTTTCCTCAACTCCATCCACCAAGTCCTGGACCTCCTCACACCCATATCCTACCTCCATACTCACTCCTTCACCTTTCTCTCTCCATCCATCCTCCAAAATCCCATTTCTGAACAACCTGTAGAAAATTATAGACATCCTGTAGAAATTCCAGAACATCCTGTAGAACCCCTGCAGACTTCCTGTAGAGGCTCACGAATGAGGTTTCTTGATAGCCAAACTCTGTGAAACTCTCTCGAAGGGTGTTAGGGACCCCTTAGGCCCTCTCTGAACCTTCTCAACCTCCTTCAAGCATTTCCTCTCACCAATCCACCTCTGCACAGTCAAAAACAGTTAAATCGCGTGCATGATAATTCTGGCAACTTATTCAAAAATACAAAAAGATGTTTTTTTTTTTCAGATGTTACTGTAGAAGTAGCTTAGACACATGTATTTTACCTTCCTAAAAGTAAATGACATCTCTTTTAGTAGCTTGCATCCTCTTGCTTGCATCAGTAGGGCTAACTGGTAAAATTAGGGTTTTCTAGGGTTTACGTTTCCTTTCAGCTTTCCAGTTTCTTTGTGCAAGTATATCAGCCTTCTTTGAGTTAGCTTTCATCCATCAGTAAAAAATATTCTTCTCAGAGCTCATAGAAGTTGGCTTAAGCCCCTAGCGGACTTGTGCCAGTTGACCAAGTGACAGCTGCGACAAGAGCTAGTACTTGTGCATACAGCACCGTCACTTCCAAGTTTGTTATGAACCATTGGGTTGATAAAAGTAAAGAAGGGAGTCCCAGGAGTTGCAACATTATTGCTGCAATACTGGAGCCCACCAGCTTGTCATGTTGACTTTTATGGGTTGAGGCCTCTCTTCACATATCTTCCCCATCCTCCTTGCTTGGAAAATTTTCCCTTTCCAGTGTAGTTTCTCTTTCAGAATGTCTCTTGTAAAATTGAGAGTACTTTCATTCTTCCCATAATCTCTTATTCCCATGATAATAAATTTTGTTTCCCTGTCCTTTATTTCTTTGTGTTCTCTTTCCTGTGCTCTACGATAACTTGCACCTTCTTCTTCCTTGTCCTTATGTAACCGTTAACGTCTTCATCTTTAAATTTGATTTATGTTGCACCATCTTTCCTATTTTTCTTTTTTTCCCTCTCTTTTGGAAGGTTTGTTTGCTGAGATACTTGTGTATCTACCCGAGTTTCCTTAGAAATGATCACATCCTTGTTTGCTACTATTGATTCTTTCATGGTTTTCCACTCTACCTTCATGATTTTCCATTCTTGTTTCCTATCTCTAGAGCCTCTTGTAACATTGTTACTTGCTCTTTTAAAATTCTATTATCTTCCATTAAACACCGATTTGCAAAGTTAATAAATCATTATTTTAATAAATTTTTCAATGAAATTATAAGTGATTTTAGTTAACTCAAATGGTTAACAATTAGCTTTTCAATGCAGTGACAAATTGATGGTTTTTATTTTCCACTTCTTGGGAGAAGTTGTAGAAAAAAGGGAAGTTTATTTTTACCAATTGTTCTATTGGGAAAGGCTATAGGCGTACCCACAGGTTGCATGATACACACAACGTGGCCCATCCCCTTGCTCTATGCACAAGGAGTTCATATCAGAATTATTTTGTGCCTGGGTAGGAATTTTCCCGTAAAATATTAAATTATTTTTAAATAACTTAAAATAAATTACTTATCAATTAAAAACAAATTATATAATTAAAAACAAATTGTTTTTCTACTGATCGAAGTTTGACTGGTCTTTAATGTGAAGTTTCATGCTTTTGTGTATCATCAAAAGCCACCTGGTTGGCATGCATTGTTTTGATGCTATCCTCAGCCACCTAGTTGACCACCTGGATGACATGCCTCAAGTCGTGAAGTTAGGTAAACAGTGACACAAGATTACATCAAGTTAGAGATTGCATTGCCATGGCTAAGAAACCATGCAGAATACAATGAATCGAACCATGATAGACTACTAGGTCAACTTTAAGTAGACATTTATCTCAATCTCGAATCGAGTATGCCTATATTCCCTTAAAGGGCATACATTCAATTGTTAGCTAATGGTTGAATTTGGATTTGGGCATGGAGCAGTCTTTAATTGACGCAAGAGCATTCAGGCCTAGTGAGCAATGTGATGGCAAGATCAGATGATGTGACTAACAAGGGGTTGGAAGATAAGAGATTGGTTAATTTTATTTATTTAAATGTGCGAGATTGTTTATTTGTTGTAAAATATGGGAAAAAGGGTATAGTGGTTGATTGATCCTACCTATGTGTAGACCACGTCAAATAGTTAGATTTATTTGGTTTGAATAGGATATGAAGGATTTGAAAGCTTGATTTAGCATTTATTTAGAAAAGAGTGGAGTTGAAGAGATTCTCTAGGAAAGAGTGAGAGATTTCTGGATCTGAACCAGAATTGGTTCATGAATCCACTTTTGTATAAATATAGTCTTTTTGTATAATTCAGAAGTTGGCTAGGTTAGCTGAAAAGATCAGCTAAAGGTTAGGAGAAAGAGGTTAGCTAGGTTGGAGTCGATTAAGAGAGAGTGAGGATTTCAAGAAAGAAACAGGGGGTTTCTTTATTGTTGTAATCGAGCTAGAGGGCGAGACCCTTTAATTGTATTGTGTTGAATAAATAATTCTCTGTGCATGAATGTGTTATTTCTGTTGAAACCCTTCACTTGTCTCTATATATTTGCCTGTGGAACAAATTAAGTATTCTTCTCTGTTTTTATGCCTGAAGTTGTAAATCGCAGCATTAAAAGCATAACTAGGGTCCTTAGTGTTAATAGCATTGTTTGAGCTGTATTAATCCCAGTCGTTGATCCAAAGGTATCATAGATTGTTATATATGGAGTTGTGGTTGTGAAAACAAAGTATCACAGTGGAACTATGTTAAAGCGCAAATTTCATCACAAAAGGAACGAGATCAAGTGAGGAGACGAAATAAATACTATAAGGATCAATACACAGGATGCGTTAGATCTCATGGATCAATGGACTGGATTAAATCACTTGAAGAAGGAGCGCAGGCGTTAATCGGCAGAAGGCGATTTACATATGCGGTAAGCGGAATATCGGGCGACTGAAAAGTGGTAAGTGGTATTTAGGGCTGGTCACCTGATACCATTCATCAATCGACATGTAGCAGTGGAGGAGAGAGGAAAAATCGCTTTATCGGGCGGTTAACCATCGTGCAAGTGGTGCACTCGATATTGATGTCAACCGTTAGGTCAAGCGGGGTTGATGCAACGGTCAAGATCGAGCGAACTGTTTGGTTAGATCAGGTGAAGTGTAAACTGTTGGATCGGAAATCGGCTCGACGGTGGAGAATAACGCTGAAAAGGTTTGGCATTAGCGGACCCGAGAAATTTGTATATGTAGTTTTAATGAATTTGAAGTCCAGATTATGTGTGTTGAGTGGGTTTTCCGTGTATTCCTTTGTATTCTGAGTTTTGATTGGTTACGGTGTTATGTGAATTACGCTTATAATAGTGCTTCCGATGCAAATGTGGCCTTAGCTCATAGGTCCACATGGGGAATTATGAAGGGATGTCAGTCAGCTGGCATCATTTTGGTATTAGAGCTAGATCAATGCTCTGTAGAGATTGGTTAAGAGACTGAATTTTAATTCCAGCATATGTATAATTGCACTTAAGTGAATCTGATACAAATGGGGATCAGAATACAAAGGCCACTAAGATCAGAATGGGGAAACAATGAACTTCTGATGAAGGTCTGGTAAGAATGTTTATTTTGATAATTTTGCAGAGATGTGTTTTGAATGTATAAAGAACAACAAGGGATTGAAATTTCAAAGGAGAAGATGTTTTCCTTTCAGGAAAATGAAATTTCCATGTAAGTTGATTGAATGGTTGGTTTGATTTAAATGGTAAATTGAAATGAAAGGTTTAGAAGTTAAAGTTAAATAGAAGAGTGGTTTGCTATGGCATTGAAGTCATTTAAATGATTTGAAGAATTTTGTGAAAATTGAGAATGATTGAGGATTGCTTAAATTATTGTTGAAGACAATGATATTGATAGATGAAGGAACAGTTAGACTGAAGGTTGGATTCAATAGATCTGAAAAGAGAGTCATTACGAGGAACGAATTTTGGAATTTGTAGAAGCAAAACATGATTTGCTTACAAACACGTTATCAAAAGGAATTGATAGTGTCTGTCATGAATTGTTAAAATAATTGAAATTCAAATCTAATCTTAATTGATCTTGAAAGTTGAAGAGTCCATTATGAAAAGTAAAATGGGAAATATTTGTTGGCTATATGGAGTCTTTTGAATGGAAAGTCTAAATGAAATAGTGAACATATGAATCTTTTGGCAAAGATTTAACTAATGGATTGGGAATTAGTTTTAAGTCATATTTGAAGGAAAATTTGCAAGTTTAAAAGGTTACTTTGATATATCTTAAGATAAGATTGTGCAGGTCAATGGAAGCAGTGGAATTTCTGAAAGGTAGAATGATTTGTACCAGCATATAGCATATGAGCTATATTAAAGAAGATAGATCAAGAAGAAATATCAGATGAGTAAAGGTGACAACACCCAACATTAAATGAAATTATTGAATGAAAGAAGGAAGTGAGCAATTGAAGATGCAGAGCCTAGAGTAAGGAGTGTTCAAGAGGAGATGAGGACAACATCTAACTGTGGTTGGGTAGAAGTTGTTGAGGTAGCTCCACACTTGTGATTGTGGATAGGAGATAAGAATTCCAGCAAGAGGAGCGCTGGGTAGAATTGTTAGTCAGTGAAAGGTTCGAGGAAAGAACCAATAGGTGCCGAAAGGCTAAACTCAGGAAATTTTGGTGAGGCATGAAGGAGACTTGTTATCGATGAAAAAGGCTAGTTGCAGCTCGCTAGTGAACAAGGAAAGTTCACCAAAGGAAGAAATGGAACTGACTATTGGTAGTTATGGTAGGGGTACAGAGGAAAGTCAAAAGCAGAGAAAAAAGAGTGCCGAAGAAGTTGGACTCAAAGGAATGAGTAAAGAAGAAAGGAACATAGAGTTGGTTGAGATGAAGATAGAACTCAGTCGTTTGAAGAAGTTGGTATTGAAAGGAATTAGAGAAAAATGGAAACAAGGATTTTATGTGGAAAAAAGAGTTAAATGGCCTGTCAGAGAATTGTTTGCTGAGAAATTACTACTCCGAACAGTTGAGAATGAGAGGAATGTGCTGGTAGCATCCTCACAGACAAGAGGATCTCATATTTCTGGGATTAATTATTTCTGTGAATGTAAAATTGCAGGTATGCAGCCTAATGAATTTGAATCTGTGTATGAAAAGGTGAAAGAGGTAGAGGCAAGAAAACCACAAAAGAAGATGCATAAAGACTTTCAAGACTTCAATTGGTGGAAGAAATTAAAAGGTATGGTTGAATGGTTGTGTCTTTTCTTAGTAAAAGCATATTAGATCATATTTGAAGGAATTTTAGCATGGATAGAAGACCAATGGGAAATGGAAAAAGGAAAGGAAACAAATGCATTGTAGATTTGTGAAGTGAAGAGAAGGAAAGCTGACACAGAGAATTCAACTGAAGAAGTTAAGTCAAGGAAATCTTTGAAAGATCAAAGTCTATCAGAGAAGAGGAAGAGGCATTGTTGTCTTATTTGGATAGATTGAGTGTTGGAAAAAATTGTGTAGAATAGAAAGGTATTCTACAAACCTATGATGAAGTTGCCAAGCATAGTCAAGAAGTTGCAGTCCCAGAAGTTTTCTTTGATGAGGAAGAAACCAGAGATGTTGAGGAAGAATTTCTCAATAACTTAGTGAACTATTAGAATAATTCAGAGAAGCATGTAGAACTGATCACTGAGGCTTCAAATGAAGAGCCTTATATTTTTTAAACTGACATGTTGTGTATGTTTTCAGGTTTGATAGGTGATGAACAACAATTGGACAATGTGCTTATGCATGTTGATGAAGAAGTGAGATTACTAGAAGAAATGGCTGAAACAGAAAGATATTTTGAGCATGTATTTAATAATTTTGAGAATGATGGTATTGAAAGGAAAATTGTCATGATTAAAGAAGCCGAAGATAAGCAAATTAAAGTTTGTGATGATAACCAGAATGAAATATCTTCAGTAGAGAATCAAAATGAAAGTATTATGGACATTTTGAAGGAATATATGATGATGTTGACAGATGCAGAAGTTTCGAAATTATGTGATTTTAAAGTGGATTATTTTTATGAATCTGTAACCCATGAAGAATCTTTAGAAAACCAAAATTTTGTTTCTGATGTAGGAAAAGATAAAACACCATCATTTTGTTGTAATGGTATAAGTATAGGGGATGAAAGGATACTTCACAATGATATGCTCTAAGAAATCCTAGCTATTGAATTGTTGAATGATAGTCTTGTGTTCGAACAAGGAACATTGTGTAATGCAGAGGAAAGTATTGGAATGAAAATTGATGACAGTTTCATAACTTTTGTAGAAGGACAGTATAAAGATTTGATGGCAGAATTATCTATGGAGATTGAAAACCATAGTTATTTTGAAACTGACAATCGTGATGGAAATTTTGTTTATTACAGGAAGGAGAAGTCATATGCAAATGACATGCTTATTGAATATGAAGGAATTTGTATTTTGCTGGAAAAGTTATTAGATGAACCTGATAACATAGAGGAAAAGATTATCTTTAATGATAGTGAAGGGGAAGCTGTAGAGTACAAAAAACAGTTTGTAAATGGCAGAGGTGAAGAAGAATTGGACAAAAATTTCATAATTTCTATGGTGAGGAGGAATGTACAGCAAGTAGATGTCAGTGGAGTTTAGTTGAGAACAAATTGTAAAGAGGAAATTTAGAAATTATAGAAGATTATTAGATGATCCAAAAATAAAATATTATCATAGGCTATAAAGTTGGAACAAAATAATTATTAATTTAAAATATTAAATTAATAATTATTATTCTAGAATATTTAATTATTTAATGGAGACATTTAGAATTAGTATATTGTTGTAACAAGATATGACTATCCAAATGTGTCGTATCTCAGGCTCTATTTTAGGAGATTTGGTAGCTAGCTGTTTTGAATAGCATTTATTGTAAGTGGACACTTGTTATTTAATAAGTGATCCATAATTAGAGGTAGTTAGGACATTGAGCTTATAAATAGCTCATTGTAAGAGTGTTTGGTTGTGCGGGTGTACACTCTTGCAAAATCAATATGTAATTGTTTTTTTCTTATTAATAAAATTACGTGTCTGAGGACACTTCTGCCATTATTGTGGTATCAGAGCTTCAGTAATGTTGTAGTGGATGTGAGGAGGAGATTCCAGCTCTACAAGTTTTTGGAAAACTCCATTGAATTGATCAGCAAATGATTGGTATGAAATTTTCCAATTTTGTGTTCAATAAACAAAAAAAAAAAATATTATTGATTTTAGATTTTTAATCTGCAAATCAATTTGTGTATTATTATTAGTGTTTTTTGCCATCTATTTTTCATGATTGTCAGTGTTTGCTGCCATCTGTTTTCCAAAATAAGGTTGCGATAATGAGAACCAATGTAAATGTAAAGCTTGTGATAATGAGTGTTTGGAGAATTCATGAATATCGCCATCCTGTTACCATAGACAGTAACAACTCCGTCGCTTGCCATTTAGACTCCAAATAAAGAGCCTTTGGGATTGCCAATTGAATGAGAATTTGGCCAGCCATGGCGCCATACTGTAGCATTGTTCCTCAACTTGATTATGTTTTCATTGTAATTTTGAATGTTTGATACATTAATCCAAGCGTTGAAGAAATGAGGTGTTGAAGTTTGAGTTAATAGTACATAAAGGGAATCTAATGAGGAGTTAGATATAACACTTCAACTTGCAATCAAATTTCTAGTAAATAATGAATGGTTAAATATTTGGGCAAATGATTGCATGAGAGACAGCCAGCACAGTAGCTAGCCAGCACAACAGTCAGCCAGCGTGAGAGCCAGCCAGACAGTGTCAACAAGCCAAGGGTTGAGAAAAGCCCTAACCAATACATTCTGGAAGCCAAAGCAAAAGCTGCATAAGACCAATATTCATGAATTCATATATTTATTGAAGCAATTTTCGACCAAGTTTATCATCCTATCTGAGGGTTTTGTGGATCAATCTATGTGCATGCCTGCTCTTCGCATCTACCTTCATGATCTTTGTTCGATCCATTTTTATGTACACCTCTTTCTTTGATTTCTCATCCTTGAACTTGGATTTAAGAGCTGAAATGAAGTTTATCAGATGGCCTCCCATGGATAAAAAAGTTGGATTTGCCTCTATAACACTCCACTATAAACTCTGAATTAAAGCATTTCAAATTCAACGACCAGTCTCAGATTATACGACCTGCATCATTCCAGATCTCCACAGGAAAACCTCATCATGCCATAGCAGAGTAGAAACTCATGGAAATATGCTATGATTCATCCACCAGTGTAAGAATTCTATAATTTTTTTTGGAGAGATAAGGAATATTGTATTTTTGGAGAGATATGGTGAGTTTTTGAATTTTGGGAATTTATTGTTTTTGGAGTAATAAGGTCATTTGTAAATTTTTGAAGTAATAAGAAAATTATATTTGTAATTTTTTATTTGGAGGGATAAGTGTCACATTATAACTCAAAGTAATTTTACTTTGAGGGCGGGTAACATTTCTTACCAGATTTTGCAAGAGAATCATTGTAAAAGTCAAATTTTGAAAGTTGCCTTGTAAATATTTGAGAAATTGGTTAGAGCCAAGTGTAAAGCTCAGTCATTTTTCTCCTGTTTCAATGACTATACGAGGGTCAAGGCCAAGCCCTGATAGGTCATTTTTTGCGTAGTGTGTTGCATGGTGTTGTGCCCATCTTGATATTTTTTTCTAAGCCTAAATCTTGGTGTGAAGCTTCAACACTACAATGTCAAAGTTGATTAATTTGTTTTCTGATTCCGACAAACTGGAAGGCACAAAATCTTATAAAACATGCCAATGCCTCATCGAAATCACTCCCATTTATAATGAATTATGGTAGGGTATATGTGATGGTGATATTAAGCCGAATAAACCCACAGATGCAGCTACACTAGCAAAATGGGAAGTTAAGAATGCCAAAGCATTAGCTCTCATTAAATCTTCTATCAATGATGAAATGTATGTCCATATAGAAAATGCTACAGATGCATGGTCTACTATGAAAAATTTTAAAGACTTATTTTATACTCAGCTTGAATCAAAGAAAGTTGATCTACAATTAAAATTGTTGCAACAAAAACTGACTGAAGGAGGTGATGTTCTTGAATATATCTCAAGACTTAAGAATATTAGGCAGGAAATAATTAATGTTGGGTTTCCAGCAGTAGACGATAAATTTATGGTCACAATTTTAATTGCTAGACTTCCTTCTTCCTACACACATTTTTTGGAGACTCTACAATTAACTGGAAAGTTAGAGAAACTAAAGTTTGATGAGCTCTGTGAAGTGTTGACCCAATGTGATAAAACCTTTGGGAAGAATGTTATGAAACCAGTGCAAGAAAAGATAGAAAAGATAGATCAACGCCTTAGAATTCAGCCTCTTCGAGGGGGCAACCTCCTTTACATTACATAAATGAACAATTCTTGGATGATTCAAATGACAAAACCTCCTTTCTATATATATGAGTCTAAGGATTCACAATATAACATAGCCGACCTAAAATTAATAATATAAAGCCACAAAAATAACAATAGAGGGATTCTATGGGGCACAGTAATAACAATATGAGGATAATAGGGGCACAACAATATTAATAAGGGATGCAACTACAATAGTAATGGGGTAATCACTAGTATTGTAGGGACCCAACATGCCCCTCTCCTTCAAAAAAGTTTTGTCCTCAATGCTTGAGTAGTTTTGGATGCTTTTGTATAAAATCCTCACCCTCCCATGTGGAATCTTTAGCGGATAAGTTCTTCCACTTGATAAGATACGCCGAAATTGATCGATTTCGTAGCTGTCAAGTTCTTATTTTTGTCACTACTTCCGGTTCCAATATAATTTTTCCTTCCTCGTCAAGTTCTGAAAATATTGTTTGAACTGGGAGCTTGTCGCCTATAACCTTCTTTAAACATGAAACATGGAAAACTGGGTGTAATCGAGAAGCTGTAGGAAGCTCCAATTTGTATTCCATAGTACCAATCTTTTGCAACACCTTGTACGGACCATAATACTTTGGTGATAATTTATTATCCTTCTTAGCGTGCTTGAGGGACATTTTCTTATATGGTTGTATTTGTAGGAATACCCAATCACCTACATCAAAACTTCTTTCACTGCGATGTTGATCTGCTTGTTGTTTCATTCTATTTTGTGCCAGCATGAGGTTATCCTTTAAGATTTGGAGGACTTGTTGTTGATGTTCGATGTGATGTTCCACTGCTTGAACCTTAGAATTTTCTCTTAAATATGATGTGATGGATGGTGGCTGATATCCATAAAGTGCCATAAATGGGGTCATTTTTGTTGCTGTATGGAAGGAAGTGTTATACCACCATTCAGCCAGAGGCAACCATTTGACCCATTGTGTCTATTTATCAGATACAAAGCAACGAAGATATCCTTCCAAACATTTTTTTACTATCTCAGTTTGCCCATCAGATTGAGGATGATAAGATGAGCTATGAGCTAACTGAGTACCCAGACAAGAAAATAATTCTGTCCAAAAATTTCCTGTGAAAATGGGATCTCTGTCACTTACAATAATCTTTGGGTTTCCATGTAGCTTTTGAATTGTTTCCATAAATGCAGTAGAAACTGTACTGGCTTTAAATGGATGTGATAATGCACAAAAGTGTGCATACTTGGTAAGTCTGTCAAAAAACACCATGATGACACTCTTTCCCTCAGACTTGGGTAAACCTGTGATAAAATCCATTGAAACCTCCTCCCAACGTTGGCTTGGAATGGATAAAGGTTGTAATAGACCTGATGTCTTAATTGTTTCAACTTTATTTTGTTGGAAAACCAAACATTCCACCACAAATTTTTGAATATCCGATTTAAGGCCATCCCAAAAAAATTCCTTCTTAACCCTGTGGTAAGTTTTTAAAAATCCTGAGTGCCCTCCTAAGGGAGAAGTGTGCAATTCCATAAGAATCTTCTGTTTTAGTTGGGAATTCTCACAGAGGTATAAGCGATCTTTGTACCATAAAGAATCATTTTGCCAGCTAAATGTATCAAACGTACTGGAATCTTGTTGTAACTTTCGAATAAGTGCCCACACTTCTTCGTCATTCTTCCATTCCTCCCTTGCTTCGTTTATCCAATCTGGTTGGATAATAGAAATGGCACACAACAATGCTTCCACATGCTCATCCTTTCTTGAGAGTGCATCTGCCACCACATTTAGCTTCCCTTTTTTGTAGATGATTTCAAAGTCATAACCCAACATCTTTGTGACCCACTTTTGTTGCTCTTCAGAGGATAATCTTTGTTCTAAAAAGTATTTAAGGCTATCATGATCCATTTTTACCTTGAAGTGTCTTCCCATTAGGTAGGGGCGCCATTTCTTAAGTGCATGGAGTATTGCCAACATTTCCTTCTCATAAATAGCTTTGTGTAAAAACTTTCCCTTGATTGGACGACTTTCAAAAGCAATAGGTCTTTCATCTTGCATTAAAACAACACCAATTCCATTTCCTGAAGCATCACATTCCACAATAAAGGTTTTTGTGAAGTCCGGTGTAGCTAAGACCGGTGCTTGGCACATTGCCTCTTTAAGATGTCGAAGGCCTTTGTTGCTTCTGGAGTCCATGAAAATGCATCTTTCTTCAATAATGTTGTTAGAGGTGCTGCTATTCTCCCATAATTCTTAACAAACTTGCGATAATACCCTGTCAACCCGAGAAATCCGCGCAGATGCTTTATGGATGTGGGGATTTTCCATTCCTTAATGGCTTTAATTTTGCTAGGGTCTACCTTAACTCCTTCATGAGATACAATATGACCCAGATATTCCACCTCTTGTACTCCAAAGAAACATTTGGATCTTTTTGCATATAATTGTTTCTCCTCCAATAGTTGTAGCACCCTGTCAACATGTTCAACATGATCCTTCCAAGACTTGCTATAGATTAGTATATCATCAAAAAATACTCTAAGGAATGGTTTGAAAATGGAATTCATCAAACCTTGAAATGTTGAAGGTGCATTGGTAAGGCCAAAAGGCATGACCAAAAATTCATAATAACCCTCATGAGTTCTAAATGCTGTTTTCAGAATGTCTTTAGTCTTCATTCTGATTTGATGATATCTTGAACGGAGATCCAACTTGGTGAAGTAAATTGGTCCATGTAATTCATCCAGTAATTCATCAATGACGGGAATGGGAAACTTATCTTTAATAGTGAGCTTGTTGAGCTCCCTATAATCCGAACACATGCACCATGATCCATCCTTCTTGTGCACTAATACTACTGGAGCAGAGAAAGAACTTTGACTTGGTTGAATTATACCAGCCTCTAGCATTTCTGCAACCATATGTTCAATTTCACTCTTTTGGGCATAGGGATATCTGTACGGCCTAATGTTTGGAGGAACACTTCCTGGAATCAGATGAATAGCATGATCATGATCACGAATAGGTGGGAGACCTTTGAGAGTCTCAAATAACTTGGAATGATTGTCCAAGACTTTTTGGAGATCTGGAGAAATAGATGATTGCAATGTGGAAACATCTAGTGAACATAATTGTGCAATTACACCTCTTTGTTCCTTTTTTAGAAGCTTTGTCATACCGTTAGAGCTAATTATCTTTCTTGGTTTCCCTGCAATACCCCTTAATTCAACTTCCTTTCCTTCCACAGAAAATTTCATGAAAAGTTCTTGAAAATTAAAAGCTATTGTACCCAAGGATTGTAGCCATTGGACTCCTAGTACAACATCAACACCTCCCATTGGAATGGAAAGCATTGGGCTAGTCAATGCATATTCTCCCATCAATAGCTTGATATTATGGCACTTTCCAGAGCAATTTATTGTTCCTCCATTTGAAACCATCACCTGACACTCTGGTGCTGGATATAAGAAGCAATTCAATTCTTTTGCTTCCTTACAATGAATAAAATTGTGGGTACTTCCTGAATCAATCAACACTATTACCTTTTTCTTCTTGATTTGTCCTTCTATCTTGATGGTTTGAGGAGTGGTAATTCCTGCCAATGCATTACAAGATATGGTTGGATTCGTTTCTTCTTTATCTAGGCCTTGTTCTTGGAGTATATCCTCTTCTTTTGACCTTTCTTGCTCCTTTTCTTCTTCCTCTTCGCCATCTATGTAGAATAATTTCTTCTCAGCACACTTATGACCTTTAGTGTATTTGCTATCATAACTGTAACAAAGCCCTTTTGCTCTTTTTTCTTCCAATTTTTGTGGTGTAAACCTTATAGGTTGTGGAAGACTAGGGGCAACAACACTTTCATCTTTATAGTTGTGAGTGGTATGTTTTCTGGTTGCCATAATTTTGATTTCCATTTTTCTTGCTAACCTGAATGCCTTCTCTAATGAATCAGGTTCCCAAAGGCGAACATCATGTCGGATATTATCCTTTAAAGTCCCTATGAACACATCAATCCTATTCTCCTCTGGAATATTTTTTACCCTTATGTTCAATTTTTGGAACTCCTCAATGTGCTCCATTATTGAACCCTTTTGTTTGAGACTTATTAATTGGCTAAAAAAAGTGTTGCTTTTTGTATCCTCATAATGTGTTGTCAATTCTTCCATAAAAATTGCCCAAGTGATAATTTTTTTACGAGAGCAAAGCCATTGATACCATACAAACTGATTTGGTTCCAAATATAAAGTTGCAATACATACCTTTTGTGTGTTTTGCACATTATTGAGATCAAAAAATTTCTCCATCTGTAATATCCATGTTGCGGGATCCTTGCCATCAAACTTCCTCATATCAATTTTTGGAATATGGTGGGTCTTCGATCCCACATTAGAGTCTAAGAAATCATGATTAACATTTCTTTTGTTTGCATCATGAGTTTCCTTTACTACCTTTTCACCATTAGTAAGTATTTCTTGTAGAACATTTGTCAAATCTGTCTTCAAATCTGCCATGTCTATCTTCAAATCTGCCATGTCTCTCTTCAAATTTGTCTTCAAATCTATCTTCAAATCGTCCATCATAGCTTCTACGCTCTTTATCTTAGATTCCACGCCATTTATCTTAGCTTCTATTAGCTTTGTGAGAGTGACATTTGTTGCACTTGTTCTTGTAATTTTGATATATCATGTAGCATTTCTTCCTCTTCTTCATGAGTCATGCTAGGGCTTTCAAGTTGCTTACTAGTTGTTTACATTTTATTTCCTCAGGGCATCAGTTATCAATAATAATGCTCTACTATGCCCTTTGAATTCCTTCAAAATAAATTTTCAAACCAAGCTTAAGCAAAAATTTAAAAAAAATCTACACACCTTTTTTCACTTTGTAGGAGCTCAATATTGTCTCTAATGTATCTCTGTACTTTCTGATCATCCAGTTCTAAAATTGCGACTTGCAATAGCCCTCTATTTCCTCTTTCCAATGCCACCAGTCTGACCCAAATTGGATTCTCCAAGGAAGAGTTATGCAAAATCTCCCACAATGACTTGATTATAGACTAGTTCAGTAGAGCGAACTTGTAGGACGTGCCACGAGTCACTGTTTCGACCTTTGGCTCTAAAAAATATCTACAAGAAACTACAATCTGTCCTCTTTCTGTAAATTCTTACGAAATTTCAATCTGATGCTCAAAGAGAAAGTTATGACGATTTTCCCTAGGTCACCTGTTTGGAATGTAATTCAGGGGTCTGCAAAAAGACCAACTTCCTCAGATCATATCTCCGTGAATATAGTGCGAAAAGCTCTGAAATTCAGACCTGAGATTTAGCGCAATGTCTTCTCAAATTGTTTTTTTTTAGGCTTCTGAAATGTCACAGAAAAAAGTTATAGCGAAAATGCCACGATGACTTGTTTGGAGTAGCGAAACCCTAGAATCCAAAGCTCTGATACCAAATGTTATGAAACCAGCTCCAAAAAATATAGAAAAGATAGATCAACACCTTAGAATTCAGCCTCTTTGAGGGGGAAACCTCCTTTACATTACATAAATGAACAATTCTTGGATGATTCAAATGACAAAAGCTCCTTTCTATATATAGGAGTCTAAGGATTCACAATATATCCCAGCCGACCTAACAATAATAATATAAAGCCACAAAAATAACAATAGAGGGATTCTATGGGGCACAGTAATAACAATATGGGGATAATAGGGGTACAAAAATATTAATAAGGGATGCAACTACAATAGTAATGGGATAATCACTAGTATTATGGGGACCCAACAAAGAAAAGAAAGTTGGTGAAGATGTCTTTTTCACAGAAGCCAGCACTAGTAAATCATCGACTGACAGTTCTAGAAATAGAGGCAGAGGTAATTTCATTCAGAATCAAGCAACACATAATGTACAAAGTCGAGGTCGAAGCCAAAGCAGAGGAAACAACTTTAATAGAGGCAACAGTTTAGATAGGAGTAATTTTCAAGGTAGAGGAAACAATCAAGGAAGAGGCAATTTTCAAGGAAAAGGAAATAATAATCAAGGTAGAGGACAACCTCAAAATAGAAGTCAAGCAGAGGCAAAGGACAATCTTTAGGAAGAGGAAGAGACTTAAGTCAAATTGTGTGTTGAAGATGTAACAAAGTTGGAAATTATGCTGAAGATTGTTGAACTTCACTTAATAAAATTCCCAAGTTTCATCATCACTCAACACAATTTGAAAATGATCAAGATGATGTTAACTTAGAATATGTTTTTACTTCCTCATCGGAATTACAACTTTCATCCCATCTTAGAAGTGATTATGAAGATGTCTGGATCTTGGATTTAGGGGCAACTCAGCACATGACTTGTCGACGTGATTTTTTTTGGAATTTTCAAGATTGCCACTTAATTCCATTTTTCTTGCAGATGATACAAAACATACTCCTAATGGACAAGGAGCAGTTAAATTTTTTCTCCCTGGCATTGGAAAAAAAATGATTTCAAATGTATGGTATGTACCAACCTTTAAGAAAAATTTGTTGTCTTTAGTCACGATTCGACAAGCAGGACATTAGATAATTATGGAATATGGCTTAGTTAAGAATAATTCGGTCAAACAGAGCTTGCAAACAGTGATGACATGTTATGAAGATGGAAAAATATTAAGGATGAAAGGGACAGTTATTCCATGACATTCTGATTTTTCCGGGGCAGTGACTACATGAATTTCACCTATAAGATTATGGCATGTAAGATATGGACATTTAAAGTCTGAGAGTCTTTCTCAATTGCAGAAACAATGGATGGTTAAAGGACTTCCAACTTTCAAAAAGGAAAATTCAAAATGTGAAGCTTGCATTTATGGAAAACAAAGTCAAGAAAATTTTCCAACAAGTTCATGGTGTGCAAACAGGCGTCTACAACTAGTTCACAGTGATGTTTGTGGACCACTACAAACTTCATTTGGTGGTTACAAATATTTCTTACTATTCATTGATGATTTCAGTAGAATGACTTGGGTTTATTTCTAAAAGCAAAAGTCAGAATAATTTGAAAAGTTTAAAATTTTTCGCCAACTTATTGAAAATGAAGTCAAAGAAAAGATAGGTATTCTCAGGACAGAAAATGGGACAGAATTCACTTCAAATGAATTCAAAACTTATTGCAGTGATAATGGCATAAAATGACATCTTACCAATGTTTATACTCCACAGCAAAATGGAGTAGTAGAAAGAATGAATCGCACCTTGTTGGGCATGGCGAGATCCATGTTAACTTTCAAGAGGTTAAGTCCAACATATTGGGCAGAAGCAATTCACACAACTATCTACTTAAGAAACAGATCTCCAACTGCTTCTTTAGATGGAATCACACCTTATGAAGCTTGGTATGGTTTCAAACCACGAGTTAAGCATCTTAGAGTTTTTGGATCAGTATGTTATGCCTTAGTTCCGAAAGAAAAACGAACTAAGTTTGACTCAAGAAGTTTAAAATGCACAATGATTGGCTATTCCGATGAGAAGAAAGGGTATCGTCTTTTGACCAATGGAAAATTTATTGTGAGCAGGGATGTAAATTTTGATGAAACAGAGAGTAAGAGTGCTGAAGAAATCGAAAGACTTCTTCAAAAGTTAGAAACTGAAGGTAGTCGAAGAAAAGGAAATACACAAAGTCAACCAAATTCACCAAATTGGTATGAACTTGATTTTCCTTCATCTGAAGATGATTCATCTAGTCCATCTACTTCAACAACATCATCTGGATCTTCTAGCAGTTCATCCACATCTCTAGGCAGCAACAGTTCTTCTGACAGTGATTCTCCACCTCCAGAATCTCCAACTGATCGACGAACATTAGTCTATATTAATCCTCTTTAGAATGATGGTGATTTTTTAGAATCTCAAACAACTGAACATCAACTACCAAAATGGGCAGCTCAACTTTTGAAAGATGTAAAGCTTGATGAGCAGAATAAAACAAGCACAAGAAAGTCACACAGAAGTGAAGGAAATTTTTCCTTGACAGCACATGATTTTACTGAACCTTCCACAAACAACAAAGCAGTAAAACATAAAGAAAGGTAACAGGCTATGATTGAAGAATATCGAGAAGTAATTGATAACAACAGTTGGAAACTTGTTGATTTTCTTCAAAATGTTAAACCCATAGGGTGCAAATGGGTTTACAGAATTAAGTACAACCAAAAGGGCGAACTTGAAAAGTATAAAGCAAGACTTCTCGCCAAAGGTTTTCACAGCAGGGAGGAATTGGTTATGAGGAAACGTTTTCTCCTACAGCTAAATGGAACACCATCCAATTAACACTTGCATTGGCTGCTCAGAAAGGATGGAAAGTTCATCAAATGGATGTGAAAAGTGATTTTCTTAACGGGGATTTACAAGAAGATGTGTATATGACACAACCACCAGGTTTTGAAATTGAAGGGGAAGAACATAAATTCTGCAAATTGATCAAGGCTTTATATGGGTTAAAACAAGCTTCCCGAGCTTGGTATGCAAAAATGGATGAATATCTTAGGAAAGTTGGTTTTCAACGAAGTGAATCTAATGATACTTTGTATGTGCGTCAATAGGGCAAATATATGGTGATTCTTGTTATGTATGTAGATGATTTGATCATTACTGGAAACAATGATGATCATATTGCACAGGTGAAAAATGAGTTACATGCAGGTTTTAATATGATAGACTTGGGATTACTTCACTACTATCTTGGAGTTGAAGTCTTCCAGCATCCACATCATATTTTCATTTCTCAGAGTAAGTATGCAGCAGAGGTTCTTCAACAATTTGGAATGCAGGATTGCAAGCCCGTTCTTACCCCCATGGAGCAAAACTTGAAACTTTCAAAATTTGAAGGGGGGGAAAAGTGGACAGTACTACTTACAGACAGTTGATTGGCAACTTGATTTATTTGACAAATACTCACCCTAATCTATCTTATGTAGTCAGTATTCTTTCACGTTTTATGCATAAACCACGAGAGAGCCACTAGAATGCAGCGAAAAGAGTTCTTTGATATATCCAAGGAACAAAAGATTTTGGTCTTCTTTACACAAAGACTAAAACCTTTGTACTTGGTGGATATTCAGATGTCGACTTTGCTAGAAGTATTGATGATCGAGCAACAACATCAGGTTATTTAATGAACATGGGGTCAACAACAGTATCTTGGAGTTGTAAGAAACAAGATACAGTGGCCACTTCTTCAGCAGAAGCAGAGTACATTTCAGCATGGGAAGCAGCATGTGAAATTGTTTGGTTGCGCAAAATTTTGCAGGACTTGGGCATTTCTCAGGCAGAAGCTACATCATTATTCATTGACAGCCAGTCAGCCATCAAACTTGCCAAGAACCCAATTTTTCATTCAAAGAGAAAGCATGTGGACACCAAGAATCATCATATCAGATCTCTCATTGCCAAAGATGTCCTCAAGCCAGTTTATTGTCCTTCCAAAGATTAGATCTCCGACATTTTCATGAAACCGCTTGGAAGAATAAAATTTACTAAGTTCAAGGATGAACTTGGTATCTGTTGCAATATATCTTTGGATCATTGGGGGGAATGTTAGATGATCCAAAAATAAAATATTATCATAGGTTATAAAGTTGGAATAAAATAATTATTAATTTAAGATATTAAATTAATAATTATTATTCTATAATATTTAATTATTTAATGGATACATTTAGAATTAGTATATTGTTGTAACAAGATATGGCTCTCCAAATGTGTCGTATCTTAGGCTCTATTTTAGGAGATTTGTTAGCTAGTTGTTTTCAATAGCATTTATTGTAAGTGGACACTTGATATTTAATAAGTGATCCATAATTAGAGGTAGTTAGGACATTGCGCATATAAATAGCTCATTGCAAGAGTGTTTGGTTGTTTGGGTGTAAACTCTTGCAAAATCAATATGTAATTTTTTAATTTTATTTATTTATTTATTTTATTTATTTTTATTTTTATTTTTATTTTTTATTTATTTTAATAAAATTACATGACTGAGGACACTTCTGCCATTAAAGATGAAATCAAATGAGAAGAGGGATAGCAAGGAAGAGAAATTAACAAAAGGAATTTGTATCAGCGAGGAAAGAGGACAACAACAAAATAAGATTTGGAAATCTGGAAGAACATAAGTGACAGTGGCAGAAGAATTGAATCAACAACATGATGAAAGTGATGACCATTTACAAAGTAAAGTTTTGGATACTAGATGATTAGCAGAAGAAACACATGACCAAGAGGTCATGAAAACTTTCAACTTTGGAAGTCTGATGCAGGAGCATTCAGGCCTAGTCAGCAATGTGATGGCATGATCACATGTTGTGACTAACAAGGGGTTGGAAGATAAGAGATTGGTTAATTTTATTTATTTAAATGTGTGAGAGTGTTTATTTATTGTAAAATATGAGAAAAAGGGTATAGTGGCTGATTGATCCTCCCTGTGTGGAGATTAGGCCAAATAGTTAGATTTATTTGGTTTGAATAGGATATGAGGGATTTGAAAGCTTGATTTAGAATTTGTTTAGAAAAGAGTGGAGTTGAAGAGATTCTCTAGGAGAGAGTGAAAGATTTCTAGATCTGAACTAGAATTGGTTCATGAATCCACTTTTGTATAAATATAGTCCTTTTGTATAATTCAGAAGTTAGCTAGGTTAGCTGAAGAGATCAGCTAAAGGTTAGGAGAAAGAGGTTAGCTAGGTTGAAGTCGAGTAAGAGAGAGTGAGGATTTCAAGAGAGAAACAAGGGGTTTCTTTATTGCTATAATCGAGCTAGAGGGCGAGGCCCTTTAATTGTATTGTATTGAATAAATAATTCTGTGTGCATGAATGTGTTATTTCTCTTGAAACCCTTCACTTGTCTCTATATATTTCCCTGCGGATCAAATTAAGTATTCTTCTCTGTTTTTATGCCTGAAGTTGTAAATTGCAGCGTTCAAAGCATACTTGGGGTCCTTAGAGTTAATAGCAGAGTTTGAACCGTATTAATCCCAGTCGTTGATCCAAAGGTATCATAGATTATTATATATGGAGTTTTGTTTGTTGAAACAAAGTATCACAGTGGAACTATGTTAAAGTTCATCACAAAAGAAACGAGATCAAGTGAAGAGATGGAATAAAGACTATAAGGATCAATACACAGGATCCTTTAGATCTCATGGATCAACAGACCGGATTAAATCACTTGAAGAAGGAGCACAAGCGTTAATTGGTGGAAGGCGGTTTGCATAAGTGGTAAGTGGAATCTTGGGCGACCGAAAAGTGGTAAGTGGTATTTAGGGTTGGTCACCTGATACCATTCATCAATTGACACGTAACATCGGAGGAGAGAGGAAAAACCGCTTTATCGGGTGGTTAACCATCGTGCAAGTGGTCCACCCGATATGGATGTCAACCATTAGATCAAGCGAGGTTGATTGAATGGTCTAGATCGAACGCACTGTTTGGTCAGATCGGGTTAGGTGTGAACCGTTGGATCGGAAAGAAGATCAACGATGGAGAATAACGCTTAAAAGGTTTGGCATTAGTGGACCTGAGAGATTTGTATATGTAGTTTTAATGAATTTGAAGTCCGACTTATGTGTGTTGAGTGGGTTTTCCGTGTATTCCTTTGTATTCCGAGTTTTGATTGGTTACGGTGTTATGTGAATTACACTTATAATAGTGCTTCCGATGCAATGTGGCCTTAGCTCATAGGTTCACATGGAGAATTATGAAGGGATGTCAGTCAGCGGGCATCATTAACAAATATTAATTAATTGTGAAGTAACATTTCCTACAATGCCTCTGCTCAGTATCTCATGAGAACATAAATGTTTCAGACTTTTTTGTTTATTTTTTCTTGGACAAGATTCGAGAATTATCATCTGTCATTTAACCAAATTTCTTAAATGGTGGAAAACAACAGGGTAGATTGCATTTATCCGACGAGAGAATGCCAATAATTTGTAGAATGTATAGCAGTAATATACTTTATCTTTAGGTAATTTGGTGACAACGAGTGTTTAGCCAAAGATATATCTGGGTAATGGAGTGAATTTGACAAGTTGACTGTGATTTTCTAGTCTTATTAAATTCTAATCCAATGAAGAAAATTATTGAAGTAAAGTTTTGGAACTAAGCAAAACATTCAGAGAACCAGTAAACTAATGTCAGGATATAATGCAAAGCGTAGGGGTTCTTGTCACTCTAGTAATGATTGTACAACCGTTGTCTAGGTAGCAAATTATTACAAGGCACAATTGACAAAAAATGGATCACATTTCGATCCTTATTCTAAACATGAAAAACACACAGACAAGAATTCTAGCAAGCTTTCAGATCCTGTCCAAGGTTGAATAAAAATGTCAACAAAGGGTAAAAAAGAAAATATCGAAACCAACCTTGATGTTGGAGTTCTTGACAACATGCATGTCGGTGATGCAAGAGTAGGACTTCTAGTTCTCCTTGAAGTCCACAGGTTTTTTGAGAAACATGGTGGAAGAGGAGAAAAACCAACACTAGCCACATTAACAACCTCATGTGGCTTGTTTTGAAAGAAGGCACGACAGGTATTTGAATGATAATATGCGCTTCAATTTAGGAAAGTTGTCCACTAGAAAACAAATCTTAGAAATTGCATCACATTCTTATCCTTAGTCAAAACCTGTAAAAAACACACACAAAAATTCTACCAAGCCTTCATATTTAGTTGACAGTCAGATGAAATCTGATTAGATGGTAAAGAAAGAAAAAAAAATGAAACCAACCTTGATGTTGGAGTCCTTGATGCGAGGCATGTTGGTGATGCAGGAGTAGGCCTTTAGTTCTCCTTGGCATCCATGGGATTGTTGAGAAACATGGTGGAAGAGGTGCAAAAAAACCAGTCACATCAACAACCTCATATGTTTTAAAGAAGACACCAGAGGTCTTTGAGTGATAATATGCCCTTAGATTTGGGAAAACTGTCCATTGGAAAAGAAGTCCCAACTCTTTGAAATTGGATGCATATGCAAACTGCAGCCATAGTTCAGTTCATCAAGGTAAACGATCTTTCTCTCCTTATGTATCCATTCACACAACTTTCATGTGTCATGCTGATATCCATCTTGATATTGAATTGTATCAATTTTCTATGTTGTTATAAATGTATTCACACAATTCTCATGTCTTATAACCATATTAATTCATTATGGCCATATTAGTTCATTGCTAGCCAGAGAATTAGTTTGAAGAACATGCTCTAAGTTAATTTTACCTTGTGCATAGTTCAGTTCATCAAGTAACTACTCTTTCTCTCCATATGTATCCATTCACAAAACTTTCATGTGTCATGCCCATATACATATTGATATTGAATTGCATCAATTTTTTGTGTTTTTATAGATGTATTCACACAATTTTCATGTCTTATGACAATATCAATTCATTATGGCCATATCAATTCATTACTAAGCAAAGAATTAGTTTGAAGAACATGCTCTAAGTTAATTTTACCTTGTGCAAACATTGGTGGTGGAATGGAATTGTAAAGACTAAGCAACAAATTAGTTTGTCAAGACCTGCTCTCAAGGTCTAATCTATCAAGGTTTTCTCTCAAGGTTTGATCTATCATTATGATCAAGGTCTGTTGTCAATATATGGACTTTGACTTATCATTATGGTCAAGTTCTGTAGTCAATGTCCAATTTATCTTTACGTATTGTGGTGTTGTTTTTTCGAACCCATATTTTTACTTAGTATTGCCATGGCCTT
Organism: Pinus tabuliformis; assembly: GCA_031772625.1. Lineage (NCBI taxonomy): Eukaryota > Viridiplantae > Streptophyta > Pinopsida > Pinales > Pinaceae > Pinus > Pinus tabuliformis. The sequence continues at coordinate 401,745,886 of CM062819.1, forward strand.
AGAGAGAACCAATGTATTCAATATTCACCATTGATATGGACATGTGGATGAACCACTGTATTCGGCATTCACCATTGATATGGACATGTCTTGCAAAAACAATATTATGACCTGTTTCATGCTCATGATGAAATGATCTTCAAAATTGTCAATAATGAATGATGGTTAAAACTTATCAGATTTTCAGTTAAGGTACATGGATGGCTAATAATAATGTGCGTGAAAACTCTTGCTTTGGTTATAACATATAGTTCTACTCGTGGGATTCTTGAATCAAGTTTTTATTTATTATAAAAATATATTTATTGTTTTTACTCGCCTTTTCCTCGCCATTTCATTAGCTTTTCAAAATTCTGATGCATCTAGATCTGGATTCATATTCGTATCCTGGTAACTTAGAAAATGATAAGTCGATTTAGAAATATCCCACATAAGCAATAAGTGAGGATGTATCTTATTATAGTTATTCTCACACATTGGTTATAGCTTATGATATTGTGATTATGTGATATTGTTTCCTTTTTAGGTAAGTTCTCATATTTCTTAGGAGTTGTCGTGTAAATCACCATTACTATTGTATTTTCATGCTCCCTTCTATATTTACTGTATTTAGTATATTTTTGGTTAATATGGTAGTTTGGATTTGATTATTGTTTGTTATAATAGGGTCAATTTTGGTTTGGTTTCCTAACTCTACTGTCAGGTAGTTTATGATTTTGAGAACCTTATGTTTTTTCTTTGCCAATCTTGTAATAAGGGACATATTATTTGCATCTAAATTTTAATTTTCTGATGAATCAAAGTATAGAAAAGAAAACTACATGATATTTACTGGGTGCAATTGTTGGAATTAAAGGCCAAATTTTGCTTTGCAAACCTCAACAGGTTAATCCTGGGGCATAAGGAAATTATTCCTAATAAACCTTGTGATCAGTATAGGCCTTCAAGGCACCTATGCAATAGTGGGGAGATTAGAAATGAAATAGAACAAAGGAATTTAAAAGATAGAGGACTAAAACAATGTCGTTGACACGGTGATGTCCTTCTTGTTATTGATGCATCTTTGTGCTATTTGTACAATTGAATGATGATAACCATGACTAAAAACAATCACCAAGGATAGAACAAGGATAGAACATGTAGACGAGTACGACATCACCAAGGATAGAACAGGCAGGCGAGGACAACTTACGTATTGCATCAGGGCCCGTAGCCCTAGCGGGAGCGGCAGTAATACATCAACCAAAAAAGTTTGGTACGGATGGCTTAAAACTAAAGTGAACATTATAAACGGCTAAAAAATTTCCTTGAAATTCTTTGTATGGTCAAAATATTGCTCGAGCTTCATCACTAAGTGTCACGTAGTGACACAATAAATATAAAATGTTTTTTTTTGTTTGTTTGACCTATAAAGATCTGAATCTTGAATTTTATAGTTTATATAATACTTCATAACACAATGATCACCAATTAAACTACTTTCATAAGCTAAATGTATAAACAATAATTATTGAAGGTTAAAAACTTTAATTTAAACTTGATTGAAATTGAAATCCAAATAGATTTTTGTATTAAGAATGATAATTCTCAATTTTCACCATTATCAAATGAATTTTTTAGATAATATTATTTTTGTATTTGATTGAAATATTTGTTAAATGTTATATAATTTTTTATGCAATAGCTAAGTTGCCAATTAATATTAAAAACAAAGTCATTTGATAGTGGTTAATACCACTCACTATCATTTACTTAATTTGACTTATCTTCCATATTGATCACGACATGTTAAGCAACTAACACAAAAAAAAAAAACTAATTTTTAAAAACCCAAATCAATAAGTCCCAAATTCCAAGCTTCCCACTTCTTTTTATCCGGGCCTGATTTGATCCCTCGCTACCACTATTATAACTATCTTAGTAAAAATACGATGAACAACCCTTTTAAATATTAAAGGTGAAGGTTAATCTATTGCATCTGACTTTGACTTAATGTTTATGAAAACACCTTCTACTAGTTCTAATTTGTGTAAACACGAACAGGTAGCTTAAATAATTTTCAATTTTTTTTATTTTGAAAACATCGAATTGAGAGGTGACTCTCCCTTTTAGCCATTCACTTGCTCAAATATTGGAATTGGAAGCTAAAATTGAACACATGTTGGCTTAAGGCTTCTAAGGGTCTCCATGACTTAGCCAAATAAACCCATGCATTGAGTTGGTGGGTTGCACGATCCATCAACTACAATTAATTACAGTCAAATTGGCATTTTGAAGCTGTAATTTGTGACCTAGGGTTGGGCGAATGCTTGGAATTTTATGATTAAAAAAGATCACCGAGAAACCTTGGCTTCCTTTTAAAGACCACAATTGTCCTTGTATCGTTAATGAAGATCGTGAGAATATGTGTTGAGCATTGTGCAAGGATGTATGTTGAACAATGCATATTGATGGCATTTGGCAATTACTGCCAAATGAGAACAGTGAGTTTCCCACATGCCTATCCACCTTTTTATTCTTTTAATGTTTTTTTTATGTTGTGTGAGTTACATAAAGGTTTGGTGGCACTAAATTTGACCTAGATGGTTCAATTTTTCAATTATCTTTCTTTAAGATAAAAGGTTTAGTTGAGATTTGATTTTTTCAATAAAGTCGTTGTTTTTTTTTTTCTTTTTTTTTATTATTATTTTTTCTTTTTTGGTAAGTTTGGTAGAACTACATCTTCATTATGTCCAATATATCACCTCGATCGGGTGGGAAAATTAAACCGGTGACTTCACATCAAGGAGTGCCTTAACAGAGCACCCAGTCATCGTCTACCCAAGGCCCCATGGACATTTAGAGATATTATTTATTAAAATTTAAATTAAAAAAATATTGTTTTAATAGAAATTGAGAATATTTTATATTGAAATTGTTGAATAAATTGCTTAATTAAAATACATCTTATAAAATGTTGAAAGGTAGTTGTCCAGATAGCTTAATAGAGTAGGGTATATACATTCATTTGTTGAAGTTTATACACAATCTCCCCAAATATACTGTACTACATTCCAAATTATTCCATTTATAAGTTCACCAATAGTTGCATATCAAAAAGCAAAATTTAAAACACACATACAATTCACATCTTAACCATTTGGAGCCATCGACTTGCTATCGCCCTTGCCATTACCTCCTCCATCTCTGATCTAATATAGTCCAGTTCATCCTCCATCTACTGGATTTGGTTTTGAAGTTGTTGCATAGTCTTTGATATTCCTGGATTTTCCTTATATAGATCAGAGTGTAGTAACAAACCATTAATTTTTTTCATTGTGAGCCATGAAGTCTCGAACTACCATCCACAAGAGCAATGAGCCCAAGGGGACTAGTGTGTGGTTCCCTTAAACAGGGATCCCCACGTCTCCAACTTCCCTTGATTTTTAGTTGAAATACCAAATTACTACAGAGTCAGGGTACCACAAGCAATCCAGAGATCACATGTAACTCAACTGTAAATCCTTTAGTCACCATCTCCTTAAATAGCCAGGCATCATGAATGGAGGAGTTGACATTGTACCTTTTGAAGTCAACCTGAATCAATGTCACATGATCTAGATTGGCCTAAGGGTGAGCAATTTCCTCCACATCATAGGAATCCTAATTTTGCCCTCCTGTGATCACTTTAGCCATTAACTTAACCCACGCCTAAGATACATGCCCTCTGTCTCTGTCTCTCTGTCTCTCTAAAGGCAACACCCAACTGAAAGAAATAACACAGTCACACCCTTGCCCACCTTATCAAATGATAATCCAATGTACTCACATCCTTTGGCAAGTACAAACCCACAATATCACCTATCTGAAGGATGAAGACAAACCAGAGGAAGATACACAAAGAGACCTTCCCCCACCAAAATACATGATGGCTAGGTATCTCGTCGACCTCCATAATGACGCCACTCATATTCGAATGTCTTGTCATAGTAGTCTCTTTCCATGATTAGGAGCACTCACGCCACACCTTGGGTTTAAAACACATATTATTATCTATTAATATACTAAGGTAGGGGGTCATAACTCCTTTCCCTAACCAATTTTTTTCTCCCTTCATTAGAATTACCATTTGGTTGGTCAAGAGGTCATCCTTGGAATTGTTTCTCCTTCGAACATGGAAGCATCGATAACTCGGGATAGATTGATACCAGAAATGGATTTGTTTGAAGACCTCTCTTAACTTCATGTCTAAGTGAATACTTACAAAGCATAAATGATGAACTATCATAGCTGACTCTCCAATGGCTATTACTTCTCTCGCTTCAATGCCGACAATTTTCTTTAGCCCTTACTAGAGGGCATAAGCTTTAGCCACATTATTGGAAACGAGACTTAGCCCCCAGTCATAACACAGTTCCCAATGATTCTCATGGTGAAAAACCAACCCCCCCGCTCCTACCACCCCATAACATTAAAAAATATATAAAAAATAAAGAAAATTTCAAGTATTTCTTTAACGATATATACATATTTTTAGAATACCATATTTTCAAAGATAATATCTTTTTGGAATATTGTCTCTTAATGATAAAATCATTCTATCTTTCTAAGATAGAACTTTCCTAAAGCACTATAATATCAAGTAGTGGAATACTTGATAATATATGAATTTGAAATTTTTTTAACATGTCCTAGGTGGCAACTCAATTGGTGATCAAAGTAATGTGAAATCTATGAAAACTGAGAGATCTAAGATTCAAATCCCCCAGTTGTGACCCTGTTTACGGAAAGGAGGATAGGTCATAGACCCCCAGAGGTATACTAGTAGTTATGTGTCAAGTGGGCTGCTGGGTTCCTCTAGGATACCGAAAAAAAACATAAATTCATTATTGAAGGTTGGATTTCATATAAAAAGTTCAGTGTTGAATGCCACAATTTTAGATAAAAATTCCTTTAGAGGGAATATATAACCCAAAACGTTAATTTGACAAGTAAAGATAATACACATTCCAACCTTGTATGTTGATGCTGCAAAAGATTTCACAAATAATGATCAAACTACATTTGATGCAATTGACAAGGCTGCTCTGTTAGTTTAATAGCTCTAGATGGACATTAACAATAGTATAGTTCCAAATTTATATGATGTTGACATTATCACCCTCTTATAATGACAACAACGCTTTTTGAGTGATTGCACAAATAACAATTGGATTCAACATTTTTGTACATTATATCACTCTCAACATTTTTTTAGTATTTATAATTTCTTTTACAACTAAATTATTGATGTGCATAAAGTTTTTTGTACGCTTGTAGTACTACTAAAATAGTGGCAAAGTTGTGGGGTGATCTTCTACAATCATTGATTCCCCATATATTCGATTGTGGGGGGACGATTTAGGTAAAGAAAAAGGTGCATCACCCAAACTTGTCACTTGAAATGCTCACAACTAGATCTACATAGGTAATGGTCCAAAAGACTAGAGTCTTTGTAAATGCTTTTGAATATGATTAGAGTTTATTAGCCATTGTTCTTAGCACTAGTGATTGCAATAGAATTCTTTCCTTTTTATGTTATATGCCTTGTTTTTCAATTACTCTGTTCATGAATTGTACCACAAGATTAGAATTTTTTTTTCTTAAAATAGCCTCTTAATGAATTGAGCCACAACCATGATGATTTTTTTTGAAATACTTTGTCAATCAATTGAGCCATGAACTCAAGATTTTTATTATCACTAGTTTTACAACCCAAATCCTAAAACACAAGTAGGACCTTGGAGGAATTAAAAGGGGCTTCCCATTATCACCACTATAGCTCCCTATTTCACTTTAGGTTGTCTCTACTTCGACACAAATGGGGATATCTTTAAGGAAGTCTAGATAAACTTTTTAGAGAGATGGATGGGTGGACCAAGACTATCAACTATACAAATTAGGGAAAATGTAGTCTAAAGGATCAAGCTTAGAGGGCGTTTTTTCTTGAGATGCAGATAGAAAAGGGTTGAGATAAACAAGCTATTTATATCATTAGGTTTTTGTCCATGAATGCAAAAATTGCTTGAAGGAAGCCTAATGAAGGAGAACCTTTAAAATATGCATGAGGGTGTACCTATTAATGTGATGCGGGAGCATATGACTCAGAGGGGAAAAATCTTCCAAATTATTCCAAAAATCCAGAAAAATCTACAGGCAAGGGAGTGGGGTCCTTTAGCCTGCAATTTCTATGTTTCTTAGTTAAAAAATAGGATAAAGTAGAAATGAAACATGCTATTTATGCTCATATGGATAAGCTGTAGTAAAGCTTTTCACGCTTTAAATCATTCTGTAAAGCATGCTTTTGTATCGGATAAGGACCGAGAAGGCCTATCCATGATTATAAATAAAGAGGCAAGCGGAGCTCTCAAGGGAGAGAGAAGGGAGGAGCGAGGCCACAACATTATTATTAAACTTCCTCTCGGCGTTTCTTATTCAATGATTTCTGATAATATGCATGCATAGATTCTTATTCTCTGTGTTGATTATGTAGAACTGTATTAATATTTCTGTATGGTGTATCTGTTGTGTAAATTGGCATTCGGTCGTTTCCTTACCATTTATGCATCCACAGGCCTTTAGTCATCCTTTATAAGTTATGCGCATACTCCTGTTTACATTAAAATTTCATGCAATTTTCCATTGGCGGCCATTGTAGCGGACGTGGGAGATTATTAATATTGACCTAGACCCCTATCGGGTCCGTGACTAAATATTGCACCGGAGAAGGGACTTAGAACTATATTGTGGGAGCTCCGACATATATCGGAGCCGAAACCCTTATCAAGTCAAGTGTAATCCATATCGGGTCCGCTGAACCCTTGCATCGCATCGGAAGGCTTGTTGATAGTGGAAGGATCCGCTCCGAAATCCCGGAGCCGATCTATTATAGAGTCCGGTTTATAAAGCCTTTCGGGTCCGAAAGGAGCCATAGCGCAACAAGGGCCGAGCTCCGAAATCCGGAGCCGAAATATTATTCAGCAACTTCTATAAGGCGTCGGGTCCGCTAACCCTCCGACTGTTCATTCCATATCCGGAGCCGAAGTAAAATAGACTACGATATATATATACCGTCGGATCCGTCATTTCGGAGTTGGGAAAGTTGTTAATTGTGGCGACCACCGATAACCGGACCTACTTATAAAGGCAGCTTATAATGTGGATCGGGTTCGTGGAGGACTTGTAACACTTCGGAGGAGCGACTAACGAGACCCCGAAAAGATCCGGACCCGAAATCTTTATAGGGCGGTTCGGAAAGAGGCATCAGGTCCGTCAGTTTGGAGGAAGAAGATTATTGGTTGGGGCGAATGCCGATATATATATCGGACCCGAATTCAGCATAGGGGGAGTATATATATAGACCATCGGGTCCGTCGGAGCCTGTGTTCCATTGCAAAGCCGCCGATAGCGATCGCCAATGCGATATCACATCGGGGAAATGGTAAAAGAGACAATATAAAGCGGGATTATGTTATAAAGTAATTCTGTTGAATTACTGCCCCGATAGTGTGTTGCGTAAGTCCTTCCTTTGCAAAGCCGCGATAGTGTTGTAAGGCCTCTGATAGTGTGTTGGCGTAATTCTTTTAGAATTACTGCCGATACAAATAAAGCCACTGTTTTGCCAACTTGGAAAGGAAAAGGAATTCAGAGGGACAATGAGGCTATCAGTTAATGACTGATACGCATCGGGAAAGAGAAAGAGAAGCTGATCCAGACATTGAAGAAATTACAGCCAGATTAGGGAGGTTATCCCTAACGCCTGCACCCTCGCCATCATTAGTGGTATCAGAGCCATCAACTGACATTGAATTGATTCTCAGGAGTGGGAGAAGGATGGCTTTCAGAGTTGGAAGAGGACGAGGACGTGGTGGAAGAGGACGGCCTGTTGCAAATGTTGAACTAATGGAAACAGTAGAAGAGCTGCGAGCTAGAGTGGATGCGTTAACTTCAGACAGAAACATAGATGATGGAGATGTCAGTGAGCCCGAAATTGAAGTTGCAGAAGAGGAGGAAGCTGTACAGGTTACTCCTGAGATGAGGTTCTTTCAGTCAGTGTTGAAATCCACAGCCAGGCCATGGAATCAATTAGTACCGGTATATCAAGGAGGACTGAATCCAGAAGAATTGATTGACTGGATTAATAGCATGGAGAAATTCTTCGATTACGAAGAAACAGAAGATGAGAAGAAAGTAAAGTTTGCTATCACCAAGTTAATAGGCCATGTAGCGCTCTGGTGGGATGGTGTGCAGGCAGAAAGGAAGAGACTTGGTAAGCAACCAATCAAGAATTGGAGCAGGATGGTAGAAAAGTTAAGAGGTAAGTTCTTGCCGAGTAATTATCAGCAAACGTTGTTTAGACAAATTCAAAATCTTAGACAGAGAGCTTTAACAGTAAAAGAATATACAAAAGAGTTTTATAAAGTGAGCATAAGAGCTGGAGAAACCCAAGACACAGATGAGAAGGTGGCTAGATACATGAATGGCCTTAGGATGGACATTCAGGATGAGATAAATCTACTGTCTCCTAAAACAGTAGAGGAAGCTTATCAGATAGCGCTGAAATCTGAGGAAAAACTCATGAGGAAGCAGTCTGCCAGAGGGAGAGGGACTTTCAGAGGAAAAGGAAGTCAAGGTGGTAGAGGAGGATCTACAGCACCTAAAGAAGGAGCTAGCAGTAGCTCAACCCAACATGCACCCATAGGAGGTGATGCAAGAGGCAGAGGGAGTTTTTCCAGAGGAAGAGGAGGCAAAGGAAGTGGCAAAGAATTAATATGTTACAGATGTAACAAGCTAAGACACAGAGCTTTTGAGTGCCCAGAGAATGCAGACATAAAACAGAGGAATGCAATTGTTGCTCTAGTTGAGGGAGAGATGCTAGTGGCAGCGGTAGCAGAAGAAGAAAATTTACCAGAAAGAGGAGAATCTCTGGTGGTTAATAAAGTCTTACTTAAACCAGTAAAAGAGGTGGCTGAACCGCCACAAAGGAAAACTTTATTCAGGACAGTGTGCAAAGTCCAAGGGAAATGTTGCCAGATGATCATTGATAGTGGCAACACTGATAATTTGGTCTCTACAAAAGTAGTAGAGAAATTGAAGTTGAAGACAAGGAAGCATCCAACACCTTATAAAGTGTCATGGTTGCAAAAGGGACATCATGGTTGCAAAAGGGACATCAACTGTTGATAAGTGAACAGTGTGAAGTGGAATTTCAAGTGGGCAAGTACAAAGATGAAATTGTTTGTGATGTGATGCCTATGGATGTGTGTCACATATTGCTTGGAAGACCTTGGCAATATGACAAAGGAGCCATACATGATGGGAAAAGAAACACCTACAAGTTTGGAAAGGATGGTATCAATCATACATTGTTGCCTTTGCAAGAAGAAGATGAGCCGGAACAGAAGACTAATCCAAAAACCCTGTTACTTGGGAAAAAGGAATACCTTGAGCAGATGATAAGTATACCGTTGAGTCGTGAAGAGGAGATCATTGATGATTTCTTGAGTTATTGGATAAATCCAGACCAACTGGATAATGTAGCTGATACTTTTGATGTGGCTACTGGGGCTAAGGAGGATGTGCAATCTTGTGAAGCTGCTACAGCACAAGAGGAAGTTCTTATGGATGCAGAAGAAGTAAATCAGTCTGTAGCACAGATAAGTGAAGCAACAATTGAGACTGTTGAACTCTGTGATTTTCAAACTGACAGTTTGTGTGTGAATGCAGGGACTATAAGTGATGATGAAATGCTGCAACAATGCCACAGAGAAATTGCATTGTTGGAATACTTGTTGGAGAATCTAGAGTATGACAGGGAGATTGCAAATGAAAGAGTTCAGTACAGTGGACAAGAGCAGGAAGGCATCATTATAACAGATGGTGTGGAAGAAAGACTAATGGATAGTCTCATGAATTTTGCTAAGAATTTGAATCAGCATGCTGATATGCTGACAGAGGAGAAGGAGAAAACAGAGCAGCAAATTGAATTATTGCCAAAAGAAGATAAGGCAGAGCAGCCTTATGTTTTTAATTTTAACAAGTGTTTTGTGAGTGCAGGTGATGTAGAAGACAGTCCATCACTTGGAATTGTCTCGAGGGAAGAAGAACTGTTGCAAAAAGAAGATAAGAGAGTCATGTCTCATATGCAGAAACTTGTTTCCATGGGTGACAATAAAGAGTTTGCTTGCCTAAATAGCCAAGAGAGAACTGTGGGGCAGAATTTTGGAGCTGCTACAATGTTAGAAGATGAGGCTACAATGTTTGAAGAACTTGATTTGATTGAAAAAATCAATCAAGATGATGGTGGACAATTACTAAAGATTGTCAAAGAAGGTGGTGAGCCAAAGAATGTTGCAAAGGGTCAGGAAGTTTGGGAGGAAGCAACATCTATGGCAGCAGCGAAAACAACATTTATGGTGACAGTTGAGACAACATTAACAACAGAAGAAGAAGCACTGAAGCCTTATGGGTTTTATTCTAAAAATTGTTCTATGAATGCAGGTATTGTCGCGGGTGTTGAGGAACATTTGACTGAGTTGAGCATTCAAATGAAGGGAAAAGAAGTTCTCTGTTCCAGAAGACAAGAGGGTGTGGATGATCGGGTGGCAGTCAGAACAGGGACCAGCATAGAAGCAAGAAGTCAGCAAGTGACAGTACAGATAGAGAGAGTAAAAACTGAGCAAGTTGTCTTAGCTCAGCAGACAGCAAGAAATCAACAGCTGGGAGATTTATTGGACCAAGAGATTGAAAGCATCAGAAAACTAATGATGACAGTATCCCGGAAGAGGTCAACAACAGTAAAACAAAGGAGAAGCAGCAAAAGAAAGATAGCAGAAGATTATGAAAGCCTAGTCAGTGCGGCGATGCAGCATAAAGTGTGGAGACCTGGAGAGGAACAACAAACAGAAGCAGCGACAAGTGGAAAATGGCAGCACAAGATATGGGATCCAGGCAAATATAGATCTGAACACATGATCAGGAGATCATGAAATTTTTCTACCTTGGGAGTCTGATGCGGGAGCATATGACTCAGAGGGGAAAAATCTTCCAAATTATTCCAAAAATCCAAAAAAATCTACAGGCAAGGGAGTGGGGTCCTTTAGCCTGCAATTTCTATGTTTTCTTAGTTAAAAAATAGGATAAAGTAGAAATAAAACATGCTATTTATGCTTAGATGGATAAGCTGTAGTAAAGCTTTTCACGCTTTAAATCATTCTGTAAAGCATGCTTTTGTATCGGATAAGGACCGAGAAGGCCTATCCATGATTATAAATAAAGAGGCAAGCGGAGCTCTCAAGGGAGAGAGAAGGGAGGAGCGAGGCCACAACATTATTATTAAATTTCCTCTCGGCGTTTCTTATTCAATGATTTCTGATAATATGCATGCATAGATTCTTATTCTCTGGGTTGATTATGTAGAACTGTATTAATATTTCCGTATTGTGTATCTGTTGTGTAAATTGGCATTCGATCGTTTCCTTACCATTTATGCATCCACAGGCCTTTAATCATCCTTTATAAGTTATGCACATACTCCTGTTTACATTAAAATTTCATGCAATTTTCCATTGGCGGCCATTGTAGTGGACGTGGGAGATTATTAATATTGGCCCAGACCCATATCGGGTCCGTGACTAAATATTGCACCGGAGAAGGGTCTTAGAACTATATTGTGGGAGCTCCAACATATATCGGAGCCGAAACCCTTATCAAGTCAAGTGTAATCCATATTGGGTCCGCTGAACCCTTGCATCGCATCGGAAGGCTTGTTGATAGTGGAAGGATCCACTCCGAAATCCCGGAGCCGTTCTATTATAGAGTCCGGTTTATAAAGCCTTTCGGGTCCGAAAGGAGCCATAGCGCAACAAGGGCCGAGCTCCGAAATCTGGAGCCGAAATATTATTCAGAAACTTCTATAAGGCATCGGGTCTGCTAACCCTCCGATTGTTCATTCCATATCCGGAGTCGAAGTAAAATAGACTACGATATATATATACCGTCGGATCCATCATTTCGGAGTTGGGAAAGTTGTTAATTGTGGCGACCGCCGATAATCGGACCCGCTTATAAAGGCAACTTATAATGTGGATCGGGTTCGCGGAGGACTTGTAACACTTCGGAGGAGCGACTAACGAGACCCCGAAAAGATCCGGACCCGAAATCTTTATAGGGCGGTTCAGAAAGAGGCATCGGGTCCGTCAGTTCGGAGGAAGAAGATTATTGGTTGGGGCGAATGCCGCTATATATATCGGACCTGAAATCAGCATAGGGGGAGTATATATATAGACCATCGGGTCCGTCGGAGCCTGTGTTCCATTGCAAAGCCGCCGATAGCGATCGCCGATGCGATATTGCATTGGGGAAATGGTAAAAGAGACAATATAAAGCGAGATTATGTTATAAAGTAATTCTGTTGAATTACTGCCCCGATAGTGTGTTGCATAAGTCCTTCCTTTGCAAAGCCGTGATAGTGTTGTAAGGCCTCTGATAGTGTGCTGGCGTAATTATTTTAGAATTACTGCCGATACAAATAAAGCCACTGTTTTGCCAACTTGGAAAGGAAAAGGAATTCGGAGGGACAATGAGGCTATCAGTTAATGACTGATACGCATCGGGAAAGAGAAAGAGATGTTGATCCAGACATTGAAGAAATTACAGCCAGATTAGGGAGGTTATCCCTAACGCCTGCACCCTCGCCATCATAATGGAAAATGTGAGTTTCCACAATAAGCTCTAATTAAGATTGATGGTATAATATTAGTAATTCTAATAATAAACACAAATCTACTTAAGAGGGAAATGAGCATAATTAAATGAATTCAAAAAACAAAATGTATTACCCATGAATTAAACCTTCATAACATATCTCTTTACAATGATTTCCTACACCATATTCAACAAGATTAGCTAAAAAAATCATGATACGTCACATAAGAAAGACCCTTCACTTCTTATTGCTATAATAATATTTTCAACTAAATTGATAAGGGGACATCTCATATTCTAATCACATCAAAAAAAGAGTGAGTAAATTGTCATATTGATTTCAACTCAACTCCTTTTACAACAAATAATATTTTTGTTTTAGATATCATTTTTTTTTGGGATTCAACTGCATTAAGTAAGTCATTCATCTATGACCATTTCCATGAGAGGTAATCATAACTGACTAATTTGTCATGATTTTTGAATAGTCCACTTAGCACTCATTGCATCGGGTGATGCTCATAGGGGTGAAGAAGTGGGATTGAAACTAGTGAAATAAATCACATAGCATCAATCGTCACTTTCGGGGCTTGCACCCGGTAACTAGGACTTCCCAGGAGGTCATCCATCCTAGAATGCCTCTGGCTCAAGCGCGCTTAACTGTGGAGTTTTCCCCACAATCAAGCCCACTTAGCTTGTTACCCCATTTGCAAAACCTTAGCAAGTATTGTTCCTCATGAACCATTCAAGTATAGTTCCCTTAACTCTTTTTGAATTAAGTATTGGGGGTTTCCGCAGTGCATTATATTAGATATCATTTTTTTTGGGATTCAACTGCGTTAAGTAATTCATTCATCTATGACCATTTCGATGAGAGGTAGTCGTAACTAACTAATTTCTTATGATTTTTGAATAGTCCACTTAGCACTCAATGCATCGGGTGATGCTCACAGGGGTGAAGAAGTGGGATTGAAACTAGTGAAATAAATCACATAGCATCAATCGTCACTTCCAAGGCTTGCACCCAGTAACCAAGACTTCCCGGGAGGTCACCTATCCCAGATTGCCTCTGGCTCAAGCACGCTTAACTGTGGAGTTTTCCCCACAATCAAGCCCACTTAGCTTGCTACCCCATTTGCAAAACCTTAGCAAGTATTGTGCCTCATGAACCATTCAAGTAGAGTTCCCTTCACTCTTTTTGAATTAAGTATTGGGAGTTTCCGCAGTGCATTATATTAGATATCATTTTTTTGGGGATTCAACTGCGTTAAGTAAGTCATTCATCTATGACCATTTCCATGAGAGATAGTCGTAATTGACTAATTTCTCATGGTTTTTGAATAGTCCACTTAGCACTCATTGCATCGGGTGATGCTCATAGGGGTGAAGAAGTGGGATTGAAACTAGTGAAATAAATCACATAGCGTCAATCTTCCAAGGCTTGCACTCAGTAACTAGGACTTCCCGGGAAGTCACCCATCCCAGATTTCAATTCTTAAATAAATCTAATGAATTGGCATATCATTTTTAAGCACTAAAAAACTAATAGAAAAATCATATTTTAAAATGGGAATTGAACTTTTCTAAAAGAAAAACATTATTATCATGCATGCATTCCAGAATGTCATCTATGGAGATACATGCTAAATTATACTAATTAAAAATACCACTAAATTTCCTCAATATCAATGATCAAATATACCAATGAAGCGTTCAAGGAACTCCATCCACCGTTCTCATACTAAATCTTACACCAAGTTATTTCAACATGCATACTTTTAATAGCTCTGAATGCTTTATATTGGCGATTTAGAGAGTATTCGTGTTAGAGGATGATCCTTGAGTTGATTGAAGTTCGCTTTTTGAGCAGTGTTTTTAATAAATTTAGGCCATACGAATTATAAATTGAAGTAAACTTTTTCATGTAAACTTATGACATGTAAACCTTTTCCTTTAACCCCAAATCAATAACGTAGAAGTAAAGGGCATGGACATATGAATTCTTATATGAAATGGAAGAATGGCTTATAATATTTGCGACACCTTAGGCCTGTATCGTATATCCTGTGTTCAAAGAGAAAAGTAAATAAATGTAATAATTTCAATCATGGAACAATGGGAATAAGTGATGTGACCACAACACATCATACGTAAAGCTTATCAATTTCTTCGGATATGAGGATTTTGAAGTTCAATATAATGTGTTTCATATTATAAAGTTAGCTTTTATGTTATTACAATCATTTTTTTAATTAGGAGAATTAGTAAATTTTTCGTTTGTTATTGAGGAGGTTTAGGGTTAAGTTAGAGGGATTGTTTTTAGTCGAGTGAGTTTAACACAATTATCCATAAGCTATTTTAGGTAGATTAACTGAGTTTCAAACTTGGACGAGACCTTAATATTGGTCAACAAATGGTTTCAGGGGTGGGATATCCACTGTTCAACTTATCCCGATGGGTTTGAACTTATATAAAGCTATCATGATCTATAAAGTTATATGAAAGTCATGGATTTTATTTTGATCCTGAGTTTTGTGGATTATATTGGTATTTTAAAATAGTTAGTAAATATGTCACTTGGTATAATTTCAAAAATTTTGTGTGAATAGTTAGGATTCATTAGTTCTTCTATTTCAATCAACACTACTAAGCTTTCAATATTTCTCCAAAGACACCCAAATGTTAGAAACTGGACTCTAAAACTAGGAAAAATATCAGAAACTCATATGGAAAGGCCCTATATGTCCTTAAGATTACATAACACCCTTAATAAAGTGATCATAGAGCATATATAGAGTGATCCCATCAACAAATAGTATATATCTCAACCTATAACTAGTCATAATTTAAAAGTTAAAAAAAATTCTTCTAAGAATCCCCATCTATGATATGCATTTGTCTAATTTAAGTTAGTGAACAATATTTGACTAATAAAAGAAATTGATCAAATAGATAGGGAAAGTCTTGATGCATATTATCTACATCCTCTCGGGTAGTAGAGCTCAGGCTATATTGGCCTTAGACCTTTTGGACCTTGACTAGTTCAATTTCTTGCCTCTTGGGCTAACGAACCGTATGGTCCATTATAGAGAATGGTTTAACTTGAAGGGATCCCTCTTAAAAACATACAATCATTCAAATTTATGTATTTGCTTTTATTTATTTATTATGCTCCATTTATTTTTATCTTTTAGTATTTAGTAATTTGGGGCATTACGCACTTTTTCATTGAAGGAACTTCACCATATAGTTAACTTTGGTTTTTAATTTGAACTTATTATGCCGAAGGCGTTTTTTATTGTGAGGTTATCCTCATGACACCGTTCAAATTCGTTGTCCCTGACATAATCTTGAACAAGTGTCCCACAATTCCATATCATTGAATTATGTTACGTTATCTATGCCAAGGTCGAGAATTTCCCGGATCAGATTTGTATTCCTGTTCGCTCCGGTAAAGATCGTGTGAACTTGCTCCCTCACATGGTGACGAAAGCGTCAGGTAACACGATGATTCAGAGGATCGGGATAGACAAACCTTCCCAACGGTAGGTAGATCGAATGGTGATGTACTGCTAACAATGGCGAAAGTTTATCGTGTCAGTAGCGGGAGCTTAAGGGCACGATCACGTAGACGCAGAGCAAAAGAGGGAGACAATGCTTATTGGCGTAGAGAACCTCTGTTTAATGCAGTCGTCCCCCCCCCCATTTAACGCCGTCGATGTTCCTTTGCACCGTAATGTGCAAATACTAGTTTTAACCTTTTTGTTCTTTTATTAATAAAGTAGTTGCTTTTATTTATTTATTATAATCCCTCACTTTATTTATTATTTTTATTTATTTAAATATATAGGGTATTAGATATCATTCTTCCATTTATACCAATGTCGCAATCCCAAGATAAGTGCCATAGGAAGGAGTGCTAGAAGGGTGTAGAAACCCAAATAATCACACTAAAAAATCACGAACCTAAAATTGATGAATGTCCCCTTCCAACACATGTAAGAAATTATGATAGGAAAACCAATATATCACCTTAAGTTAAACCAAACAATGAGCCATAGTACTTAAAGAAAACCCTTAGTTGATGAGTTTCCCTCTTATTGCTACGCAAATCCCTTCCAACTATCAAACATTCCACATGTGGAAAATTCAAGCTCATAACAAAAAAAATATAATTAACAAACCAATATCCATAAAAAAGTCAACATCTTGGTTCTAAGGCCAAAATTATCCAAACACAACTTACTTTAGTAGTATATTCAACATGTGATAGTGCTTGTGCTATACGAGGGGTGACAACTAGATATGATTCGTAAACTACCATGGATATTCCACTGGACAGTTCATCACAACATATTTGATAAAATTGCATTTAAAATATGAAATTATACATTATTACAGTTTATTTCATTTTATATTTATGGATTTGTAGAATATTGTTAATAATGCATGCATGTGAATTAAAAATTACGCTCCCGGATGCGGGTGACACGACGGCTAGCCATGACGAGCCACATGACATACATGTGCCGCCTTAGGTGTAAGGATGGCATTCAATGCCTGTTCGCTGCCATGGAATATATGGCAAGGTATATCGCAGGTCGGCATTCATTGCCGCATTCAAGTTGCGGGCTCGACTGCAACGAGCAGTTATGGTGCCCGAGGATCGAGGTTTCGGTGCAATGGTTAGAAAAGATGATGGAGGGGCCCAGCAAATGCTGCTTCACGCTCAACGTTTGACATTCTTCGGTCTGGACGTCGCCTGGTCTTCGGCTCTCCGGGAATCAATACCTGACGTCCCTCGCCTGGTCTTCGGCTCTCTGCTTAAGGTATATCATCTCAAGTTTGAGGGGCCTCTGTGTCAATTTCGCCTCTGGGACATTACCTGTTGCCCGCTCGCCTCTTTGCCATTTCCGCCTCCCCACCCCGCTCTGCTCATCTCCCTCGACGCTCAGGCAAAAATGGTCAGGCCTCGACAGCGATTACTCAACCGTCGAGGCTCTGCACGCGGAGGGTCCTCTCAGCCTACTGTGGAAGATCCTCACCCCCAATGCTCTTGCTGCCGTTGTCATCGTCTTTCTGCAGCCAATCCTATTCTAACTAGAAAATTCTTGGACTCTAGCAGCCTTGACCCTGACTCAGTGCCTTCGCCAGCCTTCGGTTCAGCCATCTTTACCTTCAACAGCTCGATGGACAGGCCCCGTATCAATGCCCATGTCTCGGTATTATTTCTGGAGGAAGCTCCATCCGATAGCGAAGAACTCCGCGGCAAGGGGTCGCAACAGGGTGAAAGGCCAGAATTTGACTAGACCATGCCTGGAAAGGAAGCTGAACAGACCCCCGGCCTTCCCCAGCCTTGGGAGGCATCCACGTCCAAGAAAGACGACATCAAAGTGGACCCCTTCCCTTCAGCGGAGGAATTGGGAGAATTCGGGTGGTACCCGATCGTCGAAGAGAAGCCGGAGGAGTAGCTGGTCCTCTGTGCAGCATTACCCTCTCCAACATCACTCAGGTTCTGTTTCGGCTCTCAACTTATGTCATATGGTCTTAGTGCATGTTTGTGTCTTGTTTTTTGAAGCCCCTGCGTGGGAAAATGTTGTTGGCTATCTGCTGCCCCTGGGCGGGCTTTCTAGTTTGAAATGGTTGCTCTTTTTGAAGTACATGGAACCCCTGCGTGGGATGTTTTGGCTAGTTTGAAATGGTTGCTCTTTTTTGAAGAACACGAAACCCCTGCGTGGGATGTTATGGCTAGTTATGGCACCTCTGCGAAGGTGGTTCTTTTGATATCTTACAATCCAGAGTGCCAAAGTCTGGCCTCTGGGGATGAAACTCCATGATTGTAATGTTACTACTGTTACTGTATATAATAGATTAGTTTTTTTAGCGAGAAAAAAAAAGAATTAAAAATTACGCAGAAAATTGAGAACAATTAAACAAAATCTCACACACACATTTGACGCAAGATATGACCTAAGAAACCCTTTCGCGAAAAAAAACCTAGCTAGAAGGTGAGCCTTCTCCGCTCTTTGTCTCTAAAAGGAAATAGGATGCAAGTACAAAGAAGTATATCCTGTGTCTCATGCTCTGTTTGTGCTCTATTTCCTATCCCTCCTGGCTATTTTTTCTCAACTACAAAATAAATGCACTTGAAAGAAAGGAACCCCTTTTCCTCCTAGTGGCCTAGTTATAACACAACCTGATAGCCTAATACTGGTTAGGTTTGACTACCTCAACTCTTAATTAGAGTTACAATATAGACTCTTCTAGAGTCTTCTACATCATAATCACGTGCCTATCCCCCTTTTCATGAATAATGGGGGCTGATGTGGCATCTTCTCGAATTATGGTGGTGAAGACAGGAAGGTCAACTTCTAAGTGGCATAATTTTTGCATACAAAATCTGATTGATGTGATTCTTGCGATGTTTGAAAGGTCTCTATGTAGAATAGGAAAAAATGGCGCTGCGCTACAACAAAAAAATTTAACCCAAAAAGCATCATTTGATGCCTCAAAACACTCTCAGAAGGTTTCAAACCCCAATTGCAAAACTGGGTCCCACCGGTAAAATTGGTCCTAAGTGCCGATTCCTCCACTTTTTCCGCTTTGAAAGCATCGAGATGGATTAAAAACAATATAATGATCCAATTCATATCAATATCTATATGGGGAAATGCACTCTAATTGAGAGTGTCTAAGAGCCCTCCAAAAATTCATAAAAGGAGAGAAAAAACGTAGCGGGTTAGGTCAGGGCCCTCACTCTAGAACCCCACATTACAAAATTAATAAAGTTCACACTAAATGAATGTACTTAGCATAAATAAACTAATTCTCTCAGACATTGATCTTATTCTATCTAGTCCTACTATATCAAAATGTATATGTTAGGTCAAATGATATAACCAATGTGTTAGAAAATCAGAAAGACAAATATTTTCCCTTGTTGATAATTACTTGTAATTTCTTTGAATTATTTTTATCTTTCTTATGTTCTTATTTTATCTTAGTTCATTAAGCAATTACCAATTTCAAAACACGAAGATCAAGGACACTAGATGTAGGTGCACAACCAAGGCAAAACTCCTATATAGGGGAAAACCTAATCAAGAACTCTTCCTTCAGTAATTCAAATGATATAGACCAAGACCCTAGAGAAATATACCTTCCTCCTCCACCATTTTTTCCTTCCAATGAGATACTACAACCTTCAATAGTTTCTTCTTTTCCAACAACTACAACCCAACATCAACTCATAAATTTTGGCCCCAGCTTCACCAACAACTTCAGAATTTCAGCCTCCCAAACAACTGTAGAACTTCGTTCCTTCCAACAACTTCACAGATTCACACATGTGGCAAAAAGAGAGAGACTTTCAACTTCTTATGCTTGTGATTCTTCTTCTTCTTCTTCCTCCTTGAAATTAACACTTTTTTCCAGCCCCAGAAGTTGCAGATCGAACTTGTTGTGACTGTGTTACAAAGGGGGCCGGGTTGCTTCCTTTATATAGTGATTCTGCTACCCAGTTAATGCTGAATTGTCCAATTTGAGGCTGACTTAGTGGATGAGGCTTGATTGACCTATTTTACAATAAAATAAATTTCTTCTCTGATAAATAAAACCCAAGAAGGGTTCTTTACAATCTAGCATGGACAAGGACACTTGACATAAACCCTAGAAGCTTTCAATGGAGCATTTGACCTAAAAACAATTGACCCAAGCATGAAATCCATGCTTTAATAAGTCAATTTATTTAATAATATAATTTCTTTTTCTTTCTTTTGATCAATACATTTGATTATGACTCAAGTACAATTATGAAGAACGACACTAGTTACATTCTTCAACACTCCCTCTTAACTAGGGAGGTATTTATAATTACCTATATCTATAGAGGTACATGGAAGATCTCCAAAATGAACTATGAAGAGTTCTAGAACACGGTAATCTATTCGGGTGGGACTAAGATGGACTCCATATTTCAACCAGTCTAGGTACCATTAGGCTTACTAACTAACCATCAACTCTAGGATCTAGGTGCATATCCAAGATCAGAGCTCCAATACCAATGCCACCCTCCCTCTTCGGGATCTAGACATCAACACACATAGGCCGACCATATCTCCTCCCAATCATTTGCCATCAGATGCTTCATCTCTCCCTAATAAATTAGATATATCCATTTGTTCAAGCATGCTTCCAGAGTGTTCATCCTTCTTATGGAGAGATTTATCTATATAAATAAAAACCCCAGGAAACAATAAATTATCAAATATGCATATACAAGTAAACATAAACCTTTGAGGTCCTTAATCATCCCGATCCCCATTATATCAAGTTATTCATATGCAACTAGTCAGAAGCTTTTCTTCTTTCATTTCTTCAGCAACATTAAGACATCCTCAATACATTGTAGTACTTTCATTTATTCTTTGATTTCTTCTTCAAGGTATCCATCATGACCATCATAATATGCCCTCCCTCTCAACTGGGGAGATCAACTACTTCATTTTTCTATAACATTGGAGAGTCTTTCATGGCTCCATTCCTTCTTACGGTATCAAGGTCATCTTGATCATCATCATCCTTATAACTTTCTTCATCATGCTCATACAGACATCTTCATTATCTTGAATATTGTGTACCTGCAAAACTTTAATAGCAAGTACAACCAAATACATATATAGAAGCATGAAGTTAATTGTATCAAAGTTATGTCAATATAATGGAAGCATCAAAACAATCAAATACTTTAGAC
This sequence comes from Pinus tabuliformis, assembly GCA_031772625.1. Classification (NCBI taxonomy): domain Eukaryota; kingdom Viridiplantae; phylum Streptophyta; class Pinopsida; order Pinales; family Pinaceae; genus Pinus; species Pinus tabuliformis. The sequence goes on from CM062819.1 coordinate 401,767,361, forward strand.
ATCAAATACCTAAACCTAGTTAGGTTCATAATAAGAGACACATACTTTTGCTAGGGTTATTGTCATAAACCCTAGACCACATCATTAAAACTTAAAGCAACTCAATCAAGATATCAGTCTCATTATATCTAGGGCCTCAATATTACTTTCAGAGATATATGACAAACTCTACTAAACCCTAGATTTCATCTTCGAGACACAAATCCTTAGATATCAGCTATTCAATCAAATAACAATTCTACTATACATGTTAGACTCTACTAGGGTTTGTTGCAAACCCTAGATTTTATCAACAAAACTAAATCATATTGGAAACAATATCATTATATCCTAGAATATCAATCTTCTACTAAAGTTTTGTTACAAATCCTAGAATTCACAAATTATGAGCATCAATAATTAGGTTACCATACTCACATATACATATCTAGGATTTCATAGTCATGCACTAGCATGTCACAAAAATATTTACTAGGTAAACACAAATATCAATACATAAAAAATAGGTATACAACAATTTCAGTCATACTAGGGTTTCGATTGGACTAATATACACCTAGGGTTTCATTCCTAGAATCTTACTTACAAGGGCTTTGTTCACAAACCCTAATTCACCAAACCCTAAATATCTGGGGTTTCAATACGTAACATAAACATAACAACAAACCCTAAAGGGTTAGGGTTTTTATCATAACGATACCAAAACATCAAAATAATAAGAATTCTAGATTTCGTCAATAACCCTAAGTAGACTAGGGTTTCATAATGAATATTGACACACCCTTAGGTTAGGGTTTTACAGTGAACCCTTTTAGGGTTCCAAAAGAATAATAATATAATGGGGGTAGATTCAATTTGATGATTAATCACCCTAACAAAAATATTTATGATTCAAAACCATAGACATAACAATGCCAATAATGTAAAACAAATTTAAAAAAAGAATGATCGTACCTTTTGCATGAAGAGAACTTTATAACAAAGCTTATAGTTTAAAACATACCTTGAGTTATTCCTTAACAAACCTTGTATGACATCAATTTGAAGGGATTCCTTTGATTCTTTTGAAGTCTCATGCTTCAAGCTTATTCTATGAAGTATCCTCCATAAATTTTGTGTATTCTGTAGGCTTTCATATCCAAGGAAAATATAAAGAAAGGGTTATTAGCATACAATACAAACACATCTTGATAAGAGATGGAAACCAAACATAAAATATAAGACAAGGAGTAAGATTCTTATCTTTTGTAAAATGGTGAGGGCTCCCTCTTAATCCAATATTGAGGGATACCTACAACTTTATCAAAATGGAAAATGTTCTAACAAGACACATTAGACCTATAAACTCTAGAAATCAAAACATAAAGCCAAAAAATTCAAAACAAAAATAAAAGACTAAGAGGGCTATGTGAGATAGAGGGGACTTAGTAGTATAAGTCGTTGACTTCTAATTCATTAGGTTTGTTCATCGATTCTCTAGACAAAAGGCTTTTGTAGTGACCCATCTTGTGATAGTTGTAACATTGAATCTTGGATAGGTCCATTTTCTTCTTTGGTCCTTTGAACTTCTTGAAAGGTTCCCTTATTCTTGTGATGAGAATAATAGGAATTCAAGGTGTTTTATTCTTCCTCCCTCTTGTTTTTTACTAATGATATTTTGGCTTCTTCTTGACTACATGCATTCCATATTTGTTCAAATGTTGGAGTATCCTTCCAACTGTTAAGTCCTGATGCAAAGGCACTGCAAGATTTTGGTAGTCCTAGAAGGGTAGTAATTACGAGCTCCTTTTTTGGGACACCTTCATCTACTGCTTGGATTTCATCTTTGATTCTAGACATATATAAAATATGATGAAATGATATCATCATTTTTCATCTTAACAATTCTTAGTTCATTCTTGAGGCTTGCTATTTGACCAATGTTCTTGATTGTGAATAACTTGGAGAGAGCCTCATACACTTATTGAGTGAAATTTATGTTAGATATGTATGGAATTAGGTTACCCTTAACTCCATCTACTATAAGGTTCATAACCAATATTTTGATTTCTCTAAACTTTTCTTTTTATGCTTCACTTGATTCATCTATAGACTTCTTGATTTTTCCTTGAACGAGATCCAAAACCTTGTTCTTTCCAAGAATGAGGTCTATCCTTTTTTTCCAAGCCCTGTATTTGGAGGCTCCTAATCTGTTTTCTCCCTTCATTGAGTTTGACATAGTTCCTGTAGTTGGTAGACTTATCTCCTTATATTATCCCCTTTAATGACCTTTTCTCGGTCTCCTTTTTCCTCAATCAATATTTTAACCTGCCTTTTTCTTCCTTCTTCACCTCATCTTTGAAACCATGTTAGAAAATAAAAAAGGCAGAAAGATTTTCCCTTGTTGATAATTACTTGTGATTTATTTGAATTATTATTATCTTTCTTATGTTCTTCTTTTATCTTAGTTCATCAAGCAATTACCAAACTAAAAACACGAAGATCAAGGACACTAGATGTAGGTGTACAACCAGGGAAAAACCCCTATATAGGGGAAATCCAAGTCAAGAAATCTCCTTTCAATAATTCAAATGAGATAGAAAAAGACCCTAGACCAATATACTGTCCTCCTCCACTGAGTCAACCTTCCAATGAGATACTATAACCTTCAATACTATCTTCTTGTCCAACATCTACAACCCAACATCAAACCATAAATTTCGGCCCCAACTTCACCAACAACTTTAGAATTTTGGCCTCTCCAACAACTACAAAATTACGACCCTTCGAGTAGCTTCACAGATTCAAATGTGTGAGAAAAAGAGAGAGAAGTTCGACTTCTTATGCTTGTGATATACCTCCTTCTCCTTCGTTATTCTTCTTCTTCTTCTTCCTTGAAATTCACACTTTTCTGGCCCCATAACTTGTAGAGAAAACTTTATTGTGAGTGTGTGATAAATGAGGTCGAGTTGTTGCCTTTATATAGTGATTCTGCTACCCAGTTAAGGCCAACTTGGTGGAGGAGGCATAATTGAAATATTTTACAATAAAATAAATTTCTTCTTTGAAAAATAAATCCCAAAAGGGGTTCTTTACAATCTGACATTGACAAGGACACTTTAACTAAACCCTAGAATCCTTCAATGGAGGATTTGACCTAAAAACAATTTACCCAAGAATGAAAGCCATGCTTTAATAAGTCAATTTATTTAATAATAAGATTTCTTTTTCTTTCTTTTGATAAATACATTTTATTATGACTCAAGTACAATTATGAAGACCAACACTAGTTACATTCTTCAACACAATGGACCCATGCTAGTGTTTTATCTCCACCATAATATCTTCCTTTGTGTTTTATAATGAACCAAAACAAGGAGATGCTTTTAATCAAGCAAACATAAGATGTGATCTCCCATATTGCGTAGATGAAAAAGGCATGAGCTCATTAAAATAAATAAAAACATGAAAATCATACCAAGATTGGCATGCACTTTTACAAGCTTTCTTTATCCATTATTGGATGGATTTGATGCGATCATCCTTTTTGAAGTCAAGATATGACAACACCTCATTCAAGATGTAAGTTTTAAACCTTTTATAGTGATGATTTGCATACACGGATTCTTAATAAACATAAAAGTAAAACAATGGAAATCACATATTACACATAGAATTACCCTTGAAAACCAAACCAGGAAAATCGACAAACTATTAAGAGTTTCACCTCTATTTTTTATCATCAATCAATTTAATTGTTTACAATACAAAATATAGGCTCTTGTGCCATCCAAAAACCCTAATCCATTGATCCATATTAGATTACAACCTTAATTCCTTAACTGGAATTAGAAAACCATTAATTGAAACATTGTGTGCTGCAAAAATACCAAAAGCGAAAATCATGTGCTGAAAACTGCCAAAATGGGTTCAAAAAAACCACCCATTTTTTAGGGGACCTGCTCCTTATAAAATTGTTGGAAAATGTAACTAGTTTTGGTCTTCATAATTGTCATTGTACTCATGTTATTATGTATCTCTTATGTTACAAGAAAAAGAAGAAATAAAAATATTATTTAAAGCATGGGTTTCATGCTCCATTTTTTTGGTCAACTAGGTCAAGCATGTCTTCATGCTTCTAGTGATTTTCAAGTCAAAAGAATAGTTTTCTTGAGTTAAACAATATTTATCATTTGTATAAGACCCTATTAGGAAAGTTGTAACATGTAAAATGTATTATTTTGGGTCTAGAAAGTCGTTGTCAGCCTCCAAGCACAAGTTGGCCCTATGAGAAGAAGTTCGACCAGTTTGAGGCTATTCGACCTCATGAGAAGGCTATATATAAGAAGAAATTGACCTCATTTGGAACACACTTCTGTAGTTCGATCATAAGTAAAAAAGAAAAATAAAAGGAATCTAATACCTACAAGAAGAAAGCATCTCAAGGAAAAATCGAAATATGGTCTTTGTGACTATCTTTCTCTCACATGTGCAAAGTATCTAGGGTTTCTATTGTTGTTGCAAGGCCAAAATCTCAGACCTAACTCTAGGTCTGAAACTTTGCAAGAAGATCAATATTTGAAGCCAAAAATTTGGAGGAAAAGGATTAATCTAAAGCGAAGGAAGGAGACCTATATTTGATCTCTTCTACCCACGTGCGTGGTACGGTTTCTACAACTATTGCAAGGCCAAAAGTTGCACGAAGAGATTGCAAATTTGATCTAGGGGCCGAAGTTGAGACTCGAAGCAAGTTGAAGGGAATTTGACCTTTGTTGACTTGATCGATATTTAACCTATTTGGAGAAGATTTTTGGAGGGCTAACTTGGTGCTTGGAGGAGGAATTTATCTAGGGTTTTGGGTCTTGGTTTTCTAATTTGATCAGATTCTATAAGAAGAGAAGAAGTTCTTTTGGGTTTTCCCATTGGAGGATTTTTACCCCGGATTGGAGCCTAATTCTTGTGTCGATTGTGTGTATTGTTTTTTCTCTTGATAATTGTTTGATGAAAATAATATAACAAAGAACATAAGAAGATAGCATAAGTTCACAAGCTTTTATCAAGAATAAGGAGAAAAAGTTTAAATAACTACTCCACTACATTCTCCAACATGGTATCAGAGCTAAGGTGAAGAAGAAGGCAACTTGGAGATCATATAATTGACATAAGAAGGGATTTATTGTCAAGGGGAATCATTTGTAAAAGGACAGAAGGAAAGAAGAAGAAGACCTATTGACCTAGAAGGAAGGTTTCTAAATTGAAGGGCTCATCATCTTAAGAAGGATCAAGCTCTTGTTGAATACTCTTTAATGCACTTCATAATTTTTGAAAGAAAGGTTGCTACTCTCTCTTGGAAAGTCATCGATTTGAGGGCTCATTGGAAGACATCTTTGAAGGAAAGGAAGCATCAAAGAATCTTGGGATCACTACCCACTCTTCGAAGCTGTTGAACACACCATTATTGAAATGCATCCTAAAAGTCATCATTCTATGGCATCATTGAAGTATCTTTGAAGGTCTTGAAAGCATCAAGATAGTTGGATACATCATCAAGAAGGAAATTTGTTTGAAAAGTAAGTACCATTTTGTGCTCCATGTCTCAATCTACAAGACATATGGTTACATTTTACAAGGAAAGAAACAAGCTTGTTAGGTTAGTAAAATTCCTAGCATGGAAGAAGAGGATTGGTTTGATACTAACAGAAAATGAGGTCATGGAATATGTTCTTGGTGAAGTTACTCAACTAGAAAAAGAGAAGACTCAAGAGTTAACAAAATAAAAGAAGGGAGAAGTGAGGGCACAAGGGATTCTATTGAATCCATAAAGTATCATCTTTCTCCCTTTGTTGCTGATTTTAAGACATCCAAATCCATGAATGATAAGTTCGTGAAATTGTACTCTATAAGTACATCAGGCTAGAAGATATCCTTGAGTAATCAACTATATAGAATAAGAAAGTTAAAGGATGAAGACATGGCCACTTATCTTATGAAGATGTCATAAATAAGGGACCAGTTGCAAGGGCTTGGAGAAGTTGTTTCTGATTAAAAATGACTACTTGTGTATTGAATGCTTTGCCACCAAATTAGAGCAGTTTTTCAACTAGTGCTCACTCAGGAAATGATACTACTCCTTTTGAAGAGTTATGGGATTAATGTATCTTGGAAGAAACTAAGATAAAGGCAAAGGATGACACCAAATCAAATGAGAAGTCTCAAAATTCTGTTGTTAAATGCAAGAAGGAGAAGAAAGGGAAGTTTGGAAAGTCCAAAGGAAAACCAGATATGTCCAAGTTCAATGCTTTGGATGCAATGAGTATGGAAATTTAAAGAGGGATTGTACAAACAATAAGAACAAAAAAAGGAAGGAAAGGAGTAAAGCTCACATAGTTGAGGAAAAGGGAGAACCTGAGAAGAATCCGTAAGGAGAAGATACCAAGGATATTTACTATTAAAGGAAGCTCCACATTTATCAAGTTCTTTATGCAATTTGTCTTTCTTTTATTAAGTAGAAAGTAGAGAAACATGCATTGATGTATTCTATAGAAGAGTATTGGGTTTTTAAAAATAATGGCATCATAGAAAGAAGCATATGATAATAGAATTAGAGTATACATTTGGTAGGAATCATCTAGCTTTCAAGAATGAGAAGTTTGGGACCATATTGCATATTATTTTTTCATCCAATCATTTTCTAAAGTCATGTTAGAGGTAGTCATTTTGCAAAGAAGGATCATCAAGATCAAATAAGAACCATCATTTAAGAAGTTTCTTGGAAGAAGCACTATCATTGATATATATCCATCTAGTAAGGAATATATAGTCTTGAATGATGAGGGAATGCATATGGTCGATTTGAAATATGAAAGACATAATTAAAATCTTTCTCCTCTTGGGAAAATAAACTTATATTTGATAGGTGTAAGAAGCAATGTCATTCAATGAAGGATGGATAGATGGTTATATGGAAGCAAAGGTATGCATGTTTTTAAATAAAATTTTCTTTAAAGCAGGATTCATATCTATAAGAATGTTGCAAGAAGATTTAGTTATAAGAATATTCTCAGTAAGTCTTCCATATGATTATTCGATGCTTGGAAAAAGAAGTTTGGTATGCTTCGAAATGGCTAAGGATTAAGACTCTCCCACAAAAGAGAATGACATAAATCAACATTAAGTATGGTCTTCAAAAGAAGGAAAGTGAGTTGTTAATAACAACTCCAAGGAAGATATTGTTGCTTGCAAATCAAGTTTGATCCATGGGCACCTTGATTGAAAAGTGAATGCATGGGGAAGGATTCTTGCATAATATGAAGATGGACCATAAATAAATATGTTGATATCAAAAGTTATAAGTAAGCATTTTGATGTAAGCACCATCATAAGGTAGTTCTAATACTTTGGTATTGGTTATCTGGTTGACATATTGATTAAATTTCTACCTAGAAAGATATTGCAAAAATGCACAATGACAGTTGAGGAAAGTTCAACTATTGGTGTTGAACTCAATTCAAAGAACACATGGATTGAGTGAATGGTTTTGGTAATCCTTAAAGCATTATGTAGCGAAGATGTTTACATCATCATCTTGGGATTGAAAGGTAGAGGTATAAGCCGATACCTAATGTTCATGTTTTGATAACAATGAAGATCAATTTCATGCTTAGAGGGAGCTATAATAGGCTTAATATAATGCCTTCATTGATGATGACTATAAGAAAGTGATGTGTAAGGTTGATGGCATGAACCTTATCACAATATTAAAGGATGAGGATGGCTCCATAATATCCAGGAAAGTAGAAGCTCAATATGATGAGATACAAAGAAAGGAGGAGCTATGCAACTACTACTTGAAGAAATAGTAATAGATACATTTATGAAGACAATCCAAAGAGCTTGTGGTAATTACTTCCAAATTAAAAGGAAGTTAGAATATCCTCTATTTTGGAGAGGGAGTAAAATAATTTCCTTAATTAAAAAGGAGTAAGTATCTATTCCCTAATTAAGAGGGAATGAGGATATCCTCCCTGATTGAGAGGGAGTGATGATGGACATTGTATTCTCTTTCTATCAAGTGTTATGCACTAGGATAAGACTAACAACCATATGTCTAAGTGAAGGACATGGTAGGGAGAATGGAGATTTGGATAAGCGTATGAGATTAATACTCCTCGAGGATAAAGAATCCAAGATAGGAAGTATTCTTGTGAACTGACACTCTTTGAGGATTGGACAAGTATCCAAGACATGAGTGGTCAAAGAGGACTGATATTATTTAAGGATTGGGAATCCAAGATAAGAATAGTCCTAAAAGGACACACCTAGTGAACATATGAATGGGGTATGTACCTTTCAGAGGAAGTGTGGTGTCTCATGTAAAACATCTCAACATTATTCTCTGATATAAAGAGAGCTTGTCAAGTTACAGATTTACTATGTTGAAAATGTTGGTTATGATGTTGATGCTTAATGATGGCTTATAAATCTGACTCTTCTTATGAGGAATATTTAGTTTGAGTATATCCTTGTACTGGTTGTACAATTATGAATACCTCCCTAGTAAAGAGTGAGTGTTGGAAAATGTAACTAGTTTCAATCTTCATAATTTTCATTTTACTCATGTCATTATGCATATCTTATGTTATAAGAAAAAGAAGAAAGAAAAATATTATTTAAAGCATGGGTTTCATGCTCCTTTTTGTTGGTCAACTAGGTCAAGCATGTTCTTCATTCTTCTAGGGTTTTTCATGTCAAAAGAATATTTTTCTTGAGTCAAAAGAGTCTTTATCATTTATGTAAGACCATTTTAGGCAAGTTGTAACATGTAAAATATATTATTTTTAGTCTAGAAAGTTGTTGTGAGCCTCTAATAACAAGTCATCCATACCAAAAGAAATCGGCTTAGTTTGAGGCTATTCAACCTCATGAGAAGGTTATCTACAAGAATAACTTAACCTCATTCGGAACACACTTTTTCGGTTTGATCATAAGTAAGAAAGGCGAATAAAAGTAAGCGAAGAACTAGAAGAAGAAAGAATCTTAAGGAGAAACTGAAATATGATCTTTGTGACTATGTTTCTCTCACAAGTGCAAAGTATCTAAGGTTTCAATTGCTGTTGCAAGGTTGAAATTGCAGACCTAACTACAAGTACGAAACTTTACAAGAAGATCAAGATTTGAAGCCAAAAGTCTAGAGGAAAAGGAGTAAGCTAAAGTGAAGGAAGGAGATCTATATTTGATCTCTTCTACCCACACATGTGTTAGGGTTTCTATAGCTACTGTAGGGCTGAAAGTTGCAGGACGAGATTGCAGATCCGAGCTAGAGGCCAAAGTTGAGACTTGAAGTAGGTTGAAGGGAATTTGACCTTTGTTGACTTGGTTGATCTTTGACCTATTTGGAGAATATTCTTGGAGGGATGACTTGGTGCTTGGAAGAGGACTTCGTCTAGGGTTTATGGTCTTAGTTTTCTGAATTGATCATATTCTATAAGAACAAAAGAATTTATTTTTGGTTTTCCTCTTGGAGGGGCTTTGCCTTGGTTTGGAGCCTAATTCTTGCGTCTATTGTTTTTTCTCTTGATAATTGTTTGATGAAAAATATCTAACAAATAACTTAAGAAGATAATGTAAGTTCAAAATGTTTTATCAAGGATAAGGAGAAAAAGTTTAAATAACCGCCCTACTATATTCTCCAACAAAAACCACACTATGATCCCCTATTTCATCCAACACATTAATCACATGTGGGGCTAATCATGGAAAGAATATAACACATTCCAAACATGAAACATGATCGATAATACCCTCAAGAAATAAGGTTTAAGGCAACGACAATAAAAATATGCCAAAAACATCGTTTGTAGCCCTACAAAGCTTTAGATTTAGAAAACAAGGCTCATAATTAAGGCTTGCTACCCTTTTTTTGGTGGCCAAACTTTATGCAATAAACTACAAATTAAAAATACCATTGTCTCGTAGAAAATATAGACCTAAACACACATGCTCCATATTCATGCATAAAATGAATAAGAGATGAAGTCCTATGTGGCTGAATTTTCTTGAACTTAGACATACATCATCATGCCTCATATGTTGCAAAAGATTTGATCTGTCTATGAGAAATATGGTTGGAAATTTTCTGAACTTTGAATACCATAACAATACCTTGGGCTAAAATAAATCCTCATTATTCATGAATAAACAAAGCTATTTATTACTCATAAGGATTTTTCCATTTGTCTCCAAGATGCTTGGAAAACCAAGTTACAAAAAAGTTGACTTTTAGTCTTAAAAACCTCGATATTTTGATGCTCTTGGCTATCCTCTTTTGCTTCACATGGGGGAGTAAACACATGTGAAAATTCATCTTCTTCAAAGGGTTTCTCTACAAAAATTTCCCTCTCCAAATCATCAAAAGCATGATCACTGAATTCAAAAACTTGAGGAAAGTGGCTTACCAAAACCTTGTCTTTAAGATAGGACAAAGTGAATATTTGATTGCCCTCACTTTACTCATGGGAAACTACAATACAATCTTCAATAGTCTCATCATCCTTGTCTTCTTCTATATATGAAACATCACATAAAATTGACTCATGGAATGAGGAGGAGGGCTTGTCACCCTCATGAGAATTACTTTCAAGCTTTGCTAGAAACATGATAACTCACGTAAGAAGAACCCTTCACTTCATATTTCCATAATAAGATTTTCAATTAAGCTCATTATGGGATCTCCTCAAATTCAACCATGTCAAAAATTGAGTGATCAAATCCTTATATATATTTAAGCTTAACTCCATTTACAATAAAATTGTATTTATGGTTTCTGCATCCACTTATTTCTCATAAGAAAATACTTAAAAAGACTTAAAAGATTAAAACATAACATAAAAGGTCCATTAAAAGCAAAGACATCCTCATAAAAGACTACAATAATGAAGCTACATTAATTTATTATTATTATTATCTAGTTTTAAGGTCATCGACCAAGACAGACACCAAATTGGTGTATGAGACCCCCTTGATTGTGGGACAAGGGACCTACCTCTGCGCAACGATTTGACTACTAAGTCTCCGAAGGCATATATACTATACTCCTCGCTAGTTTTGAACGTACAACTTCTTAAGAGAAAACACATACTCTTAACCATTAGACCCACATGCTATTAATAAAAATGCCACATGTCTTCATCCTCAAAGCACATACTCATGTAAGGCCATACAACATGTCATTTGTCCTTATCTCATTTGGAATGCTCATCTACCTTGTTATGAATAACCATTGTCTAACATGAATGCTCATCTACCTTGAATAACCATAGTCCAACAAATAGTATATTTACTGAGCCAAATGGAAAGGGGTGCTCTAAGGAAGAGGTGAAAATATGCTAAAGTCTACTTTCAATAATGAGGATTCTCTCCAAGAAGTCCACTTTGACCAACAAATAATACAACCTACTCAAGAAAGAGGCGTGCCATTTAGATATATGTGATGGGACTACATTGACCATGTAAAATAATGATAATATAGTCCTTGAGGAGATGTGCCCTAGGAATATGCGTGAGGTGATTAGTCCTGCACATCAATCTATACCTAACTCTGGCCAAAAATAGCAAGTTTAGTAGGTAGTGCTATCCAGGTCAGCTTGAAATTTCAAATTTATTTTCCTTGTGAAATGGAAATTTTGCCGGTTTGGAATTTCAAATTTATTTTACTGGTCAAATGGAAATTTGATGACAATGTTTCAATTGCCGTAGTCTAACTAGCCAGAGGAATTGCCCGGAAAGTTATGGAAATTCCGGTTATATTAAGAGAAAATCTGGCAATAATTTTTGTAAATCCAAGTTATAGTTGTTAAACTTCAAAATTTTAGGTGTCCTAGACGTTTTTGATGGTGCTGAATCTATTTCTGCCATCAAAAACATGATTCAAACACTGCCTCTACAAGATTTTTTGATTTTTTTTTTCCCGGATTCCAACCACTTTTGACCGTCCGGGCAATTCCTTCGCCTCGGTAGACGACTTCGTTTTGATTTCCATTTGATGACGATGCTTCAATTTTAATGCCCGTCACTTTCAGTTATGTGAATTCTTGAGTGTCGAATGTTTTTTTTTGTATTTTTATATGCAATTTGATGCCCTCACTTGGATGTGTCAAATTTGACGCCCTCGCCTGAAATGTGTCATTTAGGTTTCTTATCTCATCCAAAGTCGAGCCGCAGGCGCTATGCCCTAATATAAAGAAATCAGATTCGCTATCCTAATGCCAAGAAATGAGATATCAAAGATGCTTCTCATCCAAGGTTTCAAGTTCAACGATTCGAAGGACTCGACGCTCATCCTTAGGAATCAATTCTCGTCACAGAGGTTCCCTTGGTTGAGTATTTTATAACGACCTAATTTCATTTCACATTGAAAAATCCCTAGGTCTGAATAGGAGGGTTAATATTTGCCTTATGAAGAGATCACAAAAAGAATGGGCCCCTTCTTCTTGTTTGTTGCCAATCCCCACATGAAGGTTCATTGCATCCCATGCCAATTTCATCTACCCAGCTCAACACTTCGAAGTTCTCCCCTTCAACATGTGGGGCTTTCATTCAGTTGGGGCATAAGGCAGGATGCGAACCCTTAGATAAATGCTTTTCAGACACTTTCATAGTTTAATAATTCTATGCATAGTTGATGTGATTACATACATGCAACATAGTTGTTTATGCTTTGGCTTATTCGCTAGAAGCAACTAAGATGCGATGAATGCTTCATCATATCTCTCTTCTCAATGTCTCAACATCTATTTTTTTTTAACATTTTCCAGAAGAGGTGGCTTGGAATAAAGACCAACAAAGGGAATAGCCAGAACTGCAGGGAATTAGTATATTTGTGGCCTCAACTTTTAATAACTCTTGCTTTATCAATGTTTGATTGGGCCACATGGAGGAACCTGTGTTCGTGGTTTCCTGATTTCAATTCGCTGTAGATCTTATTACTGCTCCGGTTGATGATCTTATTCAAAACTAAGTTTGTTGGTGATATTTTGAAATAATTAGCGCCCCAAACTTGTTTTGTGACTAATTGTCGGTTTTATATCTGACCCCTTGAGTCGACTCCCCGTCAAAGCGATGGAATGCGATTGGTTGGCCGATGTGAGTCCGATAGTTTATGTTGATCGCTGATTTCTTGAATATTTGGCAATTAATATGTCTATCGTTGATTTTTTGAATATTTAATAATCAGACGGATATTGCGTAGTCAATTATTTGACTGCGCCTATGTCCATTTGATTGTCGAATAATATTTGGGGAATTGAATATTAGGCAATCAGACTGACATAGCGCAGTCAATTATTTGACTGTGCCATGACATGGTGCAATCAATAATCTGATCGCACCATGTCCATCTGATTGCCTAATATTTGATTCCCTAAATATTTGGCAATCAGATGGACATAGGCGCAGTCAAATATCTATGTTGCATGAGTTTTTGGGACGTGGGAATGTTGAAAACTTGGGTACATGTGTTCGGAATGTCTAGAAGTTTCCCAAATTTATAGGAAACTACTGATTGGGAGCAGTGATATTATATAATAAGAAATAAAAAATATAAAAATATTTTTTAATTATACAATTTATATAATAATCAAAATTAATATTGAATCAAAATATTCAAATATTAAAATCAATTTAAATATATAAATAATAAATATATAATCTCTCTTATATATAATGATATTCTTTGGGTGTCTCTCTCCCTGAGTTTCTCCCTTTTATATATATAAAATGTCAAGTTCCTTATTAGTTCTATGACACATGACCAATGTTTGACAATCTGGCTTAAAAATACAAAAGAACAATTTTACATATGTTTCTCTAGTTATTCTTAAGAGAAAAAGCAAAGTAACTCTAATGTTTAAGCATTGACTGCCACATACAATATGCACAAACAATCTTTTGCGATATATATATACATAAACAACAAAAGGAATACTCATCAGGATGGCATCCCAGATATCGCCCTTATGTCGAGGTGTCACATGCTTCTTTAACCCATCAAGAGATTGCTCCAATTTCTCAATTAAGGATATTAGTGTTAAGGATGTCTCTGGCCTTTCTTCCCACAAAGGCTTCAACATAGGCTCATGTTTCGTGTGCAGTTAAGGATATTTCTCTATAGGCTTTGTATTCCCCAACCCCAGAGAATGCCAAAACTCCAAAAAAACAGTCTTGAAAGCTCCCAAAACTTTCCCAAGCTCTCATTGTAGCTCCCACTGAAAAGGTAACATTCCCATACAGTGCCAAAGCTCCCGAGAGTGCGAGAACCATTGAAACAGGTTTCACACTTCTCAGGAGCGGTTCTGGTGTAACAGAGACAAATATTCAGGGAATCAACAATCAACATAAGCTTGATGGCCTCCTTTGTCAACATCTGATGAAATGTGAAATGTCAAGATTCTCCTCCTTCAACATCCGATGAAGTGTTATTGGTTGGTGCTTTAACTATCGAGATTTGGATTTCACAGATCGACTGGGGCTCACGTTCCTCTTGTAAACAATGTGAGTATTCACCACCTGGTATACAGTTCAAATATAGTTTCTATGAATTATTCACAACTTGGTATTCAGTTCAAATATACATACAATGAATTATGACGGTCAATTCAAATGAGTAAATGTCAAATTTAAGTTTTAAATTTTTTTCAACCAACCAATCATTTTTTATGTTTAAATTTTTTAATAAGATTTTTAAATTAAAGAAGTTGTATTCTAGTTTTTATAATCAAGCAATTTTTTTTAATGTTTTTAAAATTATATGCTTATATAATCAAGCAAATAACCGTTGATATAATAAATTTAAGTTTTTTTAATGTTTTTAAAATTATATGTCTATATCTAATACTAAGAAGTCTAGAGGACCCACCTCCGCACATTGGTGTATGAGATCCCCTTGTTTGTGGGACAAGGGACCCACCTCAACGCAATGATTTGACTACTAAGTCTACAAAGGCATACATACTCTACCCCCTTTTGAACCTATGGCCCCTTAGGATGAAACACATGCTCTTAACCATTAGGCCCGCTCAAGCTCTATGTGAGTTTGAGTCAATACAAATATAGTTGATAGGGAATCGATCCTAAGAATGAGTTAACTTTCCAAAAAATGGATTAAACAAATTGATTGAAGAGTAAAATGACCTATTATCCAACAACTATTTATCCAATGTTAAGGCTATCAATTCCAAAGTGTAATGCACTTAAGAATCAAGAATTATGCTTAAGCTATTTTTTAAGGACTTAAATATTATGTCTCTATATAACATTGAAGGTGATTATTCTAATTTGAAAACTCAGATGTATAGAGTGTAGGCGAATATTCAACAAAATCATGTAATTTACTATTAAAATTGGTAAATATTTGGTGAATTTCATCCATTTAATCATATAGATGTTAAAACAAGGCGAATTTTTGACTAAACTAGTGAATATTTTTTTCAAAAAAAATCTAAAAAAATAGTAAATTTGAGAAATTTACCCCTAAAATCTTCAGTAATTATGCTCAACTCTCAATTATTATGCTCAACTCTCAATTGTTGCCAATTAATATTAATCTTATCTCCTAAATATCAAGTAAATATTAATCTTTTCTCCAAATTAATATTTAATAAATGTTAATCTTATCCCAACTTTAATTTATTTATATTCAATTTCTAACCAATATAATTTTGTGATAAATTTCAAACACAGTACAAATAACGATAAATCTCATAATTTCACTAAATGTCCAGCAATTTTACCCATAAAAACATTTGATGAAAGATCAATGCAACAAGGGAAGGTAACTCTCCGCTCAAATCAACCCCATAAGTTATAAATAAATAAATATGCTCGTATAGCTATAAAACAAATAAAAATATGAAATCAACCCAGTCGTTATAAATAAATAAATATAGCTCTCTAAACAAATAAAAATATGCACATATAGTTATAAAATTATTATATATATACATAAGTAGTTATCCTCGTACCAATAAAGTAATTTAAAACCAGAGTGCTTTTGATCTATTCGGTCAAGGTAGAAATATTGTGAGACCCTCCTATCAACAACCCTCCTCTATTCATTCTTGGAGACCACGCCAAAACCTCCTCTTATATGATGAAATCAACCCAGTCGTTATAAATAAATAAATATAGCTCTCTAAACAAATAAAAATATGCACATATAGTTATAAAATTATTATATATACATAAGTAGTTATCCTCGTACCAATAAAGTAATTTAAAACCAGAGTGGTTTTGATCTATTTGGTCAAGGTAGAAATATTGTGAGACCCTCCTATCAACAAGCCTCTATTCATTCTTGGAGACCACGCCAAAACCTCCTCTTATTTTGACATATGCTTTGGGTTCACATAGCTCCTACACAATTATATGTTATATGTTATTCAGATTCATCGTATGTAATACAAATTTCTATTAATATATTTAATTAAAAAATTAGAATATAACTTTATAAAATCCAATATATTATACAAATTTTTATATATATTTAATTAAAAAATTAAAACACATAGTTTCTGCACAATCATATATTATACAAATTTATGTCTATATATTTAAAAAAAATTAAACTAGCATTTGCATCAGATGTTGCAAAGAAAACGCCGTAAGGCAATAGATAACATATAACACTATGTAAGGCAATAGATAGCATATAATACTAATTAGCTAAGTAAGGCAATAGATAGCATATAACACTAATTAACACTTCTTTGACAATTGTTGAAAGACAATAGATAACATATAACACTATGTAAGGCAATAGATAGCATATAATACTAATTAGCTAAGTAAAGCAATAGATAGAATATAACACTAATTAACACTTCTTTGACAATTGTTGAAAGACAAAAAAAAAGATCAACAAAAAGCAAGGACCATGCTATATGCAATACATGCTTCTTAGGCTTACAAATCATGAGCCATATGTCATATAACACTAAATAATGCTTCTAGCGTATTGCACTAATTAATGCTTCTTTGATTTTTAATTGTATATTTATTAATTAAATTAATTAAATTTTTTATATTTATTAATTACACTTTTTATATAAATATATGGTTACCAATATGAATTTTTAGTTTTTTTTTTTCCTTTTAATGAGATATGTTTGTAATTTTATTAATAAAAATGAGATAATAAAATAAAAATATGAATTGAATCCATATATTATTTATTATTAATATATTTTAATTCAATGAATATTATGTTTTATGATTATTTTTTATTATTATTTCACTTAATACTTTATTTTAGGGAGGGAAAAATTAAACTAAGTTATTATAAGGAGCTCATAAGTTAAATATTGAAAACAATAAAAAATTTATGTGCCTTGGCTTATGTTAGGAAGAAAACAAACATTTTTAATATAAAAGTTAATTCTAATGAGCTTTGTAGTGAAACCGTTTGTTTCACAACTGACAAAACACCATGGGAAGAAAGAGTGTCACTTTTTCCATATAAAGAGGGTTGAAGATGAAAATGACTTTCTCAAAACAACATGGGAAGAAAGAGTCTATGCTTGTGCCATACTAAGACAGGCGAAGATGAAAATAATTTTTTCTTAGACTTATAAACTTACATATCCATTCTAATTTTCAAAATATTTATCATATTACCAACATTCTTGACTTATTAATAAGTCTCGCTGAAAAAAAGTGAATACAATTCTTGGCCCTAATGTAAATACAATACTATCAAACTCCATTAACGTCTATTAGCAACTCTTCTTTTTTATAGATTGATTAATAAATGCTACACTAAAAATAATATAATACATGTACTTATGAGCTTCATAAATACACTAATCTACCAATCAATACATTTTTTCCATTTTTATAACATTTTATCTATTTACCAATAAAATGATCAATTGGCATTTCTTACATTTCTACTTATACATTTCATGTATTAATAGATTTTATTTTTGTTAAAGTTTGAGACATATCAAGTACATTAGATACATGGTTAACATGGTCAATTTAGGACAAAATCAACTCTATTCACCTTTATTGGATATGCCAAAGTGCCTACTTTGTCATAATAATTAGTCATGGCTTATTGACCATACGTCCAATCTTCTATTGAGACCAAATTATGACCAAAACATGATTCATAGTATTTTAACAATTTTAACAAATGATTTAAAGATTTCCTAATTTCTTGCTCTTTGTATAAAATTATAGCATTTTAATGTAATTGATTATTCTTATGAGTTATTGGATAAGAAAATTGAGTAGTTAGAGAAAATTGAGAATTAATTTCTCAACGAGTGTCTCAATAATATTTGCAAGACTCCTAGCTCATATTTAGTGAACCACAAACGACATATATTAGTGTCGTATCAACAAAGTAATAAATGAATCTGAAAACTCCACATATCATAATAAATTGAGAATAGTTTCCAGTCTTGGTCATCTAAATATATGAATTAAATAGAAATCGAGAATAATCGGTTATCTAATTTCCTTTCAAAGAAAGAAAGAGAAGAAAGGCCTCAATTACATATATAGTAATACTTAAATAACATTCATTCCTTAGATGTAGGCAATTTTTCCGAAATTTATGGATTTCTCTCATGTCATTTCTAATTTTAACTAATGAAAACTAATAAATGGATTATGTGCACATTCTCATCTAATTTAATTTACACAATTTTTAAGTATTTTTTTATTTTTATTTTATTACATTACTCCCTCATGTACTAGGAGAGCGGACAATGATTTTAGACTTATAAACTTATATATCCATTCTAATTTTCAAAATATTTATCATATTACCAGCATTCTTGACTTATTAATAAGTCTCGCTGAAAAAAAAGTGAATACAATTCTTGGCCCTAATGTAAATACAACACTATCAAACTCCATTAACCTCTATTAGCAACTTTTCTTTTTTATAGATTTATTAATAAATGCTACACTAAAAATAATATAATACATGTACTTATAAGCTTCATAAATACACTAATCTACTAATCTACCAATCAGTACATTTTTTCCATTTTTATAACATTTTATCTATTTACCAATAGAATGATCAATTCGCATTTCTTACATTTGTACTTATACATTTCATGTATTAATAGATTTTATTTTTTGTTAAAGTTTGAGACATATCAAGTACATCAGATACATGGTTAACATGGTCAATTTAGGACAAAATCAACTCTATTCACCTTTATTAGATATGCCAAAGTGCCTACTTTGTCATAATAATTAGTCATGGCTTATTGACCATACGTCCAATCTTCTATTGAGATCAAATTATGACCAAAACATGATTCATAGTATTTTAACAATTTTAACAAATGATTGCCATCGCCCAAAAAGGGAACTAACCCATATGCGAAAGGAAAAGAACCTATGGTATCAACCACCCCCCTAAACTCCCCCGTCTCATCTCCAACAAATTTGCTTGATAGTGACTTAGACTATCTTCTAAGCAAGAAGTCACTCAAGCTAGAACCCTTAACCATTCATAAACCAAGGAAACCATCGCCCCCTCTTATAAGCCCAAACTCTGCAAGAAATATAATGGTGAGAAGAAAAAACAACATAGGTAGTAGACATTTTAGGGGGAGGGCTGATGGCGCAGATAGAGGAGTAAGAAATCTTTCCCTTGTTGATGTACCCATCTTTGATATGTCAGAGAATCGGCCTCTTAGAGAAAGCGTGGCTGAAGAAACCCCTCAATGAATTTCATCATATCTATGAACATAAGAGGTCTAGGAGCAGACCAAAAATTTTTGGCACTAAAGAATCTGTTCTACTCAGCTCAGCCAAAAATCATCTTAATTCAAGAAACCATGCATAGCAATCAGGTATCCATCTCCTATTTTAGGAAAATGTTTCCCACCTGGCACCTGGTTGCTTCAGAAGCCAAAGGTCTTTCGGGGGGGCTGGCGGTTTTATGGGACCCTGTTTGGATTAGAGCAAAAGCTTATAAATGTTTTGCGGGCATTCTCATCTCGGCCTCTATCAGAGGAAAAGACTATCCCATTAATATCTTGAATATCTACGCCCCTTATAAGAACAGGATCCCGTTCTGGGAAAAATTATTTGCATCAGAAATTTTTGATATTGAATCATTGATGATTGCAGGCGATCTAAATGTAACTCTAAATTCGGAGGAACGATGGGGGAAAAGCAGGAAAAGAGACTCGCTGGCAGACCGTATCAGATATGAACTTTTGCACAGGAATCTTGTAGACATAAATCCTTCCAAAATGATGCCAACATGGGACAATGGAAGGATAGAAGAGGCATATATTGCAAAAAGAATTGATCGATTCATTGTACATGTCAGCATTATTGATAGAATGGGCATGCCTTACTCATCAATTGGAAATGTATTCATATCTGACCATAGGCTGATATATCTCAGCTGGAGGGAAAAGGGTTTTAGGAAAGGGTACCCTTTCAAATTTAATAGATCATGGTTAGAAGATTCAGATTTTAATGAAATCATAACAAGAACCTGGAAGGATTTATCAGCAAAAGATAAGATCTCCCCTTTTTTGACCTTTAGAGACAAACTGTCCTCTATGATAAAGGTTGTTAAAGAATGGCAGTTTAAGAAAAGACAACTGGACAAATTGGCCCTTCGGGAAATACAGATGGAATTGGATAGTATCTCAGGAGTTTTGGCTACTAATACAATACCATTTAATGTGAGATGTCACATAAAAGAGCTTGAAAGGAAAAAACAAAAAATACTGAAGCAGGAAGAAGCTTCATGGAGACTTAAGAGCAGGGCGATTTGGCTCAAGGAAGGTGACAAGAACACAAAATTTTTCCATAGGTATGCAAATTCCAGGCGTGAGAGAAATTCCATATGGAAAATAAGTGATGGTCAGGGGGGCTTCCTATTCTCTCAACAAGACATCTCAAAGGAAGTTGTGAGATACTTTGAAAACCAATATAAAAGAATGGATGTTTGCAGGTTTCAAGATATTCTATGGGGCATTGATCTGTTCCCACAAATGTTTGATGATGAAAAAAATGAATGTCTGTTCCAGCCCATAACAGAGGAAGAACTTCTAGGAGTTATGAAGTCTTTCAAGAAGGATAAATGCCTCGGCCCGGATGGCTGGACAATAGAATTCTTTATCCACTTCTTTGATATATCAAACAAGATATGCTGAGGATGGTCGAAGCAGCGAGAATCTCAGGCAGCATACATCAGGTAACGTCCTCCACTCAAATAGCACTTATCCCAAAAAAATGGAGGCTGAATCCTTTCAAGATTTTAAGCCGATATCCCTCTGCAATATAACTTTCAAAATCATTACAAAAATTATTGTTGAAAGGATCAAAGCTACCTTAGCTAGTTTTTTAACAAAGGATCAGCATGCATTTTTAAAGGGAAGGAATATATTAGATGTTGTCGCCAATACACAAGAAAGCTTGTTCACTATGCTCTCAAAAAAATCCGAAGCTGCCATATTGAAGATTGATCTACAAAAAGCATATGATTGCTTAGATTGGGGGTTCATTAGATGCTTATTAGCTAAGATCGGCCTGAAATCTAATATAATAAATTGGATCATGGCATGTGTGGAGAAATTAAACTATGTTGTCATCATAAATGGGATTCCATCTCCTTTTTTTCTAGTAGAAAGAGGGCTACGTCAAGGCTGTCCCCTTTCTCCTCTTTTGTTTATCCTAGCAATGAATTCATTAAGCCTTCATATTAACAAAGCAATCAGTGAAAACAGTTGCTGGCCCATGAAGATTTGCAAAAACAACTACATCTCGCATAACTTATTTGTAGATGATGTGATCATATTTGCAATGCTATGCAGAGTCACTTGGATACGTCTTCATGACATTCTAAAAAGATTCCAAAATGCTACTAGTCTTCAAATAAACAAATCAAAATTCATCCTCTTCCATAATGATGTCAACATGGAAACAGTAGAATGGATTTCTGTGCTGTTTGGGATAGAGATGCGGTCCATCAAGGATGGATTAAAATATCTGGGATTTCAACTAAAAGCTAAGGGTTACTCTAAAGTGGATTGGCAATGGATAATAGACACTACAAAAAGATATTTGCTTGGGAATATAAGAGTCGATCATTGGCAAGAAGAATTGTTCTAACACAAGCAGTATTAACGCAACTTGTTGTATTTTGGGCAAACTTATTCTTTCTCGCTGCAATTATCATCCAGAAAATGAAAAAGATAACTGCAAACTTTATATGGGGCGCAAATCAGAATAGAGAAAATATCATCTTACTAGAATGGAAAAGATCTCTATGCCAAAGAATTTTGGTGGATGGGGACTATTGGACTTGAGGACTTTTGGGAAGGCACTATTATGCAAATCATTGTGGAGAGGGATATATGGAGAAGGCCCCTAGAGCATCACAATAAAGAAGAAATATATGGGTGGCAAAGATATGGCACACTGGTATAGATTAGGGAGGATCAGAGCCACGTATGGGCCAGCTATATGGCTAAGCTTTCGCAAGATTGAGCAACATTTTCTAAAGAATTTGATATGGAGCTTACAATCTGGCAGTAGGATTCTCATTGGAATAGACCCTTTCATGTGCGGTCGAGAGAAGATAACCATTCCTGAAAGACTCCTAAATTTCTTCCATAGGAAAGGCTTTTTCACTTGGGATAAACTCATAGCAGTATGGCAGGGCCCTATCCCTCTTTGGAAAGAGGCTGACAGTCTAGGGATGTCAGAGTCTTTGGCAAGGCAATGGAACATTATCAGGGATGGCTTGAGATGCTGTGGACTACATCATTCTTTGCTAGAAGATGTTCTCATTTGGAAAGTGCCAAAAGCAAGTGCTCAGGTTTGCATAAAAGACATTTACACAAATTTGATAGGATTAAAGACCGTGCATTCTAGCCCAATTTTTCCATCAATTTTTTGGAAAACAGGATGCCCTCCCAAATTAACATATTTCTCATGGTTGGTCTTCCATAATAAAAACCTGTCTTGGGAAAATATGAAAAAAGAAACTGGCATGGGTCGGGTTTGTGCTTAATGTGTGAATCAGCTGAGAAAACCAACTATCACATGTTCTTCCAATGCCAAACAACTCTGCAATTATGGTGGGACCTGGCAGTTTTATTTGGTTTCCCTCTTGTGACTCATGCTTCCATGCATGAAGCTTTCGAATGGTGGAGTGGGCAGAAAGATACATGGAGACCAATAATTATCATAGTCCTCTGGTGTGCATGGAAGTGGAGAAACAACATAATTTTCAAAGCAAGGAAAGAGCCTTTTAAGGCAATTCTACAAAATATTGTATCCATCTATGATTCCTTGCTGACAAAGGAACACAAACGGAAAAATGCCAACAAAAATGAGCAAGAAGATAATCACTCAAGGGTCCCAAGAGCGTATTTTGATGGTGCTGCTCAACAAAACTCTTGTGGCTGTGGGGTACATATCATAATGGACGAGAGCCTTCAATATCTCATTTCATGGAATGGGGGAAAGGGCTCAAACTGCATGGCTGAGGCGATGGCTCTAGCGGGTCTTCTTGCTTTCTGCATCTTTTTTGATATTCAGTTGGTTACAATCTTTGGGGACTCCAAAATCATGGTTGATCATGTTAAGGGAAAATGCCACATCAGAAACCCACACCTTGCAGGTTGGATGGACAGAATCATGTATTTTTGGGGAATTGTGAAAGGATGCTCCATTCAACACATTTATAGATCTCAGAACCAACAAAAAGATATTTTGTCAAAGGAAGGTCTTCTGTCAGAAACAAGTACCTGGAAATCCTTCTTCATCTAGGATTTCTCCATCCCTGGTTCTTAACTCACTTTTTGATACTTTCCAGGTATGCTCTATTATTTTGTCCTTTTGTTTGATGGTCGAACTATCTCTCAAACAAGTTTATAAGTCAAAAAATCTCATGTGTTGTGTATGTTAGCTGTGTGTCAGCTCAAATCGCTTCCTTTCTGGATGGACACCTCATCTAGTTTTGATTCTTATGTCTCATGTGCTGTGTGGATGGACACCTCATATGGTTTTGATTCTTATGTTTCAGAGTACTCCAGTACTACTGTTATAATACAATCATGTTTTTTCATTATGGAAAATATATATATATATATATAAATAAATAAAAAAAAAAAAAAAAAAAAAAAAAAAAAAAAAAAAAAAAAAAAATAAAAACTAATAAAATAAAAAATAAAATAAAATAAAATAAAATAAAAAAAAAAAAAAAATAAAATAAAATAAATAAATAAAAGAAAAAAAAATAATTTAAAGATTTCCTAATTCTTGCTCTTTGTATAAAATTATAGCATTTTAATGTAATTGATTATTCTTATGAGTTACTTGATAAGAAAATTGAATAGTTAGAGAAAATTGAGAAAGAAAGAGAATAAAGGCCTCAATTACATATATAGTAATACTTTCAAAAAAAGAAAGAGAATAAAGGCCTCAATTACATATATAGTAATACTTAAATAACATTCATTCCTTAAATGTAGGCAATTTTCCCAAAATTTATGGATTGCTCTCATGTCATTTCTAATTTTAACTAATTTTTTCACTAGGAATTAGAGGGAAAACTAATAAATGTATTATGTGCACATTCTCATCTAATTTAATTTACACAATTTTTAAGTATTTTTTTTTTTTAATTTATTACTTTACTCCGAGCGGCCCAATGATTTTTAAAATGTTTTATTTAAACCATATATTTTTAAAGAAACGACTAAGAAATAAATGGTCGGAAAAAGTATACAATTTCTCGCAAATTGATTTAATTTAGACGTTAAGTTTAAAAACATATATAAATAAAATTATATTTCAATTTTTTTAATTTAAGCGGTTAAGTTTAAAAAAATATATAAATAAAATTATATTTCAATTTTTTTAATTAATTAAGAAACGTTCAAAATAGAGAATAAAATAAAACTTACGCTTCTTTAATATCCAAACTTTAGCTTTTGAACACTATTTTATCAATAAACCGTTTTATTCAAAGTCGGTATGTGGTCTTGTTCAAAGGCTATAGTTCTGTGTATTTCCGTAAAAGACCTGTGACCTGTTGTATTGCCAAAGTAAGTTAGGGGACAGGTGGGAAGCCAATCCCACATGTTATTAATTAAATTGTATGCGACAATCTTTACATCTTCTGATGATATGATCCTCTTGGGTACAAAACACAAGTGATCTCCCACTCCTACGCAACATTCCGGTAGAAAATCCAATTCAAAAGGAACTCGAAAACCCTGTTCATAAAGCCAATCCAAATGAATTCTCATCAGATGTTGTTTCATCCATTCCTTGCACAACAAAAAAGATATTCGTGCAATCTCCACCCATTCGAACGACTCTTGCTTCAGCTGCCACACAATAATCGACACATCCATCCCATCTCCTTGTTCAAAATCGGCAGGCATCGTTCTGGGTATGCTACAAAATGCATAGGAATGGGGTTGCCGGAGGCTACAGCTGAATCGTTTACCTCTAAAACACGCAAGGCCGTGCGTATCATCCTCGTGTTTATAGCAGTAAGTGTAAAAGCATCCATTAAAAAAACAAGCTCAGAAGCTAGGCCTACCACTAAATTCTGCTTAAAGTATCCAACCATGTTCCTTCTCTTTTGGGAAGCTTCTTAAATTTCCAAGAACTTTCTATCATCCACATCATTTCCTCCAAACAGCGATAAGTTTGTAAATTACCAAGAATTTTCTATCATCCACGTAGGTGATGGTTATTTTTATCCACAATGAGGCAAACAAAGTAGTGGCTTCATTGTGGGGCTGGAATGTCAATGAACGTTCGTGTATAAGGGTTGCACAGCTTCCCACAGCTTTTGTAGTCTCTGCTGCAGTGGGATACGCTGAACAACATGAGTCCTCCCACAGACTGTGACCGAAACGGCCAAAACAAGAAGAAAGATATCCCACCTTAACAAACGCGTAGTTCTGCGGAAAAGATATCCCACCTTAACAAATGCACAGTTCAGAGGAAATATCATAAATACGGTTTCAAATCCGGTAATTAAAAAAAAGACACACGGGAAAACGAATATGCCATTACAGAGAAAACAGAAAACACTATATGCACTGCCAAAATAAAACTCATATGGCTCAAATTTACCTGCTGCAATGGGTTTTAAGAATTCGTGGCATATCAAGAAAATAACATACTATATGAACCCGGAACATGTGACATAGGAGATTAATAAACTGGCATCAACACGGTACCTTTCGGCGCTTCCTCGAATTTTAGTTGCACACGAACAGAGGACGATGATAGGCCATGGAAGCCACGAGTATCTAGATAACTTTCAGTCACGCAAGGAGGGTGTGGGTAGCTGGTTTCCACCGTTTGCAGATGTTACGAAGGAAGAAGGGTATATGCAGCGTTGTCGTTAACTGTGAATGCAACCATGGGCGCTTCAATGTTGGCCTTAATTATCAGTGCGGTTGTAAACCGTTTTTCCCTCAAAGAATGGTGGTTTTTCAAAGAATGGTAGTCGCAGAGCGTTAGTCGCAAACCGTTACACGTAATAACCATGTTACTAAGGAAGAAGGGTATATGCAGTGTCGCCGTTAACTGTGCATGCAACCATGGGTGCTTCAATGTTGGCCTTAACTGTTAGTGCGGTTGTAAACCATTTTTTCCCTCAAAGAATGGTGGTTTTTCAAAGAATGGTAGTCGCACAGCGTTAGTCGCAAACCGTTACACGTAATAACCAATAACTAATGCATACTAATTTGTAATTATTTTGATCTAACGCCTGAAATTTGTTCCATCGTCTAACATCTAATCGTATGGTGCACAATAAGACAGGTAGGCAAGGAGGAGAGTTGATTTCAGAGGGAAATGCCTTACGGCGTAAATATAGCGTTATAAATATCTAATAAATTATTGCAAAGTTGTTTAATAAAATAGAAATTTGATAAAATAAAATTATAAATAGAAGAAGAAGAAATTTTAACATCATTTTGGCTAAATAAATATATAAATAAATAAATGAATGTATATATAGTTCTAAAAACAAATAAAAATATGCACATATAGTTAGAAAATTATTATATATATACATAAGTAATTATTGTCGTACCAATAAAGTAATTTAAAACCATAGTGCTTTTAATCTATTTGGTCAAGGTAGAAATATTGAGACGCTCCTACCAACAACCCTCTATTCATTCTTGGAGACCATGCCAAAACCTCCTCTTATTTTGACATATGCTTGGGGTTCACAAAGCTCCTACACAATTATATGTTTGTTTGTTTGTTTTTTTTTTCCCAGTTAGAAAAAAAGTTGTATATATTATGTATAAATCAGGTACTGTATAGTTGAAAAGGGAAAAATTAGCAATATTTTCCTTTCCATATAACAAAAAGAAACCATGATTGCGTATACAAAATATTGATAACCTGGTAACATGACTGCATATACAGACAGAACTATAACTTGGCAGATAGAGTGATAAACTCATATACAGAGAAAATGAAATGGACAGTGATACTTGAGCATGTTACCGATGATAAAAAGTCAGGATCATGATACATACCAGGACATTTTTGATATTCCTATATACCTGGCATAGAGAAGTGTTGAATTTGGTGCGTGACAGACCCCACTGTGATGCTCAAGTACCATCTTCCGCACTGTGACCGCAGGCCCCTCTTAGATAGTTCATCAACGATCATATTCTGAGAGCGTTTTACATGGGCGATGGAGAAGTGAGAAGATTTCCAAATAGATGAGATTCTGTGCATCCATCCAGTAAGATTGGCATTTTTTATGGAGTGTTTGCCATTAACATGATCGATAATGATTTTTGAGTCGCCATAGATTTGAAGGGGGCTAGTATTCAGGAAAAAGCAGAATATAAGGAGACCATATAATGCCATGGCTTTAGCTTTATTGTTTGTCCCTGAGCCCCCATTCCAATATATTGTAAAGTGCTGATCTTCTAGGATATTGATGTATACACCACACGCACACATACCATCTTTTGCTGCACCATCGAAGTGAGCCCTCAGATATAGCAACTGTGAAGGGGAAGTTTCATTTGATTTATGTTTCACTTGCCGGGGAATAAAGGGGAGGATAGTGAGATAATAGGGGATGACTTGATCAAATATGTGCTTGAAATCCTCCTTACAGTCGTGAAAAATGACCCTATTCCACCATTTCCAAATGAACCAGAACACTATAAGGGGAATAGGCCTCCATATAACTTTCTGGGAACTCCACCATTCAAATGCATCTTTAATGGATGAATGAATATTATAGTTGAACCCGAAATGTGAGGCTAGCTTCTTCCAAAGGGCCTGTGTGTGGATGCAATTTAGAAGTATGTGCAGATTATCCTCCGTCTCAGATAGACAAATAGAGCAAATAGCTGGGCCGTGCCAATTCCTTTTTTGAAGGTTGGTCCAAGTGAGATTTTTGTTGTGATACACTAGCCATGAGAATAATATAATTTTGTATGGGCATCCAGACTTCCAGAATGTAAGTGGAAATATTTTCTCGGCATAATCATAATGTTCTTCTATTATGGAGATATATATATCTTTAACAATAACATCAATCCTGCCACCCCTACCCCGCCAGACAATGCCGTCCTCTTCCTCGGTCCTGTAAATACCACTGTTCTTCATTTTCCAGATAATCTTATTCCATTGAGATGCCAAAGGACCATGAAGGCCCAAGTCTATAGCAGATTTCCATCTTGGAATAGCACCCTGCCAATCCTGTATAACCTGTGCCCAATAAAATATACCTTTTTGATGAAGAAAAAGTAAAAGTTGCTGAGAGATAGGCCAAATTTCTTCTTCACCCATGATAGAATCAAGACCAATGAGAATGTTGTTCCCAGACTGGAATTTCCATACTAGATTTTTGAAAAAGAAATGTTGGATCTTTTGAAAACTTCTCCATATAGCAGAACCACGAGCGGGCCCTAAAGATCTGTACCTGAACCAAAAAGAGAAATCTTTGTTCCCCAAATATTTAATTCTGATTGCATTGCTCCATATACTGTCTCCTAGTACAACTTTCCATAATGATTTACATAGCAAGGCCAGGCCAAATTTGCGAAGGTTCATAATGCCCCAACCCCCCATCTTTTTTGGGAGGGTAAGATTTGACAACTTGGAAAGGTGGAATTTCCTTTTTTCCTTATAGCCCCCCCATATGAAGAATGCCGTTAAACTATTTAGTTTTTTTTAAGATGCTTGTCGGAAGGAAAAATAAGTGAGCCCGATAAACTATAAGTTGGGCAAGAACAGTTTGAGTGAGAATCATCTTACCAGCCAATGAGAGACATTTATACTCCCAGCCTGCAATCCTTTTGTGGTATCTGTTGAGGATCCAGGACCAATATGTAGTAGAATAGCTAGATGGCTTCAAATGATAGCCCAAATATTTCATTCATTCTTTGATTGATTTAGCTTGGATATTGAATAGATGAGAGAGGTATTCCATATCTTCCATATTGACATCCCCATGGTGAAAAGATGATTTACCTTCATTTATACATAGACCTGTCGCCCTTTGAAAGGAAAATAATATCTCATGCAAATAATACCAAGTCTGTCTACAGAGCATAGCAAATAATAATATGTCGTCTACAAAAAGATTATGCGAAAAATTGTTACCCCTGTTTATAGAAAGAGGACGGCAATTGCCCATACTTACAACCCTTTTTATATGAAGGCTGAGAGTGTCCATGACGAGGATAAACAGTAGGGGAGAGAGGGAACAGCCCTGACGGAGACCCCTGGCAGCAGAGAAGAAAGGAGTAGGAATACCATTTATGAGAATGACATAATTGACATTCTCCACACATGCCATTATCCAGTTAGTGCATTGACCATTGAGCCCAATTTTAATGAGGAGGCACCGCAGAAAACCCCAGTCAAGACAGTTGTAGGCTTTTTTTCAGGTCAATTTTTAGAATGGCAGCCTCAATTTTTTTTGTATGCATAGAATGGAGACATTCTTGTGTAATAGCCACAACTTCCAAGATATTCCTGCCATTTAAGAAACCATGTTGCTCTCTGGAAAGATAATTTGAGAAGGTTCCCTGGATCCTTTCTGCAATGATTTTCGAAATGATTTTATATATGGTGTTACATAGGGATATAGGTCTGTAGTCTGAAAAGGTAAGAGTATCATTTTTCTTTGGAATCAAGGCAATGTAAGTAAATGTTATGATATGTTTATGTTACCCCCCATTCTGGACTCTTCCACCATCCCCAAAATGTCATTTTTCATCAGCTCAAAAAAATGTATAAATATGTCGATGGTCCATCCATCTGGGCTCGAGCATTTGTCTTTTTTGAAGGATTTCATAACTGACAATAATTCTTCCTCCGTGACAACAACAAATAAACGATCATTTTGTTTGATATCGAACATGTTAGGAAAAGGCTCTATACCCCACATAATATCATTCATGTCAATGTGCCTATCCCTTCTATATGCCTTCTGAAATAATTTTACAGCTTCTTTAGAGATCTCATCTTGTGAGTGTAGCAGCCAGCCTTCTTCATTCTTGATTTCCCATATAGAATTTGTTTCCCTTCTTTTATTAGCAAAACGATGGAAGAATTTCGTATTCTTGTCGCCCTCCTTTAACCAAATGGCCCAGCTTTTAAGTCTCCATGTCGCCTCTTCAATGGACAGGAGATTTTGTTTCTTTTTTTCCAACTCCCATATCCGAGAGCGCATATCCCATGATAAAGTGCGATCAGACATACTTCTGGCAATGCATCCAAGTTCCTTATTTATCTCTTGTAGTTCTAGTCTATTAGATCATTTCTTATGAGCTTGCCACTCTGTAACCTTTTTTCGAAGCTGAGCCATGCGCCAATTAATGATTCAGCCTGAGAAGATAGAACCTGTGGATGATACGATTGCCAAGTTTCTTGAACAATTTTGTTGAAATCATCATCCTCTAGCCATATCCTGTTAAACTTGAAAGGATAATGCTTTTTGCGATACTGAGCTGTCCATTGTAAGGAGATCGGTCTGTGGTCAGAAATAAATACAGGAAGAATACTAGAAGTGGGCAGACCCAGTCTCTCCATCAACCTTTCATGTATAATAAATCGATCTAATATTTTAGCAATGAATGCATCCCCAGATCTTCCATTGTCCCATGTAGGAGCAAGTATAGTTGGGCAAATATCAACAAAATTGTATTGAAGGAGTGCTTCCCTGATGGAATCACCCATAGGGTCAATTTTCCTGCCCTTTCCCCATACTTCTTCAGAGCTTAAAGAGCAATTTAGATCTCCGACAATTATGAGGGAGTCTATCTCCATGATCTCGGAGACAAAGAAATGGTTCCGATATGAAAAGTGGTCCTTATAAGGGGCATAAATGTTCAGAATATGAACTGGGGCAGCCATACCACGAAATTTAGCAAGAATTAGGATACCTTCTAAACAGCGAAAGGTTCTGGCTGAAATCCATCTTGGATCCCATAGAACAGCCAACCCCCCCGATAGTCCAGATGCCTTCGTTGCCGAAATATACCATGACGGGAGCATGCGTCTGAAATAAGCAATGGTATCTGGATGATCGTGCATGGTTTCTTGTATCAGGATGATCTTTGAGGAGGAAGTAAGAAATAAGTCTTTAAGTGCCAAAAACTTCGGGTCCGCACCAAGACCCCTTATGTTCATAGAGAGAATTTTCATCATGTGGCACCCTCCCCGAGCATACTTGCTCTAAGAGGCCCGCATTCTGCCAAATTAGAAATTGGAATGTCTACAAGGGATGATTCCTGTAGGTCGATTTTGGATATACCCCTCCTTCCTCTGAAATGCCTACTACCCCTGTTTTGTTTCCGCTTGACCGTGATATTCTTCGCCGAAGAGGGGCTAATGACAGGTGAGATAGACTTTCTAGGCTTATGAATGGTCAGAGGATGGAGGTGGAGAGATTCTCTTCGTAATAGCATGTCAAGATCACTGCCAATAGAATTTGTAGGGGATGTAATAGGCGAGTTAGGGGGAGTGACCGAAATCATAGGAGCTTTGCCTTTTGAGGCAGTGGAGTTTTGAGCAGGTGCTCGACGATTTATCGAGGAGGAGGATTTATCACTTGAGATAGGACCAATGTGGATGGGAGATGAAGAAGAGGATGGAATGAGAGTAACGTTTGGGGTTAGATTGGGGATTGAATTCGGTTGAGGAACAGGCGAAGGAGAGATGATGGGCACCCCTGGAGATGGTTCAAGGGGGTGAGGATGAGAGAGTAGATCCTGGGCACCTGCAAGGACCAAATTATCCATGGACAAAAATCTCGGAAAGGAAATGGGGGTAGCCTTCAGATGTTTAGGGGTAAAGGAGAGTCGATTGGAAGCGCCACATGATGGATCTCTCGAAATAGAGAAAATATTTGACAGAACTGGTGAAGGAGTATCAACATTAGAAGATGATCCCTTAAAATAATTTCTTTCCCCCTCCCTCTTGCAGAAAGCCTTATCCCTGGCACGAGATTGATGTTTAACCTGATATTCCTTTTTAGTTATCTTTTCAGACGAATGACGGGGACATTGCAGAGGGAACACCGGAAAGGGACACCCCAATAATCAAGTCTTTGGCGAGTTGATAATTCACCCCAGACAAGATCAATGTGGTCAGGAAAGCCACCTCTATACTCTTTCTCTATCAGGATCCAAGCCACCCGCTTGTCCTTGGCACCTAAACATTTGGGATCAACATACACAAATTTTCCAATGGTGTTTCCAATGAGAGAAAGATAATCCTTTGTCCATAGTTCAATAGGGAATGCAGGCAGCTTGAACCATATCAAATTATTTTGAGGGGTATTCTGTAAAGGTTTGAAACTGATATACCATCTATGAAGGACAAGAAAGCTCCTCTCGTGAACCCAGGGGAGAGCCCATACAGTGTCCAGATCCTTTACCTTCAAGAAGTGAAAACTGTACCAGTCTTTCATCAACCGGACAATAGTAGGGGTGTATCCAATCAAGGGGTGCCATTTGGATCCAAGCCATTGCCTCATCTGGGCATCTTCCATATCAACGAAGTGCCACTTTCCGATCAGGGCCCGAGATTGTAAACTAGCAATGCGATCTACCAGCGATGTACTGTCCAGACAAATAGCAGATGGAGGAGGAATAATCTTGGCAGGATGGTGATTGTGCTTGTACCGCGGATGAACATGTTCGTAAACCCTAGGATTTTGCCTATGAGGCAAAGGAATTAGATGTTCCGCCAAAGAGGATTGCCAACATGTTGATTTGATAGTGCCATAGTGGAGGGCCTCTGCCTCCATGGCAGCCCTCACCAATTTTGACGTGTCAGATTCGATAGGGAGAATCTCCATGTCAACCAGATGAATGGAGAGGTTACCGTATTTAAGTGCGACAAGACGAAAGATAGGGACAAAAATCCTCACATCGAGCTTCTGACAAAAGAGATACCTCGGGATAGACAAACCTTAACTCTAAATTTGAAAATCTTACCAAATAGGCATCACCTAATTAATGAACGTACATTTTGGGATAAAAACATATCAAAGACCTGAAGTAGGAAGATCCAATAAAGGCCTAGGGAATAACAATGCAATCAATAGTATGTGACTGTCTGACAAAATTCAAATTCCAGAAATAGATACATTGACCTGGAGACAGGGAAGGATTATCGTACATCAACCCGCACGAGTGTGAAACTCTCGGAAAGATCGAGGATAGATCATATAATAAAGATTGACGAAAAAAGGATATGGAGATAAATCCGGAAAGACAGTGACGGCGAGAGGTGGATGGAACTAGTAATTCGCAAGTACCCTTTAGGTACACCAACCCCCAAGAATTCGAGAGATCAAGAAATCTGGTCAAGAAATCCAGCCGAACTCCCGAAAAAAAAACCAGAGGATTCAATGCTAGGCTAGGCTCCAACCAGAGAAAATTTGTCTACAATGAAGAAACCATGGAACCTATATGCCAGAATAGTTTAAGTAGGCGAGACTTAAGAGAAACAAGGTAAAAAGATGTAGCAACAGAAACAATAACTACATCTACACCACCAATGGCCAATCTTAAAACTAAAGTCTACACACGGCTTAGTAATAACACAGAAATTCAGATACCATGATATATTTTGACAGAGGTTCCTCAAACCATATAGAATTTCCATTAACAGATAGCAAAATCATAGTAAAATTCCAAGGAAACAATATGGTGCAATAAGGATGACAAAAAAGAAGACGATGTACATAAGTTCATCACAGGCCGCCTGTAAAAATAAACGAAAACAAAAAACTTGTTTAACTGACCTGTATAAAATATGCCAGAAAGCCGTCGAGAAGTAACGCCGTCTGGTCCAGGAACGCTTTGATCCAAAACAGCCCCCAAGAGCCCAGAAAAGCCAGCAATTGTAAGAAGAAGTAGGAAAACTTACAAAAGGTTGAGAGGTGATTATCAACACAGGATCCCGATCCTACGTAGGAGCGCGCAGGGCAAAAAAGAAAGAAAGAAAAAAACTTGTACTGTCCCTTCTTATAGTGAACAATGGTAGTGAAGGAAAAACGATAAACCAACACGTAGAGTGCAAGGTGTCGACCGCAAAATGCAAAAGGATGGTAAGATGAAAAGTGTCAAGATGTTGAAACGTGTCCAGCAAGAATGCACACCCCCATGAAAATGATTGGCCTATGCAAGGGCCCTATCAGGGCACAGGAGAAACGAAAAGTATTCGTAGTTGCAGGAGGTGGAGCAAAAGTCAGGTGCATAAGACAAGAGCATGAGACATACCAGAGAAGGGCAGATAGCGCGGAATGTGACTGTCATGTAGACCAACACAGGTTCAAGTAGGATAGTTCCTCATTGTGGACATCACAGATTGGTTGTTCAGGCATTCAAGATACCGGATCTGAGTTCACAGGATCTCAACATCTTGGTAGTCGGCTTCCCGGGAGCCTGTTGTGATTATCTGCAATAAATGAGACTGTAACTAAACAATGACTCTACCAAAATTTCAATTATATGTTATATGTTATTCAGATTCATCGTATGTACTACAAATTTCTATTAATATATTTAATTAAAAAATTAGAATATAACTTTATAAAATCCAATATATTATACAAATTTTTGTATATATTTAATTAAAAAATTAAAACACATAGTTTTTGCACAATCATATATTATACAAATTTATGTCAATATATTTAAAATAAAATAAATATAAATTTATAAACATCTAATAAATTATTGCAAAGTTGTTTAATAAAATAGAAATTTGATAAAATAAAACTATAAATAGAAGAAGAAGAAATTTTAACATTAGTGAGGTTAAAAATAGCTTATGGGATGCTTCTCCATCTGGTTCTTGTATGTGGTCTTTTTATGTGAAACCTCACAATAAACGCTCCCAGCTTCTCTTCTAGACAAATCCCTTGCTGAATAGATTATCTCAAGTGTTGAGATTAATGTAGAAATAGTTCAAACCGAACCCTAGATTAGGATTCTCTTCCTATTTTCTAAGATTCTGTTCAACTTCCCTAAATGTGTATTTGTTATATATATTCTTCATGTAATGAATGGAGGCAGAGCGTGTTTTGCAGAGGCAGTCTTACAGGTGTTGTTCCACACTTATAAGCTACTTAGTTGATTAATAAAGTTGATTTGTCGTATTGTTGACATGGTATCAGAGCTACAGGGCTAAGGAAGCCTGTAACCCTAAGTGGAGGCAGAAGTTTAACCGACGCATTTGGAGGGTGATCAACGTGGTTTTAAAGGTAATAGTCGCGCCAATTTCACCTCTAGACTTATGCGGTTTTTGTTAGCCAGAACAGCGCAAGTGAGGATGTGATAGTTGCACCGAGCTGCAACCTGATTTTTTGCGGAATCGGTGGTCGTGGTATCAGTGGAAGCGTGGAGGATGCTGGGATCTACTTGACCACGGGAGGAAGCCGTCGGTCTATGAAGATCCAAGTCCATGTGGAGGCAAAATCCATGAGACTGCCGACAAGCCAGGGAGGAGACTCACTGCAAACATCCCGAGGAAGAGAGCTTGAGGCCGAGCTGTCAAGTGGGGCATGCAGAGAGATCAGACTACGTGGTTGAAGAGGCCACAATTTTTTCGAGTTGCCCCAATTTTATTGTGCTGCAACCAGCCTATGGGTCGGAAGAATTGTTGCCTACGTGGAACTTGTAGGGCAGTGAGCTGTTGCCTCCATTGATCGCTCTTTCGTTTGGAAGTTCCTCGGAAACTTTACACAGCAGGGAAGTCAAGCTGATCATATCGAACACGTTCCCTTCGGTCTCAGTCTTCTCAGGCATCGTGACGCCGGAATTTTCATCTGAGCTCCATCTGGATACCAAAAGAGAGCCGAAAGTCCTGAAATACAGAGGTGAAGTGTATGATCTATGGCGTGATGGCTCGACAATGATTGATCCAGTTTCTTTAAAAGAGCTCACCAAGTGGTTGAGGCCATTGAATGTGTGGTAAGCTGCTGAGATCCGTGCAGAGATTGGAGGCCGCGTGGAGGAGGCATAGCCGCTGTCTGCGACAGAGGAGAGCCACTGCAGAGAAAAATTGTTGCGTTGAAACCACTTTGATTAAAGTGAGGTTGAAATACATTTCAAACAATTGGAGGAATGATGCCCAAGAGCATTTCGATTGGATTTTTTATTTATTTATTTATTTTTATAAGTATTTTAATTAAAGATTTTAATTCTTTAATTTAAAAAGGAGGGGGCTCGTTATTTAAAAAGGGGTGATTTTTTTTTTTTAAAGGGAAGGAATTTGAAGTTTGGTATGGGGCTCTTTATTTAAGTTTTTTATTAAAGATTTTTTATTTTTTATTTTTTTTTTTAATTAAAGAAAAGGAGGGGTTCTTCATTTCAAAAAGGGGGGTGATTGTAAAAAAAGGGGATCTGGGCTCGTTTCTTTTTGGATCAGACATTTGAGACAGTTGATTTTTTTAGAAGATCCGGGGTTGTTTTTTTAATTATTGGGGTTGAAGTTTTTTATTCATTCAAGATGAATAATCAATTAGCAGAAGATTACCTCAATGAAAACAACAAGCTGGATGGATCCAATTACTTTGGTTGGAAATTCAAGCTACAAACCTTGCTTGAGGGACACAATGCATGGATGATTTTGAACAATGATGAGGTGAAGCCAAACCTCGTTGCAGGAGGAACAACAACAACAATTCAAGACTGGGACAAGCAGGAGACTAAGGCGAGAATGCTCCTGAAATTTTCAGTCAAAGATTGCATTATGCCCCATATCTGTGATTGCAAGACTGCACCAGAGATCTGGAAGATGCTCAAGGATCTCTGTGAGGTAAAGAACACCAATCGATTGCTGTTCTTGAAGAGAAAGATTCTCTTCATCAAGATGGAGGAGAATGATACAACTGTAGCATTCATGTCGCAGATCAAGGAGCTCAAGAACAAGCTGGGTGATATCGTCGACGTTATGTTAGATACAGATTTGGTCACGATTACCATGAATGGTATGACTGACGAGTATCAGATTTTCATCACTGGCTTGAATGCAAGAGAAAAAGCTCATGTGTTTGAAGAATTGATAGGGATCGTCATGCAGGAGGAGGAAAGGTGACTGACTCATAAACCCCAGAGTTCAGATCTGGCCTTAAAGGCAAAGAAGAATCCCTTCAGAGGAAAGCCAAATGCAACACAGAAGAGTAGCGCAGCCCCACAGAGAAATATGCCCTCACCTCAAGGTACGTCTTTCAATAGAAATGATTGTTCGACCAAATGTTTTTATTGTGGTAGAATTGACCATATAGCCAAATATTTCATGAAAAAGAAGTTTGATGAAGGTTGTAAGTGACATAAGCAGCATGCAGGTCATTTTGTTGATGAGGAACACAATCAGAACATCAGACTGTTCATATCTGACTTTGCACTTTCGGCTAAGGAGGATGAAGTAGATACCTAGTTTGTCGACTCAGGTGCATCCATCCACATGACAAGGAACAAACAATGGTTTGAAGACTTCAAAGAAACCAGCAGTGGAGCAAACATCTATCTTGGCGATGATAGAGGGTACCAAATCAAAGGTTATGGTAATATTCCTGTTGTTTTTCCTGATGGAAATATTAGACATATCCATAATGTGATGTATGTAATAGGGATAAAAAAGAATCTGATCTCTGTTTCTACTATAACTGATCATAATCTCAAGGTAGAGTTTTATAAATCATATTGTGTCATTAAAGACCTGTTGGATTGTATGAAGCCTATTGCATCAGGTATTCATGTGGGAGGATTGTACAAGCTAAATGTCAAAAGCGCACCACATCAGGCATTGGCATCATCTGCCATGACTACAGTGGACTTATGGCACTAGAGGTTCGACCATATTAACTTCAATGATTTGCTGCTTTTACATAAAAGAGGTATGGTCGAAGGAATTCCTATTTTAAAACCTATTCATATTGATTGTGATGCATGTGCACTGGGAAAGTTGCACATAGATGAATTTCCTTTGAATCCTGATATAAAGAAGAGAGATATACTTGAGCTGGTACACACAGATCTATGCGGGCCTATGCAGACAAGATCATTAGGCGGTGCATACTATTTTTTACTATTTATTGATGACTGTACTAGATTTACTTGGGTGTATTTCCTTAGGAAGAAGAGCAACACTTTTGAATACTTCAAGGAGTTCAGAAGTATGGTTGAAAAGCAGATAGGTAAAAGCATCAGGATTCTCCGCTCGGATCAAGGGGGAGAGTACAAGAAAGCTTGTGTACTCAAATACTACAAAGATAATGGGATACATCAGCAATTTACAACACCCCACACTCCTCAACAAAACGGGGTTGCAAAGAGGAAAAACAGAACCCTTGTGGAGTGTGCTTGCAGTATGTTAAAAGGTAAGAATCTTTCTAACAACTTTTGGGCTGAAGTGATTAATACTGCAGTATATCTAAAGAATAGGAGTCGAACAAGAAGTTTAGATTTCAAAACTCCTTTTGAAGATTTATTTGTTTATAAGCCTGCAGTTAAGCATTTGAGAGTTTTTGGCAACAAAGCCTTTGCCCATATCCCAAAGGAAGATAGAAAGAAACTTGACTCAAAAGCCATCAAATGTATTTTTGTTGGGTATTGTACATAATTTAAGGCTTACAAACTATTTAATCCCTCTACTCATAAATTTTTTGCGAGAGGAGATGTAGTGTTTCATGAGTAGGTTAATGATGGAAGCCATGAGAGTGCTAATGAAGAATGGCACGTGTCCTTAATGGTGGAAGAAGGTAATGATGAATCAGGTGACAGGAATGAGCAACAACAGATGCAACAGTAGCAACAGGAAGGGAAATAATATGATGTAGCTGTCAAGCCAAGTCTAGAAAATGATGATTAGACAAGGCTTGAAGCTACCCCACCACTCAGGAGATCAGGTAGGAAAGCTCAGTTGCCACCAAGATATAGGAAAAATGCTTTTATAACTAGTATGATGAATGTTGTTGAACCCTCTAGCTATAAAGAAGCTAGTCAATATAGTGAATGGAGGGCTGCTATGGAAGAGGAATATGTATCAATTCTCAAAAACAAAACTTGGTATTTAGTTAAACTACCTAAAGGAAAACAATCCATAGGATGCAAATGGCTGTATAAGCCTAAATTTAAAGCAGATGGGAGCATAGATAAGTATAAAGCTAGGCTAGTTGCAAAGGGGTATTCACAACAAGAAGGCATAGACTATGATGAAACATTTTCCCCTCTAGCTAAATTAAACACAATCAGAATGATAATTGCTTTAGCGACCAAACACCATTGGATGATTCACCAGCTAGATGTTAAATCTACATTTTTAAATGGGGACTTAACAGAAGAAGTCTACTTAGTGCAACCTGAAGGGTTTGTTAAACAGGGGGAAGAACATTTAGTTTGTAGGTTGAAGAAAGCGTTGTATGGGCTAAAATAGGCACCCAGGTCATGGTATGACAAAATTGATTCATTTTTCCTGCAGCATGGTTATAAAAGGAGCAAAAATGACCTTAATCTTTATACCGTGTTTGATCAATAGGGAAGGATTGTTTTTATTTCTTTATATGTAGATGATCTAATCATTACAAGGAATGCTAATAATCTCATTAAAGAAATCAAAGAGCAGATGTCACAAGTTTTTGAGATGAAAGAACTTGGAGAGCTATACTATTGTTTGGGTTTGGAAGTCAAGAGGGATTCTGGACAAACTTTTTTGTTAGAAAGTAAGTATGTCCCGTATCATATATATGCCCTGAACTTACTAGGAGCCATGTCTAGCACTGTTTTGAAGAACGTACAAGAGCTCCTTTTATTCCTCTATTAGGGGATAAATTCCATTGTTCCAAGGAATTCTTAGGTCGGATACGGATAATTTTCTAGAGCCCAATGGATACACCTCTTAGATCACCCTGTGAATTGTAAAAACTTATGCTCTGATCATGCGTTCAATCAAAAAATTGTCTTCTAAAATATAAATGATCTGCATCTTCTTTTGGCAAAAGTTTAAACCCTATAATATACTAGCACAACCATATTTACCAAGGTAAATATGGTTGATATACGTCGATAGGCATATATGAAGCATATATACAACCACATATTCCAATGTGGTTGATATACGCCAATAGGCTTATATCAACCACATTAATAATTATTATCGATATTTAAGATTATTAATAACTATATAAATAACTATATAGGATTATTAATAACTATATAAATATTAACAACCAGATTATTTATATATATTATTGTATAAATATTTTTTTTTTCACTTCTGGTTCACGGATACCCGGGTCAATTGGTAGCCGCTACATCCAGGGTTGTTCAACACTGAGTGGACGCACCCGAAGGCATCAACACCCCTCGGCCTATTTACTGACCTAACCCCAAGAGCTTTCGAGATTCGACCCTGTGACCTCCCATTGGCGAGGCACTTGATTTGACCGATTGAGCTAACTCTTGGGGCTCTATTATTGTATAAATATTATATTAATACTATAATAATTATATAAACTTCTAATATATATTAATTAATAATAAGAATAGCTCATAATAATATTAGATTATCATTATATTATTTAAATAATCTAATAATATATAATTATAAAAAAAATAATAACAAATATTGTATTATTATTATAATAATAAAATATCATATTATTAATATTAATATTTGATTATAATATTATATTATTATAATAATATTTTTATAATTACCATATTATCTTTCCCACTGGGAAAATCACAAAAATTTCATTATATTAGCTTTGTAATTACATTTGTATCTGTCGGTAGCAGATGTCATATATATGTTGTTTATAACATTCAAAAATTTCTATATAGACTGTATTTGATACCACGCAGGGTATTACAGTGTTATTCTATCTAATAAGCTGTATATGTACTGAAAAATTTCAAAAATATCCTGTGTCTCTGCTGCTTCATGCCTGTGATGTCTATTGTGTATTGTGTTGTCCCGCTGTTGGGTAAGCCTGGTCTATGTAGGGGCGGTGGTAGAATTTTCGTTCCTGTGCATCTTTTATTTCCATGATTTCCCACAGGCCCCTATCCATCCTCGCAGCCTCCTTGGAAAGCTTATCTGCTTCCTTGTTGTGCTCCCTGTAAATATGAGAAACAGTGATAATGTTAAATGCTGCTTTGAGTTCAAGTGCTTCGTGCAGAATGATGCTAAGAGAGTGCTTGTGACATGTAGAAGTGCCGTTGATCCAGTCAATAATGATCTTAGAATCCCCCATAATATTGATGTGATTACAGCGGTGGCTCAAGGCAAAATGAAGGAGGTGGCGGAGGGTGATTAGCTCTGCAAAATTGTTGGTGCCAGGCCCCAGCCCGGCCTTGATTTTGTACAGGTGATTCTCAGATAGGTAAATAATGAAGCCTCCTCCACATCGCTGCTCAGATGCAGCACCATCAAAGAATGCCCACGGGGTGCTGTGATCGATACATGGAGGAGGGGTATGCTGACGGACAGCGTGGGGGATAGGCTCGGGTAGCTCACTTAGGGCCGTTATGATGGCTGCTTCCAGTGCAGGCCAGTGTATCGACTTGTCCTCAAATATAATCCGGTTCCTAGCTTTCCAAATCGACCAATTGACAATGATGGGAAGGTTTATGAGTTTTGTTCCTTTGTGCCGATTTGTCCAATTTGTCCAAGCTGTGATGAGATCAGTGCCACCCCATTCACCCACGAAATTTGTAGCCGGTTTGAGATGTTGCCATAGTTCCGATATAGCACTGCAACTCAGGAATAGGTGGGAAGTGGATTCCGATTCCATTCTGCATAAGACACACCAGGTAGGACCATGCAGTGCCCGGCGTTTGAGATGTTCCCCTGTGGGTATGCAGTCCCATAGGATGCACCATGTGAACATTTTAGATCGAGGGGATGCCTCCACTTTCCAAATTTGCTTCCACCAACTAGCAATGGCGTCGGGATGCTTGTGAGAGATCAACTGTAAGTATCCTTCTTTTGGTGTATAATGTCCTGTTTCAGCCGGACTCCAGGAGAGTTCATCTGGTCCCCCCGTGATGCGAATGTGTGATTCAATTAGAGCCTCTGTGTAGGCTCTCCAATCCTGATGCCATCTCCTGGGAATGTTAAGATGCAGTTCTGATTTCCATGCTTGATGAAAAATATCGGATTGCTTTGGGTCTGCAATATGAGCTATTACTTTGATGCCACGTCCAGTTAGAAGATTAATCAGGTCCCGAGGCAGTATGTGTCTCCCTCCACTGCCTATCCAGGGATCAAGGCCAATTCTGGCTCTACTCCCATCTCTTATTCGCCAAGCTATGTTGTCTCTGATGAGCGGCATTGAGAGTAGGAGGGCCTTCCCAATTGATGAGATACCAGCTCTGTTCCATGCCGATAGTCTGGCCCAGTCCTCGATGCTCAACGGCCATATATATTTGTAGTAAGATATTTTAGTCCATAAGCTTTGAGAGGTTAAAAGTGCCCAGCCCATTTTACCCGCAAGTGCTTTGGCAAAAATGGGAAGTTCCTTTAGTCCCCAGCCTCCCCATTTCTTAGGTATTGCAATTTTGTCCCAACTTATCCATGCAAATATTCTCTTATCCTGATTGCCAGCCCATAAGTATCTGTTGCAGATTTGTTGTAGTTTGGCCAGAATGTGCCTAGGTATCCATGCCAGGGCCATCCAATAAACCGGCGTTGCTTCAAGTACAGATTTAATAAGGGTGAGTCTTCCGGCCCTGGATAAGTATCTGTTGCACCAGCATGATAATCTTTTTTCCACTTTTGTGATCAGCCATACCCAGTCTGCAATCTTTTGGTTAGTTGGCTTTAACCAATACCCCAGATATTTAAGGCCTTCGGACAGTGGTTGCGGGGTGAATGGATAGCATTGTAGTGCCCTTTGTGTTTCATTCACAGTAATGCCAACCAGAGTGATGGTGGATTTCCTCTGATTTACTTCCATGCCAGTTGCCCGGGAGAAGAGGTCTAGCAATCTTTTGAACGTGGTAGTGTCCTGAATGCTGCCATCCAATAGTATTAGAATATCGTCTACAAATAATAGGTGGGTAAGATAGCATTCATCAGATATTTTAAGACCCCTGAGGCTTCCAGCTCTTTTCGCAGAGATTATGAGTCTGCTGAGAGCCTCCATAACCATAATGAAGAGTAGAGGGGAGAGTGGGCATCCCTGGCGGAGACCTCTTTCAGAATGGAAGAAAGGGGTGGCAGACCCATTGATTAGGATGCTGAATGTAGGGGTAGTGATGCAGGCCATGATCCAATTTATGAGGTCCATAGGAAATCCAGTGTGGATGAGGATCATTTTGATATAGAGCCAACTTACCCTGTCAAAAGCCTTGGAGAGGTCGATCTTCAGAAGGATGCCTTTGAGGTGTTTCGTCCAGATTGAGTGTATAGCTTCTTGTGCAGATCCAATAGCTTCATGGATCTGTCTATCTTCCAGGAAAGCGAATTGTTGGGGACCAATATGACGGGATAGAATGGGCTTGATCCTGTTTGCAATGATCTTTGAAATGATTTTGTAGAGCACATTGCACAGAGATATGGGACGAAATTCATCAAATGAG
The DNA here is from genome assembly GCA_031772625.1 of Pinus tabuliformis. Taxonomy (NCBI): domain Eukaryota; kingdom Viridiplantae; phylum Streptophyta; class Pinopsida; order Pinales; family Pinaceae; genus Pinus; species Pinus tabuliformis. Next base: position 401,811,451 of record CM062819.1, read on the forward strand.
GCTGGAGAGTCCGATTTGGGAATGAGTGCTATGAAAGTGGTATTGATGGCGTTGTATAGGGTGCCTGTGGCTCTGCTTTCCTCGACCACTTTCAAGATGTCTCCTCCCAGAAGCTCGAAAAAAGCTGTGTAGAATTCAATGGTCCATCCGTCTGGGCCCGGGCTTTTCTCCTTTTGGAACCATTTTAGAGTGCTCTCCAGCTCTGCCATAGTAACAGGGGCTGTTAGATCTTCAGTGTCTTCTTCCATGACAAACCTGGGTAAGTGAGTGGCCACATTGATAATCTCAGCCAGGTTTGTGCCTGCAGGGCATTTATATAGTCCCCTGAAATGAGCCATACCAAGATGGGATAATTTACTGAAGGAGTCCGCCAGGCTGCCATCTGGTCGTGGGAGGTTCCAGATGGTATTTGTGACTTTCCTGCCTTTGGCGAAATTGTGGAAATAGCGGGTGTTTTCATCCCCAGCTTTGAGCCAGATGGCTCTGCTTCTTAGTCTGATCGATTCAGCTCTTTCCTTGAGAATCTTGTTCTTCTGGTTTTCCAGGTTCACCAATCTGGTTTTGTCATCTTGAGTTATGAAGCCCAGGTTTCTATCATCAAGTAAGTTTTGTAATTCATCTTCTACCGACGCTATCTGTGCATCATCCCTCTTCTTCTTCTCTTTTGCCCAGTTTATAACCAAGTGCTTTAGCTCCGTAAGATTCTTCACAAATCCTCTGGCCATCGAGTCTGCCTGGTCAATGGGGTGTGATCGCCAGTAGTCCGAGACCAAATTTATGAAGCTCTGGTCCTGAATCCATGTATGATTGAATTTGTAGGGCGCCTTGGGCTTCTGGTGTGTGCCCAGGATCTCCAGAACGATGGGGGAGTGGTCCGATATACCTCCCTTGCCTACCCATTGTCTGTAATGATTTAGTTGTTGTATCAACTGGCTTTTCATCAGGAAACGGTCGAGTCGTCTAGCCAGTGCAGCAGGGCCTACCCTTCTATTTCGCCAAGTCGGTAGGGGCTTCTGCATGGGTATGTCAATGAGGTCATGCTGATCAAGTAGGTTCCTGATGAAGGTAGTGATCGGATCCACTTGAGCCATAGAGCCCCAGGATTCACTAAATCCCAGCGAGAAATTCATGTCGCCCCCCAGAATGATGTGGTCTTCCGACATCAGGTTGCCTCCAAGTAATTGCCTCCAGTAGTTTTCTCGCTGATGACATGGTCTGTAGATATTGATGATTCGAAAGGACATCCCCAGTTCCGTAGAGAAAATGTCTGCTCCGAGGATGCCTTGCCCCCCCCAAGATGACTCCAGTCTGATGTTCCTGGGGTTATATCCAATCGCCATCCCCCCCGATCTTCCAATAGCATCAGATGCGAAGTAGTTCCATCTAGTCGATAGAAGGGAGAGAGCTTGAGTGGTGGATTCAGCAGATCCGAGGGTTTCTTGTAGAAGGATAATGTCAGGCAGTTCGACCTCAAAAAGTCGTTTTAGGGCTAGTTTTTTGGGGGCACTAGCTAGGCCCCTGCAATTGAATGAGAGACACTTCATGGGGGACCCCGTTTAGGGGGCTTTGATGCTCTAAGGACCCCATCAATGGTAGCTTGGCGGCCAGCTGCTACTTCTGCTCCCGCATGTCTGATAGCCTTATTGAGATGAGATATCCGACCCCGAGTGGTAAGGAAACTAGGACTGATAGGTACCAGACCCAATCCGATTTGGGAGGCATCTGGTTGGGGGGTGCGAGACCGCAAGGAATATGAGTGAGAGGGGGCCAATTTGGATGATGAGGAAGATGTTGGGGATGATGAGAGGGTCAGAGACGGAGGGGCGGATGGGGGGATCAGGGGGGGCTGGGGGATAGTGCACTGTGCCATGGTGCAAACATCAGAATTCATACAAGTAGATGTGATACCAAGAGTGCAAGGAGGGGGAGAGGGAGATATTCCCGGATTGTGCACTGCTGCTGCTGCTGCCCTTGCTCGAGTCAGTGGTGGCGAGGGAGGCGCAGGCATGTTCACCGCAACATTCACAGGTACATCGCTGAGGATCTCGTAGCTTCGTGGAGGGCGCGGAATAGTCGGCGAAACCCCTCTGGACACCGTGGTCGAAGCGACAGGCGAATCTACCGGGCTGAGATTCAGCGGACACTCCTTGAATAGATGACCAATTTGATGGCACCGGTTGCAACGGAAAGGAACCCCTTCGTAGTCCAGAATTTGTAGTCTGCTGAATTGTCCCCATTTCAGTGTGATTTTTCCTACTAATCCCTCCCTGGTGTCTAGATACACCAGTATCCTGGCTAGGGTTCTTTTCCTGTTATCCTTGTACGAACGGTCGTGATCCAAGTAAGTACCGAGAGCGTTCCCAATTTTGATGAAGGCCTCTTCTGTCCAGTATTGTAGAGGAAGCCCCGGTAATCGAACCCATAGAGGGCCAGCCCCAATCTGTTCGCGCTCTGGGTCGAATAACGGGCTCCAGCGTTTCAGTAATACTGGTAACCGCTCGATGTGCCAATATTGTGCCAATACCTTTTCCGTGCATTCCTCTGTTGCGAAATGAAGTGAAAACCATCCCCGTGGGAGCTCTTGTACCTCCGGCAAAGTGGTGAGGTAAGAACCCCAGATTTCTTTTACCCATAGCATCAGTCGATCCGTTGTGAAGGTACGCCCCCACACATGCCCTACCAGAACCGTTCGAGCCATCGCCATTGATTCTTCGTAATTTGTGGGATCACCGAAGGCCACCGAGATGTCGATCACCGTTTCCTTGATGCATTTGATCTTCTGCTTCTTCGATCGCGGCGCCTTTGGGTGGTCGGAGAGCGGATTCGAAACCCTAACCGGGTGCGAGGGTTTAGGATTCGGGGCCGGAATAGCCGGCGTACCGAAATTACCTGAAGGACGGGTTCCCTCCCCAGTCTGAGGGATCTCAGATATACATTGAGGCGGATATGGAACCGGAGGAGGGCTAGATCTCGAGGGTGGGGGCGGGTCCAGGGACGGTAAGTCCGGCGAGATCGATGCGAGCAAGAGGGATGCTGTGCCTGGAGATAGCGGCGGAACTTCCAGGTCGTGTGACGGAGACAAATGAACCGGTGCAGTTGATTCCGGGTTGTCAATCTGTGAGGACTCGCCGGCGACAGCTGTCTGACCGAATCCCGAAGAGTTAGGGTTTCCGAAAATGTGCTGGTCCTCCCAGGGATCAGCGGAATAATCCACGAGGTCGGTGTAACCTAAATCCTCCATCGCTGTCGGTTGCCTTATTCCGTTCCGAGGTCCTGTGCCGGAACCGTAGCCGTTTACCTCCTCGCGGTTGCGCCAGACAGCAACCCTAACACCTTAAAACTCCCTGCGTCTCCTGTGGTTGGTCAACCCTGACCTTTGCGCGCGCGCGCCTTCATATTTCAGAGCCTCCTCCTCATATATATTTGATTTATATTACTAGACTTCATTTACCATATTATCATAATAATATAATCAATAATATTATAATATTACTAGGAGTTTATATTATATTTATAATATTAATATAATATTTATATAGTTATTAATAATATTCGATTATAATATTATATTATTATAATGATATACAAATATATTTATAATAATAATATAATAATAATATCATATTATTATAATAATATACAAATATAATTATTAATATGATAATAATATAATTAATATTATTATAATAATAATAATATATTATTATTATTATATTATACAAATATAATAATTATTATAATAATAATATAATCAATATTATTATAATAAGAACAATAAAGACCAATTATTTATTATTTGTGATAATTATTAACTATACAAATAATAGCAACTATAGTCTTATATTCTTATATATTTATGATTATTATATTAATATTATTATAATAATATAAACTCATAATAATATTAGTATTAATTATTATTATTGGTAAACCCAAATATAAATACTACAAATACTAAAATAAACATGGTTTATTTTGACGGTGAGACAATTCTTGTCACACTGCGACATTCAACCATGGTTGACGATGTTTGGCTATGATTGACAATGGTTTACCATGATATATATTATCAACCAAATGGAATAATAAACCCAAGGGATTAATATTATAAACCCAAATGAATAATAAACCCAAGGGATAAATACTAAAACCCAAGGGATTATGAAGCCAAGGGAATAATATTAAACCCATGGGACTAATATTATAAACTTCACATTGAGTAAAGGCAAATATCAATACTACAAACACTAAAATAAACATAGTTTATTTTGATGGTGAGACAATCCTTGTCACAATGCGACATTCAAACATGGTTCACCATGTTTGGCTACGATTTATATTATAAACCTAAGGGAATAAAAAAACCCAAATTTTGATATTGTAAACCCAAATGAATAATAAACCGAAGGGAGTAATACTAAAACCCCAAGGGAATATGAACCCAAGGGAACAATATTAAGCCCAAAGGACTAATATTATAAACCCAATATTCGTAAACCCAAATATAAATATTACAAACACTAAAATAAACATGTTTTATTTTCATGGTGAGACAATCTTTGTCAAAATGTGACATTCAAGCATGGGACTAATATTATAAACCCAACATTGGTAAACCCAAATATAAATACTACAAACACTAAAATAAACATGGTTTATTTTGATGGTAAGACAATTCTTGTCACAATGCGACATTCAACCATGGTTGACCATGTTTGGCTATGATTGACAATGGGTTACAATGGATTAATATGAAAACCCCAAGGGATTATGAACCAAAGGGAATAATATTAAATCCATGAGACTAATATTATAAACCCAACATTGTTAAACCCAAATATAAACACTACAAACACTAAAATAAACATGGTTTATTTTCATGGTGAGTCAATCTTTGTCAAAATGTGACATTCAACCAAGGGACTAATATTATAAAACCAACATTGGTAAACCCAAATACAAATACTACAAATACTAAAATAAACATGGCTTATTTTGACGGTGAGAATTCTTGTCATAATGCGACATTCAACCATGGTTGATGATGTTTGGCTATGATTGACAATGGTTTACCATGATTTATATTATCAACCAAAGGGAATAATAAAACCAAATGAATAATAAACCCAAGGGATAAATACTAAAACCCAAGAGATTATGAAGCCAAGGGAATAATATTAAACCCATGGGACTAATATTATAAACTTCACATCGAGTAAAAGCAAATATCAATACTACAAACACTAAAATAAACATAGTTTATTTTGATGGTGAGACAATCCTTGTCACAATGCGACATTCAAACATGGTTCACCATGTTTGGCTACGATTTATATTATAAACCTAAGGGAATAAAAAAACCCAAATTTTGATATTATAAACCCAAATGAATAATAAACCGAAGGGAGTAATACTAAAACCCCAAGGAAATATGAACCCAAGGGAACAATATTAAGCCCAAGGGACTAATATTATAAACCCAATATTCGTAAACCCAAATATAAATATTACAAACACTAAAATAAACATGTTTTATTTTCATGGTGAGACAATCTTTGTCAAAATGTGACATTCAAGCATGGGACTAATATTATAAACCCAACATTGGTAAACCCAAATATAAATACTACAAACACTAAAATAAACATGGTTTATTTTGATGGTGAGACAATTCTTGTCACAATGTGACATTCAACCATGGTTGACCATGTTTGGCTATGATTGACAATGGTTTACAATGGATTAATACGAAAACCCCAAGGGATTATGAACCCAAGGGAATAATATTAAACCCATGAGACTAATATTATAAACACAACATTGTTAAACCCAAATATAAACACTACAAACACTAAAATAAACATGGTTTATTTTCATGGTGAGTCAATCTTTGTCAAAATGCAACATTCAACCAAGGGACTAATATAATAAAACCAGCATTGGTAAACCCAAATATAAATACTACAAATACTAAAATAAACATGGTTTATTTTGACAGTGAGACAATTCTTGTCACAATGCGACATTCAACCATGGTTGATGATGTTTGGCTATGATTGACAATGGTTTACCATGATTTATATTATCAACCAAAGGGAATAATAAACCCAAGGGATAAATACTAGAACCCAAGGGATTATGAAGCCAAGGGAATAATATTAAACCCATGGGACTAATTTTATAAACTTCACATCGAGTAAAGGCAAATATCAACACTAAAAACACTAAAATAAACATGGTTTATTTTGATGGTGAGACAATCCTTGTCATAATGCGACATTCAAACATGGTTCACCATGTTTGGCTACAATTTATATTATAAACCTAAGGGAATAAAAAAACCCAAATTTTGATATTATAAACCCAAATGAATAATAAACCGAAGGGAGTAATACTAAAACCCCAAGGGAATATGAACCCAAGAGAACAATATTAAGCCCAAGGGACTAATATTATAAACCCAAATATAAATATTACAAACACTAAAATAAACATGTTTTATTTTCATGGCGAGACAATCTTTGTCAAAATGTGACATTCAAGCATGGGACTAATATTATAAACCCAACATTGGTAAACCCAAATATAAATACTACAAACCCTAAGACAAATATTATAAACATTGAAATAAACATGATGTACCATCATTGATTTTCATATTGAGACAATCCTTATCACAATTCCATGTCGGACCATGGTCGACATCATAATAAACCGTGTTTGACTCAGGAATAATAAACCCAAGCGATTGATATTATAAACCCAAGGGATTAATACTAAACCCCAAGGGATTATGAACCAAAGGGAATACTATTAAACAAAAGGGACTCATAATATAAAACCAAGGGAATAAAAAACCCAAGGGATTGATATAATAAACCCAAGGGATTATTATTTATTTTCATGGTGAGACAATCCTTGTCACAATGTGACATTCAAGCATGGTTGACCATGGTTGGCTATGATTGACAATGGTTTACCATGATGGATATTATAAACCTAAGGGAATAATAAACCCAAGGGATTAATATGAGAAACCCAAAGGAATAATAAAACGAAGGGATTAATACTAAGACCCCAAGGGATTATGAACCTAAGGGAATAATACTAAATCCAAGGGACTAATATTATAAACCCAATGTATTTAAACCCCAAGAAAAATATTATAAACATTAAAATAAACATGATCGTCCATCATTGATTTTCATATTATAAACCTAAGGGAATAGTAAACCCAACTTATTTACATTAATACTAAAATCCTAAGGAATTAATACTAAAACCCCTAGGGACTATGAACCTAAGGGAATAATATTAAGCCCAAGGGATTAATACTAAAACCCCAAGGGATTATGAACCCAAGAGAATAACATTAAGCCCAAGGGACTAATATTATAAACCCAATATTCGTAAACCCAAATATAAATATTACGAACACTAAAATAAACATGTTTTATTTTCATGGTGAGACAATCTTTATCAAAATGTGACATTCAAGCATGGGACTAGTATTATAAACCCAACATTGGTAAAAGCAAATATAAATACTACAAACACTAAAATAAACATGGTTTATTTTGATGGTGAGATAATTCTTGTCACAATGCGACATTCAACCATGGTTGACCATGTTTGGCTATGATTGACAATGGTTTACAATGGATTAATATGAAAACCCCAAGGGATTATGAACTCAAGGGAATAATATTAAACCCATTGGACTAATATTATAAACCCAACATTGTTAAACCCAAATATAAACACTACATACACTAAAATAAACATGGTTTATTTTCATGGTGAGTCAATCTTTGTCAAAATGCGACATTCAACCAAGGGACTAATATAATAAAACCAACATTGGTAAATCCAAATATAAATACTACAAATACTAAAATATGTTGAAAATGCAACAAGATGATGGATCTCAGTGAAAAGAAGTCGCCTTCACTAAGTGGGCCTGCAGGCTATTTTTGGTGCAAAGTCTATTTTTAGACATATGGATCATGGTCTATGAGTTGCAGGATGCTATTTATGGATGATTGGTCATGTTGGTAAAAATAGATGGACCTCTATTTTTAGACATATGGGTGGATTCTATTTATAGACCGCCAGTCAAAAAATAGAGTAGTCGAATATTATTAGCTCTTAATAATATTTGGACGATAAACATTATCTTATCCTCTTGCAGCACTTCAGTTCGAGCTACGGAAGTGGCACATGCAACTGCCAGAAAAAGATATGCTTTTCCTATGGGTTAGTTGAGCTATTGCATGATGGACTTCAGTTAGAACTCAAGTGATTGAGTTTGGTGGAGTTGATTGAGGAGTTGATGGAGTTGTGTTCAGTTTGACTTAGTTGAACTAGTTTTATTTAGTCTAACTTCCAAATACACTAGTGATGAGTGATATGAATTAATTATTAATTAATTCACTAATTATTAACTCATAAATGAACTAAATAATACATCAGTTAACTCATTGCATGGACAGTTCAGTGGAGACAAGTGTTAGAGGTGGGTGAAAGGGCGAGACTACTATCAGTTGTGACTATAGCTGTGCATGAGATTTGCACAATCATTGATTGAGATTGCCAATGAGGATTGCACAGTACAAGCCAAGATAATTTGAACTTGGATCTCATCTATTCTCAACTTGGATTGCGCAGTAGAGGCAGGCAAACAGTGGAGGAGATTTGAACCCGTGACTTGTTCAGATCTGAGCTAGTTTGTGTGTAGCATCTGGAGATAGTACTGAGTACTTGTGAGGAGTATTGTACTATGTATTGTTACATGTTCTCTATCATTATAATATACATATAGTTGAGGGTTTTCAGATGTATGCTTTCCCCATTACATACTGTGTTGATATGTGTGATTGATGTTTCAATGTGCGCATGCGATTGTTTTTTTTAATTTCGCAAATTGATGATCAATGGTAGAGGAGGTTATGTATTATGCATGCATTGCGCAAATAGTGTATAATCAGGATAATCTCTGTGAATAAGTGTTATATTATTCAATTTTCTACATGGTATCAGAGCGAAGTTGATCATCAGATCTATTATTCAGAAAGTGATTACATTTTATTTCTACAGGCAGAGTCTGTAATCGGGCCAGGTAGCCTCTGGATTCATCCTTCTTTTGGAAGGTGAGATATCTGGTAAATTCCCATACAGTCAATCTCTGTACGAGAAATACTTTGTTCTCACGAATTTTAGATCAGAAGAAGTTGATTTTTGAGCTAGTGGAATTCGAATTTGCAGCAGTGTTTTCTTGGTGTCAAAGTTGAAATGTCTTTCAACAGATTGCGATTGGAGTATTCCCTTGAAGGTAGCTCGAATTATATTGCATGGAAAGACAGGATGGAGGCGGTGTTAGATGACAATGGGTTGAAGGAATTCATAGATGCTGAGGTCCCAAAGCCTACTGATGCTGCTCAAGTTGAGGCTTGGCAAAAGAAGACAACAAAGTGTCGAAGGATTCTGTTGGAGGGCGTGAAGGATCGCATTGTATCCAGCCTGCATGGAAAGGCTTCTCCATAATTGATGTGGAAAGCGTTGAAAGATTTATTCCAAAGCAAGAGCGACCAGAGGAAGTTGGCGCTCAAGGATAAACTCAAAAACATTAAGTGTGAGAAAGGAGACAGTATGCCCAAGTATCTCACGAAGTTCACCCAATACCGGGATGAGCTAGGAAGTGTGGGGGTGACTGTCGATGATGAGGACTTGGTAAGCTTGGCTCTCCTTGGTCTTCCAAAGAGTTGGCATTCCTATCAGGACTCTGTCAATGGTCGGGAGAAATTGCCAAGATGGGAGAGACTTTGGTCTGATCTTGTGCAAGAAGAGATCAGGCGGAATACCAGGGACGGATCTTCATCAAAGGCATCTGATGAAGAAAATTGCACTTTGGCTGCCAAAGCAAAGAAGGGGAAGAACAAGAAAGCTTCTCATTCCGGTGCGAAAGGAAAGAAGCAGGACATGTCCAAGGTGAAGTGCTTTCATTGTCACCAGCACAGACATTATGCCACAAATTGTCCACATAAGAAGAAAAATAAGCAAGCTGCTGGATCTGCAGTGGGAGAGGCCTTAGCCTCCCAGTTTGAGCTGGATTTCTCGTTGATCACATGCTTGGTATCAAGTGTGATGGGATTGGTATGGTTCTTGGACAGTGGTGCATCTTTTCACATGACAGGAGATCGAGATTTGTTTTCTGATCTGGATGAGAAAGATCTTGGAGTGCACATCGAGATGGGCGATGATGGTAGATACAGTGCGACCGGTATGAGTACCATTTCCTTTGAGAGGGAGTCTGGTAAACCCTTTGTATTGAAGGAAGTGATGCATGTTCCAGGATTGAAGAAGAATCTTATCTCTGTGGTGATGTTAGAAGACAAGGGATATGATGTTGTCTTCAGCAAGGGAAAGGCTTTCCTGCGTAGTAATACAACTGGAGAAACCCGGAAGATAGGGGTTCGAGTCAAGAACCTTTATCAATTGCATGTAGATGGCTGCGCAACAATGGCATGCAAGGTAGAAGGAGTGGTGAGCCGGGATGATGGCGAGCTGTGGCACCGGAGATTGGGCCACCTTCACCATGGAGCCTTGAAGATACTGTAGCAGATTTCTATTGGGCTTCCTAAAGGCACTCTTGCATAGTCAGATCAGTGCAAGGGGTGTACTTTGGGAAAATTTGTGAAAGCCACCTTTCACGAGAAGGATAGTCGTGCCACGACGATCCTTGAGAGAATTCACACAGACGTGTGTGGACCTTTCTCAGTAGCTTCGACAGCAAAGCACAAGTACTATGTGATCTTTGTTGATGATTTCTCTCGAAAGTGCTGGATCTTCTTCATGCAGAAGAAGAGCGAGACATACTCAAATTTATGTGAGTTCAAAGCATTGGTCGAGAAGGAATCTAGGAAGAAGGTGAAGGATCCTAGGAGCGACAATGGTGGTGAATTCATCTCTGGCGAGTTCAAGGACTTCTGCAGCGCAGAAGGGATTCGAAGAGAGCTCATAGCTCCCCATAACCCACAACAGAATGGGGTTGCTGAGGGGAAGAACAAAATGATCGTGGGTGCTGCACGGGCGATGTTGCATGATGAGGGCCTACCCCTTCACTTGTGGGCGGAGGCATGCAATACTGTAGTATATGTGCAGAACCATTGTCCTCACAAGATACTTGGCATGAGTACACCCGAGGAGGTTTATTCTGGTAAGAGGCCTGATATTTCCCATTTGAGGATTTTTGGTTCTCCTGTTTACATGCATGTGACGAAGGATGCCAGGAAGAAGCTGGAGCCGACCGCAGAGGTTGGGATATTTGTGGGGTACAATGATACGCCCCACAACTATCGTGTGTATTTACCAGACAGTCACAAGACTATTGTGCGACGGGATATCAAATTTCAGAAGGAGAAAGCCATGACGTGTTTGCTTGAGAGGGAGCCACACTTGCATGAAGATGAGGAGCTATTAGTTCCTAAGGATGAGCTTCAGGATGTGGATCAGCCACAAGATGAAGTTCATGAAGTGGAAGAGACCACCCATGTAGCGCCAACCATTAGAGGGCGAAAGCGCACTATAGAAGCTGAGCAACTGGCTCAAGATGCAGAGAAGGTTGTAGGACCACCTACAGCACAGTGCAGACAGAGACAATCACCTGATCGGTACACTGGATACATGGATCTTGTGAGCAAATGTGTCGTGACTGAGCCATCCTCTTTCGAGGAAGCTGTGGAGGATCCCGCATGGGTAGATGCCATGGTGGAAGAGTATGATTCGATTGTCAGAAACAGTGCATGGGAGATTGTCCCAAGACTGGAGGGGAAATCAGTGGTGGGTTCGAGATGGATCTACAAAGTGAAGCAAGCAGCTGACGAGAGTGTGGAGAAGTACAAGGCAAGATTTGTTGCCTGAGGCTTCTCACAGATAGAGGGGATCGATTATGAGGAGACATTTGCACTTGTCGCAAGGTATTCTTCCATACAGACGATTCTTGCTCTCTCAGTACAGATGGGGTGGCACATCCATCAGATGGATGTGAAGACTACGTTCCTCAATGGAGTCATTGAGGAGGAGGTGTACATAGAGAAGCCCAAAGGTTTCGAGATCTTCAGCAGCGAGTCGCATGTGTGCAGGCTCAAGAGAGCGCTGTATGGGTTGAAACATGCACCTCGTGCTTGGTACACATGGATAGACAGTTATTTCATCGGACTTGGATTCTCCAAGAGTGAGGCAAATCCTAACCTATACCAGATTGTGGTGGAGGGAAAGTTGCTGATCATTGTACTTTATGTAGATGATTTGATTTTGATGGGAGATGAGCTATTGATACTTTCATGCAAGGAGGATCTTGCTAGAGAGTTTGAGATGAAGGACTTGGGCCTCCTTCATTATTTCCTGGGATTGGAAATTTGGCAGCGCAGTGATGGACTATTTGTTTCTCAGGGTAAGTATGCCTAGGATATACTGGAGAAGTTCAACATGCATGGTTGCAAGCCTGTTGATACTCCTCTTCCTGGAGGTTGGAGGAAGGAGAATGCTACTTCAGCGGAGGTAGTGGATGCCACTGTTTATCGGCAGTTGGTGGGGTCACTTATGTATCTGGTCAATACACGACCCGATATATGCTATGTTGTTAACCAGCTTTCACAAGCTATGGTTAAGCCAACCAAGCTCTTCTGGAAGGCAGGCAAGCATGTATTGCGTTATCTAAGAGGCACATCGGGACATGGATTGTGGTACAGACAGGAGGATGAGGTGAAGCTATGTGGCTTCACGGATGCAGATTGGGCAGGGAGCCCAACGGACAGAGAGAGCACATCTGGAGGGATCTTCAGTATTGGGTCGACAACAGTTTCTTGGTACAGCAGGAAGAAGAGATCCGTGGCACTCAGTTCAGCAGAGGTCGAGTATATGGCAGCAAGTTTGGCTGCATGCGAGGCTATATGGATGAGGAAGATCCTGGTCGGGTTATTCGGGTCACACTTGGAGCCTACTGTGATTTATTTTGATAACCAGAGTTGCATTAAACTCTCAGCTAATCCAGTATTTCATGATAGATCCAAACACATCGACATCAGGTACCATCATATCAGAGATTGTGTGCAGCGGAGAATCATGTTACTTTCATACATTCCCACAGAGGATCAGGATGTTGATATCTTGATGAAGGTGCTCACCAGGAGAAAATTCGAATACCACAGAGGCAGGATAGGGGTTGCAGATAATCCATATCTTGTTGAGAGGGAGTGTTGAAAATGCAACAAGATGATGGAGCTTAGTGAAAATAAGTCATCTTCACTAAGTGGGCCTGCAGGCTATTTTTGGCGCAAAGTCTATTTTTAGACATATGGATCATGGTCTATGAGTTGCAAGGTGCTATTTATGGATGATTGGTCATGTTGGTAAAAATAGATGGACCTCTATTTTTAGACATATGGGCGGAGTCTATTTTTAGACTGCCAGTCAAAAAATAGAACAGTCGAATATTATTAGTTCTTAATAATATTTGGACTATAAACATTATCTTATCCTCTTGCAGCACTTCAGTTCGAGCTACGGAAGTGGAACATGCAACTTCCAGAAGGAAATACGCTTTTCCTATGGGTTAGTTGAGCTATTGCATGATGGACTTCAGTTAGAACTCAAGTGATTGAGTTTGGTGGAGTTGATTGAGGAGTTGTGTTCAGTTTGACTTAGTTGAACTAGTTGTATTTAGTTTAACTGCTAAATACACTAGTGATGAGTGATGTGAATTAATTATTAATTAATTCACTAATTATTAACTCATAAATCAACTAAAGAATACATCAGTTAAATCAGTGCATGGACAGTTCAGTGGAGACAAGTGTTAGAGGTGGGTGAAAGGGTGAGACTACTATCAGTTGTGACTATAGCTGTGCATGAGATTTGCACAATCATTGATTGAGATTGCCAATGAGGATTGCGTAGTACAAGCCAAGGGAATTTGAACTTGGATCTCATCTATTCTCAACTTGGATTGCGCAGTAGAGGCAGGCAAACAGTGGAGGAGATTTGAACCCGTGACTTGTTCAGATCTGAGCTAGTTTATGTGTAGCATGTGGAGATAGTACTGAGTACTTGTGAGGAGTATTGTACTATGTATTGTTACATGTTATCTATCATTATAATATACAGATAGTTGGGGGTTTTCAGCTGTATGCTTCCCCATTACATAGTGTGTTGATATGTGTGATTGATGTTTCAATGTGCGCATGCGATTGTTTTTTTTTTAATTCCGCAAATTGATGGTCAATGGTAGAGGAGGTTATGTATTATGCATGCATTGCGCAAATAGTGTATAATCAGGATAATCTCTGTGAATAAGTGTTATATTATTCAAATTTATACAAAATAAACATGGTTTATTTTGACGGTGAGACAATTCTTGTCACAATGCAACATTCAACCATGGTTGACGATGTTTGGCTATGATTGACAATGGTTTACCATGATTTATATTATTAACCAAAGGGAATAATAAACCTAAGGGATTGATATTATAAACCCAAATGAATAATAAACCCAAGGGATAAATACTTAAACCCAAGGGATTATGAAGCCAAGGGAATAATATTAGACCCATGGAACTGATATTATAAACTTCACATCGAGTAAAGGAAAATATCAATACCATAAACACTAAAATAAGCATAGTTTATTTTGATGGTGAGACAATCCTTGTCACAATGCGACATTCAAACATGGTTCATCATGTTTGGCTATGATTTATATTATAAACCTAAGGGAATAAAAAACCCCAAATTTTGATATTATAAACCCAAATGAATAATAAACCGAAGGGAGTAATACTAAAACCCCAAGGGAATATGAACCCAAGGGAACAATATTAAGACCAAGGGACTAATGTTATAAACCCAATATTCGTAAACCCAAATATAAATATTACAAACACTAAAATAAACATGTTTTATTTTCATGGTGAGACAATCCTTGTCACAATGTGACATTCAAGCATGGTTGACCATGGTTGGCTATGATTGACAATGGTTTACCATGATGGATATTATAAACCTAAGGGAATAATAAACCCAAGGGATTAATATGAGAAACCCAAAGGAATAATAAAACGAAGGGATTAATACTAAGACCCCAAGGGATTATGAACCCAAGGGAATAATATTAAATCCAAGGGACTAATATTATAAATCTAACTTATATAAACCCCAAGACAAATATTATAAACATTAAAATAAACATGATCGACCATCATTGATTTTCATATTATAAACCTAAGGGAATAGTAAACCAAACTTATTTACATTAATACTAAAATCCCAAGGGATTAATACTAAAACCCCTAGGGACTATGAACCCAAGGGAATAATATTAAGCCCAAGGGATTAATACTAAAACCCCAAGGGATTATGAACCCAAGGGAATAATATTAAGCGCAAGGGACTAATATTATTAACCCAATATAAATACTACAAACACAAAAATAAACATGATTTATTTTGATCGTGAGACAATCCTTGTCACAATGCAACATTCAAACATGGTTGACCATGGTTGGCTATGATTGACAATGGTTGACCATGATTGATATTATAAACCTAAGGGAATATTAAACCCAAGGGAATAATATTAAACCTAAGGGACTAATATTATAAACCCAACGTATATAAACCCTAAGACAATTGTTATAAACATTGAAATAAACATGATCGACCATCATTGATATTCATATTGAGACAATCCTTATCACAATTCCATGTTGGACCATGGTCGACATCATAATAAACCATGTTTGATTCAGGAATAATAAACCCAAGCGATTGATATTATAAACCCAAGGGATTAATACTAAAACCCCAAGGGATTATGAACCAAAGGGAATACTATTAAACAAAAGGGATGAATAATATAAACCCAAGGGATTGATATAATAAACTCAAGGGTTTATTATTTATTTTCACGATGAGACAATCCTTGTCACAATGTGACATTCAAGCATGGTTGGCTATGATTGACAATGGTTTACCGTGATCGATATTATAAACCTAAGGGAATAATAAACCCAAGGGATTAATAAGAGAAACCCAAAGGAATAATAAAATGAAGGAATTAATACTAAGACTCCAAGGGATTATGAACCCAAGGGAACAATATTAAATCCAAGAGACTGATATTATAAACCCAACATATATAAACCCTAAGAAAAATATTATAAACATTAAAATAAACATGATCGACCATCATTGATTTACATATTGAGACAATCTTTGTCAATGCGGTGTTGGACCATGATTGAACATGATTGATTTTCATATTGAGAAAATATTTGTCGCAATGTGTTGTTGGACCATGGATGACCATGGTTGATTTTCATATCGAGACAATCTTTGTCCCAATGTGACATTGTACCATGTTTGAACATGGATGACCATGGTTTCCATAATGTGACATTGGACCAAGAGACCATCTTCGTCACAATGTGACCATGATTATTGACCATGGTTGACCATGATTAAGAATGATTGATTTTCACATTGAGACATCTTTGTGACAATGGGACGTTGGACCATGGTTGACCACGATTGACCATGATTGATTTTCATTTGAGACAATATTTGTCACAATGCGGCATTTGACCATGGTAGACCATGATTGAAGATGGTTGACATGGCTGATTTTCATATTGAGACAATAATTCTTATAATGTGATGTTGGACCATGTTTGACCATGAATGGCCATGCTTGACGATGATTGACCATGGTTGATTATCATATTGAGACAATATTTATCACAATGTGACGTTGGACAAAGAGACAATCTTTGTCACAATGTGAACATGATTATTGACCATGGTTGACCATAGTTGACAATGATTGACCATGGTTGATTTTCACATTGAGACAATCTTCGTCAAAATGCGACGTTGAAACATGGTTGACCATGGTCGACAATGGTTGACCATGGTTGATTTTCATGTTGAGATAGTTCTTTCACAATGTGATGTTGGACCATGGCTGACCATGATTGACGATGGTTGACTATGATTGACCATGGTTGAGCGTAATTGACCATGATTGATTTTTATATACAATCTATGTGACAATGCGACGTTTGAATAAATATTATAAACCCTAAAATAAACATGGTTGTCCATCGTTGACCATGGTTGATTTTCATATTCCCATAATCTTTGTCACAATGTGATGTTGGACCATGGTTAGCCATGATTTATTTTCATATTGAGACAATATTTGTCACAATGCGACGTAGGACCATGGTTGATTTTCATATAGAGACAATCTTTGTCACAATGCAACATTGGACCATGGTTGACCATGATAATATTATTTAATGCTATTAATATTAATAATTAACGTTAAAATTAATATTTATAAATATTAATAATATTAAAAGTAATATTAATATTCATATTCATATCAATTAATATTAAAATTAATATTTATAAATAAATGATAGTACCTTTCAGATTAATCACATTATTAGGATTTGGTCGACATTTCGAACCAACTAATGTGGTTCATCCATATTAGATGTGGTTCATCCACATTAGTTGGTTCAAAATGTCGACCAAATCCTACTAATGTGATTAATCCGAAAGACACTTTCATTTACAATATGGATCACAAAAGCCTAATATCTAACATTTAGAAATAATATTAAAATTTTATTAATATTTAATGTTATTAATGTTGATGGTATATTATATTATATTAATTAATTAATATAATACCAATAATATTAATAAATTAAAATAATAATAATTTTAATATTGTTAATTAAATGTTATGAATATTAATATTGGAGATCTATAATTGAATGCATAATTTATTCTTCTAATTATATTCATCATCTATTTCAATTTATTCTTTTAATCTATTTCATATTTTGATTTTTTTTAGAATTGCAATTAAAAAATTATTATTTAACAAATATATTTCAAAGCTTACTCATTCACTAGTATTGATATCTATAATTTTTCAAATTAAATTTAATCTACTTTACATTTTAAGAATTTAATGTTCAACAAAGATAAATCTTAGAATTATATTTCAATATTTAATATTTTTCAAAAATAGATACTTATAATCATAACAATACTAATTATATTAAAAAAATTAATTTTAATTTAATTTAAAGTTTATAATTTAATTTATCAAACAAATGCAAATATTAATATTTACAAGATAATTCAATTATGAAATTAATGATGAAACTGTAAGTTTTTATTACTGAAATTGTATTTGTATCACCCTGAAAAGCTTTAGTTGCATCTTGCATATGTAATTTAATTGGATTTTCCATGTTTCTAGGTAGTTATATTTGGATTCTAGTGTTTTTGGATTTGTTTTCCTGGCCACCATATTTACATTTCCACAATTTTTGGATTTTAATTTATTTTTATTTTTATTTTTATTTATTTATTTATTAATTTTTTATTTTGTGATAATCATATTCACATTTCTAGTAGCTTTGGATTTTTCATGGCGATCATATTTGCATTTCCAGCAATTTGGGATTTTTCATGGCAATCATATTTGCATTTCCAGCGTTTCTGGTGTTTTTTTGGGAAATCATCTTTGCATTTACTGCATTTTTTTTCCAACCATATTTACATTTTTGGATTTTTGGATTTTTTGAAACAACCATCACTAAAAGCATGTTACGAATTTCTGGAAATTTTCCACAACCATATTTACGTTTTCAGTTCAATCATAGATTTTGGTTTTTCTTTTTTTTTTAATAATCACTAATATCATGTTCTGAAATTGTTAATAAAATAGAGAGTTTTCATTAATGAAATTGTAATTTTAAATGTTTAAATATATTCAACAACGTGGAAGAAATTTTATTACTATTTAAATATGTTTTTTTTTTTTTTTTTTTAGATTTTTTATTATATTTAAAGAAAAAAGATAAAAATTAAATAATCACTATTTCATAAAAATAAAAATAATTTTGTGGGGTAAGTTTATCTTTTTTAATTATTCCCTTTCCAAGTGATTTGATTAGTAAAATAAGAGTCCTGATTCCATCGTAATGGAATCTTTTTGGAAGGCTTTTATCGCATCATTATCGCATCGCAAGAACCACAAGTGGAGTGGAGGGGACCTTTGGAACCGCCGAAGTCCGAACTCCGACAGCCCGGACCCAAACCATTATAGAGAAGAGTGGAAAGGTTATCGGGTCTGCGATTGTCATCACATCGCTAAATCGGAACTGAAGGAGCCTAGCATTGGAGTGTTGGAATCACAGATAGCAATTTCCGATAGTCCACGTACTATTGCATCGAGGTTATTGGAGCACTATGTTATTGCTCCATTCCATGTGAAATTGCTAACAATGATTGCCAATAATTAAATTGGAATAATTAAATGGTGGGGATTATTCTGGCAGCGAGTGTGCTTCAGTGGTTCTGATTATTCTGATGCTTTTGATTTTGATAAAAAATAAACAAGTTGAACCTGCACTGAAAACAATAACATGAATTGTTCAAGCGTTAGATTTTACGACTTAGGTAAAGATCTTATAATTTATATATGTATTATTACTTTCGACGAGCCCATCATATCTTTTAGACATAGTTATTTTTCTAGGAGTCCTAGTTGCGGAAAATTGAGAAGAATTTCAAATTAATGTATTGGAGTCTGTTATAGACATTTTTGTGCCTTACAGCATTGAGCATGAAATGTCCATAATCCAAGGGATCCAAAGTCCCTAAAAGAGTTGTTCCTGCCCCTAAAGGAACAAGGTCAACCATTGACAGCTTCTCCCAGAAGTTCACCACCAAAAACCACTCAGAAATAGTCAAATCAGGATCAATTCAGAGGCTCCACTAGCTGCCTGCGTTGAAATGCAGAGGCTACACTGGCCAGGTGCGTTGCAACGCAGGTGGAAGCACTACCAGGGTGCGCTGAGCGGGAAATGACAAATGGCAAGCTCATTCAACGAGGTGGAAAGACCCTGGAAGCTTCCAGAATCTTCTCCAATGACACTTGCCTCAATGAATTCGACTAGTGATGAGTAAGAGGATCTCAACCTCCAAGTGGAAGCAAGAACTGACAGAGAGAAGCCACAAGTCAAAACATAAGCTGACTCATCCTCTCTGCTTACATCTATATATGGATCTCTCACCCAGAGGTTCAGGAGACTGGAATTTTGTACTTTGCAGAGAATTGTTGTTGGTTTGAGATTGAGATTAGTACATTGGGTGGTTTATGCTTTGTTGGAGGAGAGGAAGGGATTCCTTTGCTAGGAGGTAGATGCTGGATCGGGACTCACTTGGTTGTATCTCCTCTTGGACTTTGTTATCATATCAATAAAGCTACTTGAGTTTCTCCTATATGCTTGTATATCAATGATGCTTTGTTATATTTGCATATTTAGTTTATATCTAATCCTAAACTAGTTATGAATGTAAATCCATGTCTTTTGTGTAGTTTTCCTCTCTTGTGATCTTGCAGGAACTTAGTGAAGCTGGACTAGTGAAGGAGCAGGCAGTGGGAAGCGAACAAAAGAGAGAGTGATTGGATCGACAAACTAGCGGAAGACACCGGTTAGTTACATCCTCCTTCTCTATTTACATTTCATAAAGAGGAATACTCAGATAGTTTTCCTTGTTTGTTGCTAAGGCACTATCACACCTTAGAGTGGGATAGGGGCATTCCGAATTGGATACTTTTCCCAACAACAAATTGGCGACTCCGCTGGGGAGAGTATCTTGTTAGTTTATTTGTGTTTCTATTGTTGTTCGTCTCATAAACTCAAGAGTGCCGAATCGAACTGCATTTGCCATTTACAGATGCAAAGTAGAGATCTGCTACTTTAGTCCATTCGATGGGCCTGTTTATGATTTGAACAGCTAATCCACAAGTGCTCTAATAGCCCTTTGTGATAGATCTTAGTCCTCCTTTAAATCATCCCTCTAATTGTACCTAATTGATAGCTTTTATCCAGCCAAAAACTGTAGATTAAACTGCAAACCGTGACCCAGAACCCAGAAACAATTCTCGTTTCTGCTTTAGCGCAGACTCTGTGAAGAGGTTCTGCATTTCAACGCAGGTCCTGTGAAGGCTACCTGCGCTGAAGTTCAGTTTCTCTGTGCTGAGGGTGCACTGATCAGCCTTTGCCTTGTGCAGCTGTGGTTCCCTGCTTCCTTTTGCTCAGTTTTATCTCTGTTTTTTCCAGCCTGTTATCAGTGTGTGTACCTATCTGAAACCCCTTTTCTTTGCCTCAATTCCGCCTCAGTTGTATAAAGAAACTGTATTTTTTCTTTGTGTATTTCTTACATCATTTGCAGTTTCCCATTACAAAAGTAAACTAGTCATACTGTCGCCCTTAGATCTAGACCTGTCGTAAGTGTCGTCTTGATCTTAGGAGTGAGTTTGTTGTTGTTCACAGTTGATTACGCTTTTAATTTTGTCTTTTGGTTTGAATTTATGCATTTCAAGTGTCGAAACAAGTAAATCATAAAGTGTCGTAATCGTCTTTTTGATTTCGAAAAAGGAACTTGTTTGTGTTTTTCACTTGAAATCGAATTCAAATTTGTACAACAACTTTCTTTTTAGGCATCAATATTAAGAAAGTGAAAACAAATACATGCATATGTGCATTTGCATTTTGACAGTTTGTATGTTGATTTAGGATAAGTGCATTACAGTGTGCTCTATGCTCTTTGAGAAAAGATGGTGTCTTTCTTTTCCCCTTGTAGCTAGGATTTTCATTATTGAAAAGATATAAAAGCTTGCTTATCATCTTTAGACTGCATTTAGGAATTGTATCATACATCTCGTGGTGATCCAAAAAGGAAAACTTCTAAGAAAGATCAACCTAAAATAAATTGAATGAACTTAACAACGCTTTGTAACTTAACGCACAACATAGAGGTCTAGGCTAGAGACATGTTCCGGCGTCGTAAAACCTGGTCACTGGTCGCCTCACTGATGGTTGGGTGATTCCTCCTGAGAGACGATAAGTGCCAGTATGGATTGTGCTCCCACGTACTGTCGAGTATATATGGGGAGACCCCTATAGGCATAAAACCTTTATCCATAGGAAGCCGTGTCGGCCGCCCTACTGATCGCAATGCACTGAACACAACATTCAGGAAGATTGACCGCCCGTACCTTAAAAAGTATTCTGTGGTTTTGCGAAAAGTTTGGCACACCCTCTACCTAGAACTCCAGAGCAGTCCCTTTCGTTCCTTTTCAGACTCCTTAACAGAAAAGGTCCATCTGAGCACTTGTCACTTTAGGCTCATTAAAAATCGAAGGAGACTAGAGTCATCTTTAGCTTTTTCTCGACTCTTTAAAATTGAAAAAGCAAGTTGTGTCTAAGCGTCGTTAAAATTTATTTTAAACGGAATAATCACCCCTTTTCCTGCGTTGATCTTTAGGTTGAGAAAATGGAGCCCACCAACCAAGGAATTCCCCTTGGTGGAAATACTAGTCCCTTCTCCTCTTGGGGAGATGTTGGTGCGCCCCATATGGCCACATTGTCGCTTCCAGGACTGACAATTGGCCTGCCGGTCTGGCTCTTCTCAACCAATGTCGTTCAGAACACCACTATTCCTGAACAGTCGAATCAACAATTAGATGAGTCCAGAATTTCCCACCAACCTTCTACTTCCTATAATTCTTCCTCTATTCCTTCCTCTTCGCATGACGGAACTGGTAAAGCTAAAAACCAAGTTCCTAAGGAGAAGAAGGAAAAGAAGAAGAAAGAGAAAAAGAAGATGGAGCCAAAGGCAAATAAGGGAAAACGAGTGTCGTCTGATGAAAATCCACACACAGCACTGACCAGGCCTAAATCACCATGTGTCATCTGCAAGGGAGACCACTTTCACAGAGATTGTCCTTGCATCCCTCGGATACTAAGGGACTGGTCTCCCCGTTTGCACAATCCGGTGTCATCAACCTCTGACAGTCATGTTGAAAGTACACCGTCAACTAGCGAAAGTGAAGTTCCAGGACAAAAAGGGAGGGCTAGACCTCCCTGTAGACTGTGCGAAGGCAACCATGCCCTCCACCGTTGTCCCTTCTTAGACGAGGCTAAAAGAGTCTTGGAAGATCGTCTGGTTTCACCGTTACGACTTCCTCTTGGATATAAAAAACTCTTGCCAAGTCCTTCGTTAGTTGAGAATCCAGCTGGCCCGCTCAAGTGGTCAGCTGAAGCGTCTATCATTGAGGATAAACCGACTGAATCCATACCAGACGAAAGTCAAAAGGTCGAGGCGGCAGTTGACCCGGTCTTGCCTTTAGAGGATTTATCTTCGAATGATACAGTCACTGAAGAGGATAAGGATGACACCATCCAGATTCTTTTCATCAACACAGACTCCGACGAACACGGGGGCAATCCACCCATTCCTTTATCGCAGGAAGGAAGTTCGTCAGAGCGATATCCGACCGTCTACTCGGTCCCACCACCAAGCAACCTAGTTGTATCCTTCGACTGGAACCAACTAGGCAGACCCCGTTTTCCAGCAAGCATACCATTTCGAATTATCGTTCAAATATACAGAATGGTCATGGCTGGCACCATCATTGATGAGGGGGCATCTGTGAGTATCCTTTCCTCTATTGCTTGGAAAGCACTTGGTTTGCCAGCGCTTTTGCCTGAGATGAGAAATCTGACAGGCTTCGATAAAGGAACCAGTCGACCTTTAGGGATCCTCCCCAATGTGCCTATCACATTGAAAGGGAAGACCGTTCAAATGAACGTGATGGTCGTTCAAGGACCCTTGGACTATAACCTAATCCTTGGATGAGACTATATATATTGCATGGGAGCCATCGTCTCCTCACTCTTTAGAGTAATGTGTTTTCCGCACGAAGGAAGAGTGGTCAAGCTCGTGGACCAACTTTCATTTCCCAGATCACGCATCGCAAATAGTCATATACCATCCCTAAATGGTCTCTTCACGCAAGAAATGTCTCAACCTACGGTCCGTCCTCCCGATGAGCGTGAGTGATTCAGAAGGATAGGACTGGAACCCAGGGGGCATGCGTCCTGGTCTGCTTCGGCAGGAAAACTTTGGGTATAGGGTAGGTTTCTACGGGAGAATATGACTAGTCCGTACCCCGTCCGTGATTGGAAGAGGGGTTGTTCTAGAATAAGATTCTTTTGTCAAAGTTATGTGAATCGGTGGGCATCGTCATTCACCTTTGTTTATCTCGGTAGACATCGCCGAAGAAGTGTTTTTTTTGCTGTGCAAATGAGACAATCTTTGGGTAACCTGAAAGAGGTAGGCCTTTCCTGGTAGAACAAATGTTTTATCTGCAAATTGAGGGGTAACCTTGAAATCGTATTTTATGCCTGGGGGCATGCAAACCTTTCGGAGTGCAAGCAAGGGGCGGCTATTTATTTTTTAAATTTTTAGGTCCTCCCTTTAAACCTGTAGGTCTAACCCGTTAAACTCGTAGGATTAGTCATTTCCGAACTTGCATAAAGAAAGGATTTCAGAGCAAATCTTTGTAAGGTGCAAGCTCCATAAAAAATGGCATCTTAAATGAGACGTTCTTATCATATGACTGGATTAATCGAGCAGTTTTAACACATAGTTCATGCTCGTTAAAAAATAAACATAAGATCGAGCAGTTTTAGCACATAGTTCATGCTCGTTAAAAAATGAGCAAGTGTTTCAATCCGTGTTTAAGCTCGTTAAAAAATGAACTACCCTCTGGTAAATAACCACCGTGAATGTAACATTATCAGCCATTAAAGCCTTGGTCGTGTTTGCACTGTCACCTCCACTTTTCCATTGGCCGATCATTCACCTCCATTTGATTGTTTACCCATTTTGAGGAACAACTGCGAAGAGTGATTTCACTAGCCATCCTTGTGACACTGCCGTGATTGGAAAAGTCCAACCCTTACATGGAATTAGCTGCTACCCGTTTTATCACTCGTTCCTCAAAACACGAGTCTTCTTTAAGCTCTTTTCATCTGACTCGTAAAATATGAAAAGATTGCCGAGTTTTGGCCTTCCAGCTCATTAAAGCGACCGGAAGTGCTATCCCTCCTCTAGATTTTAATCTTTTTGGACCTGAGGGATTATTGCACAAAAAGATCGAGCGCTTGTTTTGTTCGGCTCGTTAAAACTATCAAAAATTCATCCCTTCTGTATTGTTTTATACTTTTTCGGACTTAAGGGATTAGATGACGAAAAATAAACTTTGGAGTTATCTTTACGTACCTTTTCAGACTCTCTAAAAATGAAAAGGACCGAGTTATCTTTGTCATTAGACTCGTTAAAAGACATTAATAGCGACAAACTTGTCTTTAGACGAGAACGAGTTTCACTATCGCTAGGCTCGTTAAAACATAACGATGGGTTTGCCCGAAGGGAAAATTATAGAACAAGCATATGTTATACTCCTCAAGCTTGACAAAAATAAAGAGGTACTGGTCAGCAATGACTGGGGAAAAATTGGGAAGAAACTCAAAGAAATTTTATTGGTAGCAAGTCGCTCTTGAACATGACACTTCCACTCTGTGCCTGAGTCAGGTTGGGTTGTTTCATTCACCAGTCACATCACCATGGTCTCGCCATACCATCCACCTTTCGGGTAAATGCTACCAATCCATCACACAAGTGTCGCTGATATGTTCAAGAGAAGTCATCCGGAGAAGTCAACCGTGTCCCATCCACTACCATACATTATCCTTCATCCTTTCATGACCGCCACCCTGAACCATATATCATCAGATCGTTTTCACCTCCATCAAAATCATTAGCTCCGTTCCGTGTCACTGATGTGGGATACATTAAGGCCCTCCTTTGACGGATCGCTTCTTGTCGACATCATCTCATTATCTAAGAAGTTGATCTAGGAACACCCCCTTCAGTACTTTGAAGCTTGCATGCCTTAATGGCAAGTTTCTCACTTCCGGCGACAGGTATACATCAATGACCTTCGACCGAAAGATTTCGCGTGGTGTTCGACGCCAAGTCCTTTATTCACACCACGTGAATTGTACTGCAGTACCTTGAGGGTCATTATCATTATCGGTGATTCCTCTCGCGCTTGTTAACAGTTTACATCATTGACTGGTAATCAAGCGATGTCTTTCCATGTTCGACTTCAAAACATTTCTCACATGGATCGACTTGTACTTAGAGTGAAGATCGAACGAGATTGAATACCCGGATCTAGTTTCATCCATCCGGCTGCGATATATATTCAGGAAAAATAAAGACATTGACATGTACAGCATTGCAACACAGATAATCATCCTACCAAAAGGATGATGATTTCATCAAAATCATCAGTCTACCATCAGACGATTGTCTGTTCTATGTACATAAAAATAAATTTATAAAGCTGAGCATGGGAATGCTCGCCTCAGCTAGATCATGAAAACAATATGAAAAATAATGTATTGTATTGTATCTTATTACAGGTCTCCTCCCAGCATTGAAAGAACTTCGGATCCTCCTAATAAAGCATTTCACCCGATAAACAACCTCATACTTTAGGGGGCAACTGTTATAGACATTTTTGTGCCTTACAGCATTGAGCATGAAATGTCCATAATCCAAGGGATCCAAAGTCCCTAAAAGAGTTGTTCCTGCCCCTAAAGGAACAAGGTCAACCATTGACAGCTT
The DNA here is from genome assembly GCA_031772625.1 of Pinus tabuliformis. Lineage (NCBI taxonomy): Eukaryota > Viridiplantae > Streptophyta > Pinopsida > Pinales > Pinaceae > Pinus > Pinus tabuliformis. The sequence continues at coordinate 401,838,084 of CM062819.1, forward strand.
CTCCCAGAAGTTCTCCACCAAAAACCACTCAGAAATAGTCAAATCAGGATCAATTCAGAGGCTCTACTAGCTGCCTGCATTGAAATGCAGGGGCTACACTGGCCAAGTGCGTTGCAACGCAGGTGGAAGCACTACCAGGGTGCGCTGAGCGGGAAATGACAAATGGCAAGCTCATTCAACGAGGTGGAAAGACCCTGGAAGCTTCCAGAATCTTCTCCAATGACACTTGCCTCAATGAATTCGACTAGTGATGAGTAAGAGGCTCTCAACCTCCAAGTGGAAGTAAGAACTGACAGAGAGAAGCCACAAGTCAAAACATAAGCTGACTCATTCTCTCTGCTTACATCTATATATGGATCTCTCACCCAGAGGTTCAGGAGGCTGGAATTTTGTACTTTGCAGAGAATTGCTGTTGGTTTGAGATTGAGATTAGTACATTGGGTGATTTATGCTTTGTTGGAGGAGAGGAAGGGATTCCTTTGCTGGGAGGTAGATGCTGGATTGGGACTCACTTGGTTGTATCTCCTCTTGGACTTTGTTATCATATCAATAAAGCTACTTGAGTTTCTCCTATATGCTTGTATATCAATGATGCTTTGTTATATTTGCATATTTAGTTTATATCTGATCCTAAACTAGTTATGAATGTAAATCCATGTCTTTTGTGTAGTTTTCCTCTCTTGTGATCTTGCAGGAACTTAGTGAAGCTGGACCAGTGAAGGAGCAGGCAGCGGGAAGCAAACAAAAGAGAGAGTTATTGGATCGACAAACTAGCGGAAGACACCGGTTAGTTACATCCTTCTTCTCTATTTACATTTCATAAAGAAGAATAATCAGATAGTTTTCCTCGTTTGTTGCTAAGGCACTATCACACCTTAGAGTGGGATAGGGGCATTCCGAATTGGATACTTTTCCCAACAACAGAGTCAAGATTGTATTATCTAAATTGTGATTGAGTACGAATGTTATAACTTGAAAAGAGTTAGATTTCACATTTAGTCATAGATAAAGTTGTGGCACTAGTTGGCCCGATTTAACACGTTTCCTTCATTTAGTATCGTAAGGCAGAGGAAGCAAAGACAGTCCTGTTAAATATATGCTTCATTCATGCATCCTTCTTTCCTCTGTTTGCTTAGCTTCTAATAACTTTCTCTCATTAAAGTATTTAAAGCAGTTTTTTACGATTCTACTTAGTCAATCTTCAAGCTACCACAACAAATACTCTAATTCTAAGGTACGCTACTCTCCTCCATGCCTCCTCGTTTCATGAATGAGACAATTATAAATGTCACCCCCGTTCCACACAGATACAAAAACATATCTGTGGGCCGCTTCCCTTCGTCTTGCTGCAGTATACGCACTGTTTATCTTGTTGAAGGAATTTCCGTGGTGATATAAATGCTCATCATTGAGAGCAGCATTGACCCTTTAAACCTAACAACAATTTGATGGGTTGATGCTACACCCAACGATTAGCTTTTATTAATGGCAACCCATGTTAACGAGAGGGAGACAAATAGTGTTTTGTTTGAAGGATCTCTGGAAGCACCTTAATAGAAATCCATGGCAACGTAAGGCATCGTTATTATATTTTTTCTTTGCTGGGTTGGCAACGCCGGGGTGGCTCACTTCTTTATCCGGTATATGTTATTCTTTTAGGGTTTTGTTCACAAATAAGGGTAACACAAGTTCTGCTTTTCGTTTAGCCAGAAAGCAGCTCGGCAAGACTAGTTAACTGAGCTTTTCACGTTTACAAATTTGTTTCCCATTTGCAGAACTGTTATTTTTACTTATTTGCAGCTCCCTTGGATGGTTTGTAACACCTCCTTGCTTTTGCAGGTTGCTGGTTTGGAACAACTCCTCGATTTTGCATGTGTCTGCTTTCGTAAAACCTCATCAGCTGCGTACTACTATTCTTTTAAGTAGCGAGGTGGGTATGGGCTTTTCGCAGGCTACTGATTTAACAGTAAAATAGAGAGATGACAAGCAGTTTCGACTGTAAATTTTCATCCATTACAGTTTTCCATAAGCACTATTACCTCACATTACTGCAATCTAAATCGATTATGGTTTTTTTCAAGCAACAAAGATCCCATGAACTTTATGTTATATGCCCTATGATTCTCTCTGACACCTAAATTTAGGGTTATTGTGGAAACATACAGTGTATATAATCATTTTTCGTTTTCAAACACTAAGCTACTATAGTAGTTATTTAAATTTAACTGGCATTATCAGATTTTTTAGTCAAATATCAAGCATGATGCAGTAAGACAATCATTAGCTCACTGGGTTGTCACATTATCAATTACATTAGAACATTAAAATAGAATAGAATGATCAAAAGATAGTAAACCAATTTACTGCTTATTGACTTATTGCATGGTGTTGCTGCCCTTAATATTTGAGGATTCTCAGGTCTTTTACATTGATCTTTCATTTATAATTATCAAACTAAGGCGCATTTACAATCCTCGTGCCAACCCTAAAACGGACTCTCCAACACAGAGTTGAGTTACGTAGTTAACCTTTTTATTTATTTAATCCATACCTTGACTTCAACTCTCTGTACATAGTTAAAAAAATAGTACCAGCGCCCAATATAAACCAACCAGTAATACTACAAGTGTTGCTCGTGCAATGTAAAGAAGCATGAACGTACAAAGGTGTACATAAACATGGCAAACAAACGTGAAATTTCTTTGCGTTGCATATTGACTAGCAACGTTGGAGAATGTAGCTATGGTTTTTGTTGGAAAACATTAATAAATCCAACCACCAGCATTAAAAGTAGAACCTAGGGAGAAGTCGGCATCTTCTGGAGAAGTCGGCAGCAAGCAGTGGTAGTCGGCAGAGTACTATAGAATTTTCGGCTATCCGTGTGTATAAATTTGCATGTTTGTTAATGCAATGAACAAGCTCATTTGTATGAGTCTTCACGTTTTTTTGATATGGTATTAGAGCAATGTGATCTGCTGTGTGTTGATTTAAGTTCCTGAGTAGTGTTTCTAATACGGTATCAGAGCCTCGTTCAGCGTTGAGAGCCTGAGGTCCGTGTGTGAGCTTGTGAGAGATCAGTGAGTTGGGAGCTGTGTGCTCAGCCAGATGTCGTGTGGCTGCATGTAGTGGAGCTATGTGCTCATCAAGGTGGGTTGCTGTTGAGTTGACGATCTGTGGAGCCTTTGTGAGTGTCTTAGTGTGTGTGGAGATATCACTATGTGAGGTCACAGAGTTGTGTGCTGTGAGTTGGAGAGTTGGAGAGTTGAAGCGTAGTGCTGTTGTGAGCCAGAGTCTGTGTGTTTTCTATGAAGGCTCTGCGATGTTGCTCTGTTGTCCCTGATGTCCTAATATTTGCTAGAGGTTTTGTGTTCCATTGAGTCTTGAGAAGGTGAGATCTGAAGGAGATCGCAGTCTGTTTTTGTTTTGGAAGGATCCTATTTTGGTTTTGCAAGAAGCCTTCCTGTTACACATTGTGCGTAAGGGTAAAATCGTATTCCAAATATTTTTTTTATAAATCGGCTTTGCAGGTGTGAGGTCGAAGGTCGCGGGATCATAGTCAAGCTAGATTGGCCACCGCAAACCTGTAGAATTGAAGACTTCGTTGAAGAGTTTAGTAGCAAGGTTGAGGCACAGCCCGAAGGGTTCCAGCGGCAACACAGAAGAGGAGAAGGCCCGCTAGAGGTCTCTGCCATAAGTCACAACCACCAGTATTGTGAGCCGCTCTGACTTTCTATTATTTTCTAAGCTCTATTTTTCTAAACAAAATCATAATGCTACATAATTGCAATCGGTGAAATATATGCGGATTCATATGCTTATATTGAATTAAGAAAAGCTAGATAGCCACTTTGTAACACTGTTGTTGATAAGAGAGCCGTGAGCCTGTAGAACTACAACCACATGGTAGAGAGAAAGTGAGAGGTAGAGCCGAGAGGTGCTATTCTAAGAGTAGTGAAAGCTCGCCAGAGTTTAAGGAAGGAAAATTTAAGCCTAGCTGATATGTCTATCTTTTTAGACCTTTTTGACAATGATCCTTTCAATGATCATTTTCTCAGGAACCCATTTCGGATTAGCAGTATTTTTGAGTTCATTGACAAACAATATCATGTTGTTGAAGAAATCACTCATGTTGTTGAGGATCATGTTGTTGAAGAAGTCACTCAGAGTAAAAACCCAATTGTTAGAAGTTTTATTGGATCTGCTTTCAAGATGACTGCTACTGTGGAGGATACTACCATGGATGTTCTTCGGAGGCTGCTCATGTTCAAAAATGACTACATTTTGATGGCTCGTTTGCTGATTCCTCATGGAAAATGGGGAGAACTTGAATTAGATTACCTTGTGCGAGGTCTTGATCCGGAAATTGTTGCTGATATTAAGTACATAAGCAAGGAGCAGAGGAATTTCTTTAGGAAGGCCAGAAAGGTAAAAATGAAGTTGCATCAACAAATGAACAAGAATGGACCTTTTAGCAAGAAGACAAAAATAAAATATTTGTTGTAAGCCTAGTTGAGACTTAGACCAACAGGCATGTCAATTAGGAGTATGTTTACAGTGTCTTATATATTGTATAGTTGTCATATGGTTGGATTTAAGGGGGAGTGTTGGAAAACATTGATAAATCCAACCACCAGCATTAAAAGTAGAACCTAGCATCTTCTAGAGAAGTCGGCGTCTTCTGGAGAAGTCGGCAGCAAGCGGCGGTAGTCGGCAGATTACTCTAGAATTTGCGGCTATCCGTGTGTATAAATTTGCATGTTTGTTAATGCAATGAACAAGCTCATTTGTATGAGTGTTCACGTTTTTTTGATAGTTTTTCCATTCTATTCTACAACGAGCGCAATGATTCTTCCTCCACACGCTTTAGAATTTCAACAAAAGCTCGTAAATTGATTCGTCTACGCCATTCACATGAATGGAATCACATCCTGCGTTGGAGAAGAAACCAAAAAAAATAAGAAATGGTAACCCATTAGGTCAAAACAATAATGAAAAAAGCAGCTAAAACTAAACCCTAGTTATTTACCTATAGTTCCGCAGCGATTTGTTCATGGCGTCAAGCTGCGCAGGTTGAGTAAATGCCGACGATCCGTCCCTGCAACTTGGGAAAGCATTCGGAGAACGGCGGGGAGGAGGGTGCCGGCCGAGGTATTGTTCTCAACACCACAGTTCACCACAGAACATATCAAGGCCAAGAGCATGGCATATATGAAACAACCATATCGAAAATCCATGGTTTCCTAGCGAGGAAGGTAGGAATGAATAATGGCAATGGTACACTCTAATAAGGAGAATAGAGATTTATAGCCATAGGATGCCTGTTGTATTCGGTTAGAACTTTAACCTTGTAAGCTTTATGAATGGGCAACAATTTCTCTTGAGAATGTGAACATGCAACAGTTTAAATTTTATCTGGATGTGAGTTGGAAACATTACAAAGGGTGTGAACTGGAAATAGTTTAAGGTTTACCTGAACACGAGTTGGAAACATTACAAAGGTTTACGCACAAGAGTTGGAAACGTTACAATATAATTGCTTAATTATAAACTACAATTGACATGTGGTTGGAGTATATGTTTCAAAATAGGAAGAGGTATGAGTGTTGTTCCTCTTTGATCCACCTCTTTTAGGTTAATATTTTAATATTTTTTTAAATACATTTCTCACTAATGAACATACGTGGTTATCAACAAGAGGCACAGTAATTTTTTAATCATGCTTTGTAAAAAATTAATTTAAGTATGGTTTAAACATGTGTTCTAGACATGCAAGAAAGTTACTATTGCGAATTCTATCCATTGATTTAGTGACGACTACGAGAATACACTGGCATCTTTTAATTCAGGCTATCGGATCAAAAAATTAATTAAAAAAATGATTAAGTTGCCGATTCTGATAAGAGGGACACCTATCAAGGTAATAATGAAATTCCAAAATTTAAACATTTAACATTTGCATCTTCTTAACACAAAAGTTCAAACCTTGGGAATGTGCAAAGAAAACAAATATTTGCACGTAGAATAGACTAACTAAATAGATATCCAACATCTCTTGACCATCACTAAACCATAGTTCGCAACTGCAGGGTCACTCATCTCCATATGCAGCGGAAAAATTACAGTTTATACCAGAAACCAAAATTTTCAGACTTAATAAGTCCATAGATCCCATGTTCGCATATATAAAAAAGAACTAAAATTAAAATTCCTGTATTTTCCATTCATAATCATGACTAGCATCGCAGGGCAATCCCCTCCAACTACATCTTAGGCTACGTTGATTACATTGCTGAGGTTTCATCGACTATCGTGGGATGTCTTCGACTGGAAAGCAGAGTGCCACTTTGGTTGTTCCGACAGCTTCAAAGACAATGGAGAGGGCTCCATTACAGGTAGACCTGGCATCACTTCATGCGACAGAGGAACCGAAAAAGATGCGACGGGAATAGCGAAATTCCCAGCTTCTGGAGCTGGAAAGCTTAAAATTTTCCCGAGACTGAGTTGGCTTGTAAATGAAGGGGGACGAGGCTAGAATGCTCAAAAACTGCAAAATAACAATATTAATAGAATATAAATTTGATATCAAAAAGATGGTCATAAAGGTTCAATTAAGATTATTAATTTCATTAAGAATATTAATTTTTTAGTTAAATTAATTTCAAGAAAATTATTTTTTCTTAGAATTAGAGTTATTAGTATCACTGTTATTTGGGAATGGGGTATGCGTTAAAATTGTTTTGTTTGGTCAAGAGTTAGTCTTTTTCGGACGTTAACAGGTCTAACAATCCAAAACCTATGGCAGGAGTGAAAGCATGTCCTTCTAAGTGGTGTGGTTTTTCTTTCAATAAAGGTGATGAGTCAGCAATAACCACCCAAAAAATTATGACAGGGGTGAAAACATGTCCCTTCAAGTGGCATGATTTTCTTTGAATAATGGTAATAAGTCAACTTGCATTCACAAATAGAAACCAAAAATAATTGTCTTCACTGTTAATTTAATAACTAAATTATGATAATTTTTTTTAATTAAAAATAAATAAATAAAAATATTATTAATACACTAACTTGTTATATCAAACTCTATAGACAACATCTCCATTCATATTACCCTGCCGTAAGAAATACTTCTGAGCATGGCTAGCAACCTGCGTGGGTATTGTTAGCGCTTGGAACTCACCTAGGCTGAGATAGGCAAACTCTCAAGGCTACATCAAACCATTTCACCTCGTAGCTAGCCCTACGAGGTATGAGAAGGCTCTCTCGGGTCAGATTCGGTAGATCTTTCAATATGATAAGCTGACCAATTAGGAATAAAGATTTTAGGCTAGTAAATTGATAAGGGAGGTTGATTTAAAGATTTTTGGGGTTTTTGCTGGCAATTGGAGGGAGTGCAATTCAGGGTGTGGGGATTGGGCTCAGTTTTTGCAGGGGGATCTTTGGGGCAAGGTAGGAGTGAGTGCTGATGCCTTAATTTGAGATGGATGATCAGGAATGACAGATGAGGAGCTAAAGAGGGCAAACAACAACTTTGAATCCTCTTTAGACAGTGGAAAACATAGATATTGAACAAAATTAAAAGCTGAGCATGGCATGCATGAATTCAAACTTTATCACTTCATCTGTTCAATTAGCAGCAAAGAAAGAGATGGAACACATAAACACACTTAAAATAACATGTAGAGAACACACCATCAACACAACAATCCACAAGAATCCAAAATGATGTCTTCAAAACCCTGGCCTTCCTTTTCCTTAAATTGCAGTAATAGATGTACAATATACAATAATGCTTCTCCCACAAGAGTCCAACCATGAAAATGAGTAAGAGAAGGCATAATATAGACCATCTAACTCCTTTCCCCACCTCTAGGGGTCGAGCTCAGCTTCCTAGGAGCAGTTTGAACTAATTCTAAACTTAGCACTAGATAATAGGCAGTCAAAACAACTTGCCTCTAAAACTTAGCTAACTCATCCATGCATTAAATATTCACTATTTACATCAAGGAAGCTTCTAGAAGGGTTAAGAGAGATTAAATCTATCAATGTGCCATGAAAATTATCCATACATCCATCATTTACAAGTACAAATGATCAACCAAGGTAAAAAACAGAGTTTGCAGGCCTGAAAAGTCAAAACTGGCAATTTTAGCTCGAGTGGTCGCGCCCCCTGCTCGAGTGGTCGCGCCCCTTTGCAGCACTTTTTGAGTGGATTCCAGTTGTCCAAATCAAGTGCAAGATGGCTCATTGGAAAGCACTGTGTGTCTACTTTCCATCCCAAGTGGAATTTCTGGATTTGGAGTTGATTTGACCCCTCAAAAGTCAATTCTCCCAAGGTCACTTTTTGCAACTCAAAAAGTGGGCAGAAAGTCAAAATTTTGATGTATTTTGAGCTTTTGGAGGCCCAAATCTCAAAATAAAGTTGACCCCAAGTATAGGTAATTCTAGTTTTTGCATGCCCTTTCCAAAAATGTCAACGTTTTGTGATTCTGAGCAGTCCTCCCGAGTGGTCGCGCGGGGGGTGAGACCACTCCAATGGCCAAAACCTGTAAATTGCACAAAAAATTCACAAATGACAAAATTTTCTCCAAATTTCTTGAAATTTGGGCTGGGAGTCCCCAATCAAGTACCATGCTCAGTCAAAGAGGCTTTGGCCAAAATTTGGAGTGGATCGGGCGTTTTCCTTCGTTTTTGTGCTTTGGCCAACCGTCCTTGGAGCACCTTCATTCTCGCCGGTACTTTTGACATTTATCTCAAACCATGACACCTGTGTAAAATGTGAAGGAGGTTTTTCTTCCTTGGCATGCTGTGGACAAAAACCTCTCTCAGTTTTGCAAAATTCATCTTTGATTGCTCAGAAACAGCTTTTGAGTGAAACTTGTCCCGATGTGTGAAACAAGGGATTTTGTCGAAATGGAGCGAAATGAAGGGGATAGAGGGCTTCTAAATTCTTGGGGAAATTTTTGGGAGTGGGGAGGGATGTTAGGAAGTAGGGGAAAGTGGAATCTCAGAGATTGAATGAGGGGAAGGGGTCGAAAAGGGCAAAACACAGGTCAAACCTAGAAAATTGCCAGGTTGTAGCTAGAAACTAGGGTTTGTGCAAAAATGAGGAATTTGGCGGATCTAAGGGATGGGAAGTGTTTGATAAGGTACTTTAAGGATAGGGGAAGGTGTATGAACATCAGGAAACAATTTTTTCCGGTGATTTGACCATCCAAGAGAAATTAGCTTTCAAAACCCTAGGAGAGGGAAATGAGCTTGCCTAGGCACAACTGAAGCATGAACAAGATGTAAAATGACCCATTAAATATTGACATGACGATGAGAACCCTCTGAATGATGATAGGCTCAGCTGAATGATGACATGGATTGACATTTGGGCAAACCCTAGACCTAATGCCTAGTGACCAAATTTTGCTTGAAAACTCTTTGAAATGACAAAATTTGACCTCGACACTCTGAGACCACTTTGTAAGAGCACATTTGATCACTGGAGGAAGGCTGGAAAGACTGACACTAACATTGGCTCCAATGGGGATGGTAGCTCCTTGTAGGTGCCAAGAACCGCAGACCTCTGGGAGAGCAGACCAGTGCTTTATTCATTGGGCAATGGAGTCAAAAACTCAAGCTGAAATGCATGACTGAAAACCGACTCAAACTGACTTAACAACAAGACTGAAAATGGACTAACAAAGGACTCATGACTCAACTAAAAACTGAATCAATACTTAAACACAATCGAGCAACTTAAAATGATGCTCAAAGTGGAGCTTATTCATCACAACCTACTCTAACAATTTCATACATCACCTGATCAAGTGAAATGAAACAACCAATGCAACCAAGTAAGTATTTCATCTGTTGTTTGAAATCTCCGCAAGTTCTCACTTATGACCAACAAGAGAGAACTACTGAAAGGCAACTCCCATGACAACTTAGAAATAGATCCATTGAATGATATAAATTCTCTATCCGCCTCCAAAAACACTGCATAAGGATCATGAAATTCAAGCGCACTGGAACTTAGCTCATCCAATGGATTACTTCTCTTTTCCTCATACCATGAATGCAAACTTTGATCTGAGTCTTGTGATGAGACCTCTGCTAAAAATGACAAAGAAACCGGATGCCGGATCAAATTCATGTCAGCACATGTTTCAAGCTCACTTGTAATCAATGGAAATAGACTTTGACTGCAAACCTCATCCAAAACATCAGCTATTGGATCATGAAAAACTTGAAAAGACTGCTGCAATGTATCCATTGAAAATGTATGACATCCTTCTAGCTGTTCATCCTTTTCTTGAGAGATTTTATGAAAATTCTGCCTTATAAACTGAAATGCTTCGAAACAAAAGGGTATAGAATCTTCCGGCATCATCAAATCATCTTCCACAGCTTCATCTGTAATATGCCCTTCAAGTTCATTTGGTAGCTGCAAATCTGAATATGAGAAGTCTGGAACAAGGTTTTTATTGCCTTCAAGATGGTCTAGATCAAGACTTGTTGACAGCTGATTCCTAATTTCATGGAAGTTGTCTCTAATGAACTGAAATGAATCAAAGCAAAAAGGCAAAGATCCTTCACTTACTTCACACTTTGTTGCACTTTCCTCATCAATGTCATAGCTGATATGTGATGGCTGAACATTGTATTCAAGCTGCTGAAAATGAACTTTTCCCTCCCACAAACTAGCTGCTGATTTGTCTGCAAGATTAGCTTCTGTTTGGAGAACATAATCATCGTCATACTCATCAAAATGAGGCAAATCATCACTATAAAACACATCATCAAGCATGCATGTCATATCAACAGCTCTCTCTTCTTCACAATGATCTATAAAAAAATCACTATCAGATCTATAACAATTGGGATAAGAAACAAAATGTTTTGGATCAGCAACTTGTTCTTCTTCAATCAGCGAGCCATGGGTTTGAACATCATAATCATTCCTTGCGTTGATCTTCTTCATCATCTCTTCTACTGCACTTACCAAAACGTCAAGCTTTACCTCTAGAGATGTTGATTTTTCTGGATATATGCTTTTCATCTCTTCTTCCTTCATTCTTGCCCTTCGGATCAGCAGATGAGCCTCTACACTTACTGCATTGTTTTGCATCTCATGAAATGTTGCAATATTCTTTTCTCTCAACTGAAACTCCATCTCCGGATCAAAGGCGCCCGGATAGTGCAAGAGAGCAGATCCAGGAGTAGGCCTTATATCTACTGGCATTGAATAATAAACTTGATTAAATCTGGCCGAAAACTATTGTACTGTTTCACCTGGCAATCTTTTCAACTGGTTATACTCTTCTACAATCAAGAGAAGGTTCTGTCTGATCATCCACCTATCGAGAAAAACTTTGACAAACTGTTGGAAATCTGATATGCTTGCATCAGGCAGGGCTTTGAACCAACTCTTCACTTTGGCTTGCAAAGAAAGAGCAAAAAGCCTTATACTAACATCTTCATCATCAACTTCAAAAAGATCTAGAAAATTCTCAAAATTCTGGACATGTTGCTCAGCGTTGACATTCTTACATTCACCATCAAACATCGGCAAGTATAGATCATAATTTTTGGGGAAAGCATAAAGAACAGAAGGTAAAACAAGAGGTTTATACCGATCTGGAATTTTACAAGGTATAGGGATATGTACAACAGGTATAGAATCAGACTTGGTCGCTTGAGGTTCATCAACTTGAAGATGGTCATCACAAAATTCGGAAAAAGGATCTTGATCAAGCTCAAAAGCATGCAAATCTTTGGTATTCACAATATTCAAAGGGAAAGAATCAACGGCAGGCCGAGGATCTTTTCTCAAGCATAATATACTTTGCAAAGCCTTCTTGACATTCTTGGGAAAAGAGAAGAAATAATTTATGACAAAGAACAAAATGTCTTGGATGAAATTCCACCTTGAATACCTGATCTGTCCATGTTGTCCTTTCATGTTTTTGCTGGTCAGGATCATCCTCCAGTGGAGTCTTTGGATCTGATCTCAAAACTGATTTAGAGTCGCCAGGTGAATGATTTCAGCCTTTCAAGTGTCTGATCGTTGTCCACCATCAACCATCAGATCTGAACTTGATACATGTACTGGGGTAAAATGCAATCGAAGTGGTCGTATTCACAAGCTCACGGAGATTGACTGAAGCAGCGTTTATCTACTAACGCTGATGTAAAACAAGAGCGTTTTCGAAGGCTTCTGGCGTAACTTCAGGCTCCGTCTAAGACTTATGAAACAAACACATCAACCCACAAACAAGTTTGTTCTCCCAGTATGGTCGCCACTATGTTAGCGCTTGGAACTCACCTAGGCTGAGATAGACAAAATCTCAAGGCTACATCAAACCATTTCACCTCGTAGCTAGCCCTACGAGGTATGAGAAGGCTCTCTCAGGTCAGATTTGGTAGATCTTTCAATATGATAAGCTAACCAATTAGGAATAAAGATTTTAGGCTAGTAAATTGATAAGGGAGGTTGATTTAAAGATTTTTGGGGTTTTTGGTGGCAATTGGAGGGAGTGCAATTCAGGGTGCGGGGATTGGGCTCAGTTTTTGCAGGGGGATCTTTGGGGCAAGGTAGGAGTGAGTGTTGATGCCTTAATCTGAGATGGATGATCAGGAATGATAGATGAGGAGCTAAAGAGGGCAAACAACAACTTTGAATCCTCTTTAGACAGTGGAAAACATAGATATTGAACAAAATTAAAAGCTGAGCATGGCATGCATGAATTCAAACTTTATCACTTCATCTGTTCAATTAGCAGCAAAGAAAGAGATGGAACACATAAACACACTTACAATAACATGTATAGAACACACCATCAACACAAGAATCCACAATGATGTCTGCAAAACCCTGGCCTTCCTTTTCCTTAAATTGCAGTAATAGATGTACAATATACAATAATGCTTCTCCCACAAGAGTCCAACCATGAAAATGAGTAAGAGAAGGCATAATATAGACCATCTAACTCCTTTCCTCACCTCTAGGGGTCGAGCTCAGCTTCCTAGGAGCAGTTTGAACTAATTCTAAACTTAGCACTAGATAATAGGTAGTCAAAAAAACTTGCCTCTAAAACTTAGCTAACTCATCCATGCATTAAATATTCACTATTTACATCAAGGAAGCTTCTAGAAGGGTTAAGAGAGATTAAATATATCAATGTGCCATGAAAATTATCCATACATCCATCATTTACAAGTACAAATGATCAACCAAGGTAAAAAACAGAGTTTGCAGGCCTGAAAAGTCAAAACTGGCAATTTTAGCTCGAGTGGTCGCGCCCCCTGCTCGAGTGGTCGTGCCCCTTTGCAGCACGTTTTGAGTGGGTTCTAGTTGTCCAAATCAAGTGCGAGATGGCTCATTGGAAAGCTCTGTGTGTCTACTTTCCATCCCAAGTGGAAATTATGGATTTGGAGTTGATTTGACCCCTCAAAAGTCAATTCTCCCAAGGTCACTTTCTGCAACTCAAAAAGTGGGCAGAAAGTCAAAATTTTGATGTATTTTGAGCTTTTGGAGGCCCAAATATCAAAATCAAGTTGACCCCAAGTATAGGTAATTCTAGTTTTTGCATGCCCTTTCCAAAAATGTCAACGTTTTGTGATTCTGAGCAGTCCTCCCGAGTGGTCGAGTGGGGGGTGAGACCACTCCAATGGCCAAAACCTGTAAATTGCACAAAAAATTCACAAATGACAAAATTTTCTCCAAATTTCTTGAAATTTGGGCTGGGAGTCCCCAATCAAGTACCATGCTCAGTCAAAGAGGCTTTGGCCAAAATTTGGAGTGGATCGGGTGTTTTCCTTCGTTTTTGTGCTTTGGCCAACCGTCCTTGGAGCACCTTCATTCTCGCTGGTATTTTTGACATTTCTCTCAAACCATGACACCTGTTTAAAAAGTGAAGGATGTTTTTCTTCCTTGGCATGTTGTGGAAAAAAACCTCTCTTAGTTTTGCAAAATTCATCTTTGATTGCTCAGAAACAGCTTTTGAGTGAAACTTGTCCCGATGTGTGAAACAAGGGATTTTGTCAAAATGGAGCGAAATGAAGGGGATAGAGGGCTTCTAAATTCTTGGGGAAATTTTTGGGAGTGGGGAGGGATGTTAGGAAGCAGGGGAAAGTGGAATCTCAGAGATTGAGTGAGGGGAAGGGGTCGAAAAGGGCAAAACACAGGTCAAACCTAGAAAATTGCCAGGTTGTAGCTAGAAACTAGGGTTTGTGCAAAAATGAGGAATTTGGCGGATCTAAGGGATGGGAAGTGTTTGATAAGGTACTTTAAGGATAGGGAAAGGTGTATGAACATCAGGAAACAATTTTTGCCGGTGATTTGACCATCCAAGAGAAATTAGCTTTCAAAACCCTAGGAGAGGGAAATGAGCTTGCCTAGGCACAACTGAAGCATGAACAAGATGTAAAATGACCCATTAGATACTGACATGACGATGACAACCCTCTGAATGATGATAGGCTCAGCTGAATGATGACATGGACTGACATTTGGGCAAACCCTAGACCTAATGCCTAGTGACCAAATTTTGCTTGAAAACTCTTTGAAATGACAAAATTTGACCTCGACACTCTGAGACCACTTTGTAAGAGCACATTTGATCACTGGAGGAAGGCTGGAAAGACTGACACTCTGAGACCACTTTGTAGCGCTTGAAATTTCACCTAGGCTGAGATAGACAAATCTCAAGGCTACATCAAACCATTACACCTCGTAGCTAGCCCTACGAGGAAGGAGAAGGCTCTCTCCGGTCAGACTCAAGGTATTTTCTCAATGGGCTGAGCTGACCAATTAGGATCAAAGATATTAGGCTAGTAAACTGATAAGGAGGGTTGATTTAAAGTTTTTTGGGGTTTTTGGTGGCAATTGGAGGGAGTGCAATTCGGGGTGCGGGGATTGGGCTCAGTTTTTGCAGGGGGTTCTTTGGGGCAAGGTAGTAACTTGTGCTGATGCCTTTGGCTTGGATGAGTGATCAGGGAAGAAAGAGAGGGGGGCTGAAGAGGGCAAACAAGGACTTTGAATCCTCTTTAGACAGTGGAAAACATCAATATTAAACAAAATTGAAAGCTGAGCATGTAAACATGAGTTCAAACTTTATCACTTCTTTTGTTTAATCAGCAGCAATAGATTAAGAGATGTAACACATAAACAAACTTACAGTAACAAGTAGGAGACACACCATCAACACAATGATCCACAAGAATCCACAATGAAGTCTGCAAAACCCTGGCCTTCCTTTTCCTCAAATTGCAGAGATACAAGTAAAATATACAATAGAGCTTCTCCCTCAAGAGTCCAACCATGAAAATGAGCAAGAGAAGGCATAATATAGACCATCTAACTCCTTTCCCCACCTCTAGGGGTCGAGCTCAGCTTCCTAGGAGCAGTTTGAACTAATTCTAAACTGAGCACTAGATAATAGGCAGTCAAAACAACTTGCCTCCAAAACTTAGCTAACTCATCCATGCATTAAATATTCACTATTTACATCAAGGAATCTTCTAGAAGGGTTAAGAGAGATTAAATCTACCAATGTGCCATGAAAATTATCCATACATCCATCATTTACAAGTACAAATGATCAACCAAGGTAAAAAACAGAGTTTGCAGGGCTGAAAAGTCAAAACTGGCAATTTTAGCTCGAGTCGTCGCGCCCCCTGCTCGAGTGGTCGTGCCCCTTTGCAGCACGTTTTTAGTGGGTTCCAGTTGTCCAAATCAAGTGCAAGATGGCTCATTGGAAAGCTCTGTGTGTCTACTTTCCATCCCAAGTGGAATTTATGGATTTGGAGTTGATTTGACCCCTCAAAAGTCAATTCTCCCAAGGTCACTTTCTGCAACTCAAAAAGTGGGCAGAAAGTCAAAATTTTGATGTATTTTGAGCTTTTGGAGGCCCAAATCTCAAAATCAAGTTGACCCCAAGTATAGGTAATTCTAGTTTTTGCATGCCCTTTCCAAAAATGTAGAGTTTTCCCCGTTCTGAGCTGTCCCCACGAGTGGTCGCGCGCGGGGTGAGACCACTCCACAGGCAAAAACCTATCAATTTCACAAAAAATTCACAAATGAAAAAATTTTCTCCAAATTTCTTGAAATTTGGGCTGGGAGTCCCCAATCAAGTACCATGCTCAGTCAAAGAGGCTTTGGCCAAAATTTGGAGTGGATCGGGCGTTTTCCTTCGTTTTTGTGCTTTGTCCAACCGTCCTTGGAGCACCTTCGTTCTCGCCGGTATTTTTGACATTTATCTTAAACCATGACACCTGTGTAAAACGTGAAAGAGGTTTTTCTTCCTTGGCATGTTGTGGACAAAAACCTCTCTCAGTTTTGCAAAATTCATCTTTGATTGCTCAGAAACAGCTTTTGAGTGAAACTTATCCCGATGTGTGAAACAAGGGATTTTGTCGAAATGGAGCGAAATGAAGGGGATAGGGGGCTTCTAAATTCTTGGGGAAATTTTTGGGAGTGGGGAGGGATGTTAGGAAGCAGGGGAAAGTGGAATCTCATAGATTGAGTGAGGGGAAGGGGTCGAAAAGGGCAAAACACAGGTCAAACCTAGAAAATTGCCAGGTTGTAGCTAGAAACTAGGGTTTGTGCAAAAATGAGGAATTTGGTGGATCTAAGGGATGGGAAGTGTTTGATAAGGTACTTTAAGGATAGGGGAAGGTGTATGAACATCAGGAAACAAGTTTTTCCGGTGATTTGACCGTCCAAGAGAAATTGGCTTTCAAAACCCTAGGAGAGGGAAATGAGCTTGCCTAGGCACAACTGAAGCATGGACAAGGTGTGAAATGACTCATTAGACACTGACATGATAATGACAACCCTACGAATGATGATAAACTCAGCTGAATGGTGACATGGACTGACATTTGGGCAAACCCTAGACCTAATGCCTAGTGACCAAATTTTGCTTGAAGACTCACTGAAATGACAAAATTTGACCTGGACACTTCAAAATCACTTTGTAAGAGCACATTTGATCACTGTAGGAAGGCTGGAAAGACTGAAACTAACATTGTCTCCAATGGGGATGGTAGCTCCTTGGAGGTGCCAAGAACCTCAGACCTCTCGGAGAGCAGACCAGTGCTTTTGACCATTGGGCGATGGAGTCATAAACTCAAGCTGAAATGCAAGACTGAAAACTGACACAAACTAACTTAACCACAAGGCTAAAAATTGACTCATAAAGGACTCATGACTCAACTAAAAACTGACTTGATACTTAAACACGATCGACCAACTGAAAATGATGCTCAAAGTGGAGCTTATTCATCACAACCTACTCTAACAATTTCATACATCACCTGATCAAGTGAAATGAAACAACCAATGCAACCAAGTAAGTATTTCATCTGTTGTTTGAAATCTCCGCAAGTTCTCACTTATGACCAACAAGAGAGAACTACTGAAAGGCAACTCCCATGACAACTTAGAAACAGATCCATTGAATGATATAAATTCTCTATCTGCCTCCAAAAACACTGCATAAGGATCATGAAATTCAAGCGCACTGGAACTTAGCTCATCCAATGGATTACTTCTCTTTTCCTCATACCATGAATGCAAACTTTGATCTGAGTCTTGTGACGAGACCTCTGCTAAAAATGACAAAGATATCGGCTGCCGGATCAAATTCATGTCAGCACATGTTTCAAGCTCACCTGTAATCAATGGAAATAGACTTTGATTGCAAACCTCATCCAAAACATCAGCTATTGGATCATGAAAAACTTGAAAAGACTGCTGCAATGTATCCATTGAAAATGTATGACATCCTTCTAGCTGTTCATCCTTTTCTTGAGAGATTTTATGAAAATTCTGCCTTATAAACTGAAATGCTTCGAAACAAAAGGGTATAGAATCTTCCGGCATCATCAAATCATCTTCCACAGCTTCATCTGTAATCTGCCCTTCAAGTTCATTTGGTAGCTGCAAATCTGAATATGAGAAGTCTGGAACAAGGTTTTTATTGCCTTCAAGATGGTCTAGATCAAGACTTGTTGACAGCTGATTCCTAATTTCATGGAAGTTGTCTCTAATGAACTGAAATGAATCAAAGCAAAAAGGCAAAGATCCTTCACTTACTTCACACTTTGCTGCACTTTCCTCATCAATGTCATAGCTGATATGTGATGGCTGAACATTGTATTCAAGCTGCTGAAAATGAACTTTTCCCTCCCACAAACTAGTTGCTGATTTGTCTGCAAGATTAGCTTCTGTTTGGAGAACATAATCATCGTCATACTCATCAAAATGAGGCAAATCATCACTATAAAACACATCATCAACAGCTCTCTCTTCTTCACAATGATCTATAAAACAATCACTATCAGATCTATAACAATTGGGATAAGAAACAAAATGTTTTGGATCAGCAACTTGTTCTTCTTCAATCAGCGAGCCATGGGTTTGAACATCATAATCATTCCTTGCGTTGATCTTCTTCATCATCTCTTCTACTGCACTTACCAAAACGTCAAGCTTTACCTCTAGAGATGTTGATTTTTCCGGATCTACGCTTTTCATCTCTTCTTCCTTCATTCTTGCCCTTCGGATCAGCAGATGAGCCTCTACACTTACTGCACTGTTTTGCATCTCATGAAGTGTTGCAATATTCTTTTCTCTCAGCTGAAACTCCATCTCTGGATCAAAGGCGCCCGGATAGTGCAAGAGAGCAGATCCAGGAGTAGGCCTTATATCTACTGGCATTGAATAATAAACTTGATTAAATCTAGCTGAAAATTGTTGTACTGTTTCACCTGGCAATCTTTTCAGCTGGTTATACTCTTCTACAATCAAGAGAAGGTTCTGTCTGATCATCCACCTATCGAGAAAAACTTTGACAAACTGCTGGAAATCTGATATGCTTGCATCAGGCAGGGCTTTGAACCAACTCTTCACTTTGGCTTGCAAAGAAAGAGCAAAAAGCCTTATACTAACATCTTCATCATCAACGTCAAAAAGATCTAGAAAATTCTCAAAATTCTGGACATGTTGCTCAGCGTTGACATTCTTACATTCACCATCAAACATCGGCAAGTATAGATCATAATTTTTGGGGAAAGCATAAAGAACAGAAGGTAAAACAAGAGGTTTATACCGATCTGGAATTTTACAAGGTATAGGGATATGTACAACAGGTATAGAATCAGACTTGGTCGCTTGAGGTTCATCAACTTGAAGATGGTCATCACAAAATTCGGAAAAAGGATCTTGATCAAGCTCAAAAGCATGCAAATCTTTGGTATTCACAATATTCAAAGGGAAAGAATCAACGGCAGGCCGAGGATCTTTTCTAAAGCATAATATACTTTGCAAAGCCTTCTTGACATTCTTGGGAAAAGAGAAGAAATAATTTATGACAAAGAACAAAATGTCTTGGATGAAATTCCAACTTGAATACCTGATCTGTCCATGTTGTCCTTTCATGTTTTTGCTGGTCAGGATCATCCTCCAGTGGAGTCTTTGGATCTGATCTCAAAACTGATTTAGAGTCGCCAGGTGAATGATTTCAGCCTTTCAAGTGTCTGATCGTTGTCCACCATCAACCATCAGATCTGAACTTGATACATGTACTGGGGTAAAATGCAATCGAAGTGGTCATATTCACAAGCTCACGGAGATTGACTGAAGCAGCGTTTATCTACTAACGCTGATGTAAAACAAGAGCGTTTTCGAAGGCTTTTGGCGTAACTTCAGGCTCCGTCTAAGACTTATGAAACAAACACATCAACCCACAAACAAGTTTGTTCTCCCCAGTATGGTCGCCACTATGTTAGCGCTTGGAACTCACCTAGGCTGAGATAGACAAACTCTCAAGGCTACATCAAACCATTTCACCTCGTAGCTAGCCCTACGAGGTATGAGAAGGCTCTCTCGGGTCAGATTCGGTAGATCTTTCAATATGATAAGCTGACCAATTAGGAATAAAGATTTTAGGCTAGTAAATTGATAAGGGAGGTTGATTTAAAGATTTTTGGGGTTTTTGGTGGCAATTGGAGGGAGTGCAATTCAGGGTGCGGGGATTGGGTTTAGTTTTTGCAGGGGGATCTTTGGGGCAAGGTAGGAGTGAGTGCTGATGCCTTAATCTGAGATGGATGATCAGGAATGATAGATGAGGAGCTAAAGAGGGCAAACAACAACTTTGAATCCTCTTTAGACAGTGGAAAACATAGATATTGAACAAAATTAAAAGCTGAGCATGGCATGCATGAATTCAAACTTTATCACTTCATCTGTTCAATTAGCAGCAAAGAAAGAGATGGAACACATAAACACACTTACAATAACATGTAGAGAACACACCATCAACACAACAATCCACAAGAATCCACAATGATGTCTGCAAAACCCTGGCCTTCCTTTTCCTTAAATTGCAGTAATAGATGTACAATATACAATAATGTTTCTCCCACAAGAGTCCAACCATGAAAATGAGTAAGAGAAGGCATAATATAGACCATCTAACTCCTTTCCCCACCTCTAGGGGTCGAGCTCAGCTTCCTAGGAGCCGTTTGAACTAATTCTAAACTTAGCACTAGATAATAGGTAGTCAAAACAACTTGCCTCTAAAACTTAGCTAACTCATCCATGCATTAAATATTCACTATTTACATCAAGGAAGCTTCTAGAAGGGTTAAGAGAGATTAAATCTATCAATGTGCCATGAAAATTATCCATACATCCATCATTTACAAGTACAAATGATCAACCAAGGTAAAAAACAGAGTTTGCAGGCCTGAAAAGTCAAAACTGGCAATTTTAGCTCGAGTGGTCGCGCCCCCTGCTCGAGTGGTCGTGCCCCTTTGCAGCACTTTTTGAGTGGGTTCCAGTTGTCCAAATCAAGTTCAAGATGGCTCATTGGAAAGATCTGTGTGTCTACTTTCCATCCCAAGTGGAATTTCTGGATTTGGAGTTGATTTGACCCCTCAAAAGTCAATTCTCCCAAGGTCACTTTCTACAACTCAAAAAGTGGGCAGAAAGTCAAAATTTTGATGTATTTTGAGCTTTTGGAGGCCCAAATCTCAAAATCAAGTTGACCCCAAGTATAGGTAATTCTGTTTTTGCATGCACTTTCCAAGAATGTCAACTTTTTGTGATTCTGAGCAGTCCTACCGAGTGGTCGCGCGGGGGGTGAGACCACTCCAATGGCCAAAACCTGTAAATTGCACAAAAAATTCACAAATGACAAAATTTTCTCCAAATTTCTTGAAATTTGGGCTGGGAGTCCCCAATCAAGTACCATGCTCAGTCAAATATGCTTTGGCCAAAATTTGGAGTGGATCGGGCGTTTTCCTTCGTTTTTGTGCTTTGGCCAACCGTCCTTGGAGCACCTTCATTCTCGCCGGTATTTTTGACATTTCTCTCAAACCATGACACCTGTGTAAAAAGTGAAGGAGGTTTTTCTTCATTGGCATGTTGTGGACAAAAACCTCTCTCATTTTTGCAAAATTCATCTTTGATTGCTCAGAAACAGATTTTGAGTGAAACTTTTCCCGATGTGTGAAACAAGGGATTTTGTCGAAATGGAGCGAAATGAAGGGGATAGAGGGCTTCTAAATTCTTGGGGAAATTTTTGGGAGTGGGGAGGGATGTTAGGAAGCAGGGGAAAGTGGAACCTTAGAGATTGAGTTAGGGGAAGGGGTCGAAAAGGGCAAAACACAGGTCAAACATAGAAAATTGCCAGGTTGTAGCTAGAAACTAGGGTTTGTGCAAAAATGAGGAATTTGGCGGATCTAAGGGATGGGAAGTGTTTGATAAGGTACTTTAAGGATAGGGGAAGGTGTATGAACATCAGGAAACAAGTTTTGCCGGTGATTTGACCATCCAAGAGAAATTAGCTTTCAAAACCCTAGGAGAGGGAAATGAGCTTGCCTAGGCACAACTGAAGCATGAACAAGATGTAAAATGACCCATTAGATACTGACATGATGATGACAACCCTCTGAATGATGATAGGCTCAGCTGAATGATGACATGGACTGACATTTGGGCAAACCCTAGACCTAATGCCTAGTGACCAAATTTTGCTTGAAAACTCTTTGAAATGACAAAATTTGACCTCGACACTCTGAGACCACTTTGTAAGAGCACATTTGATCACTGGAGGAAGGCTGGAAAGACTGAAAATAACAGGTATTCCATTCTTTACAAAGCTTCTGGAAACATCCGGTGTTCTCCCTCTATCCTGCAGCACAAATAATCGGAAACATTTATAAAAAATGAAAAACCGTTAGATGTATCAAAATAGTGCTGCTAACAATAACGAAAAACTATGCTAGAAGAAAATAAAACTGACCCCTCTTCCTCTCATGGGCATTGCTAGATGAATGAATGAAGTCATCCGACACAACCATCAAAACCTTCAGTGCCAACATAGCCGGATCCGAGTGCTGATATTCAGATAAATTTGACAAATTATTCATACTCGCACTCTTTCTCATTGGTCCATATGAGAGAAAAACTCCAAAGAGCATCACAACATTTCCCATACAGGTACGGGATTGTGGCCATTAAGGCCACACAACGAACAGTGCCTAGAAGACATGGTGCCGCATTCCTTTGTTACGTGGGCAGAGGAGAGGAGTCTGGTTCAGAAATCGCAATTACAGATAGGCTTAATTAAAACACAGAATTTATGGCAGAGAAAAAAAAATGAGTAAAAGCAAAATGGTTACCCTAAATCTACTTGTAAAAGTTTAAAACCATAGCACAACAAATCACACTTTAGGTTATATTATCATACTTTAGATTATATTACAAAAAATAGGTTTGCATGATAAATTGGAGAGTGCTATTCCAACTAAAACAAGAAAGAGTAAAAGCAAAATGGTTACCGTAAATTTACTTGTAAAAGTTTAAACCATACTTTAGATTATATCACTACACTTTAGACTATATTTCAAAACATAGGTTTGCATGATAAATTGGACGGTGCTACTCCAACTAAAACAAGAAAGATCTTATTGCTACCCTTCGCCAAGGGGTTGTGGAGTAACACACAGTAAAATACAATAATCGCTATTTTCACATGCCCACCAATATTCTTTCCATGATTGTCTCCTCGGAGACTTTCACCCCCTCTCTCAACCTTGAAAATGACTTTTACATGCATATTTATCCAAAACATACATTTTGACTCATTCATTGATGAGAGAGCAAAACATTAATACACAATATGGAGGATTTTACATAATAAATGATTTTCTGAACTTGCAAGGGTGTTGTGGATTGTGGGTAAAAGTGGGGAGTGAATATTTGCCCATACCTATTTACCAAAATTCATTAAATGCCTTAAACTCTCGCGGAATGGTTAGCGATGTACTTCTGCTCAGACTTTGTGTTGCGAAATGGTCAAGGATGTACTTGGTCAAACTTTAGTCCTTAACAAAGTATATTTAAGATATCTCATAGGTAAATTTTACTTAAACCCGGCATAAATCTATTTTAAATATGAATTTAACATAACCCGAGAGGCACCTCATTTTCTCACGCACAATTTGTTTTATGAATAAACATTATTTTTTTTTTTTAATCTTATATAGCAAAATTTCACTTTGATAATGGAAAAACAAAATTACACATCATAATGGAGTGTAAAATGAATCTCTCTACTAAAAACATATATTTAAATAAATTAAATGCAAATTAGGAAACAAATTATTACTCTACTCATCCATACAAATAATGTCTACGCTCTTCACTATGCAACACATGACCCACCATTCCGGACTTCTAGGTCGAGGAAAGTGATGGTAGCCACACCACCCACCCTTCTGCTCATAACTAGACTTCTAGGTCAAGGAAAGTGATGGTAGCCACACCACCCACCCTTCTGCTCATAGGTTGGAAATGAGACAAATGTCACTTTAATTCACTCAACATGTAGATGAAAACGAGAGGTAAACAGATTCAAAAGAAACACTTATCATTATAATTATTTTTTAGATAAAAAATCACCAAAACATAAAAGTAAAAAAATAAGTTCTGTTCAGAAATATGTAAATATAGTTGCATCAGGAAAGAATGTGCCAAAGATGCTAATAAGAGTGGATTAGTCCCTAAGATGAAGTGGTTAACAACCTTGAAATGTCAAAACCTTAATAAAGATAGAGAATTAGCTAGGGCATTTTATCCAACATAATAACCAACTCATCCTTTAAGAAATACAATAGAATATGTGTAAAAACCTCTACTTTGGTTGTTATACAAATCTTCAAGTGAGGGACGACCTAGGAGCATGTATAAAGGCATAGATACACGTGCAAGGGCTAGTAAACTTCTAAAACCATGAGAAAAATGTTCTCCAACACAAACATGGTGTCCCCTCAAACCACAAACCATCATGTGAACCCATATCAAAACATGGCCAAGAGATTAAGTGCTCCACAAATGTGCAGGTAGGAAGTTTGATTATATATAACTCCTAAAGAACATCAAAACATGAGGGATCTTGGAAGAATGTGCTAATTTGGAGCATAAGCAACATATATAACTCCTTAAAACAACATATCAACCCTCCAATTATACCAATGTAATTATGTTTTTGATGCAGTTACCTTGTTTTCTTCTCCTCAATTTGAGGAAAAGAAGTTAAGTTACCTTGTTTATCTTTTTAGTTAAGTTAGTTTCCCGAATTCAAGCAATCAATTTTGGGTTAGGCAGGTTTTTAATGTATAAACGGTCGAAAAGAGAATTCAATAGTGATTTTACATCGTTTAAATACATAAATATTATTGATTCTTGTTGCCAATTATTCCCGAATTCAAGCAATCAATTTTGGGTTAGGCAGGTTTTTGATGTATAAACGGTCGAAAAGAGAATTCAATAGTGATTTTACATCGTTTAAATACATAAATATTATTGATTCTTTTTGCCAATTATTCATAATTGACTGAGTTTTCTTCACAAATCATACCATGAACAGTGTAGAGCGAGGGCCACTCTACATTGGTGGTGATCCCATATTTTCGTAACATTTCAATTTTGTACTATTTACTCTTAAGCAAGTGTATTGATTTAATTATGTTGTCTTTCATTATCTGCAGCTACTTAACAATATTTTTTCACAAGGCTAATTACTTTCTTGCAATAATAATTTAGGACATATTTTATGTTGTAATTAACTAGAATTAGTTGACCTAATCCTATATTCCCAAAACGGTAGAAATGCCCTAGGTTGGATAAGTTTAATTAGTTGTTGTCATTAATTATTGTTATTGAATTAATATAGTTTCTAAAAGTTAATTGCTTTAGTTGGAATAACATAGTTTTTTTTTTGCAACTTAAATTCTATTGCCGCTACAAAAGAGTTACATATCTAGATAGTCTGTGCACACCTTGGACTTCCGTGCATGGAGTTCTTGTTTTTCAAAATTTGGGCCTCGTATATCTAGACAAGTTTACAATAGATCTGTTGCCAAAACGAACAAGTTCTAACTACCTTATATGCCTAGACTTACAACTAGTAGACAAACATAAAAGACAACTATACCAAGAGAACAACATGAAAATTATGTTTAGTAAGATGGTTCCACCTCTATGAGCTAATTTCTCTTGTAGTTCGAGCCTCCTGGGCATTGGGAAGGGAATAAATAAGCTTCAATTCTTTCCCCACACCTCTCCAATTACTTCAGTTGGAGTTGTAGCTCATCCAACTACAACAAAATATTGTCCTTATCATCATAATGCTCCAACAACAACATAGCCAATAGGGATTTCACCTGATAGTATAAATCAATAGTGTGCATTTATTGACACTTTCATCCCCTCGTTTTACCTATATCTAGTATCTAGGAGGCAATTACTGCCATAATTTCTGAATTTGACAAGTTACCAAGTTTCCCCATCACCTCCTGCTCCATCTCACGAAGTTCACATTGAATACCTAGTGGACTATGGGTGCTATACATCCAAGCTGGCAACTCAAATTGAAACTAGGCTTTAGAATTTCCTCGTTTCATGTAAGAGGTTGACCCACATTGACAAAAAGCTCATTGACACAACATGGGAGCAAGGTAGTTCCAAGATTTACACCCCTATAGAATAATACGTTCATGAACCCACCCTTCAAAGTATCCTAGAGTTTCCCTCACCCCCTTGGAATAGAAATAACAACTCGTCTAGACTTTCCCATTGGAGAAAGTGTAGAGCATGGGGAAACAACTAAACCAATGTCCAAAGGAGGTAAAATAAAGGATTCCCTCTTGAATTAAACCTCTAGGAAGATCTAACATATCGTCATTAAGAAAAATGATTGTAATGGATTACCATGCATCACAACCCAACACATGGTCCTTTTATAATTCTCCTCTCCACTGCACAAAACAAGCAAGCAAAATGGTGCTATAACTTAATGTAATGAATTCTCATGGAGCATCATACCCAGATATCGTGTTTCACGTTTAATGAGGGAGGGATGATGGCAAGTCCCCTATCATCATAACTTGGTGGGACGATTACCATGCACCCTCCCATTTGTTGCCTCTCTATAATTATTTATGTAAGAAAAGTTTAATTAGGTTTCAAGAATAAGTCATGTATGGATTTCTTTGTAGAATAATTAATTTATTTAATATACTAGTCAATTAGGGACAAGAGATTGTGCGTTCCTTCCACCAAGAAAGAACCCAACATATATGGTGCACAACCTTGGTGAAAGTTATACACACCTGGATTGATAAATGATGTACATGTCATTGGTAAATGGAGTGCTCTATTCCATACATTATATGAGCTTGTCAGTAAGCACTATAGAAAAGAGTCCCAAAGGGTGTAAAAACTAAAATAATCACACTCAAAACATAAAACCCCTAAATTGTTGCATGTTCCCTTCCAATATATCCAATAACCCTAATGGGGTGAAGAAGGGGCAGGTAGAGTTCCATAATTGTTTTGTTTTGACACCCTTTTTCCACCATTTTCCTCTTTTTTGTCATCACTACCAACTCAATAAAGGCAGTAAATCATATATTTTGATAAGGTAACAACTCTTACATGTCTTGTTTTTCATATGCATTAATGTTCCTTATTGTTATATTAAAGAGTGCATTAGCTACAGAATTAACATGATTCTGCAACCATTTTATAAATATGCCACTAGCTCCATGGTTCGCGGGGTTTTGGTGCACTAATGAAGCAACTAAGAATATGGATAGTTGAGGATTGATCCCCTCGTGGATCTCCTCCTATTCACTTGAGCCAATTCACCAAAGGGATCATACAGTGGCGCGGTCAAAGATACAGGTAAACACATAGTAGCAAGGGTTTAGACACAACATGTTTTCTCGATTTTATTTCCAAATAACAAATCGACGAAATAAATCTTTTCATGTTTAAGTTTCATATTTGAATTAGGATTGAACACCAGACCTATAGGCATAAAAGTCTCAATAGATTGAACACGCATTTTATATAAATATGTATCCTTTGTAAACGATATCAAGGGAGGAAGTATTAAGTTAATTTTTGAAGAAATTGTGAACCAGGCCTTCGTTCTTGTGTTAATTTGAAGTTACTTTTCTGATTCAACGTGTACGTGATTATGAATCATACCTATTGGATGCAGAGGGCCCCTACAGACAGTCAAGATTTTAGTTTATTTTCATTTCATGCTTTAGAATTGATTTCATTCAAATTTCTTTATGTTATCACTGCATTTTAGTTTAATTATTTCACTGTTTTCATTATTTCGTATAAACTCAGTTATCTCGTTTACCATTTCGCAATTCGTTATGCTTGCAGTCGTTTAATAGATTAGTCCTTCAATGTTTTTCGCTTCATCACAGTTAATATTTTCATGCTTTCTAGAATTAGAATTTATATCACTCTGCAATTTGTAGTTAGAAATTTCTTTCATGCTTCTTAAAATTAGAATTGTATATATTTCGTAGGCAAGATTTTGAATTTCAATACTCTGTTTCATAGCAGCAAGTTGTTTATATAGATTCATAATTTTAGGATGAATAGTTTAAGCCATTTTAGAATGATACTCCATTAGATATAATTTGATAAAGTAATCTAATAGTAGTTTAACTCCCATTTGTTCTAACAATAGCTTAACTTCCATATATTAATTTGTAGAAATTTAACTCTACCAAAAATCTAGATAACAATGAAAATCTCAAAACAAACATAACCATCATCTTACTAAATGAAAGAGTAGGCTTCTAGCATATATAGTGCACCTGCACTTCATAATTTTACCAACTCCGATCGATAATTTATGCTTGCAATTTAAGAGCATTAAATTGATCAAACATTTTGGCACCATTGCTAGGGAAGTGTAAATAGAAGCCTTAAAAAAAATCAAATAAAAACATGACATGCATAGGGAAAGAGACTCTAGAGGTAGGTTTGTATGTCTAGGAATAAGTTCAATTACTACATCATCACTCACTCCACCACAACCTCGTAGTGCCAAACCACCCACACAAACTCGAATTCCATCCATAGCAGGCCAATATAGACTTCCTGAAGTCTTAAAATCCGAAATCCAATCTAAAGGTTCACCAACTTCATCAACAGAGGTTGTGATAGAAGAAGATCCTACATCTCCAACAACTGGAATAATTTTTCTATCTTCAACTGGAGAACAACTTCTAGCTCAAGAGTTAGAAGTTCCTTCTGAAGAAGAAGAGGAAGAAACTTACTTCAAACCATTGATAGAGGAACCAGAAGAACTAGAAGAAAAACTAGATAATCCTATTACAGAACTAGATATCTCTTCTGAGGAATCCATCATGGCTGAAGAAGGAGAAGGAGAAGTACACAATGTCAATGGTGAACAACATAGGATTGGAGGAGGAGGAGGAGGAAACATAGGAGGTGGAAGAGGGGGTGGTAGAGGTAGAGGAAGAGGAGATCCAGAACCTTTTGGATTCCCTATCCTTGATGAGGATACAACATTAACAGTGAAGAACATATTGCTCTCTATTCTCCCCAATTTTCATGGAATAAGAAGTGAAGACCCAGAGACATTTCTCTTTGAATTTGAAGTATTATGTAGATCATATGACTATCTGCATGATGCTCAAAAACTAAAATTGTTCCCTGCCACCTTAAAGGATGCAACATTAAAATGGTTTATGAGTTTAGAAACAAATTCTATATGGAAATGGGCAGAAATGAAAGATGCATTCTTAGAGAAATATAAGGATTATTGTATGCCTCATAGCATCAAAGATGTATTCCTCAAAATGGTACAAAAAGAAGATGAGAATCTTGAAGACTTTGTCGAGAGATTTGTTTATAACATCAAAAGGGAAAAAATGAACAATCTGGACGAGGAAACTTTGAAAGCTCTCTTACTCATCCATTAAATATGAGTGGATTGATCTCACGGGGGCTTCACTCAATGAAATTCTGACATATCACGTGTGTTCATGGCACACTAAACAATACCCCTAATTTGACTACATATTGGAAAATACCTCTAAAAATCATATTATTTAACCCCCTACCAATATGAACCCAATACATTTCCCAATTTAGAAACCCCTACTTTCACTTGATATTGTTGGTATCCATTTTTTTCATTAACCATTTTTATACCCCTGTATATTTTTTCATTAACTTTGAGCTCCATTTTTTATACCTTCCAATATAAAAACCCTTTACCCCCGATATATCCCCCAATATATTATGTCATTGTTTCCTCAATATATATCCCCCAATATGAACCCACGTGGTATGGTATTGCTCTCCCAATGAAGCCCCTGTGATTGATCTTCTCAATCTAATGGGAAAAGGAGATATTTATCAGTTACCCTTTGCAAATATCTGTGATTTATGTGTACATATTTCAAGAGGTAAAGCAAGAACAAGAAAAAGTTCAAGGGATCCTCTTTTATCAAGAGTAAATAAATCTGCAGTTGGGACAGTAAGTAAGGCAGAAATAGGTAGTTTAAAACATATATTTTAGGGAGTCTTAGTGAGAAAATTGACACCCTTAAAATACAAAATAAGCAAAAAGTCAAAAATGTTGCATTATCCATCTTTTTTCCTAGGTGTAGAAAGAAACATGCTCTAAGAGAATATCCTTTAGATTTAAAAAGCATAGAAACCTGTGTTATATGTGAAGAAAATCACGATACAAAAGCATGTCCCTCTATACCAGGTCTTAAGGCTGTGTTTAGTGAAGAAGGAATGCCAAATCAGGTAGACCCCCTTTACTTTATTGCCAAAATATCATGGAAAAATACTCACACAAATCAAACTCAAGGTTTTAATCCTCAACAATTTGCACAAACTTCACAAAATAATTGGAATCCACCTATGCCATGACAACCTTAGGCTTAAACACCACAATCTTGGAATCAAGATGGCAATATCCTTATGGAAGATATTCTTAATATCAACAATATTCACCACCTTATCCAAAATTTCCATTGCAATACTTCCCTCAAACTAACCAGTTACCCCAAGCTCAAGCTCAAAATGCAAATCCACAACTTTCTTTTCCATTTGCACCAAGACCAAATCAATCACCCATTCAACCACTTCCAAATCCAAACAATAAAACTTCACAATCTATTTACAACTTAGAAGGACAGAATTCTCAAACTTATATGATAACTCCATTAGATCTAAATAATGTTCAATTAAGGTCTGGTAGAGTATTGGAAAGGAAGAAACCGTCTGTTGTTATTCAGGAAACAGAAAATAATTTTCAAAAAGATAATAATAACTCTAAAGAATAAATTTCTCTTCCTCAGATAGAAAATATTGAAACAAAAAAAGGTCCCACACAATCTAATAATACTCTTATTAAGGAACAACCTTCAATATTTATCTCAAGACCACCTTTTCCTGAAAGGTTGAAAATCGATAAAGGAGTAGAAAAGCAAATCATATTGACTGATTATGATATGCTAGATGAATTAAAAAATGTCTATATAAAGAATCCTTTATTACAAGCAATAAAATAAATACCGATTTTTGCAAAAACAATTAAGGAATCGAGTACTAAAGGATCAGGAAGAAAAAGAAAAGATATAAAAGAATTCAATTAGTCGGGAAAATTACAGATATATGATGGGGAAGACAACAATTCAGAAATATTTAGATCCAGGAAGCCCCATTGTAAAAACACACATCAATGGAACTGAAATACCAAACACTCTGATTGATCTAGGAGTAGCCATAAGCATAATGAGCAAACAAACTATGGAAAAATTGAAGCTTCCTAATATTTAATAAACACCAACATTGTTACAATTAGCAGGCAGGTCTGTAATTAAACCCAATGGTGTGTTAGAAGATATATATGTATCCTTAGATTCTTGAGAATATCCGGTTGATTTTATGATTCTAACCCCCAAGAATAATTTAGGAGGACATCCATTAATTTTAGGAAGGCCATGGTTAGCTACAATTTATGCCTTTATCAGTTTTAGATCAGGAGACATGTTTATCTCAAATGGAAGCTCGACAAAGAAATTTACATTATACCCACCTGCAAAACAATGATAGAAGTAGAAAATGAAGAATGGGTGGATGAAGATAATGATATACAACCAGTTTTCACTATTGCAAAAATAAATGAGGAGGATCAAATTTTAAATTCAATAGAAAATCATGAACCCTGTTTATATTGTGATGATAGCCAAAATTTTCAAGAACAATGTAATATCGAATATCTATCATTTAGAAAAATATATTTACATAATATGGAAAAGTTTGGAAATTCTTCAATAGAAAATTTTCAAGGAAAATCCTTGAACATCAATGAAAACCTGGAAGAATTACAGAAAAAGAAACTGGTAGAAATATTACAAAAAAACTCTTCTTCATATGCATGAGAATACACTGATATGAAAGGAATTGATCCTAAAACCTGCATGCATCATATCTGTATTGAAGAGAATGCTAGATCAGTTTTAAAACCACAAAGAATAATGAATCAAAACTTAAAATAAATTGTTAAAGAAGAATGCAGAAACTGTTAAATGTAAATTTCATCTATCCAATATCAGACAGTCAATGGGTTTCACCCCTAGTAATCGTTCCTAAGAAAAATGGAAAATAAAGCAACTTTGAAAGATCACTTTCCACTTCCTTTCATAGATCAAGTTTTAGATACATTAGCAGGGAAGAAATATTTCTCATTTTTGGATGGTTTTAGTCGCTATAATCAGATTTAGGTAGCACCCGAAGATCAAGAAAAAACCACATTCACCTATCCATGGGGGACTTATGCTTACCGAGTACTTCCTTGTGGGTTATGCAATGCTCTAGCAACATTCCAAAGAGCAGTACTAGGAATTTTCTCTGATCTTATTCATATTGTGTGGAAGTGTATATGGATGATTTTACAGTTTATGGAAATTCGTTTGAAGAAGCACTTGAAAATTTAGAAAAATTTCTCATAAGATGCAAAGAAACAAATCTTTCATTAAGTCATGAAAAGTGTTTTATGATGTTTAATGAAGGAATTGTTTTAGGTCACCATATTTCAAGAAATGGAATTAAGGTAGACTCATCTAAGGTAGAAGTTATTTCCAAATTATCAATCCCAAGTTGTCAATGAGATGTTAGGATTTTTCTTCGTTTTACTGGATATTATAGAAGATTCGTAGAAAAGTTCACAAAGATTGCATCTCCACTTTTCAAATTACTCACCAAAGACTATGAATTTAGTTGGAACTCTGATTCTTAGAAGGCTTTTGAAACTTTGAAAAAAAATATCTCTGAAGCACCTATCTTAAAAGGACCTAATTGGAAATTTCATTTTCATATATCAACCGATGCTTCAGATACAACTCTAGGAGCTGTGTTAGGACAAAAAGACCTCACTCCTTATGCCATTTATTATACCAGTAAAAAATTAACTCCTGCAGAGCTAAATTATACTGAACTGAGAAGGAGTTTTTAGCTGTCATTCATGCCATTAATATATTTAGACATTACATTACTGGTTGTGAAAATTTCATTCATACAGACCATTCTGCCATTATATATTTAATGAATAAACCAGTTACTACTGGTAGAGTAACAAGATGGCTATTACTGTTGCAAAAATTTAATATCACCATTCTGGACCAACCTGGAAAACAAAACACAGTTGCTGACTTTTTAGCTAGAATTCAAAATGATAACAATGATATACCTGTAGAGGATAAGTTTCCTGATGAATATCTTTTTGCAGTGTTTACTAAAACACCTTGGTTTGTAGATATTGCCAATTATTTAGTTTCAGGAAAGTTACCCTCCTATTTGTTGCCTAGAGAAAAGAGAAGAATAATCCAATCAAGTGCATCTTATTCATGGATAAATGAAGAATTATACAAGACATGACCAGATCTCATCATTCGAAGGTGTATAAGAGAAGATGAAATACCTGAAATACTTAAAACATGCCATGATGAATCATGTGGAGGTCATTTTGCTGATGAAAGAACTGCTTATAAAGTCTTTCTCTTAGGATATTATTGGCCTTCCCTTTTTAAGGATGCCAAGGAATATGTTAAGAGGTGCGATAGTTTTCAAAGAATGCGGAAACCTGTTCCTTCAAATGAAATTCCATTACAGCCTCATGTACTCATCGAACCTTTTGAAAAACGGGCTTTGGATTTTGTTGGACCAATTAATCCATCTTCTAAACAAAAAAAAATATATTATTGTATGCACTGATTATGTTACTAAATGGGTAGAAGCTAAAGCACTTTCTTTTGCTACTAAAAATGTTGTAGTTTCATTTCTTTTTAAGGATATTTTTACTCATTTTGGTGTCCCAAGAGAAATTGTAATAGATCAAGGAAGGAAATTTACATCCAGAGTAGTGCAAAAGATAGTGGAAGAATATAAAATCAGGCATCGGAAGTCTACTCCATACCATACACAAGAAATGGACAAGTAGAGTCTACCAACAAAGTGATTGAAGCAATCCTTACCATGATAGTTCACTTTCACAGAAGGGACTGGGCAGAAAAGCTTCCAGAAGCTTTATGGGCCTACCGTACCACATGGAAAAACACTACAGGACATACTCCTTATGAACTTGTTTATGGGAAGCAGGTCCTATTTCCAATTGAGTTCTAGATTCAGACCTACAAGACAACATTCAATTTAGGACTTGACTTATCAGAAGCACAAAAGAAAAGAAGGGGACAACTCAATGAGCTTGATGAAATAAGGCAAGATGTTATCCAGAAGACTAGTTTAGTCCAGCAATAGAGATCCAGATGGAATGATAAATACATCAAAGAAAGAAAATTTCAGCCAGGAGATTGGGCATCACTCTTTGATTCAAAGTTCAAAAATTTCCAAGGAAAATTTCAAACTCACTGGCTTGGGCCTTATGAGATTGAAAATGTTTTTGATAATGGAGCAATCAAAATTACGACTATTGATGAAGAAAAAGTTCCTCTCCTAGTGAATGGGCATTGACCCAGGATCTATCACAAGCCAATGACAAAGGAGGAATTTGTAAAGATTTTCTAGGACAAATTTGATTTGAAGTTGGTTAGGAATTCTTCTTCTTCTTCTCCACCTTAAAATTTTCTTTTTTCATATATATATATATATATATATATATATATATATATATATATATATATATATATATATATATATATATATATATATATATATATATATATATATATATATGTATATATATATATATGTATATATATATATATATATGTATATATATATATATATATATATATATATATATATGTATATATATATATATATATATATGTATGTATATATATATATATATATATATATATATATATATATTAATTAAAACCAACAATTGTTGGCATGTTTATACAAAAAATTCAAGATGAAAACCAAGGATTCTTGGCATCTTAAATTTTCTTTGTATTCTATTTTCTAGAATCCCATTTTCTTTTATCCCTTTCTTTTCAAAAATAATAAGTAGCTACATAATCATTGATTTTCTGTAGCTTTGATGACTTTCTGTAGCCGATGTAACATACACCTCTGATCATGTAATTGAAGGAATGATTGACTCCCTCCACTGTAAGGTACTTGAAGACATCATAAAAGGAAACCAAAGGTTAGCAAGCAAATAAATTAAAGGTATGCATTTGTTTAATTTGATAATAAGGATTAAAACATTACAAATATGAATTATAAGACACAGTACTACTGAAAAATAAAAATAATTATTGCAAAGAGTTGGTCATGTCATGTCAAATCTTGCATAATCCACCTTTCACTTACAATGATCATCACTTATATCCTGATCCATTGATTCGGCCGCCCAAAACATAAGCATGAATAATCTTAACGACTAGATTCTTCGCCAGGGCCTTCGATGGAGTCAAAGTGGAGATAGGGGACATTGAATTCATAGTGACAGAGTAATTTATAGTCGAAGCCACTAGATTGTCGCAGATTGGAATGAAATGGTTCAAGAACAGAGGTATAAAAATAGAGGACTTGAAGGTTTTCCTGAAGAAACCAAGCATGGACACCACCATTTTCAAGAAAGACATCCCAAGAAAAACATTGAAAAGTAAGTGGAGAAACCTACTTATAATAATCCAAAAATTTGTTACCTACGATGGAAGGTTCGGATGTATGTTTTTCTATCATATTCGACTGCTAATTAATTTCCTTGAAGAAAATGCCAATCAACTTTCCATATTTCTTGCTAAATAGTCTTAGAAAGATGTCAGGAAATTTTCATAGGAGAATTCAATTTATAGACAATACAATGTATCACCATGGTCTAGTCAAAATACTTGTTGAATTTCATCTCCAAAACATAGGTGATAATTGGGAGATATTTTTAGTAAGAAATCACTTTCAGGAAGAAACTCATGGGAAGACAAATAGCATCATACCTAAGAGGGAAAGGAAAAGAAAAATTGATAAGACACAGGAACAAGAACCACAACAACCATAAAACCTATAAGAAGATGACATCCCACTTGCAGAAGTTTTAGAGAAAATGAACAAAAGAAATGTTAGAAGAAAGAAAGCCAGAAAAGAAACATAGATTTCATCACAAGCAGAGAAGCCTAAAATAGAAAGGAAGAAAACTCAAAAGACCCCTGTCATAGCTTTAAGAAGGAGTACTAGACTCAACTCAGAAAAAGGACTACCCTCAAAGAGCATAGAGCATGTCAGTATAGAAATAGAAGAAAATTCAGAAGCCAAAGAAGAAGATTCAGAACTCCTCCAAGAATTTCATCTCTAAGGGTTTCATCACCAAGGGTTTCACCACCGAGGGTCTCATCACCAATTGTCACATTTCCTCCTCAGAGTCCAAGACGAATAACACCAGATATTGATCCAGTGATGCAGGATATCTATGATTATATTGAGTCCTTGGAGAAAAGGGATTAGCAAGAACATCAATTCTAATTCAAGAGGAAGAAGAAAGTCAGTTTAATGATCCACAAGAACTTCGAGTAGTCAATATATTGAAACAAGATTGAACTGGAGACATTAGAAAGGTATATCAAAAATGAAAATCAAGCCTTGAAAGCACAAAATGAAATTAAAATAGCCAAGAGTGATAACCCCCTGTTAAATCTAAGTCTGTGGTTTAATAAGAACAAGAAACTGAAGAAGAAAAACAGGGTTTTACAGAAATAGGTTATAAACTTGATATACAAGATCCTCATGAGGGAACCAAGGGTGGCAATTACTAGAAAGAAAGTGAAAAATATGAAGTTGGATGCACTGGATTGTTGGGTTGTGTTATATTCTTTCCACGTAGTTAATAGGGGGTTTGAAGGGCACCCGTAACCCCACTTTATGGGGTCCGGGGCAGCGCCTCGGAAAATTTTGGTTTTGGACCATATGTTAGGTTGGGCGGACCCACCTATGGTTTTGTGCATGATTTTCGCACATGTTTTTTGGACGCAACGGTTTTCGGTCCATGGTATTGGACGTGATGGTTTTCCGTCCATGGTATTGGACGCGATGGTTTTCGGTCCATGGTATTGGATGCTTCGACATGTATAAATATGTATTGTAACATTGAAAGGAACATAATGAAAAATCAAGCTGGTAGTCCCGGTTTTGGGACCCAGGGAAAAATCTCTGTGCATATGTGTTTTATGGGTTATGCTCTCGCATTGTTTATTTTATTTGTTTAAGAATTCGTATGTAGGTAATTTTTGTACAGGGTTAAAACCTACATTTGGTATCAGAGCTGTTTTGGCTTCAAGGGGACGCCTTTGTTGCCGAGGGGTTTCGCTCGGGCCTGTGGTAGACCCTGTTCAGTGGGAGATCTGCGAGATCGATTCTGGTGGTGAAAGAATATGGTGAGCAGTGGAAAGATAGAGATTGAGAAGTTCAATGGTCAGAATTTTGAGTTGTGGAAACTCAAGATGGAGGATCTGTTGGTGGATAAAGATCAGTGGATCGCGGTAGATTCAGGTACTAAACCATTGGGAGTGACCGATGAAGAATGGAAGAAGTTGGATCAGAAGGCAAAGAGCACAATACGATTGTGTGTCTCAAATTCAGTATTGTTGAATGTATCAGGGGAAGCTACGGCAAAGGATTTGTGGGTCAAGTTAGGGACTTTGTACCAATCTAAGTCTCTGGTGAATAAACTGTTCCTGCGGAAAAAGCTATATAACCTTAGGATGAAAGATGGAGACTCGGTGACAGAGCATCTGAATGCGTTTAATACTGTGGTAAGTCAGTTATTATCTGTTGATATTAAAATTTCAGATGAAGATAAGTGCATCAGTCTGTTGTGTTCTCTACCAGATTCGTGGGATAGTTTGGTTATTGCAATAGGTAGCAATGCAACTACTTTGCAGTTTGATGAAATAGTCTCAGCCTTGCTGACGGAGGAGATGAGACGGAAAAATATGGACAACCAGAATGGTGATTCCTTGTCTGTACGAGGACGGTCCCAGAACAGAAACAAAAATAAGTCATCGAGTGGGAGATCTAAATCTAGAGGGAGATCTAAATCTCCAGGAAAACCTACAAAGGTGGTGTGCTGGAAATGCGGAAAGGAAGGGCACTTCAGAAGGGATTGTAAATCTAAAGCTCCTGATAAAGGAAAGGGATCTGATGATGCTCCTTCTGCAAAGGCGAAAACCACCTCAGATGAAGGTGGGGATGTGTACTTGGCTTCTTGAAGTACACATGTAGATTATGAGGCATGGTTGATTGACTCAGGTGCATCCTTTCACTTCACTCCCCATAGAGAGTGGTTCTACAAGTATGAGAAATACGATGGTGGTGATGTCTTCTTAGGAGATGATAGGAAGGCTAGAATCATTGGTCGGGGAAAAGTAAAGTTGAAGTTGCAAGGTGGAAGGGTTAGAACACTTCCGGGTGTTCTACATATTCCTGCATTGGCCAGAAATCTGATTTCTGTAAGCAAGTTGGATGATGCAGGTGTAAAGACGGTGTTCGAGAAAGATACCTGCAAGATGGTTCGAGGAGCACTGATATTGATGCGGGGAGTTCGGATTGGAACTCTGTACAAGCTGCAAGGTAGCACTGTTGTTGATGGGTGTAATAGTTCTATGGTTCCTGAAAATGGAGTAGAAAATCTAGTGGTCTCTGGAGAGAAGACCATGTTGTGGCATCAAAGGCTCGGACACATTGGAGAGAAGGGCCTTCGAATACTTCATGGTAAAGGTATGGTAGAAGGTATGAATGATAGCTCTCTCGATTTTGATTTCTGTGAAAATTGTGTGTATGGGAAGCAAAATCGGGTGAGTTTCCCCTCTGGTGGTAAGAGGATGAAACAGATATTAGAGCTTGTGCACAGTGATGTGTTTGGACCTGTGAAGGTTCCATCACTGGGTAAGTCTGTGTACTATGTATCATTTATAGATGACTTCTCAAGAAATACATGGATATATTTCCTTAAAAAGAAATCTGAAGTCTTTGACAGGTTTAAAGAATTTAAGGCTCTGGTGGAAAATCGGACAGAGAAGAAGATAAAGGTGTTGAGGACAGATAATGGTGGAGAATTTTGCAGCAAGGAATTTGAAGAATTCTGTAAGAAGTGTGGTATAGCACGGCAGAAGACTACTCCATATACACCTCATCAAAATGGAGTCGTAGAAAGAATGAACAAGACGTTGATGGAAAGGGCAAGAAGCATGCTTAGTGGTGCTGGGTTAGGACAGGAATTCTGGGCAGAGGTGGTGGATACTGCATGTTACCTGGTCAACAGGTCACCTTCATCAGTGTTGGAGGATAAGACTCCACAAGAAGTATGGACTGGTAAGAAACCCTCTCTTTCACATCTGAGGGTATTTGGATGTGATGCATATGTACATGTTCCAAAGGAGAAACGAACCAAGTTGGATAGTAAATCTGAAAAGTGCATCTTTATTGGGTATAAGGATGGTTTAAAGGGTTATAAGCTTTGGAACCCAGTCACACGGAAGGTTGTGTACAACCGAGATGTGGTGTTTAGAGAGGTAAAAGATGTTATTCAACATGAAGTCCAACCAAAGGAACCTGAGAAGATAGAGTTTGAGCCAAAGGAGGAAGAATCAGACTCTACAGCAGAGGAGGAATCAGAAGATGAAGAGCCACAAACTCCGACTGTGAGAAGATCAGTTCGAGAAAGAAGGCAACCAGAAAGGTATAGTCCATCTGCTTTTGCTTTGTCTGTTACTGATGATGATCCCAGAACTGTGAAGGAAGCAGTGGATTCAGAGGATGGAAAAGTCTGGAAAGATGCCATGGTTGATGAAATGGCATCTTTGCACAAAAATGAGGCTTGGGATCTGGTGGAGTTGTCGGCTGGAAGGAAACCCATTGGCAGCAAATGGGTGTTCAAGAAGAAGACAAATGCGGAAGGAAAGGTGGATAAATACAAAGCTCGGTTGGTAGCAAAAGGTTATTCTCAGGTGCCGGGAATTGATTTTGGTGATATTTTTTCTCCTGTTGCCAAGGTAACTTCTATTAGATTACTTTTATATGTTGCTGCTGCTTTTGATTTTGAGGTAGAACAGATGGATGTGAAGACAACATTTCTTCACGGGGATTTGGAAGAGGAAATCTACATGAAGCAACCTGAAGGGAACTGGTATGCAAGTTAAAGAAGTCTCTGTATGGGTTAAAACAATCACCAAGGATGTGGTATCAGAAATTTAATACATTTATACGGGGACTTGGCTTCACCAGAAGCAAAGCAGATCATTGTGTGTATTTTAAATTAATTTGTGACCGTGTTATTTATCTGGTCTTGTATGTGGATGATATGTTGTTGGTTGGAAATGACAAAGAAATTATCCAGGATTTGAAGACCCAATTGTCCTCCAAATTCGACATGAAAGATCTTGGTGCTGCAAACTATATTTTGGGCATGGAAATTAATAGAGATCGGTCAAAGAGGAAGCTCTGGTTAAACCAGAGGAAGTATGTCGAGACAATACTGCAGAGGTTTAATATGCAGGATAGTAAACTGGTGAAGGTTCCTATTCTTGTAGGTGTGAGGTTATCTGCTGAACAGTGTCCCAAGACACAAGAAGAGGAAGAGGACATGTCTCGTGTTCCATATGCAAGTGAAGTGGGTAGCCTGATGTATGCAATGGTTTGTACTAGACCAGACATTGCACATGCAGTGGGAGTATTGAGCAGGTTTATGTCAAAACCTAGGAAGGAGCACTGGACAACAGTGAAGCGGGTTTTCAGGTATTTGCATGGCACTAGTGATTATGGTTTGTGCTACCAAGGAAGACCAGGATTGGACAGAGTGTTGGATATTCATGGCTTTGTTTATGCAGACTGGGCTGGAGATCTGGATCAGAGAAGATCTACAAGTGGGTATGTGTTTGACCTATTTGCAGGTGCAGTCAGTTGGATGAGTAAGAAACAATCTGTAGTGGCACTATCAACTACAGAGGCAAAATACATGGCAGCCACTCATGCAAGCAAGGAAGCAGTTTGTTTGCAAAGATTGTGTTCAAGTATGGGGTTAGTACAGGGAGCTATAAGAATAGACTGTGACAGCCAAAGTGCAATTTTCTTGGCAAAGAACCCTGCTTTTCATTCAAAGACAAAGCACATTGATGTTCAATATCACTTTGTGAGGGATATGATAGAAGACAGAAAGGTGTTGCTGCTAAAGGTGGACACTTTGAAGAATACTGCAGATGCATTGACAAAATCTGTGATCTCTGAGAAGTTCTCTTGGTGTAGAGAAGCAATGGGAATCTCAGGGTTGAAAAATGACTAAGCTCTCTTGTGGCCCCCTGTGGAAAGAAAACAACAAGTGGGAGATTGTTGGGTTGTGTTATATCCTTTCCACGTAGTTAATAGGGGGTTTGAAGGGCACCCGTAACCCCACTTTATGGGGTCTGGGGCAGCGCCCCGGAAAATTTTGGTTTTGGACCATATGTTAGGTTGGGCAGACCCACCTATGGTTTTGTGCATGATTTTCGCACATGTTTTTTGGGCGCGATGGTTTTCGGTCCATGGTATTGGACGCGATGGTTTTCGGTCCATGATATTGGATGCTTTGGCATGTATAAATATGTATTGTAACATTGAAAGGAACATAATGAAAAATCAAGCTGGTAGTCTTGGTTTTGGGATCCAGGGAAAAATCTCTGTGCATATGTGTTTTATGGGTTATGCTCTCGCATTGTTTATTTTATTTGTTTAAGAATTCGTATGCAGGTAATTTCTGTACAGGGTTAAAACCTACATGGAAGAGGTGTCGAAGCATATGTAGTTATTCAAGATATCAATTTTGTAGTTTGTATGAGGACATACAAAATCTTTAATGTGGGGGAATGTAGAGTTCCATAACTTTTTTGTTTTGACACCCTTTTTCCACCATTTTCCTCTTTTTCGTCATCACTATCAACTCAATAAAGGCAGTAAATCATAGATTTTGATAAGGTAACAACTCTTACATGCCTTATTTTTCATATGCATTGATGTTACTTATTGTTATATTAAAGAGTGCATTAGCTGCGTAATTAACATGATTCTGCAGCCATTTTATAAATCTGCAGCTGGCTCCATGGTTCGCAGGGTTCTAGTGTGCTAATAAAAAAACTAAGCATATGGGTAGTTGAGGATTGATCCCCTCATAGATATCCTCCTATTTTCTCGAGCCATTTCACCAAAGGGATCATACAGTGGCGTGGTCAAAGGTACAGGTCAACATGTAGCAGCAAGAGTCCAGACACAACGCATTTTCTCAATTTTCTTTCCAAATAACAAATCGACGAAATAATGCTTTTCCTGTTTAAGTTTCATATTTGAATTAGTATTGAACATCAGACATGTAGGAATATAAGTCTCAATAGATTGAGCACACATTTTATATAAATATGTATCCTCTGTAAATGATATCAAGGGAGGAAGTATTAAGTTAATTGCTGAAGAAATTGTGAACCAAACCTTCGTTCTTGTGTTAATTTGAAGTTACTTTTCTGATTCAATGCATACATGATTGTGAATCATACCTACTAGATGCTGAGGGCCCCTGCAGACTGTCAAGGTTTTAGTTTATTTTCATTTCATGCTTTAGAATTTCTTTCATTCAAATTTCTTTCTATTATCATTGCATTTTAGTTTAATTATTTCACTATTTTCATTATTTCGTATAAAATTATTTATCTCGTTTACCATTTCACATTTCGTTATGCTTGCAGTGGTTTAATAGATTAGTCCTTCAACATTTTTTGCTTCATCACAATTAATCTTTTCATGCTTTCTAGAATTAGAATTTATATCACTATGCAATTTGTAATTATAAATTTCTTTCATGCTTTTTAAAATCAGAATTGTATATATTTCGTAGACAAGCTTTTGAATTTCCATACTTTGTTTCATAGTAGCAAGTTGTTTATATAGATTCATATTTTTAGGATGAATAACTTAACTAATTTTATAATGATACTCCATTAGACATAATTTGATAAAGTAATCTAACAATAGTTTAACTCCCATTTGTTCTAATAGTAGCTTAACTTCCATATATTAATTTGTATAAATTTAACTCTACTAAAAATCTAAATAAAAACGAAAATCTCAAAACAAACATAACCATCATCTTATTAAACGAAAGAGTAGGCTTCTAGCATATATAGTGCACCTGCACTTCATAAGTTTACCAAATCTGGTCGATAATTTATGCTTGCAATTTAAGAACATTAAATTGACCAAATAGGGTGAAGGAGACATTTGGGCAAAGAAAGGGGTATGGAGAATTTTTTTGAATATTTTCCTAAGTATGGAAGTACTGTGTAGGAGGGAGTATATGTTATGAGTAGAAGAATGTACAGAGTCTTTACAAGTCTGTGCTTGACATATCGTGCAAAATATCGATAGACGAATGCTTAAAAAAAGTATGTGTGGTAACCATTTTATTCTTCAACCGACAAAGTATTTTCTAGTAATGCAGGGTAGTTAGACATGGGAAAAGGTGGTAGATATGGCCTGGGATGGAGCGACAAACAATTAAGGAGGACACATGTGAGAAAGATTCAAAGGGGTGAGCTAGCAGGTTAAGATGAAAAAAGATTCCTTGAGTAGGATTTCAACAACCTTTATCATAAAAAAGGATGATTGTTGTTAATCAAGGGTTTAAAAGTCTATTCCTAATTCAATTCTAGTCTTGATGCTTTGTTGATTTTTTGTTCTGTTCTATTTGAGTACTTTATCTGAGCATGCTCCGTTCCATTTTTTATACATTCTAAGTCTAATCGAGAATATTATGATGAGCTCTAAGATGATGTCTTGCGTGAAAATTGCATGGATATGAATTCTATGGAGATGGCCAGAGGTAACAACTGAAAATTGGTTTTCCATGTTCTGTTGTCAAACATATGTATTGTTTATAAATATCTATTATTGATAAATATGAGTATAAGAGCTCGATAGGAGTTTTGGCCTTAGATATGTGTGTTTAATGTGTAATTTTATGCTTAATGGAAAATATTTTGGATGGAATTCTAGTATGCATGGAGTTTTCTGTTATTGTAGCTATTTTAGTTGTTGTGTATAATTAGACCAGTGTATAAAGAATGAACACAATTTCTTTCTTTCCTTTCAAAGTTATAGTGTGCATATATGTTAAAGGGCTATCAGAGAATGGGTTTCTCATATAATTTGTAGGATATGTGAAATTGATATTGTATAAGAA
The DNA here is from genome assembly GCA_031772625.1 of Pinus tabuliformis. Lineage (NCBI taxonomy): Eukaryota > Viridiplantae > Streptophyta > Pinopsida > Pinales > Pinaceae > Pinus > Pinus tabuliformis. The sequence goes on from CM062819.1 coordinate 401,882,165, forward strand.
TATTTGAATATTGAAGTGCACATGGTAAAAGTTGGAAACATGTGTGTTTCAACCATGGGGATATCTGTGACACATTGTAACTGTGACAATTTGGGTTGGGTCTTTATAAGCCGAGATAGTTTTCTATTCCGATGAATCATTGCACAACCTATATAGGTTCTGAAATCCCATTATATACCACGGGTGAGACCTCATATGCTCGTAGGTGTTGCAAATTTTCGTATCCTTGGGGGTTTTGTTGGAAAACTACTAAAACTTGGGCCTTTTCCCCTCCTAGTGCCAAAAAATGGTTATGTTGTCAGGAATTGATGGTATATGGTGAAAAAGGGTATGTGGAGGCCAACCCAAGGGGAGATTGAACAATGGTTTGACTAGAAGAGATATGAATTTGTAGTAGACCAAGCTGGAGGTTTGCATATTTTTTTGGAAGCCTGGGTGCGAAGATACGTACGTGCTAAAGTTCACAAGATTTTCTATGTGGAGTTCCCCATTATATTATGCGAGTAGCTTAAGTTCCAAGAAGAGCAACGAGGATTGGCGCCCCAACCAAGATATTTCTGGTGGACGCCCGAGCTACTACACATAGTGAACAGTGTAAGTAATTTTGTTTCTAGAGTAGTATATTTTTGGTTAACTAGTGTATTAGAGGGGTATATTGTAGATATTGCAATAGAATCTACACAATCTTTCAGTGCGGTCGAACAATATTTATTCATAGAACCACAAGGTAGATACCTTATAACATTATCTACCTAGATTAAAATGTTATTGTGCAACAAATAATAATGTCACTGCAACCTGATACCATGAGCGACTAGAGCCCTGTGTAACGCAGGAAATTGAGGGGATATGGAGGCCAACCTAGGAGGAGATTGCACAATGGTTATAATAAAAGAGATATAAGTTCCCAAAAGAGCAAACCAAAGGTCTATGAATTTCTACAGAAGCTTGGGTGCAAAGATACCTGTGGGAGTGTAGTTCCCCATTATATTGTGGGAGTGGCTTAAGAGCAAAAAAGGGTGACGAGAATTGGGGCCCCAACCAAGATATTTCTAGTGGATTCCCAAGATGCCTCACAAAGTTAGCTCTATAAGTAATTCTATTCCTAGAGCAATATATTTCTAGTTAACTAGTGTATTAGAGGGGTATATTGTAGATATTGAAATAGAATCTACACAATATTTCTGTGCAATTGAGCGATATTTCTTTAGAGAACCACAGGGTAGATACCTTAGAAACTTGTGTATCTAGATTAAAATGTTATTGTGTGACAAAGGAAGAATGTTGTTGTAACGTGACACCATGAGTGGCTAGAGCCCTATGTAGTGTGGGGAATTAAGGGGTTGATTCAGGGATGGCTTGATGCGGAGAGAAGGACAAGGGGTGCAAGGAGAAGTGGAGATACATAAAAGTGCACAATAAGTAAGCCGAAGGAATTATAGGGAAAGAAAGAGAAGATGCCAAGAAAGATGACATTGCTTGGGCATGTAGTTGATTCAATGATCGATGATGAAGTATAGAGGGAATGGAGACCTCCTAAGATGTTGAGAAGTACCACATCCATAGCTAGTTCGAGAAGATAGGGAGATGGCCCATCATCAACGAGAGTAGGAAAGGTGAGTGGTGCAGTGGGATTCTTACATTGTGGAACTAGATATGTTCATGGTCCATAGATAAGGAAGAGGGCTACGAGAAAATCGTTCTTCGATGAATGGATAATAAGGAGGTGTGTCACGCAAAATTAGAGCTTACAGATTGGGGAAATTTTGGGTTTTCATGAGAGGATAGAGAAAACGAGAGAGTAGAGAGGGGTGCATAAGAAGAGTTCCTAAAGCAGGAGTGGAGCGTATTTCCATCGAGAGGGCCCTCCACCTAGATTTGAGGAGGAGGACACCATGATGGAGAAGAAGAAGAAGGGGGAGTGCAACATCCAAGTATCGACAGAGAAGGAATAGATGAAGAGGAAGGAAAAATTTACATAGATAATACAATGCACTTTAATGTCCTAGAAATAACCATCCCCTAGATCAAACCAATGATCCCATTCACAACTTTCAAACAAGAGGTAAATTCTTCTTTTTTTGTTGATTTTTCTAAATTACAACATACTCACTTGGACAGTGACAGTAGTAGGGAGGGAGAGACAAAATCCGAAGGAGGAAAAATGGGTACAGGTACATGTGTAGGAGAATTGAGGGAACATAAGGGAGAGAAACAATACAAGTTACTCCAACTGCTATAGGGACCACGAACTCTAAACATGCAAACACTAGGAGGCTGATCATCGAAGCTATCAATAAAAAATTGAAATTACCAGTATTTCATGGGATCAGGACCAAGGAACAAGAACATCATTGGTTTGTATGTGAAGCCGTGTGGATTGTGAAGCAAATATTAGATGAAGGAGAAAAATCATGCAATTGGAGACTACTTTATGGGGCTATGCACTTGAGCCACTGTGCTCTCAGGACAACCTCGCACTTTGGCAAACATCAAATAAGAGTTTCTAAAATAATTTAAAAAACCCAAATCAAAGTCCCAATGTATAACTGAGATTAAATATATTAAGCATGGAACCAAAGACTTATTGTGGGACTACAACCAAACGTTCAAAATTTTGATTGATAGGTTGACTTTCCAGATCCTCAATGCATAACATTAGGAGTGGTTCATTGTAGGGTAATTTCACATATTCATATTCTACTAATGTAATAGAAAGTAACTTTGTAGCAAGAGGAACTAGATATCATGATGTAGATGGAAGCTACACCAACGAGTGGAGAGAGAAGTGTTGGGATGGCCAAAGTATAGTCGCAAGTGGTTGTCTTAACATTACATTTGCAAGACCTCATCAAGAGAAAGGAGGAGCGTGAGGAGGTATGGTATACAATTTTCCAGAGCGAGGGACATCACTAGAATGAGTGACTGACTGTAACAAAATATGTCACTAAAGGGATAGTGAATCAGTTGACCCAAGGCAGGGGTCTCTGGTGTCACATTTGCAGAATTTGGGGGCACTCACCTGTTAATTACCCAATGCTGCAAAAGTACCAAAACTCGATGAGGTCTATTTTTATGACTTTTGTAAATCAGTTGGACATGACATACACTCTTGCCACTTGTTGGACCTAATGCATGAGTAAAATTTATATGCCTACCACATGTAGGAGCTAGAGGGATGTGAAGGGGTTGCACAAAAATATCAGGGATCAGACTGTCCTGCACTAGCGTGAGGATAGGGACCTCTAGGGCATAAACAAGGTTTACCTGCAAGAGGGTGAGGAGGTATTGGGTGAGGAAGAGGACTATTAATATGGTTCAATTATGGCTAGACAAGGCATCTAGCAAGGGACTATTTGAATTCTTACATGATGTGTACATATTGCAGAGAACTAGACCATGTAATGGAGGATTATTCGTTATTAGTGGCAGAGTGATAAGAAAAGAGAGGGCCAAAGGTGAAAATTGTTGCCGCTGAGTCTTGAAAAGACCATTTGCAAGTTTGTACAGTGACTAGAAGGGGGACATGAACATGCATGGACACAATGAAATTTCCAGAGAAACCTTATCAGTGGGTGCAAAAAGTTGTTGAATGACCTGTTATCCTCCACAATGTCCCAGGCTAGAGGAATCGATGAAGGTAACTACAGACCAAGATTTTAGTTTGGTAGCTAGCCCTACCAAACTAGAGAGGGCTTTCTCTATGAAATTACAGTCAAAATATGACTGAGATATAAAGGATTTTAGGCTAGATATGTTTAGATCAGGGTTTGATTTGATTTTGATTGTTTGTTGGATGATGGCTTAGGTCTAGGGAGGTAGGTCTAGAATTTGAGAATCAGATTTGCAGAGATGTAATGGGGCAAGGTAGGCACACACTTTAGCACTTTAGGGTTGTCATTGTGTATATGGTAGATAGGTAGGTTTTCTAAATGAGCATGAGTCTCATGAATTCGTTTATATGAGAATAAAAATGAACAATAATGTGAAAGATTCTCCAAAACAGAGCATTACATGAAATGAATTATGTTTATTATCTTAGAAAATAAGCACATGAAACATGGAAATGGAAATGAAAGATACAATGCATTCAAACTTATGATCATAGAAGGAAGAACACTGCTAAAACACATACCACAGGAATCCCACTACAATAGCTACAAACTCTGTTTATTAGTTCTAGCCAAATTCTCAATTACACTAGCATTAAAGGCTTAATTCCACTGCATCCAACCCTTGAAAATGATTACAAAAGGCGTCATATAGGCTCTGAAGTTGAAATCCTCCCTAGGAGGCTGAATTGCTAGCAAACAAAGTCAAATACATGCACCTATCTAATCACTCCCACATACTAGGGAGGTTACTCAACCATTTCCTCTTTTATCTAACTATCACAAGATTATAGAAATTTGAATAATATAACACTTATTCACAGAGATTATCCTGATTATACACTATTTGTGGAATGCATGCATAATACATAACCTCCTCTACCATTGATCAACAATCTGCGGAATTAAAAAACAGTTGCATGCGCACATTGAAACATCAATCACACATATCAACACAATATGTAATGGGGAAAGCATACAGATGAAAATCCCCAACTATCTGTATATTATAATGATAGAGAACATGTAACAATACATAGTACAATACTCCTCACAAGTACTCAGTACTATCTCCACATGCTACACACAAACTAGCTCAGATCTGAACAAGTCATGGGTTCAAATCTCCTCCACTGTTTGCCTGCCTCTACTGCACAATCCAAGTTGAGAATAGATCCAATACAAGTTCAAATTCCCTTGGCTTGTACTGTGCAATTCTCATTGGCAATCTCAAACAATGATTGTGCAAATCTCATGCACAGCTATAGTCACAACTGATAGTAGTCTCACCCTTTCACCCACATCTAACACTTGTCTCCACTGAACTGTCCATGCACTGAGTTAACTAATGTATTCTTTAGTTGATTTATGAGTTATTAATTAGTGAATTAATTAATAATTAATTCACATCACTCATCACTAGTTTATTTGGCAGTTAGACTAAATACAACTAGTTCAACTAAGTCAAACTGAACACAACTCCATCAACTCCTCAATTAACTCCACCAAACTCAATCACTTGAGTTCTAACTAAAGTCCATCATGCAATAGCTCAACTAACCCATAGGAAAAGCGTATTTCCTTCTGGCAGTTGCATGTGCCACATCCGTAGCTCAAACTGAAGTGCTCCAAGAGGATAAGATAATGTTTATAGTCCAAATATTATTAAGAGCTAATAATATTCGACTGTTCTATTTTTAGACTGGTAGTCTAAAAATAGACTTTGCCCATATGTCTAAAAATAGAATTCCATCTATTTTCACCAACCTGACCAATCATCCATAAATAACATCCTGCAATTCATAGACCATGATCCATATGTCTAAAAATATACGTAGTCTAAAAATAGACTTTGCGCCAAAAATAGCCTGCGGGCCCACTTAGTGAAGGCGACTTCTTTTCACTAAGATCCATCATCTTGTTGCATTTTCAACACTCCCTCTCAACAAGATATGGATTATTTGCAACCCCTATCCTGCCTCTGTGGAATTCGAATTTGATCCTGGTGAGCGCCTTCATCAAGATATCAACATCCTGATCCTCCGTGGGAATGTATGAAAGTAACATGATTCTCTGCTGCACACAATCTCTGGTATGATGGTACCTGATGTTGATGTGCTTGGATATATCATGAAATACTAGATTAGCCGAGAGTTTAATGCAACTCTGGTTATCACAATAAATCACAGTAGGCTCCAAGTGTGACAGGAACAACCTGACCAGGATCTTCCTCGTCCATATAGCCTCGCATGCAGCCAAACTTGCTGCCATATACTCAGCCTCTGTTGAACTGAGTGCCACGGATCTCTGCTTCCTTTTGTACCAAGAAACTGCTGTCGACTCAATACTGAAGATCCCTCCAAATGTGCTCTTTCTATCCGTTGGGCTCCTTGTCCAATCTGCATCTGTGAAGCCACATAGCTTCACCTCATCCTCCTGTCTGTACCACAATCCATATCCCGATGTGCCTCTGAGATAACACAATACATGCTTGCCTGCCTTCCAGAAGAGCTTGGTTAGCTTAACCATAGCTTGTGAAAGCTGGTTAATAGCGTAGCATATATCGGGTCATGTATTGACCAGATACATAAGCAACCCCACCAACTGCCGATAAACAGTGGCATCCACTACCTCCGCTAAAGTAGCATCCTCCTTCCTCCAACATCCAGGAAGAGGAGTATCAACAGGCTTGCAACCATGCATTTTGAACTTCTCCAGTATCTGCCGGGCATACTTACCCTGAGAAACAAATAGTCCATCACTGCGCTGCCAAATTTCCAATCCCAGGAAATAATGAAGGAGGCCCAAGTCCTTCATCTCAAACTCTCTAGCAAGATCCTCCTTGCATGAAAGTATCAACAGCTCATCTCCCGTCAAAATCAAATCATCTACATAAAGTACAATGATCAGCAACTTACCATCCACCACAATCTGGTATAGGTTAGGATCTGCCTCACTCTTGGAGAATCCAAGTCCGGTGAAATAACTGTCTATCCGTGTGTACCAAGCACGAGGTGCTTGTTTCAACCCATACAACGCTCTCTTGAGCCTGCACACATGCGACTCGCTGTTGAAGATCTCGAAACCTTCAGGTTGCTCTATGTACACCTCCTCCTCAATGACTCCGTTGAGGAACACAGTCTTCACATCCATCTGATGGATGTGCCACCCCATCTGCGCTGAGAGAGCAAGAATCGTCTGTATGGAATAATACCTTACGACAGGTGCAAAGGTCTCCTCATAATCGATCCCCTCTATCTGTGAGAAGCCTCGGGCAACAAATATTGCCTTGTACTTCTCCACACTCCCGTCAGCTGCCTGCTTCACTTTGTAGATCCATCTCGAACCCACCACTGATTTCCCCTCCGGTCTTGGGACAATCTCCCATGCACTGTTTCTGACAATCGAATCATACTCTTACACCATGACATCTACCCATGCGGGATCCTCCACAGCTTCCTCGAAAGAGGATGGCTCAGTCACGACACATTTTCTCACAAGAGCCATGTATCCAGTGTACCGATCAAGTGACTGTCTCTATCTGCGCTGTGCTATAGGTCGTCCTACAACCTTCTCTGTATCTTGAGCCAGTCGCTTAGCTTCTGTAGTGCGCTTTCGCCCTCTGATGGTTGGCATTGCATGAGTGGTCTCTTCCACTCCATGAACTTCATCTTGTGGCTGATCCACATCCTGAAGCTCATCCTTAGGAACTAATAGCTCCTCATCTGCATGCAAGTGTTGGAAATAATACTGAGAGGGGGGGTGAATCAGTATTATCAGATCAATCAAACCTTTTCAATGCTCAGAAACATATACGCTACTTCAGTTAAGTAAAACAGCGTGTACACGCTACTGTGACTAAATAAAACAGCGTATAAGCAGAAAACTCATAACTTAGTTAGCTTATTCTTCAGTTAAGTTCATCAGGACATTATTCAGCACATTAACAGTAAGCAGATGCAGTATAACAGAACGGATCAAAAGCCACACACATGAACACCAAGATATAAGGTGGAAACCCAATGTGGGTGAAAACCACCTGCTGCAAGTTATCTCTATCTTTCTTTAAGAAACTTCAGTTTACAATCTTTTGTACTGGTGTAGCCTTATACCAGTACGCAGGCTACAACCTGCAGAAGGCTACAACCTTCTCTCGTTCTCCAAACTTCCTTGGAAGGGAGCTCCAACCCCCTTTGTTCTTGTACTAGCCAAGATACTAGTACGTAGGTGCTGACCTACAATCTTCTTTTCTTCAGGTATCACCTTTCATACATTTTCAGACTTGAATATTCCTGAAGCACAACATTACAATCTGAAGACCACAATTCATTCAATTTCCACAACAGATCATTGAAGCATAAAACAACCAAACTCTGAATCACTGAACCACTGAACCCTGTCAATCACCAGTTACCAGAACACAGAGCAGACTACAGAACTCTGCAATAACTGTCAGACCTCACAGTAAACCCAAAAACAAGCTTCAAAATATATACGCTACTTCAAGGAGCCAAACCTGCGTATACACGCTCTTTTACCGAAGCCAACCTGCGTACAGATCTAAAAATAAACTTTCTCAATTTGCAGCTGTACCAGACATTAGTTAGACCCAGAACATAGCATTGCGACAATATGCAGATCTAGAAATAAGCATAATCAACCATATCATGATAGTGCATTTCAAACCATTAGATCCCGATCTATCCTTAGATCTAGTCTTCCATCAACCAATGTGATCTCTCCTTGGCTTAGATCAAGCAACCCAGCACCTGCAAATCAGATCTCTTTCACTCTTAGATATTCAAGCCTTTGTTGAAAGATAATTTTGCCTAATGATCTTCTTCTCCTTATATAGTCTTAGGCCTAGCTCAATACCAAGAGCCAAAACCATAGTAACACAATACCATCAACTTCAAAACTAGGGATCGACACGCCCGTCGAGACACAATGGTCCGAAATCATAGGCACAACTTCCAAGGACTAACCACCATGGACCAAAGGAACCTTTCCACATACACGCGCTTTTTATGAATCGAACTAGCGTGTACACGCGACTTGGGCTTAATGAAACGGCGTGTATGAGCTTCCTTGGCATGCTGTACTGAGATCTATCTTCTGATTAAGATGCCATCACTTGTACCAACCTCTGAGCACCTGTACCATCCTCTGAGTGAGTTGCCATCAAGAACAACACTTGAATCATAATGCCAACAATCTCCCCCTTTGGACTTGATGGCAACCACCACACCAAGTCACTCTCCCCCTTTGACATCAAGAGCAAAGGGCTGTGCTCCCCCTGAGGACATGCTGATACCTCTGCTTGGCTGTGCTGACTTGTGCTCCCCCTGACAGTAGGCCAGATCTGAAAAAGATGTTCTTCAACAAGAACCAAGATTTATACACCATAAGGGACCTTCCTATCACCAAAAGACTCAATACATACGTCCATACTCCCTACCAAGAGGGGACATATCAGAAACAACCAATTATATGACAGCATTCATCCCAGGCATAGTGGGGAAACCAACATAGGCCGTTACATGACCTTGACACCATAAAAGAGATATGACAAGAGAGATACATGACATAGAGACAACAGATCTAGACCAAGACTTAGGAAAGACACCAGCAGCATCTGATAAACATCTTGTTAGATCAGCAACCAGAATTTCTTTCTGAGCTCCTTCTCCTGAAACCAACAACCAAAACATCTGAATGCCAACAATGCTTTATGAGACTTTTGAGCTGCTCCCCCTGAACCTGTGCCTGTTGCACTCCCTAAAACTGTGCCTGAAGAATTCTGACATTCCTATTGCTGTTCAGAACTTCAGAGTTTTCCCTTGCTGTTCAGAACTTCATATACGCGTTTTATCCTGTATAAAACAGCGTATGTACGCGGATATTCTTTCTGCAACAAGCGTCCAGCATACACGCGACTTACCCAACATGAATCCGCGTGTATACGCTCATATCCCTTCCGTAACCTGCGTATACCAACTTTTCTGTAGAACAAACAATCTTCAACAACAGGATGAAGCATCAACTACTCCCAGCTTTTGTCTGAGATATTCAAAAGTTTCCCTGGGCAGTGGTTTTGTGAGAATATCAGCAACTTGCTCCTTAGAAGGAACATACTCCAACTTGACCTTCTGCTCAAGCACTTGTTCCCGAAGAAAATGGTACTTGATTGGTATGTGCTTGGTCTTTGAGTGCATGACAGGATTCTTTGAAATGCTGATTGCACTTGTATTATCACATAAGATAGAGACAGGTGGAGTGCAAGTGATTTGAAAGTCCTGCAAGGTCTGCATCATCCAAAGAAGTTGTGTGCAACAAGATGCTGCAGCCACATATTCTGCTTCAGCTGTAGATAAGGCAATCGAACTTTGTTTCTTGCTGAACCAAGATACTAATCTGGAACCCATGAAGAAAGCACCTCCACTTGTGCTTTTCCTATCATCCACACTTCCAGCCCAATCTGCATCTGTGTAAGCATGAAGAGTGAGATCAGTATTTCTAGGATACCATAAGCCATAGTTTTGGGTCCCTTGAAGATATTTGAAGATTCTTTTGACTGCCTGAAGATGAGTTTCCTTTGGGTTGGCTTGAAATCTTCCAACCATTCCTACTGCATGTGTAATATCTGGTCGAGTACCTGTCAAATAAAGCAAACTCCCAATCATGGATCTATAAGTGGGTTGGTGAACTGCTGCTGATTCATCATTTGCACTGAGGCTGCATCCTGTAACCATGGGTGTACATACTGGCTTTGACTCTTCCATGCCATACTTCTTCAAGATCTGCTTGAGGTATTTGGTTTGAGACAAGAAGATACCTCCTTCATTTTGTTGGATTTGCAATCCAAGAAAATATGTCAATTCTCCAAGAAGTGACATTTCGAATTCTTTCTGCATAACCAAGGCAAAGTTTTGACTCATGGTCTCTTCATTGCTGCCAAAAATAATATCATCTACATAAACAACAAGGATTAGCAATTTGTTATTTTCAACTTTTATATAGAGATTGCTATCTGCTGATCCTTTTGAAAAGCCTTGTTGGTGAAGATATTTGTCCAACCGATAGTACCAAGCCCTTGGAGCTTGTTTGAGCCCATAGAGTGCCTTTTTCAATCTGCATACAAGGTTTGGATCATTTCCAAGAATGAACCCATCTGGCTGCTCAATATATACTTCTTCTTCTAAGTCTCCATTTAGGAAGGCTGATTTCACGTCCATTTGAAATACCTTGAAGTTTTGAAAGCTTGAGAGAGCAAGGAACATTCGGATGGCCTCTAGTCTTGCCACAGGAGCAAAGGTCTCTTCAAAATCTATTCCTTCTTGCTGTGCATACCCTTTACAAACAAGTCTGGCCTTGTTTCTAATTACTTCTCCATTTTCATTTAACTTATTCTTGAAGACCCATTTTGTTCCTATTACATTCTTATCTTTTGGTCTAGGAACTAATTCCCAAGTGTTGTTCCTTTCGATTTGCTCAAGTTCTTCATCCATTGCTTTGACCCAACATTCATCTTTGCATGCTTCTTTCACATTTTGTGGTTCAATGGAGGAGAGTAGAGCCAAGTAGCTTGAAGCTTCTGCAAGTGTCCTTCTTGTTTGTACTCCTGCTTCTTTCTGCCCCACAATCTGAGTTTCTGGATGATTCTTTTGGACATATTTGGATGGAGTCTTCTCTTCTATTCTTGTCTGCTCCTCTGGTTCTTCTTGAGATTCTTCTTCTTCTTGAGGTTCTTCTTCTTCATCATTTCGCCTTTGAGAGTAACCTTCATCTTCTTCAATGTCTTCATGATGAACTTGCCTAGGAATATATCCCTTCTCATCAACCACTATATCAATACTGTCAACAATTCTGCCAAGTCTTTTATTGTAGCACTTGTATGCTTTGCTATGTGGAGAATAACCAAGAAGAATGCCCTCATCTGCTCTAGGTTCAAGTTTGCCAAGTTGCTCATCAGTATTCTTAATATAACATTTGCTCCCAAAGATTTTGAAATGCTTCACGGAAGGAGTTTTACCACTCCAAAGCTCATGAGGTGTTTGAGTGCTGTTTACTCGGACATTTGTTTTGTTAAGAATGATAACAGCAGCATGTGCAGCTTCACCCCAGAAGGTTGCAGGAGTACCTGATTCATCGAGCATAGCACGAGCCATTTGTTGGATAGTTCTGTTCATTCTTTCCACAACCCCATTTTGCTGAGGAGTTCTAGCTGTAGAGAATTCTCTTCTTATCCCATGTTCATCGCAGAAATCGAAAAATTCATTTGATGTGAACTCCCCACCTCTGTCAGATCTGAGGCACTTAATTTTGTGTCCTGATTCATTTTCAGCCAATGCTTTGAAGGATTTGAATTTTTCGAATGCTTCATCTTTGTGCTTCATAAGCCCTAACCAAACAAACCTTGAGAAATCATCAATGAATAATATCAGATATTCTTCTCCTCGAGGTGTCCTTTTCCTAAATGGACCACATACATCTGTATGGACTAGCTCAAGAGGCAAGCTAGCTGATCCTTCCTTTTCTGGAAAGTTAGTTCTGGTTTGCTTTCCAAACTGACAAGATTTGCATATAGTGTTGTCTGGAATTTTGATATCTGGAAGATCGCGAACTGCCTGATATTTGCATGCTTTTCTTATTTGTGAGAAGCTTAGATGTCCCAACCTTCGATGCCATAGCCAGTGCTCTTCATCCTTGCTAAGATAGCATTGTTGTTGTCCTTCTTCAAATATGTACAGATTATTTGGAGTTCTTTTGCCTTTGAGAACTGTTTTACCTGTATCAAGATCACGAACAAGACATCCATTCGATCTGAAAATAACCTCAGTTTTTTGATCACACATCTGACTGACACTTAGAAGATTATGCTTCAATCCATCAACATACAAAACATTTCCAGCCTTGACCTTTTCTTTCAAAGGAGCAATACCTTTTCCTTTTATAGTTGCAGGAGTATCATTTCCAAAAGAAACTTTCTTTCCCTTTTCTAAAGTAGAATAAGATTCAAGTTTTTCTTTATCACCTGTCATATGTTTCGAACATCCACTGTCAATGTACCATAGATTTTCCTGTCCTTCTGCATAAAACGCTATCCCACATCTTTCTGTCTGAGGTTCTTTTATTCTCCATTTTTTGGTGCTCGTGGCTTGTTCCTTTTTCTCCTGAAACCTGCTCCTGCATTCAGATTCTTTATGACCAAAATTATTGCAAATAGAACATTCAACTTCATTTTCAAGAACCGAAAAGTTGTTATAGGTCCTCTTTGTAATCCCTGTCATACTTCTTTGTTTTTGAGCTTCCCTAGTCATGATTGTTTTATATGCAACACATTGAGCTGCTTTGTGACCAAAGTTATGGCAAGAAAAGCATTGTCCATTGAAGAAGCTTCTGCGGTTATTGAATCTACCAGCCAACTGATTGTAATTTCTATTTTCATCTATTCTTGTGCCAAACTGAGAAGATTTTACCTGTGGTTGGTTGTAGCTTTTGTTCACCCTTAAGAAGGATTGTCCCTGATAGTTTCTGTTTGTAATTCGTCCCTGCTTTACCTGATTATCTTCATTGTTCTTCTGCTCATTTCTTCTTGCTGCATCAAGATAACTCTTTGAGGTGGATGCTTTAGAGGTTTCTCCATTATAGCCCAAACCTGTCTTGTTTAGAGGAAACCGCTGCACATTGATAATCTCATCCAAAGTTTCAGATCCTTTGACAAACTTAAGATTAATAGCTTTTGTTTTCTCAATTTCTTTTCTGAGACCAACAATTTCACCTTCTAGTTTTTCAAGATGTTTTTCCTTTTCATCAATTTGAAATTGCAAAGTATCAATGATCACACTCTTTTCTTCTATGCATCTCTTGAGTCTAGTAATTTCATTATAGAGATTATCCACATCTACAGCATCCTCATAATCATCATCTTCAAATGCCATTAATAGCTTATATTTATTACCTTGTTCATCTTCATCACTGTTTGATAAGCCATCACTATCTTCATGGGTGTAGTAGCTTTTCTTATTTGCACTTTGTTTCTTATTCCATCTAGCAGGTTCTTTTCCTTTATCTTTATTAGGACATTTTGCAGCATAATGACCTACTCTTCCACAAGCAAAGCATTTGAAAGGTAGCTTACCTCTGAACCTTCCAGCACCCCTTTGAAGATTTCTGACAAAATTTGATTCTTCTTCCTCTTCTTCTGGAACATGGCTTGCCTCATAGTAATCTTCTTTTCCTGATGCCTTAAAAGCAGCTTCCCTTCTGTCTGATGGACCTCCCTTTCTCATTTCATAAGCAGTTAGAATTCCATGTAGCTGAGACATAGTGAGAATTTTGAGATTTTCCTTTTCTTCTATTGCAGATACTTTAGATTCAAACTTGGGGGATAATGATCTTAGAATCTTTGAAACTACTATAGTCTCTTTTATTTCTTCACCCAAATTTTTCATACAATTAACAATCTCGTCTACCCGAAGAAAATAATTTGCCACACTTTCATCATTATACATCTTGAGAGTCTCATATTGAATCCTGAGAGTTTGAAGTTTAGCTTCCTTTACCTGTTCATCTCCTTCATAGCTAGTGATCATTTTGTCCCATATCTCTTTTGCTGATTTGAAGTGCATGACCTTCATGAATTCTGTTTGGGATATACTTCCTAATAGAGTACTGACTGCTTTTGCATTTGTTTCATATGTCTTTTTCTCAGCTGGATCTGTAGGAGTAGCTGAAAGAAAAGCATAGCCTGTTTCTACAATGTTCCAAACTTCTGTACCAAGAGATTGAAGATATGCAGTAACTCTTACCTTCCAATAATTGAAATTTGTTCCATCAAAAACCGGTGGCCTGATTGATGCTTCTTTCTCGTAGTTGCTCATGATGAATGATCTACCTTCAAGCGATCAAGCTTCCCTGAAGGACCTGCTCTGATACCAATTGTTGGAAATAATACTGAGAGGGGGGGTGAATCAGTATTATCAGATCAATCAAACCTTTTCAATGCTCAGAAACATATACGCTACTTCAGTTAAGTAAAACAGCGTGTACACGCTACTGTGACTAAATAAAACAGCGTATAAGCAGAAAACTCATAACTTAGTTAGCTTATTCTTCAGTTAAGTTCATCAGGACATTATTCAGCACATTAACAGTAAGCAGATGCAGTATAACAGAACGGATCAAAAGCCACACACATGAACACCAAGATATAAGGTGGAAACCCAATGTGGGTGAAAACCACCTGCTGCAAGTTATCTCTATCTTTCTTTAAGAAACTTCAGTTTACAATCTTTTGTACTGGTGCAGCCTTATACCAGTACGCAGGCTACAACCTGCAGAAGGCTACAACCTTCTCTCGTTCTCCAAACTTCCTTGGAAGGGAGCTCCAACCCCCTTTGTTCTTGTACTAGCCAAGATACTAGTACGTAGGTGCTGACCTACAATCTTCTTTTCTTCAGGTATCACCTTTCATACATTTTCAGACTTGAATATTCCTGAAGCACAACATTACAATCTGAAGACCACAATTCATTCAATTTCCACAACAGATCATTGAAGCATAAAACAACCAAACTCTGAATCACTGAACCACTGAACCCTGTCAATCACCAGTTACCAGAACACAGAGCAGACTACAGAACTCTGCAATAACTGTCAGACCTCACAGTAAACCCAAAAACAAGCTTCAAAAGATATACGCTACTTCAAGGAGCCAAACCCGCGTATACACGCTCTTTTACCGAAGCCAACCTGCGTACAGATCTAAAAATAAACTTTCTCAATTTGCAGCTGTACCAGACATTAGTTAGACCCAGAACATAGCATTGCGACAATATGCAGATCTAGAAATAAGCATAATCAACCATATCATGATAGTGCATTTCAAACCATTAGATCCCGATCTATCCTTAGATCTAGTCTTCCATCAACCAATGTGATCTCTCCTTGGCTTAGATCAAGCAACCCAGCACCTGCAAATCAGATCTCTTTCACTCTTAGATATTCAAGCCTTTGTTGAAAGATAATTTTGCCTAATGATCTTCTTCTCCTTATATAGTCTTAGGCCTAGCTCAACACCAAGAGCCAAAACCATAGTAACACAATACCATCAACTTCAAAACTAGGGATCGACACGCCCGTCGAGACACAATGGTCCGAAATCATAGGCACAACTTCCAAGGACTAACCACCATGGACCAAAGGAACCTTTCCACATACACGCGCTTTTTATGAATCGAACTAGCGTGTACACGCGACTTGGGCTTAACGAAACGGCGTGTATGAGCTTCCTTGGCATGCTGTACTGAGATCTATCTTCTGATTAAGATGCCATCACTTGTACCAACCTCTGAGCACCTGTACCATCCTCTGAGTGAGTTGCCATCAAGAACAACACTTGAATCATAATGCCAACAGCAAGTGTGGCTCCCTCTCAAGCGAACACTTCATGGCTTTCTCCTCCTGAAATTTGATATCCCGTCGCACAACAGTCTTGCGACTGTCTGGCAAATACACACGATAGTTGTGGGGCATATCAGTGTACCCCAAAAATATCCCAACCTCTGCGGTCGGCTCCAGTTTCTTCCTGGCATCCTTCATCACATGCATGTAAACAGGAGAACCAAAAATCCTCAAATGGGAAATATCAGGCCTCTTACCAGAATAAGCCTCCTCGGGTGTACTCGTGTCAAGTATCTTGTGAGGACAACCGTTCTGCACATATACTGCAGTATTGCATGCCTCTACCCACAAGTGAAGGGGTAGGCCCTGATCATGCAACATCGCCCATGCAGCACCCACGATCATTTTGTTCTTCTACTCAGCAACCCCGTTCTGCTGTGGGTTATGGGGAGCTATGAGCTCTCTTCGAATCCCTTTTGCGCTGCAGAAGTCCTTGAACTCACCAAAGATGAATTCACCACCATTGTTGCTCCTAAGAGCCTTCACCTTCTTCCCTGATTCCTTCTCGACCAGTGCTTTGAACTCACAGAACTTTGAGTATGTCTCACTCTTCTTTTGCATGAAGAAGATCCAGCACTTTCAAGAGAAATCATCAACAAAGATCACATAGTACTTGTGCTTTGCTGTCAAGGCTAGTGAGAAAGGTCCACACACGTCTGTGTGAATTCTCTCAAGGATCGTCGTGGCGTGACTATCCTTCTTGTGAAAGGTGGTTTTCGCAAATTTTCCCAAAGTACACCCCTTGCACTGATCTGACTGCGCAAGAGTGCCTTTAGGAAGCCCAGTAGAAATCTGCTGCAGTATCTTCAAGGCTCCATGGTGAAGGTGGCCCAATCTCCGGTGCCACATCTCGCCATCATCCCGGCTCACCAATCCTTCTGCCTTGACTCGAACCCCTATCTTCCGGGTTTCTCCAGTTGTCTTACTGCGCAGGAAAGCCTTTCCCTCGCTGAAGACAACATCATATCCCTTGTCTTCTAACATCGCCACAGAGATAAGATTCTTCTTCAATCCTGGAACATGCATCACTCCCTTCAATACGAAGGGTTTACCAAACTCCCTCTCAAAGGAAATGGTACCGATACCGGTCGCATTGTATCTATCATCATCACCCATCTCGATGTGCATTCCAAGATATTTCTCATCTAGATCAGAAAACAAATCTCGATCTCCTGTCATGTGAAAAGACGCACCATTGTCCAAGAACCATACCGATCCCATCACACTTGATACCAAGCACGCGATCATCGAAAAATCCAGCTCAAACTGCGAGGCTAAGGCCTCTCCCACTGCAGATCCAGCAGCTTGCTTATTTTTCTTCTTCTGCGGACAATTTGTGGCATAATGTCCGTGCTAGTGACAGTGAAAGAACTTCACCTTGGACATGTCCTGCTTCTTGCCTTTCGCACCGGAATGAGAAGCTTTCATGTTCTTCCCCTTCTTTGCTTTGGCAACCAAAGAACAAGTTTCTTCATCAGATGCCTTTGATGAAATCCGTCCCTGGTATTCCACCTGATCTCCTCTTGCACAAGATCCGACCAAAGTCTTTCCCATCTTGGCAATTTCTCCCGACCATTGACATAGTCCTGATAGGAATGCCAACTCTTAGAAAGACCAAGGAGAGCCAAGCTCACCAAGTCCTCATCATCGACAGTCACCCCCACACTTCCCAGCTCATCCCGGCATTGGGTGAACTTCGTGAGATACTTGGGCATACTGTCTCCTTTCTCACACTTAATGTTTCTGAGTTTATCCTTGAGTGCCAACTTCCTCTGGTCGCTCTTGCTTTGGAATAAATCTGTCAATGCTTTCCACATCAAGTATGGAGAAGCCTTTCCATGCAGGCTGGATACAATGTGATCCTTCACGCCCTCCAACGGAATCCAACGACACTTTGTTGTCTTCTTTTGCCAAGCCTCAAGTTGAGCAGCATCAGTAGGCTTTGGGACCTCAACATCTATGAACTCCTTCAACCCATTGTCATCTAACACCGCCTCCATCCCGTCTTTCCATGAAATATAATTCGAGCTGCCTTCAAGGGCATACTCCAACCGCAATCCATTGAAAGACATTTCAACTTCGACACCAAGAAAACACTGCTGCAAATTCGAATTCCACCAGCTCAAAACTCAACCGCTTCTGATCTAAAATTCGTGAGAACAAAGTATTTCTCGTACAGAGATTGACTGTATGGTCATTTACCAGATATCTCACCTTCCAAAAGAAGGATGAATCCAGAGGCTACCTGGCCCGATTACAGACTCTTCCTGAAGAAATAAAATGTAATCACTTTCTGAATAATAGATCTGATGATCAACTTTGCTCTGATACCATGTAGAAATTTGAATAATATAACACTTATTCACATAGATTATCCTGATTATACACTATTTTCGGAATGCATGCATAATACATAACCTCCTCTACCATTGATCAACAATCTGCGGAATTAAAAAACAATTGCATGTGCACATTGAAACATCAATCACACATATCAACACAGTATGTAATGGGGAAAGCATACAACTAAAAACCCCCAACTATCTGTATATTATAATGATAGAGAACATGTGACAGTACATAGTACAATACTCCTCACAAGTACTCAGTACTATCTCCACATGCTACACACAAACTAGCTCAGATCTGAACAAGTCACGGGTTGAAATCTCCTCCATTGTTTGCCTGCCTCTACTGCACAATCCAAGTTGACAATAGATCCAATCCAAGTTTGAATTCCCTTGGCTTGTACTGCGCAATCCTCATTGGAAATCTCAATCAATGATTGTGCAAATCTCATGCACAGCTATAGTCACAACTGATAGTAGTCTCACCCTTTCACCCACATCTAACACTTGTCTCCACTAAACTGTCCATGCACTGAGTTAACTGATGTATTCTTTAGTTGATTTATGAGTTAATAATTAGTGAATTAATTAAAATCACTCATCACTAGTGTATTTGGTAGTTACACTAAATACAACTAGTTCAACTAAGTCAAACTGAACACAACTCCATCAACTCCTCAATCAACTCCACCAAACTCAATCACTTGAGTTCTAACTAAATTCCATCATGCAATAGCTCAAATAACCCATAGGAAAAGTGTATTTCCTTCTGGCAGTTGCATGTGCCACATCCGTAGCTCGAACTGAAGTGCTGCAAGAGGATAAGATAATGTTTATAGTCCAAATATTATTAAGAGCTAATAATATTCAACTGTTCTATTTTTAGACTGGCAGTCTAAAAATAGACTCCGCCCATGACCAATCATCCATAAATATCATCCTGCAACTCATAGACCATGATCCATATGTCTAAAAATAGACATAGTCTAAAAATAGACTTTGCGTAAAAAATAGCCTGCGGGCCCACTTAGTGAAGGTGACTTCTTTTCACTAAGCTCCATCATCTTGTTGCATTTTCAACAAAGATATTTATCCAAAGAATTAAATGGAGGATAAGACACCTATTTACCCATGCAGTAACCCATTTACATTTACATTTTACCATTTAGATTCATCCACTTTCACCTTTTGACTTTTACAAAAGTCAAACTAGAAACTCTGAAAAATTACATAGTGAAAATTTTAATTAAAATCTCAGAAAATTGCATAAGCATAGTGTCGAGTTTGAAGCAATTTTTAGGTGCCTTCCTGAAGTAAAAATTGAAATATGAAAGAACAATAAACTAACCTTGTTTGTCTAGTTTCCAGAACATCTTGAATTTTTTAAAATGACCCATGGGAAGGCTTCCGAAAACTCATTCTCCCAAGGTGTCTCCAGATGGGTCGTGCCAAGACCAGAAGGGTTGCACCAACTAGCAAAAAGGTCGCACCTCCTCAGAAAGGTTGCAAAAATGGTCGCACCTCCTCAGAAAGGTCGCAAAATGTTCGCACCTCCTCAAAAAGGTCATAGGAAAGGTTGCACCTCCCAAAATGTAACAAAGGCATCGATTTTTCACAAATTTTTCTCCTTTTTGACTTTGCACGGTGATGATTGAGAGATCTTGAGATTTTTAAGAGTGCAAATGAGTTAAAAATACTCTTCTTACCCTTTTAAAATCGAATTTGGAACCTTGACACTTTATAACCTTTGAAATTTGAACCTTTGTAACTTTATTGGCTTTCTTGAAACATTGGATCTTTTTGGAACTTTGAACTGCAGCCTTTGGGACTTTGAAGTACTTATTACATATAAAAACATAAAATTACATTTGAAATCAAAATTCATTGAAAAAACTTGTACCACTCCTTTGCAGGATTTTATGCATGAAATGAATTTTTTAGTGACCTTGAAACCCTAATGACATAATGGAGACACTGAACTGAATGAAATCATGATGGTGATGACTGATGTGATGATGATAGTGTCTTAATGATGATACACTTATCTGAGCAATGAAAGTGACCGACATGTGAAATTCTTGAGAGAGTAGAGATAATCCTAGACATACTATCCAGTGACCAAATTTTATTATGAAAACTTAGTGACATGATAAAATTTGACTTTGAGACCCCTAACAAAACTTGGTAAAAGAATATTTGATCACTGATGACAGGAAAAAATGACTGACACTAACATTGGCTCCAGCTGGGGATGACAACTCCTTGGAGGTGTTAAGAACACCGTAGACCTAGTAGCCTTGCTCATTGGGCATGGAGTCAAAATGAAAAGGCTAAACTCAAACTTAAAACTGTCTGACTTGACTATAAAAAACATACTGACTGAAAAACTGACTTTATAACTTTTTTAAGAAAAAGTAAACAACAATTGATCATAGAAGTCTTATGGCCTTCTCCTTGGGATTTAAACTTCTAATGATAACTGCCAACCTGCTGACGATGTATATACAATCATGTGTAATGATCCCTCCAATGTAACCAATCCAGCAAATGGCTACTTATTTGAATTCTGCTCATACTTTCCTTGAGCAGGCAGAAAAAACAAAATCTAGGCCACTCCAAGTTTCCACTAAACATGTGTACATGATCCATAGATACAATAAAATTCATCTCCCTAGATGATTGCAACAACTTGACAAAAGGATTCTAAAACTCATGAATGACTACTTTTTCTTGATAATCAACAACGAGACAAGAATCTTCTTCCTTTTTAGAAATTGGTTGTTTTATAAAATGAAGTTTTTCAATCTCAAATGAAACATATGTAAACTACAAATTTTTGGATGAACTTTGTAACGGGACTCTTACTGAACAAGACAATGAAGCCAATTGCCTGATCAAATTCGTGTCATCTTTGTTTCGAAGCTCATAGTTAACTAATGGAGAAGGACTTTGACTATTGAGACCATCCACAACATCTCCTATTGAATCAAGGAGAACTTGAGATGACTTCTGCAACTTGTCATACATTGTTTCCAATGAGGCTACATGATTTTCTATAAAATCTTCATGTTCCAAACTTTCGACTGTATTTTCAAACTGAATGTTTCTTGGTAACGGTGATTGTGGACTGAAAAAAGGTTCTATATTACAAACATTCCCAACAACTTTAGGAGAAGGTTGTCGACTGCTTTCAACTTGCTTATTTTCTTCCTTGGTAACCTTATAGTTTTCTTTTATTATTTCGAATGAAGAGAAACACAAAGGTAAGGAGCCTTGGTCAATAATTTAATGATCTTCTCTGTGCTCCATATCAAAACTGAAGATTTCTTAATTAAAACCTCCTCACCCTTGTTTTCAATTTCACAAACAACTAAAGGAGGATCACTACGGCTGTAGAACCCATCCAAATAATCAGATATGAAATCATTCAAAATCAAAGAAGGTTGTTGCCATTTTAAACTAGCTTTAGATTGCTTCTCTGCTTTGGTGAGTTTATGATCTTCCTTTATTAATTCAAATGCAACATAACATAAAGGTAAAGAGTTTATGAGAAAAAAAATTCGGCGTAAATCACATGATAATACACTTGTCAATGCTTTTCGAACCAACGAGTTTGGTTCATCGTCAGGACAAGTTGAAGAATCAAATCATGGTTGCATGTTAAATAGGGAGAGCAGATCTTCCAATGGCTAGACTTGATTGGAAAATGGCTATATCGAACTAGATTGGACAAACGACTATAATTGACCATGAAACGACTAGATTTGACTAGTCAATTGGACTTGTCCAAAGGATGGGGACTAGGACTAATATTATATTTAATCAAATTATTTAATTATAATAATATTATTATATAAATAGTTATTCAATGTATTAGTGTTTAATATCAATATATTTTTTAATGTTCTGAATGTCATTAAAGTCTAGATGATAAATTTATGAAATGCTACATACGAATATTATTTTAATACTTTTTGGTTGGTATTGTTTGTTATTTTAAGTAAAATGTTAACCATATTTGAGTTAAAAATAATAAATCTAGGGAATATTAATAATAATAATGAGTAAAATGTTAACATATTTATGTTTAGTATATTAATAGATCTAGGGATTATAAATATTTTTAATAGTATGGATTTAATATTATCCTTAATACAATATAAAGTAATAATATTATAAAATTAATTATTATTTCATAAATTATATTATTATTATTATTATTATATTTTAATAATAGTATTATTCTTATTATTATCATTATTAATGGTTTGCGTAACTTATTAATATAAATTTATTAGTTAAGCTATCTAATGCGAACTTGAACTTTTTACTTAAATCTAAATAGTTATCTTATAATAGATAATTTTAACCCATTAAGTTAGTCATGAAAAGGACTATCTCATAAATATAAGGAAAAAAATGAGGGAGATTTCCAAAGAGGACTAGAAACTCAAATAGGAATTAAGGAGAAAGAAAACAGGTTAGTTAGAAGCTTCACTATAGGATAATTAGGGGAAGAGAAAGGAAATAGATAATTAGTTCAAGTCATTAATAGAGGGGGGAGGTAGGGGGATCGGGGAAAACTAGCTGACCGAAATTTTTTTAGAAACGAAATAAGGAAACAACAACCAACTAGAAGGCGAGGGGAAGAAACAACTAGGAAGAGAGGGCAGGGATCCAACAACTACTGATCTTCCAACTGTCATCTCTATTGAGATTGCTTGGCCTTTTTCCAATCTCAATGGCTTCCCTAAATTTTTGGTGATGAAACTGTGCAACCTTAGCAATAACACGGGCCTCCTCAATACAAACATGATGTTTAGTCGTCTCCACATGCTTCGCTAGTGCGGACGACTTGGTCCTCCCATGTTTTAGGTAAAGAGTTACCATCATCCATTTCATTACTCTCCTTGTGTTCACTGTCCAAGCTGTAAAACTGCTTACCTAATTTAGAGTTTTCATCAAACTCCTCCTCTCTGTCATAAACCACATGTGCAAGCTGACTGTCTTCCTTAAAGTGCTGAAAACATGATGCTGGTTTCTCATCAAAATCATCATCATATTCATCGTACTTAGGAAAATCAGGTTTAGGAAAAACGTCATCAAACATGAACATTGATAAAGAAGACTGTTTTCCTTCATGTTGATATATAAATCCAATTTCAGGATTGTGCTCAAGCAAATACATAAAACAATCATTTTCTGATCTATGATAATTGAGATTAGTAGAAAAACGGTTAGGGTCAGAAACCTCTTCTTCTTCTACAATAAGTGCTACATGGTGTCTTTAAATAACAAGTTCATATCTCATGATGACCTTTTGCATCATTTCTTCCATTGTGCTTACCCAAATGTCGAGCTTCACTTCTGAAGATGTTAGATGTTCCTTCTCTAAGTTCTCCCTCGCTTCTTCTTTCAACTTTTACCTTTTGACCAACAGATTAGCTTCCACAACTATTGCACTGTCTCGCATTTCTACGAGTGTGGTAGGGTCCCTTTCTCTCAATTGAAATGCCATTTCTGGATCAAAGGCATCAGGGTAGTGTAAGAGAGCTAAAACGGGAGGTGGTTTTATATCAACAGGCATTGAATGTTATACTTGATTGAACCTGGATGTAAAGTGTTGCACTGCTTCTCCTGGTTGTCTTTCCAAATGATTATATTCTTCTAAAACCAGAAAAGGATTCCTCTTCATCACCCATCTATCAAGGAAGACTTTCACAAACTGATGGAAACCGAAAATGCTTGCAGCTGGCAAGTTCTTAAACCATTTCTTAGCTTCACCTTGCAAAGATAAAGCAAAAATCCTAATACTGACATCATCTTCTTCAACCTCAAAAAGGTCGAGAAAATTTTCAAAATTCTGAATGTGTTTCTCAGCAGTGATGTTACCATATTCTCCATCAAACCTGGGAAGATATTTGTAATAATTTTAAGGGAAATCATGGAGTATAGGAGGTAAGATGAGTGGCTTGTATCTATATGGAATTTTACAAGGTGTATGTTAGGTCCCTATAATACTAGTGTAACCCCTTATTGTTATTAGTGAAACCCCCTTATAATATTGTTGTGCCCATGTAGTCCCCATATTGTTATTATTGTGCCCCATAGAAGCCCACTATTGTTATTGTTGTGCCTTACATTATTATTATTATGTCGACTTTGATTACATTATGATCCCTTAGACTCCTATATATAGAAAGGAGGTCTTGTCATTTGTATCATCAAAGAATTGTTCATTTGTGTAATGTAAAGGAGGCTTCCCCCTCAAAGAGGCTGATTTCTGAGGCATTTATCTTTCTTTTATATCTTTTCGTGAGCTGGTTTCATAACATTTGGTATCAGAGCTTTGGATTCTAGGGTTTCGTTGCTCCAAAACAGGCTATTGTGTAATTTTCGCTATAACTTTTTTTCTCCGATGTTTAAAAAGCTAAAAGAAAAACCCATTTGAGCTGAAATATCGATGATCCTCGGGTCCGAATTTCAGATCTTGTCTTGCTATATTTTTGGAGATATGATCTAAGAAAGTTAGGGTTTTTGCAAGCTCCATAATTCCATCTCAAACAGGTCATCATGGAATTTTTTCTATAATTGTTTGTCTCGAAGGTTCAAACTCAGAAATTAAAACCCATTTGATCCGAAATATTTTTGAAGCTCGGGCCTGAATTTCAGATCGTATTTTGCTATATTTTCGGAGATACAGTCCAAGTCATTTAGGGTTTCTGCAAGCTATTTAATTACATCTCAAATAGGTAACCTTGGGAAAATCGTCATAATTCTTTCTTTGAGCATCTGATTCAAATTTTGTAAAAAGTGACAGAAATTAGAGAAAATTTAGTTTGTTTGTTATAATGTTAAGAACCTAAGGTCGAAACAGTGACATGTGGCACGTAGTACAAGTTCGCTCTACTAAACCAGTTTATAATTAGGTCATCACAGGCGTTTGGGAATAACTATTCCTTCGGGAATCCAATTGTGATCAGACTTGCAGGGTTAGAAAGAGGACTCAGAGGGCTATCACATGCCAAAATTTCAGAACTTAAAGGTCCAAAATTATAGAGTTACAGTCGTTTCAAGATCTAGCTCCTAAAATCAAGAAAAAACGATATGAGAAAGTTTGATGGCAAGGATCCAGTAAATTGGGTACTACAGATGGAGCAATATTTTGATCTACATGAGGTGCAACTATTACAAAAGGTACATATTGCATCTTTATATTTAGAACCAAATCAATTTTTATGGTATAAAGGGCTTTGTTCTTGTAAACCACTTGTCACGTGGTCAATTTTCATAGAGGAAATGATAGCACATTATGAGGATACGAAGAGAAACAACTTCTTTAGCCAATTGATAAATCTCAAACAAAAGAGTTCAATGGCGGAGCACATTGAGAACTTACAAAAATTGAATATAATGGTAAATGATATTTTAGAGAAGCAGAATATTGATGTCTTCATAAGGACTTTAAAGGATAACATTCAACATGAGGTTCGTCTTAGGGAACCTGATTCATTGGAGAAGGCATTCAGGATGGAAAGAAAAATTGAAAGCAAAATTATGGCAACAAGAAATCCTACCACTCATAATTATAAAGACGGAAGTGTTGTTTCTCCTAGCCTTCCACAACCTACAAGGTTGACACCACAACAATTGGAAGAAAAAGGAGAAAATGGGCTTTGTTACAATTGTGATAGAAAAAACACTAAAGGTCATAAGTTTGCTGAGAAGAAATTATTTACATTGATTGTGAGGAGGAGGAAGAAAAGGATCAAGAAAATTCAAAAGAAGAGGATATACATTAGGAACCAACCTAGAGAAAGAATAAATGAATTTGACCATATCTTGTACTGCATTGGCAGGAATTACTACTCCTCAAACTCTCAAGATAGAAGGACATATCAAGAAGAAGAAGGTTCAAGCAGTGAAATATCAGGAATAAAAGGATCAAGAAACGTTAAAAGAAATTGATACTCACCAGGAACCGACCCCAAGGAAAGAAGAAATGAATATGACCATAACTTGTAATGCATTGGCAGGAATTACCACTCCTCAAACTCTCAACATAGAAGGACATATCAAGAAGAAAAAGGTTAAAGTAGTGAAAGATCACATCAAGCATCAACGACAAGTTCTCCAAATTTTAAAGGATAACCTCACATTGGCGCATGATCGAACGAAACAACAGGTAGATGAATATCGCAACAAAAGAAGTTTTGATGTAAGTGACTGGGTATTTCTACAACTACAACCATACAAACAAATTTCCCTCAAGCAAGCTAAGAAGGATAATAAATTATCACCAAAGTATTATCGTCCATACAAGGTGTTACAAAAGATTGATACTATGGCATACAAATTGGAGCTTCCTACATCTTCTCGAGTGCCCCCAGTTTTCCATGTTTCATGCTTAAAGAAGTTTGTAAGTGACAAGATCCTAGTTCAAACAATATTGTCAGAACTTGACGAGGAAGGAAAAATCATATTGGAACTTGAAGAAGTCATGGAAACAAGAACTCAGTAGCTATGAAATCGATCAATTTCAAAGCATCTCATCAAGTGGAAGAACTTACTCGCTAAAGATTCCACATGGGAGGATGAGAATTTTATACAGAAGCATCCAGAACTACTCAAGCATTGAGGGCAACATTTTTTGAAGGAGTGTCACACGGAATCAGTCAAGGGTGCGGACACAGCTGACCTTCCTAGAAGTCTAAGACATTCTAATGACAAACAAAACAAACTGGAGCTATCCTTCCCTAAACATACATTATGATATGAGAAATCAAGTGTTTCGTTCTTACCTCTGTCCAAACGCTGTTGTAGAAGTCCAAGCTTTGTTGATCCGGATGAGCTCCTCCCGTTCTCCAAAACCTACAATCACCAACAGTCAAACAGTTAAATAGCACCTGATTATAACATAAAACAAAGCATATTCAACATATAGACCAAGGAGTACATGAAATAGCCCATTAACAACAAGCTATTGAGAAGAATGGACCAATTTGCATTAAAGGTAATCAAAAGGAACCATTACAACCTGAGCCTTGGTGTTGTGCAAGCTCCTTCCAGGGTCCACAAGAGTCTTCCTCTACTTTGACAAAGCTCACCCACTTCCAAATAGAACAAGTAAGGGTGACAATCTCTCCTCACAAACTTCTAAATGGGAGTCCTAATTCCTGCAGCATTTACCCTTAGAAATCTATAGCTTTCAACCTCTCCTCCCTCTGGCTCAATGTCTTTATTTATAGTGCTGTAAAGAGGTTATTCAGGTCCACTATCAATGGGATAATCCCCCTCTTTGGGTGGGATAGCTCCCTTATTGATGGGATAAGTTCCCCCTTAATAGAGATACATGAACCAACTGGAGGCGCATCCATTTCATCAAACCGACCTCTAGAAGGTTCTAGAAGTAACCACAAGTAACTTTTTTAAGATGAAACTCGCGCATTTTTCCTTTTACAGAAGGACGCACCTGTCCCTTAACATACAGAGCGTCCATGGACGCAGCTTTTGTGAACATGGTAAGCGTCCCCGCAGGTAAGGCTAGAGAGAACCTGCGACCCCAGAGATAAACACATTTTTTACAAGACTTTCTCTCTTCTTTGAGTTTGAGATGGATAGCAGAGGCATAAGACTTGCCTAAGAGGGTAGCATGACTGTTGATTTGAGCCATACTAACTGTAAGTGGTCATGGTGACATTTTTTAGTGTAACAGATTGCCCCCTAAAGTGCGAAGCCTGGAATAGATTAGGGTTTTATAATTCTAGGAAGGGTGAAGCGCTTTATCATTTCAAGGATTATCTTGTGGATGACCTGGTTGGAACCTGCAATTTTCAACACAAAATACATGTATAAGATTATATCATCACTGAGGTAGGCATTCCCATACTCAGATAAAAACTTTAACTAACAGACTAAACTACTTTGATACAGAAATGATCTTGTAGTACATCATAATCATAGACTTTTGTAGACACAGTATGGGCGCAGCCATCTGTTTATGATTAGTCTACTTAGATAATGAATACAAAACTCCTCGCAGCCTGGACGGTACAGATTTGATCCAGGGTCTTCATTCCTACTTCTCGAATTGGTACGATTCTAGCCATGCGAATAAATGAGTTGATGTCGAACATGGTAGAAACCACTTGATTACCAGTCGATGATGTGAACTGTTAACAAGCGTGAGAGAGACCACCAGTAATGTCAATGGTTCTCAAAGTACCCAGTACAATCCATGAGATGTGAATGAATGAGTTGGTGTCGAACATTTCACGGAATCCTTCGATCGAAAGTCAATGATGTAAACTGACGTCAAAGGCGAGAAACCTGCCATTGATGCATGCAGACCTCAAGGTACTGACGATTTCTAAGTCATCTCTCTAGATAATGTGCTGATGTCGATAGAAAGAGACTCATTGCGGGCAAGCCCACAACACGAAATCATTGTTCAAGTTGAAGAAATATTGCTGTAAGGACTGACTCAGGGATGGTCAAATGGATGACAAGTATTTTGCAAATGAAAGTTTTGTTTGCAGACCTCTTGGACACATAACGACACGACAGATGGCTTGGTGACGAATAACTCAAAGTGAATCCCGAAACCCGGCTAAAGACTTTCAAAGTGGTTTGGTCAACTGTGAGGTAAAAGATTTTCCAACCCAGGTGAATGAAAAGTGTCGTGTTCAAGAGCGGTAATAAAGTTTCTTTTGAGACAAAAGGTAACAAATAGGCTCATTCTTCTCTCTTTTCCCCCACCATTTCTGGCAAGTACCTCTTTATTTTTAACAAGCTTGAGGAGGATAACATATGCTTGATTGTAAGCTCATCCTTCGGACGAGTCCAACCTAGTTTAAATTCGAACCCTAGGAAGGAGTGGTTCGTTCCTGTTTGTAATTGAACAGGTCCTCTACTGTAAAAGTTTAACGAGCCCACTATAGGAGAAACTCGGCGTTTTTCAATTTTAGAGAGTCTGAAAAACTTAAGGAAACTCCAAGTTGAACTTTTTCGTAAATTTGTGTCCCTCAAGCCCGAAAAAGTATAAAATAATACCTGGGGGAACCGCTTGATCTTGCGACCAAGGAGTACTTTCATAATAGTGTCGTTGACCTGAAAAGTAAAAAGCGATCAAGGATACGTCGTTTTATTTCCTTATCGAGTTTGAAACGACAAAAACCCGGCAATCTTTTCCTGATTTTGCGGTCAGAAAAGAGCTAAAAGGGGACCGTCTTTTAATTCCGTTTTAACGAGTGTAAAAGAAACGCTCGGCAATCTTTTCATGTTTTAGGAGTCAGAAAAGGGCTTAAAAGATGACTCTAAGGTTTCACTTTTTCGTAAGTTTTAACGAGTTCGAAAAAGGGATAAAAATGTACTCATGGTTTTCACTTTTTCGTAAGTTTTAATGAGTTCGAAAAAAATGATGAAAAATGTACTCATATGGCCGACTTTCAATTTAATTTACGAGCAGGAAAAGATGGAAAGAACTCGGCATTTTCATTTGTTTTACGAGAATGAAAGATGGCAAAATAATCTCGGGATTTTCATGAGTTTAACGAGTCTTGAAAATAACTGAAATTGACTCGAGATAGGTTTCATTTTTACAAAAGCTTGAAACAGGGAAAAACTATGCTTCAAAGTAGTTTCATTTTTTCACAAGCTTGAAACAAAGAGAAAACTGTGCTTGATGCCCCCTAAGCGTAACTGCTAGAGCGCATGCCCCCCAGCTTCATTTCATTCAACTAAGTACAAGCCGGATGGAATGAAGACTCATGAACGAGATCGTTTGAAAGACCCGACCTAAACTATAAGAAAATTATGCAAAACTAACTAACTTAAATATACAACCTAACATCTATGAGATCTAGTCAATCTCTCGACTCAAGTAGAGGAGGATTTGTTTCATCTTTTAACGAGCTTGACACAGGAAAAGAACTATGCTCGGATTCAGTTTCATGTTTACGCAAGCTTGAAACGAAAAACTATGCTTGTTATAAGTCCACATGCCCCCAGCATAATGACGCAAATCAAGGTACATGCCCCCCAAGCTTCATTGCATTCAATGAGGTGGATGGAATGAAGCTTTACTTTCAAGATCTTGGAAAGACTTGTGGGAGTTGTTTCATTTTTTAGTGAGCTTGACACAAGACAAGGAACTATGCTCATAACTACTCTCTACAATCTACCTAACAAAAACTATACTCTAAAAATCCTTGATTCATTTTTTAACGAGCTTGACACAAGACAAGGAACTGTGCTCTAAAAACCTTGATTCATTTTTTAATGAGCTTGACACAAGACAAGGAACTATGCTCTAAAATCCTTGTTTCATTTTTTAATGAGCTTGACAAAAGACAAGGAACTATGCTCATAACTACTCTCTAATCTACCTACTTAACCTACCCTTGTTTCATTTTTTAACGAGCTTGACACAAGACAAGGAACTATGCTCGAAAAGTTCGCATGCCCCCAGCATAATGATGCAAAGTGAGGTACATGCCCCCCAGGCTTCATTGCACTCAACCGGCTGGATGAAATGAAGGTTTACTTTCAATATTTAACTTGAAAAGGGAGTTGTTTCATTTTTAAGGAGGTTGACACAAGAAAAGAACTATCCTCATACCTGATTCATTTTTTAACGAGGTTGACTCAGTAACAGGAACTATCCTCAAACCTGATTCATTTTTTAATGAGGTTGACTCAGTAACAGGAACTATCCTCACAAAATCCTACTTTCTACAATCTAACTACATATCCTAAAATCTAGCTGATTCATTTTTTAATGAGGTTGACTTAGTAAAAGAACTATCCTCATCAACTGATTCATTTTTTAACGAGGTTGACACAGTAAAAGGAACTTTCCTCGGCAGCCTGTTTCATTTTTTAACGAGGTTGAGACAGGAAGAAAAACTATCCTCGTACACACTGATTCATTTTTTAAACGAGGTTGACACAGTAAAAGGAACTTTCCTCACAACATCCATTTTCATTTTTTAACGAGGTTGAGATAGGAACAAACTATCCTCGTACACACTGATCATGGCTTCCAACTGGAAGAAAAACATGTCAATGGACACACCTTGATCATGGCTTCCAAGAGGTCTTCATCAGAAGGAAGAGCATTTCTCTGGAAAGAACACATGTCAAGGGACTCAAAAGGGATAAGAACATCGTGTTCAAATAATCCCATAGAGTTTTCCATGTCAATTACCGGATCTAAATCAACAGTGAGAGGCTCACTTACATTGGCAACTGAAAACATGGGACCGGTTGCCACATAATTAACCCGTGGCAGGGTAGATACCACTTTAGAATCAGGAACATTTAGGGGTGTCATATTATTGGTAGTTCAAACAAGACTAGGGAACGAAAGCTGGTCTACAGTCACAATACTGCCATTGTGAGGGAAAGACATCACGCAAAAGAGTGTCGATACGACAGCTTTCATTGCATAAACATAGTCTCGCCCAAGGAGTAAATTGAAATCCAAGGGACCTCGAACTACCATAAGATCAATACAGACAGTTTTACCTTCCAAGGTAATAGAAAACTTAGGAAGGATTCCTAAAGGTTCACTAATGGTTCGGTTAAAAGCTTTCAAATTCTGCGTAATAGGCGCAAGCTGAGGGGAACCCAAAGCTTTCCAAACAGTTGAGGATAAAATACTAACAGAAGCACCTTCATCTACCTGAGTACGATGTATGTCCCTACCACCAACCTTGACAATGATTTGGAAAGGGATGGAGGAAGGAAGACGAGGTTCTGTCAGTCTATTCCAATCAAAGGAAAAGACCTCAGTGCTTGGAGGGGGTTCTATAGAAACAGGTGAAATGCCCCCCGACATAGAAGAATCTGATGTAACAAGAAGAACCTGAGCGGTATGAAGTTTACTCTCGAAAGGGAGAGTGGGATCGACCGAATGTGAAATTGAATCAACCACTTGATCAACTAATGGATCATCAACCTGAGTGACATGAGTTTCACTCTCCAATGGAAGAGTGTGATCGACCGTACTTGAATTTAGATCAATCACTCCGTCAGTTGACGGTAGGTTGGGAGAAAGTTTACGGTAACCAGTTGGAAATTCTTGCTGTGGAACAGTAAGGTTTTCCAACAATTTCGAGGCTTCATCCATGTGAGGGCAAATGTGAGTTTGATGACTCCCTTTGCATAACTGACAAGGAAACCTAACTTTATCCTTTTTCCCAGGAACCTGACTATCACTGGTTGATGGATCAATGGAAAGTTGATGAGAGTTTTTTTACCATACTTCCAAGACCTTTGGAATACCAGGACAATTGACAAGGAAGTGGTCACCCTTACAAAGCCTGCAAGGGTATTTGGGTTTACGGTGCATGTCGGAATTTTCCTCAACACAACTAACACTTACAGCCATGGTTGGTTGGTTGACTTCTTTCTTATCTTGCTTCCTCTTCTTCTTCTTCTTCTTCCCTTTCTTCTTCTTCTTAGCCTCCTGGTTACTAGCATCAAGGCTTTTACCAGGCGAAGAGGAAGAAATGGAGGAAGAAAAATTAGGCGAAGAAGGTAAAGGGTCAATAGAAGGTTGGTGATGTTGAGATGGTGAACTCTGGCGAGGTGAAGCATCCGGTTGAGGTGGAACAATTGGAGTATTTTGGGCCAACGAAGTTGAAAATAACCATATCGGTAAACCTATTGTAAATCCAGGTAATGACAAAGTAGCCATATAAGGAGGACCAACATTTCCAAAGTAAGGAAAAGTACTAGGATTCTCATTAGGAGGGGTTCCTAGGTTGATAAATTCCGGAACATTTGCCATTATATTCAACTTCAGTGAATTTTATTAACAATTTAAAACTAAATTTAACAAATCACAATTTACACTTAACAACTAAAATTCACAATTCACACCTATGGTCTCTAAAAGTAAAAACAAACAAATTAACACGCGCTATCAAATCTAGGAGTCAAACCACACACAAACAGTAAGCTCTCCGGACCGAAAACACTAGTTGGTGATGAAGCCCAACCTCGCAGAATTCAGTACAGAAATGGCGGGTGGAACAGTTACCCCGGCAACCTGCTTAATGAATAGACCGGCACAAGTTCCTCCACTTTAACCGTCTCGAAGTGAAGTGAACCCCCCGGAAAATCCAAGTGAGTATAACCGACGTCTGCTCCAGGTACAGTGGGACCTTCCCTCCACCGTCACCTCGGTAGAACCCTAAAGATTATGGTCACTAAGGTCACCAACAGTAACAAATACACCTGGGGGAACAGTCTAAACTCCGACAGCACGCAAGGGCAGAGTAGCAAGCTCAATCCCCTTACCGGCTCCTTGACAACAATCCAAGGTTTACCGATAAGTGACCCCTGGCTCCTCGACAATGGTTAATCCGAGGTTTACCGTTTGTAATACGTACTGTCTGGCGTCGTTCCCAACGAGGGGGGAATGATCCCCTCACTGGTTCGGACACGAGCTCGTGCTTCTCCTTTAAGAGGAGCTTTCCCAGAGTGCAATTGAAACAATTGGATTTATTCTACTCAAGATAAACTATCTGTTTGGTTTTGTAGTCTTGGAGAGTTAAGTACTCACCTACTCCAAGACCCTAGCCTAAGCTATGTTGGTGTTTCAGAGCCCTAGAAATGTAAAAATTACTAGATGAATTTTAATTAAGCGCTGTGTTATTAAGGCTGTTATTGCTCAAATGGGTAAATGGAGATGAAACCAATGGTGTTATGACCCGACTTAACTGAATGCAATCGAATATGATAATGCAATCCTTTCAATTCGATGAATCCTAACTAGAGTAAGGAGAGAGTTTCCATTCACTTCCAACAATGCAAAAAATTGATCATTAAGAGAAAATTTAACAAATTCTCTAATGCACTAATTTCATCAAGAAAAAACTAATGCAAATCAATTCCAAACCAATTTTTATTTTTATTTTTGTGTAAATTCAAATCAAAGAAAGCTGATCTAAATCTATGATTGATTTTTCAGAATGTAAACTATGCAATTGTAATCTATGCACAATTCACATGAAAAGTATGCAAATGTAATCTATGCACATTTTTCATTCATATTCTGAAACTGAGAACTCTAATTATGCAAATGTGATCTATGCAAGAGAATTCTCAAACACAAGATGATTCTAATGTAATCTAAGAACCAATCAAGTGCAAGTCGAGAAAATTGGGTGAGAGTTCCAAAGATCAAAACATAAAAACACTCAAAGGCGATTAACACTCATACACAATTTAGGGCGAATGAGGGGGAAATTTTTTTGCAAAAACAAAAGCAAAAAGATGCAAAATTGTGAAAAGACTGAGAGAAACCTCCAAGTAATGACCAAAGGAAATCAAATTAAGAATTTCTCAAAAAAGAGACTCAAAACACCCAATTGATGAAAGCTAAAAGCAGGAATGCTAATGAAACAAGTTCAGGTGAAAATGTTTGACAGGGTACTAAAGGATCTGGGCAGAAAACACTAAGAAAAACCAAAATCTAAAAGCAATTAAAGCAAAAATGGAGTTTTCCTAAATTTTTACAGGAAGACGCAGGCAACCCGTTAGAACAGGCGCGGGCCCGCTCTGTGCAAACGGCAACAGCGCGTCCAAAGACGCACTGTGCAGTACTCAGAGGGTGCGTCCTTCTGGAAAAGTTAAGAAAAACCAAATCTAACTAAATCTAAAGCTAAGCCACCCAAATACTAATTCTCACAGTCAAAAACCAGAAAATAAAAATGATTTTCTCAGAGCAAAGTTCACACAAAGGAAAAGACTCTCTCATTAATGGATTCCCCAGCGGAGTCGCCAATTTGTCACACGGAATCAGTCAAGGGTGCGGACACAGCTGACCTTCCTAGAAGTCTAAGACATTCTAATGACAAACAAAACAAACTGGAGCTATCCTTCCCTAAACATACATTATGATATGAGAAATCAAGTGTTTCGTTCTTACCTCTGTCCAAACGCTGTTGTAGAAGTCCAAGCTTTGTTGATCCGGATGAGCTCCTCCCGTTCTCCAAAACCTACAATCACCAACAGTCAAACAGTTAAATAGCACCTGATTATAACATAAAACAAAGCATATTCAACATATAGACCAAGGAGTACATGAAATAGCCCATTAACAACAAGCTATTGAGAAGAATGGACCAATTTGCATTAAAGGTAATCAAAAGGAACCATTACAACCTGAGCCTTGGTGTTGTGCAAGCTCCTTCCAGGGTCCACAAGAGTCTTCCTCTACTTTGACAAAGCTCACCCACTTCCAAATAGAACAAGTAAGGGTGACAATCTCTCCTCACAAACTTCTAAATGGGAGTCCTAATTCCTGCAGCATTTACCCTTAGAAATCTATAGCTTTCAACCTCTCCTCCCTCTGGCTCAATGTCTTTATTTATAGTGCTGTAAAGAGGTTATTCAGGTCCACTATCAATGGGATAATCCCCCTCTTTGGGTGGGATAGCTCCCTTATTGATGGGATAAGTTCCCCCTTAATAGAGATACATGAACCAACTGGAGGCGCATCCATTTCATCAAACCGACCTCTAGAAGGTTCTAGAAGTAACCACAAGTATCTTTTTTAAGATGAAACTCACGCATTTTGCCTTTTACAGAAGGACGCACCTGTCCCTTAACATACAGAGCGTCCATGGACGCAGCTTTTGTGAACATGGTAAGCGTCCCCGCAGGTAAGGCTAGAGAGAACCTGCGACCCCAGAGATAAACACATTTTTTACAAGACTTTCTCTCTTCTTTGAGTTTGAGATGGATAGCAGAGGCATAAGACTTGCCTAAGAGGGTAGCATGACTGTTGATTTGAGCCATACTAACTGTAAGTGGTCATGGTGACATTTTTTAGTGTAACAAGGAGAGGGGCATGTTAGGTCCCTATACTACTAGTGTAACCCCTTATTGTTATTAGTGCAACCCCCTTATAATATTGTTGTGCCCATGTAGTCCCCATATTGTTATTATTGTGCCCCATAGAAGCCCACTATTGTTATTGTTGTGCCCTTACATTATTATTGTTATGTCGACTCTGATTACATTATGACCCCTTAGGATCCTATATATAGAAAGGAGGTCTTGTCATTTGTATCATTGAAGAATTGTTCATTTGTGTAATGTAAAGGAGGTTTCCCCCTTAGAGAGGCTAATTTCTAAGGCGTTGATCTTTCTTTTCTATCTTTTCATGAGCTGGTTTCATAACATTGTAGGAGTATTTACAGAAGCTATAGGATTAGTCCTGATCTATTGAGGCTCATCAAGTTGAAAATGGTCATCATATGATTCAGAAGAAGGGTCTAGATCAAAATCAAAATTTGTATTCACAATTTTCAAAGGAAAGGAATCAAATGCAAGTCTGGGATCTTTTCTCAAATACAATATATTATGGAAAACCTTCTTGACATTCTTAGGAAAAGAGAAGAAATAATTTAAAAAAAAAGAACATGAAGTCTTGGATGAAATCCCAATTTTAATACTTGATCTTCCCATATTGTCCTTGCATGTTTCTGTTAGTAAGGTTCATCCTCTAGTGGAGTCTTTGAATTAAATTTGAAACTGATTTGGAGTCGCCAAGTGAATGATTTCATCCTTCATATGTGTCTAATCGTTGTCCACCATTAGAAAATTAGATTTATTCCTTGTCATTATTTCCCAGGGAATATATGATCTCTCGTGTCCCTGACAATGGTGCCAAAATGTTATCCCCCACAATGTCCCGGCTGAGAGGAATCGACGAAGGTAACCACAGAACAAGCTTTTAGTTTGGTATTGTTATGAAACCAGCTCACAAAAATATAGAAAAGAAATATAAACACCTTATAATTCAACCTCTTCGAGGGGGAAACCTCCTTTACATTACACAAATGAACAATTCTTCGATGATACAAATGACAAGACCTCCTTTCTATATATAGGAGTCTAAGGGGTCATAATATAATTAGAGCCGACATAACAATAATAATATAAGGGCACAACAATAACAATAGTGGGCTTCTATGGGGCACAATAGTAACAATATGGAGACTAAATGGGCACAACAATATAATAAGGGGGTTGCACTAATAACAATAGGGGTTACACTAGTAGTATAGCGACATAACATGCTCCTCTCCTTCAAAAAGTGTTGTCCTCAATGATTGAGTAGTTATGGATTCTTCTGTATAAAGTTATCATCCATTCATGTGGAATCTTCAGCAGGTAAGTTCTTCCACTTGATGAGATACTCTGAAATTGATCAATTTCGTAGCTTTTTATTTCTCGATTTTGTGACTGCTTCAGGTTCCAATATGATTTTTCCTTCCTTGTCAAGTTCTGGAAATATTGTTTGAACTAGGATCTTCTGCAACTTTTGAATGAGTTCACACCATGCTTTGTCATTCTTCCATTCATTCATTTCTTCATTTTTCAAATTTGGTTGGATAATTATAACAACCTCTAGCATTTCTGCAACCATACATTCAATTTCACTCCTTTGGGCATATGGATATCTGTAAGGACTGATTTTTGGAGGAACACTTCTTGGTATCAAATGAATAGCATGACCATGATCACGAATAGGTGGGAGGCCTTTGGGAGTCTCAAATACCTTGGAATGATTGTCCAATACTTTTTGGAGATCTGGAGAAATAGATGATTTCAATGTGGGAACCTCTAGCAATTGTGAAATTACGCCTCTTTGTTCTTTCTTTAGAAGCTTTGTCATTCCATTAGAGCTGATTATATATCCCAGTTTCCCTGTGATACCCCTTAATTCAACTTCCTTTCCTTCCAAATAAAATTTCATGAAAAGTTCTTGAAAATTAAAAGATATTGTACCCAAGGATTTTAGCCATTGGACTCCTAGTACAACATCAGCACCACCCATTGGAATGGAAAGAATTGGGCTATTCAATACATATTCTCCCATGGATAACTTTATATTATGGCACTTTCCAAAGTAATTTATGGTTCCTCCACTTGCAACCATCACTTGACACTCTGGTGCTGGATATAGGAAGCAATTTAATTCCTTGGCTATCTTACAATGAATAAAATTATGGGTATTGCTTGAATCAATCAACACTATTACCTTTTTCTTCTTGATATGTCCTTCTATCTTGATAGTTTGAGGAGTGGTAATTCTGGCCAATTCATTACAAGATATGGTCGGATTCATTTCTTCTTTCTCTAGGGTTTTTTCCTGGTTTCTATCCTCTTCTTTTGACGTTTTTTGTTCCTTTTCTTCCCCCTCTTCACAATCTATGTAAATTAATTTCTTCTCAGAACACTTATGACCTTTAATGTATTTTATATCACAATTGTAACAAATCCCTTTTTCTCTTTTTTCTTCCAATTGTTGTGGTGTCAACCTTGTAGGTTGTGGAAGGCTAGGGGAAACAACACTTCCATAGTTGTGACTGGTAGGCTTCCTTGTTGCCATAATTTTTCTTTCCATTTTTCTTGCCAACCTGAATGCCTTCTCCAATGAATCAGGTTCCCAAAGGCGAACCTCATGTTGGATGTTATCCTTTAAAATCCCTATGAATACATCAATCCTATGCTCCTCTGGAATATCTTTTACCCTTATGTTCAATTTTTGGAAGTCCTCAATGTGCTCCATCAATGAACTCTTTTGTTTGAGATCTATGAATTGGCTAAAAAAGGTGTTTCTTTTTGTATCATCATAATGTGCTATCATTTTTTTCATAAAAATTGCCCAAGTGACAATTTTTTTACGAGAGCAAAGCCATCGATACCATACAAACTGATTTCGTTCCAAATATAAAGTTTCAATATGTACCTTTTGTGTGTTTTGCACATTATGGAGATCGAAAAATTGCTCCATCTGTAGTATCCATGTTCCAAGATCCCTGCCATCAAACTTCCTCATATCGGTCTTTGGAAAATCGTTGGTCTTAAATCCAATGTTAGAGTCTATGAAATCATGATTAACATTTATTTTGTTCTCTTCATGAGTTTCCTGTACTACCTTTTCTCCGTTCGTAAACATTTCTTATAGCAACTTTGTCATATCTGTCTTCAAATCATCCATTTTGCCTCCCATCTTAGCTTCCAAAACATCCATCTTAGCTTCCGCGACATTCATCTTAGCTTCCATGTATTTATTTAAACCCTTCATTTTATCTTCCATGCCTTTCTTTAAACCATCCATCTTAGCTTCTATTACTTTTTGTGAGAGTAAATTTTGTTGCACTTGGTCTTGTAATTTTGATATATCATGTTGCATTTCTCCCTGTTTTTTCATTTTGTAAGAGCTCGATATTGAATCTAATGTATCTCTGTAATTACGGCTCTCCAATATCTAAAATTGCTTCCTGCAGTAGTCCTATGAGTCCTCTTTCCAACGCCACCAGCCTGATCAAAATTGGATTCTCCAAGAAAGAGTTATCCCCAATCTCCTAAGATGACCTGATTATA
Organism: Pinus tabuliformis; assembly: GCA_031772625.1. Lineage (NCBI taxonomy): Eukaryota > Viridiplantae > Streptophyta > Pinopsida > Pinales > Pinaceae > Pinus > Pinus tabuliformis. The sequence continues at coordinate 401,922,000 of CM062819.1, forward strand.
TAATTTTTTAGTAGAGTGAACTTGTATGACGTGCCACATGTCATTGTTTCGACCTTCGGATCTAAAAATATACATAGAAAACTAAAGTTCGTCTTCTTTCTGCAACTTCTTACAAAATTTCAATTTGATGCTCAAAGAGAAAGTTATGATGATTTTCCCAAGGTCACCTATTTAGAATGTAATTCGGGATTCTGCAAAAGCCCTAACTTCCTCAGATTATATCTCCGAAAATATAGTGACAAAAGATTTGAAATTTGGACCTGAGCTTCACCACGATTTCTGCACAAATGGGTTTTAATTTCAGAGTCTGACCCTTTGTAGAAAAAACATTATAGCTAACATTCCACAATGACCTGTTTGCGATTAAATTCCGAAGCTTGCAAAAACCCTAACTTCCTCAGATCATATCTCTGAAAATATAGCGAGAGCAGATCTGAAATTTAGACCCAAGATTCAGACCGATTTCTTCTCAAAATGGTTTTTTTTTAGCTTCTGAAACATCGTAGCGAAAAAGTTATAGCGAAAATACCATGATGACCTGTTTGGAGTAGCAAAACCCTAGAATCCAAAGCTCTGATACCAAATGTTATGAAACCAACTCACAAAAAGATATAAAATAAATATCAATGCCTTAGAATTCAGCCTATTCGAGGGGGAAACCTCCTTTACATTACACAAATGAACAATTCTTCGATGATACAAATGACAAGACCTCCTTTCTATATATAGGAGTCTAAGGGGTCATAATATAATCAAAGCCGACATAACGATAATAATATAAGGGAAAAACAATAACAATAGTGGGTTTCTATGGGGCACAATAATAACAATATGGAGACTAGATGGGCACAACAATATAATAAGGGGCTACACTAATAACAATAGGGGTTACACTAGTAGTATAGGGATGTATCAGGTATCTAGCCCTACCGAACCAGAGAGGGATCTCTGTGATATTATAGTCAAAAGAGGACTGAGATATAAAGGATTTTAGGCTAGATATGTTTAGATCAGAGTTTTATTTGATTTTGATTGTTTTATGGATGATGGCTTAGGTCTAGCGAGCTAGGTCTAGGCTTTGATAATTAGATTTACAGAGATGTAATGGGGCAAGGTAGGCACACACTTTAGAACTTTATGGTTGTCATTGTGTATATTGGAGATAGGTAGGGTTTCTAAACGAGCATGAGTCTCATGAATTCATTTATATCAGAAGAAAAATGAACAATACTGTGAAAGCTTCTCCAAAACAGAGCATTACATGAATGAATTATCTTTATTATCTTAGGAAAAAAGCACATAAAATATGGAAATGGAAATGAAAGATACATTACATTCAAACTTATGATCATAGAAGGGAAAAACTGCTAAAACACATACCACAAGAATCCCACTATACTAGCTGCAAACTCTGTCTATTAGTTCTAGCCAAATTCTCAATTACACTAGCATTCAAGGCTTAATTCCACTGCATCCAATGCTTGAAAATGATTACAAAAGGCCTCATATAGGATCTGAAGTCGAAATCCTCCCTAGGAGGTCAAATTTCCAGCAAATAAAGTCAAATACATGCACCTATCTGATCATTGCTACATACTAGGGAGGTTACTCAACCATTTCCTCTTTTATCTAACTATCACAAGATATTTATCCAAAGCATTAAATGGAGGATAAGAAACCTATTTACCCATATATTTACATTTACATTTTACCATTTACATTCATCCACTTTCACCTTTTTGCTTTTACAAAATTCAAACTAGAAACTCTGAAAAATTACACAGTGAAAAATTTAATTAAAATCTTAGAAAAGTGTAGAAGTGTAGCGACAAGTTTGAGGCAAGTTTTAGGTGCCTTCCTGAAGTCAAAATTGAAATACGAAAGAACAATAAACTAGTCTTGTCTTTCTAGTTTCCAGAAAATCTTGAATTTTTAAAAATGAACCATGGGAAGGCCTCCAAAAAATCATTCTCCCAAGGTGTCTCCAGAAGGGTCGGACGAGGCCTAGAAGGGTGGCACGAGCCAGCAAAAGGGTTGCGCCTATTGAGAGCTAATTTTGGAAGGCTTTTAGGAGTCCATTCCGCATTCTGAAAGATGGGTCAATTATCCCCACATGTATACTTTCCAATGAGTCATCAAGCTCCAAAAAATACCCATGGGAAGGCTTCCAAAACTTGATTTTTCCAACCTTACTCAGAAGCGCCACGCCAATCCAGATTTAGTGGCAGAGGCATGAAAAAGGTGAGTTTTTTTTTAGTTTCTGATTAGAATAGGAAGCTTTTATGCAAAAATAAGCTGATATTTGGCATGTGCTCATCATTATGTACTCATCCATGTAGGAAAGACTTCATTTGTATGTCAAGGGAAAAGGGTTGTGCCTCTGCGCGACGCTTCTTTGTGCCATTTCCTGCAAATTTTCATAAACATTTCAAACTGCTCCAAAATTTTCAAAATTTTCTCCTTAGATGCTATGGATGATAGGCTAAACAACCTATGATGTTTTAGCCACCAATTTCATTCTTTTACCCCTTTTTCTTGACTCCCTTTTCTTGTCTTGGACTTCTTTCAGTTTTGTTTTCAATTTCTTGATTTTGATTTGTTCAGTCTGATTCCTTCTTTGATAGTGGTGGGCCATGTGCCTCAACATATAATTTTCCCTATTAGCCTTTTCAAGAATCTTCTTTAGATGGCCATTGACTTTGCCTAGCCAATATTCCATGTCTTCATTGATTTCCATAGCAATTTTGTCTTCAATACTCAAATCCTTGTTTAGTAGGTTTTGGTCTCTTTCTTTCTGCAATGCCCTTTTGGGACTTTGAAGTACTTATTACATATAAAAACATAAAATTACATTTGAAATCAAAATTTATTGAAGAAACTTTCTTATTACCACTCCTCCTTTTCCGGATTTTATGCATGAATTGAAAGTTTTAGTGACCTTGAAACCCTAATGACCTAATGGAGACACTGAACTGAATGAAATCATGATGGTGATGACTGACATGATGATGATAGTCTCTTAATGATGATACACTTAGCTGAGTAATGAAAGTGACTGACATGTGAAATTCTTGAGAGAGTGGAAATAACCCTAGACACACTAACTAGTGACCAAATTTTATTCTAAAAACCTAGTGACATGATAAAATTTGACTTTGAGACCCCTAACAAAACTTGGTAAAAGCATATTTGATGACTGGTGATAGGCAGAACTGAATGACACTATTTTATTCTAAAAACCTAGTGACATGATAAAATTTGACTTTGAGACCCCTAACAAAACTTGGTAAAAGCATATTTGATGACTGGTGACAGGCAGAACTGAATGACACTAACATGACCTCCAAGGTTCGACCTCCTCAGGGAGAAACAAACATATAAGGAAGCGAGAATGGATTTTTTAGCTATAAAGTGGGGAGAGTCGACCTCGTCAGGGAGAAACAAACATATAAAAAAGCGAGAAGGGAATTTTTAGCTATAGAGTGGGGAGATTTGACCTCGACACGATAGCCACAGGGGAAACCAATATAGATGCGCCAATGAAATTTGATGAACCTCTACGTTAGGTAATGTTAGGGGAGGTAAGCCCTATTCAAAATTTCCTAAGAAGTTGTTTAAATTTAATGAGGAATGAGCATGCAATAGAGAGGTTGTGTACGATGATTGACCATTTCACACAAGATATCGATGATCCGGGTGCATAGGACATGGGAGATACTTCCTTTTAGGTCTCTCCAAAGATATTAAAGTGGGTGTTGTGAAAAAGGTACACAACTAAGAATTCAAATATAGTGCCCGCATAGCTTACTATGACATGGACAATAACATTCTAGATTTGGGTTTTGATGTTAATATCTTTCCAAAGAAGGCCTCGGAATTGATGGGAAAACCTAACCTGGTGTGGTCACCAATCAACCTGCACCTTTCTTATAAATATCAAATATTCCCAATCAAGAAATTAGTAGATGTAGAGGTGAATATTGATGGGGTAAAGAGTTTGGTAGGCTTTTAAGTTATTGAAAATGTGGGTGACACAAACCCTTACCTGACCTTACTCGACATTGATTAGGCCTTCAATAATGAGGTTATTATCTTTTTGAAAAAGAGGAATTTTTTTTTTTGAAACATGCTACTTATGGGTTTTCACGCCATTAGACCCTAAAGAGGGGGGCTACTACGTCAAACCGTTGAGAGAGGAACTCTACATAGTCAACCTTTTTAATATTTATAACATCACAATTCTGTGCGATGACTACATCAACCCAAATTTGTATGGTGCATTAAACTTATAAAACATTAACTCATGTTTATTTTACTCAGATGAGGCGCTGGAAAACTAGTAGCAATGCCTCCATAAGGTTTCCACTAGAAGATGTGCCTAGATTGTTGAGTCTGTGAGGTGGATTGGCATGGAAGTATGAGAACCTCAATTTAATGGGTTGATAGATGTAGTTACTTTTGTGAAAGATTTTGAAATATAGGTTCCAGACCATCTAAGGTTGTTCGTGCTCAATATTTCTCTTAAATCTACGCCTGCCTATTGGTGGGAAACACATAAGGTGCACACAAAGATGTGGCAACAATCTAGGTACCTGCTACACTTTAGGTTTGGTTTAGATGCTAGGGAGTATGCAAAACGATACACATGCAAAGAATCCCCCACCACTCAATTGGAGAAGTGTGTCATAAAATGGAAGGATGAATGTATTAAAGAGGTGGAGTGGGTGCACCAGTTTGTGCACAGGTTGGATTTCATACCTCAGAAATGGTATATAGAGTTGCAGTTGCAATTAGGCACAATAGACTGGGCGAAAGTGGAAAAAAAATTGTTTCAAATTTTCAATTTGAATTAAAGGATTCACACATAGGTGATAATCTACACCATGTTAAAGAAAATATCTTTGCACCAAAACCAAATCACATGGTAAGGGGAGTGCCACTCTACGCATTTCACTAGAACTATGAGACTACTAGGAAGCTGGAAGAGCGTTATGGGGTGGTTTAAGAATTTGATAATGATGAAGATCCTTGGGATATCAATATTTCAGAGTTTGAAGGGGAAAAATAGGTGAAAGGACAAGAGATGGACTCCGTTGTGCCAAATTATACCAATCCTATTAAGACACACAAAGTAAATATTAGAACTGAGGATAACCCCAAGTTCATAATGATTAGGGATTATTGGGATGAAGCCACTATGGAAAATATCTCTAACCTATTATGCGAGTACCACGATCTATTCCCCAACACTTTTGCAGAGATAAAGGAGATGGTGGGCAAGTTGGGGGAGATGAGAATCACTTCGAAGCTAGGTGAAAATCCAGTTGGCCGAAGATGCTATAACCTTAATCCCATTTATAAGCAAAAAAGGGAGGAGCTTGATAGGATGCTAAAAGTAGGTATCATTGAGCATGCCAAAGAGTTGGAGTGGATCAATCCCATGGTTGTGTAGTTGAAAAAGACATGCGGAATTCATATATAGTTGATTTAAGGATGTTGAATGACACTTGTATCCATGATTCATTCCCCACTCTGTTTAAAGATAAGGTCTTGGAGAATGTTGGAGGGAAAGAATCATATCACAAGACCACGTTTGTGATAGACTGGGGCTCATTTTAGTACATTATCATGCCATCCAGGTTAAAGAATGCACTTGGAAGTATTTTCCCACATGTTGGTGGCAACATTTAGTGAATCCTTGCAAACATTTTTAGAGGTTTACCGCGATAATTGGACTGTGTTTAACATTCTATAGATGCATACCACGGTTCTAGGGCTTATGTTGAATTGGTGTAGGTAGATGTAGATCTCCCACAATCTAAAGAATTGTATTTTATGTTCATAGATGGGTATTCTATTTTGACATGTAGTTTGTAAGTAGGGACTTCTTGTTGACCCAGTAAAGATTGTAGTGATATTGAACCTACCTCCTCCAACACCAATGTGATAGTTACACATAGCTCTAGGGTATACAAGGTATTATAGGAAGTTCATTTTTGGATATGCCTAGATCACTACAACATTGGTGATCCACGTGGATATTTGTGACCACCCACCTATTCCACTTAGAACTCTGGTCGATTTCATATGTTTCCTTTTTTATTTCAACATTTACTATTTTTAGCAGTTTTTCAGGTCCTGAACTTTCAGAGCAGTTTTAACCCCTTAAATGATGTTTTTTTGAGGTCCGTTGCAGGTCCATTGCCATAGGTAAGGTCCTACCTCAAATCCTATAGTACTCAGACATACCTTTCCAACAAGGTATCATACGTGCCAAACAAAGATAATATGACCAAGTTACGGCCTCGAGAAGTTGGCTACCCAACTAACCCCAACGAGGCCCACAAACTCTTGGTGTTACATCTCATGGGGTTAGGATTTTAGTTGTTTAAGGTTTTCTCTTATTGTTCAATAATAAATAGGCCCTTGAGACTCATTGTAACATAGTTCAGAGGCATGTAACCACCACATCTTTTCTCAGAGATAAGCTACCATCGCTCAAGCTAGTTTATTTCCATTCTGTTTGTAAGCATAGTTAAGTATTTTGATATTAATGAAATGAAGTGTTATTTCTACTGCATCTATGTAACTATGCTTATATTTGTAATTTTTTGCTTTCCTGTTTAAGCTCGGATCAGTGGTATCAAAACGGTCTGCTCTTTTTTTTTTTTTCTTTGCATGTCCCCAGCAAGGTTAGGGTATAAGGGATTAGGGCTTGATCTGGTTGAAACTTTGAGAGAACAACCTCTCAAACCTCGACGACCTCCCATGGTGGTAGAAAAGAAATACGAGGGGATAGACAATCTTATCAAAATATTACTCAAGAAATCCCTTGAACGACATAGGAGCACGATGATGGATAACTTTTCCCATAACCTTAGACGACTACCCACATGCGATGCATCTTCATCCAACAACCAATCTGGAGGTGCCACTCCTTTTAAAGTACAAGTTAACTTTGACATCCCCATATTTGAGGGCCAGATAGATACAGATGCTATAGATAAATGGTTGAATCTGTTGGAAGGATATTTTTCAATTCATGACTTTTCCAATTGGGGAAAGATTACTTTTGCACTTCTCAAAGCCACTGAACAAAAGGATGAGAGGGAATCCTCACTGTTTTTAGCTCCACCCACTTGGGATTCTTTCCAAGACGCCATTAAGGAACAATATTACCCTGTCGGGAGCTATGAAGATAAATACATAAAGTGGACCATGCTACAAGAGGGAAGAGACCAAGATGTGCTAGAGTTCAGAAATGTTTTCCATACCCTCCGCACAAAAGGATTCTGAGCAGAATTTGTCACTCAAGTACCGCGACTACCTACACAAGTACATCTAGGACTAGAAGGAGTTCCTAGATATCTCCTCACTCAGTATGACATACTGATATGCCATCAAGATTGAGAAGAAGTTTAAATAGAAGAAGCAAGACTTTGGATCTACGAATTTGAAGCAAGAAAAGGCACCCTAAAACCATAGAGAAAAGGTCAAATCCAAGGTAGGGTGACTCGGGAAAACCCGTCGAAGCCATAAGCAAGGAAAAACACCATGAATACAAAGAAGGACATAGGAAAATGGTGTGAGTTCCATAAGAGCTCCACTCACAACACAAGTGAGTGTCGGGCTAAGCAGTCACTGGTGGCCAAGTTGAAGGCTTCCAATTTAGACTCATGTTCCAACTCTGAGTCATAACTCGACAAGGGGAATGACAAAGGGAAGCAAATCATTGAAGCAGAGTCTAGTTCCACCGTGGCCACCACTAAGATATAGACGAATGAGCCAGAAGATCCAAAGAAGGGGGAACACCTCTTCCAATCATAGATATGGGTGAAGGGTTCTTCGCTGCAGTTCATTGTCGACAACGAGAGCCAAAAGAACCTCATTTCAGCAGAGGTTTTGAAGCGGTTGAACCTACTGATGACAACACATCCATAGTCGTACACCATTTGGTGGCTTCACCGAGGACGAGATCTCCACCTTAGCTAACAATGCTGCCTTCCCAACAACATCAAGCCTTTCACGGATGAGGTACTGTGTGATGTTGCTCCTCTTGAAGTTTGTGATGTATTATTAAGACAACCATAATTGTGGAAGCGACATGATGTATATGAGTTTAGACCTTGCTCTGTGATTATTACTTTGGGAAATAAGTTGTACATGATACTAGAGCTAGCTCGACCTACCGCCATCTCTTTGATCACTACAAAGCAATGCAATAAGATCATTTCCCAGACTAGGAAATTTGTTTTCCTTATGATTCGCCCTCAGGGCAATTATAAGGTTGTGGCCACGACTTCCAGACATGGCTCTTCCACACAACAACAACAAATGGACAAGGTCATGGAAGAGTGCAGGGACATTTTCACCTCACCTATAGAGGTACCTCTGCACTTCCAGGTCAAGGACTCCATTGATCTGACCCTGAGCGCGCCACTACCCAATGGACCGATATATCGATGCTCTATTCTAGAGAAAGATGAGATCAAGAGGAAGATTGAGGAGCTGTTGCAAAAAGGGCACATTAGGCCAATCTCATCAACTTGTGGGAGCCCGATTGTATTGGTACAGAAGAAGGATGGTACCTGTAGACTTTTTATTGACTATCGGGCATTGAACAAGATCACTGTCTAGAATAGGTACCCAGTCCCACGGATTGATGACCTTTTGGACCAGCTCAAAGGGGCGAAATATTTTAGAAAGATTGACATGAAGTCTGGTTATCACCAGGTGCCTATTGAACCCTCTGATGTGTGGAAGACTTCATTCAAATCTAGGAGGGCCTTTTCGAATGGTTGGTCGTGCCTTTCGGGTTGACGAATTCCCCCACAACCTTCATGAGATTGATGGATGAGATCTTGTGACCCTTCACCAATGCATTCGTGGTGGTGTATTTAGATGACATGTTGATCTTCAACCATAGTTGGGAAGATAACCTCCACCATATTCAACAGGTGCTTCAAACCCTGCGACAATACAAGTTATGTGGCAATTTGGAGAAATTCACTTTTGGCATGACCCAGGTTTAATATATGGGGTACATAATTGATGAGCAGGGTGTGCAATTTGACCTAGCCAAGATACAATTCATTCAGGATTGGTCAGCCACAACCACTCTAATAGAGCTACACAACTTTATGGGTCTTGCCAATTTCTACCGCAAGTTCGTGTTGGGGTTCTCTTATATCACTTGGCCTTTAAGTCAAGTCACCAATGGCAGAGTGAAAGCACAGTTTTTTTGGTCCAAAACCCAACAGAAGGCATTTACTGTGTTGAAGCATCGCCTCTGATCTGCAACAGTGCTCACATTATAAGACTTGCAGCAACCATTTAAGATTGAGAGAAACACCTCTGACTATGTTATTGGTGCAGTTCTTACTCAACATGGGCATCCAATGGCTTACCACAGTGAGACACTTTGAGACACAATCTGAAAGTATCCCACTTATGAAAAAGAAATGTATTACATTATGCAAGCCCGTTGTCAATGGAATTACATTATGGGGAAGGAAACAGTCATCCACACAGACCACCGACCCTACAATTCATACAAACACAAGGGAAGTTGCAGAATGGCCTCCATAAAAAATGGTCCACCTACCTATAACAGTTCCATTTGAACATTAAGGACAAGAAGGGAAACATCAATAATGTTCCAGACTACCTTAGCTAGCCACCAGTCATGGCGCTAATCACTGTGCTCGACTCTTGTGGGCACGAGACTTCAGGGTGGCTGCATCTTTACCAGAGTGATCTAGAATTCGGTAGCACGTACCAAACACTCCTGGAAGGGAAGCAAGTTCCAAATTCACCTTCAGGATGCGTTTTTATGCCACCTAGGACACATATGTGTTCCTTCAAGCAAGTTTGCCAAGATTATTTGGGAGGCGCACTACAATCGGGTCACTGGACATTTCAGAGTACAGAAAACAATGGCAATATTGTAGAAGTATTTTTATTGGCCGAAACTTTGTCAGCATGTTGGGAAGTACATCAGATCTTTCACCGCCTACACCGTTGCCATACCAACCATCAAGAAGAAAGGCCTATATAATCCTCTACCACTCTTAGTCGACAAAAGGCTGACAAAAGCTGTGAACTGATCCTCAAAAGCCTTTTTATCATTGAGGCCTCTAATTTCTTCATTTTCCTTCAATTTCCTCGTCACATGCAACTTATGACCTTTCACCTCCATTTTCTCCTATTTCCTTTATTTTCATAATTAAAATAGCAATAATTCCTTTTTCCCCTTTTAAAGCCCTTGTCATTGTCTTTTCCAATTTCACTTAGCCATAATAAACAAGAAGTGATGCCGACTAGGATGTTTTTCCCAACATTCAGCTTGGAATAAGTGTCCCTTAACCTTGGTCTTATTTTGCCTTTATTAACTTTATTACATGATATTTTAACCCGATGTTGTTACAGACTCTCTAATACTATTTGGAAATACCCCATCCATGATAAGGATGTTGGAAATGTGCTCACTACTTGGGGGGGTTGTGAATCAATAGTGATTGTGTTTCTTAACTTGTGTATTCCTTTTCAATTTAATGAACACATTCACACATTATTCCATTAGTAGATTAACCATCAAATCAAATAACAAATGCCATGATCATCATATGAAATCCATAACATAATCAAAAATCACACGCTCAAAAGATGTAACACCCTCCTCCCACATTTACCTAAGATAACTGGTCCATCAAGGTAAACATGTGATGAAGATTTACTATGATATGATTCAACTCCTTAAGTGTATTTAAGAAAGGTAATTGATCAATAAACACATTGCATACCTCCCTCAGGTGCTATAGGACCCCAAGGAGATAATCCACCACTCTAGGTGCCCAACCCTTGAGTTAACCTAGCCTTTCATTGAACTAAACACCCATTCGCTCCCATGAAAAGGCCTCCATTCGACTTGAACCCTCTAGTTGCTCCCACAAGCTTGGAAGGGAGAGACTACAGTTTTTTTCAACCAGTTCTGTGTGAGAGACTGCGAGATTTAAGCTACTTTTTTAGGGCTAGGCTCCATACCAATGCCAAAAACTTGATGAGACTTTCCAAGACAATAAATGACACCAAGAAAAGGAATCTAACACAAAAATTTATTAATGACTTTACCTAACCAAGCCTAACCATGACATACATTTTGTCGAATACATTGTGAACATGTAACCTATAGGCTATAAATGCACATTTGAACATAAGGGTCTGATACTTATATGAAAATCACCAAGAAGGTCTAGAGCCTTCTCATAATATCTAAAATAACATCTATTAGGTCATCCATTCAATATTCATTCATTTACCAATCAAAACATGTTAAGATCCATACATTTTCATTGTCATAAAACATACTCATAACCATCATATAAACAACATAAATAACAAGGATACAACAACCATAAATACCACATGTGAAGCAATACATTTACAAATGAAATACCAAGGAGAAGAAACTATTATTAATGAATTCATAAGCCAACCAGGTTTGGGACTTCCACGTACCACCCAGCCATAGATTAGTTGAACCAAATCTTTCTTTTAGCCAATCACCCCCGTGCCATATTCCAAGCATGAATGTAGGACTCATAACCAAAATCAAACAGGGCTTCTTGAGGCTAAACCACCTCACCCTCATCAATAGAACCATGCTTTACTGCAATCCCTATCGGATCACTAGGCCCTAAACAAGCATGGATGCCACCGGATTTCACCACCTACACTATGAGGAATTTTCCTGTCTTCTAGTCTCTAGGATTTACCGTATATTCCACCATCCAATAGTCAAGTATCCCTAGGCCTAATCAAGACTTCACCCTCTAGGATTTACCTTATATCCCTCCATTAACTGGCCAAGGATTCCTAGGGCTTATTGAGGGAACACACCTCTAGGCTTTACCATATATCCCACCATTCACTAGTCAAGGATTCCTAGGCCCACCAAGGCACACATTATCTGGGTTTACCACAACCTGAGTCAGGTTCAAGGATTACTAGGCCATGTGTTCTTTCTTTCAGAGACCACCTCACTCAGTTTAGAAACCATCTGGCAATCCAGCTCAACCAAATACAAGAGAATCCATCAAACCTTGGCTATCCAGAATTGGCAAGGGAAGGCTGAAGAACACTATCACAATTGGAAAAACCCATGCCCATGAAAGCAAGAGAACCAAGAACTCACATGAATGCCCCTGCCTGCCAGAACTAGCAATGAAATCATATATGCAACTCGATACCATCAAATAATCCCATTGTATCCTTCTCTTTATTGCTTGATATTTGCTTCCTTTTGCCTTAATTTCTCTCCTTGATCCAATGCTTAAGTGCTCTAAGAAAACTCTAAGTTTCTAAGAGAATGAGAGAGAGAGAGAATAGAGGGGGAGCTCGAAAACGTAATTGAAAAAAGTCTATGAACTGATCCTTAGAAGCCTTTTTATCAATGAGGCCTCTATTTTCTTCAATTTCCTCTATTTTCCATCATTTTCCTCCTCACATGCATCCCAAGACCTTTCACCTTCATTTTCTCCTAATTTCCTTTATTTTCATAAATAAGTTTCCAAAACTTCCATTTTCCTTTCCAAAGCCTTTTTCCTTTTCCTTTAGTAATAATAACTGAAAGGAACACCCACTATGATATTTTTCCTTCCATTCAACATGGAATACGTGTCCCATGACCTTGGTCTTATATTTGTTTTACATGAATTTTTACCAGGGATGTTACAAAACCCTACCCCTTGGGGGAACACTGTCCTCAATGTTTAATGACACCTACAACCAACAAGACCATTGAAAAGAAAAACATACTTCCCATGGAGATTTATAACACAACTTGTTGTGGTATTTTCAATGACCACTGTTGAAACATGACAAACGTACCATTTACTAGAGCTTTATAACATATCTCATTATGATATTTACAATAACCACATATACTTATGCACATTTGCTTCAACCAACAAATAATCATACTACCTATGGATCTTTATAAATCCATCTTGATACAATATTTACAATAATATACACATATGGACATTTCCTCAACCAACCAATAAAAGGATATGATGCCTGCATCCACTTCAAGGGAATCCAGAGGCTTACAATTCCACCCTCAAAAGTAGTACCAATATTTACCTACCCAGGAAGACTTCTAAAATCAATTTCCAAAGTCAAAGTTGAATATAATGTCCAACACTACAATCCTATGCCACTTGTTCTCTTAGTGAACAGTTACTAGCTCATTGTTCCAGGGCACACTCCCAATGTGCATCTGATTCCATCCGGGAATGCTAATAACTAAAACGAATCCATCCCTGACCTTCCCTTCTCTGCCACATAGTCCCATGGGAAATACGGTCACCCACTTCCGTGTAGTCACTCACCTTCCAAGTTCCCCGACATCCCCTATCCTGGGGGATCCATCCCTTGGAAAGGTTTCCTCACATCAGAAGTTCAAATAATCAAGGCATATCCCTACCTTGAAACCATCCTACTAGTTATAGCATGATCATGGAAATCAATGGACACTATTGGGCACTAGTGTCCCAAAATGGCCCTGCTCCTGAAGTGCTTTACCAACATACTATTGCCTATTCCAATTCCTTTTTTTGTTGCTGCTAATTCTTTGAGTTATTTCAACCACCCAAACAGGGCATTTTGCATGCTTTCATGTACCAAGCACATAATTTCCAATAGATTCAAAACAAATTGAAATAAATTCAAATCATACCTAATTGGTGGCCCGTCAACAAGGTACACTTGCAATTTTGTTTACTTCTTTTCACAACAAATCAAACTAGTTTTTTGATCAAATCATCATGTATAAGCACATCACATCTGATTAGCACAAAACACAACCATCATATATCAAAATCATGAATCACATGCAATCATCATAAACCAGAATCATAGATCACATGTAACCATCATAAATTAGAATAATATATCATATGTATAATAAAATTGAAATAAAATATTGATACTTATCCCTTAATCAATCCTTACTTTTGCCTTTTTTCTTTCTTTACACGCACTGGACCAATTTCCACACCCGGAAAGCACCCAGTTCCTTTTCTTCTCTTCAATCATGTACACATACACACAGTGTACATCACAACATGTACATACACACATAGTGTACAACACCATACAATACATACACCCACAACCGACACACAACAAAGCTCATACGCTTAAACAAAGCATATGATACCACACAATACATACACCTACACCCAATGTACAACACAACACATACATCTATACCCGATGTACAACACCACACAATACATGTACCTACACCTAGTTTACAACACAACATAATACATGTACTACACAGAGTACAACAAAACAAATACACATGTCACGATACCACAACTAAAAAATGCACATACATAGTACCGCATGCCCGCAACACAACATGTATGACATGCACACAATACCACATGTACACTGGTACCATATGTATAACATGTACACAACACCACCTGCACAATGTGTGCACAACATCACATGTACACGACACCACTTGCACAATGTGTACACAAAGCCATATGTAAACCGCATAACATGTACAACATGTACACAACACCACATGCACGACATGTACACGACACCACCTACACAATGTGTACACAAAGGCATATGTACACCGCACCACATGTACAACATGTACAAAATACCACATGTACACAGCACCACATGCACGACATGTACATGAAACCACATGTACATAGTGCCACATGCAAGATATGTACACAACACCGCCTACACACAGCACCACATATACAACATGTATGTAACACCACATGCACAAAATGCCACATGTACAATCATGCATACAACACCATATGTACATAACACCACATGGACAACATGCACACAACACCATATGTACATAGAACTGCATATACAACATGTACATAGCACCATATGTACACAACACAACATATCCAACATGTGCACAACACCATATGCACAAAACAAAACATATACATCATGCAAACAATACAATATGTAGACATCACCACACATCCAACATGTACATAACACCATCTATACCCAACACAGCATATTCAATATGCACACAACACCATATATACAATAGGAACTGAACACCATAGGTACAATCACTGAATATATAATATGCACAACATACACACAACAATAGCACTGCACATCCAAAACCACACTCTCTCTACCAAGAAACCTTGCTTCCAGTGTCTCTCTGTCATCCATGCTTATCCTAGCATGTCACGGATCATGATGTTTTCATTCCATTGATGTATCTCTCAACATTACCTATCCATAACATAAACATAGGCATCATATAAACACATAATATCAACTCATATCCACATGATATTGACCTCATAAATTTGTTGAGTCCGCTCTTCCCACTTGATTCCCCATAAGACCAGGAACCTCTTTTATTCCCTTTACCTGCATAAGAAATCATTCCTCAATAGAATGATTCCTGACAACCTTGTTAGACAGCGACATAGATACATAATTACATGCATATATATAAATATTAGCATAAAAAAATCATGATTCCGTCAAAAAACGAGATACATACATACATATATACATATAAATATTAGCATTAAACAATCATGATTTCCAATGACCTTGTTAGACAGTGACATACATACATACATGTGTACATATATAGAGATCAACATAATCATGATCACAATATAATTACCAAACATAATAAGGTCAAGGTTAAGAGAAATCCCTTTATCCATTCACAACATGCACAACATTGATAACAACGGTTCCTAGCATAGCCAAGGCATCCGATGCCTTAAATCCATTTAATTTACCTTTTCGGTTCCCTTTCTCATGTTTTTACTTCCATTGTCCATTTACTGCAATGGAGCCAACTAGCCCAACCAATCATCATATTCTTATCTTCAACTACCCTCACTCATGCACTGAGTTTCATCCAGGCCTTACATTACCTGTCAGGTATCACACATCTCTCCCCAAGCTCCATTAACTTCCTTCTTACCAACCAATTCCAAGAGGTCCCTCAAAACATAAAGAAAAGAACAAGAAACAAACAAGAAGAAAAACATGAAACACCAATAGCAACACAAAATCACAAACAAAGTGGAAAGGCATTGCTCTAGATGCAATAAAAAACCATAAACCAAGCTCAAACAAATCACAAAATATCGAAGGCACAAAACTCCCAACAAACACCATTACTCAACCCCATGGGTTTCCAATGCCTCCAAGGGAAATTCAACCTGAGCCTTCTTCAATATTTCATGGAAGTCTCTTTTTCCATGCAATCCCTTTCATCCTACTTCCATAAACACACAACTGTCAGTGCATAAGCAAACATAACAATATACCAATTATCTTACCTTGATGTGCCAAACACATTGCTACATTACACACCTACACATATCATTCCTCAAGGGATTCCAATTCTCTTGATGAATCAAACTATAGCTAGAAACTAGCTAATATATTTGTCAAATACATGTTTAGGAATATAAAATATATCCACATAATGTCAGACAAAATATAGGTTAAGAAGACTTATTGTATTTAAAGCATCCATTCGTTTGGAATTGCGGTTTCCAAACATAGCCAAAGGAATCCTCACCCAATTCCATTCTTTTACCTTTTTACCTTGCTGCAAGCAAGTCTTGCTATGTACTGTCACATCACCCAACTGTCAGCTATATAAACAATTCAACTATTACCTTGTCATGCTAATACCGAGCATCTTTCCCTACAACTGTTTTCACATGTCAACCACATGTTCTAAGGATCAAAATATCATGTCTATTAATTGAAATCAACCTTTTCCAAGACTAACAACCATGTCATAATCAATTAATAGTCAAAATCATAATACTAAAACTAGCACATACTTACACTCAAGTACATATAATGTGTCTCAATACATAATGCATTAGTACAACCATCTTAAAACAAGACCATTCATTCCTGCAATCTTTCAGACACATACTCATATCATGAAATTAATCTAACATTAAAACAACTTACAAACATGGCATGTTAATTAAATCAACTAGATGACATAATCAAACACTCAAACATCAAATAGACGACATAATCAAACTCATACCTTAATGGATCTCAAGGGAGGCTATCTTATCTACACAATTAATCTAGTTTAGCATGATATAGCTTCACAACACATCAATTGAACGTAAATACGGTCATGATATCCAACTAGCTAACATGTTCACCTCATAAGCTCATAAACAATTGTCATTCATGCATAACAATCACATATGCATGGTCAGTATAGATTAGTATGACATAATATCACAATATATTAACTCATACCTAAATGTCATAACCATGATCATCTGCATAGATTAATCCAAATTAGCACAAAACATAATAATATCAAGACCTTAGCTGCAATGACCATAATCATCAGGCATATGACCACAATGCATACAACAAGAAGTTACTATCATTCATGACTATTCGACACATGTGCATACAACTGCACTAATCGACTAGCATTTATCATACATGTAACCATAATAATAAATTGACAAGCATATAAGTAACCCTGATGCTTATAACAACCAATAACCACATACCTGCATGCCAAATATACAAACCTATATGACGATCTTCTCTTACCTCGAAGTCTAGTGCTTCAACCTCACTTTCATGATCTGCATCTCCGACTCTATCTCATCTAACACATTAGCATCATAACATACCAATAGCATCATGATGACCTAATTGCATACAATGACCTCACAATGCATGTCTGACCTACTATACATGCATAACCATAACCATGACAGTGCATGCATAACAACATATAGACATTGACATGCATAACAAATGCATATACAACTGACATGAATTCATGACAAACACATCCCAACAACAACATCATCAGATTTTACATGAAAAAACAACTGTAATAATGACCACTGCCATGCATACCTAACAAGAACATATACAACTTACATACATGCATGAAAAATAGATTCCACCCATCTAGTTTAAGTGTTGAACCATGCTCTAATACCACTCTGTGGTATCAAATAACCCCCAAAGAGAACAAAAACTAGACATGATATGGAACAACTTTGTCACCTCCTTGGGGGGTTTACGGGGGGGTGAAAATGGAACACTCAGGGATGTTTTGTGATGGAGGCTAATAAAGTTCACCTCCTTCTGTAGTGTTGTTTATACCCTATTTTATTCCCCATTGGCCTGTTTCCATGAGAAGGTAGAGGCCAGGTAGGTAGCTATTCCCTTTCCACTTTTTCCCCATTCCATTTTTTGATCAACCGACTTTTGAGGGAACTTGCTCTAATACCACTCTATAATGCCCTCCTCCCAAATTTACTCAATCTAACCATTCCACTGGGGTAAACATGTGACAAAGAGTTACTATGATGCAATTCAACTCTTTAAGTGTAATTGAGGTAGTGGAAAAAACAAACAAAACCTTTGTAGACCTCCCTTAGGTGCTACAGGACCCCCAGGAGCTAATCCACCACTCTAGGTGCCCAACCCCTGAGTTAACCTAGCCTTTCACTGAACTAAACCCCCAGTTGTGACTAAAACTCTCTAGTTGCTCGAATAAGCCTGCAAGGGAGAGACTGTATTCTTTTTCAGCCAGTTCTATACCAGAGACTATGAGATTTAAGCCACTTTTTAGGGCTAGGCTCTAGACCAATTCCGAGAAATTGATGAGACTTTCCAAGAAAATAAATGACACCAAGACAAGGCCTGTAACACAAAACTTGATCAAGGACTTGACCAAACCAAGCCTAACCATGAAAGACATTTCATTGAACACATTGTGAACATGTAACCTATAGGCTATAAACGCACATTTGAACATAATTGTTTGATACTTATCTGAAAATCACCAAGAAGGTCTAGTTTCTTCTCATAATAGTTGCAAAAAAACCTATTTGGTCATGCATTCAATAGCCATTCATTTACCAATCAAAACATGTTAAGAGCCATACATTGTCAATGCCATAAAACATACTTATAACTCACATATAACCAACATAAATAACAAGAATACAACAACCATAAATACAACATGTGAACCAATACATTTACACATGAAATACCAAGGAAAAGAAAATATTATTAATGAATGCATAAGCCAACCAAGTTTGGGACTTCCACGTACCACCCAACCATAGATTGGATGAACCAAATCTTTCTTTTAGCTAATCACCCCCATGCGATATTCCAAGAATGAATGTGGGACTCATAACCAAAATCAACTAGGTCTTCCCTAGGCTAAACGACCTCACCCTTATCAATAGAACCAGGCTTTACCATAGTCCCCTTCAGATCACTAGGCCCTAAAAAAGCTTGGATCCCACTGGATTTCTCCACCTACATAGTGAGAAATTTGCTTGTCTCGTAGTCTCTAGGCATTAATGTGCACCCCGCCATACAACGGTTGAGGATCCCTGGGCCTAATCAAGGCTCCACCCTCTAGGATTTACCGTATATCCCACCATTCACTGACCAAGGATTCCTAGGCCTGATCGAGGGCACACACCTATAGGCCTTATCGTATATCTTGTCATTCACTGGTCAAGGATTTCTAGGCACACCAAGTCACACATTATCTAGATTTATCGCAATTTGAGTTTGGTTAAGATATTACGAGGCCATGTGTTCTTTCTTTGGAGACCACCTCACTTAGTTTCAAAACCATCTGGAAATCTAGCTCAACTAAATACAAGAGAACCCATCACACCATGTCTATCCGGAAATGGCAAGGCAAGGTTGAAGAACACTGTCACACTTGGACAAACTAATTCCCATGAAAACAAGAGAACTAAGAACACATATGCATACCCATGCATGCTAGAACTATCAAGGAAATCATACATTCAACTTGATATCTGCAAATAATCCCGTTGTAGCCGATTGATCCTGCTCTTCCTTGCTTGGTATTTGCTTCCCTTTGACTTCTTTCCTTTCCTTGATCCAATGTTGAAGTGCTCCAATAAAACTAAGTGTCCAAGAGTGTGAGAGAGACAATAGAGAGAGAGCTCCAAAACTAAACTAACAAAAGTCTATGAAATGATCCTCATAAGCCTTTTTATCAATGAGGCCTCTATTTTCTTTGATTTCCTCTATTTTCCTTCATTTTCCTCGTCACATGCATCTTGTGACCTTTCGCCTTATTTTTCTCATAATTTCCTTTATTTTCATAAATAAATTGCAAAAAATTCCATTTTGCCTTTCCAAATCATTTTCCATTTTCCTTTAGCCATAATAACCGAAATGAACACCCACTAGGATTTTTTTCTCACCATTCAACTTGGAATACATGTCCCATAACCTTGGTATTACATTTTTTTACATAAATTTTTACCAGGGTTGTTACAAAAGACACAAGGATCTCTGGTTGAAAACCCTCTTCTGGGGCAAAAACCACCTTTTACTGCAGTTGCTACTACCTTGCTTCGAATTTTATTAATCAAGAAAATCAATTTACATCATCATAGTTGCCTATGTCCCGCAAGGAAGTTTCTCATATGACATCGACTAAGTGAACACCCATCCACTCGAGACTCCTATCCCCTAAAAGCCTCGCCCATCAACCATTGAACTATGAGAATGCTACTTTCTCTACTGAAGCTACCTACACACATAGGCAAGGGACACCCATCCCTTCTTCACCAAGATATCTTGATCTGATGATCACTCTAGGGCCTCATTTCATAATATTTCAAACTCGATCTCTGCAAAAGACAACAACTAATTCTCTAATGAACTCAAGAATACCAAAACACCAATTAATGAAACAACCTAAAATCTACAAATAGAAAGGTTGCAACTCAACTCAATTCACTACAACACCATCTCACAATCTCATCACACAATCAATTAAACTTCTCATAGTTCTCTTTCACATCCACACACCAAAATCAACACACATGGCCATAATACATTAGCTACAAATAAGCAACATAAATATGAACCTCTGCTATAGCTATGTAAATCAACTCTCTGCCCCTGCACACACAAATAAAATAGTCATAACCAAGGAGCTATGCTCTCCTCATCTCCTCTATCATCAATCTCTCAAAATATACTATAGAAACATGCCTTGAACACAAGCATTAGCCTCTGAAATTCTTTTGCAACTAGGCACTCAACCTCTAGGCTCTACACAGACTTCAACTCTGCAATATGAGCACTGAGTAACCTCACAAATGGTAGATGTGCTCCTCTATTTAAACAAATTCTCCATCTTCTCCACTACTCACTTGATTAATGTGTTCACACCTCAAACACTTGATTCTCCAGTTGATTTAGTCAATAGAAGCTTCTCCATAAAATTACAATTAATTTCCTTAAAATAAAATCATGAAATAGCTGAGGAGCGTGAGGAATCCAGAGACAATTTTCACTTATAGGCCTAGTCGCTTGCACAACATAACTGGAGCTTGAATAGAGCACTTGGTCACTTACATGGGCTATCCTCCAAGCGACTGGACTGTTCCAGTCACTTTTATGACCCACCATTAATGCGACTGGGCAAAGGATGAAGGAAAAACACGAGGTCTTTAATGAAAAACTGCCTCCAACTTCTTGCTCAACATATCAGACATCTGTAAATCTTGTTCACTCCATGACAAACCTCAAAACCATCTCTGCAACCTCCTGAAGAGTTTATACATGAAGTAGTCACCATAAGTGCAAGGACTAACATAAGAGTGCAAAAACTGTATCAAATGGCATCAAATATGAAGCTCAACTTCACATGGGATCATGAAAACCTCTAAAACACCTTCAAACATCATAAGAAATCCAAACCATAACTTAGGAGAATCAAGGACACATCTCAAGATCAACACCTCAAGCATCATATGCATGGAGACCTAGTTAGTCAATCAACCATCAAAACTGTCAAAGAAAACATCAAAGCATCTAAAAAACAAGCATATGTGACAACAACCATGCACAAGCCAATACCATCAAATAACTAAGTATATGCATAAAATCTCCAAACCAAGTCCAAGTTTGACATCAATGCCAACAATAAATGCAACATTCATCAACTATCACCTCATCACAACATCATAGCAACCTCCAACACCATGCTATTAGGTTGAAATTAATGCCAACCAAACAACTCATCACAACTTCAGTGCCAACAAAGGAGATGTACTCCATCACGTAGGCTCGCCAATAGTGGAAGCATTACATTCTGGGGAAGGAGACGATCATCCACATAGATCACCGACCTCTTCAATTTATGTAGACACGAGAGAAGTTGCATAACGATCACCATAACAAATGGTCCACATACCTGCCTCAATTCCATTTGAACATTAAATAGAAGAAGAAAAACACCAATAACATTGTAGATTGCCTCAGTTGGCCCCCGATTGTGGCAATGACTATTGTTCTCAACTCTTGTGGGTATGAGAATTCTAGATGGCTACAACTGCACATAAATGTGATGGATGGAAAACAAGTACCATAATTCCACCTCTAGGATGAATTTTTATGCTACCTAGAGCACCTTTGTGTTCCTTCAAGCGAGCGTGCTAAGCTGATTTGGGAGGCACACTATAGTTGGGTCACATGACACTTTGGTTTGGAGAAAACTGTGGGAGTACTACAAAATTATTTATATTAGCCAAAACTCCGAAAATATGTTGGAAAATATATCAAATCCCACATTTCCTGTGTCATTGCCAAGCCAACCATTAAGAAGTAATGCATGTACACTCCTCTGCCTACTCCTATCTAACCTTGGGAGTCCATCTCCTTGGGCTATATATTTGTCCTTCCTTCTACCAAGCATGGTAATGACTGTGTATTTGTGGTCATTGATAGATTTTCTAAGATGGCTATATTGGCTAGTTACAAGAAGAATATCATAACAGAAGAAACTGTCAAACTCTTCTTTGAACGAGTGTGTATACATTTTGGGATTCCATAAACCATTATATCAGATCAGGATAGCAGATCCCTTAGTGCTTTCTGGTTGATCCACTGGCTTTTGTTGTACATTAAACTCACCAAGTCGACTACATTCCATCTTTAGACTGATGGCCATACATAGGTTGTCAACGGGATGATAGTGCACATACTACGCATGTACAAATCCAAGCATCCATGAACATGGGTTGAGAGTCTTCCCTCTGTGCAACACAACTATAACAAAGTTTTCCATATATCAACTAGCCACAACCCCTTTTAAGTGAGACTAGGATTTGAACCATTGTGTCCCATTGATGTTTCAATGCCTCTCACGCTTACACAGGAAGAATCTGAACATGTTTAGTTTGAAACTGATAAAGCCACTAGGTTTATTGAACGCATCCAACACATCCACCAGTAGGTTCATGATATACTAGATAAACTCAATTCAAAATACAAACAACGTCATGATCAACATTGGGTTCCACATAAGTTTCAAGTGGGTGACAAAGTTTGGTTGCATTTGCAGAAGGAAAGCCTTACTGGATTCCATAAAAGGCTTCGACCACTCTGATATCGGCCTTACACCATCACCAAGGCTATGGGTGACAATGATTTCGAGCTAAGTATTCCCCCATTCCTTTTCCTGCAGCCAATATTCAATGTGGACCACCTTCAACTATACTTTCCACCATTAATGGACATATCATGCATTGTTGAGAAACTGATGCCAATAGAGCTCAACCCAAATTGCATTAAATAGGCCACAACTGATCAGATCATACACACACAAATTAATAACACTTGCCAACAGAGGATCCAATGGTATCAAGTTGTCAAAGCCAACCAACTCCTAAACCAAGGCAAGTGGCTCACTAGGGACCAAGTTTAACATAAGTTTCCCCATCTCATGGAGGCGCTGAACACAATGGGGACCATTGATTCCTAAGGGGGGAGGACTGATTCAGATGGATATTGGTGTCCACCTGCTTGTTCCACTTGGACCCCTAACACTCTTTCCTTTTAGTTTCCTATTTTCCAACGTACTTTCTAGTTTTAGCAATTTTTGAGGTCGTGAACTTCCAGAGTCGTTTTGAGGCCCTAAACAATGTTTTTCAGAAAAATGGGAGAATGTGGGCCATTAGTTAGCCATTTTTTGTAAAAATTGTTGTCCTCGAATAAATATTTCTAACAAGGTATCATGCATGCAAAACGGGGATCATATTCCAAAGTTATGACCCCGAGAAGTTGATGTTCAAATTAACCCCATTAAGGCCCACAAAATTTTGGCTCTTCGTCTCCTAGGGTTAGGTTTTTTTATGTTTAGGGTTTATCATTGTTTCTTCATGACAAAATCGCCTCATATCCTCATTGTAACTCATTTTAGAAGGCATGCAACCATCACATCTCTTCTTAGAGAGAAGTTACCATCGCCCGAGCTAGTTTGCTTGTTTTCTGCATGTAAACAATTTTCAATAGTTGTTATTTATTAATTGAAGTTATGTCTCACTGTATGTCTATTGTTTTTTTTAAATGTGTATCTCATTTCATTCCTTCATAAATCGGGATCACAAAAATCTTGTGTTGTAGGATGTGGAAGAGGAGGTTACAGAAAATATTCTATGTAGTCATAGTGAGAAGTTAGTCATTAGTTTTGGGATAATCAGTACAAGCCAAGGTACCCCTTCATCATGAAGAACCTTCATGTGTGTGGTGACTGGCACAATGCCACTAAGTTCATCTCCAAGATTGTTTTTCGAAAGATTATTGTTAGAGATGCAAACTGATTCCACCATTTTTAGAATGAATTGTGTTCATCTCCAAAATTGTTGGTCGAGAGATTATTGTTAGATATGCAAACTGATTCCACCATTTTTATAATGAATTGTGTTCTTGTGGAGATCACTGGTGATGCCTGTTTATTCTTTGAAATTACTATGTTGCATATCATTCATTTGTAGGTAGAGCATAAAATGCACGAATAAAGGCATGCGTTAACCTAACTTGGATGATTCCTTTGATATGATAAGGCCCAGCCATAATAATATGTTTATAAACATACACACTAATATGGAATTATGTCAAAGAATTGATACAATCTAGTACATCATGGACGTTAATTTTATAATATATTTAATATATGCACCTTGGCCTAAATCTTGTGTGTTCAATGCTCTTATGAATATATGGAATTTTCATGACAAGATGATGGGTATTTTAGATGATGGGATTATGAGTCTAATATGATATCCCAACGTACCCATGGGATGCACATGTGTGGGTGTTTTAGAGTTATTTCATGGTCTATGTTAGATCCCCATAATCTAAATGAAATCAAATGCATTAAATACAAGTTTTGTCATTAGAAATAGAAAATGAATATACATGCCCCTAAAAAACCAGAAAATAACATACGTTCCCTTGAGAAGATTAAAAGGAACATTTGCACTTAGAGCATATGGATTTGGTGTTTTTCAATGGTAGTAAATTATAATGATGTAAAATAAAATTACATTCATGTTGTTACTTGTCTAAAATTTGAATAGATTTCAGAATGGTGTTTGTTTTATATAATTGTTTGTTAAAAGGTATAATTTTATGTGCTAAATTAATTATTAAATATTTGGCTTTAATGACATAGTAGTTATAAGAAACATATAGCATGTTATTCAATTTTTTTTAAGTAAATTATCATTTTATTGATTGCATAACCAAAATTTGATATTTTTAATGGTTTGATATAAGGGTTAACAATTTTTTATCAATCATATGTTATATTTTGCTACTAGGCCACCTCGGTATCAAAATTCTCTGATGGGGCCAATAAAGGAAAACACGAGGAAAAGGAAATAACATAAAAAGAGAAGATGAGAGGAATGGCCCAAGAGGGGATAGGGAGTGAAGAAGAAAAATAGAAGAGGGTAAAATAAGGGAAGCAAAGAGGAAAAAAATAGAGAGGAGGAGGAGAAGAGGAAATAGGATGGAAGGAAATGAGGGAAATAAGGTGAGGTTCTCATTGAAGTGAGGTTGACAAAGAAGAATAGAGAAGGCAAGAAAATGAGGAGAGGAAGAAGGGAAGAGTAGTTCAAGGATAAACAAGAGAAAGCCATAAGGAAGAAATTGGTTCTAACAACTTGTTTGGTAGAACCAATTCTCAACCGACAATGAAGAGTAAAGAAGGAAAGAAAATGAGGAGAGGAAGAAGGGAAGAACAATTCAAGGATAAGCAAGAGAAAACCATAAGGAATAAGTTGGTTTCAACAAATTATTGGATTGAACTAATTCTCAATGGACAGGGAAAAATAGAGAAGGAAATAAAATGAGGATATGAAGAAGGGAAGAGTAGTTCAAGGATAAACGAGAGCAAACCACAAGGAAGAAATGTGTTCCACCAACTTACAAGTTAGAACCAATTCTCAGTAAGGAAGAAAAACAGTTTCAACAGTAGTGTTGGATAGAATTGAACGAACACAATGGAATAGAAAGAAACAAAAGTACAGGAGAATTGTGCAACAACAAATTGAATATAAAGGCAATACAAATTCTTCAGGGAGCACTACTTTTGCATCCACATTTTCATCATTACAAGCTTGATGGAGACCTAGATCAACAAGCACTTACATATTTGTATTTTCTAGCAAAATAATTCAACCTATTGTGGAAATAATCATGTAGCTTTATGAATTTGCAACTTAACAAAAGAGATTAATTGTGTGAATTGGAATCCTCTCCTTTGTATACTTGTTTTATGGTAAAATTTGTTGAAACTTGCAACAAGAAATGTTGAAAATAGCATCAAGAAAATCTTAATTTAATTTGTCCTTGAATTAAATTAGGAATTAAATTGTAATTCTAATTCTCATATAAACTTGTAATAAGTTAATTTGACTTAGTTGATTCAATTAATTCGAGTTGGGAGTATATCTAGATTCATGTAAAGTGGTTGCTAAATTTTAGGGGCCTAGGTTGAGTTATTTTGAGTTGTAATTATTTAATTCAGTTTAACTGAGTTAAATTTAATTAAACTAGTTCCAACTGATGGAGGAATTAGTGGGAGATCCAGTAGTGGGGTGTAGCCAACACTGCTCAACCAGTAAACTAAAGATTCACTTATAATTAACTCATACATGTCAGATCAGAGAAAGACCAGTTGAGATTGGAGTTCAGGCACTTTGTACTAGCAGTTGTAAAATCATCTAAATTAAACTGATGGTGCATGCAATCAGAAGAAGGCCTAAAATAAATCATTCCTTAATTAGAAAACTCACTAATTTTACCCATTCGAATTGCCTTTAAAAGGAGGAATGAAGGCACATGTTTAATCATTGTTTTGGTTAGCACGAGTTGGTGAGACCAAGCAATAGGAAGCACAAGTTTGTGCATGGAGCTTGTGAGATAAAGGTGTGCCAAGAGAAGCTTGTGCACAAGTTGGTACTGACATAGATAGAGATAGTGCATAGGTTGCTCGGGCTTGAGAAAATAATTGTAATCTTCTCATATTTTCTGAGTAATGCAATATACAGATAGCAAGGGTTTTTAGCTATAGCTTTTCCTAGAAAAATATTGTGTTATGTGCGATTGAAATTATTCCTTTTCTGCTTCGTGATTTCATCAATAAATTTTTATTTCCGCTGATGAGTAGAGTAGATTCAACTCATTTGTTTTAGCATATTACATAATCAATTTGAATCTACAGTAAAAATATACAAAATTTGTGTGTGCTTCTTGTATTTCTTGTGTCCTCTAAGTTCATGTTGACATCTTTGGCAGTAGTAGTTTTTGTACCCATCCCATACTACATTAATTGGAATCACAACAAGATTACTCCTCCTTTGAATTATAACTCCAACAAAATGAAGGAAGTCTAGATAGACATTTTTTAGGATACCTCCAACATTTGCTAGTTAGAATTGTAGATAAAAGGGAATGAATAGATCCAACAATCTACTAGGTAGATGCTATAAGAAATTTAAATTAAAAATAGTGAGGTAGATAAGAAGTGGCAGCAATATCTAGAATATGCGTGTGGTTAGTAAAGGGTTCGTGAGCCTTGATTTTTCTATGCATAGAACCCATTTGGGTTTGAGAGATTTAAGAACAGAACTTATTTATGCAAGTTGTGGAAGGAAATTATTGTAGAGAAATTTTCCCATGTAGAGTTGTCAAGGAATGGAGAAGACAAAATTCCAATAGACTAATTATTGGTATAACTGTTGAAGGGAGTTTTATTGAAGAAAAGCCAATGAAGAGGAATCTACTAGCAGGACCATTTCTCAGGAAATGAATATCAACCTCACAAAGGAGGAGGTGAGGAACTCTATACCTATCTAGGGGAAATGGAGGAGGTCCTAGGAGTTAGAACAACTAAGAGAAGGCTTAAGGGAAAGGCAATAACAAATCAATTCGAATTTTAGAATTCTTTCCAAGAAGAGGTGAAAACAATTATTCAAAGGAGTTATAGCATTGGACAAGACCCAAAAGGAAGAGGAAAAAATGAAGTGTCAAAGACAAAGACACAATAGAAGGAAGATAAACCTATGAAGGTAATTCTAGTTGAAGATCAATGAGTTGGGGAAGTCTATCATGTAGATAAATTAGATATTCATGTTGAAATGTAAATCAAATAGCTGAATAGTTGAAAAAGTTTAAGGGGGAAAATGAATAAGATGGTAACGGTGTTGGGAATATCATTTGTGTAACCCAATTTCTGTCTAACAGTTTGTGTATGAATGTGTAGGGAAATAAGCTAGTAGAAAAGTTGGGGTTGCAAGTGCGGAACACACATTTGAGTTGGGAACTTGGCAGTAATAAAAGATGAGGAACATGTCCATGCTAAGACATACATGGAGAATAAACTCAAGTTGAATTGGGACACGTTAAAGTGAGACCGTTACATTATAAAAAATGAAGGGTTTGTTAGTCCATGAGGGAATAGGAGAGGATGAGTCAGATATGGAGGTGACAACTACCATAATAAGGGTTGAAGGATGTTGAAAAGTGTAACTAGGTTTGGTCTTTCACAATTATCATTGTACTTGTATCATTATGTATTTCACGACAAGAAAAAAGTAAAAATTTATTATTATTATTATTTTCTAGTCAAAACATGTTCTTCATGCTTATAGGGTATATTGAGTCAATAATAAAATTTGACACGAGTCAAAATCCCATTTGGACTATTTGTAAGAAAATAATTTTTTTATTTTGAGTCAAAAGAGTCATTTTTTTCACCACAAGATGAAGCTGCCCCCCTAGATGGACAAGTCGTCCAACTATTAAGATGTGTCTCTTCATATGGTCGAACAACTATATATTGGAAACTGTGCTCCATATTCTGGTAACCAATCACTTGAATTCTATGAAAGAGAAAGAAGAAAAACCAATGAAGTCTAAGGGAAGAGAAGAATGAAAAAAAGGAGAGAGAAAACTGAATTGGTTTCTTCCCTTGCTTT
Organism: Pinus tabuliformis; assembly: GCA_031772625.1. Lineage (NCBI taxonomy): Eukaryota > Viridiplantae > Streptophyta > Pinopsida > Pinales > Pinaceae > Pinus > Pinus tabuliformis. Next base: position 401,951,402 of record CM062819.1, read on the forward strand.
TGTTCACACATGCGACTTCCTCTACAATTTTCTAAGGTTATTAAAGGGCCAAAATTTTAGGGAGGCTAAATCTTTAGGGATGGACCAAAATTCATAGAATTGACCACCGTTGACTTTTGATGACTTTGTTTTCATAAAGATAACTTGGAGGAAGGTTGAATTGGGTCTCTGTGGCAGTTTTGGTCTTGGTATTGGGTCTTGGATACCTCACTTTGATCTAATTATATAAGAAGAGGAATTTTCTCGGTTTTCCCTCTTATAGAGTTTTGGCCCTGGTTTAGAGAGTCTACATCTTTGTGTTCTTTTATATTTTTGTGATCATAATATTTCATGTATTTTATAAATTTCTTGATGGAGAAGAACATAAACTTAATAAAATTCCAACAAACACACAAGTAATTATCATGAAAGAGAAATCAACCCTAATCTACAAGCTTACTGATTTCTCAACATGGTATTAGAGCTAAGGTAAGGCAAAAGGCATATTGAAGATCACATTTTGTTGGCTTAGTTGAAGACTCCTTGAAAATATTATGGTTACTATTACAAGGCATAAAGAGAAGATTTTGAAGCAACTCAAAAACATTCCTAGAAGCTTGAAGACATCCTCATCAAATAACATCCATCCAGAAGTTCAATCTTATTAAATATTTGTAGTATACTCTTTCTATCCAAGATATAGTTCAAGACCAAGTCTCAGTAGTAAGTTTAGTTGCACTCGCTTAAGCATGGCCAGATTAGTTCCTGAGGTATACAAAGTATTCAAAATTTTGTGACATGAGGAGAATATGTGGTAACCCTAGATAATAGATCCACCTATGAATAATTTGAATTATGTGATGATTGTTTTAAAGGTGAGAAAGTGGTGAACAAGAGATCATATTCGAGCTCTCTATGAGACATCCGAACTCTTTGAAAAATCCACTTAACAAAATATGCAAGGTACTATTGTATCTTATATCCTACGAATTAAAAAAATCAAAGAAAATTTGGAATAACAGTTCAAGTGTCATACACTAGGCTAAAAGATGCGAAGTCCTAAAGAAATACAATAAAATCTCTGTGACATATAATGCAAGTCTCTATGATAACACATTTCTCCTTTATGTGGATTCTTATAGACATATGACAGACCAAATAAAATTAAATAACCCAATCAAATGATACTTAAAGAGTGAGAGACGAAGTATATAAGGATAAGAAAAGATACAAAAGGATATATATGACAACTGAACTAAATACAACATCATACTCCTAAGGCATTCATGATGACTACTAGATCCAAAATTTAAAAAGCATTCGAAGTTTTGTGGCAACCTATGCGAATTATGTGACAATATACATGTGCGTCTGGGGAAATGACTTATACATTTTTTGAAGACCTAAGGGACGCTAAGAATATAACACATATACGAATTATGATTCTCATAATTTATGTGACAAGATACAAGGCAATCTCTTGACTTATACAATAAGTTTCTTCTCTTGGATTACATTTCTCATTATGAAGCAAGACTACCTTTCAAGACTAAAGGACTAGGCAATTTGATTTTTGAGGTATCTGTTGTAGCTTTTTCTATCACCTATTTCACAGGTGCTTCAAGAAATATAGAAGCCTCCTAGAGACAACCTCCGGGTTGAAATAAGATCAGTACCTAAGACATCTTAAGAGAGGAGTGCTTTTAAATATTATTATGGATTTTTGTTGCACTCCAATTTTCACATAGTTTGAAAAATGTAATAAAGGTGGCATGGTTTAATAGTCATTGGTCAAGGCGGACTCAAGAAAATATGTAGGTCTGTATACACAAGGGGTAAATTTGGTTAATCTCAAGAGAAATGTCTGATTCTGGTGGCTAACACACAACAATAGGCAACCTTAATATTGGCTTTGTAGTAACATGAAGAGGAGGAAGGAAAGAAGGCAATTCGATGCAAAGGGCTGGATACAACATAGAATCCTAAGCATCAATCTCGAGCAGAAGTATCAAAGAATGAGAAGGTGAAATGGCAGGAATTGTGGAGCGTGAATTAAGGTTTCATACTCTATACCTCATGGAAACACTTGTCACTAAACAACATAAGTAAATATGTGCTCATAAATGTATTGTAAGCTATCAAATAACCCATGTAAATCTTTAATTAACACAAGGACTATTACTACTCAGCAACATACATATAACCATGAGAGAGTGAAATCGACAGCTTCATTACACAATTTCCATAGAAGAGAAACATACATGAAGTGAGATACAAAGAGGAAAACATACTGCTCATCGCTCTAATATGAATCAACATAATAGTTTCATTAATCCTTGAAGATCGAGTTTTAATTACCAGTCCATATAGATTCAACACTTGTCGCTCAAATCCGTCATGAACAGGAAAATAGAACCAATGTGGAATCACACAATTCAAGCCTCTTAGCTCAAGCTCTAGCTGTCTCCGCGTGTTAAAGATCTATCGCTCAAATAATTGCAACAAAATGATTCATTTCTTTAAAAAACAACATAACAAAATAACAAAAATAACATAACAACAAATCATGGGAAAAACTGAAGGATGATTCTAGATAAATATCTCCATGCCACTTCCTATGATGGCCTTTGGTCAAGCCACGTATCTACCACAATGTGCCTCTTCCATTACTCAGCCCGCCTCCCTGTCGCTTTCTGCCCGAACTAAATGAACTTCCCACTTTCTAGAGATGGGAGCGATTAACAGTGGTGGCCTCTGTGCTGCTAGTATGACTTGTAGTGACTAGAATTATGCCCCCAACATGACTTTCAGTGGTTGAAGGCTCATGTCCAACATGACTAGTAGAGGTTGGTGATAATTCATGGAGAGAACTCTTCTTATTCCTATTCTTCCTCTTCTTCTTCTTCTCATATTTCTTATTAGAAGATGGAGGAGAAAGAGGAAGCCTAGATCTATCTGGTGAAGAAGACGAACAATTAACACCCATTTGATGCCCTTTAAATAAATTGTTTGTCTGAGAAACTTCAAGAACATTTGGAATATTTGGAGCGGAACACAACCAAGCTGGTAGTCCAACATTTAATCCAGGAATATTCAAAGTGGCCATCAAGGGGGTACCAACAATTCCAAAGAAAGGAAAACCACAAAGATCCCATTTTGGAGGAGTCCCTTGGTTGGCATCCATAGGAACATTGGCTATACCTAAATTATATGCAGATCCTTCCCTTACGAGAATGCTCAAATGAATTTTCAAGGAAGAGAGAGGCACAATCAAACATTTTCCCTTAAGGAGGAAACTCCACAATTTCAAGAGAAAGATCAAAAGCCTTTCAAGACCAGTGGAGTGGTTGGTCAGTTTCTCAGAATCAAAGGTCCAAAAGTGATCAGACAAAATCCAAATAAAGCCAACTAAATATGAAGAGAAAAGAGCACTCCACTACAAACTCCTAAATATAGAGACAAGAAAACAACTTCCAAGTATTTCCGCTCTAGGTGGTTAGGACCAGACACCAAAATAAAAGAAAGTGAAGAAAATGACCTTCTGAAGGTAGTTTGGGATGATAAGGGCCTAAGCCTACCAGCAAAGGTATCAGAAAAATTTACGATAACCTCTAAATAATAGCCTTTGCCGGTGCAAGTACCTAAGCTTTGCAAGGGCACCCTTTAGAAGTAGTATGAAATTTATGTAAGGTATGCCTCAGGTACCATGAGCATTCCCCCCCGCAGTTACCTATGTGGTCCCTAGGACAGGAAACTAAGGTCACCAACTCATGATAAGAAGTTGTGTGGAACAGTCCTGGGCATGTGATCCAACAAGTAAGTGAGGGGGTATCTCTCTTTCCTTATCTTCACACATCCTCGTGTTTGACTTGTGAGTTGGAGGATTTTTCATAGATAGCTTAACAACACTAGATTTCCACTCATTAATAAACTTATATGCTTTTAGTTTAAGTGGCCTTAGAGAGTTTACTCTCCACACACTTATTCCAAGGCGACAAATGCCCTAGACTAGTTGATGTAACTATGATAAAATAAAAGTATCATTCATTTTAATTTTAAACACTCATTTTAGTTGGTTTTTATTTAGGACAGGGAAACATAAGTACAATTGATGGTGTTATGATGCAAAATAAATCAATAGAAAACCTAAGCTACATAAAAATGAAACTCTTTTTCTTCGATGAAAAGTGATTTCTACAAAGGATCTATGAGAAACTTAATAAAGCAAAACTCTTTTTCTTTTTCCAATTTAGCACTCACACATTCAAAACCTAACAAAAAGAACTGAATGATATCTAAAATGCATCTAACCTAATGCACACTAGTATGTAAATGCAAAATTCAAAGAAAGACTTAAAGGTAAATAAATGTGATCACTAAGTTAAAGGCCAATTCAACAAGAAAAGAGAAGCAAATCCCAAAAGACAAAGCACTCCTCAAAGCAAAAATATTTTTAACCTTATAACAAGAATTTCACACATTTGCAAAAAACCAAAGAGACTACAAAGCCAAAAAACAAAAGAAAAGAAACACAAAGTAAATGTTTTTATTTTTCTTTTAAAGATTTAAGGAACCAAAAAAATTCAGAAAAGGAAAAAAAGAAACAATTTAAAGACCCAAAAAATGAAAAATACTTAAATTCTACTAGTCACCAACGATCACAAAAATAAAATACTATACCAAAATAAGAGACTTAATCAATTCAAATGATTTGACCAGAAAGATACAAAAGACTCCAAAAATCAGAAAGATTCCAAAGAACTGAAATCTCTCATTCATCCAAGAATCAGAAGCCATTTTCGAAAAAAAGGAACGGAAATAAAAAATAAGCCAACTTCTAGGTTGCAAAAGAAGCAAATCAAAGATTGGGTTATCAACAAGCAACAAGACCTATTATAGAAGCACAAATCCACCAGACACTTCACAAAGAAGATCTGGAACCCAACTTTAAACACAAAAAACCTCAAACTATACAAACACTAGGTTGACATAGGCATTTCTCAAACAATACGAAAAGACACCAATAACATCAGATATCAAGGTGATTTCAAGCTTCTTTTGAAGGCTCAAAATTCTTTGCCTGCAACAATATAAGGGAGACCACCCGGTCCGGACCTTAAAGCAACTCCTTATCCATTTGGAATGGTGGTTCCAACTTGTTTAACTAGGTCCAAATACCTTTTCCCTATTGCTATTGGTTTAAGATGTATCTTTAGTTACCAATAGGCAGGGACATTGGATCAATTCTTCTTGCTGATCATGCAAGAGAATGACCCTTAAGTTTCTTTAACAACACAGCTAAACCACTCTAAAGTTTTGCCTCTTAAAAAGAGGACTTCTAGAATGTAAAAGGTATGATAACACATGCAGGATCTAGTCTAAGATGCAATTAATCTAATTTATCCCGATTGAGGGAAAGATAAATTCTTCTCTCAATCAAGAGCCAATTAACTTAATAGTGAAAAGAAGCTTTAAAGAATTGGAATTAAGATGAAGGAATTAGATCAAGGAGATAGTTCACAAGATCTGATTCCTTGTTAACATAAATACTAACAATCAAACACTTAGTAAATAGTTACATAAGAGCTTATTGAAAATATATCCAATTCCTTATTTATCATATGCATAAGAACTAAAAAGATTCATGATGAATTACTGAATTACTGAATTAGTTCAAATAACATATCTTGTATGCAAGCAAAGAATTATTACCCTAAATCGTAAGATAGCTTGCCGATTTAAGATTATAACTATTCGTTCCTATGTATATTTCAGTTTTCAAATTACATTTAAGATCAAGTCTAAAAAATAGTCTAATCAGATTTTTAAATGAATTAAGAATTAAAACTCAACAATAGTGCATGAAGCCAACAATTAAGTCATACATCTATAAATGTAAATTGAAAAATTGAGAAAGAATTTGCATTCATGATTTCAACACACAATAGTGCTATATGAAAATCAGTGAAATAAATATTTATTTGTAAAAAAAAATCGAATTACAAAACTTCAAAATATAGTAGTGGTGCACAATCCTATAGATCCTGCAATTGATCTCTGCTTTCAAAAATGACCTCCTCCTTACAACAGTAGTACATAATAAAAAAAAGTTTCTCCACAAATGGATGGAAACAGAACAATATCAAGCCTTCTTCCCCTAGTATTCCTCTCACCTACAACTCTAAATCCTCATTACAATAGTGCTTTTAGGAATTCCATAATTGCATAGCAAAGAATCCCTTTAATACATTCTATAATCTATTATTTATAATATTTACAAAAAGAATTCTCACTACGAAATTTCGTTCAAGAATAAATCTGTTCTGTCAATTTTCATTAGGCAAAAATCCCATTTTTCCTTGCTGGAGCACTCTCATTTATTGAGATATTCTTCCCTTAATCTCTTCAATTGTTTTCCTGCAAAAAACCAATCAAAATTAAATTAAAATGGAAAAATAAAATCAAAATATCAAATCTAGAATTAAACATATCTAATCAAAATTAATTAAATAAATAATTTAAAAAGAAATTAGAGACTTCTATTAATGCCTGTGAGGATTTAATTGTTCAGGGAGAACATAGATGAATGGATCTTCACTCAGTAGAGGCTGTGGGCGAATGAGAATGCATAAAAAAAAACTCAGAAATTTGATTTTGTTTAAAAATTCAGATCGTATCTTCTACTAAATTTTAGTCCCATTAAATGATCAATATGGTTTTTCAACTACTTCAGAAATAATCTCCATGATTTTATCAATCCAACGAGCCGTCCTGGGCCTCTTTTGGCCAAGTAAAACTCAGCTTATGAGCATCTGAAGTTGGGGAATTAAAACTGCTAGAATTCTAGAAATTATGTTTCCTAAACTAAAAATAGAATTATTGTTTTGAGGCTTCTGCGATCAATGCTTTGTGTGTAGTTTTCTTTCGGAGTTTTCGCATCCATAATTGTTTGCATCGATGTTTCAAGCCATCCACCGTGGCTCATCATCAAGATAGATCAGTAATTGTGTAAGACAGATCTCATTGGTATGAATAAATAGAGTTAGGGGATGTAAAGAGAATGGAAGCCGACCCTGTCATAATTGTTTTATAATATTTGGTTTTAATTTAATTATATAATAATAATAATAACATAATGATTTAAATTGAAATATTTAATTATATAATAAGAATTTTAATTATTTTCAATTTAAATTGATTTTCATTTATTTTTATTTGTAACTAGTTATTTTATATTTGTTTTTGTTTTTATTTTATAATTAATTTTATTCTGGTTTTGTTCATACTTTTAGAATAAATTAATTAGATTGATCTTAATAATAATCTTATTAATGTTAATTAATACTAATTATTAATATTAGTGTTGTTTCTAGAAATTTTTATAATTTTAATGATTTTTGTTTTATTTATGATCTATGAATTGATTTTAATCTTGACTAAGAATCCTGCTAATTTTCTTAAATGAAATTCTTATAAAAAATTTTGAATTGGTTTATATGTTTGAATAATATAAATGAGGAAAAGTATTAATATTAATTGATATTAATGTTAATATTAGTAATGAAAGCTAATTTACTTATTTGTTTAGAATTTATTTACATTTATCTGAGATTCCTATCAATTTTCTTAAATGAAATTCTCATAAAATAAGTTAATTTGAATTGGTATTATTATTCTGACAATTATTAATATTAATGTCAATATTAGTAATGATCTATGAAACTAATTTAATTATTTTAAAATTTGTTAAAATTTTTCTCAATTATCTAAGATTCTTTGTTTTTTGTTAAAATGTAAATTAATATTTAAATTTTAAGAAGAGGAGAGAAGTGAGGTTGGAGAGTGAGGTGAGAGGTCAAGCATACTGAGGGAAGGGTTGAGTTAGGAGAGGGTGTTCTAGGATGTTAAAGTAGGAATCCAGTTGTCACTTATTTTCCATCCTTCGTCTCGATTGAGGTTGTTAGGGTGTTTACCTATTTCTATGGCTTCTCTCAGTTTTCTATGGTGATAATAATCAATTTTGGCTACTACCCTAGAGTTTTCAATGCAGATGTGATGATTGGTTTTTCTGGAATGTTCGGCTAGGGCTGAGGTTTTTGAGCGGTTATGTTTTATATCGACGACATGTTCTTGAATCCTAGTGTGGATAGATCGACCAAGTTCTCCAATGTATGTTTTTCCGCATGAACACGAAACAATGTAAAATCCTTTGTGGCATTTGGGATCGACGAGATCTTTGATAGATTTTAGGCATCTGCTGATGGTGTTCATGGGTCTGAAAGTGGTTCTAATTTTTTTCTTTTTTAAAATATGTGCAATTTTATCTATTGTGCCTAATATGTAAGGGAGGTGCACCTTACCTAAATGATCATCTAGTGGTTGTTTATTTCTAGGATTCTCTGCATTCTTGAAGGCCTTGATCACTTGGTGTTTATTTTATCCATTCTCTGTGAATACATTCATAAGATTGTTCTTCTCATCTTCAAAGTGATTTTCATCCGAAATACGAATGACCCTGGTTGCTAGAGTGTTGAGAACACCAATTTTTTGGGATGGATGGTGGTGAGAGTTGGCATGTTGGTAATGTCTGTGGGTTTTCTTATGATATACATGGTTATATGGAGCCATCTTTGTTTCTTTTGATTAGGATGGCAAGAAAGGGAAGGCTATCGTTTTCCTCTATTTCTATGGTAAATTTGATAGAATTGAGTAGACTATTTAGGTGTTGCAGGAAAGTGTTTAATTTTTCTCTTCCACGAGGCCAGTTAATGAATGTTTCATCGACAAACCTTTTCCAAAGTTTGGGTTTTAATGGGGTAGATTCAATGGCCCTGGTTTCAAAATCCTCCATGAAGAGATTGGCAATGATAGGAGATAGAGGGGATCCCATGGCTACACCGCACATCTGTTCATAAATTTCATCTTTAAAACTAAAGAAGGTAGATTTGAGACAGACCTCAATTAATTTGGCTGTGTCTGAGTTCGTGATTTTATGGATCACTTCCATGGCTTCATCTATGGGAATGTTGGTATAGAGAGATTTAACATCAAAACTGACTAATATGTCATTGGTATCTAGGTTTAGATCTTTGATCTCATTGATGAAGTGGGTGGAGTCTTTGACAAAGGAACTAGTATTGCCTACCAAAGGTTTTAATTTTTTAGCTAGGTATTTTGCCAACTGGTAAGTGGGACCTCCTATAGTATTGACAATGGGTCTTATGGGGATGCCTTCTTTGTGTATCTTCGGGGCTCCATAGATTCTGGGGGTGTATGGGTTGTTTTCTAATAGATTTTTAATGTTGTGTTCTTTACTTGATTTTATCAGATTATGTACGTTTTTGGAGATCTTTTTTAAGGGATTCTTATTTAATTTAATGTAACAGCCACTGTTGGTGAGGTGGTCTATCATCTTTTCATTATAATCAATTGTGTTCATTATGACAGTTGCACCACCTTTGTCAGCTTTTAGGACTACAATATCAGGGTCTTGATTTAAGGTTTTGAGTGCTAAATGTTCTTGTTTGGAAATGTTGCTTTTGGGCGGGTGGGATTTTCTCAGGATGATGGAGCAGTCCTGTCTGATAGTTTCTTTAATGTTGTCTGGTAACTCCCTGATCCCATACTCTATGTTGCAAAGTATGTCTTCTTTGGGGATTGCCCGAGGGGAGATGGCAAAATTTAATCCTTTTTCTAGGAGATCGAGGGTGTTCTGGTCAATTTCTGTGTTTGATAGATTCACCACGTGTTTGTTTATCGAGGTGGGTGGATGCGTAGCTATGGTTGACACAAGGTTGATGTTGTGCTTATCTACTACGAATTTCTCTAACCCACCGCTCAGGTTCTCTCAAGTTGTAAATGAATGCATAAGGTTTTTTTTTGGGATATGCGATATCACATTTTTTATTGAATTTTTATTTCAGTTTTTTTAGAAGGAAGGAGGTGATGTGGAGTGTGGGTCACGTGGAATTAAAATTTTTACAAAATGAACTACAACCACTTTGCAATTTTGAGATTTTGGGTTTGGCCATTTGTTTTAAAATAAGAATTTGGAGTAAATTACTGAGGTCCCGGAATACGTTTTTCAACCATTCTATAATTTGGCTAGGTGATTTTGTAGGACGTTAGGTGAAAAATGAAAAAATTAGTAAAAATTAACTAAGAGTTAATATTTACAATGAATAACTATTTTAATTGCAAAAATTGAAATAATATACATTTTGTACGTAAATTCAACCCAAACGACAAAATGATCAAATTTCAAAAGAGTGCCATCTGCAAACCGGATAACCAAATGAGGCGAAACAAGTATCAATGGTAAACTAGTGAAAATTTGAATTAAATGAAACTATCAAAACAGAAATCTGACGAAAGTGAAAAAGGCAAAATTGTAAGACAACTAATTTAAATGGAAAAAATAAAAAAAGGTTTTGTCGAAAATTAATGGAAAAAGTCCTCATTATTTGAGTCAATAATGGAGGGTGTTGGGTTTTCCCTACAATAGCTTCATAAACATCAAGAAATCATAAAGAAACTTGGTCAAGATCTTAGCAAAAGCCAGAAATGAAAAAATTTCTTTTTCCAGATCTGTATGCAACTATTTAAATAAAGTCCCACATGTAGACACAACCGTGTCTAAAGAAACACACATATACGCAGGTTTCTTTAGAAGAAAATGCGTATATACACCACTGTTTATAAGAAAAAGTGTGTATAAATGGAAAACTAAGGAAAAACAAAAAGAAATCCCATATCTAAAAGATCAGGTTGAATGACTAAATTACTTAAGACTCAAGAACACTGGAAAAAACCAAGAAATAATAAACTAAACCAAGATCAAAGCAAAACAACCCTTCTAGGAAATACTTGATGGTATTCCTTAGCGGAGTCACCAATTCTATTGGTGGGAAAAGTTCCCTAAGGCAAGGGTTGAAAACCTCAATAAAGCAATGTAAGATAATAGAAAAAGAACGCTTAAACAATCATGCCAAACATACAAATTATCAAAATTGGATTTGGAGACATACCCAGGGGTCCTACGTTTGAAGATGTTCCCATAGGGTTCAAACCCTCTGCTTCCTCTAAGATGTGCATAATTGCATAGCAATCACATGAACATATACATAATAGATAATTCACTGTGCATACAGAATACTATGTTAGACAATCTTTTTTTCCAAGGAAAAAGGTGCAATTTTCATTAATAACATAATAAAATTATACGTTGTTGTATCATCGGCATGTATGAGATGCATTCACTTGTGATCAGAACAATGTTTGTTCAGTTACATATTTATATATATCAGCATATAATGCAGTAAAATTTAAACAATATTTAAAACATATTCTATTAGGAGTCCATAAAAACTTAGTGAAACAAAAAAAAAGGTTGAATGATCATGAAGATCATTCCGAAGAGTCACCATCCATCTCAATGAATTGACGATGAAAAAAATGATAAAATGTATCATCTTTGAAATCATGGATTATCCATTGTCCACTATTCAGTTGCACGACCTCTTTTGAAAGACGATCAATGATCGCATTCCTTTCCCTATATATGTGAGAGCATACAATAAAATCAAAATGTGATTTTAGAGTGTTGACATCATCCAAAAGACCCTCGAGTGTGTGCAAGGGACAATGAAATGCATCATTGACCCAATTAATAACAAGATGAGAATCCCCAAAGATCTGAATCCTGTGACAATTTTGTTCGAGTGCAAATTGGAGGAGGTGTCTGAAACTGTTTAGTTCAGCAAAATTATTCGTGCCTCTCCCTAGCCCCACTTTCATTCTGTAGGATAGATGCTCATTTATGTGAAGAAATGCACCCCCCCCCCCACAGCCCGCAGCCTATGCCAAGCTGTTGAAATACGCCCAAGGGGTGCTTTTATCAATAGGTTCAGGAGTGATGACTCGAGCAGGTTGACTATCCAGATCAATTGGTATGAGATTATAGATGGAAGCATAATTGTTACAGGTGGTTGTCCAGTTGATCTGTGCATTTTGAAATATAAGGCGGTTCCTGTTTAACCAAATTCCCCAGCTGATAATAAGGGGAAGGTTCCTAGCTTTTTGAGAGGGAGCCTCCGACCACCATCGAGACCAAGCTTTCCTCTTCAGATTTAGGGAGCTAATAATGGCTGACCAAAATTGAGCAGTAACCCGACAATGGAGGAAAAGATGATATGTGTCTTCTGCATTGGATTTGTAGAGGCAACATCTGGAGGGCCCTTGGAAATCCCATTTCATTAGATTAATTTCAGTTGGAACTTTGTTTGAGAGAATGCACCACATAAACAACCACAATTTGTGGGGGGGTTTTAATTTCAAAAGATGGCGCCACCACCAACAATTAAATCCACAGTCCTGTTCATTCATAAGAACCACATAACCAGCCTTTGGGGTGTACCGGCCATGTGGGGCAGGTGCCCAGATGATTTCATCCTCCCTCGCTGATATTCTAATATTGGCTTCCTCCAGTGCGTCGATGAAATGGTGCCAAACTCTACTCCATCTTTCATGGATGCCTAGGATCCTATAATCTATCCATCACTAAGGAGCCCATTGGCCATGGTTAATCTTCGCAATTTGGGTGATTTGGGTGATACTAGACCCCGAAAGGAATTGTCTCAAGCCTCTCGGGAGAATGTGCGCATTGTCACAACATGTCCAAGCATCTGTGCCTATTCTAACCTGATCGCCATTTCCAATACTCCAAGCCAATCCATCCTTGATTGAGCTTATGGAGTGGGTGATGGCCTCCCAAATGATGGATGCACCAGGCAAAGACTAACAGGGCCTGCGAATCCAATCAGTAATTGTTAAGGGATGGATGTACTTAAAATAAACCACCTCTTTCCATAGGATTTCTGATTTTATAATTTTCCATCCCAGATTTGCCGTAGGGCCTTTGAAAAGGTCTGGAGGTCTTTTATACCCCATCCGCCCCATTTTTTTGGCTTTCCAATCCTTTCCCAGCGAACCCAGGCAAATGTCTGCCCCACATTTTGACCCTACCATAGGTATCTACAACAGACCTGTTGGATCCTATTGAGAGTGCCTTTTGAGATCTAGGCGAGGGACATCCAATATACCGGAATGGCCTTGAGAACTGATTTTATCAAGGTGAGCCTTCCAGCTCTAGATAGCTAGCATTACTGCCAGATGTTTATGCGTCTTTCAATTTTAGTGATGAGCCATGCCTAGTCAGCGATGCGATATCCATTTGGCTTCAACTTCAAACCGAGGTATTTCAGTCCAAAATCCAGATCTTGTCTGATGAAAGCAAAGTGTTGCAATGCATATCTTTCCTCGTTTTGTAGGCATGACACAAAAATGATAATAGATTTATCATAGTTTGGATCCATACCTGTAGCGTTACAAAATAGAGATAGGATATTATTGAAACAAAAGGAGTCTCTAATAGAGCCATTTAAAAAAATAAGAACATCATCAACAAACAAAAGATGTGTAAGGGATGATATATATGCTATCGGAACTCCCCCTAGTGCTCCCTCTGAGCAAGCATTTTTTATCAGTCTGCTTAATCCTTCCATGACCAGTAGAAAAAGTAGGGGGGATAGAGGGAATCCCTAACATAGTCCTTGTTCAACATGAAAAAAGGTCGAGGTCTCCCCATTGATAAGGATGCGGAAGAGACACAACACATAATCCAATTAATGAAAGCATGAGGGAAACCGATATGGGTCAGAATGAGTTGTAGGTATGACCAACAAGCTTGATCAAAAGCCTTAGAGAGGTCAATATTGAGGATGATAGATTTTTTGTTCTGAAGCTTGATCGAGTGGAGTCCTTCCTGTGCGGTTCCAATGGCTTCATGGATCTGTCGGTGGCTGAGGAAAGAAAACTACTCCTTGGAAACCATCCTAGATAAAATAGGTTTAATTCGGAGGGAAATAGTTTTGGATATAATTTTATAGATAGAGTTACAGAGGGAAATCGTACAATAATCGTCAAAGGTGAGGGGTTTTTCAACTTTCGGAATGAGAGCGAGGAAAGTCGAGTTAAAACCTTCATACATTCTTCCAGAAGTCCTGCATTTCTCAATAGCCCAATAGAAGATCCGACCCTATATGCTCAATAAAGGTGCTATAAAATTCCATAGGCCACCTGTCTAGCCCCGGGCTTTTGTCTCTGTTGAAACCTTTCATTACTGTTTCCAATTCTCCCAATGTAACTGGTTCATTTAAAGCCTACTCATCCTTCAGTTCAACAAACATAGGAAAAAACTCAGCTATGCGGAGAATTTCAAGGAAGGTGGCTCCCCTAGGTGCCTTAAAGATATGTGAAAAATGACACGTTCCCATATCTACCAATTGATTGAAAGTGCTTGCCTCCCTGCTCGAGTGGTCGTGCAACTCCCAGAGGGTATTGATAGAATTTCTCCCTTGAGCATATTGTTGAAAAAACTTGGAGTTTTCATCCCTTGATTTTAACCAAATCGCTCTACTCTTAAAGCGTTGTGTTTCTTCTTTCTGTCTCAATAATATGATCTTTTCAGATTCTAGTTTAATCAGATGATCTTTTGCTTCGGCAGACGAATAACTAGAAAGCCCATAAAATTCCAACTGTTTGAGTTCTCCTTCAATCCTTAGAAGCTCAACCTCATCCTTCTTATGTTTTATCCTTGCCCAACTTATGGTTTTTATTTTAACCGGGACAAATTTTCAACTATAGTTCTGGCCGGAGAGAAACTGCCATCAGGACTACAATGAGACCAATTTTCTCTTACCAAAGGGTGGAAGTCAGCATTAGAGTGCCATGTCGAATTGAATTTAAAAGGAGATTTTGGTTTATGGTTTTCATCCCTAATCTGCATGAAGATCGAGGAGTGATCAGATTGGCCTCCAGAGCCCACCCATTGATGAATACGATCCAATTTGGTTAACATTGATGCCTTTATAAGAAAGCGATCTAGCCTTATGGCCAAGGCATCTTCCCCAGTCCGTTTTTTCCTCCAAGTTGGCATAAGTGTTGTCGTTTCTATATTCAGGACGTCATGGGAATCCAACATACCTTCGAAGAAGCTCGTTAAAGGGTCAGTCTGGGCCCTGTTATCCCAAGATTTCGCAAGCCCTAGCAAGAAATTTAGGTCCCCACCAATGATCAGGTTTTCCGCTTGCATGAATTCAGCTTCTAATAGTCTTTCACAGAACATCTCCCTATTGTAGTGAGGGCCGTAGATGTTGATTAATATGAAGGGAAGATACATATCATAGGAGGTGATGTCCACTCCTAGGTAACCCTCACTACCCCAATCATTATCCAGTCTAATCGATATTTTGTTGTAACCCAGAGCACATCCTCTCGAATGCCCTATAACATCCAAAAAATAAAATCCCCAATCTAGGAGGAAATTCTTTAGCACAATGTTTAAACAACTCCCTTCCCCCAGGGTTTCTTGCAGAGAAATGATGTCTAAACGCTCTGAATTGCATAACCATTTAAAGGCTAGTTTTTTGTTTTTTGTTTTTGTTTTTGTTTTTGTTTTGTTTTGTTTTTTTGTTTGTTTGTTTGTTTGTTTGTTTTTGTTTTTGTTTTTGTTTTTGTTTTTGTTTTGTTTTTGTTTTTGTTTTTGTTTTTGTTTTTTGTTTTTTGTTTTTTGTTTTTTGTTTTTTGTTTTTTGTTTTTTGTTTTTGTTTTTTTTTTTTTGTTTTTTGTTTGTTTGTTTTTGTTTTGTTTTTTTTGTTTTGTTTTGTTTTGTTTTTTTGTTTTTGTTTTTGTTTTTGTTTTTTTTTTTTTGTTTTTGTTTTTTTTTGTTTGTTTTTGTTTTTGTTTTGTTTTGTTTGTTTTTTGTTTTTTTTGTTTTTTTGTTTTTTTTTTTTTTTTTTTTTTTTTTTTTTTTTTTTTTTTTTTTTTTCAAGCTGGCCAATGCCTTGCAGTTGAAAGAGAGGCACTTCATAGGGTAACCTTTGCTGGGTTATCCTTTTCTCTAAGGACCCAATCAATAGGATTCTGAATGCTTGAAGCAACCTTAGTGCCATCCCTCCTGATGACTTTGGATAAACGAGATTATCTGCCCCTAGGGGGCTTGAAGGGCAAAGCAGGGAGGGGGTCCTCGTCCAAACTGAAAGAGGAGGTCTGAGAGGTAGGAAGGGATTGAAAATTGTAGCGGTGAGAACCACTAGAGCTCGGGCTGCCGTAGGGCCTCCTGCATAATGGAGGGGGGAGAGCAGATATCACAAGACAATTTACATAACACAGTTTGCTTATCCCAAAGCCCATTCTTGACATAACCATATATGCATGTAAGACCATTTAACATAAAATCATGCGAAGATAGGGGAGGGAGGAAGAGTACCCCAGAATTATGCAGATTCTTTGGCATGAGTTCTAGTGACTAGAGGCATGAAGGTCCCGAATTCTGGCTAAGTTGACAACACCCACGAACCATCCTGATGCGGCCCAGGTACCCCAAGTGGGTCCGTTGGAGAAGGGAAATCCACCTTCGACATTTGGGTGCTCGCCGAAACTAGCGACTTCAGAGGGTCTGGTTGATTCCCAGGGAGCAGATGGAAATCTTTGTACAAATTCTCTACCTCATGGCACCTCCTACAGTGAAATGGGATACCCTCATAGTCCAATATCTGCCTCTTGATAATCTCTCCCATCTGTAAGCGGTAACTCTCCACCAGACCATCCCTGGTGTCTAAGTATACTAGAATTCTAACTATAGCAATGCAACCAGTGTCCTGATAAGCCCTGTGTTGGACCTAAGAATTATCCTTAAAATACATCCACTTTCACTCCATTCAACATCAATTTTCTCTCCATTCACACCTTTTTCTCACCTCTATTCCACCACCATGTCATCACATTAGCTTCACTTTCATCATTAAATGGGTTATCATTGTGTTTTCCAAAACATTATTAATTCTTAGTATTTTTAAGAGAATTTATGGTTAAACTTTAGAAAATAATATCCATATACTTATACCTAACAATTAGAATGAGTTTGTTGACATGTGTAGGTATAAAGGAAGCTTCTAAGGCACCCTTATGTGGCACTTTATGTTCAAATTCGAATTTGAGGAGATCATGGACCTCATGGAGAAGATCATGGAAGATAAGGTTATGTGTCACCATTGGTTGAGAGATATGTGGATTTGAAGAGGGAATAGTGGATCCACATTTATGAGTTTGTTATCATAACTTTTGTATAAATAGAAGTGTTATCTCCTTCATTTGTAACGTTGGAATTTAGAATTTAGAATTGAGAAGTTAGAACTTAGTACCTTAGGATCTTATAAGTTTGTCACGAGAAGTTAGAGTTTGGAATCATTGTAATGGAGATTTTATAACCTCTTGGAATGTAGAACTTGTAATTGCAAATTGCAATTGAAGATAAATAAAATGGAGCTTCTTTAATCTTCTACATTTGACTTCTCTTTTGATGTGCTTGTGAATCCTTGGAAGGGCCCCGATTGTCTAGCAAGTACACTTTTGTTTTGGTAAGATTTCATCTTATGTTTGTTTGTAAATTTCATTAGGTTCATATGTTTGAAATATTAACGAACGACCTTTCGTAAGAAAGTATTAATGTTTCTTTCAATGAATCTGATTTGTTATTTAATGTTTAATTTCATTAGTTTAAATAGTTTGTTGATTAAGATGATTAGAAATATTAATGAGCAGTCTCTTGTAAGGGAGATTTAATATTTCTTACACTTGTCACAATTTCTTTAGATTTCATTTTGATTAAATGACTAAATAGGTGTTGGAGATCCCAATGAAATACCTCCTGTAAGGGAGCTTTGGAATTTTTTCACCTAGCTTAGTTTAGCTTGTCTCTAAGTCCATATATATTGGATCATTCTCGAAGTTTACTTACCCGGATTGATAATAAATGAAACTCTAATATGCATCCGCATTTTAGACCCAACATTTTGGCACTGTTGCCAGGGAGGATGATTTGGAGATAGACTTAGGAAGTTATTTTTATTGCAATTTCTTTTTATGGACTAACTTGTGAAACCTAGTGACAGCAGGGTCTTCATAATGGAGTTCAAGTTTGAACATATTTTATTTTCGTACTTAGTTAGTTTCAAATTTAGTCTTTTTAAACCCCCCATTTCTTATTAATTCATCTATGGATGAGAAACTTGAAAATGTTGAATAGGTACTTCTTGGAGAGCAAGAACAATATTGAAGACTGGTTTCAGAAGAACCCTGTGCCAACTCCAAGAATAAGATAGGTTACTCACATGCTTGCAAATCATAAGGTAAAAATTTTAAATCTTGATGTGAGCATTTTCGAATTTTTAGTCCGTAGATGGCTTCATTGGAAGCATTCTTTTACATAGGAAATAAAAAAAAGACTTTCAAGTTAAGGTAGAATAGATTAGAAAAATAAAATGAGATCTCATATGGTTTTCTTTTAGCCTTGTTTTCAAAAAAAAAAAAATATATATATATATATATATATATATATATATATATATATATATATCATTTTTCATGAATAAATTCAGTAGCACAATAAGAGCCACTTCATCCACGCTATTGATTTATTTTCAGAATTAAATAAAAATCTCTTGCTAGGAATTTGCACAAATCATTAAAACTACAACATTATAAGAAATCGAAATCATTTTTTTTAAATTTGTTTATTTTCGATTTCAAAATTTAAAAATTAAATCTGTAGCCTAGTGATTTGATCAATGTGTTAAAACTTCCCATGTTTATTTAGGTTGTCCTGTAGCCTTTTCATTCCACTCTGCTTTCTTCATCCTCCACAACCTTGCTTCTGCTTCTGTTTCTGCTTATCCAAACTAAACTCATTCTTCATTATCCTTCCCATCAGAGTTGGGACATTCAAATCACCCAAAAATCATCCAATCGAATTAATTCCCCAAGGCTAGATCATAAGGGAACAGGGGAGACAACTCGTGATTCTCCCAGAAACAGAGGATTAATATACTCTGGATTGTTGGACATTAAGAAATCCAAGTCCAAGTTTAAATTTTTCCTGGTTATTCTTTTAGTTTCATATCTCTTTGGCTTTTGCTGGATTAGTTGGGTCGATCCCATATTCAAGCTATATGGTCGCAGCGAGGAGATGGTTTACAGAGATGTATCTTTGCAAACTCGAACCTCTCTCCCAAACCAGAAGCCATCGAAAATCCAGAAGGAGATCTTTGAGAAGTGTGTAAGTGTAGACAAAGTTAATAAAACTCAAAGGTATCACAACGAGATTCCGGGCTGCGATCATTCACATTTATTCCTTTGATGCAATATGGATTTGTTAACGGATATGGTTCTGTTGACACAAATCACGCCATCCCATCTTGCCATCCGAACTGCTGTACACATGATTCCATTTGTCAATCGCACGATGAGCATGCATAATTTTCTGTGGGATTGAATGTAGCATATCTTCCACCTCATAGAAATTGAGTGTTAGCCAGACCGCTAAAAGCCTCTGCATAGGAAATACTCCCTCAAGCAACATGTCTAGCCAAGCAAGCAACAAATCTTGGCCGTGTCCAACTCACACCAGCAAAAGGCACTAGCCCAGGCTCCAACAAAAACGCAATAGAGAAACTCAAGCTTATTTCCTTGGTATTTTGACCCTGTACAACAGTCAAACTTGGTGAGAGAATGAGCAGAAACTTGGCCCTTCAGCTGGGTATGATTTCGACATCCTTTTTGACTGGAAACTCGACCAGAAGACGCAACAGTTTTGACACGTCATTTTGAAACATGTTTTGTGATCAAACCAAAACAAATATGGAAAAACGAAGGCACTTTTTTTTTGGAACGGAATGAATTACATAACCCTGAAATCATTTCCTTGGATTCCTAACGGTTTGCGAGAATATCACAGTTCTTCGGGACCCTGTTTTGGTAATTGCGTGAAGAAAAAAATGGTTTTTAAAATTAATGCACAGACAAATACGAGTTTTGTTGGTAGTGAAGCAGATTTGCTAGTAGTTTTGCTGGTTAATGCACTGGTGTCTTCATCGTAAAACTCCATGAAATGTGGTCAGTGTTACCAATTTTCATATGTTGTTACGTGGATCGTGCCAAGAACTTGGCATGTCAATGGTAATTTGCCACCAATTGTGAAAAAATATCATCGAATCAGGTATGATCTAACATTGATCA
Source organism: Pinus tabuliformis (assembly GCA_031772625.1). Taxonomy (NCBI): domain Eukaryota; kingdom Viridiplantae; phylum Streptophyta; class Pinopsida; order Pinales; family Pinaceae; genus Pinus; species Pinus tabuliformis. The sequence continues at coordinate 401,971,514 of CM062819.1, forward strand.
CCGACATATGATCTATTGGATAGAAACCTTGCACTATTATCAACTTCGTGGAGAATAATCATAGAAAAACATTTACACGAGGAGAACAAGCTGGCATGAGAGGATAGTATGGAAATGATTTGCTTCACATATACGTCACTCTAGAATCAATTGTAGTCGGAGGTAAGAGGTAAGAATGCATTAAAATTTTTGTGCAATAATGACTAAAAATTCACCTACATTTTGGTTTCTTCAGTAATGATGGTATACATAAAGGGCAATAATGGGAGGTACTATGTATTGGAAATTTTGTGAATACACATATAAATATAATAATTTATATATGAAAAAAAATTGATTCATTGAAAATTTCAAAGAGTCATAACTGGAATAGCTCATAGCTCCTATATTCTTCTAATTCCTTCACAATGTAGATTTTCATAAATATGATATTCTAATCATAACTCTTGTAATTGCTCGATCACAATGTAGATTTTTGCAGAATTTAAAAAAATATAATATTCTTAAAAAAAAAAATAAGGAAGAAATGAAATAAGATTGGACAATCGCTCAGTCAATCAAATAAGCAGTCTAACATTTAGTACATTGACATGCAATAAAAATGTTGAGAATGGCACGTCGATCGGCTACAATGAATTGTTGACAAGTGCTCTGTGTTATAATTGAACAACAAGTCAAAGTGATTCAGTACGTTCACAGTTGGACACACAAATGGTAACACACTTGAAAGCAAATTAGGAGGATTCATTTATAGAACATTTAGAGGATTAGAGATGGCATTAACAACTATGCTTTTATTCTTGTTGTATGCTTTTATGTAATGTACTAATCTGCAGGACACAACAAAACTCTAATGCCAAGCTTTTTTCCATGCACATTCCATGAACCATCTGACACAAGTAAGTAATTTGTATTTCAGGGGTATTTATTAAAAATGGACTATTATCAACATAAGGAATTAGACTAAAATTACGCTTTTGAGTCTCCTTAAACTGTTTCATTTGGCATTAATTTTTGTGTAAGAATCATTAAGGAATTGGCCATTTCTTTTTGAACATGCTTATGTTCTTTATGCCAAGTTTTTTTGCAGATTTCGGATGATCAACTGATCATTAAGGAAACTAATTGTGCGCACAATTGGTCTTCAAAAGACTAATTTCATAAGAAATTCTAAAGAACAAGTCCATGAACATAAACGATATTTCCAAAAAATTACAAGTTCTTGCAACTTCCTGTAATAGCTTAATGGTTTTACATGTTGCATGACAGATTAGCAAATTCGAAGAGCTGGGGTTTGTTCCTAAATGTACAAGGATGGTGAAATGCCTATCTACACTTGAATTCGACGTCTATAGGTGGCTGGTCAACATTGGTCAAACTCAACTATTTTAGCAGAAATTCCAGAATTAATGAGTAGATTTGTTATATTTGAGATTTTGCATGCCAAAATTCACTTTTTCCCAGCAAGAGTCATTAACCATTTCTCATTATCCACATACACTTCATTACATTTTCATTAAACCTAACCCACCAATAAAAGCAACGAAGCTCATTTCCAAGATTTTTGTTCCACTTTGGCGCAACACATTACCAATTTCCTATTCATTGTCAGTTTCCTTTTTCCTACACTTGAAAATAAAACCTTGCTTCCATACACCATTGAGTCCATAGTCTTTGAGTCTAAATATTTTTCTAAAAACACCTTGAAGCTTGCATGTCGATAAACAAAGGGAATACATCAATGTCCCTTGTTCATCGGATCTTCTAAGTATTCGACAACCACAAATTCGTTCATACTTAGAAAGATGTGTTTGAGGCATCTTGAATCTCATCCACATCAAAGATGGGAAATCTCATGTTGACTAGTGGCATCCATCAATGGCCACTAAGTTAACAATTTCTTGTTATGTTCAACACCAAAACATTTATTCACATGACAAGAATTGTGCCAATGAGCATTGAAGACTTGAATACCAATCATTTTGTAGCAGAGGAAGCATATTTTCATTACTTTTAAGTTTTTAATGTAAATGACTTGAGGACAAGTCAAAAAATAAGGTTTGGGGGCGGGGGGGGAGTGTAAATTTTGAATTTTGTATACCTTCCAAGCCTTATACATTTTTAGCCGCATTCAGCAGCGGATTCCGAACATTTAGTAGAAGATCCAGCAGCAGATTTAGAAATAGATGCAACAACAATAAAATATTCACTTTTTCGACTTCATCCACCATTTTCACAACCAAGTGAAAAAGACTATGATCAGAATTTTGCAGCCACGCATGCACAACTCTCATTCATTTTTGAAAGGGTAAGTTGAGGTATGATATTTTCTAATTTTTAACCATTTAATTCCTTGAAAAACTAGAATGATATTTTTTGAAAAAAAAACTTCCTTTCCTCATTTCACAAAATTGCCAAAACCATCAGTTTGGGGAGGGGATACATTTACATTCATACTTTTTCACCTTCATATTTTTCCATATTCATATATCACATTCTAAAACCCACATACATTCAAAATATATTTACTATTACATCATCATGAGCATAAAAATGGCTTTGTAAAAAGTATTTAAAAGTTAATTGGATGCCAACACAATCATGGTTGTTACACAAGAACCAACCATGATGCATTCCAACAAAAATACTTCACAATAAAAATCACATTATCAATATGCAAAGATCATACATTAAAATTGAATGCAACAAACAAAATATGGTTGAAACACAAGAACCAACCAAGTTGCAATTCATCAAAAACACTTTGCAAAAGTTAAGTAAATGATATCATGCAAAGTTCAAGCCAAAGCTCAAGAATCAAAAGTAATGTAATAGATTTCACAAGGACATGCAATACCTTCAGTTTGGGGGTATGTTGGGCCTAATAATTATCCTTAAAATACATCCACTTTCACTCCATTCAACATCCACTTTCTCTCCATTCACACCTTTTTTTCACCTCTATTCCACCACCATGTCATCACATTAGCTTCACTTTCATCATTAAATGGGTTATCATTGTGTTTTCCAAAACATTATTAATTCTTAGTACTTTTAAGAGAATTTGTGGTTAAAATTTAGAAAATAATATCCATATACTTATACCTAACAATTAGAATGAGTTTGTTGACATGTGTAGGTACAAAGGAAGCTTCTAAGGCACCCTTATGTGGCACTCTATGTTCAAATTCGAATTTGAGGAGATCATGGACCTCATGGATAAGATCATGGACCTCATGGAGAAGATCATGGAGGATAAGGTTATGTGTCACCATTGGTTGAGAGATATGTGGATTTGAAGAGGGAATAGTGGATCCACATTTATGAGTTTGTTATCATAACTTTTGTATAAATATGAGTGTTATCTCCTTCATTTGTAACTTTGGAATTTAGAATTTAGAATTGAGAAGTTAGAATTTAGTACCTTAGGATCTTATAAGTTTGTAATGAGAAGTTAGAATTTGGAATCATTGTAATGGAGATTTTAGAACCTCTTGGAATATAGAACTTGTAATTGCAAATTCCAATTGAAAATAAATAAAATGGAGCTTCTTTGATCTTCTACGTTTGACTTCTCCTTTGATGTGCTTGTGAATCCTTGGAAGGGCCCCCATTGTCTAGTAAGTACACTTTTGTTTTGGTAAGCTTTCATTTTATGTTTGTTTGTAAATTTCATTAGGTTCATATGTTTGAAATATTAAGAAATGACCTTTAGTAAGAAAGTATTAATGTTTCTTTCAATGAATCTGATTTGTTATTTAATGTTTAATTTCATTAGTTTAAATAGTTTGTTGATTAAGATGATTAGAAATATTAATGAGCGGTCTCTTGTAAGGGAGCTTTAATATTTCTTACACTTGTCACATTGTCTTTAGATTTCATTTTGATTAAATGACTAAATAGGTGCTGGAGATCCCAATAAAAGACCTCCTGTAAGGGAGCTTTGTCATTTCTTCACCTAGATTAGTTTAGTTTGTCTCTAAGTTCATATATATTGGATGATCCTTGAAGTTTACTTACCCGGATTGATAATAAATGAAACTCTAATTTGCATCCGCATTTTAGACCCAACACTCGGTCATGATCCAGATACACGCCCAAGTCATCGCCAATGCACCAGAAGATGTCCTTCGCCTAGAATTGGAGAGGGAGTCCTGGTAGGCAAACCCAGATCAGTCCCGCTCCCAAATTTTCCTTCTCCAAATCAAATAGTAGTAACCATCATTTTAACAGAACAAGAGTCATTTCAATATGTCAGTACCAGGTTATTACTCAATCCACCGGCTTCAGAAGCTGGAATATGAGCGCGAACTAGCCCCGAGATAGAGTGATGACTGCCAGCAGCTGAGCCATCAAGTTCCCCCAAACTTCCATAATCCATTTTCTAAGGCGAGCTGGTGCGTAATTCCTGCAATGGACCTTTCCCACCAACACTGTACTCTCCATTAGAGAATCTTGTGCCATGCTAATCCCAGCCCCAAACACCAGGAGCCTATCACGATCTTGAATCTTGGAGAGCTTTGATCTTTATTTCTCCTTGTTTTAGGTTGTGAACTTAAAGGAGCACCATCGGTCTAAGGGTTTTCATCGGTGTCAGAGGCCCGATTTTCTTCAGGTCCTATGTCCAGCCTAAAAATTCTGTCGAAGAAACCTGAGGAGTGAGAAATAGAGGCAATGTTTCGATGCATCAAACCCTAAGAAGCAAACCCAAACAAGCTAAAGGATGGAAGTTGTGGCCCCTATACTACTTGAGTCGTCCCACAAACCCCAATCAACGGATCCCCCACTCTGCTTAGAAGCTCTTCAGAACGCTAATGTGCATGAGACCAGTTCTGGAACTCCGAAGGAGACAGAATGGTAAGAAAAGAAGACTCTGTACCCTTTCCCAAACCTAAATAACCCTCCGAGACTGTTGAAGCCAATTGGGAGAAAACCAAACCCTAGAGGCTTACCTCCATGTTATCCATTAAAGAGGAGAGATCAGGTACCTGCCCTTCTGGTAGTCGAGGTGTTTCCAGTTCCTTTCCCACCCTTGACATGTGTTTGTCTTCGACCCAGATATCAGCTGGGGCCAAGCTATCGGAGGAGTAGTCGAGCAACTCCTCCTCCATGCATATACCCAAAACCGTATGAGTGGTCGTTACTATTCTGAGAAACCCGTGCTAACCTTCGACAGGTGCTGACCCCTGTGAAGTCTTCGAAAAACCCTTGGAGAAAACAAAAGGAGCTTCAATAACCTGACCACCACAATAGACAAACCTCCCTTAACCACCTCGAAAAAGGAAAAACGTAAAACACAGGGAAAAGCATAGACTTCCCAAACTTTGTCAGTGAAAAAAACAAGTAAAATACCTTGGGGAAGTGGTTGTTAAAACAAAGACTCCGCTTAATAGCAGAAATGGGAAATTAACTGGCCTCTTCCCAAAACTGTGAGAATAGGAGGGGTCAAAATAAAAACTAGGGAAGCAACAAAGGAAGGTCACATTAAAACCCTGTAAGCACTTAAAAACCAAGCTTAGGTATAAACCCATAGGAAGACCTCCATCATAGAACCAGGGTCTGCAAGGATGGGTTTTACCCTAGCCCACCCATCGAGTCCTACCCGCATCGAAAACACTTCATCAATTCCTGCGTCTAGATTGGAAACCACTATTGATGGATAAGATTCATAATATGTTAGATCATCATATATAAACATATAAACTATCATTCATAATATGACAACATATATCAGGAATAATACATGAGTTTCTTTATTGATTAAAACCAGTAACTATAGTAAAAATACAACTTAATCTAGGCCAAAGGCATCGAAAAAGCCTTCCTCCAAATCTGTCTAGCCCGAGCCATGAAGACAACCTCTCTAATAAGTTCAAGTAGGTTCTAGATAAGGATGTTGAGCCTCTATGCAAATGAAACCAGTGTTTCACAGATATTGGGAGTGCAAGAGGCACGGGAAAAGAAAACTTGATCTAGGAAAAATCCAGTATAATGTCAATATCCTTCTTCTTGTATCAATTAGTCCTATCCAAGGGGTGTATATATACCACCTCAAATTGCTTATTTTAGTTAGGTTACAAGCTCTTGTAGGTGGGCTCTCAGTGAAACACATAAACCGTGCCCGAGAAAATAACATTTTAATTTATTTTTTCATATTTTAAAAGGTATACATGGGTATAGTGTTATGGGAACAACGTATGTATGTGATTTAGTATGGGCAAAGTCAAGTATGAATTTTGAGATACTGCTTTTTAGTATAAAGTCAAGTCTGCATAGAAAAGGGACTGCCCAGGGCCATAAAAGAGCATTAGGTCTACAAGAGTGCTAAATGATGCTATGACACAAGTGCAAGAGAAAATTAAAATGCAAAACTTATATAATTTAGATGGATCTATGATGATATAATTTCAATTATAGTATTCATATTGTCCATGTAAATTTACACACAAATTACACAAACATATTATCCATGTGTGCATTATATTAAGACTCCATATTCTACAATATATATAAAAAATGGGAAGAAATTCCACAATTCCAAATTCTCAACTACATTAATAATATGGGGAAAAATGTTTTAATGTTAACCACATTATTAAAAAATAAGTATTATTATTCATTGTAAGAAAAATTATTTACATGTTAAAATTTTCATGTTAAAATGAGGGTGAATATCCATAGTTAAGAATATTATTATATGTTTTTTAATATGTATATATGTTTAACTCATATATTAATTCCTTTTATAATTAATAAAAATAATAATTTATTAAAATAAAGTTATAAGTTAGTTAATTTTTATGATTTTTTAAAAATCCATGCAAAGTGAGATGTATCATTGGATAAGTGTTTTGATGTTTACCATGGATTGATGCCTATCATTATTTACTAACCATTTAATTTATATGATTATACTAGTCAATATTATATTTGTAAGACATCTACTTCATTTAAATTATACAAAATATTTTAAAATTTAATTAATCAATGCCTTCCTCGATGGTGGTGGATAACATGGTAGATCAAAGGCTTGGGGGGAAAGCCCACCACGCCATCGATGAGAACATCATTAATGAAGTGGCTAGTGTGGTCAACCCCCTCCATGCACAAGAATGTGAACCATCTACATGTAATTAACATGGCACACGACAATTCACCCCTATGTTTAGGCATCGTGATAGGGTCTTAGAGTTAGAAAAAGGCAATAAAATCCTGTGTCCCTGCTGCAAGAGGGATCAATAAGGGAAATTGATAGTTTTGTAGAGGCAAACATGAATTTCTTGAAGTACACATTGCTAAATTATACTATGTTTCCTTCTGGTGTAAGCGTGGATGAACAAGCCTTTAGCTGCAAGGTATTCTCAATCTGATTGGGTGTAAGCCTGACTTTGAGGAAGGGGAAAATAGGGGTACAGAGCAGGAGTGGACAATTGATGGTATTGAAAAAGTTGGTTGTTGGAAATGGAGTGGTTTTCAAGTTCTTGGGTCATTGACACCTCCTCCAATACTTCAACATCGAAGCTTTGAATCTACAACGATTTTCCTAACAAGGGTAATTCTATTTTCCTTCACCTGTATTATCAACTTATATGGTAATAATTTGGTTGGTATTTATTGTCTAGGTATTATTGTTTTGTTTGGTTTTGGTCTCTTGGGGGATGGCATGAAGCCAATAGTTTGACATCACCCTTGGTTTGTGGCGATTTTTCTATTCCTCTATTTGACAATTATCTCATATCGTGTTGGTGTTCTAATGATTATTTGTTGCATTCCCTCCATTAGCTTGATTTGGTTTGACTTTAATTCCATCCCCATGCCATAGTTAAGCTTTGAAATCAGTCATAGAGTGTGACCCTTCTATGCAATATGTCATGACAACATATTCGTAGCCACAAGGGAGTGTGTGGTCATGGCTCCTAGGGCTGAAATCACACACAATAAAAAGTGCACACAGTTGCATACACATTCTATTTGTTGTCCCTTCTAAAACCCGCAATCAGATATGTAACCTTGAGTCCCTTGTTACTATGGACCACTAAGCTTTTTCAGATACAAAGACTTTAGAGGAGCTTTCTCACTGGGTTTTACCTTGGTCTTATCAGGGGAAGAAGGAAACAATACCTAAATTCCATATTTCTTCACTAGCAAATGAAGACTTTGTTAAGCAAGGGTATTAAAGGAAAAATAAGAAGAAAGGTGTGACATTACTACTTTAGAAGACATTGAACGTGCTCACTTAAATCAATTATTTTACTTGCAAAGATTGGATGCAAGGCTAGCATATTTGGAGAGTTGCCTTCAATGTGAATTCGACCCTCCTACTCCTCCAAGATCTAGCGCCAAAGACCCAACACCTATTATTTCTTCAGACTCTTGAATGGTTGGAATGTTTAATGATAATTTTTTGTATTACAATATTGTAGTAGTTAGGCGTGTTTTGGTGAACATGATAAGTTTTTGGACAATATACTTATTTCATAGGTGATTACTGTTGAAATGTGGCGACAAGAATATTCCAATTTTAATTTGTCCTTGAATTAAAATCGAATTTAGTCTCACCAGCTGCTTGGAAATAATTAATTAATTGATTATGGATTAATTAGTTGGAGAAATTCAAGTTAGAAGTCTTTATGAAGTCATGCAAGAGTTATCCCTTAAATTAAGGAGATAAGATTGAGTTATATTTGAGTTGTAATTAGTTAACTCAGTTTACTGAATTAAGTCCAGTTAAATTAGTTCCAAACTGTTTGAGGAACTAATTGTGAGTTATCAGTAAGTTGATGCATGCATGACCTCAACCACTATACTCCAGATAACTAAAGATTCCCTCATCAGTAACTCATGCATGTCTATTCTGAGAAAGACCCATTTGAACTAAATGTCAAGGACAATGTACTATCAGTTGCATGTGTTTTCCTATAAAGAAAACTCATGCATGCAAAAGGAAAGATTCCTTGAGGATTGCGCAGTTCTGACAGGGTGTGAGATCAGTATGTGAGATCAGTTTTCCACTTGGTAACAGTAGGATCACCCAGGAGAAACAATGTAAGGAAATAGGAGCTTGGAGGGAAGAGAGGAAAGCTTGTGAGAAGCCAGGATAGCCTGTGAGCATCTGTGAGGATTTTACTAAGAGCTGGCTAGTTGTGAGAGCTAAGGCTTTGTATAATTCCTATGTATTTCCACTTTGTATGATAATACAAATAGTGGGGTTTTTAGCTGAGGCTTTCCCCAAAGTATTTTCTTGTGTATTTCGCATTGATTCTTCTTCTTCTGGTTACATTGTTCAGCTCGATCTTTAAGCTTCCACAAATTGATAGTAGAAGTAGGTTATAGTATTCTGCTTTGATTTATATTGTATTATCGGTTAACCTACATATATATTATCTACATGGTATCGGAGATGTGAACTGTATGTAGAGAAGAGAATTCGAAGTTTGAAGTTCGGGGTTGCAGGTGCAAAATCAAATTCTTATCATACTTCAAGGTTGGCCAATGGCGTTCAATGGCTTGAGACTCGAGCATGCCTTGGAAGTTAGCTTGAATTACATAGCATGGAAAGATAGCATGGAGGTTGTATTAGAAGACAATGGCTTAAAGGAATTCATTGATTAAGAAATCCAAAAGCTAGCTTCAACTAATGCACAAGAGTTGGCTCAGTGGCAGAAGTGTGTGGCAAAGGCGAGATGGATCATCCTTGAGGGAGTTCGAGACCATATTGTCTCAAATCTCCATCGGAAGGATACTCCATTTTCAATGTGGAAGACATTGAAGGATCTCTATCAGAACAATAACGACTAAAGGAAATTGGCGCTCAAAGATAAGCTTCAAGGAATCAAGATGGAGAAGGGCGATACTATTTCCACATATCTGAACAAGCTCACCACCTGCAGAGATGAGCTTAGCAGTGTGGGAATAACTATTGACGATGATGATATGGTGAGCCTCGCTCTCCTTGGCCTTCCAAAGAGCTGGAATAGCTACCAGGACTCTGTGAATGGAAGGGAGAAACTGCCGGATTGGGAACGACTGTGGTTAGATCTCATGCTGGAGGAGCACACGAGATGGATCTTCATCCAATAATGATGATGAAGAAAATCTGGCCTTAGCAAGTAAGGAAAGGAAAGGGAAGGGGAAGGCTTCCCATTCCAAGTCGAATTCTTCTCATGGAGGGAAGAAGGTTGACAAGTCTAAAGTGAGATGCTTTAATTGTCATGAGATGGGACACTATGTGACTAATTTCCCATTGAAGAAGTCCAAGAAGGGATCCTCAAAAGGATCGAAAGGTGATGCATTAGCCTCTTAGTTTGAAATGGACTTTACCCTCATCGCATGCATGGTGTCATCGATGATGGGTTGTGTCTGGTATCTTGATAGTGGAGCCTCATTCCACATGACTAGTGATAAAAATTTATTCAGTGCCTTGGAGGAGAAAGACCTCAAGATGTGCATAGAGATGGGTGGCGATGGAAGGTATATTGTTTCATGAGCGGGCAAGGTTGCTTTTCAGAGGGAGCATGGAGCTCTTCTCACCTTGATAGATGTGATGTATGTGCCTGGACTGAAGAAGAACTTGGTATTGATCATGATGTTGGAGGAAAAAGGCTATGATGTTGTCTTCAGTAAAGGAAAGGTGTTCCTAAGACAAATAGCCACGGGTCAGACCAAAAGGATAGGGATTTGGGTGAAGAATCTTTATAAACTAGAGGTAGATGATTGTGCAGCATTGAGTACGAAAGCAGAATTGGTGCAAAGCCAAGACATTGGCGAGTTGTGGCACAGGTGGTTGGGTCATTTGCATCATGAGGCTTTGAAGATAATGTAGCAGATATCTATAGGACTTCCCAAAGGTAAACTTGAGCAAGTTGACACATGCAAAGGTTGTACCTTGGTAAAGTACACCAAGTCTTCCTTTCATGATCGAGAGAGTCGAGCAGAGGCTATCTTAGAGCGAGTTCATACTGATTTGTGTGGACCATTCTCGACGACATCCGTAGCGAAGCAAAGGTATTATGTGATTTTCATTGATGATTTTTCTCGTAAATGCTGGATTTATTTCATGCAAAAGAAGGACGAAACCTTCACAAAGTTTTGTGAGTTCAAAGCTTTGATTGAGAAAGAGTCAGGGAAGAAGATCAAGGCCTTGAGAAGCAACAACGGTGGAGAATATGTCTCTCAAGAGTTTAAGGACTTCTATGCAGTGGAAGCAATTAAACGGGAGTTGACGACACCTCATAACCCACAGCAGAATGGGGTGGCTGAGAGGAGGAACAAAACTATTGTAGGGTCAGCACGGGCGATGTTGCATGACCAAGACCTACCACTTCACTTGTGGGATGAGCATTCAACGCAACGGTCTATTTGTAGAATAGAAGTCGGCATCGCATACTTGGGATGAAGACCCCAGAGGAAGCTTTCTCCGGTAAGAGACCAGATGTGGGTGACTTTAGGATCTTTGGCTCATCAGTATATTTCCATGTGACAAAGGATGCACGAAAGAAGCTTGAGCCGACAGCAGAGTTGGGGATACTTGTGGGGCACAATGATATACCTTACAACTATCGAGTGTACTTGCCTACCAATCGGAGGACAGTGGTTCGCAGAGATCTCAAGTTTGATTAGCAGAAGGCCATGCGAGATTCCCTTGAGAGGGAGCTCCAACTACAGGTTGTGGAGGAACTGTTGGTTCCTAAGGAGGAGGAGCCTCAAACTGATGCGGAGCAGCCGCATGCAGAGGTTCCAGGAGTGGTGACATCCACTCAAGCAGAGTCTTCCAGAGATGGACGAAAACGCACAAGAGAAGATGACATATTATTGGAGGATGCGAGAGAGAATGTGGGAGCACCATCTTCTCAGTGCAGACAGAGGAGGTCACCTGAGAGGTACACTGGATACATGGCCCTTGTTGGGGAATGTGTTGAGACCGAGCCATATTCCTTTGAGGAAGCAATGCAGTAGTCGATTTGGGTTGATGCTATGGTGGAGGAGTATGACTCCATAGTTCATAACAGTGTTTGGGACGTGGTTCCGAGACCGAAGAACAAGTCAGTTGTGAGTTCCCGTTGGATTTACAAGGTAAAGCAAGTTGTTGATGGTAGTGTGGAGAAGCATAAGGGAAGATCTGTTGCCCATTGCTTTTCAAAGGTCGAGGGGATTGACTATGATGAGACTTTTTCTCCTGTCGCAAGGTACTCATCTATCAGATCGATGTTGGCACTATCATCACAGATGGGTTGGAAGATCCATTAGATGGATGTGAAAGTTGCATTCCTCAATGGCAAGATTGAGGAAGAGGTGTACACAGAGTAGCTTGAAGGTTTTGAGACCTTCGATTGTGAGTCGCATGTGTGCCGACTCAAGAAAGCATTGTACGGGCTGAAGCAAGCACCTCATGCTTAGTACACCAGGATAGACAACTACTTCACCGGGTTGGGCTTCACAAAGAGTGAAGTAGATGCGAACCTGTACAGCATCGTGGTGAAAGGTAAGCTGTTAATCATCGTACTTTATGTTGATGATCTCATATTAATTGGTGATGATCAGTTGATCGTGTCTTGCAAGGAGGACCTTGCAAGAGAATTCGAGATGAAAGACATGGGTTTCATGCATTACTTCCTTAGCATGGAAGTGTGGCAGAAGGATGGGGAGTTGTTTATGTCCCAGGGCAAGTATGCCAACGAGATACTCAGGAGATTCCACATGGAGAAGTGCAAGCCCATGCAAACTCCTCTAGCTAGTAACTGGAGGAAGGAGGTTGCTACTTTAGGAGAAGTAGTGGAGGCTACTGTGTACAGGCAGCTTGTGGGTTCATTGATGTACTTGGTGAACACACGACCAGATTTGTGCTATGCAGTGAACTAGCTGAGTCAAGCGATGGTTCAGCCTACCAAGATGTTCTGAAGGCGACAAATCATGCATTGGGATACCTCAGAGGCACATCTCAGTATGGATTATGGTACAAACGAACAGAGGGTATGAAGCTATAGGGCTTCATTGATGCAGATTGGGTAGGGAGTCCATCAGATCGGAAGAGCACATCAGGAGGGATTTTCAACCTTGGGTCAGCGGCAGTTTCTTGGTACAACAGGAAACAGAGGTTGGTTGCACTCAAGTCGGCAGAGGCTGAATACATGGCTGCAAGTCAGGTAGCATGTGAGGCCATCTGGATGTGGAAGATCCTAGTTGGTTTGTTTGATTAGAGGATGGATCCAACCATGCTCTATTGTGATAATTAGAGTTGTATCAAGCTCTCTGAGAATCCAGTATTTCATGATAGGTCCAAGCACATCGACATCCGGTATCATCATCTCAGACACTGTGTAGCGAGGAGGATCATGTTGTTGCAGTATATTTCGACAGAGGAGCAAGATGCTGACATTTTGATAAAGGCATTGTCAAAGTGTAAATTCAAGTTCCATAAAGACAGGATCGGAGTGGCAAATAATCCCTTTCTTATTGAAAGGGACTGTTGAAATGTGGCAATAAGAATATTCCAATTTTAATTTGTCCTTGAATTAAATTTGTGAATTAAAATCGAATTTAGTCTCACCAGCTACTTGGAATTAATTAATTAATTAATTATGGATTAATTAGTTGGAGAAATTCAAGTCAGAAGTCTTTCTGAAGTCATGCAAGAGTTATCCCTTAAATTAAGGAGATAAGATTGAGTTATATTTGAGTTGTAATTAGTTAACTCCATTTACTAAGTTAAGTCCAATTAAATTAATTCCAAATTGTTTGAGGAACTAATTGTGAGTTATTGGTCAGTTAATGCATGCATGCACTCAACTGGTGTACTCCAGATAACTGAAGATTCCCTCATCAATAACTCATGCATGTCTATTCTGAGAAAGACCCAGTTGAACTAAATGTCAAGGACAGTGTACTATCAGTTGCATGTGTTTTCCTATAAAGAAAAGTCATGCATGCAGAAGGAAAGATTCCTTGAGGATTGCGCAATTCTGACAGGGTGTGATGTCAGTGTGTGAGATCAGTTTTCCACTTGGTAACAGGAGGATCACCCAGGGGAAACATCGCAAGGAAATAGGAGCTTGGAGGGAAGAGAGGAAGGCTTATGAGAAACCAGGATAGCCTGTGAGCATTTGTGAGGATTGTACTGAAAGCTGGCTAGCTGTGAGAGCTAAGGCTTTGTGTAATTCCTATGTATTTCCACTTTGTATGATAATACAGATAGTGGAGTTTTTAGCTGAGGCTTTCCCCAAAGTATTTTCTTGTGTATTGTGCATTGATTCTTCTTCTTCTGGTTATATTGTTTAGCTCGATTGTTAAGCTTCTGCAAATTGAAAGTAGAAGTAGGTTAGAGTATTCTGCTTTGATTTACATTGCATTATCGGGTTAACCTACAATAGATTTTCTACAATTACAAATATATCATTTCCCTCGACGCAGATTAAAACCGCCTATGAAAAACCATGGTTGTGTGTGATTGACTAATATATTTTAAATTTATGATATTCTAAAACAATACAAATATTAATTTAAAAATAATAATAATGTTAATTAATTAGTACCTTTCTTATATCAAATTTTATCTTTATATTAATTATTTATATTTTTATTAATAATAATAAATATTAGTATCATTTAAAACTAATTAAATAACATATAAGTTATATTTTGATATACCACTTTCCATAAAATTTATATAAAAACTTATACACTCAATCTTATTTTCGTATAGATTATTATGATCTTAATAAAATAATTCAATTTTATATTTTACTATTATCTAAGACAATAATTCAACTTTATATTTTAATATGTGAAGGACCACATTCTATAAACTTTATATAAATCTTTATTTAAATAACTCAATTTTGTTTTTTCCCAATGTTTTAACCATTAATTAAAGGTGCAATAAATAACATGTGTACAAGACATCTTTTAACTTGTTTCATCTTGCACCATTGTTATCACTCAAATACAATGATTTTTCCACATATGGTGCCATTCTATTAGGATTCTTTGCATGACAACTAATATTTTTCACAAAGAAAATTTGATGTTAATATAAAATGATAGTTTTACATTTATATTGTATGTTATGATAAAGATTTATGGAAAAAGTTATTTTTGAAGAATTAAATTATTTCAATCTAATTTTGCATAATTTTGGTAATATTATGTGGCTAAATGGTTCTCTCATTTAACAAATGAATTGATCTCACTAATACTAAACTACTAGGAATATAAAAACTTTTTATTTCTCCAATTATTAGATTTTGTGACATAAAAAAATGACTTTTGATTGAAAATATAATATCTTAAATGTATTTTTTTTCAATTTAACTGTTGAAATATATTAATCAATATTATTGAATTTCTTGTTATAATAAATTTCTTGTTTTTTTCTTAAACTTAAAATATTTAATTTAAAAAAAAAAAAATCGATATATTTACATGATCATTAGATATTATTCCTATTCCCTACAAAAAGCTCATTTCATAGTTTCGTTCAAGATAAAAAGCATCCTCTCACCCCTTTGCAACAACCACCTCTTCCCCTCTTAAAAATATGTTAATTTTATGAGTTAATAAACTATGGAATTGAGTCTTATAAAAAAAAATTTGAAAATTAAATTTAATATCTTTATAAATATTTTAGTCTTATCAATTGAGTTTAACGAATTATTTTCCCCACTCAAAATTATTCAATATTCTATAATTAAATATAATAATAAATTTAAATGAACCCTTTAGTATCATTTAATTTGAAATGATAAACAAATAAAATATCAATGTAGATTAACCTTAATTTAAAATTTACCCCTTTGCAACCACCACCTCTTCACCTCTCAAAAATATGGTAATTTTATGAGTTAATAAACTATGAAATTGAATCTTATAAAAAAAAATTTGAAAATTAAATTTAATATTTTTATAAATATTTTAGTCTTATCAATTGAGTTTAACAAATTATTTTCCCCACTAAAAAATTATTCAATATTCTATAATTCGATATAATAATAAATTTAAATGAACCATTTAATATCATTTAATTAGAAATGATAAACAAATAAAATATCAGTTTAAATTAACCTTAATTTAAAATTTATCAACTACCAAGAAAGATCCCACATATTTATAATGCAAAATTTTTTTCTTAAAATTTTTAAAAAGTAATTTAAAAAATGATATTTTTAAAATTAAAATTAAATAAATTTCAAATTAAATATATAATTTAACTAAAAATAATATATAATTTAAAAAATGAACATTAATATTATTATTATTAAAAATATGATAAAGTAATTAAATTTAAAAGTAAAAAAAAATAATAGTGTAAAGCATTTAATATTATTCTTTTCCATTACATCTAAAAAAAATATTTAATTTAAACTCAAATCATGGATAAAATATTTTTCCACATCATAAAAGGGAATACACAAGGTTTCAATGCACTCTATGGCTAGTACTTTATTTACATCATTACACTCAGAATGAAAATTACACTTTACCTGTAAATCTCCTTTTTAATAAATATTTTGTCTAGGCATCTTTTCATGTCATTATCTTCCCAGATCATATTTTCCCACCATTCTTCCCAACCGTAAAATGCTATTAAGTTGGGTAACTTCTCAATACCCCTCGGCAATTTCCTTAATGCCCAACAACCAACAATCTTGAGGACACGAAGCTTGAGAAGTGTTCCTTCTTTCAACGCACCTCCCTCACATG
This sequence comes from Pinus tabuliformis, assembly GCA_031772625.1. Lineage (NCBI taxonomy): Eukaryota > Viridiplantae > Streptophyta > Pinopsida > Pinales > Pinaceae > Pinus > Pinus tabuliformis. The sequence continues at coordinate 401,988,209 of CM062819.1, forward strand.
ATGGCCCTGTCAAACTTTGCAGCTCCGCCATGTCTTTTAAAACCAACATCTCTAACATTGGAAATGCACCGGGATCTCTGGAATTCCCTATCCCTAAATTCTTCACCTTATTACATCCATCTAATTTTAAAAATTTTAAATTTGGCAACCTTTCCAGTGAAGGGAGCTCCTCCAGTCCAGAACATTGATAGAATTCTAACCTTTCAAGTTGATGAAGCTTATCTATTGAATTTGGCAAATTTAGCCCTCCATATTTCAATAACCGGAAGCTCTGCAACTCTTTCATATTCTGTATGTCCTGAGGAAAATCAGTCTTCGTTTCAAGTGATAAAAGTAAATGCTTCATTTCTGACCAGTTACCAATAATGAAAGAATTAATATTTAAACCAATACCCAAATCTAGTCTTCTCAATGAAGTGACTTGAGAAAGGTGGGGTGGTAATACTAATTGGGGGCAACCCGATAGCTCCATGTGTTGAAGTTGTTTGAGCTTTCCTATGCTAGACGGCAGTGATACCAATTGCTCGCATTCCCATAAATTTAGATATTGGAGTTGTGCAAGCTGACCTCGGGCGGTGTCCTCTGCTGATATTGGAAGCTATTGTAAATATCTTGTAAAAGAAACTTCATGCTTTCCAACTTAGCTCGCAGAACCCCACGGTTTCGATCTAGGTGAATAACATCATCTATTTGTTGAATGAGTGGAGCCACAAACAGCTTGTTAATGGCGTCCGCTGCAACGGAGGTTCCAATCTGGTCCATGGCGATGGTTGACGCAGAGAATGTGCTGAAATATGAAAAAGGGTAAGAGAAGAGGACTGGGAGATTGAAGCAGAGAATATATTTTGTATACAAGAAGGGTTGGCTAAGAGAACCTGTGAGGCAGAGGGAAATATCAGGGAGATGGATTGGAAGCAGATAGAGGTAGCGAAATTAATATAGGCAAACGGGATTCGATGGCTGGTCGTGTCTGTGTGTAATGGTATGGTATTGTATCTTGAATTTCAGAAAAAAAGAGAAAGGTAAAGTAAAAGGCAAGGCGTACGGGCGGCATCTTCTTTTCGTCGAGGATGCCCCACCAAGGAGGATTATTTGCAATATAGGATTGTGACTAATTGCAATATAGGATTGTGACTAAACAAAAATGGGTTCTACTATTTTGAAATTTTACTGACCAAGTCGGTAAAAGGCAAGCAGTATGCGGACATTTTTTTTTTGATCACCAAGGCATCTTTTTTACGTTGAGGATGCAAGATAGGATTGTGACTAAACAAAAATGGCTCCTCCCATCTTGAAATTTTAGTGACAACGTCACATCAGTAAAAGGCAAGCCGTATATCGACATTTTCTTTTTGTTCATGGCGAATTATTCATAGTGCAGGAGTTGTGTTTAAAAAAATGTTATAATTTGGTTGGAAATAATGGAAATTTTTGTAGGAATTTCAAAAAAAATTAAAAATTAAATTATAATTGTAAATATTCCAGAATTTTTAATATTACTAAATATATTTTTATTATAAAAAAATTCAAAACTCCCCAAATTAATTTTTTTAATATTTTCACCAAATTCCATACCATCTCAATGAAATGAAATTGCAAAATGGATCGTCCCATCCCATAATTACATTTTAATGATGAAAATGTGAAATCCATGTGAAGGAGGGAACTTGAAACTTCTATAGGTGGGGTTAAAGTGTTTTATCAAATAAATAAAAAATGTATTCTCTAACAACTTCACACCACGAGTTATACCTTTCAACTTTTTCTCCATAGAATATTGGTTTTCGAAAATAAAGTGAATTGTTTTTAATCAAATTTTAATACATCTAAGTGTTTTATCAAATAAATAAAAAATATATTCTCTAACAACTTCACACCACGAGTTATACCTTTCAACTTTTTCTCCATAGAATATTGGTTTTCGAAAATAAAGTGAATTGTTTTTAATCAAATTTTAATACATCTATTTAGAAATAAACTATAAGTAAGTAAGTTATATGATGATGATGGTTTATAATATAAGAAAATAAATAAAATATTTAAGAGTGCTTTAAAAGCATATTTATATCTCTGTTTTGTTTAATGAATAAAGAAAATAATATTTTTTTCAACGAGGAAAGAAATATTATATTATTATTTATTTATTATAATGTTAATTTTATAGTTATAAATTAGAATTAAATTATTTTTATTAATTTAATGAATTTTTTTATATAAATAATTAATTTTTTTTATATCTATTTTATCATAAATAAGGATGATTATAATTTTAATAATTAATGTTCACTAAGATTAATATGGTTTATCAGATCTTAAGAGAGTTAGAGATTAATTGAGATTTTTTAATAATTTATTTTTTATTATTATTTTTTTAAATGATGGAAAAGAAGGGAGAGAAGTGTTCCTAGATCACCATAGTTTTGTTGATTTAACAAAGCAAAAAGGATGGTATTGTAGCAAAGATTTTGAAAATTAGAATGGATGTGAGTAAGAGTTGGGCAATCCAAGAGAAAGTGTTTTTCATCTTCAACCCTCTTAGTATCGCAAAGGTGACAGACTCTTTCATCCCGAGAAGTTTTGGGAATTGACCAATGTTCGGTTTCACTTTGAAGCTCATGAGAATTAGTTTTTATCCTAGCAATGCTCGTTTTCTTCTTAGCACTGATAGATAATTCTGGTTTTCAATACTGGATTTGATCACCTCCTTATAATACCTTAGCTTCCTTTTTCCTCCTAACTCCTTATCGTCTCATAACTTAACCTTAAATTTGGAAGTAATAATATTTTTGATATTACCCTTATTCTTCAAGCTGATCTCCTCCTTTAGACATCCTTATGCTAACCTCACTTGAGTCGAACGTCAGATTTTTCACTAGAGTTAGAAGCAAGTTTAGGGAACCTCTTGGCTTCCATGTTGTAAAGCTTATTAATGACATTCGTTGCAACTAAGGTTCCAATCTGGTCCATAATGTTCGTTGACGCAAAGAATATAATGAAATATGAAAAAGGGTGAGAGAAGATGATTGTGTGATTTTAGACTAAGAATATGATGAATATGAAAACAATTGCTAAGAGAACTTGTGAGCGAGAGGGAAATACAAAAGAGATGGATTAGAAGCAAAGAGAGGTAGGAACATTATTATAGACAAACAAGGAATACATGGCTTGTAATGTTTGTGTGTAATGAAATGACATTGTATCCTGAATTTCAAAATAAAGAAAAAGACAAAGTAAAAAGCAATTTTTTTAAGGATACCCCACAAAAGAGCATTATTCATAATGTAAAACTATGACTAAACAAAAATGGGTCCTCCCATACAATAATTACATTGGAATAATAAAAATAGCATCTTAAAAGAATGAAGACCCGTGTAAAGTAGGTAACTATATATAGAGTCAATTGTTTTATCACATAAAAATATATTCTTTAACATTTTAATATTTCAAATTATACTATTTTAATATATTAATATATATGATACACTTTAATATTACTTTACTTTGTATATTGATATATTCTATTTATAACTCACATTGATTTTCTTTTATTATTGTTAATATTCTTAAATGCAGTATATTAATTTAAATTAAAAATTGAATAACTTACACATTTCTCATCTTATTAGAAAGTAATAGAATTTTTTAACTTTCAATTACTTTTCTATTCAAAACATTTCAATATTTATTATTATTATTTACGCACATAAGTTTTTAAATTTTGTTGTTTTTATATATGTGCATCTATATGAAGTTGATGTTGAAATAATTTAGTTAACATGGATATTCAAATAGTTTATATAATTCCTACATTGAATTATCTTTAAGAAGTATAATAGCCATACATCTTCCTCATACTAACATGTGAAAATATACAGTTTTTTCTTTAACGTTGATAGAAAATTAAGTTACTTTACATGAGCATTGAAATTTTTTTATTTATAGTAAAGAATTAGAATGAAATATCTTTATCACGTCTCTTTCATACTAAGTTATAATAGTTTTATTTAAAATTATCTATATATATATATATATATATAAACAATATTTTTTTATTTAGAAAATATTCTATTTTTATTTTAAAAAAAATATATTGCAATACGAAATTCAACACTCATTATATACTTTTTATATAAATATTTACTTACTAATAACATTAAACATTGTAATTTTTTAATATCATTAATTACAATATTCACTTTTCAAATAAACATAATATTATGATATGTTAAATTTATATTCAAAATTTCTAGGTTTTCTAGTTGATGTGATTTTTTTTAATGTAAAGGTTTATAGTTATATCTAATTTAACACTTAATAAGATAAAACAATTTTTTTAAAGTTTGGTAGGACTACATCTTCATCATGTTGAATATATCGCTGTAATGACCCCACAGATTATCCTACGTGTAATTAATTTTTTTTTAACATAAACATATTCTACCCACCCATGCATGCATTCAGAACGCCACCTTTTCAACGTTAATACTATTTTCGCGCAGGTTCCATAGTTGAATTAGCTTCGGATAAATCTTTAGTCATTTATGTGTGCATTGGCAAATATTCCACAGAGGACAGAGAGTCATATGTTAGATTTTGATGTTGTTAACGCTGCTCCTTACACCTGGCTTTGGCATTAACTCCCGCCGGCTCGATCACGTGATGAGGGTGTGGTCATTGCACCTTCTACTGCTGTGCCCTCGGGCTCCTCCCCAGATCGACGGTGTTGAGCCATGGAAGCCCATCCGAGGGCGAGGCTTGCTCGATACACAACTCAGTTAGTCATGCCATTGAGGTTTGCCAAAGGCATTGTTCTCGGCCTTGCTACAGCTTCCCTCTCCTTCCTGGTGCCAAACACATACAGAACTTTGTCTAGATGACGAATGGCTATGGCCCTGAAGCTTTGCCAGGCTCCAGATCAGCTTGGACCTGTTCATCTCTAAACGATGGTTGCCTTGAGGTAAATGTTTCACTATGCTATCTGTCTAGAAATATTCTTTTCTTTGAATTCCTGTTCGGCCAAATTCCTAACATGCCAAGTGGCTTGTCTCTGGTTTGCTATGGACGAGGGTTGCAGTTCTTCTCCAGCAAGTCATGCAGGGGCGCAGGAGTCGCTGCCCAGTTTTCGGGGTCTCCTCCGTTCAAAGCTCGGCTGACTGGTATGTATCCATGGTTTCATGCAATTTTCTTTGTTGCCTAATCATCCTACTGCAAGTAGTGAAGGGCTTGATAGCGTGGAATGAAGGGTTTCTATTATTTTTGAATTGTGATGGCCCTCTGGCCCAGCCCTTACGGATGCTTTAATTTCCTGATGCACAAAGGGTTGGCCGATGTTGGGCCTGGCATGCTTGCCCAGCTTCGGTATGATTTGGGAAATCTAGCCCTCGCAAAGGGTTTAAACAGTCAACTACATTTTTATGAGCCTCGAGCTCTCTTGTACCTTTGCTGAGTGATTCACTGTTAAATAATGTTTTTTCGGGTTAATTCCCTTGGTGCATTCTTTTATGGCTTCCTACAATTCTCAAGACTAGCCATACACATTATGTTTTAGAGACTGGTCGTGCACATTATGTTTATTTATATGCTCCAGTTCATGCAAATTATGTTTATCTATGTACCGGTTTTTGAATTGTTGGTTTGGTCTTTACGGCCTGAGTTCTAAGGACAAGGGATGAGCGCTTTCCTTGCAGCGTCTCACCATAATCCTTGATAATCTTAATGTATGAACCCTCGTCAGGGTTCCTGAGCTGTTCAATTATGATATTTTTCAAGACTGTGGCAGAGTATTTTATAACTGTTTATATATAATGTGCTTCTAAGCATCCCTCGGCTTGCCAGCAGGGTTTTCGTTTTCATAATGTATTTCTTTGCGCATGACATTTCATAATGTATGAATGTATGGCATAATGCTTGCCGCATAATGATAAGGGTTTATGCTTCACAGTTATGGGTTTTGGTTTAACAGTGGTTATGTGTTTGGCTCTTCTCACTATGAGATTTTTGCTCGTAAACCTACAGGATTATCACTTGAATTTGCATTCAGAGCCGAGTTTACTCTTTTATACATTTTCTTGGATTTACTCATTCCCGTATGGGTCTATATTTGCAGATTTGTTTTGCTATTGTTTAGCATGTATATTTGGGTGATCACCTAGCTGTTTTATGGGTTTCATTTGCATGCTCGAGAGAGCAGCTAAACTTTGGCCACGAATTCCGCATACCCTCGCGGTTGCGACTACGCTACACAGAGTTTCTGAAAGGTCAAATGTTTATTTTGATCCCGCAGATGCTTTAGGGTTTTCTCAATTTGAAATGTCATACATTTCTGCATTACTTTGTGACTAGCATGTAAAGAGAATAAAGAAAGAACTCTGTGGGTCCTTCTACTGTTGATGGAATGTATTTTGATTGGCTATAGTAACAATCTTTTTTGATGACTCTGAAGTTTATGACGAGCCTGTGGGTTTTCTTCTGTTTTTTTTTTTATTTAAGACTATAATCCCTGAGAAGACTTTCCAACAGATTACTCACACATCTGTCTCCCAGACTTTTTTTTAAAACAGAAACAAGATTCAGTCCTCTTCACAAGCTACTAAACACTAGCCTCAGTCAAAGTTTCTTGAGGACAACCATACCCTCACTCAGCTTTCCATCCCGATACCCTATAAGAAAATTCTCTTCCACTCCCTTTTCACAATATAAGAGGAAACAGAGAAGAAAGAATAACATTATACAGCTTCTAAACAGTCCCTACACAGGGTTTCTTACGTACCTGGCGTTCTTCCACTGAAAAGTTGTCCCTGACAGTCACCCGAAAATAGGGTCTGCTGTCTTTCAAACCACCCGACCATGAGATTCGTCATTCAGGACCAGAATCTCCCCCCTTGCTTCTTGCTAGACCGCAATCTTCTGCAAGTGCTCGTGCAATGAGCAAGGCTATCTAGTCATCACCAAACTTAGCCACCTTTCTTTTCTTTTCTTTCTGCCTGTCCCAACAGTGCAAATTTTTCCCTCCTCCCCTCCTTTTCTCTAGAAACTTTTCTATTTAGGGGAGGTAGTTAGGGTTGCTTTCACAGCAACTGTCTTTCCACCTCAAGAGGACAACCTCCTCCTTGAGGATTTTTTCCCTTTTAAGGAAACACTTTTCTTTTTCTCATCATGAAAACAAATTACATTTAAATTTTTAAATAGATAAAATAATAGGTTCAGTTTACATTTACCACAGTAAATTAAATATTTACATTTTTATCCCGGGGCATCACATCTTCCCCCCCTGAGATTGGACATCGTCCCGATGTCTTTCAGCTATGAATAGCCCTGGATAAGCCCTTTTCATAAGTTCTTCATCTTCCCAAGTGGCCTCATCAGGCCCAAAGTGCTGCCACTGCACTTTAACTTGGGTAATATCCCGCTTCCGCAACGTTACTTCTCTCCGGTCGAGGATTTTCAGCAGTTCAACCTGGATTTCTCCTTCCGGTTCTACTTGCAACAAGCAACATCCTACGTCAGTTTTCCTTTAAAATAAAAACATTTAGACTGACCTATCGGAGATAATTCTCACCTGAATATTCTGCCATTTAATCACATGTTTAGGATCATAAACATATTTCTTTAACATGGAGACATGAAAGACATTGTGGACTCGTATGTGACTTGGCAGAGTGAGCTGGTAAGCTACCGGCCCAATTCTTGCTAAGATCTGAAATGGTCCACAGTATCGAGGTGCCAACTTAGCGCACCCGCTCCACTGTAATGTGCTCTTCTTTGCTCGAATTCTCACATACACATGATCACCAACCTGATATTCCTTAAATCTCCTTTTCTGGTCAGCAAAATTCTTTTGCCTATCTTGAGCTGCCTTCAGATTAGATCATACCCTTTTAACCAATTCCTCCATTTCCTTGAGCATTTCAGGACCTAACATCAGTCTGTCTTCCGGTCCACTCCAGCTCGAGGGGGTGCGGCACTTCCACCCATACAATACTTCAAAAGGTCTCATTAGCAATGATGTGTGGTAGCCATTATTGTACGCAAACTCAAACAAGTGTAGATAGTCCTCCCACTTGGTTGGTTGCTGCATCACATATGCTCTTAACATATCTTCCACCACCTGGTTCACTCGTTCTGTTTGCCCGTCAATTTGAGGGTGATAAGCCGTACTAAAGTTCAGCTAGGTTCCCAACTCTTCAAACAATGTTTTCCAAAAGACCGATGTAAATTTTACATCACGGTCTGAAATTATTATCTTTGGTAAACCATACAGCTTGAATATATTTTGCATGAACACATGGGCGATCTGCACAACTCTATAGGTAGATTGCATCGGTATAAAGTGCGCTGACTTGCTCAGCTTGTCCACCACCACCATGATGGAGTCATTATTTTTCTTTGACTTAGGCAACCCTGTTATAAAGTCCATAGCGATGGTTTCCCATTTCCATTCCGGTATCGGTAGCGGTTGTAATAAACCCGCAGGATGTTACTGTTCTGCTTTAATTTGCTGACATTCTAGACATTGTGCCAAATAATCAGTCACATCATTTCTCATTCCCAGCCAATAATAGTCTTTTTGAAGTGCCATAATCATCTTTTGATATCCTGGGTGTCCAACGTAATGACTCTTATGATACTCATCCAATATCAGATTTTTAATGCTGTGCTGATTGGGCACGTACAACCTTCCTTTATAATACAACATTCCAGCATCATCCAAGACATAATCCGGTTGTTTTCCTTGGCTGGTTGGTTGTTGCAGCTGATAAACAACATCTTGTTGGGCTGCCTTTTTAATCATTTCCCCGAAGGGGCTTTTCCCTTCACTGCAAGAAATTTTGTATAGGCATTGCAATTTCCAACTCAAAGCGTCCACCACCCGATTCTCCTTCCCTTTTAGATGCTTGATCTCAAAATCAAAACCACTTAGGAAATCCACCCACTGTGCTTGCCTTGCGTTTAGAGTGGGCTGGCTAAAATAATTGGTCAGACTGTGGTGATCTGTCAATAACAAAAATTTTCTCCCCATAAGGTAATGGCGCCACATTTTCAGGGCGTGAATCACAGCTGCCAACTCTAAATCGTAAGCAGAATATTTCTGCTCATGCTCCTTTAATTTTCTTGATTCGTAGGCTATTACCTTTCCTTCCTGCATCAACACACCGCCTACCCCTTCTTTACTTGCGTCCATGCACACCACATAATCTTTGTTGGGATCAACTATGCTTAAAATGGGTGCTGTGGTGAGTAGGTATTTAAGTTGCTCAAAACTTTTTTGACATTCAGGGGTCCACCTAAAGGCCCTTCCCTTTTTCTGTAAGGAAGTAATGGGATAAGCTACCCTCGAAAATCCTTCCACAAACCATCTGTAATAGCCTGCTAACCCCATAAAGGATCGGATATCCGCCACATCCTTAGGCACCGGCCATTCCATTATAGTCCTTATCTTTTCGGGATCCACTGCGATTCCTTCCTTAGAAATTATATGCCCCAAATATTGTATTTGTTCTTTGTAAAATTCACATTTGCTGAACTTAGCGTATAGTTGATGTTCTCGGAGGGTTTGCAATACTAATCTGAGGTGCTCCTGATGCTCCTCCATAGTCCGAGAATAAATCAATATATCGTCAATGAAAATCAGCACGAACTTATCCAAATACTGGTGAAATACGTTGTTCATTAGACACATAAAAGTTGCGGGGGCATTGGTTAACCCAAAGGGTAACACCACAAATTCATAATGGCCATATCATGTTCTAAAAGTTGTTTTAGCTATATCCTCCTCTTTAATCCTTACTTGATGATACCCTGATCACAAGTCAATCTTTGAGAAAACTGTTGCTCCCTTTACCTGATCAAACAGTTCATTGATACGGGGCAGAGGATATTTGTTTTTGATCGTCAATTTATTTAGTTGATGATAATCTATACACATGCGAAGGGTCTCGTCTTTCTTCTTAACGAACAACACCGGGGCTCCCTAGGGTGACACACTGGGGTGGATATAGTTTTTGTCCAACAGCTCTTGTAATTGCATTTTTAATTCTGTCAATTCTGGTATGCTCATTCTGTAGGGTGCCCGGGATACTGGGGCTGCTCCTGGCACTAATTCAATGGTAAAATCTATATCTCTTTTAGGTGGTAGTCCGGGAATCTCTTCCAGAAACACATCAGCAAATTCCTGTATTACAAGAATATTTTCCATTGTGGCTATTTTATCTTTCGAATTGGCATAGCCCACTTGGACAGCATAAATCTAACATCCTTTTCTAACACATTTTGCTAACTGTGAGGCAGTTATGGGCCGAATGTGCACTGGCCGCTTGATTCCCTGCATTTCTTGCTTTATTCCAAGCTCATCCTTATAACTGATAGTCTTGGTTTTACAATTAATTATGGACCAGTGTTTCTCCAACCAGTCCATACCAATTAATACATCATACGAACCAAGAGGAAGCACATTCAAATCTGTTGTAACTGACTGTCCTGCTATTTTTAGAGGGCAGTTTTTAATCTTAGCATTTACCCGTCTTTTTGCCCCTATTGCCAACTGAACTAGCCAAGGGTCCTTAAACTTAATAGGTTGCAGCTTACAGAGCTCCACAATTCTAGGACTAATATAACTTAATGTTGCACCAGGGTCAATTAAAATAGTTACAACAATGTCTAAGAGTTTACCTTCAAATTCCACCATGGTCGGCTGGTACTCTGCCTGATGATCCTCCAGAGCAGCATTAATCTTCAATAGACTCCGTCCTACATCACTAATTGTAGAAGCTTCATAGACTTGGGAAACTTGTTCAGTTCCTTTTCGCTGAGGACAGTTTTTAACGTAATGGGGTCCACTGCAGCCCCAACATTGCACAGGAAGCCTTGCTGCCCCTTCGTTGTCTATTTTCCCGGATTGTTCATTGGTTCTAGACTCAGTGGGGGACTTTAATCGGAGTGAGTTTTTCTGTATGCTCCTGCTGTTTTGTCCCTTGGCGAATCCTTTAGTACCACTTCCGCAGTTACCTTTAGCACTTCCAACCAACTTGCTGCTTTTCTTATTGACCCATCTCTTACGCAGGATTTCTCCCTTTTGTTTGCTTTGCTGGTAACAAATTCGGGCTTTGCGTATAACCTTGTCCATCGTCTTTGGGTTTTCAAATTTGATTCTTTCTCTCATACTCAACAGTAAACTGCTGACAAACCTTTGTACTTTAGCTTTTTCTTCCCGAATATAAGGCACATAACGTAGTAATGAAGTAAAACGAGTGATGAACTCGTCCATAGTTTGTTGTCCCAATCGCAAGTCATGGAACTCTCTTGCCTTTTCATCATAAAAGCGTTTGGTCAAGTACCTTTCTTTAAAGTATTTTTGAAAATTTTCCCAAGTGATAGTCTGTTCACTCACTCCTTTTACCATCTTAACCTCTTCCCACCACAGGGTGGCTTTCCCCTGCAATTGGAAGATGGCCAACCTCGCCTTAAGATTGTGATCATATTCATACAGCTGGAAATATTTGTTCATATTGATCAACCACTCCTCATCTACCTCCTCTTGTTCTCCGTCAAAATGTGGCGGTTTGATCTTGCAAAATTCCCCTTGCAGCTCTATTCGTTGTCTTTTTGATGTCTGTTGTTCGGAGGCATTATCAGAGCATTGCTCCTCTCTTCCTTCTGACTCTTCGGGTTCTGTATTTGGATTCTATTCCCCTGACATCCTTTGTTGCTCAGCACTGGGATTCAATGGTTGTTGATTTTTCTTGTCAGATAGGCTCTTTATAATTCTCTCCTACTCCATTGTCAGCCTTACGTTATCCTCTCTCAATCGGGCCATTTCATTTTTCAATTCCTGCACTGTCTCCAAAATTGCAAGGTTTGTATTGCGAGCCTCCTCTCCAAGCTATACCCATAATTCGGGGTTACTTTCTGCAGGTCCCTATCCTGCCATAAATCTGTGTGACGCACTTCCTGCTCTCCTCATATTATCAATCTCTCTCCTGTACTTCAACATAAAATAAAAGGTGAATAGTCACGCATCAAAAAAAAATTAACTGCTCAATAGAGATGGAAATAAATTATATTAAACCTGTATATCAACACTAATTCCCAGAGGCCACAGTTTTTGAGACTTGGCTCTGATACCACTTGTAATGACCCCACAGATTATCCTACGTGTAATTGATTTTTTTTTAACATAAACATATTCTACCCGCCCATGCATGCATTCGGAACGCCACCTTTTCAATGTTAATACTATTTTCACGCAGGTTCCATAGTAGAATTGGCTTCGGATAAATCTTTAGTCATTTATGTGTGCATTGGGAAATATTCCACAGAGGACAGAGAGTCATCTGTCAGATTTTGACGCTGTTAACGCTACTCCTTACACCTGGCTTTGGCATTAACTCCCGCCGACTCGATCACGTGATGAGGGTGTGTCATTGCACCTTCTACTGTTGTGCCCTCGGTGTCCTCCCTAGATCGACGGTGTCGAGTCCTCGAAGCCCATCCGAGGGCGAGGCTTGCTCGATACATAACTCAGTTAGTCATGCCATTGAGGTTTGCCAAAGGCATTGTTTTCGGCCTTGCTACAACTTCCCTCTCCTTCCTAGTGTCGAACACATACATAACTTTGTCTGGATGACGAATGGCTATGGCCCTGAAGCTTTGCCAGGCTCCGGATCAGCTTGGACCTGTTCATCTCTAAACGGTGGTTGCCTTGAGGTAAATGTTTCACTATGTTGTCTGTTTAGAAATATTCTTTTCTTTGAATTCCTGTTCGGCTGAATTCCTAACATGCCTCGGCTTGTCTCTGGTTTGCTATGGACGAGGGTTGCGGTTCTTCTCCAGCAAGTCATGCAAGGGCGCATGAGTAGCTGCCCAGTTTTTGGGGTCTCCTCCATTCAGAGCTTGGCTGACCGGTATGTATCCATGGTTTCCCGCAATTTTCTTTGTTGCCTAATCGTCCTACTGCAAGTAGTGAAGGCCTTGATAGCGTGGAATGAAGGGTTTCTATTATTTTTGAATTGTGATGGCCCTTTGTACTAGCCCTTATGGATGCTTTAATTGCCTGATGCACAGAGGGTTGGCCGATGTTGGGCCTGGCAGGCTTGCCCATCTCCGGTATGGTTTGGGAAATCTAACCCTCGCAAAGGGTTTAAACAGTCAACTGCATTTTTATGAGCCTCGAGCTCTCTTGTACCTTTGTTGAGTGATTCATTGCTAAATAATGTTGTTTCGAGTTAATTCCCTTGGTGCATTCTTTTATGGCTTCCTACAGTTCTCAAGACTAGCCATACACATTATGTTTTAGAGACTGGCCGTACACATTATGTTTATTTATATGCTCCAGTTCATGCAAATAATGTTTATCTATGTACCAGTTTTTGAATTGTTGGTTTGGTCTTTACGTCTTGAGTTCCGAGGACAAGGGATGAGTGCTTTCCTTGCAGTGTCTCACCATAATCCTTGATAATATTAATGTATGAACCCTCGTCAGGGTTCCTGAGCTGTTCAATTATGATATTTTTCAAGACTGTGGCAGGGCATTTTATAATTGTTTATATATAATGTGCTTCTAAGCATCCCTCGGCTTGCCAGCAGGGTTTTCGTTTTCATAATGTATTTCTTTGCACATGACATTTCATAATGTATGAATGTATGGCATAATGCTCGCCGCATAATGATAAGGGTTTATGATTCACAGTTATGGGTTTTAGTTTAACAGTGGTTATGTGTTTGGCTCTTCTCACTACGAGGTTTTTGCTCGTAAACCTACAAGATTATCACCTGAATTTGCATTCAGAGCCGAGTTTACTATTTTATACATTCTCTTGGATTTACTCGTTCTTGTATGGGTCGAGATTTGCATAATTGTTTTGTTGTCATTTAGCATGTATATTCAATGGGTGATCACCTAGCTGTTTTATGGGTTTCATTTTCATGCTCGAGAGAGCAGCTAAACTCTTGCCACGAAGTCCGCATACCCTCGCGGTTGCGACTACGCTACGCAAAGTTTCTGAAAGGTCAAATGTTTATTTTTATCCCACGAATGCTTCAGGGTTTTCTCAATTTGAAATGTCATACTTTTCTGCATTACTTTGTGACTAGCATGTAAAGAGAATAAAGAAAGAACTTTGTGGGTCCTTCTACTGTTGATGGAATGTATTTTGATTGGCTATAGTAACAATATTTTTTGATGACTCTGAAGTTTATGACGAGCATGTGGGTTTTCTTCTGTTTTTTTTTTTTTAAGACTATAATCCCTTAGAAGACTTTCCAACAGATTACTCACACATTTGTCTCCTAGAATTTTTTTTTTTTAAACAGAAACAAGATTCAATCCTCTTCACAAGCTACTAAACACTAGCCTCAGTCAAAGTTTCTTGAGGACAACCATACCCTCACTCAGCTTTCCATCCTGATACCCTGTAAGAAAATTCTCTTCCACTCCCTTTTCACAATATAAAAGGAAACAGAGAAGAAAGAATAACATTATACAGCTTCTAAACAGTCCCTACACAGGGTTCCTTATGTACCTGGCGTTCTTCCACTGAAAATTTGTCCCTGACAGTCACCTGAAAACAGGGTCTACTGTCTTTCAAACCACCCGACCATGAGATTCGTCCTTCAGGACGAGAATCTCCCCCCTTGCTTCTTGCTAGACCACAGTCTTCTGCAAGTGCTCGTGAAACGAGCAGGGCTATCTGGTCATCACCAGACTTAGCCACCTTTCTTTTCTTTTCTTTCTGCCTGTCCCAACAGCGCAGATTTTTCCCTCCTCCCCTCCTTTTATCTAGAAACTTTTCCAGTTAGGGGAGGTAGTTAGGGTTGCTTCCATAGCAACTGTCTTTCCACCGCAAGAGAACAACCTCCTCCTTGAGGACTTTTTCCCTTTTAAGGAAACACTTTTCTTTTTCTCATCATGAAAACAAATTACATTTAAATTTTTAAATAGATAAAATAACAGGTTCAGTTTACATTTACCACAATAAATTAAATATTTACATTTTTATCCCGGGGCATCACAATCGCCCCGATTGGGATGGGTAATTGAATGGGTGACTTCACATCAAGAAATGCATTAATAGAACACTCGATCACCGTGTATCCAAGACCCTCAAGAATTAATAAGATAAAACATTAATACTGCTCTTTATAATATTTACTTTTAAATTTTATTGTATATATATATATATATATATATATATATATATATATATATATATATCTTTTTTTCAATTCATATAATCAGTATTATATATTTAACACATTTATTTTATTTAAGCTATATAAAACATTTTGAAATACAATTCATTACCGTCTTTTTTATATTAAATTTCATTATTTTTACTAAGGAGTTTAGATTTATATTAATTCCGATCAAGCATTTAGAGGGATGAAATCTCTTTTCACTCTAAAAGATGTTTATGCCATAAGAAATTTGATCCCTCTCGACGCTTGGTAAATACAAAGTTAAGATGAATCTAAGTTGGTTTGATAATTTATAGTTATAACTATTTCTTTTTTATGTAATTTTACTGAATCAAAATAATTGATTAATTATTATTATTTATTTTATTTTTTTATATGATTTGACCAAGTTAAAATGTTTAACAAGGCAAGGCAAGACATGACATTACAACATCTCTTCTATGCTAGGCTAAAGAGCATCTCTCTATGTAATTATTTTAATTTTTAAGAAATAATAATAAATATTATTATCCACTAAAATATATTTTGATATACCACTTCCCATAAAATTTATATAAAAAACTTATACAGTCAATCTTACTTTTTGTCTAAGTTATTATATATGTAATACAATAATTCAATTTTATATTTTAATGTGTGGAGGACCACCTTCCACAAACATCTTATCAAAACGTTATGTGGATAAATTTGTTGGAAGCCAGAATAATATTGAGACAAGAGTGAATCAATATTGTGTAAATTTTAAACAATTATTTAGCCAGTAAAAAACATTCAACAATGCATCAATCACATAAAGAATTGGACACAAGATGTTTATGAAGAAACCCATATAGGAGAAAACCACAAATATTCTTTTAGTTTTACTGTAAATGCAAGCACCAACTTCAACTTACATCAAGTTATGTAGGCACCAACCTACAAGAGGCTCCAACCCTCTTTTCTTTGCAAGCACCCACTTGTTGGAAGCACCAACCCCCACAATTTGCAACACCAGCCGATTGATATTTTTAGAAACCTAGCTAAAGTGACTTCAATCCCTTGATAGACAATTTTAGTATTAGTTCTACCCAACTTCTCTAGTATTTTCTTTGCAACATCGTCTATGTCCTTAATTCTTTGCAATTTTCTTGTACGCAATAACTTCATATCTCACCCAATCTCCAATTTTAGCCTTTGCTCAGCTCTTTACTACACAATCTATCTCTTACTTGCTTCATATTTATTACATTCAGTGGTTTCAACCTCTACTCAGTCCTCTCATGCCCATTGTCTCTCTTTCTATCTTTATTTTTCATCAATCACTTATCCAATCAAAAACTCAGCTTATATAATTTTATGCAGCTTCGCTCCCTCTCATGAATAATCGTAATTTATATTGTCTCCAACAATCTTTTATTCTTCTAAATCATTCTTCTATTGTCTCCAAATTAGTTAAATATCCACCAACTTCTAAATCACACCCAGTGATCTTATCATAACCGACAACAAAGAAGTCACATTAGCCCCCCCCCGCCCCGACTACTTGAACTTTAACAAGAGGGGGAATTTGATTTTTGTATTATGTGTAGTTAAATATCCATTATTTTTCAAAAGAATGCCCTCTGATCATGTGATCCAATCAAAACCGAAGTCACTTTGGGGCCCCCCAACTATCCAAACTTTAACAAAGGGGGGTGTAATTGTTTTGTCTTATACAGTTTATTGTCATGCAATATGGCACCACATGAGGTTAATTGAGCCCACTGAATGACACTGTCCTTATGCACCAATGGCTTATGGATTTTGGGCCATATCATGTCCACGTTATTACCACGTTACTATCTTCCATTTTTCATGCCATTCACCGCCTTGTCACTACCACCTGTTATCAATGTCACACTGTTATTGAATCCATCGCTCCCAATATTGTCCATAACTTCGCGTATGTTCTGTATCTGATGTTAGTATAGGATGTTGGATCAAGTCCTTCTCCACCATTGGGTCTATTTTATGTCGAACTATACATTAACCTCTGCACATGTCTCCATCTGATGTTGATCTGGGCCATCATATCAGTTCATTCTTTGTTTTCAGATCTATCATAAGTTAGACTACAAATTAACCTCCATGCATGTCTACATCCAATGTTGATCTGGGTCATCGGATCAATTCTTTCTTTGTCATTATAGCTATCATGTGAATACCCACACAGTATCCTATGTGCAGGTTTTGCACCCAATCCAAATTAAGGCCATTGATCTTGCATTGTCATCATCCTAGCTTAGTTGCCATGTCATCTATGCCAACCAACCAAGACATGCCATGTATCCAGGATCGTCTTACACCTACCACGTGTCATTTACCATGTGTCCATTTGGCCACCCAAAACTATTGAAAATGGGCGCCACGTGTCACTACCTCTGGCTGCGACATCATCGCTCTACCACCTATTTTCCATGTCATTGTCACTTGTCATCCACATGGATCCACATCACATTGGATACCAAATAGAGTGAATTTTATAAGTTAATTACCACACATGTCTGAGCTTGATATCAATATGGATTGTAGGATATGAGAAATCCTAATCATTGAATCCATCACACACAATACCTTCCATAAACTTTGGACATGTTGTGCACATAATGTGAATTTGAACCAGTGGATTGAAAATTTCTTCGTCGTTGGATCCAACGTTTGCATACCCACACTATATCCTCTACCACATCATCTCTGTTAAGTCACCTTGCCATGTCATTTGGGGTTGACATCTGATTTGGCGCTAGGAAATATGGTATCTAACTTCATTCACTATGTGTTACCTGGTGTGCCTTCTGTTAGCCTCCTGCTGCAGCAGGTATTCATCTTTCATGATTGACATTTTTACATGCCAAATATGTCATACTTTGCAAGCTGCAGTGTTCCATATTTCCACAAGAAGCCATGAAAGTGTGCTGGTCCAAATGCCACTGCTGTATTCCATTTTTGATAAGTTTTTCAGTTAAGGGAAGGCCAAACAGCTAAATCCTGGCCTCCCTAGGTTTCAATTTCCTGTTTTAGAATATAGAGAATGATATATGTCCGAACAGTTTAATCTTGGCAGATTTATGGATAGGTAGAGAATCAAAGGGACCCAACTGTTTAATCTGGGCCCTGGCAGAAATAAGTATAGATCTAGATAGGAGGAATTCAAAAGAAAATTGTAAATATGGGTCTACAAGTCTAAGTGCACCCAAATCAGAAAAAGAAGAAAAAATGTTAGGAAAGTAGGATGGGTAGGTAGCAGTGGTTGCAAAAAGCCGATTCATGATCAATTTTGTGTTTTAAACTGTGTTTTATCTTTACAGACCACATTGCAGGTAGTTTTCGTTCAGAAAGAGATCAAAGCTGGACATCACTAACTTCCCCCTTCTTCTAATTTCCCAAGTCATTTACTAATTCCCCAAAGAGGTCAAGATCTGCTTGATTCCTCTTAGCTTCATCATCATCCATATCAGTCACCTTGGTGAAGATCTCCTTCACTCAAGGATCTCAGTTCCTTTCAAGTTATTTTCCCCAAAATTTAGCCTAAGGTCACCTTCATATTAACCACTAACGGTATTATATAACTCCTTATCAGTTTCCCCATTCCCTTACTAAAGCTATGTACATATAACTCCCCTATGTAAATATCCCCTCCCTGGCAATATAGCCATATTTTTATAAGTCCGGGGAAAAATAGTCCATCTGGGGCTGTTTTTAGCCCATCCGAGTCATAGCAGGGGTTAGATGACACCTGGTCATGCTAAACAACCTCTCCCCTAGCCCTAAAACCCTCAAAAACCCATGTTTTACCCCTCATCCCCAAGTCCCAGCTGTAAATATTTCAACCGCGCTCATTTTACATCCATAAACCCCCTTTCCCCGCCCCTAACCCAAAGTTTTTCGTGTAAAATATTAACCCCGCCCCTATTAACCCTCATAATCCACCGTTCCCTAAGTTATAACCCACCGCGCACATTATTAAAAAAGGAATATTCTTTGAATATTCCCCCGCCGTATTACCTTCGCCGCCAGCCGTCGGATTATCCGCCCCGCAGATCAATGGCTGGCGGGCCGCCCCATCCCCGAACCGCCCGAGCTTTAGCGTCCGGGAGATGGGTGGTATTGCCGCCGTACTCCCGCCACGCGTCAACTCCTGGGCTGTGGCGGAGGCCCCCCTCACGAAACCGCTCTCCCCCAAAGGTGGTGCACCACAATACCGCTTACCGCCTCCTGCCCGGTGACGTCACCGCATACATCACCCCTTGCACAGTCACCGCTTATGTCACCCCCCTCTGCCCAGTCACATGTCCAGTCATCTGCCTGCGCGGCCCCTTGCCACGTGTCATGCCACGTCACTGTCCGTACATGATGACGTCATCCCACCACGTCATTGCTGACGTCACCCGTCGTACAATGTCACGTCATGCTGACGTCATCATCAGTTTTTGGCGCAGAGGCGAAAATCGCACTTCGGGGCCCCAGAATCCAATTCTGAGGCAGTTTTTGATGAGAGAATCGCTAGATATTTTGGGCCTGAATGGGGAATCTTCAGGGAATCTTTTCATTCTGCGGCCCCCAGCAAACCCGAAAGGCGCCAAATGACCCGTTTTCTTCGCAGAGCATACCGAAAGGATCAGAAGACAGTTCCAGAGGATAGAGAGGCCGAAAAGCGGCCATTAATTTGTGAATGAGACCCACAGCACACCAGAACAACATCAATTTATTTCCAAAGAGTATCAGAGGAAGGAGGAGAGCCAAAGAGTATCAGCCGAAGATTTTTTAGGGGCTCGAAGCACCTGAACATTGATGAGCCCCCCAGAAAGTCAAAAACAAGAAGAGTAAACCCGTCCTAGCTCTCAAATCACAGTCAGAAGCATTCAATGCCTCTGAATAGCAAGGGTGCAAAGACCAATGCACAGTTATGAGAGATGAATAGCACATAGCCACCAGGACAGACATTAACTCATCTTGTTACAGCTGCCCCCAGCATAGCTCAAAGATATTTTCTGGCATTTATTTCTGGATAAGATTAGGTTAAAGCAATCAGTTTTCTGTCAAACCTGTTAGGTCGGCTGCAATAGATAAATTTTGGATAAATCTTCCCTATATATACGACCCTCTGTATTGTTTTAAGGGTCGGTTGGTTGACGGTCTTCAGTGGAGACTCGCACTGTATACCTGATATGTTTTCTGTAATCAAAGACTGCTGAAAGGCTTGGAGGAAAGACTGTCTGCTCTGTGTCTAATGGTTTTGAAGAAGTGAATTTGGAATTCTTTTGCTGCAACATGACTCAATAAGTTTTCCTACCTCTGTTTTTCCATTAATATACCGTCTAAAATAGTAGAAGGAAAGAATAGTCTAGAATTGGTTTAAACGCCCTCTATGCTCATTTTATGCTATTTCTTTATGTTTTCATCTGGGTTAGTAATGAATATGAATTCCATATGGCTCATGTTTCCCCTAATCCCTTCATATTTGACAGTTGTCTAGGAATTCTTAATTGCTCCTAGACAGAGCTCATCCACCTTCCCCCTTTTAAGCCGAGTGAGAGATTCTTTATTGCCTCTCATTCCTTATCCCTCATTCCATCCTTTTAAGCTTTAAGTGTTGTTTCATGAGCAACTACCTTGCTCCTTATTTCTCTTGTGACCAAGAAAACGCACCAGCAGTCCCACTCCTTGACTCCACGCCCAATGGTTTGAAACTTACCAGACTATGTTTTGCCTCTCTACTTGAGACATCTTCCTTCCCACCAAAAACAAAACAAAAACCCTCTGAACTCAAGACCTAGCCTAAAATCTTTTTCAAACAAAGCTAAATCTAAAAGAGAGAGCCCTCTTTGATTGCAGGTTGGCTAGAACCTACAGTCCAAAGTTGGTTTGTGGTTACCTCGGCCGTATCCTTTTCCGGAGCTTAAGGACAACCTGAGTGATAACATAATGGTGACTCCGCTAGGGAGCTAATCCTCAGAAAGTTTTATTGATTAAGTTGGAATGCTCTGTTGGGGAACTTCCTCAGATAGTTTCACAAAGAAAGTTGGAAAACTCCACTGGGAAGACCCAGACCTTCAGAACTACTTTTCCAAAGTTTAAGTTCTGATCTTTGATGGTGGACAGAGATCAGGCACTCAAAGTTAGCGTATCCACCTGGCGACTCCACATCATCCTCATAATAAAGACTCCACTGGAGAAATGAACCCAAAAGAAATTTATGAGCAGATCAGGCTTTTGACCTGGATTATTATCCAAGAGGTCATGTTCTTTCTCCTCCATAAAGTTTTGTTGTACATATTGTTTGAACTTGACTTTTATGTTTTTCCCGTAGAAAATGTTGAAGAAAGCCCTCCTTGCACACCCGAACAACATCCTTTAAATGCTGCTAATGCTCACCTTATAGTCAAGGAGGACACTACTGTCAAAACTTCACACACACGCACACACACACATATATATATTCTAATTATTAGATTCTTTGGTATAAAAAATATGACTTTTAATTGAAAATTTAAATTTTTTAAATTTGATTTTTTAAATATTTTAATTAATATTATTGAATTTCTTATTATAATAAATTTATTTATTTTTTAAAGTTTAAGATGTATAATTATTTTAAAAAATTCAATATTGGTACTTAAGTATGGAGTTGTCTTTAGTGCGACTTTTTGGACTTTCCAGTGTCGGAATCCGATGGAAAAAAATTGAGGTGAAATCTTGATTTGTGTTATTTAAATTGGTTTTTTGACTGTATGTATGGATTCAACACCTTGAAAAACCCCTAGGGCACTTCAATTGTGCAACGGTTACCCATCAAACTTGTGATTTCTCTAAATTCCTGCCGGATTTTAGAGAAATTAGACCAGAAAAAACCCACTAAAAAGCTTCTAAAAAGTCTCACTAAAAACAACTCGCTTAAATATTAGATATTATTGTCATTCTCTAAATAAAACTCATTTCATGATATTCTTTTTTCTTTCAATAAATAAAAGGGATCCTATCACCTGTTTACAATCACCATCCCTTAAGGTAGTCTCATTTGCAATTAGCACCCTAAAAACTCAATTTTATCAAAAATATTTTGAAAATTAAATCTAATATTTTTATAAATATTTTTGTTTTACTAATTGAGTTCAACAAAGGAAGAAGGTTATTTTTTCACTCAAAAGTATTTAATATTATTTAATTTGATATGCTAATAATTTTAAAATGATCATTTAATATTTACTTAATTTGAAATGATAGTCACATATATTAAAAATTAGTTTAAATTATTTTTAATTTTTAATTTATCAATTTTTCCTCTAACACTCATAAAAATGATACTTTGGAAATTTAATAGATTTTTTTTTGTCACACCAGCCCTAAGTTCATTGGAATTTTTAGGTCTCTTCCTGTTAGAACAAGACACAACCACCCCATGAAGTTTGATCCTGAGTCGCCTTGCTAAGAAGATTCATCTTCAACTAATTATACTAGCCAAACTTAACTAAAATTTAATAAATCTCAAATCAAATATATAAATAAAAATATTAACTTTTATACATTTATAATTAATCTAATAAAAAAAATAATATACAAAATTCATTAATATAGGTTGGTCGTGTCTATGTGTAATGGTATGATAGTGTATCTTGAATTTCAGAATAAAGAAAAAAAGTAAAGTAAAAGGCAAGGCGTATGGCGGCATTTTCTTTTCCTTTTCCTTGAGGATGCCCCATCAAAGATCATTATTCGTAAATGTAGGATTGTGACTAAACGAAGATATCTTGAAATTTTAGTGATAATGTCACATCAGTAAAAGGCAAGGCATACGGGCGACATTTTCTTTTCGTTGAGAATGCCCACCAAGGAGCATTATTTGCATTATTGTGACTAAACAAAAATAGGCCCTCCCATCTTGAAATTTTAGTGACAATTCTACATCAATAAAAGGCAAGCCGTATGTTGACGTTTTATTTTTGTCGATGATGTCCCACCAATGCGCATTATTCATAATGCAAAGGCTGCGATTTAAAAATGTTATAATTTGGTTTTAGGAAATAATAGAAATTTTAATAAGATTTTGAAAATTTTAGCAGAAATTTTTAGAAATTTAAATTATAATTGTTAAATACTTTTGAATACTCTAAAATTTTTAATAATGTTAAATCTATTTTTATCACACACAAAAAATAATTCAAAACTCTCAAAATTAATATTTTTAAATTTTTTTCATCCAATTCCATACCATCTAAATGAAATTGTAAACTGGATCCTCCCATCCCATAGTTACAGGGTTAAAGTGTTTTATCAAGTAAATAAAAAATATATTATCTAACAAGTTCACAACACAAGTTATCAAATTTTAAAAGAGTTAGAGATTAATTGAGATTTTTTAACAAATTTTTTCTATGATCGAAAAGAAGGGAGAGAAGTGTTCCTAGATCACCATAGTTTTGTTGATTTAACAAAACAAAAAGGATGGTACTGTGGCAAAGATTTTGAAAATTAGAATGGATGTGAGTAAGAGTTGGGCAATCCAAGAGAAAGTGTTTTTCATCTTCAACCCTCTTAGTATCGCAAAGGTGACAGGCTCTTTCGTCCCGAAAAGTTTTTGGAATTGACCAATGTTCGGTTTCACTTTGAAGGTCATGAGAATTAGTTCTTATCCTCGCAATGCCCGTTTTCTTCTTAGCACTTGTAGATGATTCTGGTTTTCAATATTGGAGTTGATCACCAACTTATAATACCTTAGCTTCCTTTTTCCTCCTAACTCCTTATTGCATCATAACTTATCCTTAAATTTGGAAGTAATAATATTTTTTATATTACCCTTATTCTTCAAGATGATCTCCTCCTTTACCTCACAATGGTCACAACCAAGACTAGACATCCTTATGCCAACCTCACTTGAGCCGAAGGTCAGGTTTTCACTAGAGTTAGAAGCAAGTTTAGGGAACCTCTTGGCTTCCATGTTATAAAGCTTGTTAATGGCATCCGCTACAACTAAGGTTCCAATCTGATCCATAATGTTCGTCAACGCAAAGAATGTAACGAAATATGAAAAAGAGTGATAAAAGATGACTGTGTAATTGAAACTGAGAATATGATGAATATGAAAACGATTGCTAGGAGAACTTGTGAGCGAGAAGGAAATACCAAAGAGATGGATTAAAAGCCGAAAAAGGTAAAAACAATAATATAGGCAAACAAGGAATAAATAGCATGTAATGTTTATGTGTAATGAAAGGAATAGATAGCATGTAATGTTTATGTGTAATGAAATGACATTGTATCTTAAATTTCAAAATAAAGAAAAAGATAAAGTAAAAAGCATTTTTTTTTAAGATACTCCACCGAAAAGCATTATGTAAAACTGTGACTAAACAAAAATAGATCCTCCCATACAATAATTACATTGGAATAATAAAAATATCATCTTAAAAAATGAAAACCCATGTGAAGTAGCTAACTATATGTAGAGTCAATCGTTTTATCACATAAAAAAATATTCTTTAACCTTTTAATATTACAAATTGTACTATTTTGAAATTCATCCATTTTTTAAAATAAGAAAACATATTATAACTCAATTGTGTGACGAAAACAGTCCTAATAAATTTTTCCGCCATTAAAAAAATTGGGTGGATTTTACCAGTATAATGTGTGATATAAAGATACTATAGAATATTTGTATTTATTTCGTATAACGGCTAACCCCACACTTGTTCTCAAATGAAAAGAGTCTTAATAAATTTTTCCAACCATTAAAAAACTCAGAGGATTTTACAAGTATAATATGTGATATAAAGATTATATATATCTATTTTCTTTAAACAGTTAACGCCACACTTGTTATGAAAAGAATACTCGGTTTAAAAAATAAAGTCAACTTTTTTAATCAAATTTTATTACATCTATTTATTCATGAATCACAATTAAGTTATATATATTTTCCATATTTTGTTCGATGAATAAAGAAAATATTTTTTTAAGATGAAAAAATTATAATGTTAATTTATTGTTATAAAATAAGAATTAATTAATTATTTTATATAAATATTAATTTATTATAAATAATAATTAAGTTATAAAAATAAATTATAATGGATTTTTACTACACAAGAAAATAAACTAATAAATTATGGATTTAAAATTATTTTAATGACAAAAAGGAAAGAATTAGCCAAATAAATAATGTAAAAATAAAGAATAAATATAGTCATAAAGAATAAAATAAATTGTTCACAGGCAGTAGCACAATTGGCAAAAAGCATATTGGCGAGTCCTTGTGTATCTAAGTGATTAGAAGTACAATCGCCTCGGACATGTCTCACTAGCCAAACTTAAAGAAAAAGAAAAAAAATGAAGTGTGGAAACAAAGAATGGAAACTTATCTAACATTTGGTTTTAGTATTTGCATTACATGCTTGATTCCATCACAATTTCCAATACCCAATGAACAAGCATGTTGTTTTATGTGGTTAGTTGAGAGTAAAAATCATTACTCATATTCAATATGTTGAGAACATTCTTAGAGGAGCATTAACAACATTCGATGGAATATTGAAAGATATTTTAAATGATTATTTTGAGGTTTTATGGGGTTTGATAAACAAGAATAAGTGTAAATATTGGTGGAATACCTCTTTAATGACATTAGAAAACATGACTTATCTCTTGGAATTCAAGAAGAAGCCTCAATGAAAAACGTTTCAATATCTAGGCGTCCATATCCTAAAATTCATTCATTGTTGTGGACTAAAATTTTGTTTTACATATTCTTTCACAAAGCTTCTAAGGGAAATGGAGAATTAGCAAGGGAGGGAGGGGGGTGTTGTCCATCACCTTAAAGGAAGCATATAAATTGATTATTCTGGAGGGATGGGTACCGCTAGAAACTATGAGTCAAAGGCTCTAGCAATGTTCAAAGGGTTAACCATCCTAGAAATAAATAAATTTACATAGTCGCAGTAATTGACAACTTCATGATCATTATGAGGGAACTTCACCAATTAAAGCCTCCTTCCAACCTTCAACTCTCTAGACTCTTTCAACTAGTGCTAGTGGTGGGAGAGGACTTTGATTGCTTAGCATTTCTCCATGTCTATAGCAACCTCAACATGGAGGTAAGTTACCAAGCTAATGAAGGAACCCAATTAATAGAAGTAATAGTAAAAAAATGTAGGGGGTTATAATTAGCACCTTCACATGATCCCTCACAATGAATGCATTAATGCAAGAAGTTATGGCTATTGAGACATGTCACATTACATGCATACAAGTGAGAAGAATAATCATCCATACCTATCATGCCTCATTCATCCCCTTTCCTTTCACAAAGGTCAATCTATCAATAATATGATGTCGAAAAAGGCTCTTGTGTGTGAGATGAACTAATAGCTTGGGGGATTAATGCTAAAATGGAATGCTCTAAAAACATTATGCATTTGAAGGAGAAAAGGATAACTCCTCAAACAACTTTGTTTGTAACTTATTTGGTTATTATTCATCATTGAGTGTGTATTCCCATGGTTCATTATCATTGTATGGATCAGTGTTGCCTCCTATATGACCTAAAAGACCTAAATATCATAATTCAAGATGAAATGCACAATGAAATTGCGAGATTCAACCTAGTTATTGTTATGAATTTAAATAGGAACTCAAAAAATTATAGATGTAACCATGGCCATCCGGGCCATGACATTTATCCTTTGAAAATTATTTCAACACCGTAACAATTTCGTCATTAGATACCGGTGTATAAAGTGCTGCATTGGATTCATTATTGAACATTAGAGGGTATTCCTCCGCACCCCAAAGAAGATTCTAAATGCGTATCTCTTCCCTAGATTTGAAGTGGTTCTGAAAGTAACTTACAATTTTTTATGGATCTCATTGTTGGAGTAAACATATTCCCCATCAGCCCCCCTGATGTGCCATATGGTGTTGATGTTCTTTCTATGGCATGCAAATCGCTAGAATAATTTTGTATTTATGTCCCAGTCTTTGATCCATATCACCTTGCTTTTTAATCTTCATTAGCTTCTTGTACCAGAAGTACGTGCCTTTTATTTTATTCTAATACTTTCAGTATTTCCATAGTTTGCAATGTGGGCATCATATGCAGCATATTGTCACCAATTTTTTGGATTTCCTCAACTAGTGCCTTCAGTTCCCTGTAGACAATGTTCTTTTTTTTACGCTCCCATATACGAACACGGCTCTTCAAAATATTTAGTTTCAGATAGATATTTTCCATAGCTGATAGTCCCAATTGTAATGCGCATGATTTCCAAACCTTCTCAACCAACTTTATGAAGTCTTCATCCTTGAGCCATATTCTATTAAACTTGAAAGGAATACCCTTTCTAACCGATTCCGCTCACCATTGTAAAACAATCAGACAATGATATGAAACGAAGGTCTTTTCCACCCTAGATCTCAAATTTCCAAATAATTCAATCATATTTTCATGTACCATAACTCTGTCCAACCTCTTACCGATGTACTCACTTCCACATCTACCATTTTGCGAGATAGACTCAACAAGAACAATGCATATAGTTGTTATATATATATCTATATATACATATGTATGTATGTATATAGATAGATAGATAGATAGATAATGGAATGATATTTTAACGTCCACGAGACTAAAAATAGTCTATAGGACTATTAGTTCCTTGCTTTTCGTCTTTTGCAATTCAATCCTTTTCTTGTTCAAATTGATGATGAGCTGGCCCAACTTTCCAACAAACCCCTCACTGAAAGACAATGCTAAGAAACTAATGCTACCATATTCCCGTAACTTTCTCTGATGTCTTTGAATGCATCACATTGCAAAATGAAATGTTTTTCCAATTCCACTGCCCCAAACGTGCAAATGTACACACCCGTTCTTCCAAATCTTCTTTAGGCCTTTTCCACCATCATTTTTCACACTGAAGTTGATGCGAGTTGGTTCTTAATTGAGCAATATGAACTTTTTCCCTCCACAGAACGCTAACTCCAATGATCTCTTTTTGTTGTAGATCAAATGTAGGGTTGAATTACTCAATATATTACTTCTTCTTTCTACCCAATTCTTTTCCACATACCCATTTATGAAACTTCTCCATAACAAAATCCTTTAGCTTGTTTCTATTTGTGGGACAAGAATTGAGGTAGATATTCCATTTTTTCATCCATATGTAGTTTTGGTTCATCCATGTTTTCTTTCTTTCAGTCATGCATTCATTGAAGATAACATTAGGCCATCTACCTACTCCCATTTTCTCAATTCTTTTTAGATATCTTATGAGCTGCACCATATCAATTGCTTCGATGTGAGTTGCTCATGTTTCACTCAACATTATCTCATAGGATACCAAATTTTTTATTTTGAACTTGCTCATGATCAAGCGTTTTTGGATTTTCTCAATTTGTTTCCATTTTGAAAACCCTCCTAACATTCTCTTATTTCTGTAGTCCTCCCAATTAAATTTGTTGTTGAAATCAATCCCAAGGTATTTGTACTCATTTACTTCTTCAAGAATGTTTCCTTCAAAGAAGAATGTATGTTGGCCTTGCTTCCTTTTATTAGAGAAAATCATTATTTTGGTCTTTCTAGTATTGACTTGCATCCCCACTTCTCTACAAAATTGATCAAGGGCATATAGGTGCATTTTCAATCGATGGGCCAATTTAGAAATCAATACAAGATCATCCGCATATAAAAGAAGCTTTATCACAAACTCCCCCAACCGAACACCATCTCCACCTTGCAGATTTATCCACTCTTCCAGTTTATCAATATATAAGCCAAAAAGAGTAGGAGATAGAGGGAAACCTTGCTTGACTCCAATGTCACTTCTAAAGCTTTCTGAAATACCTGCTGAGGTTATAATTTTGACTTTCACTTCTTCATAAATTCTATGGACAACGACTCTATAATGCAAAGGAATTTCAAGTTCTTCCATTCTATGCCACAACTTATGTCTAGGGACTGTGTCAAATGCCTTTTTGAAGTCAACAAAGCAACATAATGCTTCTTCTTTGTCCTCCCAAACCTTTTCAACAATGTGTCTCAACATGATACCATGATCCATTGTAGAATGCTTCGGCCTAAAACCCGCTTGTCCTCTTGCCCTCTTTTCATTGAATTCTGCCCACTTACTGATTTTGTTTTCTACCATGCTTCCGAAAAGCTTTGCAAACAAAGGATTGATCATAATGGTTCTATAATTGGAAGGATTATTAATGTCTCCACTTTTAAAAAGGGGTATTGGTAGGCTAGTTGTCCAGTCCCTTGGGAATCCTTACTGAATGATGTTGTTAAATATTTCCATGATGTGCGGTGCAAGAGTGTTCATTCCCCATTTTAGATACTCTGCTTGAAGCTCAACCAAGTCCTTTGCCTTTCCTGTTTTCAACTTCTTAATTTCAATCTCCACCTCTTGTAACCTGAAGAGCTTTGTGGTTGTGTTAATCTTGGAGGGAGACCCCGCCAATGATTCTTTCTCAGAGAGTTGCTTTGCATATTCAAACCATTGTTGGGCTGTAATATTATTTTTGATTTGCTTCTTCCTTGGTTGAAGTTCCTGCCATAAAAGCTTTGGGTTATTCTTGCTTAGATATATTAACTCTTATCGCCTTGTTTGCATGAACACATCTATTTTCATTTTTAGTATCTGCTTATATAGCTTTACATTCATCTTCTCCTTGCCTGCCTTTTTCAAGGTTCTCCTTTCCATTTTGCATTCCTCATCAAACCAAGCATTTATAGGAAAACAATTTGATTATGATTTGTTAACTCATGACTGTTGAAAAATTTGAAACCATTTTTCTCCTTCTGAATTAATCTCTCTATCATTGTCTTGAAGATAGTACAATTTTCTTGTGTTAGAATATTTTCCCCCTCGATAGTGATTGCCGAGAGCATTGGGTTTTTGTCCCATTCTGTCTTTCTTCTAACCATGATAACTTGATATAAATTGGGTTATGGTCTGATTTTAAGTCCCAAATATGCTCTCCAATATTAACTTTATCTATCTTTTCTATCAAGCTTTGTGAACACATCACATAGTCAATGACACTTGCCCCATTGTATGTCTTGCAAGTGAAGTTCTAAGACCTTTTCCATCTATCTAGACCATTGCAAATAATTAAGCTGAAATCCCCACACAATGTAAGCAACGCCTCTCCAAAATGATTGCTAAATTTTTCATCTTCTGAACACCTCACCCATTGGGGATTCTCCTCTTTAGTGAGCCAAATAGGATTTTGATCCTCTTTACAAAAAGAATACTAGCTTGATGATTTGAAGTTCTAGCATTGAAATATCCCACTAAAATAACTTCTCCCTACTGAGAGTACAAAACAATATCTTTCTTTAAAGCTGCATATAGGTCCTTGGTGTCTAGCCCCTTATTTTTGTAAGTTTTTTAGACTTGAGGGGCAAAATAACACGCTGCACTTCTTATGTGATTCTCATTCTCTGATATTTTGAACCATAAATATTGTTCATTTGCATCTTCTTTAATTAACTGAATGTGATGGCCTTACTTTTCTTTCACTAAAACTAGTATTCCCCCATACCCTTTGCCATTCTTTGCTACCTTGTTCCAAACTGCTAACTTCAAATAACCGTCAAACACAGGAGTTTTGCAACCATCATGTTCATGAGTTTCCGTGAGACAAATTATGTATCTACCTTCTGCAATAGGCCCTAACCCAGGTCCCCTCTTCCAAGGGTAACCTCGACAATTCCAACAGGCTAAACCCTAGGTAGGATTTGACTGCTACATAGTTTGGCACATAAGACTCAAATTTGAGCCTTCACCCCTTTTCAACCATGTTGATCTTCTTGTTTTCCTCCCTATCATCGAATTCTTTGCCTTTTATTTACTGACAGGTTGCTGCCCTGTTTTTCCCAGAGGCCCAAAAACTGCAATAACTACTTTACCATTGTACAACCATGCCCTTTTCCCTTCATTTCTTGCTGCTATGATTTTCTCCACTTCTTCCCTTCTCTCCTCTTGTTGTTTGCTGGTTAAATATTCATCTAGGAAGAAGTGTGAGCCTTTCAAGAGTTTCTTTTTGCCCAATATTTGGTGTTTGTCTTGCACGCTTGTCATGGTGACTTTTATGGGTTGAGGTCTCTCTTCACATATCTTCCCCACCCTCCTTGCTTGGAAAATTTTCCCTTTCCAGTGTAGTTTCTCTTTCAGAAAGTCTCTTGTAAAATTGAGAGTACTTTCATTCTTCCCATAATCTCTTATTCCCCTGATAATAAAATTTGTTTCCATGTCCTTTATTTCTTTGTGTTCTCTTTCCTGTGCTCTACAATAACTTGCATCTTCTTCTTCCTTTGTCCTTATGTAACCGTTAACGTCTTCATCTTTAAATTTGATTTCTGTTGCACCGTCTTTCCTATTGTTCTTTTTTTCCCTCTCTTTTGGAAGGTTTGTTTGCTGAGATACTTGTGTATCTACCCGAGTTCCCTTAGAAATGCTCACATCTTTGTTTGCTACTATTGATTCTTTCATGGTTTTCCACTCTGCCTTCATGATTTTCCATTCTTGTTTTCCTGTCTCTAGAGCCTCTTGTAACATTGTTACTTGCTCTTTTAAAATTATATTATCTTCCATTAAACACCGATTTTCAAAGTTAGTAATCATTATTTTAATAAACTTTTCAATGAAATTATAAGTGATTTTAGTTAACTCAAACGGTTAACAATTAGCTTTTCAATGCAATGATAAATTGATGGTTTTTATTTTCCACTTCTTGGGAGAAGTTGCAAAAAAAAGGGAAGTTTATTTTTACCAATTGTTCTATTGGGAAAGGCTATAGGCGTACCCACATGTTGCATGATACACACAACATGGCCTATCCCCTTGCTCTATGCATAAGGAGTTCAGATCAGAATTATTTTGTGCCCGAGTAGGAATTTTTTCTTAAAATATTAAATTATTTTTAAATAACTTAAAATAAATTACTTATCAATTAAAAAAAAATTATATAATTAAAAACAAATTGTTTTTCTACCGATCGAAGGTTGACTGGTCTTTAATGTGAAGTTTCATGCTTTTGTGTATCATTGAAAGCCACCTGATTGGCATGCATTGTTTTGATGCTATCCTTAGCCACCTGGTTGACCACCTGGATGACATGCCTCAAGTTGCGAAGTTAGGTAAACAGTGACACAAGATTACATCAAGTTAGAGATTTTATTGCCATGGCTAAGAACACATGCAGAATACAATGAATTGAACCATGATAGACTATTGGGTCAGCTTTAAGTAGACATTTATCTCAATCTCGAATTGAGTGTGCCTATATTCCCTTAAAGGGTATACAATCAATTGTTAGGTAATGGTTGGATTTGGATTTGGGCATGGAGCAGTCTTTAATTGATGCAAGAGCATTCAGGCCTAGTCAGCAATGTGATGGCATGATCACATGTTGTGGCTAACAAGGGGTTGGAAGATAAGAGATTGGTTAATTTTATTTATTTAAATGTGTGAGAGTGTTTATTTATTGTAAAATATGGGAAAAAGGGTATAGTGGCTGATTGATCCTCCCTATGTGGAGACCAGGTCAAATAGTTAGATTTATTTGGTTTGAATAGGATATGAGGGATTTGAAAGCTTGATTTAGCATTTGTTTAGAAAAGAGTGGAGTTGAAGAGATTCTCTAGGAAAGAGTGCGAGATTTCTGGATCTGAACAAGAATTGGTTCATGAATCCACTTTTGTATAAATATAGTGTTTTTGTATAATTCAGAAGTTAGCTAGGTTAGCTGGAGAGATCAGCTAAAGGTTAGGAGAAAGAGGTTAGCTAGGTTGGATTCGATTAAGAGAGAGTGAGGATTTCAAGAAAGAAACAGGGGGTTTCTTTATTGCTATAATTGAGCCAGAGGGCGAGACCCTTTAGCTGTATTGTATTGAATAAATAATTATGTGTGCATGAATGTGTTATTTCTCTTGAAACCCTTCGCTTGTCTCTGTATATTTGCCTGTGGATCAAATTAAGTATTCTTGTATGTTTTTTATGCCTGAAGTTGTAAATCGCAGTGTTAAAAGCATAACTGGGGTCCTTAGTGTTAATAGCAGTGTTTGAGCTATATTAATCCTAGTCGTTGATCCAAAGGTATCATAGATTGCTATATATGGAGTTGTGGTTGTGAAAACAAAGTATCACAGTGGAACTGTGTTAAAGCACAAAGTTCATCACAAAAGCAACGAGATCAAGTGAAGAGACGGAATAAAGACTATAAGGATCAATACACAGGATCCGTTAGATCTCATGGATCAACGGACCGGATTAAATCACTTGAAGAAGGAGCGCAGGCGTTAATCGGCGGAAGGCGGTTTCCATACGTGGTAAGCAGAATATCGGGCGACCGAAAAGTGGTAAGTGGTATTTAGGTCTGGTCACCCGATACCATTCATCAATCGACACGTAGTAGTGGAGGAGAGAGGAAAAACCGCTTTATCGAGCAGTTAACCATCGTGCAAGTGGTCCACTCGATATTGATGTCAACCGTTAGGTCAAGCGGGGTTGATTGAATGGTCGAGATCGAGCGAACTGTTTGGTCAGATCATGTGAAGTGTAAACTGTTGGA
Source organism: Pinus tabuliformis (assembly GCA_031772625.1). Lineage (NCBI taxonomy): Eukaryota > Viridiplantae > Streptophyta > Pinopsida > Pinales > Pinaceae > Pinus > Pinus tabuliformis. The sequence continues at coordinate 402,021,995 of CM062819.1, forward strand.
TCGGAAATCGAATCGACGGTGGAGAATAACGCTGAAAAGGTTTAGCATTAGTAGACCCAAGAGACTTGTATATGTAGTTCTAATGAATTTGAAGTCCGGCTTATGTGTGTTGAGCGGGTTTTCCATGTATTCCTTTGTATTCTGAGTTTTGATTGGTTACAGTGTTATGTGAATTACGCTTATAATAACGCTTTCGATGCAAATGTGGCCTTAGCTCATAGATCCACATGGGGAATTATGAAGGGATGTTAGTTAGCTGGCATCATTTTGGTATCAGAGCTAGATCAATGCTCTGTAGAGATTGGTTGAGAGGCTGAATTTTAATTCTAGCATATGTATAATTGCACTTAAGTGAATCTGATACAGATGGGGATCACACTACAAAGGCCGCTAAGATCAGAATGGGGAAAAAATGAACTTCTGATGAAGGTTTGGTAAGAATGTTTATTTTGATAATTTTGCAGAGATGTGTTTTGAATGTATAAAGAACAACAAGGGATTGAAATTTCAAAGGAGAAGATGTTTTCCTTTCAGGAAAATGAAATTTCCATGTAAGTTGATTGAATGATTGGTTTGATTTAAAAGGTAAATTGAAATGAAAGGTTTAGAAGTTAAAGCTAAATAGAAGAGTGGTTTGCTATGGCATTGAAGTCATTTAAATGATTTGAAGAATTTTGTGAAAATTGAGAATGATTGAGGATTGCTTAAAGTATTGTTGAAGACAATGATATTGATAGATGAAGGAACAGTTAAACTGAAGGTTGGATTCAATAGATCTGAAAATAGAGTCATTACAATGAATGAATTTTGGAATTTGTAGAAGCAAAACATGATTTGCGTACAAACGGGTTATCAGAAGGAATTGATAGTGTCTGTCATGAATTGTTAAAATAATTGAGATTCAAATCTAATCTTAATTGATCTTGAAAGTTGAAGAGTCCATTATGAAAAGTAAAATGGGAAATATTTGTTGGTTGTATGGAGCCTTTTGAATGGAAAGTCTAAATGAAATAGTGAACATATGAATCTTTTGGCAAATATTTAACTAATGGAATGGGAATTAGTTTTAAGACATATTTGAAGGAAAAGTTGCAGGTTTAAAAGGTTACTTTGATGTATCTTGAGATAACATTGTGTAGGTCAATGGAAGCAGTGGAATTGCTGAAAGGTAGAATGATTTCTACCAGCATCATAGCATATGAGCTATGTTAAAGAAGATAGATCAAGAAGAACTCTCAGATGAGTAAAGGTGAAAATACCCAACATTAAATGAAATTACTGAATGAAAGAAGGAAGTGAGTAATTGAAGATGCAGAGCCTAGAGTAAGGAGTGTTCAAGAGGAGATGGTGTTATAGACATTTTTGTGCCCTACAACCCCAAGCATGAAATGTCCATAAACCAAGGGCTCCTAAGTCCCTAAAAGTGTTGTTCTAACCCCTAAAGGAACAAGGTCAACAGATTACAGCTTCTCCCAGAAGTTCTCCATGAAAAACTACTCAAAATTGGTCAAAACAGGATCATTGCAGTTGCTCCATTGGCTAGGTGTGTTGCATCTCACCCAAATACACTGTGAGGGTGCATTACATTTCAAAATTCCCTTCTGTGGGGTGCGATGGGCGAGAAATGACAAATGGCAGTGTCATTCCGCGAGGTGGAGAGGCAATGGAAGCTTCCAGAATCTTCTCCTGTGACACTTGCCTCACTGAATTCGACTAAGGATGAGTAAGAGGCCCTCAGTCTCCAAGTGGAAGCAAGAACTGTCAGAGAGAAGACACTAATCAAATCACAAGCTGACTCATCCTCCTTACAAATATCTATATATGGATCCCTCATCCCAGAGATCCAGAGACTGGAATTTTGCATATTGTAAGGAATTGTTGTTGGTTTCTAGAGATAAAACATCAGATTGTTGGGTGATCTAAGCTTTGTTTGAGGTGAAGAGGGGCTTCTTTGCTGGGAGGTTGATGCTGAGTCGGAACAACTGGTTGTAACTCCTCCTGGATCTTTTCTTGTTTATCAATAAAAGCTATTTGAGTTTTCCTCCATGCTTTTGTATCATTGATGCTTGTTATATTTGTATGGTCAATCTACATCTGATCCTAGATTGTTTATGAATATAGATCCATGTCTTTGTATAGTGCTATGCTTTTGTGATCTTACAGGTACTTTGTGAAGTTGGGCGTGCAAGGGAGCAGGTAGCCAGGGACTATCAAAGGAGAGAGGGATCGAATCAAAGGATTAGCGCAAGACAGAGGTTGGTCTTTCTATTCCTCTCTATCTATAATTCATAAAGGAAAAACATAAGTAGCTTTTCTCTGTTTGTTTCTAAGGTAGTTGTCACACCTTAGTGGGATAGAGCAGTTTTAAATAGACACTTTTCCCTGTAACAAAATGGCGACTCCGTTGGGGAACTAATTAGTTTGTTTGTTTATCATTCTTTGTTGTTTGTTTCATAAACTTACAAGTAGCATTCGAACTGCATTTGCCATAACAAATGCAAAGTAGACAACTGCTACTTCAATCCATCTACTAGATATGTTTATGATTTAAACAACTGATTCACAAACTATCTGATTGCCCTTGTGGTAGCTCTTAGATCCTCTTTAGATCTACCCCTGATTGTTTCATTACTGATTGCTTTTTACTCGGCCAAAACCCAAGAACTGAACTGCAAACTGTGACCTGGAACCCGAATAGAGTCTCGTTTCTGGCCCAGCGCAGGTACTATTCAGAGATTCTGAATTTCAGCGCACTTCCCGAGTAGACAACCTGCGTTGCATTTCAGATTCTCTGTGTTACAGGTGCGCTGATCAGACTAGCTCTGTGCAGTTGTGGCTTCTATGGATCATCCTTTCCAGTTCTATTCCTGAATTTTGCTGCCTGTGATCAGTATATGTCTGTTTGAAACCCCTTTTCCTTACTGTTATTCCACCTCCTTTGTACAAAAGCATTGTATATGTTTTTGTGTGTTTGTTGAGTCATTTACAGTTCTCCTTTGCAAAAGTAGCATAGTCGTACTGTCGTCCTTTGATTTGAATCTGTCGCAAGTGTCGATTTCGATCGTAGGAAAAATTTGATTGTTGTTGATGGTCGATTATCCAATTACTATTGCTTTTGGTCTGAATTTGTAATTTTCTAGTGTCAAGAACAAGTGTTCAGTTCAAAATCGTAAGGTGTTGTAATCGTCTCCATTTTTTATTTCGAAAAGAAACATGTTGATATTTGTCGCTTGAAAAGAAATTCAGATTTGTGCATCAACTTTCTTTTTAGCATCCATATACTAAGAAAGTCGAAAACAAATACATGCATGTGCATTTGAATATAGACAGTCTGTTTGGCTTGATTTAGGAAAGTGCATTTACAGTGTGCTCTTTGCTCTTTGTGAAAAGATTATGTCTTTCTTTTCCTTAGTAGCTAGGATTTTCATTGCATAAAAGAAGATAAAAAAATTGTTTATCATCTTAGATTGCATTTTAGGAATTACATCTACATCTCGTGGTGAACTCGAAAGGCAAACTTCATAAAGAAGATCAACTTAAAATAAATTCAATGAATCTAACAACGCTTTGGAACTTAACGCACAACATTTAGAGGTCTAGGCTAGAGACGTAGTCCGGTGTCGTAAAGCCTGGAAATTGTTGTTCTCACTGATGGTTGGGTGATTTCTCCACTTTGAGACGATAAGTGCCAGTACGGACTTGTGCTCCCATGTACCGTCGAGTATATTTTGGGAGACCCCTATAGGCTTAATCCTTTATCCATAGGAAGCCATGTCTGCCGCCCTATCGATCGCAGTGCACTGAACATAGCATTCGGGAAGATTGGCTGCCGTACCATAACAAGTATTCTGCAGTTTTACGATTGGTTTGGTAATCCCTCTACCTAGATTTCCACAGCAGTCCCTTTCGTTCCTTTTCAGACTCCTTAACGGAAAAGGTCCATCTGAGCACTTGTCACTTCAGGCTCATTAAAAATCGAAGGAGACTAGAGTCATCTTTTGTTTTTTCTCGACTCTTAAAATTGAAAAAACAAGTTGTGTCAAAGCGTCTAAAATTTATTTTAAACGGAATAATCATCACCTTTCCCTCGTTGGTCTTCGAAGTTAGTCTCCCTTCATCGCAAGTTCTTGTAGAATCGTTAGGAAATATTTTGGATAGACGACATATGTCTGAACAACCATCGACATCTAGGACTGTGTCATCCGACACAGCAGCAACAGAACCTCCTGCTGCTACTCCAACAATGTTTGTCGGTATACCATCTGTCCCGGCAAGTTGTCAACAACAAGCCGGAGTCCAATCAGGGACTGTTTCGACGACATGGTCTGTTCCTATTTCTTCATCCGGATTATCATCTGGTATTTCTTATGTTGAAACTCAACAAATTGATCCAATGTGTCTTCAAAGGCCAATCTACCCTTTAAGTACTGGATTTCCAACATATGGAAGGCAGTATGCCTTTCATTGTTCCCTCCCAGAGAACAACCATATGGGAGTTTACAACAAAGTTCAGGTCAAATTGGAATTACATCCAGCGATTGGGTACCAATACTGCCTCAGCAACCAAGGGTTGTATATTTAATGCAACCAGTCCACCCTGTGTCGAATATTCCCACTATACCTACTATGGTGACTTCGTCGCAAGTACAAGCGCTACCTGTTGTATGTCAACCCCAAGTTTCTCAGGTTGTAATACAACAACCTCTTGTCTCAACGACTCAATCAGAACCTCAGGTTAGTGCCTCCTTATCTGGAACGACTCAGGCTCAAACAATTACTGTGACTCCTCATCTTGGTCAATCATCCAGTATTGGTCAACAGCAAATGGTCCAACAACCAGGGATGGTTCAAACTCAACAACCCCCATTCCAGCAATCATATCAAGGACCTGAGCAACAAGTCTTTGTAAGTAATGGGCAATCGCATTTCCAAAGCGGTTATCGAAAACCATATTATAACGGTTATTCCCATCAACCTTGTCAAAGTTGCCAACATCAAATACATTATGCTAGTATGCAAAGACCCACTGCTCAAGCGATTCCATCTTATCCTGGGTATGCTTCGCCTAACCTGAATCAACAGTTGCCATTTGTAGCAACTCTAGAATTACCAGATCTAAACCGACTGACGAATGATCCAATTGCTTATGCCCCTTGGTGGCTGGCGATTCCGCATAAACTTCCGTCAGATATTCCTAAATTTAATGGAAATCCGGATGAAGACCCGTCGAATCATGTGATGAAATTTCATCTATGGTGTTCATCAAACACCCTAAACGATGATTCGATTAGGCTTCTCCTTTTCCAAAGGACGTTAACTGGTCTAGCAGCAAAATGGTATATCGAATTGCCTAGAGCTTCATTTGACAACTTCAGTACCCTAGCCACAACCTTTTTAACCCATTTTCAGTTACCGATAAGGTAAGAAACAGGAACAGAACTTCTTACCAATTTCAAACAAACAACGTCCACTCACATATCTGATCATATTCATGAGTGGCGACGTCGTCGTAGAATGGTAAAAACGTATGTTCCTGATCAGCTTTTAGCTGAATGGTTTATTAAGTCTTTGTTACCTTCTATTACAGAAGATGTGGCAAAAGGGGGAGTCGTCACCGAAGAGAAAGTTATTGCTCGTGCGCAATATTTAGACTTGATTTACACTCAGTCTGGCACGCTCTACGATAAAATACCTAACGCTCCCAGACCGGAATTCTCGGTCCCTCCTCCTACTAAATCAAACAATGACTATCATGCCAGTGATGGCCTGATTGGCGCAACAGACACAAGATCGAAAAAGGCTACATCTAAAAAGGCCCATAAGATTTCTAGTCAAAATGCAAATGAGGAACTTCTTGCCTCAGAAGTAAATGTCGTGTCGACTGACAATGGAAAGCAACTAAAGCAACTAGGGGGTAAGAAGAAAAAGAAATGGGGAAAAAGAAGCAGGATCAGTCATCTCCTGAAAAAGCTTCTGCAAACCCTTATGGGCAAAGGAAACCCCCTGCGGGGTGTCATATATGTGATGAGGATCATCAGACGAGAGATTGTCCACATAAAGCCAAAGTTAAGAAACTCTTTAAGAGTTCAAAAACCTCAGCAGTATTGACCGATCCATTTCCAAACCTAGGAACCAAACTGGTTGCTAATCAAAATGCTTCCCGATCCCAAGTGCTTATGTTGTCTATCTCAAAGCAGTAAAATGATGCTTTGACAAGGAATAAAGATTACGGGAATCCACAGCTGTCAAATAACAAGGCTAATGAACAACCTAGTAGTTCAACAACAACTTTGACCAAAGTTGTGCCACCCATCATTCCTGAACCAATGATAAAGTCGCCAAAGGGAGTAGTACACAAATTGACATTTAATCCTCGTACAAAAGTAGCACAAAATTATAATATAGTAGAGGACCTGGCCCAATCACCGTCCGCTATGTCGACACTTGAGGTACCACAAAATTGCCCCTCCCAAAAGCAAGCTTTATTATCAGCAATAGGTGGGATTGACCCAATGGATTCCAATCTTGTGGCCTTTGATCATAAAGGATATGACCCTCAATTACCGGCTCAACTAGCTTTCCTTATTCAAGTGAAAGCCCTCAACAAAATTGTTCATCGAACAATTATTGATGAGGGGGCATCTACATGTATTATGTCGATGAGTTGCTGGAAAAATTTAGGCTCACCACCCTTGTCGAGATCGTCAACGATGTTAAAAGCATTTGATGGACGATCATACACTCCATACGGGATTTTAAGTAACTTGCAAGTTGAACTGGGGGGAAAAATAGTAGAAATTGATGTTGAGGTTATCGATGAAAACCTCGATTACAACATCCTACTGGGAAGGCCCTGGATATATGCCATGGCCGCAGTTGTGTCGACCTACTTCAGGAAGATTGCATTTCCCTTTCAAGGAAGAATTACAATTGTCGACCAACAAACACTACTCCCCAACAGTTTACAAGTTACGGGAAGCATTCCAATGATCCATGGAAGCAATCATTCGCTTCAAAATATTGGAGTAGGCCTCCTAAAAGACCCTGCCTTAATGGGTACTTTTTCCCTACCGCCTCCGAGCAATTTGGCCGAAGTGGCCACAGTGGAAACCTGCAATATGAAATCTTCTATATCTAATGGATTCGGAAGATTCCTAAACATTTTGTCAGCATGGATCATCTCCATGTTAGAAATATTGTAGCAATCAATTTTCTTGGCTTGGGGGGCAAACCCAAATCAACACTCATCGAGTGTTTGGATAGATAGGTTTAAGGAATATGGTACCTCTTCAAATCCTTGGTCGCATGTACATTCTACAGACAAATGAATCATTCAGTCAATGATGTTAGGGGAGGCACCATGGGAAGATTACCACCATCGTTCCCACCTCCCGAATTACAACGAAGATTATTCCAATGACCTTAATCATCCTTCAGTTTTTGATTTTCTATCAAATACTGTAAATACGGTGGATTTCGAGGATGGTTCTTATCTCGTGTCGACCTCGTTAAAAAATGAAACAAGGAGTCATGAGGATAGTTCTTTTATTGTGTCAACCTCATTAAAAAATGAAACAAATCCCCTTTCCAAATCTCAAAGGTAAACCTTCATTCCAACCACCAAGTTGACTGCAATGAAGCCTGGGGGGCATGCACCTCGATTTGCGTTATTATGTTGGGGGCATGCAAACTTATCATGAGCAGTGTTACTGCAGGGTTCAAGCTCATTAAAAAATAAACCCGCCACGAGCAGTGTTACCACAGGGTTAAAGCTCGTTTAAAAATAAACCCTCCTCGAGCAGTTTTAGCACATAGTTCAAACTCGTTAAAAAATAAACATAAGACATGAGCAAATGTTTCCCCCCGCGTTTAAGCTCGTTAAAAAATGAACTATTCCCCGGTAAATAACCATCGTGAATGTAGTACTTCAACCGTTAAAGCCTTGGTCGTGTTTGCACCATCACCTCCACTTTTTCATTGGCCGATCATTCACCTCCATTTGATTGTTTACCCGTTTTGAGGAACAGCTGCGAAGAGTGATTTCACTAGCCATCCTTGTGACACTGCCATGATTGGAAAATTCCAAACCTTACCTAGAATCAGCTGCTACCTGTTTTATCACTCGTTCCTCAAAAGACGAGTCTCCTTTAAGCTCTTTTCAACTGACTCGTAAAGTATGAAAAGATTGCCGAGCCATTGGCCTCTCTAGCTCGTTAAAGGGACAGGAAGTGCTATCCCTCCCCTAAATTTTAATCTTTTTGGACCTGAGGGATTATTACACAAAAACATCGAGCGCTTGTTTTGTTCAGCTCGTTAAAAGTATCGAAAATTCATCCCTTTTGTATTGTTTTATACTTTTTTGGACTTAAGGGATTAGATGACGAAAAAGGAATTTTGGAGTCACCTTTACGTTCCTTTTCAGACTCTGTAAAATTGAAAAGGACCGAGTTATCTTTGTCGTTAAACTCGTTAAAAAGATTAATAGCGACAAACTTGTCTTTAGACGAGAACGAGTTTCACTATCGCTAGGCTCGTTAAAACATAGTGATGGGTTTGCCCGAAGGGCAAATTATAGAACAAGCATATGTTATCCTCCTCAAGCTTGACAAAAATAAAGAGGTACTGGTCAGCACTGACTGGGGAAAAATTGGGAAGAAAACTCAAAGAAACTTTGTTGGTAGCAATTCGCTCTTGAACATGACACTTCCGCTCTGTGTCCGAGTCGGGTTGGGTTGTTTCATTCACCGGTCACATCACCATGGTCACACCATACCATCCACATTTGGGGTTAATGCTACCAATCCATCACATAAGTGTCGCCGATATGTTCAAGAGAAGTCATTCAGAGAATTCACCTGTGTCTCACCCACTACCATACATTATACTCCATTCTTTCATGACCACCACCCTGAACCTTATATCACCAGATCGTTTTCACCTCCATCAAAATCATTTGCTCCATTCCGTGTCATTGATGCGGGATTCATTAAGGCCCTCCTGTGACGGATCACTTCTTGTCGACATCAGCACATTATCCAAGAAGTTGATCTAGGAACACCCCATTCAGCACTTTGAAGCTTGCATGCCTCAATGGCAAGTTTCTCACTTCCGGCGACAGGTTTACATCAATGGCCTTCGACCGAAAGATTTTGCGTGGTGTTCGACGCCAAGTCCTTTATTCACACCACGTGAATTGTACTGCAGTACCTTGAGGGTCATTATCATTATCAGTGATTCCTCTCGCGCTTGTTAACAGTTTACATTATTGACTGGTAATCAAGCGATGTCTTTCCATGTTCGACTTCAGAACATTTCTCACATGGATCGACTTGTACTTTGAGTGAAGATCAGACGAGATTGAAGACCCCGGATCTAGTTTCATCCATCCGGGGGCTGTGATATATATTCAGGGAGATAAAGACATTAAATGTACATCATTACAACACAGATAATCATCCTATCAAAAGGATGATGGCTCTATCAGAATCATCAGTCTACACTCAGACGGTTGTCTGTCCTATGTACATGAAAATGAATTTATAAAGCTGAGCATGGGAATGCCCGCCTCAGCTAGATCATGAAAATATTATGAAGATAATGTATTGTATTGTATCTTATTACAGGTCTCCTCCCAGCATTGAAAGAACTTCGGATCCTCATAATAAAGCATTTCACCCGACACCAAAAGGTTAACGGCCTCATACTTTAGGGGGAAACTGTTATAGACATTTTTGTGCCCTACAACCCCAAGCGTGAAATGCCCATAAACCAAGGGCTCCTAAGTCCCTAAAAGTGTTGTTCTAACCCCTAAAGGAACAAGGTCAACAGATTACAGCTTCTCCCAGAAGTTCTCCATGAAAAACTACTCAAAATTGGTCAAAACAGGATCATTGTAGCTGCTCCACTGGCTAGGTGCGTTCCATCTCACCCAAATACACTGTGAGGGTGCGTTGCATTTCAAAAGTCCCTTCTGTGGGGTGCGATGGGTGAGAAATGACAAATGGCAGTGTCATTCCACGAGGCGGAGAGGCAATGGAAGCTTCCAAAATCTTCTCCTGTGACACTTGCCTCACTGAATTCGACCAAGGATGAGTAAGAGGCCCTCAGTCTCCGAGTGGAAGCAAGAACTGTCAGAGAGAAGAAACTAATAAAATCACAAGCTTACTCATCCTCCTTAGAGATATCTATATATGGATCCCTCATCCCAGAGATCCAGAGGCTGGAATTTTGCATATTGTAAGGAATTGCTGTTGGTTTCTAGAGATAAAGCATCAGATTGTTGGGTGATCTAAGATTTGTTTGAGGTGAAGAGGAGCTTCTTTGATGGGAGGTTGATGCTGGGTCAGAACAACTGGTTGTAACTCCTCCTGGATCTTTTCTTGTTTATCAATAAAAGCTATTTGAGTTTTCCTCCATGCTTTTGTATCATTGATGCTTGTTATATTTGTATGGTCAATCTACATCTGATCCTAGATTGTTTATGAATATAGATCCATGTCTTTGTATAGTGCTATGCTTCTGTGATCTTACAGGTACTTTGTGAAGCTGGGCGTGCAAGGGAGCAGGTAGCCGGGGACTATCAAAGGAGAGAGGGATCGAATCAAAGGATTAGCGCAAGACAGAGGTTGGTCTTTCTATTCCTCTCTATCTATAATTCATAAAGGAAAAACATAAGTAGCTTTTCTCTGTTTGTTTCTAAGGTAGCTGTCACACCTTAGTGGGATAGAGCAGTTCTAAATAGACACTTTTCCCTGTAACAGATGGGAACAACTTCCAACTGTGGTTGGGTAGAAGTTGTTGAGGTAGCTCCACAATTGTGATTGTGGATAGGAGATAACAATTCCAGCAATAGGAGCACTGGGTAGAATTGTTATTCAGTGAAAGGTTCAAGGAAAGAACTAATAGGTGCCGAAAGGCTAAACTCAGGAAAGTTTGGTGAGGCATGAAGGAGACTTGTTACCGATGAAAAAGGCTAGTTGCAGCTCACTAGTGAACAAGGAAAGTTCACCAAAGGAAGAAATGGAACTGACTATTGGTAGTTATGATAGGGGTACAGAGGAAAGTTAGAAGCAGAGGAAAAAGCGTGTTGAAGCAGTTGGACTTAAAGGAATGAGTAAAGAAGAAAGGAACATAGAGTTGGTTGAGATGAAGATAGAACTTAGTCGTTTGAAGAAGCTGGTATTGAAAGGAATTAGAGAAAAATGGAAACAAGGACTTTATGTGGAAAAAGGAGTTAAATGGCTTGTCAGAGAATTGTTTGCTGAGAAATTAATACTCCAAATAGTTGAGAAAGAGAGGAATGTGCTGGTAGCATCCTCACAGACAAGAGGATCTCATATTTCTGGGATTAATTATTTCTGTGAATATAAAATTGTAGGTATGTAGCCTAATGAATTTGAATCTGTGTATGAAAAGGTGAAAGAGGTAGAGGCAAGAAAACCACAAAAGGAGATGCATAAAGACTTTCAAGACTTCAATTGGTGGAAGAAATTAAAAGGTATGGCTGAATGGTTGTGTTTTTTCTTAGTAAAAGCATATTGGATCATATTTGAGGGAATTTTAGCATGGATAGAAGACCAATGGGAAATGGAAAAAGGAAAGGAAACAAATGCATTGTAGATTTGTGAAGTGAAGAGAAGGAAAGCTGACACAGCGAATTCAACTGAAGAAGTTAAGTCAAGGAAATCTTTGAAAGATCAAAGTCTTATCAGAGAAGAGGAAGAGGCATTGTTGTCTTATTTGGATAGATTGATTGTTGGGAAAAATTGGGTAGAACAGAAAGGTATTCTACAAACCTATGATGAAGTTGCCAAGCATAGTCAAGAAGTTGCAGTCCCAGAAGTTTTCTTTGATGTGGAAGAAACCAGAGATGTTGAGGAAGAATTTGTCAATAACATAGTGAACTATCAGAATAGTTCAGAGAAGCATGTGGAACTGATCACTGAGGCTTCAAATGAAGAGCCTTGTATTTTTTAAACTGACATGTTGTGTATGTTTTCAGGTTTGACAAGCGATGAACAACAATTGGACAATGTGCTTATGCATGTTGATGAATAAGTGAGATTACTGGAAGAAATGGCTGAAACAGAAAGATATTTTGAGAATGTATTCAATAATTTTGAGAATGACGGTATTGACAGGAAAATTGTCATGATTAAAGAAGCTGAAGATAAGAAAATGAAAGTTTGTGATGATAACCAGAATGAAATATCTTCAATAGAGAATCAAAATGAAAGTATTATGGAAATTGTGAAGGAATATATGATGATGTTGACAGATGCAAAAGTTCAAGAATTCTGTGATTTTAAAGTGGATTATTTTTATGAATCTGTAACCCATGAAGAAGCTTTAGAAAACCAAAATTTTGTTTCTGATGTAGGAAAAGATAAAACAACATCATTTTGTTGTAATGGTATAAGTATAGAGGATGAAAGGATACTTCACAATGATATGCTCTAAGAAATCCTAGCTATTGAATTGTTGAATGATAGTCTTGTGTTCGAACAAGGAACAGTGTGTAATGTAGAGGAAAGTATTGGAATGAAAATTGATGACAGTTTCATAACTTTTGCAGAAGGACAGTGTAAAGATTTGATGGCAGAATTATCTATGGAGATTGAAAACCATAGTTATTTTGAAACTGACAATCGTGATGGAAATTATGTTTATTACAGGAAGGAGAAGTCATATGAAAATGACATGCTTATTGAATATGAAGGAATTTATATTTTGCTAGAAAAGTTATTTGATGAACTTGATAACATAAAGGAAAAGATTATCTTTAATGATAGTGAAGGGTAAGATGTAGAGTACAAACAATAGTTTGTAAATGGCAGAGGTGAAGAAGAATTGGACATAAATTTCATAATTTCTATAGTGAGGAGGAACGTACAACAGGTAGATGTCAGTGGAGTTTAGTTGAGAACAAATTGTAAAGAGGAAATTGAGAAATTATGGAAGATTGTTAGATGATCCAAAAATAAAATATTATCATAGGCTATAAAGTTAGAATAAAATAATTATTAATTTAAAATATTAAATTAGTAATTATTATTCTAGAATATAAAATTATTTAATGGAGACATTTAGAATTAGTATATTGTTGTAACAAGATATGGCTCTCCAAATGTGTCATATCTTAGGCTCTATTTTAGGAGATTTATTAGCTAGTTGTTTTGAATAGCATTTATTGTAAGTGGACACTTGTTATTTAATAAGTGATCCATAATTAGAGGTAGTTAGGACATTGAGCTTATAAATAGCTCATTGCAAGAGTGTTTGGTTGTTCGGGTGTAAACTCTTGTAAAATCAATATGTAATTGTTTTTTTTTTCTGATTAATAAAATTACATGTCTGTAGACACTTCTGCCATTATTGTGGTACCAGAGCTTCAGTAATGTTGCAGTGGATGTGAGGAGGAGATTCTAGCTCTACAAGTTTTTGGAAAACTCCATTGAATTGATCAGCAAATGATTGGTATGAAATTATCCAGTTTTGTGTTCAACAAACAAAAAAAATTTCTTATCGATTTTAGATTTTTAATCTGCAAATCAATTTGTGTATTATTATTAGTGTTTGCTTCCATCTATTTTTCATGATTGTCAGTGTTTGCTGCCATTCCAACAAACTTGAAGCCACAAAATCTTATAAAACATGCCAACACCTCATCGAAAGCACTCTCATTTATAATGAATTATGGCAAGGTATATGTGATGGTGATATTAAGCCGAATAAACCCACAGATGCAGTTGCACTAGAAAAATGGGTAGTTAAGAATGCCAAAGCATTAGCTCTCATTAAATCTTCTGTCAATGATGAAATGTATGTCCATATAGAAAATGCTACAGATGCATGGTCTGCTTTGAAAACTTTTAAATACTTCTTTGATACTCAATTTGAATCAAAGAAAGTTGATCTACAATTAAAATTGTTGCAACAAAGACTGACTGAAGGAGGTGATGTTCTTGAATATATCTCAAGACTTAAGAATATTAGGCAGGAAATCATTAATGTCGGGTTTCCAACAGTAGATGATAGTTTTATGGTCACAATTTTAATTGCTGGACTTCCTTCTTCCTACACACAATTTTTGGAGACTCTACAATTAACTGGAAAGTTAGAGAAACTAAAGTTTGATGAGTTCTGCGAAGTGTTGACCCAACATGATAAAACCTTTGGGAAGAAAAAGAAAGTTGGTGAAGATGTCTTTTCACAGAAGCCAACACTAGTAAGTCATCAACTGCCAGTTCTAGAAATAGAGGCAGAGGGAATTTCAATCAGAATCAAGCATCACATAATGTACAAAGTTGAGGTCGAAGCCAAAGCAGAGGCAACAACTTTAATAGAGGCAACAGTTCAGATAAGAGTAATTTTCAAGGTAGAGGAAATAATCAAGGAAGAGGCAATTTTCAAGGACAAGGAAATAATAATCAAGGTAGAGGACAACCTCAAAATAGAAGTCAAGCAGAGGCAGAGGACAATCTTCAGGAAGAGGAAGAGACTTAAGTCAAATTGTGTGTCGAAGATGTAACAAAGTTGGACATTATGTTGAAGATTGTCGAACCTCCCTTAATAAAATTCCCAAGTTTCATCATCACTTAGCACAATTTGAAAATGATCAAGATGATGATAACTCATAACATGTTTTTACTTCCTTGCCGACATTACAAATTTCATCCCATCTTAGAAGTGATTATGAAGATGCCTAGATCTTGGATTTAGGGGCAACTCAACACATGACTTGTCGACATGATTTTTTTTGGAATTTTCAAGATTGCCACTTAATTCCATTTTTCTTGCAGATGATACAAAACATACTCCTTATGGACAAGGAGCAGTTAAAGTTTTTCTCCCTGGCATTGGAAAAAAAATGATTTCAAATGTATGGTATGTACCAACCTTTAAGAAAAATTCGTTGTCTTTAGTCACGATTCGACAAGAAATACATCAGATAATTATGGAATATGGCTTAGTTAAGAATAATTCAGTCAAACAGAGCTTGCAAACAGTGATGACAGGTTATGAAGATGGAAAACTATTAAGGATGAAAGGGACAGTTATTCCACGACATTCTGATTTTGTCGGGGCAGTGACTACATGAATTTCACCTATAAGATTATGGCATGTAAGATATGGACATTTAAATTCTGAGAGTCTTTCTCAATCGCAGAAACAATGGATGGTTAAAGGACTTCCAACTTTCAAAAAGGAAAATGCAAAATGTGAAGCTTGCATTTATGGAAAACAAAGTCGAGAAAGTTTTCCAACAAGTTCATGGCGTGCAAATAGGCGGCTACAACTAGTTCACAGTGATGTTTGTGGACCACTACAAACTTCATTTGGTGGTTGCAAATATTTCTTACTACTCATTGATGATTTTAGTAGAATGACTTGGGTTTATTTCTTAAAGCAAAAGTCAGAAGAATTTTAAAATTTTTTTCCAACTTATTGAAAATGAAGTCAAAGAAAAGATAGGTACTCTCAGGACAGATAATGGGAGAGAATTCACTTCAAATGAATTCAAAACTTATTGCAGTGATAATGGCATAAAATGACATCTTACCAATGTTTATACTCCACAGCAAAATGGAGTAGTAGAAAGAATGAATCGCACCTTGTTGGGAATGGCGGGATCCATGTTAACTTTCAAGAGCTTAAGTCCAACATATTGGGCAGAAGTAATTCACACAGCTGTCTACTTAAGAAACAGATCTCCAACTACTTCTTTAGACATAATCACACCTTATGAAGCTTGGTATGGTTTCAAACCAAGAGTGAAACATCTTAGAGTTTTTGGATCAGTATGTTATGCCTTAGTTTCGAAAGAAAAACGAACTAAGCTTGACTCAAGAAGTTTAAAATGCACAATGATTGGCTATTCTGATGAGAAGAAAGCGTACCGTCTTTTGGCCAATGGAAAATTTTTTGTGAGCATGGATGTAATTTTTGATGAAACAGAGAGTAAGAGTGCTGAAGAAATCGAAAGAATTCTTCAAAAGTTAGAAACTAAAGGCAGTCGAAGAAAAGGAAATACGCAAAGTCAACCAAATTCACCAAATTGGTATGAACTTGATTTTCCTTCATCTGAATATGATTCATCTAGTCCATCTACTTCAACAACACCATCTGGATCTTCTAGCAATTCATCCGCATCTCCAAGTAGCAGCAATTCTTCTGACAATGATTCTCCACCTCCAGAATCTCCAACTGATCGACGAACATCAGTTTATATTAATCCTCTTTACAATGATGGTGATTTTTAAGAATCTCAAACAATTGAACATCAACTAGCAAAATGGGCAGTTCAACTTTTGAAAGATGTAAAGCTTGATGAGCAGAATAAAACAGGCACAAGAAAGTCACACAGAAGTGAAGGAAATTTTGCCTTGACAACACATGATTTTACTGAACCTTCCACATACAACAAAGCAGTAAAACATAAAGAATGGTAACAGGCTATGATTGAAGAATATCGAGAAGTAATTGATAACAACACTTGGAAACTTGTTGATTTTCCTCAAAATGTTAAACCCATAGGGTGCAAATGGGTTTACAGAATTAAGTACAACCAAAAGGGAAAACTTGAAAAGTATAAAGCAAGACTTCTCGCCAAAGGTTTTGCGCAGTAGGAAGGCATTGATTATGAGGAAACGTTTGCTCCTACAGCTAAATGGAACACCATCCGATTAACACTTGCATTGGCTGCTCAGAAAGGATGGAAAGTTCATCAAATGGATGTGAAAAGTGCTTTTCTTAACAAGGATTTACAGGAAGATGTGTATATGACACAACCACCAGGTTTTGAAATTGAAGGGAAAGAACATAAAGTCTGCAAATTAATCAAGGCTTTATACGGGTTAAAACAAGCTTCCCGAGCTTGGTATGAAAAAATGGAGGAATATCTTAGGAAAGTTGGTTTTCAATGAATTGAATCTGATTATACTTTGTATGTGCGTCAACAGGGCAAATATATGGTGATTCTTGTTATGTATGTAGATGATTTGATCATTACTAGAAACAATGATGATCATATTGCACAGGTGAAAAAGGAGTTACATGCAGGTTTTAAGATGACAGATTTGGGATTACTTCACTACTATCTTGGAGTTGAAGTCTTCCAACATCCACATCATATTTTCATTTCTCAGAGTAAGTATGCAGCAGAGGTTCTTCAATGATTTGGAATGCAGGATTGCAAGCCCATTCTTACCCCCATGGAGCAAAACTTGAAACTTTCAAAATTTGAAGGGGGGGAAAGGTGGACAGTACTACTTATAAACAGTTGATTGGCAGCTTGATTTATTTGACAAATACTCACCCTGATCTATCTTATGTAGTCAGTATTCTTTCACATTTTATGCAGGAACCACGAGACAGCCACTAGAATGTGGCCAAAATAGTTCTTCGATATATCCAAGGAACAAAAGATTTTGGTCTTCTTTACACAAAGACTAAAACCTTTGTACTTGGTGGATATTCACATGCCGACTTTGCTAGAAATATTGATGATCGAGCATCAACATCAGGTTATTTAATGAACATGGGGTCAACATCAGTATCTTGGATTTGTAAGAAACAAGCTACAGTGGCCACTTCTTCAGTAGAAGCAGAGTACATTTCAACATGGGAAGCAACATGTGAAATTGTTTGGTTGTGCGAAATTTTGCAGGACTTGGGCATTTCTCAGGCAAAAGCTACATCATTATTCATTGACATCCAGTCAACCATCAAACTTGCCAAGAACCCAGTTTTTCATTTAAAGACAAAGCATGTGGACACCAAGTATCATCATATCAGATCTCTCATTTCCAAAGATGTCCTCAAGCCAGTTTATTGTCCTTCTGAAGATCAAATCTCCGACATTTTCATGAAACCGATCGACAGAATAAAATTTACTAAGTTCAGGGATGAAATTGGTATCTGTTGTAATGTATCTTTGGATCATAGGGGGGAATGTTAGATGATCCAAAAATAAAATATTATCATAGGTTATAAAGTTGGAATAAAATAATTGTTAATTTAAGATATTAAATTAATAATTATTATTCTAGAATATTTAATTATTTAGAATTACTATATTGTTGTAACAAGATATGGCTCTCCAAATGTCTCGTATCTCTGGCTCTATTTTAGGATATTTGTTAGCTAGTTGTTTTGAATAGCATTTATTGTAAGTGGACACTTGTTATATAATAAGTGATCCATAAATAGAGGTAGTTAGGACATTGAGCTTATAAATAGCTCATTGCAAGAGTGTTTGGATGTTCGGGTGTAAACTCTTGCAAAATCAATATGTAATTTTTTTTTCTTTTTTTTTTTTAATAAAATTACATGACTGATGACACTTCTGCCATTAAAGATGAAATCAGATGAGAAGAGGGATAGCAAGGAAGAGAAATTAACAAAAGGAATTTGTATCAGCAAGGAAAGAGGACAACAACAAAATAAGATTTGGAAATCTGGAAGAACAGAAGTGACAATGGCAGAAGAATCGAATCAATAACATGATGAAAGTGATGACCAGTTACAAAGTAAATTTTGGGATACTGGATGATCAGCACAAGAAACACATGACCAGGAGGTCATGAAAACTTTCAACTTTAGGAGTCTGATGCAGGAGCATTCAAGCCTAGTCAGCAATGTGATGGCATGATCACATGTTGTGACTCACAAGGCGTTGGAAGATAAGAGATTGGTTAATTTTATTTATTTAAATGTGTGAGAGTGTTTATTTATTGTAAAATATGAGAAAAAGGGTATAGTGGTTGATTGATCCTCCCTATGTGGAGATCATGCCAAATAGTTAGATTTATTTGGTTTGAATAGGATATGAGGGATTTGAAAGCTTGATTTAACATTTGTTTAGAAAAGAGTGGAGTTGAAGAGATTCTCTAGGAGAGAGTGAAAGATTTCTAGATCTGAACTAGAATTGGTTCATGAATCCACTTTTGTATAAATATAGTCTTTTTGTATAATTCAGAAGTTAGCTAGGTTAGCTGAAGAGATTAGCTATAGGTTAGGAGAAAGAGGTTAGCTAGGTTGGAGTCGAGTAAGAGAGAGCGAGGATTTCAAGAGAGAAACAGGGGGTTTCTTTATTGCTATAATCGAGCCAAAGGGCGAGGCCCTTTAATTGTACTGTATTGAATAAATAATTATGTGTGCATGAATGTGTTATTTCTCTTGAAACCCTTCACTTGTCTCTGTATATTTTCCTGCGGATCAAATTAAGTATTCTTCTCTGTTTTTATGCCTGAAGTTGTAAATCGCAACGTTCAAAGCATAACTGGGGTCCTTAGTGTTAATAGCAATGTTTGAACCGTAGTAATCCCAGTCATTGATCCAAAGGTATCATAGATTGTTCTATATGGATTTTTGGTTGTGAAAACAAAGTATCATAGTGGAACTGTGTTAAAGCGAAAAGTTCATCACAAAAGAAACGAGATCAAGTGAAGAGACAGAATAAAGACTATAAGGATCAATACACAGGATCCGTTAGATCTCATGGATCAACAGACCAGATTAAATAACTTGAAGAAGGAGTGCAAGAGTTAATCGGTGGAAGGCAGTTTCCATAAGCGGTAAGTGGAATATTGGGCGACCGAAAAGTGGTAAGTGGTATTTAGGGCTGGTCACCTAATACCATTCATCAATTGACACGTAGCATCGGAGGAGAGAGGAAAAACTGGTTTATCGGGTGGTTAACCATCGTGCAAGTGGTCCATTCGATATGGATGTCAACTGTTAGATCAAGCGGAGTTGATTGAACAGTCTAGATCGAGCGAACTGTTCGGTCAGATCAGGTGAAGTGTAAATCGTTGGATCGGAAATCAGATCGACGATGGAGAATAACACTGAAAAGGTTTGGCATTAGCGGACCTGAGAAATTTGTATATGTAGTTTTAATGAATTTGAAGTCCGACTTATGTGTGTTGAGCGAGTTTTCCGTGTATTCCTTTGTATTCCGAGTTTTGATGGTTATGGTGTTATGTGAATTATGCTTATAATAGCACTTCCGATGCAATGTGGCCTTAGCTCATAGGTCCACAAGGGGAATTATGAAGGGATGTCAGTCAGCTGGCATCATTAACAAATATTAATTAATTGTGAAGTAACATTTCCTATAATGCCTCTGCTCAGTATCTCATGAGAACACAAATGTTTCAGACTTTTTTGTTTATTTTTTCTTGGACAAGATTCAAGAATTATCATCTGTCATTTAACCAAATTTCTTAAATGGTGGAAAACAACAGGGTATATTGCATTTAGCCAACGGGAAAATGCCAATAATTTGTAGAATGTATAGCGGTAATATACTTTATCTTTTGGTAATTTGGTGACGACGAGTGTTTAGCCAAAGATATATCTGGGTAATGGAGTGAATTTTAACAGTTGACTGTGATTTTCTAGTCTTATTAAATTCTAATCCAGTGAAGAAAATTATTGAATTAAAGTTTTGGAACTAAGCACAAGATTCACAGAACTAGTAAACTGAAGTCAGGATATAATGCAAAGCATAGGGGTTCTTGTCACTCTAGTAATGATTGTACAACCATTGTCTAGGTAGCAAATTATTATAGGGCACAATTGACAAAAAATGGATCACATTTTGATCCTTATTCTAAACATTCAAAACACACAGACAAGAATTCTAGCAAGCTTTCAGATCCTGTCCAGGGTTGAATAAAAATGTCAACAAAGGGTAAAGAAAGAAAATATCGAAAAAAACCTTGATGTTAGAGTTCTTGACAACATGCATGTCGGCGATGCAAGAGTAGGACTTCTAGTTCTCCTTGAAGTCCATAGGTTTCTTGAGAAACATGGTGGAAAAGGTGCAAAACCAACACTAGCCACATTAACAACCTCATGTGGCTTGTTTTGAAAGAAGGCACGACAGGTATTTGAATGATAATATGCTCTTCAATTTAGGAAAATTGTCCACTAGAAAATAAGTCTTAGAAATTGCATCACATTCTTATCCTTAGTCAGAACCTGCAAAAAACACACACAAAAATTCTACCAGGCCTTCACATTTAGTTGATAGTCAGATGAAATCTGATTAGATGGTAAAGAAAGAAAAAAAATGAGACTGACCTTGATGTTGGAGTCCTTGATGCGAGGCATGTTGGTGATGCAAGAGTAGGCCTTTAGTTCTCCTTGGCATCCATGGGTTTGTTGAGAAACATGGTGGAAGAGGTGCAAAAAAACCAGTCACATCAACAACCTCATATGTTTTAAAGAAGGAACCAGAGGTCTTTGAGTGATAATATACCCTTATATTTGGGAAAACTGTCCATTGGAAAAGAAGTCCCAACTCTTTGAAATTGGATGCATAGGAAAACTGCAGCCATAGTTCAGTTCATCAAGGTAAATGATCTTTCTCTCCATATGTATCCATTCACACAACTTTCAAGTGTCATGCCGATATCCATCTTGATATTGAATTGTATCAATTGTCTATGTTGTTATAAATGTATTCACACAATTGTCATGTCTTATAACCATATTAATTCATTATGGCCATATCAGTTCATTGCTAAGCAGAGAATTAGTTTGAAGAACATGCTCTAAATTAATTTTACCTTGTGCATAGTTCAGTTCATCAAGTAACTACTCTTTCTCTCCATATGTATCCATTCACAAAACTCTCATGTGTCATGCCCATATACATATTGATATTGAATTGTATCAATTTTTTGTGTTTTTATAAATGTATTCACACAATTTTCATGTCTTATGACAATATCAATTCATTATGGCCATATCAGTTCATTACTAACAAAGAATTAGTTTGAAGAACATGCTCTAAGTTAATTTTACCTTGTGCAAACATTGGTGGTGGAATGGAATTGTAAAGACTAAGCAACAAATTAGTTTGTCAAGACCTGCTCTCAAGGTCTACTCTATCAAGGTTTTCGCTCAAGGTTTGATCTATCATTATGATCAAGGTTTGTTGTCAATTTCTAGACTTTGACTTATCATTATGGTCAAGTTCCGTAGTCAATGTCCAATTTATCTTTACGTATTGTGGTGTTGTTTTTTTGAACCCATATTGTTACTTAGTATTGCCATGGCCTTAAAGAGAACCAATGTATTCAATATTCACCATTGATATGGAAATGTGGATGAACCACTGTATTCAACATTGACCACAGATATGGACATGTGGACGTGTCTTGCAAAAACAATATTATGACCTGTTTCATGCTCATGATGAAATGATCTTCAAAATTGTCAATAATGAATGATGGTTAAAACTTATCAGATTTTCAGTTAAGGTACATGGATGGCTAATAATAATGTGCATGAAAACTCTTGCTTTAGTTATAACAGATAGTTCTACTCGTGGGATTCTTGAATCAAGTTTTTATTTATTATAAAAATATATTTATTGTTTTTACTTGCCTTTTCCTCACCATTTCGTTAGCTTTTCAAAATTCTGATGCATCTAGATCTGGATTCATATCCGTATCCTGGTAACTTAGAAAATGATGAGTCGACTTAGAAATATCCCACATAAGCAATAAGTGAGGATGTAGCTTATTATAGTTATTCTCACACATTGGTTATAGCTTATGATATTGTAATTATGTGATATTGTTTCCTTTTTTAGGTAAGTTCTCATATTTCTTAGGAGTTTTCGTGTAAATCACCATTACTATTGTATTTTCATGCTCCCTTCTATATTTATTGTATTTAGTATATTTTTGGTTAATATGGTAATTTGGATTTGATTATTTTTTGTTATAATAGGGTCAATTTTGGATTGGTTTCCTAACTCTATTGTCAGGTAGTTTATGATTTTGAGAACCTTATGTTTTTTCTTTGCCAATCTTGTAATAAGGGACATATTATTTGCATCTAAATTTTAATTTTCTGATGAATCAAAGTATAGAAAAGAAAACTACATGATATATACTGGGTGCAATTGTTAGAATTAAAGGCCAAATTTTGCTTGGCAAATTTGAACAGGTTAATCCTGGGGCATAAGGAAATTATTCCTAATAAACCTTGTGATCAGAATAGGCCTTCGAGGCACCTATGCAATGGTGGGGAGATTTGAAATGAAATAGAACAAAGGAATTTAAAAGATAGAGGACTAAAGCAATGTCGTTGACACGGTGATGTCCTTCTTGTTATTGATGCATCTCTGTGTTATTTGTACAATTAAATGATGATAACCATGACTAACAACAATCACCAAGGATAGAACAAGGATATAACATGTAGACGAGTATAACATCACCAAGGATAGAACAAGGATAGAACAGGCAGGCGAGGACAACTTACGTATTGCATCAGGGCCCATAGCCCTGGCGGGGGCGGTGGTAATACATCAGCCAAAAAAAATTGTTACGGATGGCTTAAAACTAAAGTGAACATTATAAACGACTAAAAAATTTCCCTGAATTTCTTTGTATGGTCAAAATATTGCTTTAGCTTCATCACTAAGTGTCACGTAGTGACACAATAAATATAACAATGTTTATTTATTTTTTGTTTGTTTGACCTATCAAGCTCTGAATCTTGAATTTTATAGTTTACATAATACTTCATGACACAATGATCACCAATTAAACTACTTTCATAAGCTGAAGGTATAAACAATAATTATTGAAGGTTTAAAAACTTTAATTTAAACTTGATTGAAACTGAAATCCAAATAGATTTTTGTATTAATAATGATAATTCCCAATTTTCACCATTATCAAATAAAAATAATAAAAATTGTTAAATTACACCATTATCAAATAAAAATAATAAAAATTGTTAAATTATTTTTGTATTTGATTGGAATATTTGTTAGATGTTATATAATTTTTTATGCAATAGCTAAGTTGCCCATTAATATTAAAAAAAAAAGGTAGTTTTACGCATTACATTTAATAATGGTTAATAAGCGTATTAACTTTGGTGAGACCAAACCACTCACTATTATTTACTTAATTTGACTTATCTTCCATATTGATCATGAAATGTTAAGCAACTAACACAAAGAAAGTAATTTTTAAAAACCCATTCCAAGTTTCCCACTTCTTTTTATCCGGGCCTGATTTGATCCTTGCTACCACTATTATAACTATCTTAGTAAAAATACGGTGAACAACCTTTTTAAATATTAAAGGTGAAAGTTAAAATTGAAATTGGAGTATGATGCTTAATATATTGCATTTGACTTTGACTTAATGTTTATGAAAACACCTTCTACTAGTTCTAATTTGTGTAAACACGAACAGGTAGCCTCAAGGCTTAAATAATTTTCAATTTTTTTTTTGAAAACCAAATTGAAAACATCCCATTCAAATATTGGAATTGGAAGCTAAAATTGAACCTATGTAGGCTTACGGCTTCAAAGGGTTTTCCAAATAAACAAGTGCCACATTGAAATTGTCACTGCTAATTTGTGTGGAGTTGGTGGGTTGCACGATCCATCAACTACAATTAATTACAGTCAAGTTGAAGCCGTAATTTGTGACCTAGGGTTGGGCGAATGCTTGGAATTTTATGATTAAAAAAGATCACCGAGCAACCTTGGCTTCACAAGATCGTGAGAATATGTGTTGAGCATTGTGCAATGATATATGTTGAACGATGCATATTGATGGCATTTGGCAATTACCAAATGAGACTAGTGAGATTCCCACATGCCTATCCACTTTTTTATCCTTTTAAATGTTTTTTTTTGGGTTAAATAAAGGTTTGATGGCACTAAATTTGACCTAGATGGTTTATTTTTTCAATTTATTTTTCTTTTAGATAAAAGGTTTAGTTGAGATTTGATTTTCTCAATAAAGTTGTTTTTTTTCTTCTTTTATATTATTATTTTTTTCTTTTTGGTAACTTTGGCAGAACTATATTTTCATCATGTCCAATATATCACCTCGATTGGGGCGGGAAAATTAAATCGGTGACTTCACATCAAGGAGTGTCTTAACAAGCACCCAGTCATCGTCTAGCCAAGGCCCCATGGACATTTAGAGATATTATTTATTAAAATTAAAATTAAAAAATTATTGTTTTAATAAAAATTGAGAATATTTTATATTGAAACTGTTGAATAAATTGCTCAGTTAGAATACATCTTATAAAATGTTGAAAGGTAGTTGTCCACATAGCTTAACAGAGTAGGGTATATACATTCATTTGTTGAACTTTATACACGATCTCCCCAAATATATTGTACTACATTCCAAATTATTCCATTTATAAGTTCACCAATAGTTGCATATCAAAAAGCAAAATTTAAAACACACATACAATTCACATCTTATCCATTTGGAGCCATCGACTTGTTATCGCCCTTGCCATTACCTCCTCCATCTCTGATCTAATATAGTCCAGTTCATCCTCCATCTACTGGATTTGGTTTTGAAGTTGTTGCATAGTCTTTAATATTCCTGAATTTTCCTTATATAGATCAGAGTGTAGTAACAAACCATTAATTTTTTTCATTGTGAGCCATGAAGTCTCGAACTACCATCCACAATAGCAATGAGCCCAAGGGGACTAGTGTGTGGTTCCCTTAAACAGGGATCCCCACGTCTCCAACTTCCCTTGATTTTTAGTTGAAATACCAAATTACTACAGAGTCAATACCGTTAATATGTGTTGAGCATTGTGCAATGATGTATGCTGAACGATACATATTGATGGCATTTGGCAATTACCAAATGAGAACAGTGAGATTCCCACATGCCTATCCACCTTTTTATTCTTTTAATGTTTTTTTTGTGGGGTTAAATAAAGGTTTGGTGGCACTAAATTTGACCTAGATGGTTCAATTTTTCAATTTATATTTATTTTTAGATAAAAGGTTTAGTTGAGATTTGATTTTCTCAATAAAGAGTTTTCTGTTTTTGTTTTTTATTTATTATATATATATATATATATATATATATATATATATATATTGTAAGTTTGATAGAACTACATCTTCATCATGTTCAATAGATCACCTTGATTTGGGCGGGAAAATTAAACCGGTGACTTCACATCAAGGAGTGTCTTAACAAGGCACCTGATCATCGTCTATCCAAGACCCCGTGGACATTTAGAGATATTATTTATTAAAATTTAATGAAACTTAAGTTAAAAAATATTGATTTAATAGAAATTGAGAATATTTTATATTGAAATTGCTGTATAAATTGCTTAGTTAAAATACATCTTATAAAATGTTGAAAAGTAGTTGTCCAGATAGCGTAACAGAGTAAGGTATATACATTCATTTGTTGAAGTTTATACATGATTTCCCCAAATATACTGTACTACATTCCAAATTATTCCATTTATAAGTTCACCAATAGTTGCATATCAAAAAACAAAATTTAAAACACACATACAATTCACATCTTAACCATTTGGAGCCATTGACTCACTATTTCCGCTGTTGTTAAGCAGTGCATCACTATCCTTGTTTCCTTCTGCCATTACGTCCTCCAGCTCTGATCTAATATAGTCCAGTTCATCCTCCATCTGCTGGATTTGGTTTTGAAGTTGTTGCATAGTCTTTAATATTCCTAAATTTTCCTTATATAGATGAGAGTGTAGTAACAAACCATTAATTGTTTTCATTGTGAGTCATGAAGTCTGGGACTACCACCCACAAGAGCAATGAACCCAATGGGACTGATGTGTGGTTCCCATAACTAGGGGTCTTCACGCCTCCAACTTCCCTTGATTTTTAGTTGAAACACTGAATTGCTACAGAGTCAGGGTACCAAAAACAGTCTAGAGATCGCATGCAACTCAACTGTAAATCCTTTAGTCGTCATCTCCTTAAATAACTAGGAATCATGAATGGAGGAGTTGACATTGTACCTTTTGAAGTCGACCTGAATCAATGTCACATGCTCTAGATTTGCCTGAGAGTGAGAAATTTCATCCACATCATAGGAATCCCAATTCCTATGATCACTTCAGCCATTAACTTAACCCACACCTAAGATACATTCCCTCTCTCTCTCTCTCTAAAGCCAACACCCAACTGAAAGAAATAATGCAGTCACACCCTTGCCACCTTATCAAATGATAATCCATTGTACTTGGAAAGTACAAACCCATGATATCGCCTATCCGAAGGATGAAGACAAACTAGAGGAAGATACACAAAGAGATCTTCCCCCACCAAAATACATGATGGCCATGTATCTCATCGACCAACATAATGACGCCACTCAAATTCAAATGTCTTGTCATAATAGTCTCTTTCCATGATTAGGAGCACTCACGCCACACCTTGGGTTTAAAGCACATACTCTTATCTATTAATATACTAAGGTAGGGGGTCATAACTCCTTTCCCCTAACCAATTTTTTTCTCCCTTCATTAGACTTACCATTTGGTTGAACAAAAGGTCATCCTTGAATTATTTCTCCTTCGAACATGGAAGCATCGATACCTCGGGATAGATTGATACCAGAAATAGATTTGTTTGAAGACCTATCTTAACTTCATGTCTAAGTGAAGAGTTACAAATTATAAATGATGAACTACCATAGTTGAGTCTCCAATGACTATTACTTCTCTCGGCTTCAATGCCAACAATTTTCTTTAGCCCTTAATAGAGGGCATAAGCTTTAGCCACATTATTGGAAACGAGACTTAGCCCTCACACATAACACAGTTCCCAAAACCAATTAACCAAATTAGAATAGAATTCCAAACTTATTCAAATATAAATGCTATATTTTGTTAAAAAAATTATAATAAAGTTTTATAAATAAAACTTATATTGTATGTGATAAGTAAAAATCTTGGAAGTGACTCTCAAATTTTAACTTATATGAAAATATATACTTACCTACTTTTCACCCTTTTAACTGTGGGTGGTGGGAAATTGTCGTTCTAATTAACCTTTTTATTATGTCAGGCAGTGATATCTAGTAACGATGCAAAACTATTATTTTGGTATGTACAGTGAAATTTGCATGCATTTCCAAAGTTCAACATTGATTTTTCAAATGTTTTTAGGCTGATGTAAGCCCGCCACCAACACCATGGCTACAACAGCTTACGTTATACGCCAACCTCTTTCCTAATGGCCCTTCGGTCTTGTCTTGGCGGCATTGTACTCTAGGTTTCTGATGGAGTTACCGCTGCCTACGCCAGGGCTACGACCCCGAGGCAATAATTCAGCAGCTTGCGGTCACTCCATACATCGAGGCGTTACCTCATGGAGTACAGGTTCGTAAATTGCAGTTAAGGCTTTGCATTAAACATCCTTATGAACAATATTCACATTTATTGGTTTCTATATTTGAATTAAATGCCCATTTGTCAAATAGCATTCACATTTACTCAGTTAAGGTGGCGTGACATTCGGTCTCAGGGTTCAACAAACTATTTTTTTTCATGCTTGTGGGTTTGCAGGTATGCAGTGGTTTGCAGATAGCAGGTGTTTTGCCTTTGTTTCCCATCTTTGGATTCTTTCATGACAAGTGAGGCAACAATATTGACATGGAGCACTCAAAACAAACTTTCAATAAAAATTTTATTCTTCCCAAATCTAACAGGAAATTTCCTATCAATTCAAATTTCAAATCCAAAAGGCCATGTTAATTGTGAAACTATGTTGACTAAATTGTTTTTTTTTTTTGTTATTCACAACTTTCTAGCATAGTATTTTATAAATTTGATCTGGATTCTATTTGTTTTATAGATAATGTGAATTTATGGGTTCAAGATTGCAATAAAAAACAATGATTCAGGTGTATAGAATCTGGAAAGTGCTGTGGCGACCTTCACAATACACCAAGTATGTAGACTTGGAAAATTTAGAAAGGAAAAATTTTCATGGCATAACAGGTCAAGGTCATAGGAACCAAACTTGATTCTTCACCTAAGCAACATAAAGAAGATGCACGTAATAATTTCAATATTTAATGGGGATGGAATTGCTCTCCTGGGTTGGATTCTAAGAACGACTCCTTCTCTCCAAACAATGACACTTACATTACCCAGTTGCTCTCAATATATCCATCAATGGATGTTTTTAAAGCAACTTTTGGGTTTGGAAAGGTCTTCAAGAAAAGCTTTGATACTTATAACAGAAAATCATAGCGAAGATTGTGAGGGTGCCAACGTTCTTTGGACAACGAAGATCGGGATGTGTCTTCATTGGTTCGTGAAGATGATGAATGACTCTCTATTTAGAGAACTAAAGATTTTCCAAAAACACTAGTATTTTCATAGACACAATTTTCAAAAGAGGCGTGAAGATTGAATTGGTATTTTAATACTTGTGGGTGATTATTAGGCTCAATTTTTGCTTCTATATTTTCATGATCAGTATCTTATGGCATTTTAATTGTAATTTTGGATTTTTAAAGTCACTGTAAAAACCTTTAAAGTCATTCATTGCAACATCAAAGTTAAGCATTTAGCATATGTCATGTTCGATAAAATTACAAATTTAACAGTAAGGCTTCCTGCCATGTCAAGTTTCCTTTATATTTATCATATAATATCTAGTTAATGCATTTCTCATTTATTTATTGACATAATTACTCTCTGTAAGCCTGAGTTTCTTTTGGCATTATGCATTAATAAATGTGAGAGGTTTTATATCGTTTCCCATTCATAAATTTTGCAGTGACAATGTTTTGATCCATTTTTTTTTCTTCAGTTTTCCATGGATAAATGATATTTAAATGTTTTTTGTTGTTTGTGCCTTCAAATTGTGAGCATTGTAAAACTCTAACTGAACATCCAATGAATTTGGTCTTCATCTAGAATTATGCGACTATTAGAAATTTGGTTTAATAAGATTTCAAATTTTAGAGATACCCTAGAATTTGATACACAACAATTAAGACAATTGTTGACCTTTCTCTTCATTTGATTTCATAATATTTGAGAAATTTATGATCAAAATAAAAGTAACCTATTGAAAACTAAATACTTCATAAACATTATTATAAAAAGCAATTGTTTACTTTTGTCGTTATCAGATTTCAAAATATTTGGGAAACTTACAATGAAAATAAAAATAGCCAATTAAAAGCTAAATACTTCATAATAATTCTTATAAAATCTATTATTTAAGTCACTGCATTGTTTTGGAAGTGGTTTAACAAGACACTCAATTCAATAGGTTAGGGAATTTCTCAATCTTGGAGATTTTCGTTTGGAATTAATATCGTTTCAATAGTTTAGATTACATAAAAGTTATGACTGGAGAGATAACATTTGTAATAGTCCTTGATGTTTGCATTGACCTAGTGCATCATTTTGTTTCATGACGGTAAGGGTGCATTTTTTTTTTGGTTCATTTAATTTTTGGACTTCACTGAATAGGATCTAGGCACTGGAATTGATGCTCTGTTAGTGTTGGGACATGCGACATATGCTAGCCATATTTTAAACCTCATCCCTAGGATATTTTGACTATCGTCGGGGCATGATTACACAATATTTTGAACTGTGCATATCATGATTATGTTGTGCCTTGAATTTCATCTATAGAAAGGTTGTCCATTATTACGCAGTACCTTGAACTGCACATACCAGGATTATGTTGTATCTTGAATTTCATCTGCATATACATATGGGCTATCCATTATTATTATTTTCCTATTTTTACTTGATTATGAATAATACAATGAAAATATTTAATAGTGTTGTATTTGAAATCTGACTTTTGAATAAGGAAGAACATTTACTGGTATAGGTGGGATAGTTGCTTTTAAGAATCATCTTTATTTAACTCACTATTATAATTTATATGTATTGTTTAACAAATTTGTGTTAATTAACTTTATGAAATTTGCATTTCCAACTAGTTTTTTTATAAATGGATTTAAGAAAAATGAAGTTTGACATTACAGTTGGTATATGTATATTTGGTTATATTTAACCGTTGACCCTTTTCTTGAATATACCACGTTGGTATTTATATTTAAGAAATTTTGGTTAATCAACTTTATAGAATGAGATATCCAACTCATCAATCTAATTTAAAATGTATTGGTTAAATAAATGAATACTGAGATTCTAGATTCTTTTAATCAACTATATAATACAACCTTGCACGACTAAGAACTTCTCAACATCCACTTGGAGAATGGTTCAATGTTATAGGGCCATTACAAATTGGGTTCATCGCCCTTAACACCACAATATTGTTGAGCCCTCAAACTTACTTAGGCTTGGATTTGAACAATGAGACACTAAATCAACCACATACAATGCATAATACATAACATTGTATAATAAATAAAATCTATGTGGTGGCAATGTGCAAAACAACAATAGTAGTGACATTTCCACCATGTGGCTCTTGTTTTGATTCTGATACACTTACTTACATTTACCCTTTAATCGTAGGCAGTGGTCATTTAATTTATTATTATTATTTTAATTTTAATTTTAAGTTTAAAGTAAAAGTGAAAAACAAGATATTAATGGTTGTGTAACTAGTTATATTTAAAAATATAATAAAAGTAGAATGTTCAAAAGTATCCATTAGTTGCTATTTTTTTACATTTATTAATGAAAAGATAAGACATGGATTTGGAGGAGATAGTAGAGTAGGATAAGATTTTCTAAGTAATTGCCACAAAATAAGTAGAGAAAATTGAATAAGTGATGTTATTCTTCTTTTCACTGTACCTCATTACCATCCTCGATAAATATTTAAGAATGGAGAGGAACGTGGGTCATCTATTAGTATATGTTGAATGAAATTCCAAAATTCTTGCCAAGAATAGGGAGATACAATTAGGCAACTTGCAAGGAAATTGTGGAATCGTTGCAAGCTCCTGAGGTGTAACCTTTTGGTAAATTCTTTCCATTACTTCTAGGTTAGTAAAATTAAGTCTAGGTTAGGCATTATGCATGCATGCATCTGCGGTTTCACTTCTCGTTGTCTCCTCCTATCTTGATTATTGAAAAATGAAGCAAGTAACTAAAGATAAAAAATATTTCATTTTTCATGCAATTCTTCACATATTGGGTGTATTTGCATAGTACATCGTTGCTTATAATACTATTTTAGGCCTCCCACACCTGATAGCTCATAGAACAACACTAAAGTAATAGTCAAGTTTAGCATGATCATAACTAATGTAGATGAGTTTAGAGAAAATAATCTAAAATGGGAGGGCTTCTCTAGAACTTGACAAGTTTGTTTTGATAATCAAGAATCTCAAGAGCCATGCATTATAGATAATATGAGATAGATATTAAGTGAAAATGGGCAAGATGATTATTTCCAATGAAGTCCTATCCCAAAGATGGTACACATATATACAAGTGTAATTCAGTCCTTAAGATATGAACCGTACCAAAATTCATTGAGATTCAATGGGGACAAAATTTGGTCATTTGGAAGCCTAATTTGGAAATCCCATGACTTTCTAGAAAGCATGTGATCCAACTATATGTCATGGAGCATGTATTAAACACTAATGGTAAGTTATGAATTAAACCATAAGACTTCCATTATGAGAAAAAAAAGGTAGTTAAATGTTAACTCTACACTAAAAATTGTGATAAAGCAAAAGTCAAATTCCGATAACTTTGTAAAACAAATAGAACAAAACACAATCAAGCAGGAGAACACAAATACATTTACACTAACTTGTACAAAGGCCACACACTATCAAAACTTGCAACATTGGTGTAACATCTTTGGAAACAACAATCGCATACATTGAAGAATGGGTGGAAAGTTTCTTGAGACACACATTTGAAGTGAATGATCCTTGACATAGGTGGATGGAGTGAACTCGAACCTCAATAAGTCTAAGCTTTGAACACCTCCCCACTCCACCACATTAACACCACCATTACTATTAACTATATTTCTTGTACACATTGATAGACTACTCATAGGAACAATCATGTGGAATGGGAAACAAAGCCAACAATAAATTCCATACTGCATTAGCAACATAAATAAGAAACAAATAATCCATTCATTGTTGCATTAGGCAATTGAAAATAATAAACTAGATTCCAATAGTAAGAACTAATAAAACCTTTTTAAAGGACTTGTTTATTAGATTTGTAGGAATTGTTCTATAACTTATATTTTTTTCAAAGGCCTCCTTCGTTGCTTTGGGTTTAGCTAGAGCACATTGGGTCATCTATCCTCATATATTGAATATTCTTCTTTTGTACATTATGCAAACTTAATTTTTGATGGATTTGGATGCAATTTTTTATTCAACCTATAAATCCACAAACAATAGTCATAATTAATTTCGGACAAAGCCACATGCAACCTCGTGTTCAAAATACAAACTCCACAACATGAAGGCAATCCTGCATGATATTTTAGCATGTAGCCAACCAATCTCATCATGGACACAATTACTTCTTTCCTTGGTCCCCATTGCTTGCATATATCCAATTGCTGCCACAATGAAACATGCATAAACAAGTTGCAAATATATTGGTTAGATACAAATTTTTTATGGAGGGATGCTAGTGACCTATAATCTAGTGTGTGACAACAAATACCTTACCAAATTTATGTCTGACCACTATAAAGTTGGCTCTCAAATTTCCCTCTCTCGTTAGTGTTCATAATTATTTATTTACTAACGAAAAATGACACATTAATGAATGACAATTTGATGAGATAGAAGTATAATTTTAACCATGATTTTAATAAACAATGTCAAGAAAAGAAAGAATATAATCATAAAGCAAGAAAGAAGTTAATCATAAAGCATCATCACTGGTAAACATTAATATTATTGACATTTTTTTCTTATTAATATTATCAATATGATTTAACTAATCACAAATTAAATTAATAACTTTTTTTTCATTTTCAAAATAGTTAAAAATAATTCTATCATTTTAATATAGGTGGGTACCAAAACACAGAACATTTGTTTTTTAATCATAATGGTGATTAACATTGCCTTAAATTTTATACATTCTTAGTAATTATATCTAAATTTAAAGAGAATTTGTGTTGTAATAATGAGTTAGAAAATAGAAGGAAGCTAAGATACTACACAGGGGTGATCAAGCCTACTCTAGAAGATCAAGACTATCTTTAAGCTCTAACTAGCACAAAGATGAAAATCAACATTTCTAAAATACGAACCAATTTCTAGAAACTTCATAGCAAAACTATGCATTGGACAATTCTCAAAACATTGCGAGATGCAAGAATTTATTGTCTTTGTAACACTAAAAAAATTGACAATGAAAAACATTTTGTATTAGAGTACCCTTCGTATCCCAACTTATAACTCAATTTCAAAACATCCATTACACTATTAATCTTCCTAACCTCCTAATCATAAAAAAATGTAATTATCTTAAAATGATTTAAATGAATCTAAGCAATTCTTTTATTTTTTTAAAATACAATAAAACCCATTATAATCCTAATAGATATTAATAATAAATATCATCATTATAAAATATTTTTTAATACATTTTCAACAAAAAAAAAAAAAAAACTCTTATTTTTAAACTCTACCGAACTGATTATTGTCATAGTGAAAAAATTGTTTTACTTCATTATCAACAAAAGGTTGTTCGTCATGAAGGTGAAAAGATTGTTTTATAACTATCTTGGATGGAAAATGAGAAGTTCGTTATCATCAAGGTACCTTGGAAAATGAGATTTTTCAAAGTCATTGGCATATGATTAAGTTACAAAATGGTAAACGAAAAGGTGCCTTTTTATGCACTGAATTTTCCTAGTCCTTGCCATATGATTAGGCTTAAGATGAGTTTGACTTTTCTGTGATCACCGTCACGAGGGTGGAAAATGCTATTTCCAACCCCATAGCCTCATTAATGCGGGGCTACATGTGCAGGAGATAGCCACCTCGCGTTTAGATAATAAAAAAAAAACGGCGTAGTACCCACCTCGCGTGTTATAAACTCCTATCTCCTGTGCATGTAGCCCCGCATTAATGAGGCTATGGGGTTGGAAATAGGAGTTGCCCACGAGGGTTGGGGTTTAAATTCTTTTTATTCATTAATCAATTCATTTTTCTTCTCCTTTTTTTTCTTCCTTCTTTCTTTTTTTCTTCTTCCTTTTGTGAGAGGTTTTGGATATTTATACTTTCAGTGTTACGCGTAAAATTTTGTTTTTGAAATGTCATGTTTGGATAATAAACTTTTCACTAATAAAATTTTTATTACAAAAATTTAGCTCAATAATATATTTCACATATTTATTATAAGAAAAAAACAAAATAACCATAACACATAGATGACTTATTGAATATTAAATTTTTATGCTCCTTTATAATTTTTTCCCTGAGGAAAAATCACAATTTTCCATTAATATAGAAAATTACATGTAGTAGATACATGTATGGCATATGCAATGGTTTGATTGTGGCCTTAAAAAATAAGTTTGTACATAATTTACCACGCAGGGTATACTAAAAAAGTTATCCAAAAAATAAGTTTGTACGTATATTACCATGCAGGGTATACTGCAAAAGTTCATATATAGGATATATACAAAAAAACAAGTACTGAAAGACGTCACTGATATATACTGCAAAAATTAGGGCCTATTGTCCTGCTGGTAGAACTAGTCTATTTAAGGACGATGATATTACTGGTAATGATCTTCTCCCTGTGGCTTCTGAATCATCCACAGTGCTCTAGGATGTACTGTGGCCTCCTTGGAAAGTTGGCCGACAACCATATTACGCTCCCTGTAAATATGTTGACAAGAGATATAAGTAAATTGTGCTTTTAATATCATGATTTCATCCAAAATGTTTATGAGAGAGTGCATATGACATGTAGATGTGTTGTTGAACCATTTTATGATTATTTTAGAGTCCCCAAATATCTGAATGTGATTGCATGCATGTGTGAGAGCAAAATGGAGGAGGTGTCTAAGAGAGATCAATTCCGTAAAATTATTTGTCCCCATCCCCAAGCCCATCTGAATTTTGAAGTGGTGATTTTAAGATTTATGCAATATTATACACCACCCCCCCCCAACCACACCCCTGTGCTTGTGCTGCACCATCAAAATAAGCCCAAGGTAGGTTGTAGTCGATTACTTCAGGTGTCACAACGCGACCAGTAGGGATGTGATCCTCTTTCGGGATTTCATGATAGGAAGATACAATTTGGGCAATGGAAGACAACCAACGAGCCACTCTATCTTTGAAGATGATCCCATTTCAATCGAGCTAGATAGTCCATCAGGTAATCAACAAAAGATAATGAACTTTTTGGTTCGAGGACCCAACTCTCCATTGATTCGAAGCTTCTAAAACATTGAGACCTTGCCATCTATTGGTTAAGGATAATGTAGCTAGGACCTATTCCCAAATGTGCAGAACCGTAGGGCAGAATAGAAAGAGGTGATCATTTGTTTCCTCTGCTTGTTGACATAACACACACTAGGAGGGACCGGAGAAATATCGTTTCATTCAATTGACCCATGTTTGTATCTTGTTCTGTAATACATTCCACATGAATAATTTAGTATGAGAAGGTGCTTTTAATTTCCAAAGACTGCGCCACCAATCCAATAGCTCAAGCGACCTGTGGACAGCATGAATGACGGGATAACCGACTTTAGGGGTATACACACCATGAGCAACAAGGGCCCAAATGAGTTCATTGGTTCCATCCTTCATGCAGAAATGGGATTCTATCAACGCAGTGATATAGCCATCCCAATCTTTTTACAAGCGCACAAGTATACCCAGATGCTCTGCAGTTTTCCATGCTTGTGTAAAAATCGTGGTATTCCCAAGGTCCACAATATGAGCAATCATAAAGATATCTCTGTTCTTGAGAAATTGTGTGAGGTCAGGAGAGAGGCGAAACATATTTCCACAACTCGTCCAAGGGTCGAGCATATTCGCACAGATAAACCATGTTTAATTCTCCAAGTGAGTCCATTCCTAGTGGTGGGAAAAGTGTGTAATACTGCACATCAAATCATAGATATCCCATTTCTCTGCCAGGTGGGCAAGCACATTCAGTCCATAATCTATTATGGCCAGATATATTTGTATTGAATCACCTCAGTCCAAAGGCTATGGGAGGTAGGAATAAGCCATCCCATATTTGCAGCTAGTGTATGTGCAAAGGAGGATAAGTCTTTCAATCCCTAACCACCCCATTTCTTAGGGATTTCAATGTGGCTCCAACCCACCCACACAAATGGTTTCCCTTCCTTACGACCATTCCAAAGGAATCTGCAGAAAAGTTTTTGTATCCAGGATAAGATTCCTTTAGGAATACATGCCAGAGACATCCAATACATAGGTGTAGCCTCCAAGGCTGATTTAATTAGCACTAATCGACCAGCTCTGGATAGGAATCTATGATTCCAATTGAGTAGTCTTTTTTAGATCTTGGCCACAAGCCATGTCCAATCAGAAATCTTGTAGCATTGTGGTTGGATGCGGAACCCAAGATATTTAAACCCATCATCCAGATCAAGGCTTTGGAATGGGAATTTCTGCTAAGCAGTCCGAGCTTCCAGTGGAGACCAGGCAAAGAGGGTGATAGTAGATTTCAATCGGATAGGTTCCATACCAGTGGTCGAAACGAAGAGCAGCAAGATGTCATAGAAAGTAGTAGTGTCTTGAAAGCCTCCACTGTGAAATATTAGCACATCATCGACGAAGAGGAGGTGGCTGAGAATACATTGATCTGTTATGTTGAGTCCCTGTAAGTGCCCCTCTCTTTTAGCCAAGAATATTAATATGTTAAGTACCTCCATGACCAGTAGAAATAAGAGCAGGGAGAGGGGGAAACCTTGTCTGAGGCCACGTTCTGCATGAAAAAGGTTGGAAGTAGATTCATTGATCAAGACACTAAAGGAGACAACAGTGATGCAACACATGATCCAATTGATGAAAGGAGGGGGAAAGCCTAAATGGGTGAGAATAATTCTGAGATAGAACCATCTCACCCGATCAAAAGCTTTTGAGAGATCAATTTTGAGGATGACACCTTTGAGATTTTTAGCCTTAATGGAATGGAGGGCTTCTTGAACAGTGCTAATAGCCTCATGAATTTGTCTATTATGGAGGAAAGAAAATTGTTCCAGAGAAATATGACAAGATAGTATAAGCTTAAGTCTATTCGCAATAATCTTTGCTATTATCTTATGTAGACAGTTGCAGAGAGAAATAGGCTTGAAATCATTGAAAGATATAGGAGAGTCAATTTTGGGGATGAGGGCAATGAAGGTAGAGTTGATGGCCTTGTACATTCTACTTGATATCCTGTAGTCCTCCACCACCTTTAGGAGATCCTGTCCAATAATATCATAAAATGCTAAGTAAA
This sequence comes from Pinus tabuliformis, assembly GCA_031772625.1. Lineage (NCBI taxonomy): Eukaryota > Viridiplantae > Streptophyta > Pinopsida > Pinales > Pinaceae > Pinus > Pinus tabuliformis. The sequence goes on from CM062819.1 coordinate 402,060,245, forward strand.
ACTCAGTAGTCCATCCGTCAGGTCCCATGATTTTATCTTTTTTGAACCATTTTAGTGTGCTTTCCGATTCTCCCATAGTAATAGGATTTGTAAGTTCCTCGGCCTCTTTCGGACCAACAAACTGACGGAATAGTCCAACAATCTAAATTATTTTGGCAAGGGTGGCATCAGGGGGAGCCTTGAAAAGCTTATGGAAATGTGTATTTCCCAGATGTGCCAACTGATGGAATGATTTGGCAAGTTGACCATCCTTAGAAGGCACGTGCCTAATGGTGTTGCTGGCTTTCCTTCCTCTTCCATAATTGTGGAAAAACTTTGTGTTTTCATCTCCAGCCTGAAGCCAAATAGCTTGACTTCTAAGGCACCATGTTTCTTCCCGATCTTTGAGAATTTTGGATCTCTGAGTCTCTAGGTCCGTGAGAGTTTTTTTAGCCTCCTCAGATATAAATCGTTGACCCTGCTCATCCAGGAGATCAGCCAGATTGGACTCAATGGAAATGAGAGTTTGTTCATCCTGGTCTCATTTGTCTTTTGTCCATTTAATAGATAATCTCTTTATTTCAAGAAGGTTATGACAGAAACCTTCAACAATGGTTTGCTCCAGTGTAGGTGGATGAGAGCGCCAGTAATCCGTGACCAAATTGATGTAGGTGGGGTCTTTTAACTAGGTGGTGTTGAATTTGAAAGGGGCCCTAGGCTTTTGGAAAGGGCCCAACAACTCCATGAAGATGGGAGAATGATCAAATATTCCTCCAGATCCTACCCACTGTCTATAATTTGATAGGGTTCTTACCATAGGTTCGTTGATGAGGAATCTATCTAAACGCTTGGCCAGATAAACATCCCCTATCCTTCTATTGCACCAAGTAGGCTGAGATTTGTTCATAGGTATGTCATTCAAGTGGTGATGCTCAAGTAGCTACTCCATAGTGTCAGATAAGGGATCCACTTGTGCATTTCAGCCCCAAGATTCCCCATATCTAATGGAGAAATTCAAAACCCCACCCAAAATGAGATTGTCAGATCTGACAAAAGATAAATTAAGGAGGTGATTCCAAAAATCAACTCTATTTTGACAGGGGGCATATACATTGATAATCTTGAAATCCATGTCAAACTTAGAGTAGATGTCCATACCGATGAAGCCTGTTCCTCCCTAGGAGACTATGAGTTTGATAAAACAAGGGTTTATGCCCAGAGCAAGGCCACTAGATCGCCCAATGACATCAAGTGCATGGAAGGTCCATCCCAACTTCAAAAATTGCAGTGTAAGAATGACCTGATCAGCCAAACCATGGTTTCTTGAAGGAAAACAATATCAACAGACTCATATTCAAACAGTCTTCTGAGGGCTAGTTTTTTAGGAGAGTTAGCTAGTCCTCTACAGTTAAAGGATAGCCACTTCATGGGGGTGGTCGAGGAAGGGTGTTTAGTGCTCTAAGTACCCAATCAAGTGTGGATTGTCTGCCATAGGCCACTTCCATCCTAGCCTGCAAGATAGCTTTAGAGATGTGGGATTAATGACCCCTAGTGTTCTTACGAGGAGGGGAGGTCAATCCAATCCCTGCATGATCAGGTGGATGAGATGCTTGGGATCAGAGGTTGTATGAATGAGAGTGACCAGAGGTGGTCGAGGGATCTGAGGGGAGGGGTGAGTGAGCCAAACTAGGGATAGATGGAGGAGTAGTTGATATAGCAGGTTTGGGGAGGTCTAGGGGGCAGGTAATAGAAGTGGAAGTCATGTCCAAAATAGATGCAAATGTTGAACAAAACAATTTAAAGAAATATTAGAAACATAACAAAAGGGAAGAGGAGTACCTGATGAGCGAGTAGCCACAAGTGCAACCCTGGATCTCGTTGTAGGCGGGGAAGGAGGACAGGGGGAGGCTGAAAATGGCATCTGAGTTGATTTGCACACTGTCACCAGAGGATCATTGGACCGAGGAGGTTGACTTGTGGCTATTGAGAGAGCAACATGTGCAACATTCTTGGTTTCCTTGGTAGGAGTGGCACCGAACAAACCAGAGGGAATTCCTTATAAAGATGACCAACCTTATGACACCTTTGACATCTAAAGGGCACGCCCTTATAATCCAAAATTTGTATGCGAGTGAAATTCTTCCAATGCAGAGTGATTTTCTCCTCCAATCCTTCTTGGGTATCCAGGTAAAAAGTAAACCAAAATACGAGCCATAGATCGATTTCCGGAGTTGATGTAGGTCTTATCGTAATCCAGAATGGTGCCAAGCGCATTCCCAGTGCACGTGAGGATGTCTTCAGACCTGAAGTGGAGGGGTAGTCATGACATTCTAACCCATAGCGGCCCAACACCACTTTGTTCTCACTCTGAACCAAATAATGGGCTCCAACGCTTAAGTAATACTACGGCCAACTCAATATACCAATACCCGGAGAGCACCCAAGCGGTATAATCCTCCAATTGAAATCTAAGCACAAACCATCCTCGATCCAGGGTATTAACCTCTGGGAGATCTTTGAAGATATTCCCCCAAATTTCCTTGACCCAAAGGCGAAGACGTTCAACAAAATAAGCTCGACCTCTGACTCTTCCGACTAACATTTTGCTAGCAGTATCAACCACTTCCCCCATTTGAACCCCCTCACCAAATTTGAGTGATAGATCCTTACTAGTAGCCTTTACACATTTCAATTTTTTAACCTTACCAGTCCATGGCGCAATTGGATGGTCCTGTAGGGGATCCTGTGAACCCTGATTCTCTTGGTGAGGAAGCGAGGTGTTATCCAGAGAGTTAATCGCCGGCGAGTCAAAGCAGTCAGAAGGGGAGGTGGAGTTACCCGACACAGCCGCAGAGTGTGTGAAAGGTATGGGTGACGGATCGGAGGTGCTTGTCACAGTGCCAAGTTCGACAGAGGAAGGGAAATCAAAGGGTATCTGATGCGGCATAGGGTTCGAAGGAAAAGGGTCAAAGGAGGGGGAGGGCAGCGTGAAAGAGACAAGTAGATGAAAATTAGATGGAGATAGGGTGGGAAATCAAGGCCTCGGGAGTTAATAGAGAGGGAAAAAAATGACAGATTGTACGAGGAAGGGCCGGGGTCAGAGCTGGTAGGAGGAGAAACGAAAAACTGAGGAAAAGTGAACCCTAAACCTGAGCAGTCGTAGCCTCCGGCAGATCATTAGGGCACAACCAGTTAGGATCATAGGGGTGAGGTTCAGTAGAGTAATCCTCTAAATCTTCTTCCATGTCCAACATCCTACAGACAATCCTGGAAATAATGAAAGGTGTTTCGTTGACAACAAATCTGAAGTGCAAGTTCCGACCGTGACAGTGAAGAGGACAGCACCACTGCTAGAGAGTCAACAAGAAAAACAGTGTATCTGTAGCCGGTGTAGTGGAAACCCTAGCCGAGCTCCCACCTCTAAATAGTCCCGTGCTCTATACTACCCCCTCATTTGAAGGATCATGTTCCTTTATAATTAATAATGATAACATACATTTTATTTTAAAATCTATCTTTTATATGAAAAATTTTCGATAACCAAATTAACAATCAAATTAAGATTAAAATTAATTGTTAAAAGTTAAAAGTACTTTATTGTAAGTCTTGTTTAAAATAATTATACACAGTCCCTCGTAGCAAAGACCATGCATTGGGGTCTACTTTGACAATCTTGTTATAATTTTAAATTTAAAACAAATCAAAAGAATCACTAGTTGATTTTAAATTAGAAAAAAACTTTGACGCACAATAGAGGAAAATTAAAGCATCTCTACAAAATAGAATGATTTGCTGTGAGTTGGCTTAGATAAAGAATGATACTAGCTGATTTTGGACTAAAATATGCCATAAATAGAGTACATGCACACAATGTTTATGGCATATAATGATTTGTTGTAGATCAAATGTTTTTGATGTCTTTGGAAAAAAACAACAAGTATTGTCTTCACCAAATGACATGATAACATGATATAGATTACCTAAGCATGTCATAAGATCTAACACATCATTGTATTAATCATTATTACTTTTGCATATGAGGAGGTATCTCAAAGAAATAAAAAACAAACATTTTTTTTAGGTAATTAGGCTGAACCTAGGTTAGGGTCACTTAGTCTATTGGATGGAAGAACTAACTATCAACTAGTGGGACAATATTACCGAGATTGTGTGAATCTGAGTGGAGCTTGGAACACCCCTTGGGATAGTTTAATTCCTCAAAAAGTGGCTTCCATCCTCAACCCTTCCTCACCCTTCCCCATGAGGTTCGAACCACAGACCTGGTGAAAACTAAACCACACCCAAAACAACTAATCTACTAAAAAAATGAACAATGATATTGCAATATGTTTTTAGTAATTATAAATATGTAATTCCTAGAGAGACCTACAATAGTTGATGTGTTTTTCATCAAGAGTAGATATATTTAAATAACATTCAAAATTTGATTACAAGTTGAGAGGTTTCATAAGATAGATAAGAAGCTAGTCACAGTCAAAATTACTCTGAAGTAAATGTGATTACAATTTTGAATGAAATCACAAGGAAATCAACCATCACAATCTATAGGAATTCGATGTGAAATGTGAAGACTGTTAGAGGCACGACCAACTTGATCTCCCAAAAGAATCAATGAGGAATCCCAACACGACTGAACCAGAATTGGACATTTGGGAAGAAGCCTATCATATACATGGTTAAAAGAAACAATGGAATTCACAAAGTTCTATATACACTATAAAAGTTCAAGGTAAAAAATTGTTGTTCCATAATTTGGTGAGTTCCATCAATATATTCATAGACCATATAATTATATGTAAAGATTTAATCTCTTGGACCTTACAATCTTTGAAAGTATTAAAATAACCTTACATTTGAATTGTTACAAAAAAGCATAAAAAATATTAATGGATAATTACAGTTATTTTACTGGCATCTTGGTGTACATCCAAAAGAGGGTCGTCTTTGTAATACTCACCACGAAACTTGCAATTAGGTTTTCGAATAAATTAAAAAAAGAGATAAAGAAGATCACAAAACATCACTTGGATCCCTGCATTATACCTACCTTATGCCTCTATCGGTACCACCTGCACGACACAACACAATGTAGTTAGATCAAGGCACCCGTCATGGCTGAAAAAAAACATAAACAAATTATTTACTTAATATTATTTTTAACTTGATGAACATAGTTGGATTTGGCCGACCAACCCTAAGTGTTACTCATCATTGAGTGTTATTCAAATATTACAGTTACTAAATTAAATATAATAGCATTTGAACAAACCCATGTACAATATTTTAATACTCTTTAAAAAAAAATTCTCTTTCTAAGGACAAGTCTGAGTAAAGACCACCCCATGTGAAAATATGTGATGGAAATTGATGTGGCTTATGACATGGCAAAATTTATGGTCTTCAACTAATTTGAACTGACTTGGTGAAATTCATTGATTCATTGTGAAATCTTGCTTGTATTTTCCCAGCTCTATAATACTCTTTGTTTTATTCATAGAAACTCAGGACCGATGTGAAAAATCAAAGATAAATAAAGTCAAAGAAAGATTTAGTATACACATAAGATTGATGAGTTTTATTTCATCTTCTAGTATAATTACGAAACTATATAACATAGAAGAAACTCGAGACTTATGAGATAACACCAATTCCTATTCGTAGGAAGGAAAGCGATGGAATGCATATGATAATAATATGATGAAAGATTTAAAAACAATATAAGGTATTCATATATTAAAACAAAAGGTCATGAAGCAAAGTATTTTATATCCATATCTATATAATCAAAATTGTTAGAATGAGAATGTATGTACATTGGAAGCCTAGATGGTTAAAACAAATGGATTTTTTTTTTTATCATTGCATCATTGAAGCTGATGGAATTAAAATGTGACATGTAACTTGGAAATATTAAGCAACCCAAAATGCAAACTTGCCTAAATAATGGTTTGCCATAGAGAAGTGCCTTGAGGAAAATTGGTAGCTCCAGGAACTGCACATCCGAAGTGAGTTCTAGGAACTACAATGGTCATACCATGCAAAGCCTCAAACCACCCTTCATATTTAGGAATCCCTAACCTGGGAAGGGCACTAGCCATATCTATTAGTCGTTGCAGTTTATTTGGAAGAGTTAGGCATCCAATGAGATCCTTCACTCTTTCTCCAATGGGAAGGGAGGTGCTACAAAAGGAAAATGAGCTTTGTCTATTGTAGGAAAGTTACCAACACATTGAGCTAAATATCCCTCTTTCAAAAACACCTCAACGCACAAAACAAATACGAAAACAAAATTCTCCATTAATCCCATTAACAAAACCCAAAGGCTTTTCATTTTTTACAAATTATCCTAGTTTATGGCCATTGGTGGTGCCAACTCTTTGAATTTCGTGACGCATGGGATTATTATTTAATTATGACCACATAGTTGCAAGCCAGGTGTGTCCTTTCTCTTAGATTTCTCTGAGAAGTTTCATGCAAATATCCTCCTTCAGATTTGAATCACTTGGAATCATAGCACCAACAATTATCTAACCATTGTCAGTGATCAAACTCTTGCTAGGTACAAGGTCTATTGATCACAACAAGAGGAATTGAATTTATTTATTTTCTTCGTGCAAGTGCCATAGAGTATTAATAATGTTTTGGGAAAACAATAGACCGTCAAAAATACGTTCTGTAAAATGCATGACACATCAAAAGAAACATTCATGCAAAATTTTTAATTGTACTTGACGAGAAAATCGCCCCATGACGAGCAATTTTCCCAGCAAATTCCATCCCGGCCCGTCACCATAACCATAACCATCACCATCAAATTACCAGATACTTCTATAAACACCTGAGATGAAAAATGAAAAGTTCCCTTTCATATCTCGGAGTTGATTTGATTCACGAAGAGTTTGAATTTCATGTGTTTAAGATGAGTTTGACTTCCAAGTGTTGAAGGATTTCTTCTATTTGGATTTTCAAAGTTTATGAGGGCTTTTGATTTTAATTTTATCAAATGAATGCTATATTTGGATCAAAATGGGTGGCATGTATTTCTTGGATTGAAATTTGATAGGAAAGTGTTTAACATATATATATTTATTAAATAATTAGTTAGAATATATTTCATTAATTATATAAAATGATAATATTTTTTTATTCATATAATAACGAGAGCCATGGTGGCAATGCCACTGCTTTTGCTTTTTTGCACATTGTCACCATGTGACTTTTGTTTATTGTGCAAGAATGCCTAAAATTTCAAAAAAATATTTATTAAAAAAAACAAAAAACACTTAATATAATATTCAATTTAATTTAAAAAATTTGAATTATGTTTGATACCAAAATCAAAAGGCAACATTATACAAAAATTACAATAATAAAAATATAAGAATTATTACACAAAACAAAATTCTACTAGTCTAGATCTATTTTAACTCCTAAAGGAATAAAAAAAAAAATTTATTTTATTTTTTTATTTTTATACTTGTGTAATTTGATGAATTCAAATTACAAATTTCATTTTTTAATAAACCACCATAGATCCCTCTCGGCTCTTGGTAGATCCATAGTTAAATGAATCTAAGCTAGTTTAGTTATTAATAATTGATAATTATAATGATTAATTTTAACAATTTTATTTTATTTCTATGTAATTTGACCTAGTCAAAATGTTTTAATTAATAATTATAATTAGTAATTCTATTTTATAGTTTTTTTTTAATTACATTCTATTTTTATTATTATGTAATTTGAGCAAGTCAAAATGTTTACATAAAATAACATAACATTACAACATCTCTTCTATACTTGGCTCGAGAGCACCTCTCAACGCAATAAAATAATGTATTATCAAATTAAATAACGTAATATGGAAGTAAAATCCAAACAATTGATAGAGTCAAATACTAAAATATATTTTATTCTCAAAGCTGATATCTTTACCATAAATCATAAGTAAAACCAAATTGAATAATATCAACCACATAAGTATATTTATTATGTTGGAGCATATCTTTTTAATTTCAATTTTGATTTCAGTCTTTTAATTATAATTAACATTGTAATTGGTTGTTAGTTATATATTAATTGGTTGTTTGTTTGTTTACTTTTTTTTTCTCGGAAGAGAAAAACCGACTAGTTATATTAGAGAATGAGATATATTAGTACATTTTGGTTAAGTCAAGAAAGATAATCATATTTCTATCATCACATCCGATCATCCCTTAGCTAGATGTTCACTTACTAGACTAATATGTTGACAATAGATACCACATAAACGTAAACATTTTCTACATAGAAGTGAGTCAAGAAGTTCAATCTGAAATAAATTAGGATAGGATATAATTTCACCCAACACAAATTAAAAGCAGTCAAAATTTCTCCGAAACATAGGTGCTGCTATGGAAGAGTAGTGCAACCATCTTCTTGGATTTCACCATCAATGTAGAAACTGAAAAAAATGGAGCCTTCAACATCAAATTGACCAACTTTGGAAAGAGTATCTGCAGTCCTATTCAATTCCTTGTAAAAATGTTGAATGTCGAAACTCTAGAATGTGTTAATAAGAGCATTGGTGCGGCCCAAGCATCCTTGAAGATCTGGTGGATCAAATGTCGTCGAACACGTAATGCCATCTATTAGAGTTTTCAAGTCTCCATAGACATGGATATGCTGCAAAAACTTCTCCCTAACAAACTAGAGAAGTGCCCACAAAGCTACTGTTTTTGCCCTAGAGTTGGTATCCATCCCCCCACGCCAATGTAACTTATAATGTGTGTTTTCACTAATTCGTAGCCACACCTTGCATCCACAACGTCCCCACTGGGCCGCACCATCAAAATAACTTGCCGACATGTAAATCTAAGGGGCATGTACCAAGTTTAAAGATCCTTCGTGGTCAATAGGCGAGGTTCTAGAGTCTCCAACCATGTAAGGATTTTGGAACATATCCAAACAATATTAATCGAGGTCCCTTAAAAAATGTAATGATTATGTGCCTTCCAGGTTTCCCAGTTGACATAAAATGGGATGAATCTATGCATACCATACCTGGAATTTCCCCATCGTAAACATTGTTCAACAATAGTGAATTGCCTGAAAGAGATCTTGCAGTAAGATAGAACCTATGACCAGATTTGAAGAGTGACAAGAAAGCCTTGCTTGCAGAGATTGTCCCAAGCCATCCAAGTGAATAATATATTCTTCAGGGGGGCATTCCACTGCCAAATAGAAAGAAACCATGGCGGCGTCGAATAGTCGTATATATAATTCATGATGTACCTGTAATTGTCAACCACCTCCAAAGAGCCGTGTTTGAGTATACCAACCCATGAGAGTGAGTCCTCTCTCGCATTCCTGAATAGTCCAGCTCATTTGAGATCATTGATGTAGCTATTCCACTCCAGTACAATAGGTCCATGTAAACCGATTTTCTCAGCCTCCTTCCCTATTAGATATAATCTGTTCCACCTGCTAATCACTTGATCCAAGAAAAATAGACCCCTCTGTTGTAACACCACCATAGTGCCATAAAAAATTCGGGTGGGGTTACATACACCCAATATATGATCTCGTCCAATGATAATCATATTTCCCTTACCAAAAGACGATTTTACTCTCTGTAGAAACCAATTCTTTATGTTCCACAAGCTCAACCAGATGTATGATCCCTCCCTTTTGCCAATATCCCATTTTGAGCCAGTCTATGAGATACCTTCTCTTTATATATTTTGTTTTAATTATCTCCCTCCAAATGCCAATACCAAATAAAGCTCACCAAAGTGACTTCAAGAGCAAAGAACAACCAAATATTTGGGTGTTCAGAATACCCCAACCATCGAGCTCCTTTGGTATGGAAATAATATCCCATTTGACCAAGTGTATTTTCTGATCCATATCAATCCCAAACCATAAGGAGTGGGATAAAATAGAGATAATCTTAGAAATAATGTGACAAGGGAGTGTAAAAAAATGTGTCCAATATGTAAATAGTTGTTGTAGGATGACTTGAACCAAGGTGAATCTCCCTCCGAGAGAAAGCCAACAAATGTGTCCAACACTTGAGCTTATTCTGGAATTTAGTAAGTAACCAGGTCTAATCCTTCGATATGTAGTTGTTGGGCTTTAACCTAAATCCAAAATTAGTAAGGCCCTCCCTAAGAGGTCTGCTGTCCACACCGAAAATTCCTGGAATATAATCAATATTCGAAAGGTCCCCACTGGAGAAATAAGGAAAAATTTATGACCATTTCAAACTAGTCCCAAGGTCTTTCCATAACGGTGGAAAATGTAGTGTACTGCCTCCCACTGTACCTTGGAAATCATTCGAAAAGTAAGAATGTCATCGACAAAGAATAAATGTGAAATACAAACCTCATGTGTCATTTTCAAACCGCAGAATGTACCCAAAGCCTTTGATGTGTTTATCTTCCTACTAATGCCATCCATAGCCATAATGAAAAGAAGGGGCGAGAGGAAGAATCCCTGCCTCAATCCCCTACCCACTCGAAAAAATATGTGGGGTATCCATTTATAAGAACCATGAACCATGCCTTATTCACGCATGCCATAATCCACTCCAAATTTTAAATCTCTAGCCTAATCTTCAGAAGGATTATTCGAGGGAAAGACTAATCCACACAATCATATGCCTTTTGTAAATCGACCTTCATTATCACCACTTCCAACATTTTAGTCTTAATGGAGTGTATGCACTTCTGGGCTATTGTAATGGCATCATGAATAGACCTGTTGTGGAGACAACCAAATTGTTCCCTGGAAATTTGAGTCGATAATATCTCCTTGATCCGATCGGCGATAACCTTTGAGATAATCTTGTAAATAATATTGCATAAAGAAATCGGCCTAAAATACGAGGATGTGTTTGAAACTTTTGGGATGAGAGCAATGAAAGTAGAATTTATGGAGTCTGAAATGTGCCTTGTGATATGATATTCTTCTACTATCTACAACAAATCCTGTCCCATGAGGTCGAAAAATTGAAGAAAAATCTCCATTGTCTAGCCATCCGGGCCATGACATTTATCCTTTGAAAATTATTTCAACATCGTAATAATTTCATCATTAGATACCGGTGTATAAAGTGTTGCATTAGATTCATTATTGAACATTAGAGAGTATTACTCCGCACCCCAAAGAAGATTCTAAATGTGTATCTACTCCCTAGATTTGAAGTGGTTCTGAAAGTAACTTACAAATCTTTTATGGATCTCATATTTGGAGTAAACATATTCCCCATCACCCCCCTGATGTGCCATATGGTGTTGATATTCTTTCTATGGCATGCAAATTGCTGGAATAATTTTGTATTTATGTCCCCCTCTTTGATCCATATGACCCTGCTTTTTAATCTTCATTAGCTTCTTGTACCAGAAGTACATGCCTTTTCTTTTATTCTAATACTTTCAATATTTCCATAGTTTGCAATGTGGGCATCGTATGCAGCATATTGTCACCAATTTTTTGGATTTCCTCAACTAGTGCCTTCAGTTCCTTGTAGACAATGTTATTTTTTTTACGCTCCCATATACGAACATGGCTCTTCAAAATATTTAGTTTCAGAGAGATATTTTCCATAGCTGATAGTCCTAATTGTACTGCGCATGATTTCAAAACCTTCTCAACCAGCTTTATGAAGTATTCATCCTTGAGCCATATTCTATTAAACTTGAAAGGAATACCCTTTCTAACCGATTCCGCTCACCATTGTAAAACAATCAGACAATGATATGAAATGAAGGTCTTTTCCACCCTAGATCTCAAATTTCTGAATAATTCAATCATATTTTCATGTACCATAAATCTGTCCAACCTCTTACCGATGTACTCACTTCCACATCTACCATTGTGCGAGATAGACTCAACAGGGACAATGCATATAGTTGTTATATATATATATATAGATATATAATGAAATGATATTTTAACGTCCACGAGACTAAAAGTAGTCTATGGGACTATTAGTTCCCTGCTTTTCATCTATTGCAATTCAATCCTTTTCTTGTTCAAATTGATGATGAGCTGGCCCAAATTTCCAACAATCCCCTCACTGAAAAGACAATGCCAAGAAACTGATGCTAGCGTATTCCCATAACTTTCTCTGATGTCTTTGAATGCATAACATTGCAAAATGAAATGTTTTCTAATTCCACTGCCCCAGACGTGAAAAATGTACACACCCATTCTTCCCAATCTTCTTTAGGCCTTTTCCACCATCATTTTTCACACAGAAGTTGATGTGAGTTGGTTCTTAATTGAGCAATATGAACTTTTTCCCTCCACAGAATGCTAACTCCAATGAACTCTTTTTGTTGTAGATCACACGTAGGGTTGAATTACTCAATGTAGTACTTCTTCTTTCTACCCAACTCTTTTCCCCATACCCATGTACGAAACTTCTCCATAACAAAATCCTTTAGCTCCTTGCTATTTGTGGGACAAGAATTGAGGTAGATATTCCATTTTTGCATCCATATGTAGTTTTGGTTCATCCATGTTTTCTTTCTTTCAATCATGCATTCATTGAAGATAACATTAGGCCATCTACCTACTCCCATTTTCTCAATTCTTTTTAGATATCTTATGAGCTGCACCATATCAATTGCTTCGATGTGAGTTGCTCTTGTTTCACTCAACATTATCTCATAGGATACCAATTTTTTTATTTTGAACTTGCTCATGATCAAGCGTTTTTGGATTTTCTCAATTTGTTTCCATTTTGAGATGAGGGTGTTGCTAGCCCACAATTCACACCCATATAACATCACTAGACAAACTAGGAGTCCAAAAAGCATTTTAGTTGTTTTCCAATCCCATAACCCTTCATCTCTACATCTGTTTTGAAGAGCATATAATGCTTTCCACCCTCCTAAAATTCTCTTCTTTCTGTAGTCCTCCCAATTAAATTTGTTGTTGAAATCAATCCCAAGGTATTTGTACTCATTTACTTCTTCAAGAATGTTTCCTTCAAAGAAGAACATATGTTGGCTTTGCTTCCTTTTATTAGAGAAAATCATTATTTTGGTCTTTCTAGTATTGAATTGCATCTCCACTTCTCTACAAAAATGCTCAAGGGCATATAGGTGCATTTTCATTCCATGGGCCAATTTAGAAATCAATACAGGATCATCCGCATATAAAAGAAGCTTTATCATAAACTCCCCCAACCAAACACCATCTCCACCTTGCATATTTATCCACTCTTCCAATTTATCAATATATAAGCCAAAAAGAGTAGGAGATAGAGGGAAACCTTGCTTGACTCCAATGTCACTTCTAAAGCTTTCTGAAATACCTGCTGAGGTTCTAATTTTGACTTTCACTTCTTCATAAATTCTATGGACACCGACTCTATAATGCAAAGGAATTTCAAGTTCTTCCATTCTATGCCACAACTTATCTCTAGGGACTGTGTCAAATGCCTTTTTGAAGTCAACAAAGCAGCAGAATGCTTCTTCTTTGTCCTCCCAAACCTTTTCAACAATGTATCTCAACGTGATACCATGATCCATTCTAGAATGATTTGGCCTAAAACCCGCTTGTCCTCTTGCCCTCTTTTCTTTTACTTTTTCCCACTTACTGATTCTATTTTCTACCATGCTGCCAAAAAGCTTTGCAAACAAAGGATTGATCATAATGGTTCTATAATTGGAAGGATTATTAATGTCTCCACTTTTAAAAAGGGGTATTGCTAGGCTAGTTGTCTAGTCCCTTGGGAATCCTTGCTGAATGATGTTGTTAAATATTTCCATGATGTGCGGTGCAAGAGTGTTCATTCCCCATTTTAGATACTCTGCTTGAAGCTCAACCAAGTCCTTTGCCTTTCCTGTTTTCAACTTCTTAATTCCAATCTCCACCTCTTGTAACGTGAAGAGCTTTGTAGTTGTGTTAATCTTGGAGGGAGGCTCCGCCTATGATTCTTTCTCATAGAGTTGCTTTGCATATTCAAACCATTGTTGGGCTGTAATATTATTTTTGATTTGCTTCTTCCTTGGTTGAAGTTCCTGCCATAAAAGCTTTGGGTTATTCTTGCTTAGATATATTAACTCTTCTCGCCTTGTTTGCATGAACTCATCTTTTTTCCTTTTTAGTATCTGCTTATATAACTTTACATTCATCTTCTCCTTGCCTGCCTTTTTCAAGGTTCTCCTTGCCATTTTGCATTCCTCATCAAACCAAGCATTTACAGGAAAACAATTTGATTCTGATTTCCTATTTTTTGCTCTTTTGCACTTCTCAAGTGCACTTTGGATTATATTTGTTAACTCATGACTGTTGAAAAATTTGAAACCATTTTTCTCCTTCTGAATTAATCTCTCTAACATTGTCTTGAAGATAGTACAATTTTCTTGTGTTAGAAGATTTTTTCCCCTTGATAGTGATTGCCAAGAGCATTGGGTTTTTCTCCCATTCTGTCTTTCTTCTAACCATGATAACTTTATATAAATTGGGTTATGGTCTGATTTTAAGTCCCAAATATGCTCTCCAATATTAACTTTATCTATATTTTCTATCAAGCTTTGTGAACACATCACATAGTCAATGACACTTGCCCCATTGTATGTGTTGCAAGTGAAGTTCTGAGACCTTTTCCATCTATCTAGACCATTGCAAATACTTAAGCTAAAATCCCCACACAGTGTAAGCAACTCCTCTCCAAAATGATCGCTAAATTTGTCATCTTATGAACACCTCACCCATTGGGGATTCTCCTCTTCAGTGAGCCAAATAGGATTGTGATCCTCTTTACAAAAAGAATACTAGCTTGATGATTTGATGTTCTAGCATTGAAATATCCCACTAAAATAACTTCTCCCTGCTGAGAGTACACAACAATATCTTGCTTTAAAGCTGCATACAGATCCTTGCTGTCTAGCCCCTTATTTTTGTAAGTTTTTGAGACTTGAGGGGCAAAATAACATGCTGCAATTCTTATGTGATTCTCATTCTTGATATTTTGAACCATAAATATTGTTTATTTGCATCTTCTTTAATTAACTGAATGTGATGGCCTTACTTTTCTTTCACTAAAACTAGTATTCCCCCATACCCTTTTCCATTTTCTGCTACCTTGTTCCAAACTGCTAACTTCAAATAACCGTCAAACACAGGAGTTTTGCAACCATCATGTTCATGAGTTTCCGTGAGACAAATTATGTCTCTACCTTCCGCAATAGGCCCTAACCCAGGTCGCCTCTTCCAAGGGTAACCTCGGCAATTCCAACAAGCTAAACCCTAGGTAGGATTTGACTGCTACACAGTTTGGCACACAAGACTCAAATTTGAGTCTTCACCCCTTTTCATCCATGTTGATCTTCTTGTTTTCCTCCCTATCATCGAATTCTTTGCTTTTTATTTACTGCCAGCTTACTGCCCTGTTTTTCCCAGAGGCCCAAACAATGCAATAACTACTTTACCATTGTACAACCATGCCCTTTTCTCTTCATTTCTTGCTGCTATGATTTTCTCCACTTCTTCCCTTCTCTCCTCTTGTTGTTTGCTAGTTAAATATTCATCTAGGAAGAAGTGTGAGCCTTTCAAGAGTTTCTTTTTTCCCAATATTTGGTGTCTGTCTTGCACGCTTGTCATGGTGACTTTTATGGGTTGGGGCCTCTCTTCACATATCTTCCCCACCCTCCTTGCTTGGAAAATTTTCCCTTTCCAGTGTAGTTTCTCTTTCAGAAAGTCTCTTGTAAAATTGAGAGTACTTTCATTCTTCCCATAATCTCTTATTCCCGTGATAATAAAATTTGTTTCCCTATCCTTTGTTTCTTTGTGTTCTCTTTCCTATGCTCTACGATAACTTGCATCTTCTTCTTCCTTTGTCCTTATGTAACCGTTAACATCTTCATATTTAAATTTGATTTCTATTGCACCGTCTTTCCTATTGTTCCTTTTTTCCCTCTCTTTTGGAAGGTCTGTTTGTTGAGATACTTGTGTTTCTACCCGAGTTTCCTTAGAAATTATCACATCCTTGTTTGCTACTATTGATTGTTTCATGGTTTTCCATTGTGCCTTCATGATTTGCCATTCTTGTTTTCTTGTCTCTAGAGCCTCTTGTAACATTGTTACTTGCTCTTTTAAAATTTTATTACCTTCTATTAAACACCGATTTGCAAAGTTAATAAATCATTCTTTTAATAAACTTTTCAATGAAATTATAAGTGATTTTAGTTAACTCAAATGGTTAAGAATTAACTTTTCAATGCAGTGATAAATTGATGGTTTTTATTTTCCACTTCTTGGGAGAAGTTGTAGAAAAAAGGGAAGTTTATTTTTACCAATTGTTCTATTGGGAAAGGATATAGGTGTACCCACATGTTGCATGATACACACAACGTGGCCCATCCCCTTGCTCTATGCACAAGGAGTTTAGATCAGAATTACTATGTGCCTGAGTAGGGATTTTCCCTTAAAAGATTAAATTATTTTTAAATAACTTAAAATAAATAACTTATTAATTAAAAACAAATTATATAATTAAAAACAAATTGTTTTTCTACTGATCGAAGGTTGACTAGTCTTTAATGTGAAGTTTCATGCTTTTGTGTGTCATCGAAAGCCACCTGGTTGGCATGTATTGTTTTGACGCTATCCTCAACCACCTGGTTGACCAACTGGATGACATGCCTCAAGTCGCGAAGTTAGGTAAACAGTGACACAAGATTACATCAAGTTAGAGATTGCATTGCCATGGCTAAGAATGCATGCAGAATACAATGAATCGAACCATGATAGACTACTGTGTTAACTTTAAGTAGGCATTTATCTCAATCTCGAATTGAGTGTGCCTATATTCCCTTAAAGGGCATACATTCAATTGTTAGGTAATGGTTGGATTTGGATTTGGGCATGGAGTAGTCTTTAATTGATGCAGGAGCATTCAGGCCTAGTCAACAATGTGATGGCATGATCACATGTTGTGACTAACAAGGGGTTGGAAGATAAGAGATTGGTTAATTTTATTTATTTAAATGTGTGAGAGTGTTTATTTATTGTAAAATATGAGAAAAAGGGTACAGTGGCTGATTGATCCTCCCTATGTGGAGACCAGGTCAAATAGTTAGATTTATTTAGTTTGAATAGGATATGAGGGATTTGAAAGCTTGATTTAGCATTTGTTTAGAAAAGAGTGGAGTTGAAGAGATTCTCTAGGAAATAGTGAGAGATTTCTGGATTTGAACCAGAATTGGTTCATGAATCCACTTTTATATAAATATAGTCTTTTTGTATAATTCAGAAGTTAGCTAGGTTAGCTGAAGAGATCAGCTAAAGGTTAGGATAAAGAGGTTAGATAGGTTGGAGTCGAGTAAGAGAGAGCGAGGATTTCAAGAAAGAAACAGGGGGTTTCTTTATTGTTGTATTCGAGCCAGAGGGCGAGACACTTTAACTGTATTGTATTGAATAAATAATTATGTGTGCATGAATGTGTTATTTCTCTTGAAACCCTTCGCTTGTCTCTGTATATTTGCCTATGGATCAAATTAAGTATTCTTCTCTGTTTTTATGCCTGAAGTTATAAATCGCAGTGTTCAAAGCATAATTGGGGTCCTTAGTGTTAATAACAGTGTTTGAGCCGTATTAATCCCAGTCGTTGATCCAAAGGTATCATAGATTATTATATATGGAGTTGTGGTTGTGAAAACAAAGCATCACAGTGGAACTGTGTTAAAGCGCAAAGTTCATCACAAAAGGAACGAGATCAAGTGAAGATATGGAATAAATACTATAAGGATCAATACATAGGATCCATTAGATCTCATGGATCAATAGACTGGATTAAATCACTTGAAGAAGGAGCGTAGGTGTTAATCGGCGGAAGGCGGTTTCCATACGCGGTAAGCGGAATATTGGGCAGCTGAAAAGTGGTAAGTGGTATTTAGGGCTGGTCACCCGATACCATTCATCAATTGACACGTAGCAGTGGAGGAGAGAGGAAAAACCACTTTATCGGGTGGTTAACCATCATGCAAGTGGTCCACTCAATATTGATGTCAACCGTTACGTCAAGCAGGGTTGATTGAACAGTCGAGATCGAGCGAAATGTTTGGTCAGATCGGGTGAAGTGTAAACCGTTGGATTAGAAATCGGATCGACGGTGGAGAATAACGCTGAAAAGGTTTGGCATTAGTGGACCCAAGAGATTTGTATATGTAGTTTTAATGAATTTGAAGTCCGGCTTATGTGTGTTGAGTGGGTTTTCTGTGTATTCCTTTGTATTCCAAGTTTTGATTGGTTACGGTGTTATGTGAATTACACTTATAATAGCACTTCCGATGCAAATGTGGCCTTAGCTCATAGGTCCACATGGGGAATTATGAAGGGATGTCTATCAGCTGGAATCATTTTGGTATTAGAGCTGGATCAATGCTCTGTAGAGATTGGTTGAGAGATTGAATTTTAATTCTAGCATATGTATAATTGCACTTAAGTGAATATGATACAGATGGGGATCAGACTACAAAGGCCACTGAGATCAGAATGGGGAAACAATGAACTTCTGATGAAGGTCTGGTAAGAATGTTTATTTTGATAATTTTGCAGAGATGTGTTTTGAATGTATAAAGAACAACAAGGGATTGAAATTTCAAAGGAGAAGATGTTTTCCTTACAGGAAAATGAAATTTCCATGTAAGTTGATTGAATGATTGGTTTGATTTAAAAGCTAAATTGAAATGAAAGGTTTAGAAGTTAAAGCTAAATAGAAGAGTGCTTTGCTATGGCATTGAAGTCATTTAAATGATTTGAAGAATTTTGTGAAAATTGAGAATGATTGAGGATTGCTTAAAGTATTGTTGAAGACAATGATATTGATAGATGAAGGAACAATTAGATTGAAGGTTGGATTCAATAGATATGAAAGGAGAGTCATTACAAGGAATGAATTTTGGAATTTGTAAAAGCAAAATATGATTTGCTTACAAACAGGTTATCAGAAGGAATTGATAGTGTCTGTCATGAATTGGTAAAATAATTGAAATTCAGATCTAATCTTAATTGATCTTGAAAGTTGAAGAGTCCATTATGAAAAGTAAAATGGGAAATAGTTTTTGGCTGTATGGAGTATTTTGAATGGAAAGTCTAAATGAAATAGTGAACAGATGAATCTTTTGGCAAAGATTTCACTAATGGAATGGGAATTAGTTTTAAGACATATTTGAAGGAAAAGTTGCAGGTTTAAAAGGTTACTTTGATGTATCTTGAGATAAGATTTTGCAGGTCAGTGGAAGCAGTGGAATTTCTGAAAGGTAGAATAAGTTGTACCAGCATCATAGCATATGAGCTATGTTAAATAAAATATATCAAAAATAACTCTCAGATGAGTAAAGGTGACAGTACCCAACATTAAATGAAATTACTAAATGAAAGAAGGAAGTGAGCAATTGAAGATGCAGAGCCTAGAGTAAGGAGTGTTCAAGAGGAGATGAGAACAACTTCCAACTGTGGTTAGGTAGAAGTTGTTGAGGTAGCCCCACAATTGTGATTGTGGATAGGAGATAACAATTCCAGCAAGAGGAGCACTGGGTAGAATTGTTAGTTAATGAAAGGTTCGAGGAAAGAACCAATAGGTGCCAAAAGGCTAAACTCAGGAAAGTTTGGTGAGGCATGAAGGAGACTTATTACCGATGAAAAAGGCTAGTTGCAACTCACTAGTGAACAAAGAAAGTTCACCAAAAGGAAGAAATGGAACTGACTATTGGTAGTTATGATAGGGGTACAGAGGAAAGTCAGAAGCAGAGGAAAAAGAGTGCTGAAGTAGTTGGACTCAAAGGAATGAGTAAAGAAGAAAGGAACATAGAGTTGGTTGAGATGAAGATAGAACTTAGTTGTTTGAAGAAGCTGGTAATGAAAGGAATTAGAGAAAAATGGAAACAAGGATTTTATGTGGAAAAAGGAGTTAAATGGCTTGTCAGAGAATTGTTTGCTGAGAAATTAATACTCTGAATAGTTGAGAATGAGAGGAATGTGTTGGTAGCATCCTCACAGACAAGAGGATCTCATATTTTTGGGATTAATTATTTCTGTGAATGTAAAATTGCAGGTATGTAGCCTAATGAATTTGAATCTGTGTATGAAAAGGTGAAAGAGGTAGAGGAAAGAAAACCACAAAAGGAGATGCATAAAGACTTTCAAGACTTCAATTGGTGGAAGAAATTAAAAGGTATGGCTGAATGGTTGTGTCTTTTCTTAGTAAAAGCATATTGGATCATATTTGAAGGAATTTTAGCATGGATAGAAGACCAATGGGAAATGAAAAAAGGAAAGGAAATAGATGCATTGTAGATTGGTGAAGTGAAGAGAAGGAAAGTTGACACAGAGAATTCAGCTGAAGAAGTTAAGTCAAGGAAATCTTTGAAAGATCAGTCTTATCATAGAATAGGAAGAGGCATTGTTGTCTTATTTGGATAGATTGAGTGTTGGGAAAACTTGTGTAGAACAAAAAGGTATTCTACAAACCTATGATGAAGTTTCCAAGCATAGTCAAGAAGTTGTAGTCCTAGAAGTTTTCTTTGATGAGGAAGAAACCAGAGATGTTTAGGAAGAATTTCTCAATAACTTAGTGAACTATCAGGATAGTTCAGAGAAGCATGAGGAACTAATCACTGAGGCTTCAAATGAAGACCCTTGTATTTTTGAAACTGACATGTTGTGTATGTTTTCAGGTTTGACAGGTGATGAACAACAATTGGACAATGTGCTTATGCATGTTGATGAAGAATTGAGATTATTGGAAGAAATGGCTGAAACATAAAGATATTTTGAGCATGTATTTAATAATTTTGAGAATGATGGTATTGAAAGGAAAATTGTCATGATTAAAGAAGCTGAAGATAAGCAAATGAAAGTTTGTGATGATAACCAGAATGAAATATCTTCAGTAGAGAATCAAAATGAAAGTATTATTGAAATTGTGAAGGAATATATGATGATGTTGATAGATGAAGAAGTTTAGGAATTCTGTGATTTTAAAGTGGATTATTTTTATGAATCTCTAACCCATGAAGAAGCTTTAGAAAACCAAATTTTTTTTTTTGATGTAGGAAAAGATAAAACAACATCATTTCGTTGCAATCATATAAATATAGAGGATGAAATGATACTTCACAATGATATGCTCTAAGAAATCCTAGCTATTGAATTGTTGAATGATAGTCTTGTGTTCGAACAAGGAACACTGTGTAATGCAGAGGAAAGTATTGGAATGAAAATTGATGACAGTTTCATAACTTTTGCAGAAGGACAGTATAAAGATTTGATGGCGGAATTATCTATGGAGAGTGAAAACCATAGTTATTTTGAAACTAAAAATCGTGATGGAAATTCTGTTTATTACAGGAAGGAGAAGTCATATGCAAATGACATGCTTATCAAATATGAAGGAATTTTTATTTTTCTGGAAAAGCTATTAGATGAACCTAATAACATAGAGGAAAATATTATCTTTAATGATAGTGAAGGGGAAGCTGTAGAGTACAAACAACAGTTTGTAAATGGCAGAGGTGAAGAAGAATTGGACAGAAATTTCATAATTACTATGGTGAGGAGGAATGTACAACAAGTAGATGTCAGTGGAGTTCAGTTGAGAACAAATTGTAAAGAGGAAATTGAGAAATTGTGGAAGATTGTTAAATGATCCAAAAATAAAATATTATCATAGGTTATAAAGTTGGAATAAAATAATTATTAATTTAAGATATTAAATTAATAATTATTATTCTAGAATATTTAATTATTTAATGGGGACATTTAGAATTAGTATATTGTTGTAACAAGATATGACTCTCCAAATGTGTTGTATCTTAAGCTCTATTTTAGGATATCTGTTAGCTAGTTGTTTTGAATAAAATTTATTGTAAGTGGACACTTGTTATTTAATAAGTGATCTATAATTAGAGGTAGTTAGGACATTGAGCTTATAAATAGCTCATTGCAAGAGTGTTTGGTTGTTTGGGTGTAAACTTTTCCAAAATCAATATGTAATTTTATATTTTATATTTTATTTACTAAAATTACGTGTCTGAGGACACTTCTGCCATTATTGTGGTATCAGAGATTCAGTAATGCTGCAGTGGATGTGAGGAGGAGATTCCAACTCTACAAGTTTTTGGAAAACTCCATTGAATTGATCAGCAAATGATTGGTATGAAATTGTCCAATTTTGTGTTCAACAAACAAAAAATAATTCTTATTGATTTTAGATTTTTAATCTGCAAATCAATTTGTGTATCATTATTAGTGTTTGCTGCCATCTGTTTTCCAAAATAAGGTTGCTATAATGAGAACCAATGTAAATGTAAAGCTTGTGATAATGAGTGTTTGGTGAATTCATGAATATCGCCATCCTGTTACCATAGATAGTAACAACTCCGTCGCTTGCCATTTCGACTCCAAATAAAGAAACTTCGGGATTGCCAATTGAATGAGAATTTGGCCAGCCATGGCGCCATACTGTAGCATTGTTCCTGAACTTGATTTTGTTTTTGTTGTAATACTGAATGTTTGATACGTTAATCCAAGCATTGAAGAAATGAGGCGTTGAAGTCTGAGTTAATAGTACATAAAGGGAAACTAATGAGGAGTTAGATATAACACTTCAACTTGCAGTCAACTTTCCATTAAATAATGAATGGTTAAATATTTGGGAAATGTGTTATGAAACCAGCTCAAGAAAAGATAGATCAACGCCTTAGAATTCAGCCTCTTCGAGGGGGCAACCTCCTTTACATTACATAAATGAACAATTCTTCGATGATTCAAATGACAAAACCTCCTTTCTATATATAGGATTCTAAGGAGTCACAATATAACTCAGCCGACCTAACAATAATAATATAAAGCCACTAAAATAACAATAGAGGGATTCTATGGGGCACAGTAATAACAATATGGGGATAATAGGGGCACAACAATATTAATAAGGGATGCAACTACAAAATTAATGGGGTAATCACTAGTATTATAGGGACCCAACATGCCCCTCTCCTTCAAAAAAGTGTTGTCCTTAACGCTTGAGTAGTTCTGGATGCTTCTGTATAAAATTCTCATCCTCCCATGTGGAATCTTTAGCGGATAAGTTCTTCCACTTGATAAGATACTCCGAAATTGATCGATTTCGTAGCTGTCGAGTTCTTGTTTCTGTGACTGCTTCTGGTTCCAATATAATTTTTCCTTCGTCGTCAAGGTTTGGAAATATTGTTTGAATTGGGAGCTTGTCGCCTATAACCTTTTTTAAACATGAAACATGGAAAACTGGGTGCAATCGAGAAGCTGCAGGAAGCTCCAATTTGTATGCCATAGTACCAATCTTTTGCAACACCTTGTATGGACCATAATACTTTGGTGATAATTTATTATCCTTCTTAGCTTGCTTGAGGGACATTTGCTTATATGGTTGTAGCCGTAGGAATACCCAATCACCTACATCAAAACTTCTTTCGCCACGATGTTGATCTGCTTGTTGTTTCATTCTATTCTGTGCCAACACGAGGTTATCCTTTAAGAGTTGGAGGACTTGTTGTTGATGTTCGATGTGACGTTCCACTGCTTGAACCTTAGAATTTTCTCTTAAATATGATGTGATGGATGGTGGCTGATATCCATAAAGTGCCATAAATGGGGTCATTTTTGTTGTTGTATGGAAGGAAGTGTTATACCACCATTCAGCCAGAGGCAACCATTTGACCCATTGTGTCTGTTTATCAGATACAAAGCAACGAAGATATCCTTCCAAACATTTATTTTACTATCTCAGTTTGCCCATCAGATTGAGGAAGATAAGATGAGCCATGAGCTAACTGAGTACAAAGACAAGAAAATAATTCTATCCAAAAATTTCCATTGAAAATGGGATCTTTGTCACTTACAATAATCTTTGGGTTTCCATGTAGCTTTTGAATTGTTTCCATAAATGCAGTAGATACTGTACCGGCTTTAAATGGATGTGATAATGCACAAAAGTGTGCATACTTGGTAAGTCTGTCAACTACCACCATGATGACACTCTTTCCCTCAGACTTGGGTAAACCTGTGATAAAATCCATTGAAACCTCCTCCCAACGTTGGCTTGGAATGGATAAAGGTTGTAATAGACCCGGGGTCTTAATTGTTTCAACTTTATTTTGTTGGCAAACCAAACATTCCACCACAAACTTTTGAATATCCGATTTAAGGCCATCCCAAAAAAATTCCTTCTTAACCCTGTGGTAAGTTTTTAAAAATCCTGAGTGCCCTCCTAAGGGAGAAGTGTGCAATTCCATAAGAATCTTTTGTTTTAGTTGGGAATTCTTACAGAGGTATAAGCGATCTTTGTACCATAAAGAATCATTTTGCCAGCTAAATGTATCAGACGTACTGGAATCTTGTTGTAACTTTCAAATAAGTACCCACACTTCTTCGTCATTCTTCCATTCCTCCCTTGCTTCATTTATCCAATCTGGTTGGATAATAGAAATGGCGCACAACAATGCTTCCACGTCCTCATCCTTTCTTGAGAGTGCATATGACACCACATTTTGCTTCCCTTTTTTGTAGATGATTTCAAAGTCATAACCCAACATCTTTGTGACCCACTTTTGTTGCTCTTCAGAGGATAATCTTTGTTCTAAAAAGTATTTAAGGCTATCATGATCTGTTTTTATCTTGAAGTGTCTTCCCATTAGGTAGGGTCGCCATTTCTTAAGTGCATGGAGTATTTCCAACATTTCCTTCTCATAAATAGCTTTGTGTAAAAACTTTCCCTTGATTGGACGACTTTCAAAAGAAATGGGTCTTTCATCTTGCATTAAAACAACACCAATTCCATTTCCTGAAGCATCACATTCCACAATAAAGGTTTTTGTGAAGTCTGGTGTAGCTAAGACCGGTGCTTGGCACATTGCCTCTTTAAGATGTTCGAAGGCCTTTGTTGCTTCTGGAGTCCATGAAAATGCATCTTTCTTCAATAATGTTGTTAGAGGTACTGCTATTCTCCCATAATTCTTAACAAACTTGTGATAATACCCTGTCAACCCGAGAAATCCTCGCAAATGCTTTATGGATGTGGGGATTTTCCATTCCTTAATGGCTTTAATTTTGCTAGGGTCTACCTTAACTCCTTCATGAGATACAATATGACCCGGATATTCCACCTCTTGTACTCCAAAGAAACATTTGGATCTTTTTGCATATAATTGTTTCTCCTCCAATAGTTGTAGCACCCTGTCAACATGTTCAACATGATCCTTCCAAGTCTTGCTGTAGATTAGTATATCATCAAAAAACACTAACACAAATTTTCTAAGGAATGGTTTGAAAATGGAATTCATCAAACCTTGAAATGTTGAAGGTGCATTGGTAAGGCCAAAAGGCATGACCAAAAATTCATAATGACCCTCATGAGTTCTAAATGTTGTTTTCGGAATGTCTTCAGTCTTCATTCTGATTTGATGATATCTTGAACGAAGATCCAACTTGGTGAAGTAAATTGATCCATGCAATTCATCCAATAATTAATCAATGACAGGAATGGGAAACTTATCTTTAATAGTGAGCTTGTTGAGCTCCCTATAATCTGGACACATGCGCCATGATCCATCCTTCTTGTGCACTAATACTACTGGAGCAGAGAAAGAACTTTGACTTGGTTGAATTATACCAGCCTCTAGCATTTCTGCAACCATACATTCAATTTCACTCTTTTGGGCATAGGGATATCTGTACGACTTGATGTTTGGAGGAACACTTCCTGGAATCAGATGAATAGCATGATCATGGTCACGAATAGGTGGGAGACTTTTGGGAGTCTCAAATACCTTGGAATGATTGTTCAAGACTTTTTGGAGATCTGAAGAAATAGATGATTCCAATGTGGAAACATCTAGCGAACATAATTGTGCAATTACACCCCTTTGTTCCTTTTTTATAAGCTTTGTCATACCGTTAGAGCTGATTATCTTTCCTGGTTTCCCTGCAATACCCCTTAATTCAACTTCCTTTCCTTCCACAGAAAATTTCATGAAAAGTTCTTGAAAATTAAAAGCTATTGTACCCAAGGATTGTAGCCATTGGACTCCTAGTACAACATCAACACCTCCCATTGGAATGGAAAGCATTGGGCTAGTCAATACACATTCTCCCATTGATAGCTTGATATTATGGCACTTTCCAGAGCAATTTATTGTTCCTCCATTTGCAACCATCACTTGACACTCTGGTGCTAGATATAAGAAGCAATTCAATTCTTTTGCTACCTTACAATCAATAAAATTGTGGGTACTTCCTGAATCAATCAACACTATTACCTTTTTCTTCTTGATTTGTCCTTCTATCTTGATGGTTTGAGGAGTGGTAATTCCAGCCAATGCATTACAAGATATGGTCGGATTAATTTCTTCTTTATCTATGCTTTTTTCCTGGAGTATATCCTCTTCTTTTGACCTTTCTTGTTCCTTTTCTTCTTCCTCTTCGTAATCTATGTAGAATAATTTCTTCTCAGCACACTTATGACCTTTAGTGTATTTGCTATCACAATTGTAACAAAGACCTTTTGATCTTTTTTCTTCCAATTGTTGTGGTATCAACTTTATAGGTTGTGGAAGACTAGGGACAACAACACTTCCATCTTTATAGTTGTGAGTGGCATGCTTCCTGGTTGCCATAATTTTGCTTTCCATTTTTCTTGCTAACCTGAATGCCTTCTCTATTGAATCAGGTTCCCAAAGGCGAACATCATGTTGGATATTATCCTTTAAAGACCCTATGAACACATCAATCCTATGCTCCTCTAGAATACGTTTTACCCTTATGTTCAATTTTTGGAACTCCTCAATGTGCTCCATTATTGAACCCTTTTGTTTGAGACTTATCAATTGGCTAAAAAAAGTGTTGCTTTTTGTATCCTCATAATGTGCTGTCAATTCTTCCGTAAAAATTGCCCACGTGATAATTTGTTTATGAGAGCAAAGCCATTGATACCATACAAACTGATTTGGTTCCAAATATAAAGTTGCAATACGTACCTTTTGTGTGTTTTGCACATTATTGAGATCGAAAAATTGCTCCATCTGTAATATCCATGTTGCGGGATCCTTGCCATCAAACTTCCTCATATCGATTTTTGGAATATGGTGGGTCTTCGATCCCACATTAGAGTCTATGAAATCATGATTAACATTTCTTTTGTTCGCATCATGAGTTTCCTTTACAACCTTTTCACCATTAGTAAGTATTTCTTGTAGAAAATTTGTCAAATCTGTCTTCAAATCTGCCATGTCTATCTTCAAATCTGCCATGTCTCTCTTCAAATCTGTCTTCAAATCTATCTTCAAATCGTCCATCTTAGCTTCCATGCCCTTTATCTTAGATTCCACGCCATTTATCTTAGCTTCTGTTAGCTTTTGTGAGCGTGACATTTGTTGCACTTGTTCTTGTAATTTTGATATATCATGTAGCATTTCTTCCTCTTCTTCATGAGTCATGCTAGGGCTTTCAGGTTGCTTACTAGGTGTTTGCATTTTCTTTCCTTGGGGCATCCGTTATCGATAATAATGCTCTACTATGCCCTTTGAATTCCTTCAAAATAAATTTTCAAACCAATCTTAAGCAAAAATTTAAAAGAATCTACACACCTTTTTTCACTTTGTAGGAGCTCGATATTGCCTCTGATGTATCTCTGTACTTTCAGATCATCCAGTTCTGAAATTGCGACCTATAGTAGCCCTCTGTGTCCTCTTTCCAATGCCGCCAATCTGATCCAAATTGG
The DNA here is from genome assembly GCA_031772625.1 of Pinus tabuliformis. Classification (NCBI taxonomy): domain Eukaryota; kingdom Viridiplantae; phylum Streptophyta; class Pinopsida; order Pinales; family Pinaceae; genus Pinus; species Pinus tabuliformis. The sequence continues at coordinate 402,087,996 of CM062819.1, forward strand.
ATTCTCCAAGGAAGAGTTATGCAAAATCTCCCACAGTGACTTGATTATAGACTAGTTCAGTAGAACGAACTTGTACGACGTGCCACGAGTCATTGTTTCGACCTTTGGCTCTAAAAAATATATACAAGAAACTACAATCCGTCCTATTTCTACACCTTCTTACGAAATTTCAATCAGATGCTCAGAGAGAAAGTTATGATGATTTTCCCCAGGTCACCTGTTTGGAATGAAATTCAGGAGTCTGTAAGAAGACCAACTTCCTCAGATCATATCTCCACAAATATAGCGTGAACAACTCTAAAATTCGGACCCGAGATTCGGCGCGATTTCTTCTCAAATGGGTTTTTTTTTAGCTTTTGAAACGTCGCAGAAAAAAGTTATAACAAAAATTCCATGATGACCTGTTTGGAGCAGCAAAACCCTAGAATCCAAAGCTCTGATACCAAATGTTATGAAACCAGCTCAAGAAAAGATAGAAAAGATAGATCAATGCCTTAGAGTTCAGCCTCTTCGAGGGGGTAACCTCCTTTACATTACATAAATTAACAATTCTTCGATTATTCAAATGACAAAACCTCCTTTCTATATATAGGAGTCTAATGACCTAACAATAATAATATAAAGCCACAAAAATAAAAATAGAGGGATTCTATGGGGCACAGTAATAACAATATGGGGATAATAGGGGCACAACAATATTAATAAGGGATGCAACTACAATATTGATGGGGTAATCACTAGTATTATAGGGACCCAACAAAATGATTGTGTGAGAGCCAGCCAGCAAAGCAGTCAGCCAGCGTGAGAGCCATCCAGATAGCATCAACAAGCCAAGGGTTGAGAAGAGCCCCAACTAGTATGTTCTGGAAGCCAAAGCAAAAGCTGCATAAGACCAATATTCATGAATTCATATATTTATTGAAGCAATTTCCGACCAGGTTTATCAGCATATCTGAGGGTTTTGTGGATCAATATTTGTGCACGCCTGCTCTTCGCATCTACCTTCATGCTCTTTGTCCGATCCATTTTTATGTGCGCCTATTTCTTCGATTTCTCATCCTTGAACTTAGATTTCAGAGCCGAAATGAAGTTTATCAGATGGCCTCCCATGGATAAAAAAGTTAGATTTGCCTCTGTAACACTCCACTATAAACTCTGAATTAAAGCATTTCGAATTCAACGACCAATCTCAGATTATATGACCTGCATCATTCCATATCTCCACAGGAAAACCTCAACATGCCATAGCAGAGCAGAAACTCATGGAAATCTGCTATGATTCATCTACTAGTGTAAGAATTTTGTAATTTTTTTGGAGAGATAAAGAATATTGTATTTTTGGAGAGATATGGTGAGTTTTTGAATTTTGGGAATTTATTGTTTTTGGAGTAATAAGGTCATTTGTAAATTTTTGGAGTAATAAGGAGATTTTATTTGTAATTTTTTATTTGGAGGGATAAGTGTCACATTGTAACTCAAAGTAATTTTACTTTGAGGGGGGTAACAAGTTTTTACCAGATTTTGCAAGAGCATCATTGTAAAAGTCAAATTTTGAAAGTTACCTTATAAATATTTGAGAAATTGAATAGAGCCAAGTGCAAATCTCAGTCATTTTTCTCCTGTTTCAACGACTATACGAGGGTTAAGGCCAAGCCCCGATAGATCCTTTTTTGCGTAGTGTGTTGCATGGTGTGTTGCCCATCTTGATATTTTTTTTTGAGCTTGAATCTTGGTGCGAAGCTTCAACGCTACAATGTCAAAGTTGATTAATTTGTTTTATGATTCTGACAAACTTGAAGGCACAAAATCTTATAAAACATGGCAACACCTCATCGAAAGCACTCTCATTTATAATGAATTATGGCAGGGTATATGTGATGGTGATATTAAGCCAAATAAACCCACAGATGCAGCTGCACTAGCAAAATGGGAAGTTAAGAATGCCAAAGCATTAGCTCTCATTAAATCTTCTGTCAATGATGAAATGTATGTCCATATAGAAAATGCTACAGATGCATGGTCTGCTTTGAAAACTTTTAAAGACTTCTTTGATACTCAGCCTAAATCAAAGAAAGTTGATCTACAATTAAAATTGTTGCAACAAAAATTGACTGAAGGAGGTGATGTTCTTGAATATATCTCAAGACTTAAGAATATTAGGCAGGAAATCATTAATGCTGGGTTTCTAGCAGTAGATGATAGTTTTATGGTCACAATTTTAATTACTGGACTTCCTTCTTCCTACACACATTTTTTGTAGACTCTACAATTAACTGGAAAGTTAGAGACACTAAAGTTTGATGTGCTCTACGAAATGTTGACCCAACATGATAAAACCATTGGGAAGAAAAAGAAAGTTGGTGAAGATGTATTTTTCATAGAAGCCAGCACTAGTAAATCATCGACTGACAGTTCTAGAAATATAGGCAGAGGGAATTTCAATCATAATCAAGCAGCACATAATGTACAAAGTCGAGGTCGAAGCCAAAGCAGAGGAAACAAATTTAATAGAGGCAACAGTTCAGGCAGGAGTAATTTTCAAGGTAGACGAAACAATCAAGGAAGAGGCAATTTTCAAGGACAACGAAATAATAATCAAGGTAGAGGAAAATCTCAAAATAGAAGTCAAGTAGAGGCAGAGGACAATCTTTAGGAAGAGGAAGAGAATTAAGTTAAATTGTGTGTCGAAGATGTAACAAAGTTGGACATTATGCCGAAGATTGTCGAACTTCACTTAATAAAATTCCCAAGTTTCATCAGCACTCAACACAATTTGAAAATGATCAAGATGATGATAACTCAGAATATGTTTTTACTTCCTTGCCGGCATTACAACTTTCATCCCATCTTAGAAGTGATTATGAAGATGCCTGGATCTTGGATTTAGGGGCAAATCAACACATGACTTGTTGACGTGATTTTTTTTGGAATTTTCAAGATTGCCAACTTAATTCCATTTTTCTTGCAGATGATACAAAACATACTCCTTATGGAAAAGGAGCAGTTAAAGTTTTTCTCCCTGGCATTGGAAAAAAAATGTTTTCAAATGTATGCTATGTACCAACCTTTAAGAAAAATTTGTTGTCTTTAGTCACGATTCGACAAGCAGGACATCAGATAATTATAGAATATGGCTTAGTTAAGATTAATTCTATCAAACAGAGCTTGCAAATAGTGATGACAGGTTATGAAGATGGAAAACTATTAAGGATGAAAGGGATAGTATTCCACGACATTCTGATCTTGCCGGGGCAGTGACTACATGAATTTCACCTATAATATTATGGCATGTAAGATATGGACATTTAAATTTTGAGAGTCTTTCTCAATTGCAGAAACAAGGGATGGTTAAAGGACTTCCAACTTTCAAAAAGGAAAATGAAAAATGTGAAGCTTGCATTTATGGAAAACAAAGTCGAGAAAGTTTTCCAACAAGTTCATGGCGTGCAAACAGGCGGCTACAACTAGTTCACAGTGATGTTTGTGGACCACTACAAACTTCATTTGGTGGTTGCAAATATTTCTTACTATTCATTGATGATTTCAGTAGAATGACTTGGGTTTATTTCTTAAAGAAAAAGTCAGAAGCATTTGAAAAGTTTAAAATTTTTCGCCAACTTATTGAAAATGAAGTAAAAAAAAAGATAGGTACTCTTAGGACAGATAATGGGAGAGAATTCAGTTCAAATGAATTCAAAACTTATTGTAGTGATAATGACATAAAACGACATCTTACCAATGTTCACACTCCACAGCAAAATGAAGTAGTAGAAAGAATGAATCGCACCTTGTTGGGAATGGCGAGATCCATGTTAACTTTCAAGAGGTTAAGTCCAACATATTGGGCAGAAGAAATTCACACAGCTGTCTACTTAAGAAACAGATCTCCCACTACTTCTTTAGACGGAATCACACCTTATGAAGCTTGGTATGGTTTCAAACCATGAGTTAAACATCTTAAAGTTTTTGGATCAGTATGTTATGCCTTAGTTCCGAAAGAAAAACGAACTAAGCTTGACTCAAGAAGTTTAAAATGCACAATGATTGGCTATTTTGATGAGAAGAAAGGGTATCGTCTTTTGACCAATGGAAAATTTATTGTGAGCAGGGATGTAATTTTTGATGAAACAGAGAGTAAGAGTGCTGAATAAATCGAAAGACTTCTTCAAAAAGTTAGAAACTAAAGGCAATCGAAGAAAAGGAAATACACAAAGTCAACCAAATTCACCAAATTGGTATGAACTTGATTTTCCTTCATCTGAAGATGATTCATCTACTTCATCTACTTCAACAACAACATCTAGATCTTCTATTAGTTCATCTGCATCTCCAAGCAGCAACAGTTCTTCTGACAGTGATTCTCCACCTCCAGAATCTCCAACTAATCGACGAACATCAGTTTATATTAATCCTCTTTACAATGATGGTGATTTTTCAGAATCTCAAACAATTGAACTTCAACTACCAAAATGGGCAGTTCAACTTTTGAAAGATGTAAAGTTTGATGAGTAGAATAAAACAGGCACAATAAAGTCACACAGAAGTGAAGGAAATTTTGCCTTGACAACACATGATTTTACTGAACCTTCCACATACAACGAAGCAGTAAAACATTAAGAATGGCAATAGGCTATGATTGAAGAATATCGAGCAGTAATTGATAACAACACTTGGAAACTTGTTGATTTTCCTCAAAATGTTAAACCCATAGGGTGCAAATGGGTTTACAAAATTAAGTACAACCAAAAGGGCGAACTTGAAAAGTATAAAGCAAGACTTGTCGCCTAAGGTTTTTCTCAGTAGAAAGGCATTGGTTATGAGGAAATGTTTGCTCCTACAGCTAAATGGAACACCATCCGATTAACACTTGCATTGGCCGCTCAGAAAGGATGGAAAGTTCATCAAATGGATGTGAAAAGTGCTTTTCTTAACGGGGATTTACAGGAAGATGTGTATATGACACAACCACCAGGTTTTTAAATTGAAGGGAAAGAACATAAAGTCTGCAAATTGATCAAGGCTTTATATGGGTTAAAACAAGCTCCCCGAGCTTGATATGCAAAAATGGATGAATATCTTAGGAAAGTTGGTTTTCAACGAAGTGAATCTGATGATAATTTGTATGTGCATCAATAGGGAAAATATTTGGTGATTCTTGTTATGTATGTAGATGATTTGATCATTACTGGAAACAATGATGATCATATTGCACAGGTGAAAAAGGAGTTACATGCAGGTTTTAAGATGATAGATTTGGGATTACTTCACTACTATCTTGGAGTTGAAGCCTTCCAACATCCACATCATATTTTCATTTCTCAGAGTAAGTATGCAACAAAGGTTCTTCAACAATTTAGAATGCAGGATTGCAAGCCTGTTCTTACCCCCATGGAGCAAAACTTGAAACTTTCAAAATTTGAATGGGGGGAAGAGGTGGACAGTACTACTTACAGACAGTTGATTGGCAGCTTGATTTATCTGACAAATACTGGCCCTGATCTATCTTATGCAGTCAGTATTCTTTCATGTTTTATGCAGGAACCACGAGACAGCCACTGGAATGCAGCCAAAAGAGTTCTTCGATATATCCAAGGAATAAAGGATTTTGGTCTTCTTTACACAAAGACTAAAACCTTTGTACTTGGTGGATATTCAGATGCCGCCTTTGCTAGAAGTATTGATGATCGAGCATCAACATCAAGTTATTTAATGAACATGGGGTCAGCAGCAATATCTTGTACTTGTAAGAAACAAGCTACAGTGGCCACTTCTTCAGCAGAAGCAGAGTACATTTTAGCATGGGAAGTAGCATGTGAAATTGTTTGGTTGCGCAAAATTTTGCAGGACTTGGGCATTTCTCAGGCAGAAGCTACAACATTATTCATTGACAACCAGTCAGCCATCAAACTTGCCAAGAACCTAGTTTTTCATTCAAAGACAAAGCATGTGGACACCAAGTATCATCATATCAGATCTCTCATTGCCAAAGATGTCCTCAAGCCAGTTTATTGTCCTTCCGAAGATCAGACTCCGACATTCTCACGAAACTGCTTGGCAGAATAAAATTTACTAAGTTCAGGGATGAACTTGGTATCTGTTGTAATGTATCTTTGGATCATAGGGGGGAATGTTAGATGATACAAAAATAAAATATTATCATAGGCTATAAAGTTGGAATAAAATAATTATTGATTTAAGATATTAAATTAATAATTATTATTCTAGAATATTTAACTATTTAATGGAGACATTTAGAATTAGTATATTGTTGTAACAAGATATGACTCTCCAACTGTGTCGTATCTTAGGCTCTATTTTAGGAGATTTGTTAGCTAGTTGTTTTGAATAGCATTTATTGTAAGTGGACACTTGTTATTTAATAAGTGATCCATAATTAGAGGTAGTTAGGACATTGAGCTTATAAATAGCTCATTGCAAGAGTGTTTGGTTGTTCGGGTGTAAACTCTTGCAAAATCAATATGTAATTTTTTTTTTTTTTTTTAATAAAATTACGTGTCTGAGGACACTTCTGCCATTAAAGATGAAATCAGATGAGAAGAGGGATAGCAAGGAAGAGAAATTAACAAAAGCAATTTGTATCAGCAAGGAAAGAGGACAGTAGCAAAATAAGATTTGGAAATCTGGAAGAACAGAAGTGACAGTGGCAGAAGAATTGAATCAGCAACATGATGAAAGTGATGACTAGTAACAAAGTAAAGTTTGGGATACTGGATGATCAGCAGAAGAAACACATGACCAGGAGGTCATGAAAACTTTTAACTTTGGGAGTCTGGTGCAGGAGCATTCAGGCCTAGTCAGCAATGTGATGGCATGATCACATGTTGTGACTAACAAGGGGTTGGAAGATAAGAGATTGGTTAATTTTATTTATTTAAATGTGTGAGAGTGTTTATTTATTGTAAAATATGAGAAAAAGGGTATAGTGGCTGATTGATCCTCCCTGTGTGGAGATCAGGCCAAATTTGAATAGGATATGAGGGATTTGAAACCTTGATTTAGCTTTTGTTTAGAAAAGATTGGAGTTGAAGAGATTCTCCAAGAGAGAGTGAGAGATTTCTAGATCTGAACCAGAATTGGTTCATGAATCCGCTTTTGTATAAATATAGTCTTTTTGTATAATTCAGAAGTTAGCTAGGTTAGCTGAAGAGATCAGCTAAAGGTTAGGAGAAAGAGGTTAGCTAGGTTGGAGTCGAGTAAGAGAGAGCGAGGATTTCAAGAAAGAAACAAGGGGTTTCTTTATTGCTATAATCGAGCCAGAGGGCGAGGCCCTTTAACTGTATTGTATTGAATAAATAATTATGTGTGCATGAATGTGTTATTTCTCTTGAAACCCTTCGCTTGTCTCTGTATATTTGCCTGCGGGTCCTTAGTGTTAATAACAGTGTTTGAGCCATATTAATCCCAATCATTGATCCAAAGGTATCATAGATTGTTATATATGGAGTTGTGGTTGTGAAAACAAAGTATCAGAGTGGAACTGTGTTAAAGTGCAAATTTCATCACAAAAGGAACGAGATCAAGTGAAGAGATGGAATAAAGATTATAAGGATCAATATACAGGATCCGTTAGATCTCATAGATCAACAGACCATATTAAATCACTTGAAGAAGGAGCGCAAGCGTTAATCGGTGGAAGGCGGTTTCCATACGCGGTAAGCAAAATATCGGGCGACCGAAAAGTAGTAAGTGGTATTTAGGGCTGGTCACCCGATACCATTCATCAATCGACACGTAGCAGCGGAGGAGTAAGGAAAAATCGCTTTATCGGGCGGTTAACCATCGTGCAAGTGGTCCACCCGACATTGATGTCAACCGTTAGATCAAGTGGGGTTGATTGAACGGTCGAGATCGAGCGAACTGTTTGGTCAGATCGGGTGAAGTGTAAACCGTTGGATCGGAAATCAGATCGAAAATGGAGAATAACACTAAAAAGGTTTGGCATTAGCGGACCCGAGAGATTTGTATATGTAGTTTTAATGAATTTGAAGTCTGGCTTATGTGTGTTGAGTGGGTTTTCCGTGTATTCCTTTGTATTCCGAGTTTTGATTGGTTATGGTGTTATGTGAATTACGCTTATAATAGCGCTTCCGATGCAAATGTGGCCTTAGCTCATAGGTCCATATGGGAATTATGAAGGGATTTCAGGCAGCTGGCATCATTAACAAATATTAATTAATTATGAAGTAACATTTCCTACAATGCCTCTGCTCAGTATCTCATGAGAACACAAATGTTTCAGACTTTTTTGTTTATTTTTTCTTGGACAAGATTCGAGAATTATCATCTGTCATTTAACCAAATTTCTTAAATGGTGGAAAACAACAGGGTATATTGCATTTAGCCAATGGGAGAATGCCAATAATTTGTAGAATGTAAAGCGGTAATATACTTTATCTTTTGGTAATTTGGTGACGACGAGTGTTTAGCCAAAGATATATCTGGGTAATGGAGTGAATTTTAATAGTTGACTGTGATTTTCTAGTCTTATTAAATTCTAATCCAGTGAAGAAAATTATTGAATTAAAGTTTTGGAACTAAGCACAAGATTCACAGAACCAGTAAACTGAAGTTAGGATATAATGCAAAGCATAGGGGTTCTTGTCACTCTAGTAATGATTGTACAACCATTGTCTAGGTAGCAAATTATTATAGGGCACAATTGACAAAAAATGGATCACATGTTGATCCTTATTCTAAACATGCAAAACACACAGAGAAGAATTCTAGCAAGCTTTCAGATCTTGTCCAGGGTTGAATAAAAATGTCAACAAACGGAAAAGAAAGAAAATATCGAAAAAAACCTTGATGTTAGAGTTCTTGACAACATGCATGTCAGAAATGCAAAAGTAGGAATTCTAGTTCTCCTTGAAGTCCATAGGTTTTTGAGAAACATGGTGGAAGAGGTGCAAAACCAACACTAGCCACATTAACAACCTCATGTGGCTTGTTTTGAAAGAAGGCACGATAGGTATTTGAGTGATAATATGCGCTTCAATTTAGGAAAATTGTCCACTAGAAAATAAGTCTCAGAAATTGCATCACATTCTTATCCTCAGTCAGAACCTGCAAAAAACACACACAAAAATTCTACCAAGCCTTCATATTTAGTTGACAGTTAGATGAAATCTAATTAGATGATAAAGAAAGAAAAAAAATGAAACTGACCTTGATGTTGGAGTCGTTGATGTGAGGCATGTCGGTGATGCAGGTGTAGGCATTTAGTTCTCCTTGGCATCCATGATGGTGGAAGAGGTGCAAAAAAACCAGTCACATCAACAACCTCATATGTTTTAAAGAAGTCACCAGAGGTCTTTGAGTGATGATATACCTTTAGATTTGGGAAAACTGTCCATTGGAAAAGAAGTCCAAACTCTTTGAAATTGGGTCCATAGGAAAACTACAACCATAGTTCAGTTCATCAAGGTAAACGATCTTTCTCTCCATATGTATCCATTCACACAACTTTCATGTGTCATGCTGATATCCATCTTGATATTGAATTGTATCAATTGTCTGTGTTGTTATAAATGTATTCACACAATTGTCATGTCTTATAACCATATTAATTCATTATGGCCATATCAGTTCATTGCTAAGCAGAGAATTAGTTTGAAGAACATGCTCTAAGTTAATTTTAACTTGTGCATAGTTCAGTTCATCAAGTAACTACTCTTTCTCTCCATATGTATCCATTCACAAAACTTTCATGTGTCATTCCCATATACATATTGATATTGAATTGTATCAATTTTTTGTGTTGTTATAGATGTATTCACACAATTTTCATGTCTTATGACAATATCAATTCATTATGGCCATATCAGTTCATTACTAAGCAAAGAATTAGTTTGAAGAACATGCTCTAAGTTAATTTTACCTTGTGCAAACATTGGTGGTGGAATGGAATTGTAAAGACTAAGCAACAAATTAGTTTGTCAAGACCTGCTCTCAAGGTCTACTCTATCAAGGTTTTCACTCAAGGTTTGATCTATCATTATGATCAAGTTTTGTTGTCAATTTTTGGACTTTGACTTATCATTATGGTCAAGTTCCGTAGTCAATGTCCAATTTATCTTTACGTATTATGGTGTTGTTTTTTTGAACCCATATTGTTACTTAGTATTGCCATGGCCTTAAAGAGAACCAATGTATTCAATATTCACCATTGATATGGACATGTGGATGAACCACTGTATTCAGCATTCACCACTGATATGGACATGTGGACGTGTCTTGCAAAAACAATATTATGACTTGTTTCATGCTCATGATGAAATGATCTTCAAAATTGTCAATAATGAATGATGGTTAAAATTTATCAGATTTTTAGTTAAGGTACATGGATGGCTAATAATAATGTGCATGAAAACTCTTGCTTTGGTTATAACATATAGTTCTACTCGTGGGATTCTTGAATCAAGTTTTTATTTATTATAAAAATATATTTATTGTTTTTCCTTGCCTTTTCCTCGCCATTTCGTTAGCTTTTCAAAATTATGATGCATCTAGATCTGGATTCATATCCGTATCCTGGTAACTTAGAAAATGATAAGTCGACTTAGAAATATGCCACATAAGCAATAAGTGAGGATGTAGCTTATTATAGTTATTCTCACACATTGGTTATAGCTTATGATATTCTGATTATGTGATATTGTTTCCTTTCTAGGTAAGTTCTCATATTTCTTAGGAGTTGTTGTGTAAATCACCATTACTATTGTATTTTCATGCTCCCTTCTATATTTACTGTATTTAGTATATTTTTGGTTAATATGGTAATTTGGATTTGATTATTTTTTGTTATAATATGGTCAAATTTGGTTTGGTTTCCTAACTCTATTGTCAGGTAGTTTATGATTTTGAGAACCTTATGTTTTTTCTTTGCCAATCTTGTAATAAGGGACATATTATTTGCATCTAAATTTTAATTTTCTGATGAATCAAAGTATAGAAAAGAAAACTACATGATATTTACTAGGTGCAATTGTTGGAATTAAAGGCCAAATTCTGCTTGGCAAACCTCAACAGGTTAATCCTGGGGCATAAGGAAATTATTCCTAATAAACCTTGTGATCAGTATAGGCCTTCGAGGCACCTATGCAATAGTGGGGAGATTAGAAATGAAATAGAAAAAAGGAATTTAAAAGATAGAGGACTAAAGCAATGTCGTTGACACGGTGATGTCCTTCTTGTTATTGATGCATCTTTGTGCTATTTGTACAATTGAATGATGATAACCATGACTAAAAACAATCACCAAGGATAGAACAAGGATAGAACATGTAGACGAGTACGACATCACCAAGGATAGAACAGGCAGGCGAGGACATCTTAGGTATTGCATCAGGGCCCGTAGCCCCGGCGGGGGCGGCGGGAATACATCAGCCAAAAAAATTTGGTACAAATGGCTTAAAACTAAAGTGAACATTATAAACGGCTAAAAACTTTCCTTGAATTTCTTTGTATGGTCAAAATATTGCTCCAGCTTCATCACTAAGTGTCACGTAGTGACACAATAAATATAAAATGTTTTTTTGCTTGTTTGTTTGACCTATCAAGATCTCAATCTTGAATTTTATAGTTTACATAATACTTCATAACACAATGATCACCAATTAAACTACTTTCATAAGCTAAATGTATAAACAATAATTATTAAAGGTTAAAAACTTTAATTTAAACTTGATTGAAATTGAAATCCAAATAGATTTTTGTATTAATAATGATAATTCCCCATTTTCACCATTATCAAATAAATTTTTTAGATAATATTATTTTTGTATTTGATTGAAATATTTGTTAGATGTTATATAATTTTTTATGCAATAGCTAAGTTGCCAATTAATATTAAAAAGAAAGTAGTTTTACACATTACATTCGATAATGGTTAATAAGCGTATTAACTTTACTGAGACCAAACCACTCACTATCATTTACTTAATTTGACTTATCTTCCATATTGATCATGACATGTTAAGCAACTAACACAAAAGAAACTAATTTTTAAAAACCCAAATCAATAAGTCCCAAATTCCAAGTTTCCCACTTCTTTGATCCCTTGCTACCACTATTCTTTTTATCCCTTGCTACCACTATTCTTTTTATCCGGGCCTGATTTGATCCCTTGCTACCACTATTATAACTATCTTAGTAAAAATACGGTGAACAACCCTTTTAAATATTAAAGGTGAAATTTAAAATTGAAATTGGAGTATGATGCTTACTATATTGCATTTGACTTTGACTTAATGTTTATAAAAACACCTTCTACTAGTTCTAATTCGTGTAAACACGAACAGGTAGCCTCAAGGCTTAAATAATTTTCAAATTTTTTTATTTTGACATTATACATCTTCATTTTTGAAAATACCAAATTGAAAACATCGAATTGAGAGCTGACTCTCCCTTTTAGCCATTCACTCGCTAAAATTACGGTGACATGTCCTTTCAAATATTGGAATTGGAAGCTAAAACTGAACACATGTAGGCTTAAGGCTTCTAAGGGTCTCCATGACTTAGCCAAATAAACAAGTGCCACATTGAAAGTGCGGAGTTGGTGGGTTGCAAGATCCATCAACTACAATTAATTACAGGGAAATTGGCATTTTGAAGCTGTAATTTGTGACCTAGGGTTGGGCGGATGCTTGGAATTTTATGATTAAAAAAGATCACCGAGCAACCTTGGCTTCCTTGGGCTTAGTTTCAATACCGTTAATGAAGATCGTGAGAATATGTGTTGAGCATTGTGCAATGATGTATGTTGAACGATGCATATTGATGGCATTTGGCAATTACCAAATGAGAACAGTGAGATTCCCACATGCCTATCCACCTTTTTATTCTTTTCATGTTTTTTTTGTTGTGTGGGTTAAATAAAGGTTTGGTGGCACTAAATTTGACCTAGATGGTTCAATTTTTCAATTTATCTTTCTTTTAGATAAAAGGTTTGGTTGAGATTTGATTTTCTCAATAAAGTCGTTTTTTTCTTCTTCTTTTTTATTATTATTTTTTCCTTTTTGGTAAGTTTGGTAAAACTACATCTTCATTATGTCCAATATATCGCCTCGATTGGGTGGGAAAATTAAACCGGTGACTTCACATCAAGGAGTGTCTTAACAGAGCACCCAGTCATCGTCTAGCCAAGGCCCCATGGACATTTAGAGATATTATTTATTAAAATTTAAATTAAAAAAATATTGTTTTAATAGAAATTGAGAATGTTTTATATTGAAACTGTTGAATAAATTGCTCAGTTAAAATACATCTTATAAAATGTTGAAAGGTAGTTGTCCAGATAGCTTAACAGAGTAGGGTATTAATACATGATGGCTAGGTATCTCGTCGACCTCCATAATGACGCCACTCATATTCGAATGTCTTGTCATAGTAGTCTCTTTCCATGATTAGGAGCACTCACGCCACACCTTGGGTTTAAAACACATACTATTATCTATTAATATACTAAGGTAGGGGGTCATAACTCCTTTCCCTAACCAATTTTTTTCTCCCTTCATTAGAATTACCATTTGGTTGGTCAAGAGGTCATCCTTGGAATTGTTTCTCCTTCGAACATGGAAGCATCGATACCTCGGGATAGATTGATACCAGAAATGGATTTGTTTGAAGACCTCTCTTAACTTCATGTCTAAGTGAATAGTTACAAAGCATAAATGATGAACTATCATAGCTGACTCTCCAATGGCTATTACTTCTCTCGCTTCAATGCCGACAATTTTCTTTAGCCCTTACTAGAGGGCATAAGCTTTAGCCACATTATTGGAAACGAGACTTAGCCCCTAGTCATAACACAGTTCCCAATGATTCTCATGGTGAAAAACCAACCCCCTCGCTCCTACCACCCCATAACATTAAAAAATATATAAAAAATAAAGAAAATTTCAAGTATTTCTTTAACGATATATACATATTTTTAGAATACCATATTTTCAAAGATAATATCTTTTTGGAATATTGTCTCTTAATGATAAAATCATTCTATCTTTCTAAGATAGAACTTTCCTAAAACACTATAATATCAAGTAGTGGAATACTTGATAATATATGAATTTGAAATTTTTTTAACATGTCCTAGGTGGCAGCTCAATTGGTGATCAAAGTAATGTGAAATCTATGAAAACTGAGAGATCTAAGATTCAAATCCCCCAATTGTGACACTGTTTACGGAAAGGAGGATAGGCCATAGACCCCCAGAGGTTTACTAGTAGTTATGTGTCAAGTGGGCTGTTGGGTTCCTCTAGGATACCAAAAAAAAAAAAAACATAAATTCATTATTGAAGGTTGGAATTCATATAAAAAGTTCAGTGTTGAATGCCACAATTTTAGATAAAAATTCCTTTAGAGGGAGTATATAACCCAAAACGTTAATTTGACAAGTAAAGATAATACACATTCCAACCTTGTATGTTGATGCTGCAAAAGATTTCACAAACAATGCTCAAACTACATTTGATGCAATTGACAAGGCTGCTCTGTTAGTTTGATAGGTATAGATGGACATTAACAATAGTATAGTTCCAAATTTATATGATGTTGACATTATCACCCTCTTATAATGACAACAACGCTTTTTGAGTGATTGCACAAATAACAATTGGATTCAACATTTTTGTACATTATATCACTCTCAACATTTTTTTAGTATTTATAATTGCTTTTACAACTAAATTATTGATGTGCATAAAGTTTTTTGTACACTTGTAGTACTACTAAAATAGTGGCAAAGTTGCGGGGTGATCTTCTACAATCATTGATTCCCCATATATTCAATTGTGGGGGGACGATTTAGGTAAAGAAAAAGGTGCATCACCCAAACTTGTCACTTGAAATGCTCACAACTAGAACTACATAGGTAATGGTCCAAAAGACTAGAGTCTTTGTAAATGCTTTTGAATATGATTAGAGTTTATTAGCCATTGTTCTTAGCACTAGTGATTGCAATAGACTTCTTTCCTTTTTATGTTGTATGCCTTGTTTTTCAATTACTCTGTTCATGAATTGTACCACAAGATTAGAAGTTAATTTTTTTTCTTAAAATACCCTCTTAATGAATTGAGCCAGAACCATGATGATTTTTTTTTGAAATACTTTGTCAATCAATTGAGCCATGAACTCAAGATTTTTATTATCACTAGTTTTACAACCCAAATCCTAAAACACAAGTAGGACCTTGGAGGAATTAAAAGGGGCTTCCCATTATCACCACTATAGCTCCCTATTTCACTTTAGGTTGTCTCCACTTCGACACAAATGGGGATATCTTTAAGGAAGTCTAGATAAACTTTTTAGAGAGATGGATGGGTGGACCAAGACTATCAACTATACAAATTAGGGAAAATGTAGTCTAAAGGATCAAGCTTAGAGGGTGTTTTTTCTTGAGATGCAGATAGAAAAGGGTTGAGATAAACAAGCTATTTATATCATTAGGTTTTTGTCCATGAATGCAAAAATTGCTTGAAGGAAGCCTAATGAAGGAGAACCTTTAAAATATGCATGAGGGTGTACCTATTAATGGAAAATGTGAGTTTCCACAATAAGCTCTAATTAAGATTGATGGTATAATATTAGTAATTCTAATAATAAACACAAATCTACGTAAGAGGGAAACGAGCATAATTAAATTAATTCAAAAAAGGAAATGTATTACCCATGAATTAAACCTTCATAACATATCTCTTTACAATGATTTCCTACACCATATTCAACAAGATTAGCTAAAAAAATCATGATACGTCACATAAGAAAGACCCTTCACTTCTTATTGCTATAATAATATTTTCAACTAAATTGATAAGGGGACCTCTCATATTCTAATCACATCAAAAAAAGAGTGAGTAAATTGTCATATTGATTTCAACTCAACTCCTTTTACAACAAATAATATTTTTGTTTTAGATATCATTTTTTTTTTGGGATTCAACTGCGTTAAGTAAGTCATTCATCTATGACCATTTCCATGAGAGGTAGTCGTAACTGACTAATTTGTCATGATTTTTGAATAGTCCACTTAGCACTCATTGCATCGGGTGATGCTCATAGGGTGAAGAAGTGGGATTGGAACTAGTGAAATAAATCGCATAGCATCAATCGTCACTTTCGGGGCTTGCACCCGGTAACTAGGACTTCCCAGGAGGTCATCCATCCTAGATTGCCTCTGGCTCAAGCGCGCTTAACTGTGGAGTTTTCCCCACAATCAAGCCCACTTAGCTTGCTACCCCATTTGCAAAACCTTAGCAAGTATTGTGCCTCATGAACCATTCAAGTAGAGTTCCCTTCACTCTTTTTGAATTAAGTATTGGGGGTTTCCGCAGTGCATTATATTAGATATCATTTTTTTTTTGGATTCAACTGCGTTAAGTAAGTCATTCATCTATGACCATTTCCATGAGAGGTAGTCGTAACTAACTAATTTCTCATGATTTTTGAATAGTCCACTTAGCACTCAATGCATCGGGTGATGCTCACAGGGGTGAAGAAGTGGGATTGAAACTGGTGAAATAAATCCTATAGCATCAATCGTCACTTCCAGGGCTTGCACCCAGTAACTAGGACTTCCCGGGAGGTCACCCATCCCAAATTGCCTCTGGCTCAAGCACGCTTAACTGTGGAGTTTTCCCCACAATCAAGCCCACTTAGCTTGCTACCCCATTTGCAAAACCTTAGCAAGTATTGTGCCTCATGAACCATTCAAGTAAAGTTCCCTTCACTCTTTTTGAATTAAGTATTGGGGGTTTCCGCAGTGCATTATATTAGATATCATTTTTTTGGATATTCAACTGCGTTAAGTAAGTCATTCATCTATGACCATTTCCATGAGAGATAGTCGTAATTGACTAATTTCTCATGATTTTTGAATAGTCCACTTAGCACTCATTGCATCGGGTGATGCTCACAGGGGTGAAGAAGTGGGATTAAAACTAGTGAAATAAATCACATAGCGTCAATCGTCACTTCCAGAGCTTGCACCCAGTAACTAGGACTTCCCGGGAGATCACCCATCCCAGATTTCAATCCTTAAATAAATCTAGTGAATTGGCATATCATTTTTAAGCACTAAGAAACTAATAGAAAAATCATATTTTAAAATGGGAATTTATCTTTGTGAAGTTCTAGATCTCATGAACTTTTCTACAAGAAAAACATTATTATCATGCATGCATTCCAAAATGTCATCTATGGAGATACATGCTAAATTATACTAATTAAAAATACCACTAAATTGCCTCAATATCAATGATCGAATATACCAATGAAGCGTTCAAGGAACTCCATCCACCGTTCTCATACTAAAGCTTACACCAAGCTATTTCAACATGCATACTTTTAATAGCTCTGAATGCTTTATATTGGCGATTTAGAGAGTATTCGTGTTAGAGGATGATCCTTGAGTTGATTGAAGTTCGGTTTTTAATAAATTGAAGTAAACTTTTTCATGTAAACTTATGACATGTAAACCTTTTCCTTTAACCCCAAATCAATAACGTAGAAGTAAAGGGCATGGACATATGAATTCTTATATGAAATCGAAGAATGGCTTATAATATTTGCGACGCCTTAGGCCTGTATCGTATATCTTGTGTTCAAAGAGAAAAGTAAATAAATGTAATAATTTCAATCATGGAACAATGGGAATAAGTGATGTGACCACAACACATCATATGTAAAGCTTATCAATTTCTTCGGATATGAGGATTTTGAAGTTCAATATAATGTGTTTCATATTATAAAGTTAGCTTTTATGTTATTACAATCATTTTATTTAATTAGGAGAATTAGTAAATTTTTCGTTTGTTATTGAGGAGGTTTAGGGTTAAGTTAGGGGGATTGTTTTTAGTCGAGTAAGTTTAACACAATTATCCATAAGTCATTCTAGGTAGATTAACTGAGTTTCAAACTTGGACGAGACCTTAATATTGGTCAACAAATGGTTTCAGGGGTGGGACATCCACTGTTCAACTTATCCCAATGGGTTTGAACTTATATAAAGCTATCATGATCTATAAAGTTATATGAAAGTCATGGATTTTATTTTGATCCTGAGTTTTGTGGATTATATTGGTATTTTAAAATAGTTAGTAAATATGTCACTTGGTATAATTTCAAAAATTTTGTGTGAGTAGTTAGGATTCATTGGTTCTTCTATTTCAATCAACGCTACTAAGCTTTCAATCTTTCTCCAAAGACACCCAAATGTTAGAAAATGGACTCTAAAACTAGGAAAAATATTAGAAACTCATATGAAAAGGCCCTATATGTCCTTAAGATTACATAACACCCTTAATAAAGTGATCATAGAGCATATGTAGAGTGATCCCATCAACAAATAGTATATATCTCAACCTATAACTAGTCATAATTTAAAAGTTAAAGAAAATTCTTCTAAGAATCCCCATCTATGATATGCATTTGTCTAATTTAAGTTAGTGAATAATATTTGACTAATAAAAGAAATTGATCAAATAGATAAGGAAAGTCTTGATGCATATTATCTACATCCTCTCGGGTAGTAGAGATCAGGCTATATTGGCCTTAGACCTTTTGGACCTTGACTAGTTCAACTTCTTGCCTCTTGGGCTAACGAACCGTATGGTCCAGTATAGAGAATGGTTTGACTTGAAGGGATCCCTCTTAAAAACATGCAATCATTCAAATTTATGTATTTGCTTTTATTTATTTATTATGCTCCATTTATTTTTATGTTTTATTATTTAGTAATTTGGGGCATTACATACTTTTTCATTGAAGGAACTTCACCATATAGTTAACTTTGGTTTTTAATTTAAACTTATTATGCCGAAGGTGTTTTTTATTATGAGGTTTATCCTCATGACACTATTCAAATTCGTCATCCCTGACATAATCTTGAACAAGTGTCCCACAATTCCATATCATTGAATTATGTTACGTTATCTGTGCCAAGGTCGAGACTTTCCTGGATCAGATTTGTATTCTCGTTCGCTCTGGTAAAGATCGCGTGAACTTGCTCCATTGCACGGTGACGATAGCGTCGGGTAACACGACGATTCAGGGGATCGGAAAAGACAAACCTTCCCAATGGTAGGTAGATCGAATGGTGATGTACCACTAACAATGGTAAAAGTTTATCGTGTCAGTAGCAGGAGCTTAAGGGCACGATCACATAGACGCAGAGTGAAAGAGGGAGACAATGCTTATTGGCGTAGAGAACCTCTGTTTAATGTAGTCACCCCACGCAACCCCCCCCCCCCCCCCCCCCAATTTAACGCCATCGACGTTCCTTTGCACCGTAATGTGCAAATACTAGTTTTAACCATTTTGTTCTTTTATTAATAAAGTAGTTGCTTTTATTTATTTAAATATATAGGGTATTAGATCTCATTCTTCCAATTATACCAATGTCACAATCCCAAGATAAGTGCCATAGGAAGGAGTGCTAGAAGGGTGTAGAAACCCAAATAATCACACTAAAAAATCACGAACCTAAAATTGATGAATGTCCCCTTCCAACACATGTAAGAAATTATGCTAGGAAAACCCATATATCACCTTAAGTTAAACCAAACAATGAGCCATAGTACTTAAGGAAAACCCTTAGTTGATGAGTTTCCCTCTTATTGCTACGCAAATCCCTTCCAACTATCAAACATTCCACATGTTCAAAATTCAAGCTCATAACAAAAAAATATAATTAACAAACCAATATCCATAAAAAAGTCAGCATCTTGGTTCCAAGTCCAAAATTCTCCAAACACAACTTACTTGAGTAGTATATTCAACATGTGATAGTGCTTGTGCTATACGAGGGGTGACAACTAGATATGATCCGTAAACTACCATGGATATTCCAGTAGACAGTTCGTCACAAAATATTTGATAAAATTTTATTTAAAACATGAAATTCTACATTATTACAGTTTTATTTAATTTTATATTTATGGATTTGTAGAATATTGTTAATAAGGCATGCATGTGAATTAAAAATTACGCAGAAAATTGAGAACATTGAAACAAAATCTCTCACACACATTTGACACAAGATATGATCTGAGAAACCCTTTCGTGAAAAAAAACCTAGCTAGAAGGTGAGGCTTCTCCGCTCTCTGTCTCTAAAAGGAAATATGGATGCAAGTACAAAGAAGTATATCCTGTGGCTCATGCTCTATTTGTGCTCTATTTCCTATCCTTCCTGGCTATTTTTTCTCCACTACAAAATAAATGCACTTGAAAGAAAGGAACCCCTTTTCCTCCTAGTGGCCCAGTTATAACACAACCCGATAGCCTAATACTGGTTAGGTTTGACTACCTCAACTCTTAATTAGAGTTACAATATAGACTCTTCTAGAGTCTTCTACATCATAATCACGTGTCTATCCCCATTTTCATGAATAATGGGGGCTGATGTGGCATCCTTTCAAATTATGGTGGTGAAAACAGGAAGATCAACTTCTAAGTGGCATAATTTTTGCATATAAAATCCGTTTGATGTGATTCTTGCGATGTTTGAAAGCTCTCTATGTAGAATACAAAAAAATGGTGCTGCACTACAACAACACATTTTTAACCCAAAAAGCATCATTTGATGCCTCAAAACACTCTCAGAAGGTTTCAGACCCCAATTGCAAAACTGGGTCCCACCGGTAAAATTGGTCCTAAGAGCCGATTCCTCCACTTTTTCCACTTTGAAAGCATCGAGATGGATTAAAAAAAATATAATGATCCAATTCATATCAATATCTATATGGGGAAATGAACTCTAATTGAGAGTGTCTGAGAGCCCTCCAAAAATTCATAAAAGGAGAGAAAAAACGTAGTGGGTTAGGTCACGACCCTCACTCTAGAACCCCACATTACAAAATTAATAAAGTTCACACTAAATTAATGTACTTAGCATAACTAAACTAATTCTCTCACACATCGATCTTATTCTATCTAATCCTACTATA
Source organism: Pinus tabuliformis (assembly GCA_031772625.1). Taxonomy (NCBI): domain Eukaryota; kingdom Viridiplantae; phylum Streptophyta; class Pinopsida; order Pinales; family Pinaceae; genus Pinus; species Pinus tabuliformis. The sequence goes on from CM062819.1 coordinate 402,108,956, forward strand.
TCAAATTGTATATGCTAGGTCAAATGATATAACCAATGTGTTAGAAAATCAGAAAGACAAATATTTTCCCTTGTTGATAATTACTTGTGATTTCTTTGAATTATTTTTATCTTTCTTATGTTCTTATTTTATCTTAGTTCATCAAGCAATTACCAAAATCAAAACACGAAGATCAAGGACACCAGATGTAGGTGCACAACCAAGGCAAAACTCCTATATAGGGGAAAACCCAATCAAGAACTCTTCCTTCAGTAATTCAAATGATATAGACCAAGACCCTAGAGAAATATACCTTCCTCCTCCACCATTTTTGCCTTCCAATGAGATACTAAAACCTTCAATAGTCTCTTCTTTTCCAACAACTACAACCGAACATCAACTCAGAAATTTTGGCCCCAGCTTCACCAATAACTTCAGAATTTTGGCCTCCCAAACAACTGTAGAATTTTATTCTTTCTAGAAACTTCACAGATTCACACATGTGGGAAAAAGAGAGAGAATTTCTACTTCTTATGCTTGTGATTCTTCTTCTTCTTATTATTCCTTGAAATTAACACTTTTTTCCAGCCCCAGAAGTTGTAGATTGAACTTGTTGTGAGTGTGTTACAAAGGGGGCTGGGTTGCTTCCTTTATATAGTGATTCTGCTACCCAGTTAATGCTGAATTGTCCAGTTTGAGGCTGACTTAGTGGATGAGGCTTGATTGACCTATTTTGCAATAAAATAAATTTCTTCTCTGATAAATAAAACCCAAGAAGGGTTCTTTACAATCTTGCATGGACAAGGACACTTGACATAAACCCTAGAAGATTTCAATGGAGTATTTGACCTAAAAACAATTGACCCAAGCATGAAATCCATGCTTTAATAAGTCAATTTATTTAATAATATAATTTCTTTTTCTTTCTTTTGATAAATACATTTTATTATGACTCAAGCACAATTATGAAGAATGACACTAGTTACATTCTTCAACACTCCCTCTTAACTAGGGAGGTATTTATAATTACCTATATCTATAGAGGTACATGGAAGATCTCCAAAATGAACAATGAATATTTCTAGAACACTTAGTGTTGTGGACTAGATTCCTGACTAGGGTAATCTATTCGGGTGGGACTAAGATGGACTCCATATTTCAACCAGTCTAGGTACCATTAGGCTTACTAACTAACCATCAACTCTAGGATCTAGGTGCATATCCAAGATCAGAGCTCCAATACCAATGCCACCCTCCCTCTTCGGGATCTAGACATCAACACACGTAGGCCGACCATATCTCCTCCCAAGCATTTGCCATCAGATGCTTCATCTCTCCCTAATAAATTAGATATATCCATTTGTTCAAGCATGCTTCCAGAGTGTTCATCCTTCTTATGTAGAGATTTATCTATATAAACAAAAACCCCGGGAAACAATAAATTATCAAATATACATATACAAGTAAACACAAACCTTTGAGGTCCTTAATCATCCCGATGCCAATTATATCAAGTTATTCATATGCAACTAGGCAGAAGCTTTTCTTCTTTCATTTCTTCAGCAACAATAAGACATCCTCAATACATTGTAGTACTTTCATTTATTCTTTGATTTCTTCTTCAAGGTATCCATCATGACTGTTGGCATTATGATTCAAGTGTTGTCCTTGATGGCAACTCACTCAGAGGTTGGTACAGGTGCTCAGAGGTTGGTACAGGTGATGGCAACTTAATCAGAAGACAGATCTTAGTACAGCATGCCAAGGAAGTTCATATACGTAGGTTCGTTAAGCCCAAGTCGCGTGTACACGCTAGTTGGATTAAGAAAAAGCGCGTGTATGTGGAAAAGTACCTTTGGTCCATGGTGGTTAGTCCTTGGAAGTTGTGCCTATGGTTTCAGACCATTGTGTCTCGACGGGCGTGTCGATCCCTAGTTTTGAAGTTGATGGTATTGTGTTACTATGGTTTTGGCTCTTGGTATTGAGCAAGGCCTAAGACTATATAAGGAGAAGAAGATCATTAGGCAAAATTATCTTTTGACAAGGCTTGAATATCTAAGAGAGGAAGAGATCTGATATGCAGGTTCTGGGTTGCTTGATCTAAGCCAAGGAGAGATCACATCGGTTGATGGAAGACTAGATCTAAGGATAGATCGGGATCTAATGGTTTGAAATGCACTATCATGATATGGTTGATTATACGTATTTCTAGATCTGCATATTGTCGCAATGTTATGTTCTGGGTCTAACTGATGTCTGGTACAGCTGCAAATTGAGAAAGTTTATTTTTAGATCTGTACGCAGGTTGGCTTCGGTAAAAAAGCGTGTATACGCGGGTTTTGCTCATTGAAGTAGCGTATATCTTTTGAAGCTTGATTTTGGGTTTACAGTGGGGTCTGACTGTTATTGCAGAGTTCTGTAGTCTGCTCTGTGTTCTGGTAACTGGTGATTGACAGGGTTCAGTGTTTCAGTGTTTCAGTGATTCAAAGTTTGGTTGTTTTATGCTTCAATGATCTGTTGTGAAAGTTGAATGAATTGGGGTCTACAGATTGTAATGTTGTGCTTCAGGAATATCCAGTCTGAAAATGTATGAAAGGTGGTATCTGAAGGAAAGAAGATTGTAGGTCAGCACCTACGTACTAGTATCTTGGCTAGTACAAGAGCAAAGGGGGTTGGAGCTCCCTTCCAAGGAAGTTTGGAGAACGAGAGAAGGTTGTAGCCTTCTGCAGGTTGTAGCCTGCGTACTGGTATAAGGCTGCACCAGTACAAAAGATTGTAAACTGAAGTTTCATATTAAAGAAAGATAGAGACAACTTGCAGCAGGTGGTTTTCACCCACATTGGGTTTCCACCTTATATCTTGGTGTTCATGTGTGTGGCTTTTGATTTGTTCTGTTATACTGCACCTGTTTACTGTTAATGTGGTGAATAATGTCCTGATGAACTTAACTGAAGAATAAGCTAACTAAATTATGAGTTTTCTTCTTATACGCTGTTTTATTTAGTCACAGTAGCGTGTACACGCTGGTTCACCTAACTGAAGTAGCGTATATGTTTCTGAGCATTGAAAAAGTTTGATTGATCTGATAATACTGATTCACCCCCCCTCTCAGTATTATTTCCAACAATTGGTATCAGAGCAGGTCCTTCAGAGAAGCTTGATCGCTTGAAGGTAGATCATTCATCATGAGCAACTACGAGAAAGAAGCATCAATCAGGCCACCGATTTTTGATGGGACAAATTTCAATTATTGGAAGGTAAGAGTTACTGCATATCTTCAATCTCTTGGTACAGAAGTTTGGAACATTGTAGAAACAGGCTATGCTTTTCCTTCAGCTACTCCTACAGATCCAGCTGAGAAAAAGCAGTATGAAACAAATGCAAAAGCAGTCAGTACTCTATTAGGAAGTATATCCCAAACAGAATTCATGAAGGTCATGCACTTCAAATCAGCAAAAGAGATATGGGACAAAATGATCACTAGCTATGAAGGAGATGAACAGGTAAAGCAAGCTAAACTTCAAACTCTCAGGATTCAATATGAGACTCTCAAGATGTATAATGATGAAAGTGTGGCTAATTATTTTCTTCGGGTAGATGAGATTGTTAATTGTATGAAAAATTTGGGTGAAGAAATAAAAGAGACTATAGTAGTTCAAAAGATTCTAAGATCATTATCCCCCAAGTTTGAATCTAAAGTATCTGCAATAGAAGAAAAAGAAAATCTCCGTGTTCTCACTATGTCTCAGCTACATGGAATTCTAACTGCTTATGAAATGAGAAAGGGAGGTCCATCTGACAGAAGGGAAGCTGCTTTTAAGGCATCAGGAAAAGAAGATTACTATGAAGCAAGCCATGTTCCAGAAGAAGAGGAAGAAGAATCAAATTTTGTCAGAAATCTTCAAAGGGGTTCTGGAAGGTTCAGAGGTAAGCTACCTTTCAAATGCTTTGCTTGTGGAAGAGTAGGTCATTATGCTGCAAAATGTCCTTATAAGGATAAAGGAAAAGAACCTGCTAGATGGAACAAGAAACAAAGTGCAAATAAGAAAAGCTACTACACCCATGAAGATAGTGATGGCTTATCAAACAGTGATGAAGATGAACAAGGTAATAAATATAAGCTGTTAATGGCATTTGAAGATGATGATTATGAGGATGCTGTAGATGTGGATAATCTCTATAATGAAATTACTAGACTCAAGAGATGCATAGAAGAAAAGAATGTGATCATTGATACTTTGCAATTTCAAATTGATGAAAAGGAAAAACATCTTGAAAAACTAGAAGGTGAAATTGTTGGTCTCAGAAAAGAAATTGAGAAAACAAAAGCTATTAATCTTAAGTTTGTCAAAGGATCTGAAACTTTGGATGAGATTATCAATGTGCAGCGGTCTCCTCTAAACAAGACAGGTTTGGGCTATAATGGAGAAACCTCTCAAGCATCCACCTCAAAAAGTTATCTTGATGCAGCAAGAAGAAATGAGCAGAAGAACAATGAAGATAATCAGGTAAAGCAGGGACGAATTACAAACAGAAACTATCAGGGACAATCCTTCTTAAGGGTGAACAAAAGCTACAACCAACCACAGGTAAAATCTTCTCAGTTTGGCTCAAGAATAGATGAAAATAGAAATTACAATCAGTTGGCTGGTAGATTCAATAACCGCAGAAGCTTCTTCAATGGACAATGCTTTTCTTGCCATAACTTTGGTCACAAAGCAGCTCAATGTGTTGCATATAAAACAATCATGACTAGGGAAGCTCAAAAACAAAGAAGTATGACAGGGATTACAAAAAGGACCTATAACAACTTTTCGGTTCTTGAAAATGAAGTTGAATGTTCTATTTGCAATAATTTTGGTCATAAAGACTCTGAATGCAGGAGCAGGTTTCAGGAGAAAAAGGAACAAGCCACGAGCACCAAAACATGGAGAATAAAGGAACCTCAAACAGAAAGATGTGGGATAGCATTTTATGCAGAAGGACAGGAAAATCTATGGTACATTGACAGTGGATGTTCGAAACATATGACAGGTGATAAAGAAAAACTTGAATCTTATTCTACTTTAGAAAAGGGAAAGAAAGTTTCTTTTGGAAATGATACTCCTGCAACTATAAAAGGAAAAGGTATTGCTCCTTTGAAAGAAAAGGTCAAGGCTGGAAATGTTTTGTATGTTGATGGATTGAAGCATAATCTTCTAAGTGTCAGCCAGATGTGTGATCAAAAAACCGAGGTTATTTTCAGATCGAATGGATGTCTTGTTCGTGATCTTGATACAGGTAAAACAGTTCTCAAAGGCAAAAGAACTCCAAATAATCTGTACATATTTGAAGAAGGACAACAACAATGCTATCTTAGCAAGGATGAAGAGCACTGGTTATGGCATCGAAGGTTGGGACATCTAAGCTTCTCACAAATAAGGAAAGCATGCAAATATCAGGCAGTTCGCGATCTTCCAGATATCAAAATTCCAGACAACACCATATGCAAATCTTGTCAGTTTGGAAAGCAAACCAGAACTAACTTTCCAGAGAAGGAAGGATCAGCTAGCTTGCCTCTTGAGCTAGTCCATACAGATGTATGTGGTCCATTTAGGAAAAGGACACCTCGAGGAGAAGAATATCTGATATTATTCATTGATGATTTCTCAAGGTTTGTTTGGTTAGGGCTTATGAAGCACAAAGATGAAGCATTCGAAAAATTCAAATCCTTCAAAGCATTGGCTGAAAATGAATCAGGACACAAAATTAAGTGCCTCAGATCTGACAGAGGTGGGGAGTTCACATCAAATGAATTTTTCGATTTCTGCGATGAACATGGGATAAGAAGAGAATTCTCTACAGCTAGAACTCCTCAGCAAAATGGGGTTGTGGAAAGAATGAACAGAACTATCCAACAAATGGCTCGTGCTATGCTCGATGAATCAGGTACTCCTGCAACCTTCTGGGGTGAAGCTGCACATGCTGCTGTTATTATTCTTAACAAAACAAATGTCCGAGTAAACAGCACTCAAACACCTCATGAGCTTTGGAGTGGTAAAACTCCTTCCGTGAAGCACTTCAAAATCTTTGGGAGCAAATGTTATATTAAGAATACTGATGAGCAACTTGGCAAACTTGAACCAAGAGCAGATGAGGGCATTCTTCTTGGTTATTCTCCACATAGCAAAGCATACAAGTGCTACAATAAAAGACTTGGCAGAATTGTTGACAGTATTGATATAGTGGTTGATGAGAAGGGATATATTCCTAGGCAAGTTCATCATGAAGACATTGAAGAAGATGAAGGTTACTCTCAAAGGCGAAATGATGAAGAAGAAGAACCTCAAGAAGAAGAAGAATCTCAAGAAGAACCAGAGGAGCAGACAAGAATAGAAGAGAAGACTCCATCCAGATATGTTCAAAAGAATCATCCAGAAACTCAGATTGTGGGGCAGAAAGAAGCAGGAGTACAAACAAGAAGGACACTTGCAGAAGCTTCAAGCTACTTTGCATTACTCTCCTCCATTGAACCACAAAATGTGAAAGAGGCATGCAAAGATGAATGTTGGGTCAAAGCAATGGATGAAGAACTTGAGCAAATCGAAAAGAACAACACTTGGGAATTAGTTCCTAGACCAAAAGATAAGAATGTAATAGGAACAAAATGGGTCTTCAAGAATAAGTTAAATGAAAATGGAGAAGTAATTAGAAACAAGGCCAGACTTGTTTGTAAAGGGTATGCACAGCAAGAAGGAATAGATTTTGAAGAGACCTTTGCTCCTGTGGCAAGACTTGAGGCCATCCGAATGTTCCTTGCTCTCTCAAGCTTTCAAAACTTCAAGGTATTTCAAATGGACGTGAAATCAGCCTTCCTGAATGGAGACTTAGAAGAAGAAGTATATATTGAGCAGCCAGATGGTTTCATTCTTGGGAATGATCCAAACCTTGTATGCAGATTGAAAAAGGCACTCTATGGACTCAAACAAGCTCCAAGGGCTTGGTACTATCGGTTGGACAAATATCTTCACCAACAAGGCTTTTCAAAAGGATCAGCAGATAGCAATCTCTATATAAAAGTTGAAAATAACAAATTGCTAATTCTTGTTGTTTATGTAGATGATATTATTTTTGGCAGCAATGAAGAGACTATGAGTCAAAACTTTGCCTTGGTTATGCAGAAAGAATTCGAAATGTCACTTCTTGGAGAATTGACATATTTTCTTGGATTGCAAATCCAACAAAATGAAGGAGGTATCTTCTTGTCTCAAACCAAATACCTCAAGCAGATCTTGAAGAAGTATGGCATGGAAGAGTCAAAGCCAGTATGTACACCCATGGTTACAGGATGCAGCCTCAGTGCAAATGATGAATCAACAGCAGTTCACCAACCCACTTATAGATCCATGATTGGGAGTTTGCTTTATTTGACAGGTACTCGACCAGATATTACACATGCAGTAGGAATGGTTGGAAGATTTCAAGCCAACCCAAAGGAAACTCATCTTCAGGCAGTCAAAAGAATCTTCAAATATCTTCAAGGGACCCAAAACTATGGCTTATGGTATCCTAGAAATACAGATCTCACTCTTCATGCTTACACAGATGCAGATTGGGCTGGAAGTGTGGATGATAGGAAAAGCACAAGTGGTGGTGCTTTCTTCATGGGTTCCAGATTAGTATCTTGGTTCAGCAAGAAACAGAGTTCGATTGCCTTATCTACAGCTGAAGCAGAATATGTGGCTGCAGCATCTTGTTGCACACAACTTCTTTGGATGATGCAGACCTTGCAGGACTTTCAAATCACTTGCACTCCACCCGTCTCTATCTTATGTGATAATACAAGTGCAATCAGCATTTCAAAGAATCCAGTCATGCACTCAAAGACCAAGCACATACCAATCAAGTACCATTTTCTTCGGGAGCAAGTGCTTGAGCAGAAGGTTAAGTTGGAGTATGTTCCTTCTAAGGAACAAGTTGCTGATATTCTCACAAAACCACTGCCCAGGGAAACTTTTGAATATCTCAGACAAAAGCTGGGAGTAGTAGATGCTTCATCCTGCTGTTGAAGCTTGTCTGTTCAACAGAAAAGTTGGTATACGCAAGTTACGAAAGGTATATACGCGTATACACGCGGATTTATGCTGGGAAAGTCGCGTGTATGGTGTACGCATGTTGCAGAGAGTATATCCGCGTCCATACGCTGGTTCATGCAGGAGAAATCGCGTATATGAAGTTCTGAACAGCAAGGGCACACTCTGGAGTTCTGAACAGCAATGGGTATGTCAGAATTCTTCAGGCTCGGTTTCAGGGAGTGCAGCAGGCACAGGTTCAGGGGGAGCAGCTTAAAAGTCTCATAAAGCATTGTTGGCATTCAGCTGTTTTGGTTGTTGATTTCAGGAAAAGGAGCTCAGAAAGAAATCCTGGTTGCTGATCTAAAAAGATGTTTATAATATGCTGCTGATGACTTTCATAAGTCTTGGTCTAGATCTGTTGTCTCTATGTCATGTATCTCTCTTGTGATATCTCTTTTATGGTGTCAAGGTCATGTAACGGCCTATGTTGGTTTCCCCACTATGCCTGGGATGAATGCTGTAATATAATTGGTTGTTTCTGATATGTCCCCTCTTGGTAGGGAGTATGGATGTATGTATTGAGTCTTTTGGTGATAGGAAGGTCCCTTATGGTGTCTAAGTCTTGGTTCTTGTTGAAGAACATCTTTTGCAGATCTGGCCTACTGTCAGGGGGAGCATGAGTCCGCACAGCCAAGCGGAGCACAGCCCTTTGCCCTTGATGTCAAAGGGGGAGAGTGACTTGGTGTGGTGGTTGCCATCAAGTCCAAAGGGGGAGATTGTTGGCATTATGATTCAAGTGTTGTCCTTGATGGCAACTCACTCAGAGGTTGGTACAGGTGCTCAGAGGTTGGTACAGGTGATGGCAACTTAATCAGAAGACAGATCTTAGTACAGCATGCCAAGGAAGTTCATATACGTAGGTTCGTTAAGCCCAAGTCGCGTGTACACGCTAGTTGGATTAAGAAAAAGCGCATGTATGTGGAAAAGTACCTTTGGTCCATGGTGGTTAGTCCTTGGAAGTTGTGCCTATGGTTTCGGACCATTGTGTCTCGACGGGCGTGTCGATCCCTAGTTTTGAAGTTGATGGTAATGTGTTACTATGGTTTTGGCTCTTGGTATTGAGCAAGGCCTAAGACTATATAAGGAGAAGAAGATCATTAGGCAAAATTATCTTTTGACAAGGCTTGAATATCTAAGAGAGGAAGAGATCTGATATGCAGGTTCTGGGTTGCTTGATCTAAGCCAAGGAGAGATCACATCGGTTGATGGAAGACTAGATCTAAGGATAGATCGGGATCTAATGGTTTGAAATGCACTATCATGATATGGTTGATTATACGTATTTCTAGATCTGCATATTGTCGCAATGTTATGTTCTGGGTCTAACTGATGTCTGGTACAGCTGCAAATTGAGAAAGTTTATTTTTAGATCTGTACGCAGGTTGGCTTCGGTAAAAAAGCGTGTATACGCGGGTTTTGCTCATTGAAGTAGGGTATATCTTTTGAAGCTTGATTTTGGGTTTACAGTGGGGTCTGACTGTTATTGCAGAGTTCTGTAGTCTGCTCTGTGTTTTGGTAACTGGTGATTGACAGGGTTCAGTGTTTCAGTGATTCAAAGTTTGGTTGTTTTATGCTTCAATGATCTGTTGTGAAAGTTGAATGAATTGGGGTCTACAGATTGTAATGTTGTGCTTCAGGAATATCCAGTCTGAAAATGTATGAAAGGTGGTATCTGAAGGAAAGAAGATTGTAGGTCAGCACCTACGTACTAGTATCTTGGCTAGTACAAGAGCAAAGGGGGTTGGAGCTCCCTTCCAAGGAAGTTTGGAGAACGAGAGAAGGTTGTAGCCTTCTGCAGGTTGTAGCCTGCGTACTGGTATAAGGCTGCACCAGTACAAAAGATTGTAAACTGAAGTTTCATATTAAAGAAAGATAGAGACAACTTGCAGCAGGTGGTTTTCACCCACATTGGGTTTCCACCTTATATCTTGGTGTTCATGTGTGTGGCTTTTGATCTGTTCTGTTATACTGCACCTGTTTACTGTTAATGTGGTGAATAATGTCGTGATGAAATTAACTGAAAGAATAAGCTAACTAAATTATGAGTTTTCTTCTTATACGCTGTTTTATTTAGTCACAGTAGTGTGTACACGCTGGTTCACCTAACTGAAGTAGCGTATATGTTTCTGAGCATTGAAAAAGTTTGATTGATCTGATAATACTGATTCACCCCCCCTCTCAGTATTATTTCCAACAATGACCATCATAATATGCCCTCCCTCTCAACTAGGGAGATCAACTACTTCCTTTTTCTATAACATTGGAGAGTCTTTCATGGCTCCATTCCTTCTTATGGTATCAAGGTCATCTTGATCATCATCATCCTTATAACTTTCTTCATCATGCTCATACAAACATCTTCATTATCTTGAAGATTGTGTACCTACAAAACTTTAATAGCAAGTACAACCAAATACATATATAGAAGCATGAAGTTAATTGTATCAAAGTTATGTCAATATAATGGAAGCATCAAAACAATCAAATACTTTAGACATCAAATACCTAAACCTAGTTAGGTTCATAATAAGAGACCCATACCTCTTTCTAGGGTTATTGTCATAAAACCTAGAACACATCATTATAACTTAAAGAAACTCGACTAAGATATCAATGTCATTATATCTAGAGCCTCAATATTGCTTTCATAGATATATGACAAACTCTACTAAACTCTAGGTTTCATCTTCAAGACACAAATCCTTAGATATAAGCTATTCAATCAAATAATAATTCTAATATACATGTTAGACTCTATTAGGATTTGTTGCAAACCCTACATTTTATCAACAAAACTAAATCATATTGGAAACAATATCATTATATCCCGAAATATCAATCTTCTACTAAAGTTTTGTTACAAATCCTAGAATTCATAAATTATGAGCATCAATAATTAGGTTACCATACTCACATATACATATCTAGGATTTCATAGTCATGCACTAGAATATCACAAAAATATCTACTAGGTAAACACAAATATCAATACATAAAAATTGGGTACACAACGATTTCGTTCATACTCGGGTTTCGATCGGACTAATATACACCTAGGGTTTCATTCCTAGAATCTTACTTACAAGGGCTTTGTTCACAAACCCTAATTCACCAAACCCTAAATATCTGGGGTTTCAATACATAACATAAACATAACAACAAACCCTAAAGGGTTAGGGTTTTTATCATAACGATACCAAAACATCAAAATAATAGGAATTCTAGATTTCATCAATAACCCTAAGTAGACTAGGGTTTCATAATGAATATTGACACACCCTTAGGTTAGGGTTTTACAGTGAACCCTTTTAGGGTTCCAAAAGAATAATAATATAATGGGGGTAGATTCAATTTGATGATTAATCACCCTAACAAGAATATTTATGATTCAAAACCATAGACATAACAATGCCAATAATGTAAAACAAATTTAAAAAGAAGAATGATTGTACCTTTTGCATGAAGAGAACTTTATAACAAAGCTTATAGTTTAAGACATACCTTGAGTTATTCCTTAACAAACCTTGTATGACATCAATTTGAAGGGCTTCCTTTGATTCCTTTGAAGTCTCATGCTTCAAGCTTATTCTATGAAGTCTCCTCCATAACTTTTGTGTATTCTGTAGGCTTTCATATCCAAGGAAAATATAATGAAAGGGTTATTAGCATACAATACAAACACATCTTGATAAGTGATGGAAACCAAACATAAAATATAAGACAAGGAGTAAGATTCTTATCTTTTGTAAAATGGTGAGGGCTCCATCTTAATCCAGTATTGGGGGATACCTACAACTTTATCAAAATGGAAAATTTTCTAACAAGACACATTAGACCTATCAACTCTAGAAATCAAAACATAAATCCAAGCAATTCAAAACAAAAATAAAAGACTAAGAGGGCTATGTGAGATAGAGGGGACTTAGTAGTATAAGTCCTTGACTTCTAATTCTTTAGGCTTGTTCATCGATTCTCTAGACAACAGGCTTTTGTAGTGACCCATCTTGTGATAGTTGTAACATTCAATCTTGGATAGGTCCATTTTCTTCTTTGGTCCTTTGAACTTCTTGAAGGTTCCCTTCTTCTTTTTTCTTTTTTTTTTTCACTTCTGGTTCACGGATACCCATGGTCAGTGGGTCTGCTACATCCAGGATTTGTCAACGCTAGGGTGGACCCCACCCGAAGGGGGTCACACCCCTCGGCCTATTTACTGACCTGACCCCAAGAGCTTTCAGGTTTCGACCCTGTGACCTCCCATTGGTGAGGCCCCGGCTTGACCAATTGAGCTAACCCTTGGGGCTAGGTTCCCTTCTTCTTGTGATGAGAATAATAGGAATTCAAGGTGTTTTATTCTTCCTCCCTCTTGTTGTTTACTAATGATATTTTGGATTCTTCTTGACTACATGCATTCCACATTTGTTCAAATGTTGGAGTATCCTTCCAACTGTTAAGTCCTGATGCAAAGGCACTCCAAGATTTTGGTAGTCCTAGAAGGGCAGTAATTACGAGCTCCTTTTTTGGGACAACTTCATCTATTGCTTGGATTTCATCTTTGATTCTAGACATACTTATAAAATATGATGAAACGATATCATCATTTTTCATCTTAACAATTCTTAGTTCATTCTTGAGGCTTGCTATTTGACCAATGTTCTTGATTGTGAATAACTTGGAGAGAGCCTCATACACTTATTGAGTGAAATTTATGTTAGATATTTATGGAATTAGGTTACCCTTAACTCCATCTACTATAAGGTTCATAGCCAATATTTTGATTTCTCTAAGATTTTCTTTTTCTGCTTTACTTGATTCATCTATAGACTTCTTGATTTTTCCTTGAAAGAGATCCAAAACTTTGTTCTTTTCAAGAACGAGGTCTATCCTCTTTTTCTAAGCCCTACATTTGGAGGCTCCTAATCTGTTTTCTCCCTTCATTGAGTTTGACATAGTTCCTGTAGTTGGTAGACTTATCTCCTTATATGATCCCCTTTAATGAACTTTTCTCGATCTCCTTTCTCCTCAATCGATATCTTAACCTGCCTTTTTCTTCCTTCTTCACCTCATCTTTGAAACCATGTTAGAAAATAAAAAAGGCAGAAAGATTTTCCCTTGTTGATAATTACTTGTGATTTATTTGAATTATTATTATCTTTCTTATGTTCTTTTATCTTAGTTCATCAAGCAATTACCAAAATAAAAACACGAAGATCAAGGACACTAGATGTAGGTGTACAACCAGGGAAAAACCCCTATATAGGGGAAAACCAAGTCAAGAAATCTCCCTTCAATAATTCAAATGAGATAGACCAAGACCCTAGACCAATATATCGTCCTCCTCCATTGAGTCAACCTTCCAATGAGATATTGTAACCTTCAATAGTCTCTTCCTGTCCAACATCTACAACCCAACATCAAACCATAAATTTCGGCCCCAACTCCACCAATAACTTTAGAATTTTGGCCTACCCAACAACTACAAAATTACAACCCTTTGAGCAGCTTCACAGATTCAAATGTGTGGGAAAAAAAGAGAGAATTTCAACTTCTTATGCTTGTGATATACCTCCTTCTCCTTCGTTATTCTTCTTCTTCTTCTTCCTTGAAATTCAAACTTTTTTTGGCCCCATAACTTGTAGAGAAAACTTCATTGTGAGTGTGTGATAAATGAGGTCGAGTTGTTGCCTTTATATAGTGATTCTGCTACCCAGTTAAGGCCAACTTGGTGGAGGAGGCATAATTGAACTATTTTACAATAAAATAAATTTCTTCTTTGACAAATAAATCCCAAAAAGGGTTCTTTACAATCTGACATTGACAAGGACACTTACATAAACCCTAGAATCCTTCAATGGAGGATTTGACCTAAAAACAATTTACCCAAGAATGAAAGCCATGCTTTAATAAGTCAATTTATTTAATAATAAGATTTATTTTTCTTTCTTTTGATAAATACATTTTATTATGACTCAAATACAATTATGAAGACCAACACTAGTTACATTCTTCAACACAATGGACCGATGCTAGTGTTTTATCTCCACCATAATATCTTCCTTTGTGTTTTATAATGAACCAAAACAAGGAGATGCTTTTAATCAAGCAAACATAAGATGTGATCTCCCATATTGCGTAGATTGAAAAGGCATGAGCTCATTAAAATAAATAAAAACATGAAAATCATACCAATATTGGCATGCACTTTTACAAGCTTTCTTTATCCATTATTGGATGGATTTGATGCGATCATCCTTTTTGAAGTCATGATATGACAACACCTCATTCAAGATGTAAGTTTTAAACCTTTTATAGTGATGATTTGCATAGACATATTCTTAATAAACATAAAGTAAAACAATGGAAATCACGTATTACACATAGACTTACCCTTGAAAACCAAACGAGGAAAATCAACAAACAATGAAGAGTTTCACCTCTAATTTTTATCATCAATAAATTTAATTATTTACACTACAAAATATAGGCTCTTGTGCCATCCAAAAACCCTAATCCATTGATCCATATTAGATTACAACCTTAATTCCTTATTTGGAATTAGAAAACCATTGATTGAAACATTGTGTGCTGCAAAAATACCAAAAGCGAAAATCATGTGCTGAAAACTGCCAAAATGGGTTAAAAAAACCACCCATTTTTTTAGGGGACCTGCTCCTTATAAAATTGTTGGAAAATTTAACTAGTTGTGGTCTTCATAATTGTCATTGTACTCATGTCATTATGTATCTCTTATGTTACAAGAAAAAGAAGAAATAAAAATATTATTTAAAGCATGGGTTTCATGCTCCATTTTTTTGGTCAACTAGGTCAAGCATGTTATTCATGCTTCTAGTGATTTTCAAATCAAAAGAATATTTTTCTTGAGTCAAACAATATTTATCATTTGTATAATACCCTATTAGGAAAGTTGTAACATGTAAAATGTATTATTTTGGGTCTAGAAAGTCGTTGTCAGCCTCCAAGCACAAGTTGGCCCTATGAGAAGAAGTTGGACCAGTTTGAGGCTATTCGACCTCATGAGAAGGCTATATATAAGAAGAAATCGACCTCATTTGGAACACACTTCTATAGTTTGATCATAAGTAAAAAATAAAAATAAAAGGAATCTAATACCTACAAGAAGAAAGCATCTCAAGGAAAAATCGAAATATGGTCTTTGTGACTATCTTTCTCTCACACGTGCAAAGTATCTAGGGTTTTTATTGTTGTTGCAAGGTCAAAATTTCAGACCTAACTCTAGGTCTGAAACTTTGCAAGAAGATCAAGATTTGAAGCCAAAAATTTGGAGGAAAAGGACTAATCTAAAGCGAAGGAAGGAGACCTATATTCGATCTCTTCTACCCATATGCGTGGTACGGTTTCTACAACTATTGCAAGGCCAAAAGTTATATGAAGAGATTGCAAATTTGAGCTAGGGGCCGAAGTTGAGACTCAAAGCAGGTTGAAGGGAATTTGACCCTTGTTGACTTGATCGATCTTTCACCTATTTGGAGAATATTTTTGGAGGGCTAACTTGGTGCTTGGAGGAGGAATTTATCTAGGGTTTTGGGTCTTGGTTTTCTCATTTGATTAGATTCTATAAGAAGAGAAGAAGTTCTTTTGGGTTTTCCCCTTGGAGGATTTTTACCTCGGATTGGAGCCTAATTCTTGTGTCGATTGTGTGTATTGTTTTTTCTCTTGATAATTGTTTGATGAAAATAATATAACAAAGAACATAAGAAGATAGCATAAGTTCACAAGCTTTTATCAAGAATAAGGAGAAAAAGTTTAAATAACTACCCTACTACATTCTCCAACATGGTATCAGAGCTAAGGTGAAGAAGAAGGCAACTTGGAGATCATATAATTGACATAAGAAGGGGTTTCTTGTCAAGGGGAATCATTTGTAAAAGGAAATAAGGAAAGAAGAAGAAGACCTATTGACCTAGAAGGAAGGTTTCTAAATTGAAGGGCTTATCATCTTAAGAAGGATCAATCTCTTGTTGAATACTCTCTAATGCACTTCATAATTTTTGAAAGAAAGGTTGCTACTCTCTCTTGGAAAGTCATCAATTTGAAGGCTCATTGGAAGACATCTTTGAAGGAAAGGAAGCATCAAAGAATCTTGGGATCACTACCCACTCTTTGAAGCTGTTGAACACAACATTATTGAAATGCATCATAAAAGTCATCATTCTATGGCATCATTGAAGTATCTTTGGAGGTCTTGAAAACATCAAGATAGTTGGAGACATCATCAAGAAGGAAATTCGTTTGACAAGTAAGTACCATTTTGTGCTCCATGTCTCAATCTACAAGACATATAGCTACATTTTACAAAGGAAAGAAACAAGCTTGTCGGGTTAGTAAAATTCCTAGCGTGGAAAAAGAGGATTGATTTGATATTAACAAAAAATGAGGTCATGGAATATGTTCTTGGTGAAGTTACTCAACCAGAAAAAGAGAAGACTCAAGAGTTAACAAAATAAAAGAAGGGAGAAGTGAGGGCACAAGGGATTCTATTGAATCCATAAAGTATCATCTTTCTCCCTTTGTTGCTGATTTTAAGACATCCAAATCCATGAATGATAAGTTGGTGAAATTGTACTCTATAAGTACATCAGGCCAGAAGATATCCTTGAGTAATCAACTATATAGAATAAGAATGTTAAAGGATGAAGACATGGCCACTTATCTTATGAAGATGTCACAAATAAGGGACCAGTTGCAAGGGCTTGGAGAAGTTGTTTCCGATTAAAAATGACTACTTGTGTATTGAATGCTTTGCCACCAAATTAGAGCAGTTTTGCAACTAGTGCTTACTCAAAAAATGATACTACTCCTTTTGAAGAGTTATGGGATTAATGTATCTTGGAAGAAACTAAGATAAAGGAAAAGGATGACACCAAATCAAATGAGAAGTCTCAAAATTCTATTGTTAAATCCAAGAAGGAGAAGAAAGGGAAGTTTGGAAAGTCCAAAGGAAAACCAGATATGTCCAAGTTCAACGCTTTGGATGCAATGAGTATGGACATTTAAAGAGGGATTGTACAAACAATAAGAACAAAAAAAGGAAGGAAAGGAGTAAAGCTCACATAGTTGAGGAAAAGGGAGAACCTGAGAAGAATCCGTAAGGAGAAGATACCAAGGATATTTACTATTAAAGGAATCTCCACATTTATCAAGTTCTTTATGCAATTTGTCTTTCTTTTATTAAGTAGAAAGTAGAGTAACGTGCACTTATGTATTTTATAGAAGAGTATTGGGTTTTTAAAAAGAATGGCATCATAGAAAGAAGCATATGATAATAGAATTAGAGTATACATTTGGTAGGAATCATCTAGCTTTCAAGAATGAGAAGTTTGGGACCATATTGCATATTATCTTTTCATCCAAGCATTTTCTACCATCATGTTAGAGGTAGTCATTTTGCAAAGAAGGATCATCAAGATCCAATAAGAACCATCATTTAAGAAGTTTCTTGGAAGAAGCATTATCATTGATATATATTCCATCTAGTAAGGAATATATAGTCTTGAATGATGAGGGAATGCATATGGTCGAGTTGCAATATGAAAGACATAATTAAAATCTTTCTCCTCTTGGGAAAATAAACTTATATTTGATAGGTGTAAGAATCAATCTCATTCAAGGAAGGATGGATAGATGGTTATATGGAAGCAAAGGTATGCATGTTTTTAAATAAAATTTTCTTTAAGGCAGGGTTCATATCTATAAGAATGTTGCAAAAAGATTTAGTTATAAGAATATTCTCAGTAAGTCTTCCATATGATTATTCGATGCTTGGAAAAAGAAGTTTGGTATGCTTCGAAATGGCTAAATATTAAGACTCTCCCACAAAAGAGAATGACATAAATCAACATTAAGTATGGTCTTCAAAAGAAGGAAAGTGAGTTGTTAATAACAACTCCAAGGAAAATATTGTTGCTTGCAAATCATGTTTGATCCATGGGCACCTTGATTGAAAAGTGAATGCATGGGGAAGGATTCTTGCACAATATGAAGATGGACCATAAATAAATATGTTGATATCAAAAGTTATAAGTAAGCACTTTGATGTAAGCACCATCATAAGGTAGTTCTGGTACTTTGGTATTGGTTATCTAGTTGACATATTGATTAAATTTCTACCTAGAAAAATATTGCAAAAATGCACAATGACAGTTGAGGAAAGTTCAACTATTGGTGTTGAACTCAATTCAAAGAACATATGGATTGAGTGAATGGTTTTGGTAATCCTTAAAGCATTATGTAGCCAAGATGTTTACATCATCATCTTGGGATTGAAAGGTAGAGGTATAAGAAGATACCTAATGTTCATGTTTCGATAACAATGAAGATCAATTTCATGCTTAGAGGGAGCTATGATAGGCTTAATATAATGCCTTCATTGATGATGACTATAAGAGAGTGATGTGTAAGGTTGATGGCATGAACCCTATCACAATATTAAAGGATGAGGATGGCTCCATAATATCCAGGAAAGTAGAAGCTCAATATGATGAGATACAAAGAAAGGAGGAGCTATGAAACTACTACTTGAAGACCTAGTAATAGATACATTTATGAAGACAATCCAAAGAGCTTGTGGTAATTACTTCCAAATTAAAAGGAAGTTAGGAATATCCTCTATTTTGGAGAGGGAGTAAAATAATTTCCTTAATTAAAAAGGAGTAAGGATCTATTCCCTAATTAAGAGGGAATGAGGATATCCTCCCTAATTGAGAGGGAGTTATGATGGACATTGTATTCTCTTTCTATAAGGTGTTATGCACTATGATAAGACTAACAACCATATGTCTAAGTGAAGGACATGGTAGGGAGAATGGAGATTTGGATAAGAGTATGAGATTAATACCCCTCGAGGATAAAGAATCCAAGATAGGAAGTATTCTTGTTAACTGACACTCTTTGAGGATTGGACAAGTATCCAAGACATGAGTGGTCAAAGAGGAATGATGTTATTGAAGGATTGGGAATCCAAGATAAGAATAGTCCTAAAAGGACACACCTAGTGAACATATGAATAGGGTATGTACCTTTCAGAGGAAGTGTGGTGTCTCATGTAAAACATCCCGACATTATTCTCTGATATAAAGAGAGCTTGTCAAGTTACGGCTTTACTATGTTGAAAATGTTGGTTATGATGTTGATGCTTAATGATGGCTTATAAATCTGACTCTTCTTATGAGGAATATTTAGTTTGAGTATATCCTTGTACCGGTTGTACAATTATGAATACCTCCCTAGTGAAGAGTGAGTGTTGGAAAATGTAACTAGTTTCAATTTTCATAATTTTCATTTTACTCATGTCATTATGTATATCTTATGTTATAAGAAAAAGAAGAAAGAAAAATATTATTTAAAGCATGGGTTTCATGCTCCTTTTTGTTGGTCAACTAGGTGAAGCATGTTCTTCATTCTTCTAGGTTTTTTCATGTCAAAAGAATATTTTTCTTGAGTCAAAAGAGTCTTTATCATTTATGTAAGACCATTTTAGGCAAGTTGTAACATGTAAAATATATTATTTTTAGTATAGAAATTCATTGTGAGCCTCTAAGCACAAGTCATCCATACCAGAAGAAATTGGCTCAGTTTGAGGCTATTCAACCTCATGAGAAGGTTATTTACAAGAAGAACTTAACCTCATCCGGAACACACTTCTTCGGTTCGATCATAAGCAAGAAAGGTGAATAAAAGTAAGCGAAGAACTAGAATAAGAAAGAATCTTAAGGAGAAACCGAAATATGATCTTTGTGACTATGTTTCTCTCACAAGTACGAAGCATCTAAGGTTTCAATTGTTGCTACAAGGTTGAAATTTCATACCTAACTACAAGTACGAAACTTTACAAGAAGATCAAGATTTGAAGCCAAAAGTCTAGAGGAAAAGGAGTAAGCTGAAGCGAAGGAAGGAGATCTATATTTGATCTCTTCTACCCACACATGTGTTAGGGTTTCTATAGCTATTGCAGGGCCAAAAGTTGCAAAACGAGATTGCAGATCCGAGCTAGGGGCCAAAGTTGAGACTCGAAGTAGGTTGAAGGGAATTTGACCTTTGTTGACTTGGTTGATCTTTGACCTATTTGGAGAATATTCTTGGAGGGATGACATGGTGCTTGGAAGAGGACTTTGTCTAGGGTTTGGGGTCTTAGTTTTCTGAATTGATCATATTCTATAAGAACAAAAGAAGTTATTTTTGGTTTTCCTCTTGGAGGGGTTTTGCCCTGGCTTGGAGCCTAATTCTTGTGTCTATTGTTTTTTCTCTTGATAATTGTTTGATGAAAAATATCTAACAAATAACATAAGAAGATAACATAAATTCAAAATGTTTTATCAAGGATAAGGAGAAAAAGTTTAAATAACCGCCCTACTATATTCTCCAACAAAAACCACACTATGATCCCCTATTTCATCCAACACATTAATCACATGTGGGGCCAATCATGGAAAGAATATAACACATTCCAAACATGAAACATGATCGATAACACCCTCAAGGAATAAGGTTTAAGGCAATGACAATAAAAATACGCCAAAAACATCGTTTGTAGCCCTACGAAGCTTTAGATTTAGAAAGCAAGGCTCATAATTAAGGCTTGCTACTCTTTTTTTGGTGGCCAAACTTTATGCAACAAATTACAAATTAAAAATACCATTGTCTCATAGAAAATATAGACCTAAACACACATGCTCCATATTCATGCATAAAACGAATAAGAGATGAAGTCCTATGTGGCTGAATTTTTTTGAACTTAGACATACATCATCATGCCTCATATCTTGCAAAAGATTTGATCTGTCTATGAGAAATATGGTTGGAAATTTTCTGAACTTTGAATATCATAACAACACCTTGGGCTAAACTAAATCCTCATTATTCATGAATAAACAAAGCTATTTATTAATCATAAGGATTTTTCCATTTGTCTCCAAGATGCTTGGAAAACCAAGTTACAAAAAAGTTGACTTTTAGTCTTAAAAACCTCGATATTTTGATGCTCTTGGCTATCCTCTTTTGCTTCACATGGGGGAGTAAACACATGTGAAAATTCATCTTCTTCAAAGGGTTTCTTTACAAAAATTTCCCTCTCCAAATCATCAAAAGCATGATCATTGAATTCAAAAACTTGAGGAAAGTGGCTTACCAAAACCTTGTCTTTAAGATAGGACAAAGTGAATATTTGATTGCCCTCACTTTACTCATGGGAGACTACAATACAATCTTCAATAGTCTCATCATCCTTGTCTTCTTCTATATATGAAACATCACACAAAATTGACTCATGGAATGAGGAGGAGGGCTTGTCGCCCTCATGAGAATTACTTTCAAGCTTTGCTAGAAGTGACAGATCATATCTTCTTTCAATATATTCACCCAAGAATACATAAACATCATATTTCTAATTTATTTTAACAAAGATGGAACTTGAAGGGTTCTTCTCATTTACAAATATGAAATCAATGATATTTTTTCCCATTCTATCATAAATCTCAACCAAAATATGTGCATCATATAAACATGTAACATGCTTCTCTTAATCATAACCAAGAATCCAAAATTTATAGAATTCTTCGATGGAGTAAGGAAACGAAAAAATCTTCTTCACCCTCAAATCACAATACCATTCCCATGTGTTTTCTTGATTCAATGAATATGCAAACATTTTCATCTTGACATTTTCATGGACAATGTGGGAATTTAAACTCAATGAAGGATGCAACATGCGATGAGAATTAATGTGGAATTCCCTAAAACCTTGGAACATGCCTCTTAAGAATTTGAATATGGGGTTTATGTGGATTTCTATGCACAAAAATGGAAAGGGTTAAGCAATTTTTCCTAAAACCCCTCACATGGATTTTAATGATATAAACCAACCTTTTGTGCCATGCTTCTTATTTCAAATTTGAAATATAGAGAGATGATATAAATCTGAAATTACACAACCTTCATGCCTCATTCCAATTTGTGAAGTTTCCAATGTGAACCTTCAAATACCTTAAAGTGTGTTGGATACCCTCACCTCTATAAACAACAATATCTTTAATGATATTTGCTGAGAAAATGCATGATTCCTTCATGGAGTCACTAGGTGAGCAAGAGGTCTTCAAATATAACACTCACGCCAAATAAAAGGTAGCAAGACTACAATATTGTAGAAATGGACTTTATCCTTAGCGATGGTGCCAAAATGTTACCTCTAAAATCCTTACTTATTGTGATAAATTCCTAAAGCACAAATATGATCTTGAAGGAACTAAGAGGGGTTAGACACTATCACTAAAATAGGTATCTTTTAGCCTCTATCTCCTCCCATGCAAGAGGGGTATCCATAAAAAGTGTTTGATTAACTTTTAGGAGAGATGAATGGGTCGACCAAGATTAGTGCCTATTCAAATTAGGGAAAACAAAGTCTAAAGGATCAAACTTAGAGGGTGGCTTTTCCTATGAGATAAGGGTAGAAAAGGTTTGGTATAAACAAGCTACTTTTATTCTTACTTTGTTGTCCACAAATACATAAATTTCTTGGAGAAAACCTAATGGAGGAGAACCTCTAAATATGCAAGAGGGTATGCCTATCAATGGAAAATGTAAATCTACAAAAAAACTCTAGTTATTATGGATCATATAAGATTAACAAATTCTAGAAATAAACACAAAGTTATTTAAGAACGAACTAACCATTATTACATTACTTCTAAAAGGGAAAAGTGTTACCCATAAATTAACCCTTCACGATATATCTCTTTAATGGGATTTCTAACACCACTTTTAACAAGATTAACTTCCAAAACATGATAACGCACGTAAGAAGAACCCTTCACTTCATATTTCCATAATAAGATTTTCAACTAAGCTCATGAGGGGATCTCCTCAAATCCAACCATGTCAAAAATTAAGTGATCAAATCCTTATATATATTTAAGCTTAACTCCATTTACAATAAAATTGTATTTATGGTTTCTGCATCCACTTGTTTCTCATGAGAAAATACTTAAAAAGACTTAAAAGATTAAAACATAACATAAAAGGTCCATTAAAAGAAAAGACATCCTCATAAAAGACTACAATAATCAAGCTACATTAATTTATTATTATTATTATCTAGTTTTAATGTCACGACCAAGCCAGACACCAAATTAGTGTATGAGACCCCCTTGATTGTGGGACAAGGGACCCAACTCTGCGCAATGATTTGACTATTAAGTCTCCAAAGGCATATATACTCTACCCCTCTTTAGTTTTGAACTTATGACTTCTTAAGAGAAAACACATACTCTTAACCATTAGACCCACATGCTATTAATAAAAATGCCACATGTCTTCATCCTCAAAGCACATACTCATGTAAGCCCATACAACATGTCATTTGTCCTTATCTCATTTGGAATGCTCATCTACCTTGTTATGAATAACCATGGTCTAACATGAATGCTCATCTAACTTGAATAACCATAGTCCAACCAATAGTATATTTATCGAGTCAAATGGAAAGGGGTGCTCTAAGAAAAAGGTGAAAATATGCTAAAGTCTACTTTCAATAATGAGGATTCTCTCCAAGAAGTCCACTTTGACCAACAAACAATACAACCTACTCAAGAAAGAGGCGTGCCGTTCAGATATATGTGATGGGACTACATTGACCATGTAAAATAATAATAAGATAGTCCTTGAGGAGGTGTGCCCTAGGAATATGCGTGAGGTGATTAGTCCTGCTCATCAATCTATACCTAACTCTGGCCAAAAATAGCAAGTTTAGTAGGTAGTGCTATCCAGGTCGGGTTGAAATTTCAAATTTATTTCCTTATGAAATGGAAATTTTGATGGTTTGAAATTTCAAATTTATTTTATGTGTTAAATGGAAATTTGATGACAAGTTTAATTAGTCTGACGAATTGCCTAAAAAGTTATGGAAATTTTGGTTATATTTAGAGAAAATCTGGTAAGAATTTTTGTAAATCTGAGTTATAGTTGTTAAACTTCAAAATTTTAGGTGTTTTTTGATGGTGCTGAATCTATTTCTGCCATCAAAAACATGATTCAAACACTGTCTCTACAAGATTTTTTGAAATTTTTTTGCCTTGATTCTGGCCACTTTTGGCCATCCAGACAATTCCTCCGCCTCGGTAGAAGACTCCATTTCGATTTTAATGCCCGTCACTTTAAGTTATGTGAATTCTTGAGTGTCCAATGATTTTTTTTGTATTTTTATATGCAATTTGACGCCCTCGCTTGGATGTGTCAAATTTGACGCCCTCGCCTGAAATGTGTCATTTAGGTTTCTTATCTCATCCAAAGTCGACCCGCAGGCGCTATGCCCTAATATAGAGAAATCAGATTCGCTATCCTAATGCCAAGAAATGTGATATCAAAGACGCTTCTCATCCAAGGTTTGAAGTTCAACGATTCGAAGGACTCGACGCTCATCCTCAGGAATCAATTCTCGTCACTGAGGTTCCCCTGGTTGAGTA
Organism: Pinus tabuliformis; assembly: GCA_031772625.1. Taxonomy (NCBI): domain Eukaryota; kingdom Viridiplantae; phylum Streptophyta; class Pinopsida; order Pinales; family Pinaceae; genus Pinus; species Pinus tabuliformis. The sequence goes on from CM062819.1 coordinate 402,133,539, forward strand.
TTTTATAACGACCTAATTTCATTTCACATTAAAAAATCCCTAGGTCCAAATAGGAGGGTTAATATTTGCCTTATGAAGAGACCACAAAAAGAATGGGCCCATTCTTCTTGTGATTACATACCTGCAACATAGTTGTTTATGCTTTGGGTTATTCGCAGGAAGCAAGATGCGATGAATTCTTCATCGTATCTCTCTTCTCAATGTCTCAACATCTATTTTTTTTAACGGTGGCTTGGAATAAAGGCAAACAAAGGGAATAGCTAGAATTGCAGGGAATTAGTATATTTCTGGCCTCAACTTTCAAGAACTCTTGCTTTATCAATGTCTGATTGGGCTATATGGAGGAACCTGTGTTCGTGATCTCCCGATTTCAATTCGCTGTAGATCTTATTACTCCTCCGGTTGATGATCTTATTCACAACTAAGTTTGTTGGCGATATTTTGAAAAAATCAGCACCCCAAACTTGTTTTGTGACTCATTGTCGGTTTTATATCCGACCCCTTGAGCCGACTCCCCGTCGAAGCGATGGAATGCGATTGGCAGGCCGATGTGAGTCTGATAGTTTATGTTGATCGTTGATTTATTGAATATTTGGCAATCAGTATGTCTATCTTTGATTTTTGAATATTTAGTAATCTGATGATATTGAGTAGTCAATTATTTGACCGTGTTTATGTCTATTTGATTGACGAATATTTGGGGAAGCGAATATTACATAATCAGGTAGTCAATTATTTGACAGTGTCATGACATGGCACAGTGAATTATTTGACCGCACCATATTTGACCACACCATATTTGACCACACCACGTCCGTTTGATTGCCTAGATATTTGATCACGCCATGTTCATCTGATTGCCTAATATTTGATTCCCCAAATATTTGGCAATTAGATCGACATAGGCACTGTCAAATATCTATGTTGCATGAGTTTATGAGATGTGGGAACATTGAAATCTTGGATACGGGTGTTTGGAACGTCTAAAGGTTTCCCAAAATTTACAAGAAACTACTAATTGGGAGCAGTAATATTATATAATAAAAAAAAAAGAGGATGGAGCGACTCTCGTGTAGACCATCCGTGCGGTCAGGGTTTGGCTAGGGCTTCAGAACCCTACAGACTCTGTTTCGCGCATCGCTTTCCCATTGTTACATCTTGACGCTGGACTCCCTCCGTTACAGCTGCCTGTACATCCGCCGTTCGATGCTGCTACGCTCGCTGCCGTTTGGTTCTTACCTCCAGGACTCCCGTTTACCTTGAAGTTGTTTGCAGTCAGGTAACGTTTACGGCCGTTAACTGCACCAGCTATTTGTTTATTTTACCTTGGGGTTTTTTTTACTGTGCCTTGTCATACCACCGGGACTTTCTGCACCGCTTGTTTTGCTCACCGTTTCGAGAAGCCGTTATCATGGATGACTTGGAGAGTGTGGACTACTCCGCGGATCCCTTGGAAGGGGTCTCCATCTGGAGAACTCCCAATGCCAGCTCAGATGGAATATTGTATGGTGATTATTCTGGGGTTTACTCTCAGTATGTGCATGGAGAATCCTCCAGGTCCATGCCCGTGGTTCTTCCGGACGACCTGCCCACCTGGCCGGCCCTCTCGACGCCTCCTCATTCCCCGGCGACCCTTGGGTTTGCTGCTGGTTCTTTAAACCCATCCCTCGGGTTAACTCCACCGACTATTGGCTCTTCACACCTCGCGCATAACCCTAACCTGGCTCTGGCTACCTCCGGCTCTGTGGGTTACCTTGGTCCCTCGTCTGGTAGCTTCTCATCCGTACCTCCCCTTTCGGATCCCCTATCTGGTATTTCACTTGCCCCATTCGCTGGTATCCCTGCATCCTTTCATCCATCCATACCTTCCCATACGCCTCCATCGGCTCCACATCCTCTGAGGAACCCTTCTCATTCTGGAGGCCCTAGGAAGAAAACTAAATGTTTTAAATCACGAGAAGCTGATTACTTCCTCAGGCTGGAAGAGGACATTCAGTGGGGCGAAGCTATGGATTTCGCGGACCGGGTCTTAGTTGGTCGCATTAGGGGACGGAACTATACGGCGGCACGCTTGAAGGCATGGGTTTCTGAGGTCTGGGGACATCACTTAGTAGATCTTCCGTTTGTGCAGACGTTTGTGAGGGGATGGTTTGCACTTCGGTTCGCGCGTGCCGACCACACAAACTGGGTTTTGTCCTCTCACTGGCATTTTGACCATGCACCTGTGTTGCTCAAGCGGTGGACTCCGTTATTTGATCCTGAGACGGAGCAGATTGGCGTTGGCCCTATTTGGATACGGCTCCCAGGTCTCCCCCTACAATATTGGTCAGAGGAGATTTTCAAGCGTATTGGCAACGCCCTGGGTTCCTATATGGGTTATGACAATTCATATCTCCAGACTGGTATGATGGCCTATGCCAGGATTCTTATATATATGGATACTCGGGGAGGACTATATGAATACATCACCATTCAGTGGAGAGACTCAGCGCGAAGGCAGATCATCGACTATGAGGGCATCCCATATCGTTGCCGCAGATGCCACAAAGTGGGGCACCTCTACAGAGACTGCCCACTCCTTCGGAAATCCCACCGGCAAGCACAGGAAGAGGCCACAGAGATTGACAATTCGATTCCTTTGAATCAGCAGCCTGAACAGCCTCCTGTCGCCCCTCAATGCACTACAGGGGATGCTGCGCCAGCTGAAGGTAATGGACCCACTCATTCAGCACAAGATCCTCTGCCCCCGGCACCGCCTTCGTCCTCAGAGGCTCAGGAGCACTCACTGAACCCTCCAAAGGACACTGCGGTTACGGGTATGTGTTTATTTTCTTCTCCTATCTCTTTGAATTTGCATGCATCCTGTATATCATCTGTCATCACACTTGCTGATCCGCCTGATACTCACACCCCTCATTCGCTGACACATACATCTCTCACTTGCTCGATTCCACCTCCCCCTCCCTGGCTCCCCCATCCCTGATCTCATCGACCTCTTCATTAATCAAGCAATCACCCCGGTACGCCCTCCGTCCCCGGAACAAGGATAGGGGACCCGATGTGATCGGCCTTGACCCTATAAATCCTCCTTCACATCTTAAGATAGGCCGTGGTCGTCCATCCCGAATTACTAAAGCCAGGAAGACGGTTGATGAGGAGGTTGCCCTCGGGCGACAGCATACTATTATTGGGGCCCTTAGAGCGAAGGATGGCCCTCCCCCTCCTTCCTTATGAAAATCCTCTCCTTCAATTGTAGAGGGTTTGCTAGTTCCTCTAAAAAACTAGCTCTCAGGAGGCTTATTACCTCGGATCATCTGGACATCATATTCCTACAAGAGACCCTCTGTCCTGTGGACACTCTTGTTCGCACCCTATCTTCTTGGCTTCCGCATTGGACCTTTCATGCTCTAGACGCTGCTGGCCGTTCTGGGGGCCTTGCCATCGGTGTCTGTAACAAATCCATAGATATTTGCAATTATTGGGGGGGCAAGGGCTTCATTGGTATTGACATTCACATTCACACTCTGGACCGGAACCTCCGTCTGATTAATGTCTATGGACCCTGCACTGATCGACTCACATTCTGGAGATCCTTATTTGAGAGGCAGCTGCTGCAAGCAAACAATATTGTTCTGGGAGGGGATCTTAACTTCTCCTTGGGATATTGTGAATCATGGGGGCATATGGCACAAGTGGACTCCCTCTCAGAATCACTTTCCTCTCTATTGGAAGACCACCACTGGGTCGACATCCCGTCAGCCAGACTCCAGTATACCTGGTCCAATAATAGAAGTGGGGAACAGAGTCTGGCTAGGAGACTGGATCGCTTCCTTATTAAAGAACATTTATATAGTGATCTTCCCAGGGCAAGACAATGGGTAGGAACAGGGGGTCTATCGGATCACAGACCCATCTTCCTTGAGATAGATGGCCTTACCCACAAGATCAAAAGTCCTTTTAAATTCAATGCTGCATGGCTTCGAGATCCCTCTTATATCCAACTGGTACATGAATTCTGGCAAAATAACCCTATTCGGGAGGAGGAAGACTTACCTTTGGGTTTTGTCCGGAAGTTAACAGAGCTCAAGCTGGTCACTAAAAGGTGGGCTCATCAGAAGAGGATACAAGACAACCATACTCTCATGGAGGCAGAGAGAACCATATCGGAGTATGAAAACTCTTCTACAGGGAACTTCAACACGCCTGAGAACAAGGAGCAGTATAATCTACTGATAGCCCAACGCACACGAATCCTGAAGGATAGAGAAGAAAGTATGAGGTTGAGAAGCAGGGCTATTTGGCTCACAGAGGGTGATAATAACACTAAATTCTACCACAAATTTGCCAATGGGCGCAAAGCTATCAACACTATCTGGGAACTTAAAGATGAACGGGGACATACAATCTCAGATCAACATGATTTGGCAAGACTGGCAACTGAACACTTCCGGGGCATTTACAAGGCTCCTAGGAATGCTAATATTCTGGAGATCATGCGCATTGCAGAGCTCTTCCCCAGATTTGTGGACCAGGAAGATTCGGATGAGATTCTAAAGGAGGTGACCATGGAGGAACTTGAGGCAACTCTGAAATGGTTCAAAAAGGACAAAAGTCCTGGACCTGATGGGTGGACAATTGAATTTTACATCTCCTTTTTTGACATATTGGGTCAGGACTTACTGAGCATAGTGGAGGACAGTAGGAAAAGAGGCAGAATATCATCAGCCATTAAATCTACTTTCATCGCCCTCATACCTAAGACTAATAACCCTGTCACATTTGACGATTTCAGACCCATATCATTATGCAACTGTCTTTATAAGATTATTGCTAAGATAATCGCCAACCGAATCAAGCCCATTCTCTCTCAGCATATATCATCAGAACAGTTTGCATTCCTACATCACAGGCAGATACATGAGGCCATTGCTTCGGCCCAGGAGCTCATGCATACCTTGCACATCAAGAAACAGAAGGGTATGATCCTCAAAGTCGACCTTTCTAAGGCTTTCGACCGAGCCAATTGGTTGTATCTTAGGCTTCTGCTCACTCATCTTGGCTTCCCATACGACTTTATCAAATGGATGATGAGCTGCATTTTGGATGTCTCGTATAGTGTTCTCCTCAATGGAGAAGCGACACCTTTCTTCACAGCAGAGAGAGGGCTTAGACAGGGATGCCCCCTATCTCCTTTACTGTTCCTGCTGATTATGGAAGGGCTGAGCAGGATCATCTCATCCACCAAAGCTCGTCGACAGCTCACAGGCATCAAAATTGTGGATGAACTCTACCTAACACACCTCCTATTCGTGGATGACATCCTCATATTCCTCAACGGCAGCATAGGTGACTCCTCCTCCCTTCATAACTCTTTTCGACTCTTCCAACAGGCTACGGGTATGCAAATCAACAATAATAAATCTTCTATCACTACTATTGGATGCTCGGCACATGAAGTAAATTTTGCCTCACAGCGTTTTCCATTTGCTAGCTTGGAGCTGTCGGATGGTATTAAGTATCTGGGCTTCAGACTGAAGCCAGCGGGTTACAAGATAGCAGATTGGTTATGGCTCATCTCCAAGGTGGAAAAAAGGCTACAAGTCTGGTACCACAAATATCTCTCGAGAGCTGGCAGACTTGTCCTCATAAAGGCAGTGATAGAAGCTACTCCGGTGTATTGGATGGCCCTGGCCTGGATACCTATAGGTATCCTGAATCGACTACAGAGTATATGCTGTCGTTTCCTGTGGAAAGGGCACCAGACAGGCCGTATTTTTGCATGGGTTAAATGGGAGACTATCACAAAACCTAAGAGATGGGGAGGATGGGGAATCAAGAGATTGGCCATATTCTCTAAAGCGCTGGCAGCTAAGCTAGGTTGGAGCCTACTAACAGCTGACAGTCTCTGGACTAGGGTGGCACACTCTAAATATATCAAGCCACTATCTACTCTTGATTGGCTTTGCACCAGACCTGGGCATAACACGCAATATTCAAACATTTGGAAAGCTGTCATGGACTCTATTCCTTTACTGAGGGAGGGCATTACATGGCGAATCAAAGAAGGGAATGCTGTTCGGATAGGGGTGGATCCCTGGGTAGGCTGTGGGAATGCACACAGACTTCCGGCGGAGCTGGTGCGCTATCTCAATGACAGAGGCATCATATATATTAAACATATCGGGGACCAAGCTAACACCACTTTCCTCCAGCAGGCTTGGTTAACTGACAGAGCATTGAACCTGCCACCCCAGTGGATGGAAGATTGGAAGGACTTTATCTCTGCGCTCAGTCAAGCCAATATCAGACTCCTGGATGGACCGGATGAAATTATATGGGCACATGCCAAACATGGTGTGTACACTCCCAAGCTGGGATATCTTAAACTTATGGAGACATACATGCCACCTGATATCCACAGCGCATGGAAGACGATCTGGAAGTTAAAGGCAGCTCCTAGGACAAGACTTTTAATGTGGAATATCATATTTGACAAAGTCCCGACAGGTTCCAACCTCATCAAGCGATCTTTCTATGGGCCATATCGTTGTCACCTCTGTTTAAATGCTGAAGAGACTACGGAGCACCTATTCCTCACATGCACCACGACCACACATATTTGGCAATCCATTACCTCTCATATCCCTCAGCTGAAACATTGGCACGGGGCAACCCTTCAGGAGGCATGGTCCACCTGGTGCTCTGAACATTCGGGCAAAGCCAAAAACCTCCCTCTGCTGATCTGCTGGGCTATATGGATAGCCCGCAATTTATCCATTTTCCAATTGAAGAGAACCCACTGGCCTCCGGTCATCCTCTCCACTGTTGCTGATTACAATCTGATACCTGATGAAGTCACCGCATCTTCTCCTAGAACTCTCTCCCCGATTCCCATTGATCACTCAAAACCTTGGGCTTTTTTTGATGGATCGGCCCAAACTGATGGCTGTGGGGGGGGGCGCTACTCTTCATTTACATGACAGGCACTGTTATAAGATTCAAATATACTTGGCAGAGGCACTAATAATTATGCTGAGCTCATTACAGCCAAACATATTATACATTTTGCTATTCTTAAACGTTGCAGACACTTACAGCTATTTGGTGACTCAAAAGTTGTTTGCAATTGGCTTAACAGTGCATCTCATTGCCATGCATTTGCTTTAAGACATATTTTGGAGGAAGCCAAGAGATTGACTATGTCCTTTGAATCTTTTGTCTGTCATCATATCTACAGGGAACAGAACACCACTGCAGACCAACTCTCCAAAGAGGCTGCGCACAGAATAGGAGAGGACTGGTGGATACAGGAGGACACTGACGGCACATATTACCAGTACTATCATCGCCCTTTTGAAGAACATCATGAATGATGGGCTATATAGCCCATATATATGCAGATAGTTTTTTGTTATTTTCAGTTTTGTAGATACAGACCTTACTATACATCTTTTGATTATATATAGTATATATTGTTCTCTGCGAAGAGCAAGTCATCAAATTTTGTTCTTTTTGACTGACATATCATGCTCCCTGCGTGGAGATATAATTAGATAACAGTGAACTCGACAGGCACACCGTCTGCTTTTGAATATGCCACGGCATCTGCAAAATGTAATTTTCTTAAACATTAATGGAAATTACGACTTTTTCCCAGGGGAAAAAAAATATTATATAATAAAAAATAAAAAATATTTTTTAATTATATAATTTATATAATAACCAAAATTAATATTGAATCAAAATATTCAAATATTAAAATCAATTTAAATATATAAATAATAAATATATAATCTCTCTTATATATAATGATATTCTCTGGGTGTCTATCTCCTTGAGTTTCTCTCTTTTATATATATAAAATGTCAAGTTCCTTATTAGTTCTATGACACATGACCAGTGTTGGATACAAAGAACAATTTTACATATGTTTATCTAGTTATTCTTAAGAGAAAAAGCAAAGCAACTCTAATATTTAAGCATTGACGGCCACATACAATATGCACACACAATCTTGTGCGATATATATAGCGATATATATATATATATATATATATATATATATATATATATATATATATATATATATATATATATATATATATATATATATATATAGATACATAAACAACAAAAGGAATACTCATCAGGTTGACATCCAGATATTTCCCTTACGTCAAGGTGTCACACGCTTCCTTAACCCATCAAGATATTGCTCCAATTTCTCAATTAAGGATATCAGTGCTAAGGATGTCTTTGGCCTTTCTTCCCACAAAGGCTTCAACATAGGATCATGTTTCGTTGGCAGTTAAACATATTTCTCTATAGGCTTTGTATTCCCCAACCCCAGGGAATGCCAAAACTCCAAAAAAAATAGTCTTCAAAGCTCCCAAAACTTTCCTAAGCTCTCATTGCAGCTCCTGTTGAAAAGGTAACATTCCCATACAGTGCCAATGCTCCCATGAGTGCGAGAACCATTGAAACGGGTTTCACACTTCTCAGGAGCGGTTCTGGGGTAACAACAACAAATATTCAAAGAATCAACAATCGACATAACCCTGATGGCCTCCTTTGTCAGATAAAATGTGAAATGTCAAGATTCTCCTCGTTCAGCATTCGATGAAATGTTATTGGTTGGTACTTCAACTATCAAGATTTGGATTTCACAGATCGACAGGGGCTCACGTTCCTCTTGTAAACCATGCAACTACTCACCACCTGGTATTCAGTTCAAATATACTTTCTATGAATTATTCACAACTTGGTATTCAGTTCAAATATACTTTCTATGAATTATTCAAAACTTGGTATTAAGTTCAAATATACTTACTATGAATTATGACGGTCAATTTAAATGGGTACACGTCAAATTTAAGTTTTATTTTTTTTCAACCAACCAATCATTTTTTATGTTTAAATTTTTTTATAAAATTTTTAAATTGAAGAAGTTGTATTCTAGCTTTTATAATCAAGCAAAATATTTTAATGTTTCTAAAATTATATGCTTATATAATCAAGCAAATAACAATTGATATATTAAAGTTAAGTTTTTTTAATGTTTTTAAAATTATATGTTTATATCTAATACCAAGGAGACTAGAGGACCCACTTCTGCACATTGGTGTATGAGACCCCCTTGTTTGTGGGACAAGGGACCTACCTCAGCGCAATGATTTGACTACTAAGTCTGCCAAGGCATACATACTCTACCCCCTTTTGAACCTATGGCCCCTTAGGATGAAACACATGCTCTTAACCATTAGGTCCACTCAAGCTCTATATGAGTTTGAGTCAATCCAAATATAGTTGATAGGGAATCAATCCTAAGAATGAGTTAACTTTCCTAAAAATGGATTAAACAAATTGATTGAAGAGCAAAATGACCTATTATCCAATAACTATTTATCCAATGTTAAGACTATCAATTCCAAAGTGTAATGCACTTAAGAATCAAGAATTATGCTTAAGCTATTTTTTAAGGATTTAAACATTATGTCTTTGTATAACATTGAAGGTGATTATTCTAATTTGAAAAGTCATATGTATAGAATGTAGGGTTATTTGGTGAATTTCATCATTTTGCCCCTAAAATCTTCTGTGATTATGCTCAATTAAAACTCTCAATTGTTGCCAATTAATTTTAATCTGATCTCTAACTAAATATCAGATAAATATTAATCTTATCTCCAAATTAATATCTAATAAATATTAATCTTATCTCCAATTTTAATTTATTTATATTCAATTTTTAACTAATATAATTTTATAATAAATTTCAAACACAATACAAATAACAATAAATTGCATGATAATTTCACTAAATGTCAAGCAATTTTACCCATAAAAACATTTGATGAAAGATCAATGCAAGAAGAAATTTTAACATCATTGAGGTTAAAAATAGTCTATGACATGCTTCTCTCTGGTTCTTGTATGCGGTCTTTTTATGTGAAACCTCACAATGGTTCTTGTATGTGGTTTTTTTATGTGAAACCTCACAATAAATGCTCTCAACTTCTATTTTAGACAATGTGAAACCTCAACATAAACGCTCTCAATTTCTCTTCTAGACAAATCCCTCGCTGAATAGATTATCCCAAGAGCTAGCTGCTAAAATATCTGCATGACTTTCCCTGATGTCTTTGAAGAACTCACATTCTAAAATAAAATATTTTTTTGTTTCCATTTTTACGAAAGAGAAAAAAATACATACTCTTTCTTCCCACACTTCTTTAAACATACAAATATGATTTTATTTGTAATCACCCACCACATAAGAGTGATATGTATACAAATATATTAGAAAATTATTTTAGGAATAAAATATATATATATATATATATATATATATATAACAACTTTTTTAACAAATTTTTCCTTATAAAATATACAAATGTTATTTATATTTTTTTACAACTTTGAAACAAATTTAAAAATAAGAATATCAAACATATTAATACACGACAATGAAAAATGAGCTCAAACAAGCTAGTAACCATTTAATGAATAAAATAATCTTAATCCATTTTCTAGACGATAATCAATGCTACTCTATTAATAAACACAATTCTGTTTAATGTACACGACATAACTTCCCAACTTAAAAGTGCAGTCCTAATTACTCAGTGATATCAAAAACCATGACCTTGGTTTTTTAATATCCAAAAAAACAATAATCAATGCCACTTTTTAAGGTAAAATTTGAAAACTAATCTGAACATACACAACAACAATATTGAGACGATCTCAATCCAATTTCTAAGAAAGTAACTTAACTTTATTACTAAATGCAATTATGTTTTAATGTACTTAAAATGACATAGCTTCTCAACTTAAAATTGCAACACTGCAACTGAGTAAATTAATTGGTAGAGTCTAGTCCCAAGAGAATGTTCTCTCACTAAACAAACCTAACATACTAACAAACAAAAGCTGGATGTTTTCATGCAACCAAAATAAAGAAGCATATAAAAATGCATAATTGGATAGCTCATGAACTTTATCTTGATTTTGAAGGAAAAAATATCTAATTATTTTTAGTGTGAGTTTTTGGAAGTTTTTATGGTAGGTTTTTTTTTTAAATTTCTCTAAAATCCAAATCACAAGCTTGAAGGGTAGTCTTGTGCAATCGAAGTGCCCTACAGATTTTCCACGTTGCTGAATACATATATACAGTAAAAAAAACTGATTTAAATAACACAAATTAAAATTTCACTTCAAATTTTTCCACTAACTTTCCGTACGGAAAATCCAAAAAATTGTACTAAAAACAACTCCAAAAAATACCATATTCCTCAAACTTACTAAGAGCCATGTCTACCACTATTTTGAAGAACGTGCAAAAGCTCCTTTTATTCCTCTATTAGGGGAGAAATTCCATTGATCCAAGGAATTCAAGGTCGGATACGGATAAATTTCTAGAGCCCAATGGATACACCTCTTACATCACCCTGTGAATTGTAAAAACTTATGCTCTGATCATGCGTTCAATCAAAGAATTGTCTTCCAAAATATAAATGATCTGCATCTTCTTCTGGCAAAAGTTTAAACCCTTTAATATATAATGCAATTCCAAAATTTAAACATTTAACATTTCTTCTTCTTCGGGCAAAAGTTCCAACCCTGCGAATGTGCAAAGAAAACAAATATTTGCAAGTACAATAGACTCACTAAATAGATATTGAACATCTCTTGACCATCACTAAACCATAGTTCGCAAGTGCAGGGTCACTCATCTCCATATGCAGCGGAAAAATTATAGTTTATACCAGAAACCAAAATTTTCAGACTTAATAGGTCCATAGATGCCATGTTCGCATATATAAAAAAGAACTAAAATTAAAATGCCTGTATTTTCCCTTAAGAGCGAAATTCCCAGCGTCTGGAGCTGGAAAGCTTAAAATTTTCCTGAGACTGAGTTGGCTTGTAAATGAAGGGGGACGAGGCTAGAATGCTCAAACACTGCAAAATAACAATATTAATAGAATATAGATTTGATATTAAAAACATGGTCTTAAAGGTTCAATTAAGATTATTAATTTCACTAAGAATATTAATTTTTTAGTTAAATTAATCTCAAGAAAATTAATTTCTCTTAGAATTAGAGTGAATAGTATCAATGTTATTTGGGAATGGGGTAGGTCTTAAAATTGTTTTTGTTTGGTCCAGAGTTGGTATTTTTCAGAGGTTAACAGGTTTAACCATTCAAAATCTATGGCAGGAGTGAAAGCATGCCCTTCCAGGGACGTGGTTTTTCTTTCAATAAGGGTGATAAGTCAGCAAGTTAACAGGGTAACCACCCAAAATTCAAGTGACATGATGGGTAAAAACATGTCCCTTCAAGTGACATGATTTTCTTTGAATGATGGTGGTAAGTCAATTTGCATTCACAGATAACAACAAAAAATAATTATCTTCCTTGTTAATTTAATAACTAAATTATGATAATTTTTTCTTAATTTAAAAAAAATAAATATAAATATTATTAATACAATAACTAATTATATCAAACTCTATAGACAACATCTCCATTCATATTACCCTGCCGTGAGAAATACTTATGAGCATGGCTAGCAACCTGCGTGGGTATTCCATTCTTTACAAAGCTTCTGGGAAAGCTCCGCCAATGGACAAGAAACATCCGGTGTTCTCCCTCTATCCTGCAACACAAATAATCGGAAACATTTATTAAAAATGAAAAACCGATAGATGTATCAAAATAGTGCTGCTAACAATAACGAAAACTGACCCCTCTTCCTCTCATGGGCATTGCTGGATGAATGAATGAAGTCATCCGACACATAACCTTCAGATAAATTTGACAAATTATTCATACTCGCACTCTTTCTCATTGGTTCATATGAGAGACAAACTCCAAAGAGCATCACAACATTTCCCATACAGGTACGGGATTGTGGCCACTAAGGCCACACAACGAACATCGCCTAGAAGACATGGTGCCGCATTCCTTTGTTAGGTTTATTAGGAAATTTTACGTGGGCAGAGGAGAGGAGTCTGGTTCAGAAATCGCAATAATGGATAGGATTAATTAAAACACAGAATTTATGGCAGAAAAAAAAACAGAGTAAAAATAAAATGGTTACCGTAAATTTACTTGTAAAAGTTTAAAACTATAATGCCACAAATCATACTTTAAGTTATATTACCATATTTCAATTATATTACAAAACATAGGTTTGCATGATAAATTGGAGAGTGCTACTCCAACTAAAACAAGAAAGAGTAAAAGCAAAATGGTTACCCTAAATCTACTTGTAAAAGTTTAAAACTATAGCCCACCAATATTTTTTCCATGATTTTCTCCTCGAAGACTTTCACCCCCTCTCAACCTTGCAAATGACTTTTACATCCATATTTATCCAAAACATACATTTTGACTCATTAATTCATGAGAGAGCAAAACATTAATACACAATATGGACGATTTTACATAATAAATGATTTTTGAACTTGCAAGGGTGTTGTGGATTGTGGGTAAAAGTGGGGAGTGAATGTTTGCCCATACCTATTTACCAAAATTCATTAAATGCAAACTCTCGCGAAATGGTCAGCCATGTACTTCTGCTCAGACTTTGTGTTGCCAAATGGTCAAGGATGTACTTGGTCAAACTTTAGTCCTTAACAAAGTATATTTAAGATATCTCATAGATAAATTTTACTTAAAACCAGCATAAATCTATTTTAAATATGAATTTAACATAACCCGAGAGGCATCTTATTTTTTCATACAATTTTTTTTATAAATAGACATTTATTTTTTTTGTTTTTTTTAAGCCTATATAACAAAATTTCACTTTGATAATGAAAAAACAAAATTACACATCATAATGGAGTGTAAAATAAGTTTCTCTACTCAAAAACATACATATATTTAAATAAATTAAATGCAATCTTGATTTAATTACAAAACAAATTATTACTCTACTCATCCATACAAATAATGTATGCCCTTTTCCCTACCCAACACATGACCCACCATTCCGGACTTCTAGGTGAAGGAAAGTGATGGTAGCCACACCACCCACCCTTCTGCTCATAACTGAAATATTTTTGGAGGTTTCAAATTAAGCTTTAGGCGCAAAAGGGAAATGAGACAGATGTCACTTTAATTCACTCAACATGTAGATGAAAACGTGAGGTAAACAGATTCAAAAGAAACACTTATCATTATAATTATTTTTTAGATAAAAAATCACCAAAACATAAAAGTAAAAAAATAAGTTCCGTTGAGAAATATGTAAATATGGTTACATCAGGAAAGAATGTGCCAAGATGCTAATAAGAGTGGATTAGTCCCTAAGATGAAGTAGTTAACAACCTTGAAGTGCCAAAACCAAAACCTTACTAAAGATAGAAAATTAGCTAGGGCATTTTATCCAACGTAATAACCAACTCATCCCTCAAGAAATTCAATAGAATATGTGTAAAAACCTCTACTTTGGTTGTTATACAAATCTTCAAGACCTAGGAGCATGTATAAAGGCATAGATACACGTGCAAGGGCTAGTAAACTTCTAAAACCATGAGACAACGACCTAGGAGAATGTGCATAAGGAGAAAAATGTCCTCCAACACAAACATGGTGTCCCCTCAAACCACAAACCATCATGTGATTAAGTGCTCCTAGGACAAATGTGCAGGTAGGAAGTTTGATCATATATAACTACTAAAGAACATCAAAACACGAGGGATCCTAGGAGAATGTGCTTATTTGGAGCATAAGCAACATATATAACTCCTTAAAACAACATATCAACCCTCCAATTATACTAATGTAATTATGTTTTTGATGTAGTCATCTTGTTTTTCTTCTCCTCAAATTGAGGAAAAGAAGTTAATTTATCTTTTTAGTTAAGTTAGTTTCCCGAATTCAAGCAATCAATTTTGGGTTAGGCTTGTTTTTTTTAATGTATAAACGGTCGAAAAGAGAATTCAATCGGTTTTCCAGTGATTTTACATCGTTTAAATACATCAATATTATTGATTCTTGTTGCCAATTATTCATGGTTAACTGAGTTTTTTTCAACAAATCATACAATGAACTGTGTAGAGCGAAGGCCACTCTACATTGTTGGTGATCCCATATTTTCGTAACATTTCAATTTTGTACTATTTACTCTTAAGCAAGTGTATTGATTTAATTATGTTGTCTTCCATTATCTGGGCCACTTAACAATATTTTTTCACAAGGCTAATTACTTTCTTGCAATAATAATTTAGGACATATTTCATGTTTTCATATAGTTTCTAAAAGTTAATTTCTCTAGTTAGAATAATAGTCTTTTTTTAACTTAAATTCTATTGCTGCTACAAAAGAGTTACATATCTAGATAGTCTGCACACCTTGGTCTGCGGTGCATGGAGTTATTGTTTTTCAAAATTTGGGCCTCATATATCTAGACAAGTTTACAATAGATCTGTTGCCAAAACGAACAAGTTGTAACTACCTTATATGCCTAGGCTTACAACTAGTAGACAAACATAAAAGACAACTATACCAAGAGAACAACATGAAAATTATGTTTAATAAGATGGCTCCACCTCTATGGGCTAATTTCTCTTGTGGTTCAAGCCTCATGGGCATTGGGAAGTGAATAAATAAGCTTCAATTCTTTCCATACACCTCTCCAATTACTTCAGTTGGAGTTGTAGCTCATCCAGCTACAACAAAATCTTGTCCTTAGCATCGTGATGCTCCAACAACAACATAGCCAATAGGGATTTCACCTGATAGTATAAATCAATAGTGTGCATATATTGAATTTTTCGTCCCCTCGTTTTACCTATATCTAGTATCTAGGAGGCAATTGTTGCCATAATTTCTGAATTTGACAAGTTACCAAGTTTCCACATCACCTCTTGCTCCATCTCATGAAGTTCACATTGAATACCTAGTGGACTATGGGTGCTATAAATCCGAGCTGGAAACTCAAATTGAAACTAGGCTTTAGAATTTCCTCGTTTCATGTAAGAGGCTGGCCCACATTGACAACGAGCTCATTGACACAACATGGGAGCAAGGTAGTTCCAAGATTTACACCCCTATAGAATAATATGTTCATGAACCCACCCTTCAAAGCATCCTAGATTTTCCCTCACCCCCTTGGAATAAAAATAAAAACTCGTTTAGACTTTCCCATTAGAGAAAGTGTAGAGCATGGGGAAACAACTAAACCAATGTCCAAAGGAGGTAAAATAAAGGGTTCCCTCTTGAATTAAACCTCTAGGAAGATCTAACATATCTTCATTAAGAAAAATGGCTACAATGGATTACCATGCATCACAAGCCAACACATGGTCCTTTCAAAATTCTCCACTCCACTGCACAGAACAAGCAAGCAAAATGGTGCCATAACTGAATGTAATGAATTTTCATGGAGCATCATACCCAGATATTGTTTTTCATGTTTAATGAGGGAGGGATGATGGCAAGTCCCCTATCATCATAACTCGGTGGGACGATGACCATGCACCTTCCCATTTGTTGCCTCTCTATAATTATTTATGTAAGCAAAGTTTAATTAGGTTTCAAGAATAAGTCATGTATGGATTTCTTTGTAGAATAATTAATTTATTTAATATACTAGTAAATTAGGGACAAGAGATTGTACGTTCCTCCCACCAAGAAAGAACCCAACATATATGGTGCACAACCTTGGTGAAAGTTATACACACTTGGATTGATAAATGATGTAGATGTCGTTGATAAATGGAGTGCTCTATTCCATACATTATATGAGCTTGTCAGTAAGCACTATAGAAAAGAGTCCCAAAGGGTGTAGAAACTAAAATAATCACACTCAAAACATAGAACCCCTAAATTGATGCATGTTCCCTTCCAATATATCCAAGAACCCTAATGGGGTGAAGAAGGGGTGGGTAGAGTTCCATAATTGTTTTGTTTTGACACCCTTTTTCCACCATTTTCCTCTTTTTCGTCATTACTATCAACTCAATAAAGGCAATAAATCATAGATTTTGATAAGGTAACAAATCTTACATGTCTTATTTTTCATATGCATTAATGTTCCCTATTGTTATATTAAAGAGTGCATTAGCTACAGAATTAACATGATTCTGCAACCATTTTATAAATTTGTCGCTAGCTCCATGGTTCACGGGGTTTTGGTGCACTAATGAAGCAACTAAGCATATGGATAGTTGAGGATTGATCGCCTTGTGGATCTCCTCCTATTTGCTCGAGCCAGTTCACCAAAGGGATCATACAGTGGTGCGGTCAAAGATACATGTCAACATGTAGCAGCAAGAGTCTAGACACAACACGTTTTCTCGATTTTATTTCCAAATAAAAAATCGACGAAATAAAGCTTTTCCTGTTTAAGTTTGAAATTTGAATTAGAATTGAACATCATACCTATAGGCATAAAAGTCTCAACAGATTGAGCACGCATTTTATATAAATATGTATCCTCTGTAAACGATATCAAGGGAGGAAGTATTAAGTTAATTGTTGAAGAAATTGTGAACTAGACCTTCGTTCTTGTGTTATTTTGAAGTTACTTTTCTGATTCAATGTGTACGTGATTGTGTATCATACCTATTGGATGTAGAGGGCCCCTACAGACAGTCAAGGTTTTAGTTTATTTTCATTTCGTGCTTTAGAATTGATTTCATTCAAATTTCTTTCTGTTATCACTGCATTTTAGTTTAATTGTTTCACTGTTTTCATTATTTCATATAAACTCAGTTATCTCGTTTACCATTTCACATTTCGTTATGTTTGCAGTCGTTTAATAGATTAGTCCTTCAATGTTTTTTGCTTCATCACAATTAATATTTTCATGCTTTCTAGAATTAGAATTTATATCACTCTGCAATTTGTAATTAAAAATTTCTTCCATGCTTCTGAAAGTCAGAATTATATATATTTTGTAGGCAAGCTTTTGAATTTCAATACTCTGTTTCAGAGAAGCAAGTTGTTTATATAGATTCATAATTTTAGGATGAATAACTTAAGTCATTTTAGAATGATAATCCATTAGACATAATTTGATAAAGTAATCTAACAGTAGTTTAACTCCCATTTTTTCTAACAGTAGTTTAACTTCCATATATTAATTTGTAGAAATTTAACTCTACTAAAAATCTAGATAACAACGAAAATCTCAAAACAAACATAACCATCATCTTACTAAACAAAAGAGTAGGCTTCTAGCATATATAGTGCACCTGCACTTCATAATTTTACCAACTCTGATTGATAATTTATGCTTGCAATTTAAGAACATTAAATTGATCAAACATTTTGGCATCGTTGCCAGGGAAGTGTAAATAGAAGCCTTAAAAAAATCAAATAAAAACATGACATGCATAGGGAAAGAGACTCTAGAGGTAGGTTTGTAGGTTGAGGAAGAAGTTCAATTCCTACATCATCACTCACTCCACCACGACCTCGTAGTGCCACACCACCCACACAAACTTGAATTCCATCCATAGCGGGCCAATATAGACTTCCTGAAGTCTTAAAATCCGAAATCCAATCTAAAGGCTCACCAACTTCATCAACAGAGGTTGTGATAGAAGAAGATCCTACATCTCCAACAACTGGAATAATTTTTTTTATCTTCAATTGGAGAACAACATCTAGCTCAAGAGTTAGAAGTTCCTTCTGAAGAAGAAGAGGAAGAAACTTACTTCAAAACATTGATAGAGGAACCAAAAGAACTAGAAAAAAAACTAGATAATCCCATTATAAAACCAGATATCTCTTCCAAGGAATCCATCATGGTTGAAGAAGGAGAATGAGAACTACACAATGTCAATGGTGAACAACATAGGATTGGAGGAGGAGGAGGAGGAAACAAAGGAGGTGGAAGAGGAGGTGGTAGAGGTAGAGGAAGAGGAGATCCAAAACCTTTTGGATTCCCTATCCTTGATGAGGATACAACATTAACAATGAAGAACATATCGCTCTCTGTTCTCCCCAATTTTCATGGAATAAGAAGTGAAGACCCAAAAACATTTCTCTTTGACTTTCAAGTATTGTGCAAATCATATGACTATTTGCATGATGCTCAAAAACTAAAATTGTTCCCTGCCACCTTAAAGGATGCAACATTAAAATGGTTTATGAGTTTAGAAACAAATTCTATAAGGAAATTGGTAGAAATAAAAGATGAATTCTTAGAGAAATATAAGGATTATTGTATGTCTCATAGCATCAAAGATGTATTCCTCAAAATGGTACAAAAGGAAGATGATAGTCTTGAAAACTTTGTCGAGAGATTTGTTTAGAACATTAAAAGGGAAAAAATGAACAATCTAGATGAGGAAACTTTGAAATCTCTCTTACTCAAATCCATTAAATATGAGTGGATTGATCTTCTCAATCTAATGGGAAAAGGAGATATTTATCAGTTACTCTTTGAAAATATCTATGATCTATGTGTACATATTTCAAGAGGTAAAGCAAGAATAGGAAAAATTTCAAGGGATTCTCTTTTATCAAGAGTAAATAAATCTGCAGCTGGGACAATAAGTAAGGAAAAAATATGTAGTTTGTTTGATAACTTTAAAACATATATTTTAGGGAGTCTCAGTGAGCAAATTGACACCCTTAAAATACAAAATAAGAAAAAAGCTGAAAATGTTGCATTATCCAACTTTTGTCCTAGGTGTAGAAAGAAACATGCTCTAAGAGAATGTCCTTTAGATTTAAAAAGCATAGAAACATGTGTTATGTGTGAAGAAAATCACGATAGAAAAGCATGTCCCTCTATACCAGGTCTTATTCTGTGTTTAGTGAAGAAGGAATGCCAAATCAGGTAGACCCCCTTTACTTTATTGCCAAAAGACCATGGAAAAATGCTCACACAAATCAAACTCAAGGTTTTAATCCTCAACAATTTGCACAAACTTCACACAAAATAATTGGAATCCACCATGCCATGACAACCTTAGGCTCAAACACCACAATCTTGGAATCAAGGATGGCAAAATCCTTATGGAAGCTATTCTCAATATCAACAATATCCGCCACCTTATCCAAATTTTCCACCACAATACTTCCCTCAAACTAACCAGTTACCTCAAGCTCAAGCTCAAAATGCAAATCCATAACTTTCTTTTCCATTTGCACCAAGACCAATCAATTACCTGTTCAACCACTTCCAAATCCAAATAATAAAACTTCACAACCTGTATACAACTTAGAAGGACATAATCCTCAAACTTATATGATAACTCCATTAGATCTGAATAATGTTCAATTAAGGTTTGGTAGAGTATTGGAAAGGAAGAAACCATCTGTTGTTATTCAGGAAACATAAAAGAATTTTCAAAACGATAATAATAACTCTAAAGAAGAAATTTCTCTTCCTCATAAAGAAAATATTGAAACAAAAAAAAGTCCCACCCATTCTAATAATACTCTTATTATGGAACAACCTTCAATATTTATCTCAAGACCACCTTTTCCTGAAAGGTTGAAAATAGATAAATGAGTAGAAAAGCAAATCATATTGACTGATTATGATATGCTAGATGAATTAAAAAATGTCTGTATAAAAAATCCTTTATTACAAGTAATAAAATAAATACCAATTTTTGCAAAAACAATTAAGGAATTGAGTGCTAAAGGATCAGGGAGAAAAAAAAATAAAATAAAAAGAATTCAATTAGTCATGAAAATTGGAGATATTATGATGGGGAAGACAACAATTCAGAAATATTTAGATCCAGGAAGCCCCATTGTAAAAACACACATCAATGGAACTGAAATACCAAACACTCAGATTGATCTAGGAGCAACGATAAACATAATGAGCAAACAAACTATGGAAAAATTGAAGCTTCCTAATCTTCAATAAACACCAACATTATTACAATTTGTAGACATGTCTGTAATTAAAGCCGATGGTGTGTTATAAGATATATATGTATCCTTAGATTCTTGAGAATATCCTGTTGATTTTATGATTCTAACCCCCAAGAATAATTTAGGAGGACATCATTAATTTTAGGAAGGCCATGGTTAGCTACAATTTATGCCTTTATTAGTTGTAGATCAGGAGACATTTTTATCTCAAATGGAAGCTCGACAAAGAAATTTACATTGTACCCACCTGCAAAAACAATGATAGAAGTAGAAAATGAAGAATGGATGGATGCAGATAATGATATACAACCAATTTTCACTATTGCACAAATAAATGAGGAGGATCAAATTTTAAATTCAATAGAAAATCATGAACCCTCTTTATATTGTGATGATAGCCAAAATTTTCAAGAACAATGTAATATCGAATATCTATCATTTAGTCAAATATATTTACATTCTATGGAAAAGTTTGGAAATTCTTCAATAGAATTTTTTCCAGGAAAATCCTTGAACATCAATGAAAACCTGGAAGAATTACAGAAAAAGAAACTGGTAGAAATATTACAAAAAAAATCTTCAGTATATGCATGGGAATACACTGATATGAAAGGAATTGATCCTAAAACTTGCATGCATCATATCTATATTGAAGAGAATGCTAGACCAGTTTGAAAACCACAAAGAAGAATGAATCCAAACTTAAAATAAATTGTTAAAGAATAATGCAGAAACTGTTAAATGTAAATTTCATCTATCCAATATCAGATAGTCAATGGGTTTGACCCCTAGTAATCGTTCCTAAGAAAAATGGAAAATAAAGCAACTTTGAAAGATCACTTTCCACTTCCTTTCATAGATCAAGTTTTATATACATTAGCAGGGAAGAAATATTTCTCATTTTTGGATGGTTTTATTGGGTATAATCAAATTTAGGTAGCACCTGAAGATCAATACAAACCACATTCACCTATCCATGGGGGACTTATTCTTATCGAGTACTTCCTTTTGGGTTATGCAATGCTCTAGCAACATTCCAAAAAGTAGTACTAGGAATTTTTTCTGATCTTATTCATGATTGTGTGGAAGTGTATATGGATGATTTTACAGTTTACGGAAATTCTTTTGAAGAAGCACTTGAAAATTTAGAAAAAGTTCTCATAAGATGAAAAGAAGCAAATCTTTCATTAAGTCATGAAAAGTGTTTTATGATGTTTAATGAAGGAATTGTTTTAGGTCACCATATTTCAGGAAATGGAATTAAGGTAGACTCATCTAAGGTAGAAGTTATTTCCAAATTATCAATCCCAAGTTGTCAACGAGATGTTAGGAGTTTTCTTGGTTTTACTGGATATTATAGAATATTCATAGAAAATTTCACAAAGGTTGCATCTCCACTCTTCAAATTACTCACCAAAGACTGTGAATTTAGTTGGAACTTTGATTGTCAGAAGGCTTTTGAAACTTTGAAAAAAAAGATCTTTGAAGCACCTATCTTAAAAGGACCTAATTGGAAATTTCCTTTTCATATATCAACCAATGCTTCAGATACAACTCTAGGAGTTGTGTTAGGACAAAAAGACCTCACTCCTTATGCCATTTATTATACCAGTAAAAATTTAACTCCTGCAGAGCTAAATTATACTGTAACTGAGAAGGAGTTTTTAGCTGTCATTCATGCCATTAATAAATTTAGACATTACATTACTGGTTATGAAACTTTCGTTCATACAGACCATTTTGCCATTACATATTTAATGAATAAACAGTTACTACTGGTAGAGTAACAAGATGGCTATTACTATTGCAAGAATTTAATATCACCATTCTGGACCGACCTGGAAAACAAAACACAATTGCTGACTTTTTATCTAAAATTCAAAATGATAACAATGATATACATGTAGAGGATAAGTTTCCTGATGAATATCTTTTTGCATTGTCTACTAAAACACCTTGGTTTGCAGATATTGCCAATTATTTAGTTTCAGGAAAGTTACCCTCCTATTTGTTTCCTAGAGAAAAGAGAAGAATAATCCAATCAAGTGCATCTTATTCATGGATAAATGAAGAATTATACAAGACATGACTAGATCTCATCATCCGAAGGTGTATAAGAGAAGATGAAATACCTAAAATACTTAAAGCATTTCATGATGAACCATGTGGAGGTCATTTTGATGACGAAAGAACTGCTTATAAAGTTTTTCTCTTAGGATATTATTGGCCTTCCCTTTTTAAGGATGCCAAGGAATATTTTAAGAGGCGTGATAGTTTTCAAAGAATGGGGAAACCTATTCCTTCAGATGAAATTCCATTACAGCCTCAGGTACTCATCAAACCTTTTGAAAAATGGGCTTTGGATTTTGTTGGACCAATTAATCCATCTTCAAAACAAAAAAAATATATATTCTTGTATGCACTGATTATGTTACTAAATGGGTAGAAGCTAAAGAAATTTATTTTGCTCTTGAAAATGTTGTAGTTTCATTTCCTTTTTAGGATATTTTTACTCATTTTGGTGTCCTAAGAGAAATTGTAACAGATCAAGGAAGGAAATTTACATCCAGAGTAGTGCAAAAGATAGTGGAAGAATATAAAATCAAGCATCGGAAGTCTACTCCATACCATCCACAAGCAAATGGACAAGTAGAGTCTACCAACAAAGTGATTGAAGCAATCCTTACCAAGACAGTTCACTTTCATAGAAGGGACTGGGCAGAAAAGCTTCCAGAAGCTTTATGGGCATACCGTACCACATGGAGAAACACTACAGGACATACTCCCTATGAACTTGTTTATGGGAAGCAAGTCCTATTTCCAATTGAGTTCTAGATTCAGACCTACAAGACAACAGTGAAGTTGGGACTTGACTTATCAGAAGCACAAAAGCAAAGAATGGGACAACTCAATGCGCTTGATGAAATAAGGCAAGATGTTATCTAGAAGACTAGTTTAGTCCAGCAACAGAGATCCAGATGGAATGATGAACACATCAAAGAAAGAAACTTTCAACCAGGAGACTGGGCATCACTCTTTGATTCAAAGTTAAAAAATTTCCAAGGAAAATTTCAAACTCATTGGCTTGGGCCTTATGAGATTGAAAATGTTTTTGATAATGGAGTAGTCAGAATTAGGACTATTGGTGAAGAAAAAGTTCCTCTCCTAAGGAATGGACATCGACTCAGGACATATCACAAGCCAATGACAAAGGAGGAATTTGTAAGATTTTCTAGGACAACTCTGATTTGAAGTTGGTTAAGAAGAATTCTTCTTCTTCTCCACCTTAAATTTTTCTTTCTTTATCTATATATATATATATATATATATATATATATATATATATATATATATATATATATATATATATATATATATATATATATATATATATATATATAAATTAAAAATAATAATAAGTATAAACATGAAAACCAACAATTGTTGGCATGTTTATGCAGAAAATTCAAGATGAAAACCAAGAATTCTTGGCATCTTAAATTTTCTTTGTATTCCATTTTCTAGAATCCCATTTTCTTTTATCCCTTTCTTTTCAAAAAGAATAAATAGCTACATAATCATTGATTTTCTACAGCTTTGATGACTTTCTGTAGCCGATGTAACACCTCTGATCATGTAATTGAAGGAATGATTGACTCCCTCCACTGCAAGGTACCTGAAGACATCATAAAAGGAAACCAAAGGTTAGCAAGAAAATAACTTAAAGGAATGCATTTATTTAATTTAATAATAGGGATTAAAACATTACAAATATGAATTGTAAGACACAGTACTACTGAAAAATCAAAATCATTATTGCAAAGAGTTGGTCGTGTCATGTCAAATCTTGCGTAATACACCATTCACTTATAGTCATCATCACTCATATCCTGATCCATTGAATCGGCCGCCCAAAACATAAGCATGAATAATCTTAATGATTAGATTCCGCCTCATTCCATTATATCATCACTACCTATGCTGTCATTGTTCCATCACTCACACTCTCGGCCTCTTCGCTCTAAAAACCCTACCAAGCCATCCTACCCTGTCAAACAAAACAGTTCTGAAACAAAACTTCTCGGCCATGGGTGTGATAGTCAAAATGGAGCCGACAAGTAAGAAATATTTAGAGGGGTATCCACAAACAAAAGAATTACTGCAGAAAGCACAGTGACTCGAATTTGTAGAGAAATTCGATGGATTTCATAGAAAAGTGACCAAATCCTTTGCCAGGGCCTTTGATGGAGTTGAAGTGGAGATAGGGGACATCAAATTGACAGTGACAGATTCATTTATAGCTAAAGCCACTAGATTTTCACAGATTGGAGAGAAATGGTTCAAGAACAGAGGTATAGAAATAGAGGACTCGAAGGTTTTCCTGAAGAAACCAAGCATGGAAACCACCATTTTCAAGAAAGAAATCCCAAGGAAAACATTGAAAAGTAAGTGGAGAAACCTACTTCTAATAATCCAAAAATTTGTTACCTACGAAGGAAGGTTGGGATGTATGTTTTTCTATCATATTCAACTGCTAATTAATTTCCTTGAAGAAAATGCCAATAACCCTTCCATATTTCTTGCTGAATAGTCTTAGAAAGATGTCAGGAAATGTTCAGAGGAGAATTCAGCTTATAGATAATACAATGTATCACCATGATCTAGTCAAAATACTTGTTGAATTTCATCTCCAAAACATAGGTGATAATTGAGAGAGATTTTTAGTAAGAAATCACTTTCAGGAAGAAACTCATGGGTAGCCAAATAGCAGCAGACCTAAGACGAAAAGGAAAAGAAAAATTGATAAGGCACAGGAACAAGAACCACAATAGCCACATAACCTATTAGAAGATGACATCCCACTTGCAGAAGTTTTAGAGAAAATGAACAAAAGAAACGTTAGAAGAAAGAAATCTAGAAAAGAAACATAGATTTCATCACAAGTGGAGAAGCCTAAAACAGAAGGAAGAAAACTCAAAAGACCCCTGTCATAGCTTTAAGAAGGAGTACAATATTCAAATCAGAAAAAGGACTACCCTCAAAGAGCACAGAGCATGTCAGTATAGAAATAGAAGAAAATTCATAAGCCGAAGAAGAAGATTCAGGAAATCCTCCAAGAATTTCATCTCCAAGGGTTTCATCACCCAGGGTTTCACCACTGAGGGTCTCATCACCAACTATCACATCGCCTCCTCAGAGTCCAAGACGAAGAACACTAGGTATTGATCCGGTGCAACAACAGATCTATGATTATATTGAGTCCTTGGAGAAAAGGGATGCAGCAAGAACATCAATTCCAATTCAAGAGGAAGAAGAAAGTCACTTTAATGATCCACAAGTACCTCCAACAATCAATATATTGAAACAAGAAATCTTCAAATTGGAGACATTAAACAAGTATATCAAAAATGAAAATCAAGCCTTGAAAGCACAAAACGAAATTCAAATAGCCAAGAGTGATAACCTCCTCTTACATCTAAGTCTGTGGTTTAATAAGAATAAGAAATTGTAGAAGAAAAACAAGGTTTTACAGAAACAGGTTATAAACTTGAAATACAAGATTCTCATGAGGAAACCAAGGATGGCAATTACTATAAAGAAAGTGAAAAATATGAAGTTGGATGCACTAGTAGAAGTGTCCAAGCATATACAGTAATTCAAGATATCAATTTGCAGTTTGTATGAGGACATACAAAATCTTTAATGTGGGGGAATGTAGAGTTCCATAACTTTTTTGTTTTGACACCCTTTTTCCACCATTTTCCTCTTTTTCGTCATCACTATCAACTCAATAAATGCATTAAATCATAGATTTTGATAAGGTAATTACTCTTACATGTCTTATTTTTCATATGCATTAATGTTCCTTATTTTTATATTAAAGAGTGCATTAACTACATAATTAACATGATTCTGTAGCCATTTTATAAATCTACAGCTAGCTCCATGGTTCGCAGGGTTCTGGTGCGCTAAGGAAGCAATTAAGCATATGGGTAGTTGAGGATTGATCCGCTTGTCGATCTCCTCCTATTTTCTCGAGCCATTTCACCAAAGGGATCATATAGCTGCGTGGTCAAAGATACATGTCAATACATAGCAGCAAGAGTCTAGACACAATGCATTTTTTCAATTTTCTTTCCAAATAACAAATCGACGAAATAACACTTTTCCTGTTTAAGTTTCATATTTGAATTAGGATTGACCATTAGACCTGTAGGAATAGAATTCTCAATAGATTGAGCACGGATTTTATATAAATATGTATCCTCTGTAAACGATATCAAGGGAGGAAGTATTAAGTTAATTGCTGAAGAAATTGTGAACCAGACCTTCGTTCTTGTGTTAATTTGAAGTCACTTTTCTGATTCAATGCGTACATGATTGTGAATCATACCTACTGGATGTGGACAGCCCCTGAAGATAGTGAAGGTTTTAGTTTATTTTCATTTCATGCTTTAGAATTGATTTCATTCAAATTGCTTTCTGTTATCATTGCATTTTAGTTTAATTATTTCACTATTTTCATTATTTCGTAAAAAATCAGTGATCTTGTTTACCATTTCACATTTCGTTACGCTTGCAGTCATTTAATAGATTAGTCCTTCAACGTTTTTTGCTTCATCACAATTAATCTTTTCATGCTTTCTAGAATTAGAATTTATATCACTATGCAATTTGTAATTAGAAATTTCTGTCATGCTTTTTAAAATCAGAATTGTATATATTTCGTAGACAAGCTTTTGAATTTCAATACTCTGTTTCATAGCAGCAAGTTATTTATATAGATTCATAATTTTAGGATGAATAACTTAACTCATTTTAGAATGATACTCCATTAGACATAATTTGATAAAGTAATCTAACAATAGTTTAACTCCCATTTGTTCTAACAATAGCTTAACTTCCATATATTAATTTGTATAAATTTAACTCTACTAAAAATCTAGATAACAATGAAAATCTCAAAACAAACATAACCATCATCTTACTAAACGAAAGAGTAGGCTTCTAGCATATATAGTGCACCTGCACTTCATAAGTTTACCAAATCCGGTCGATAATTTATGCTTGCAATTTAAGAACATTAAATTGACCAAATAGGGTGAAGGAGACATTTGGGCAAAGAAAGGGGTATGGAGAATTTTTTTGAACATTTTCCTAAGTATGGAAGCATTGCGTAGGAGGGAGTATATGTTTTGAGTAGAAGAATGTACAGAGTCTTTACAAGTCTGTGCTCAACATATCGTGCAAAATATCGATAGACGAATGCTTAACAAAAGTATGTGTGGTAACCATTTTATTCTTCAACCGACATAGTATTTTCTAGTAATGCAGGGTAGTTAGACATGGGAAAAGGCGGTAGATATGGCTTGGGATGGAGTGACAAACAATTAAGGACACGTACGAGAACGATTCAAAGGGGTGAGATGGTAGGTTAAGATGAAAAAAGATTCTTTGAGCCGGATTTCAACAACCTTCATCATAAAAAGGATGATTGTCGTTAATCAAGGGTTTAAAAATCTATTCCCAATTCAATTCTAGTCTTGATGCTTTGTTGATTTTTTGTTCTGTTCTATTTGAGTACTTTATCCGAGCATGCTTTGTTCCATTTTTTATACATTCTAAGTCTAATCAGGAATATTATGATGAGCTCTGAGATGATGCCTTGTGTGAACATTGCATGGATATGAATTCTATGGAGATGGCCAGAGGTATCAACTGAAAATTGGTTTTCCATATTTTGTTGTCAAACATATGTATTGTTTATAAATCTCTATTATTGATTAATATGAATATAAGAGCTCGATAGGAGTTTTGGCCTTAGATATGTGTGTTTAATGTGTAATGTTATGCTTAATGGAAAATATTTTGGATGGAATTCTAGTATGCACGAAGTTTTCTGTTACTGTAGCTATTTTAGTTGTTGTGTATAATTAGACCAGTGTCTAAAGAATGAACACAATTTCTTTCTTTCCTTTCGAAGTTATAGTGTGCATATATCTTAAAGGGCCATCAGAGAATGGGTTTCTCATATAATTTGTAGGATATGTGAAATTGATATTGTATAAGAATATTTGAATATTGAAGTGCACATGGTAAAAGTTGGAAACATGTGTGTTTCAACCATGGGGATATATGTGACACATCATAACTGTGACAATTTGGGTTGGGTCTTTATAAGCTGAGATAGTTTCCTATTTCGATGAATCGTTGCAAAACATATATAGGTTTTGCAACCCCATTATATACCACGGGTGAGACCTCATATGCTTGTAGGTGTTGCAAATTCCCGTATCCTTGGGGGTTTTGTTGGCAAACTACTAAAACTTGGGCCTTTCCCCCTCCTAGTGCCAAAAAATGGTTATGTTCTCAGGACTTGATGTTATATGGTGAAAAAGGGGATGTGGAGGCCAACCCAAGGGGAGATTGAACAATGGTTTGACTAAAACAGATATGAATTTGCAGTAGACCAAACTGGAGGTTTGCAGATTTCTCTGGAAGCTTGGGTGAAAATATACTTACGTGTTAAAGTTCACAAGATTTTCTATGTGGAGTTCCCCATTATATTATGGGAGTAGCTTAAGTTCCAAGAACAACAACGAGGATTGGGGCCCCAACCAAGATATTTCTGGTGGACGCCCGAGCTACTACACATACCGAACACTGTAAGTAATTCTGTTTCTTGAGTAGTATATTTTTGGTTAACTAGTGTATTAGAGGGGTATATTGTAGATATTGAAATAGAATCTACACAACCTTTCAATGTAGCTAAGCAATATTTCTTCATAGAACCACAAGGTAGATACCTTATAACATTATCTACCTAGATTAAAATGATATTGTACGACAAAGTAATAATGTCACTGCAGCCAGATACCATGAGCGACTAGAGCCCTATGTAACGCAGGAAATTGAGGGGATGTGGAGGCCAACCTAGGAGGATATTGAAAAATGGTTCGAATAAAAGAGATATAAGTTCCCAATAGAGCAAACCAAAGGTCTATTCATTTCTACAGAAGCTTGGGTGCAATGATACCTGTGGGAGTGCAGTTCCCCATTATATTGTGGGAGTGGCTTAAGAGCCAAAAAGGGTGATGAGAATTGGGGTCCCAACTAAGATGTTTCTAGTGGATTCCCAAGATGCCTCACAAAGTGAACTCTATAAGTAATTCTATTCCTAGAGCAATATATTTCTAGTTAACTAGTGTATTAGAGGGGTATATTGTAGATATTGAAATAGAATCTACACAATATTTCAATGCAACTGAGCGAGATTTCTTTAGAGAACCACAGGGTAGATACCTTAGAAACTTGTGTATCTAGATTAAAATTTTATTGTGTGACAAAGGAATAATGTTGTTGTAACGTGATACCAGAGTGGCTAGAGCCCTATGTAATGTGGGGAATTAAGGGGTTGATTCAGGGATGGCTTGATGCGAAGAGAAGGACAAGGGGTGCAAGGAGAAGTGGAGATACATAAAAGTGCACAATAAGTGAGCTGAAGGAATTATAGGGAAAGCAAGAGAAGATGCCAAGAAAGATGACATTGTTTGGGGATGTAGCTGATTCAATGATCGATGATGAAGTATAGAGGGAGTGGAGACCTCCCAAGATGCGGAGAAGTACCACATCCATAGCTAGTCCGAGAACATAGGGGATGGCCCATCATCAACGAGAGTGGGAAAGGTGAGTGGTGCAGTGGGATTCTTACATTGAGGAACTAGATATGTTCATGGTCCATAGATAAGGAAGAGGGCTGCGAGAAAATCGATCTTCGATGAAAGGATAACAAGGAGGTGTGTCACACAAAATTAGAGCTTATAGATTGGGGCAATTTTGGGTTTTCATGAGGATAGAGAAAAAGAGAGAGTAGAGAGGGGTGCATAAGAAGAGTTGTTGAACCAGGAGTGGAGCGTATTTCCATCGAGAGAGCCCTCCACCTAGATTTGAGGAGGAGGACACCGTGATGGAGAAGAAGAAGAAGGGAGAGTGCAACATCCAAGTATCGACAGAGAAGGAATAGATGAAGAGGAAGGAAAAATTGACATAGATAATCCAATGCCATTCAACTTCCTAGAAATAACCATCCCCTAGATCAAACCAATGATCCCATGCACAAATTTCAAACAAGAGGTAAATTCTTCTTTGTTTGCTGATTTTTCTCAATTACAACATACTTACAACATACTCACTTGGACAGTGACAATAGTAGGGAGGGAGAGACAAAATCTGAGGGAGGAAAAATGGGTACAGGTACATGTGTAGGAGAATTGAGGGAACATAAGGGAGAGAAACAATACAAGTTACTCCAATTACTACAGGGACTGCGAACTATGAACATGCAAACACTGGGAGGCTCATCATGGAAGGTATTGATAAAAATTTGAAATTAGCAGTATTTCATGGGATCAGGACCAACGAACAAGAACATCATTGGTTTGTATGTGAAGCCGTGTGGACTGTGAAGCAAATCTTAGATGGAGCAAAAATTGTGCAATTGGAGGCTAATTTATGGGAGTATGCACTTGTGTGGTACATGAAGCTTAAATCCACTGCACTCTCAAGACAACCTCGCACTTTGGCAAAAATCAAACAAGAGTTTCTAAAATAAATCAAAAACCCAAATCAAAGCCCCAATGTATAACTGAGATTAAAGAGATTAAGCATGGAACCAATGACTCAGTGTGGGACTACAACCAAACGTTCAAAATTTTGATGGATAGGTTGACTTTCTAGATCCTCGATGCATAACATTAGGAGTGGTTCATTGTAGGGTAATTTCACATATTCATATTCTGATAATGCAATAGAAAGTGACTTTGTAGCCAGAGGAACTAGAGATCATAATGTAGATGGAAGCTACACCAACGGGTAGAGAGAGAAGTGTTAGGATGGCCCAAGTATAGTCGCAAGTGGTTGTTTTAACATTACAATTGCAAGACCTCATCAAGAGAAAGGAGGAGCGTGAGGAGGTATGGTATACAATTTTCTAGAGGGAGGGACATCACTAGAATGAGTGCCTGACTGTAACAAAATATGTCACTAAAGGGGTAGCGAATCAGTTGACCCAAGGCAGGGGTCTCTGGTGTCACATTTGCAGAATCTAGGGGCACTCACTTGTTAACTACCCAATGCTGCAAAACTACCAAAGCTTGACGAGATCTCTTTTTGTGACTTTTGTAAATCAGTTGGACATGACATATACTCTTGCCGCTTGTTGGACCTAATGCACAAGTAAACTTTAGATGCCTACCACATCTAGGAGCTAGAGGGATGTGAAGGGTTTGCACAACAATATCAGGGTTGAGACTGTCCTACACTAGCGTGAGGATAGGGACGTCTAGGGCATAAACAAGGTTTACCTGCAAGAGGGCGAGAAGGTTTTGGGGGAGGAAGAGGACTAATAATATGGTTCAATTGTGGCTAGACAAGACATCTAGAAAGGTACATTTTAATTCTTGCATGATGTGTACATATTGCAGAGAACTAGACCATGTAATGGAGGATTATTTGTTATTAGTGGTAGAGTGACAGGAAAAGAGAGGGCCAAAGGTGAAAATGGTTGCCGCTGAGTCTTGACAAGACCATTTGCAAGTTTGTGCAGTGACTAGAAGGGGGACACAAACATGCATGGACACAATTAAATTTCCAAAGAAACCTTATCAATGGGTGCAAAAAGCTGTTGAATAACTTGTTATCCTCCACAATGTCCCAGGCTTAGAGGAATCGACGAAGGTAACTACAGACCAAGATTTTAGTTTGGTAGCTAGCCCTACCAAACTAGAGAGGGCTTTATCTATGAAATTACAGTCAAAAGATGACTGATATATAAAGGATTTTAGGCTAGATATGTTTAGATCAGGGTTTGATTTGATTTTGATTGTTTGCTGGATGATGGCTTAGGTCTAGGGAGCTAGGTCTATGCTTTGAGAATCAGATTTGTAGAGATGTAATGGGGCAATGTAGGCACACACTTTAGCACTTTAAGGTTGTCATTGTGTATATGGGATATAGGTAGGTTTTCTGAATGAGCATGAGTCTCATGAATTCGTTTATATCAGAATAAAAATGAACAATAATGTGAAAGCTTCTCCAAAACAAAGCATTACATGAAATGAATTCTGTTTATTATCTTAGGAAACAAGCACATGAAACATGGAAATGGAAATGAAATATACAATACATTCAAACTTATGATCATAGAAGGAAGAACACTACTAAAACACATACCACAGGAATCCTACTATAATAGCTGCAAACTCTGTCTATTATTTCTAGCCAAATTCTCAATTACATTAGCATTCAAGGCTTAATTCCACTACATCCAGCCCTTGAAAATGATTACAAAATGCCTCATAAAGGCTTTGAAGTCGAAATACTCCCTAATAGGTCAAATTTCTAGCAAAGAAAGTCAAATACATGCACCTATCTGATCACTGCTACATACTAGGGAGGTTACTCAACCACTTCCTCTTCTATCTAACTATCACAAGATATTTATCCAAATAATTAAATGGAGTATATGACACCTATTTACCCATACATTAACCCATTTACATTTACATTTTACCATATACATTCATCCACTTTCACATTTTGACTTTTACAAAAGTCAAACTAGAAATTTTGAAAAAATACACAGTGAAAATTTTAACTAAAATCTCAGAAAATTGTAGAAGTGTAGCGTCAAGTTTGAGACAATTTTTAGGTATCTCCCTGAAGTAAAAATTGAAATATGAAAGAACAATAAACTAGCCTTGTCTGTCTAGTTTCCAGAACATCTTGAATTTTTGAAAGTGACCCATGGGAAGGCCTCCAAAAACTCATTCTCCCAAGGTGTCTCCAGATGGGTTGTGCCAAGACCCAAAGGGTCGCACCAGCCAGCAAAAAAGCCGCACCTCCTCAAAAAGGTTGAAAAAAAGGTTGCACCTCCTCAGAAAGGTCACAAAATGGTTGCACCTCCTCAAAAAGGTCGTAGGAAAGGTTGCACCTCCCAAAATGCAACAAAACCATCGATTTTTCACAAATTTTTCTCCTTTTTGAGTTTGCACGGTGAGGACTGAGAGATCTTGAGATTTTCAAGAGTGAAAATGAGTTAAAAAAAAAATTCTTACCCTTTTAAACTCGAATTTGGAACCTTGACACTTTATAACCTTTGAAATTTGAACCTTTGTAACTTTATTGGCTTTCTTGAAACATTGGATCTTTTTGGAACTCTGAATTGTAGCATTTGGGACTTTGAAGTACTTATTACATATAAAAACATAAAATTACATTTGAAATCAAAATTAATTGAAAAAACTTGTACCACTCCTCCTTTGCCGGATTTTATGCATGAAATGAAAGTTTTAGTGAACTTGAAATCCTAATGACCCGATGGAGACACTGAACTGAATGAAATCATCATGGTGATGACTGAAATGATGATGATAGTCTCTTAATGATGATACACTTATCTGAGTGATGAAAGTGACTGGGATGTGAAATTCTTGAGAGAGTAGAGATAATCCTAGACACACTAACCAACGACCAAATTTTATTTTGAAAACTTAGTGACATGATAAAATTTGACTTTGAGACCCCTAACAAAACTTGGTAAAAGAATATTTGATCACTAGTGACAGGCATAACTGACTTACACTAACATTGGCTCCAGCTGGGGATGACAACTCCTTGGAGGTGTCAAGAACACCGTAGACCTAGTAGCCTTGTTCATTGGGCATGAAGTCAAAATGCAAAGACTAAACTCAAACTGAAAACTGGCTGACTTGACTATAAAAAACATACTGACTGAAAAAATGACTTTAAAACTTTTTTAACAAAAAGAAAACAACAACTGATCATAGAAGCCTTATGGCCTTCTCCTCGGGATCCAAACTTCTGATGATAACTGCCAACTTACTGAAGATGTATATACAATCATGCGTGATGATCCCTCCAATGTAACCAATCCAGCAAATGACTACTTATTTGAATTCTGCTCATACTTTCCTTGAGCAAGCAGAAAAAACAAAAGCTAGGCCACTCCAAGTGTCCACTAAACATGTGTACATGATCCATAAATACAATAAAATTCATCTCCCTAGATGATTGCAACACCTTGAGAAAAGGATCCTAAAACTCATGAATGACTACATTTTCTTGATAATCAACAACGAGACAAGAATCTTCTTCCTTTTTAGAAATTGGTTGTTTTATAAAATGAAGTTTGTCAATCTCAAACGAAACAGATGTAGTCTGCAAATTTTTGGATGAACTTTGTAACAGGACTCTTGTTGAACAAGACAATGAAGCCAACTACCTGATCAAATTCATGTCATATTTGTTTCGAAGCTCATAGTTAACTAATGGAGAAGGACTTTGATTATATATACCATCCACAACATCTCCTATTGGATCAAGGAGAACTTGAGAGGACTTCTGCAACTTTTCATACATTGTTTCCAATGAGGCTACATGATTTTCTATAAACTCTTCATGTTCCACACTTTCAGCTATATTTTCAAACTGAATGTTTCTTGGTAATGGTGATTGTGGATTGAAAAAAGGTTCTATATTACAAAAAACATTCCCAACAACTTCAGGAGAAGGTTTCCGACTACTTTCAACTTTCTTATTTGCTTCCTTGGTAATCTTATAGTTTCCATTAAAATTTTGAATGAAGAGAAACACAGAGGTAAGGAGCCCTAGTAGAGAATTTCATGATCTTCTCCATGCTCCATATCAAAAATGAAAGATTTCTTAATTAAAACCTCCTCACCCTTGTTTTCATTTTCACAAACAACTAAAGGAGGATCACTAGGGCTATATAACCCATCCAAATAATCAGATATCAAATCATTCAAAATCAAAGAAGGTTGTTTCCATTTTAAACTAGCT
Organism: Pinus tabuliformis; assembly: GCA_031772625.1. Taxonomy (NCBI): domain Eukaryota; kingdom Viridiplantae; phylum Streptophyta; class Pinopsida; order Pinales; family Pinaceae; genus Pinus; species Pinus tabuliformis. Next base: position 402,169,276 of record CM062819.1, read on the forward strand.
TTAGATTGCTTCTCTACTTTGGTGAGTTTATGATCTTCCTTTATTAATTCAAATGCAACATAACATAAAGGTAAAGAGTTACCATCATCCATTTCATTACTCTCCTTGTGTTCACTGTCCAAGCTATAAAAATACTTACCTAATTTAGAGTTTTCATCAAACTCCTCCTCTCTTTCATAAACCACATGTGCAAGCTAGCTGTCTTCCTTAAAGTGTTGAAAACACGATGTTTGTTTCTCATCGAAATTATCATCATATTCATTGTACTTAGTAAAATTAGGTTTAGGAGAAACGTCATCAAACATGAACATTGATAAAGAAGACTATTTTCCTTCATGTTGATCTATAAATCCAATTTCAGGATTGTGCTCAAGCAAATACATAAAACAATAATTTTTGATCTATGATAACTGAGATTAGTAGCGAAATGGTTAGGATCAGAAACCTCTTCTTCTTCTGCAATAAGTGGTACATGGTGTCTTTGAATAACAAGTTCATCTCTCATGGTGACCTTTTGCATAATTTCTTCCATTGTTCTTACCAAAATGTCGAGCTTCACTTCTGAATATGTTTGATGTTCCTTCTCTATGTTCTCCCTCACTTCTTCTTTCAAATTTGAACTTTTGACCAACAGATTAGCTTCCATAGTTATTGCATTGTCCTGCATTTCTTCGAGTGTGGTAGGATCCCTTTCTCTCAATTGAAATTCCATTTCTGGATCAAAGGCATTAGGGTAGTGTAAGAGAGCTAAACCGGGAGGTGGTTTTATATCAACAGGCATTGAATTGTATACTTGATTGAACCTGGATGAAAAGTGTTGCACTATTTCTCCTGGTTGTCTTTCCAAATGATTATATTCTTCTAAAATCAGAAAAGGATTCCTCTTGATCACACATCTATCAAGGAAGACTTTCACAAACTAATGGAAACCGAAAATGCTTGCAGCTGACAAGTTCTTAAACCATTTCTTAGCTTCACCTTGCAAAGATAAAGCAAAATTCCTAATACTGACACCATTTTCTTCAACCTCGAAAAGGCTGAGAAAATTTTCAAAATTCTGAATATGTTTCTCAGCAGTGATGTTACCATATTCTCCATCAAACCTGGGAAGACATTTGTAATAATTTTTAGGGAAATTATGGAGTATAGGAGGTAAGATGAGTTGCTTGTATCTACCTGGAATTTTACAAGGTGTATGTTAGGTCCCTATCCTACTAGTGTAACCTCTTATTGTTATTAGTGCAACGCCCTTATAATATTTTTGTGCCCATGTAGTCCCCATATTGTTATTAGTGTGCCCCAGAGAAGCCCACTATTGTTATTGTTGTGCCCTTACATTATTGTTGTTATGTTGACTCTGATTACATTATGACCCCTTAGACTCCTATATATAGAAAAGAGGTATTGTCATTTGTATCATCGAAGAATTGTTCATTTGTGTAATGTAAAGGAGGTTTCCCCCTTGAAGAGTCTGATTTCGAAGGTGTTGATCTTTCTTTTCTATCTTTTCATGAGCTGGTTCCATAACATTTGGTATCAGAGCTTTGGATTCTAGGGTTTCGCTGCTCCAAAACAGGTCATTGTGGAATTTTCGCTATAACTTTTTTTTCTGCGATGTTCCAAAATCTAAAAGAAATACTCATTTGAGTTGAAATATCGATGATCCTCGGATCCAAATTTCAGATCTTGCCTCACTATATTTTCAGAGATGATATGAGAAAATTAGGGTTTTTGCAAGCTCCATAATTCCATCGCAAATAGGTCATCGTGGAATGTTCACTATAATTGTTTGTCTACAAAGGTTCAGACTCGGAAATTAAAACCCATTTGGTCTGAAATATTTTTGAAGCTCGGCCCCAAATTTCAGATCTTGTTTCGCTATATTTGTGGAGATACGGTCCAAGACATTTAGGGATTCTGCAGGCTACTGAATTACATCCCAAACAGGTGACCTTGGGAAAATCGTCATAACTCTCTCTTTGAGAATATGATTCAAATTTCGTAAAAAGTAACAAAATCAGACAAAATTTGGTTTGTTGGGTATAATGTTCAGAACCTAAGGTTGAAACAGTGACATGTGGTACGTAGTACAAGTTCGCTCTACTGAACAAGTCTATAATTAGGTCATACCAGGCGATTGGACATAGTTGTTTCTTCGGGATTCCAATTGTGATCAGACTTACGGGGTTAGAAATAGGACTCAGAGGGCTATCAGAAGAAGAAATTTCAGAACTTAAAGATATGAAATTACAGAGTTACGGTCGTTTCAAGATCTAGCTCCTAAAATCAATAAAAAGCGATATGAGAAAGTTTGATGGCAAGGATCTGGTAAATTGGATACTACAGATGGAGCAGTATTTTGATCTACATGAGGTGCAACTATTATAAAAGGTACATATTGCATCTTTATATTTAGAACTGAATCAATTTTTATGGTATAAAGGGCTTTGTTCTCGTAAACCACTTGTCACGTGGTCAATTTTCATAGAGGAAATGATACCACATTATGAGGATACAAAGAGAAACAACTTATTTATCTAATTGATAAATCTCAAACAAAAGGGTTCAATGGCAGAGCACATAGAGAACTTCCAAAAATTGAATATAAGGGTAAATGATATTCCATAGAAGCATAATATTGATGTCTTCATAGGGACTTTAAAGGATAACATTCAACATGAGGTTCGTCTTAGGGAACCCTTTTCATTGGAGAAGGCATTCAGGCTGGAAAGAAAAATTGAAAGCAAAATTATGGCAACAAAAAATCCTACCACTCACAATTATAAAGATGGAAGTGTTGTTTCTCCTAGCCTTCCACAACCTACAACGTTGACACCACAACAATTGGAAGAAAAGGGAGAAAATGGGCTTTGTTACAATTGTGATAGAAAATACACTAAAGGTCATAAGTTTGCTGAGAAGAAATTATTTACATTGATTGTGAAGAGTAGGAAGAAAAGGATCAAGAAACTTCAAAAGAAGAGGATATACACTGGGAACCAACCCTAGAGAAAGAATAAATGAATCCGACCATATCTTGTACTGCATTGGAAGCAATTACCACTCCTCAAACTCTCAAGATAGAAGGACATATCAAGAAGAAGAAGGTTCAAGCAGTGAAATATCAGGAAGAAAAGGATCAAGAAATGCCAGAAGAAACGGATACTCACTAGGAACCAACCCCAAAGAAAGAATAAATGAATATGACCATATCTTGTAATGCATTGGTAGGAATTACCACTCCTCAAACTCTCAAGATAGAAGGACATATCAAGAAGAAAAAGGTTAAAGTAGTGAAAGATCACATCGAGCATCAACAACAAGTTCTCCAACTTTTAAAGGATAACCTCACTTTGGCACATAATCGAATGAAACAACAGGGAGATCAATATCGTAGCGAAAGAAGTTTTGATGTAGGTGACTGGGTATTTCTACAACTACAACCATACAAACAAATTTCCCTCAAGCAAGCTAAGAAGGATAATAAATTATCACCAAAGTATTATGGTCCATACAAGGTGTTACAAAAGATTGGTACTATGGCATACAAATTGGAGCTTCCTGTATCTTCTCGAGTGCCCCCAGTTTTCCATGTTTCATGCTTAAAGAAGTTTGTAAGTGACAAGATCCCAGTTCAAACAATATTGTCAGAACTTGACGAGGAAGGAAAAATCATATTGGAACCTGAAGAAGTCACGGAAACAAGAACCTGACAGCTATGAAATCGATCAATTTCAGAGTATCTCATCAAGTGGAAGAACTTACCCGCTGAAGATTCCACATGGGAGGATGATAATTTTATACAGAAGCATCCAGAACTACTCAAGCGTTGAGCACAACACTTTTTGAAGGAGAGGGGCATGTTAGGTCCCTATACTACTAGTGTAACCCCTTATTTTTATTAGCGCAACCCCCTTATAATATTGTTGTGCCTATGTAGTCCCCATATTGTTATTATTGTGCCCCATAGAAGCCCACTATTGTTATTGTTGTGCCCTTACATTATTATTGTTATGTCGACTCTGATTACGTTATGACCCCTTAGACTCCTATATATAGAAAGGAGGTCTGTCATTTGTGGCATCGAAGAATTGTTCATTTTTGTAATGTAAAGGGGGTTCCCCCCTCGAAGACGCTGATTTTTAAGGTGTTAATCTTTTTTTTTTTCTATCTTTTCTTGAGCTGGTCTCAACAGTGTAGGAGTATGTATAGAAGCTATAGGATTAGTCTTGATATCTTGAGGCTCATCAAGTTGAAGATGGTCATCATAAGATTCAGAAGAAGGGTCTTGATCAAAACCAAAATTTGTATTCACAATTTTCGAAGGAAAGGAATCAAATGCAAGTCTGGGATCTTTTCTCAAATACAATATATTATGGAAAACCTTCTTGACATTCTCAGGAAAATAGAAGAAATAATTTACAATAAATAACATGAAGTCTTGGATGAAAGCCCAATTTGAATACCTGATCTTCCCATATTTTCCTTGCATGTTTCTATTAGTAAGGTTCATCATTTAGTGGAGTCTTTGAAATAAATTTGAAACTGATTTGGAGTCGCCAAGTGAATGATTTCATCCTTCATATGTGTCCGATCATTGTCCACCATTAGAAAATCAGATCTATTCCTTGTCATTCTTTCCTAGGGAAGATATGATCTCTCGTGTCCTTGACAATGGTGCTAAAATGTTATCCCCCACAATGTCCCAGGCTGAGAGGAATCAACGAAGGTAACCAAAGACCAAGCTTTTAGTTTGGTATTGTTATGAAACTAGCTCACAAAAAGATAGAAAAGAAGTATAAACACCTTATAATTCAGCCTCTTCGAGGGGGAAACCTCCTTTACATTACACAAATGAACAATTCTTCAATGATACAAATGACAAGACCTCCTTTCTATATGTAGAAGTCTAAGGGGTCATAATATAATCAGAGCCAACCTAACAATAATAATATAAGGGCACAACAATAACAATAGTGGGCTTCTATGGGGCACAATAATAACAATATGGAGACTAAATGGGCACAACAATATAATAAGGGGGTTGCACTAATAACAATAGGGGTTACACTAGTAGTATAGGGACATAACATGCTCCTCTCCTTAAAAAATTGTCGTCCTCAACGCTTGAGTAGTTATGGATTCTTGTGTATAAAGTTATCATCCATCCATGTGGAATCTTCAGCGGGTAAGTTCTTTCACTTGATGAGATACTCTGAAATTGATCGATTTCATAGCTTTTGATTTGTCGGTTCTGTGACTGCTTTAGGTTCCAATATGATTTTTCCTTCCTTGTCAAGTTCTAGAAATATTGTTTGAACTGGGATCTTCTGCAACTTTTGAATGAGTTCCCACCCTGCTTTGTCATTCTTCCATTCATCCCTTGCTTCATTTATCGAATTTGGTTGGATAATTATACCAACCTCTAGCATTTCTGCAACCATACGTTCAATTTCACTCCTTTGGGCATATTGATATCTGTAAGGTCTGATTTTTGGAGGAACACTCCCTGGTATCAAATGAATAGCATGATCATGATCACGAATAGGTGGGATGCCTTTGGGAGTCTAAAATACCTTGGAATGATTGTCCAAGGCTTTTTGGAGATGTGGAGAAATAGATGATTTCAATGTGGGAACCTTTGGCGAACATAATTGTGCAATTACGCCTCTTTGTTCTTTCCTTATAAGCTTTGTCATTCCATTAGAGCTGATTATCTATCCTAGTTTCCCTATGATACCCCTTAATTCAACTTCCTTTCCTTTCAAAGAAAATTTCATGAAAAGTTCTTGAAAATTAAAATCTATTGTACCCAAGGATTGTAGCCATTGGACTCCTAGTACAACATCAAGAACACCCATTGGAATGGAAAGAATTGGGCTATTCAATACATATTCTCCCATGGATAGCTTGATATTATGGCACTTTCCAAAGAAATTTATGGTTCCTCCACTTGCAACCATCACTTGACACTCTGGTGCTGGATATAGGAAGCAATTCAATTCCTTGGCTATCTTACAATGAATAAAATTATGGGTACTGCCCAAATCAATCAGCACTATTACCTTTTTCTTCTTGATATGTCCTTTTATCTTGATAGTTTGAGGAGTGGTAATTCCGACCAATGCATTACAAGATATGGTCGGATTCATTTCTTCTTTCTCTAGGGTTTTTTCCTCGTGTATATCCTCTTCTTTTGATGTTTCTTGTTCTTTTTCTTCCTCCTATTCACAATCTATGTAAATTAATTTCTTCTCGGAACACTTATGACCTTTAATGTATTTTATATCGAAATTGTAACAAATCCCTTTTTCTCTTTTTTCTTCCAATTGTTGTGGTGTCAACCTTGTAGGTTGTGGAAGGCTAGGGGAAACAACACTTCCATAGTTATGAGTGGTAGGCTTCCTTGTTGCCATAATTTTGCTTTCCATTTTTCTTGCCAACCTGAATGCCTTCTCCAATGAATCAGGTTCCCAAAGGCAAACATCATGTTGGATGTTATCCTTTAAAGTCCCTATGAACACATCAATCCTATGCCCCTTTGGAATATATTTTACCCTTATGTTCAATTTTTGGAAGTCCTCAATGTGCTCCATCATTGAACCCTTTTGTTTGAGATTGATCAATTGGCTAAAAAAGGTGTTGCGTGTTGTATCCTCATAATGTGCTATCATTTCCTCCGTAAAAATTTCCCAAGTGACAATTTGTTTAGAGAGCAAAGCCATCGATACCATACAAACTGATTTTGTTCCAAATATAAAGTTGAAATGCGTACATTTTGTGTGTTTTGCACATTATGGAGATTGAAAAATTGCTCCATCTGTAGTATCCATGTTTCGGGATCCTTGCCATCAAACTTCCTCATATCGGTGTTTGGAACATGGTGGGTCTTCAATCCAATGTTAGAGTCTATGAAATCAAGATTAACATTTACTTTGTTCTCTTCATGAGTTTCCTTTACTACCTTTTCTTCGTTCATAAACATTTCTTGTAGCAAATTTGTCATATCTATCTTCAAATCGTCCATTTTTCCTCCCATCTTAGCTTCCAAACCATCCATCTTAGCTTCCATGGCATTCATCTTAGCTTCCATGTCTTTCTTTAAACCCTCCATTTTATCTTCCATGCCTTTCTTTAAACCATCCATCTTAGCTTCTATTACTTTTTGTGAGAGTGAATTTTGTTGCACTTGGTCTCGCAATTTTGATATATCATGTTGCATTTCTTCCTCTTTTCTCATTTTGTAAGAGCTCGATATTGAATCTGATGTATCTCTGTAATTGTAACTCTCCAAGATATAAAATTTCTTCCTGCGGTAGTCCTTTGAGTCCTCTTTCCAATGCCACCAGTCTTATCAAAATTGGATTCTCCAAGAAAGAGTTATTCCCAATCTCCTAAGATGACCTGATTATATAATGTTTCAGTAGAGAAAACTTGTACGACGTGCCACGTGTCACTATTTCTACCTTCGGATCTAAAAAATATACACAGAAAACTATAGTCCGTCCTCTTTCTGCAACTTCTTAGGAAATTTCAATATGATGCTCAGAGAGAAAGTTATGACAATTTTCCCAAGGTCACTTGTTTAGAATGTAATTCAGGATTCTTCAAAAGCCCTAACTTCCTTAGATTATATCTCCGAAAATATAGTGACAAAAGATCTGAAATTCAGACTTGAGCTTCACCAAGAATTCGGCTCAAACGGGTTTTAATTTCAAAGTCTGACCCTTCATAGAAAAACATTATAGCGAAAATTCCACGATGACCTGTTTGCGATTAAATTCTGGAGCTTGCAAAAACCCTAACTTCCTCATATCATATCTTTGAAAATATAGTGAGACAAGATCTAAAATTTGGACCTAATATTTAGACCGATTTCTTCTCAAATGGGTTTTTTTTAGCTTTTGAAACTTCGTAGCAAAAAAGTTATAGCGAAAATACCACGGTGACTTGTTTGGAGTAGCGAAACCCTAGAATCCAAATCTCTGATACCAAATGTTATGAAACCAACTCACAAAAAGATAGAAAAGAAATATAAACGCCATAGAATTCAGCCTATTCGAGGGGGAAACCTCCTTTACATTACACAAATGAACATTTCTTCGATGATACAAATGACAAGACCTCCTTTCTATATATAGGAGTCTAAGGGGTCATAATATAATCAGAGCCGACATAACAATAATAATATAAGGGCACAACAATAACAATAGTGGGCTTCTATGGGGCACAATAATAACAATATGGAGACTACATGGGCACAACAATATAATAAGGGGGTTTCACTAATAACAATAGGGGTTACACTAGTAGTATAGGGATATAACAGGTATCTAGCCCTACCGAAATAGAGAGGGCTCTCTCTATGAAATTATAGTCAAAAGATGACTGAGATATAAATGATTTTAGGCTAGATATGTTTAGATCAGAGTTTTATTTGATTTTTATTTTTTTATGGATGATGGCTTAGGTCTAGGGAGTTAGGTCTAGGCTTTGAGAATCATATTTGCAAAGATGTAATGGGGCAAGGTAGGCACACACTTTAGCACTGTATGGTTGTCATTGTGTATATTGGAGATAGATAGGGTTTCTAAACGAGCATGAGTCTCATGAATTCATTTATATCAGAAGAAAAATGAACAATAATGTGAAAGCTTCTCTAAAACAGAGCATTACATGAATGAATTATGTTTATTATATTAGGAAAAAAGCACATGAAATATGGAAATGGAAATTAAAGATACAATACATTCAAACTTATGATCATAGAAGGAAAAAATTGCTAAAACACATACTACAAGAATCCCACTATAATAGCTGCAAACTTTGTCTATTAGTTCTAGCCAAATTCTCAATTACACTAGCATTCAAGGCTTAATTCCATTGCATCCAATGCTTGAAAATGATTATAAAAGGCCTCATATAGGATCTGAAGTCGAAATCCTCCCTAGGAGGTCAAATTTCCAACAAAGAAAGTCAAATACATGCACCTATCTGATCACTGCTACATACTAGGGAGGTTACTCAACCATTTCCTCTTTTATCTAACTATCACAAGATATTTATCCAAAGCTTTAAATGGAGGATAAGAAACCTATTTACCCATATAGTAACCCATTGAAATTTACATTTTCCCATTTACATTCATCCACTTTCACCTTTTCACTTTTACAAAAGTCAAACTAGAAACTCTGAAAAATTACACAGTGAAAATTTTAATTAAAATCTCAGAAAATTGCAGAAGTGTAGTGCCAAGCTTGAGGTAGGTTTTAGATGCATTCCTGAAGTCAAAATTGAAATGTGAAAGAACGGTAAACTAGCCTTGTCTGTCTAGTTTCCAGAAAATCTTGAATTTTTAAAAATGAACCATGGGAAGGCCTCCAAAAACTCATTCTCCCAAGGTGTCTCCAGAAGGGTCGCGCCAGGCCCAGAAGGGTCGCACCAGCCAGAAAAAGGGTTGCGCCTATTGAGAGCTGATTTTGGTAGACTTTTAGGAGTAAATTATGCATTCTGAAAATGGGTCAATTATCCCCACCTATCTACTTTCCAATGAGCCATCAAGCTCCAAAAAATACCCATGGGAAGGCCTCCAAAACTTGATTTTGCCAACCTTACTCAGAAGCACCGCGCCAGTCGAGGTTTAGTGGCAGAGGCATGAAAAAGGTGAGGTTTCTTTGAGTTTTTGATCAGAATAGGAAGCATTTATGCAAAAATAAGCTAATATTTGGCATGTGCTCATCATTATGTACTCATCCATGTAGGAAGGACTTCATTTGGATGTCCAGGGAAAAAGGGTTGCGCCTCTGCGCGACGCTTCTTTATGCCATTTCCTGCAAATTTTCATAAAAATTTCAAATTTCTCCAAAATTTTCTCCTTGGCTTCTATGGATGATAGGCTAACAACCTTGGATGTTTTAGCCACCAATTTCATTCTTTTACCCCTTTTTCTTGACTCTCTTTTCTTGTCTTGGACTTCTTTCAGTTTTGTTTTCAATTTCTTGATTTTGATTTGTGCAATCTGATTCCTTGTTTGATAGTGGTGGGCCATGTGCCTCAACATCTAATTGTCCCTATTAGCCTTTTAAATAAGCTTCTTTAGATGGCCATTGACTTTGCCTAGTCAATATTCCATGTCTTCATTGATTTCCATAGCAATTCTGTCTTCAATACTCAAATCCCCGTTTAGTAGGTTTTGGTATTTTTCTTTCTGCAATGCCCTTTTGGGACTTTGAAGTAATTATTACATATAAAAACACAAAATTACATTTGAAATCAAATTTTTTTGAAGAAACTTGCTTATTACCACTCCTCCTTTGACGGATTTTATGCATGAATTGAAAGTTTTAGTGACCTTGAAACCCTAATGACCTAATGGAGACACTGAACTGAATGAAATCATGATGGTGATGACTGACATGATGATGATAGTCTCTTAATGATGATACACTTAGCTGAGCGATGAAAGTGACTGACATGTGAAATTCTTGAGAGAGTGGAAATAATCCTTGACACACTAACCAGTGACCAAATTTTATTCTGAAAACCTAGTGACATGATAAAATTTGACGTTGGGCCCCTAAGTAAACTTGGTAAAAGCATATTTGATCTCTGGTGACAGGATGAACCGAATGACACTAACATGACCTCCAAGGTTTGACCTCCTCGGGGAGAAACCAACATATAAGGAAGCGAGAATGGATTTTTTAGCTACAGAGCGAGGAGAGTCGATCTCGTCAGGGAGAAACAAACATATAAGGAAGCGAGAAGGGAATTTTTAGCCATAGAGTGGGGAGATTTGACCTCAACATGATAGCCACAAGGGAAACCAATATAGATGCGCCAATGAAATTTGATGAACCTCTACATTAGGTAATGCTAGGGGAGGTAAGCCCTATTCAAAATTTCTTAAGAAGTTGTTTAAATTTAATGAGGAATGAGCATGCAATAGAGAGGCTGTGAATGGATGATTGACCATTTCGCACAAGATATCGATGAGCATGGTGCATAGGACACGGGAGATACTTCCTTGTAGGTTTCTCCAAAGATATGAAAGCGGGTTTTGTGAAAAAAGGTGCACCAACTAAGAATTCAAATATAGCACCCACATAACATACTATGACATGGAAAATAGCATTCTAGATTTGGGTTTTGATGTTAATATATTTCCAAAGAAGACCTGGGAATTGATGGGAAAACCTAACCTAGTGTGGTCACCCATCCAACTACACCTTTCTTATAAATATAAAATATTCCCAATCAAGAAATTAGTAGATGTAGAGGTGAATATTGACAGGGTAAAGACTCTGACAGGATTTTAAGTTATTGAAAATGTGGGTGACACAAACCCTTACCTGACCTTACTCGACATTGATTGGGCCTTCAATAATGAGGTTATTATCATGTTGAAAAAGAGGAAAATTATTTTTGAAACATGCGAATTATGGGTTGTCGCACCATTAGACCCTAAAGAGGGGGGCTGCTACGTCAAACCGTTGAGAGAGGAACTCTACATAGTCAACCTTTTTAATATTTATAACATCACAATTCTGTGCGATGACTACATCAACCCAAATTTGTATGGTGCATTAAACTAACAAAGCATTAACTCATGTTTATTTGACTCAGATGAGGTGTTGGAGAACTAGTAGCAATGCCTCCATAAGGTTTCCACTAGAAGATGTGCCTAGATTGTTGAGTCTATGAGGTGGATTGGCATGGAAGTATGAGAACCTCAATTTAATGGGTTGATAGATGAAGTTAATTTTGTGAAAGATTTTGAAATATAGGTTCCAGAACATTTAAGGTTGTTCGTGCTCGATATTTCTCTTAAATCTATGCCCGCCTGTTGGTGGGAAACACATAAGGTGCGCACAAAGATGTGGCAACAATTCAGGTACTTGCTACACTTTAGGTTTGGTTTAGATGCTAGGGAGTATGCAAAACGATACACATGCAAAGAATCCCCCACCACTCAATTGGAGAAGTGTGTAATAGAATGTAAGGATGAATGTATTAAAGAGGTGGAGTGGGTGCACTAGTTTGTGCATAGGTTGGATTTCATACCTCAGAAATGGTATATAGAGTTGGAGTTGCAATTAGGCACAACAAACTGGGCAAAAGTGGAAAAAAAATTGTTTCAAATTTTCAATTTGAATAAAAGTATTCACACCTAGTTGAGAATCTGCACCATGTTAAAGAAAATATCTTTGCACCAAAACCAAATCACATGGTAAGGGGAGTGCCACTCTACGCATTTCACTAGAACTATAAGACTACTAGGAAGCTGGAAGAGCGCTATGGTGTGGTTTAAGAATTCGATAATGATGAAGATCCTTGGGATATCAATATTTCAGAGTTTGAAGGGGAAAAATAGGTGAAAGTACAAGAGGTGGACTGCGTTGTGCCAAATTATACCAATCCTATTAATACCCACAAAGTTAATATCAGAACTGAGGATAGCCTCAAGTTCATAATGATAAGGGATTATTGGGATGAAGCCACTATGGAAAATATCTCTAACCTATTATGCGAGTACCAAGATTTGTTCCCCAACACTTTTGCAGAGATAGAGGGGATGGTGGGCAAGTTGTGGGAGATGAGATGTTTCGAAGCTAGGTGAAAATCTAGTTGGCCGAAGACGCTATAACCTTAATCTCATTTATAAGAAAAAAGTAAGGGAGGAGCTTGATAAGATGCTAAAAGTAGGTATCAGTGAGCATGCCAAAGAGTTGGAGTAGATCAATCCCATGGTTGTGTAGTTGAAAAAGACATGCAGAATTCATATATAGTTGATTTAAGGATGTTGAATGACACCTGTGTCCATGATTCGTTCCACACCCTGTTTAAAGATAAGGTCTTGGAAAACGTTGGAGGGAAAGAATCCTATCACAAGACCACATTTTTGATAGAGTGGGGCTCATTTTAGTACATTATCATGCCATCCAGGTTAAAGAATGCACTTGAAGTATTTTCCCACATGTTGTTGGCAACATTTAATGAATCCTTGCAAACGGTTTTAGAGGTTTACCTCGATGATTGGACTGTGTTTAACATTCTATAGATGCATACCAAGGTTCTAGGGCTTATGTTGAATTGGTGTAGGTAGATGTAGATCTCCCTCAATCTAAAGAAGTGTATTTTATGTTCATAGATGGGTATTCTATTTTGACATGTAGTTTGTAAGTAGGGACTTCTTGTTGACCCAGTAAAGATTGTAGTGATATTCAACCTACCTCCTCCAACGCCAATGTGATAGTTGCACGTAACTCTAGGGTATACAAGGTATTATAGGAAGTTCATTTTTGGATATGCCTAAATCACTACAAAATTGGTGATCCACGTGGATATTCGCGACCACCTACCTATTACACCTAGAACTTTAGTCGATTTCATCTGTTTCCTTGTTTATTTCAACATTTACTATTTTTAGCAGTTTTTCAGGTCCTGGACTTTCAGAGCAGTTTTGACCCCCTAAACGGTGTTTTTTTGAGGTCCGTTGCAGGCCCATGGCCATAGGTAAGGGCCTGCCTCAAATCCTATAGTACTCGTACATACCTTTCCAACAAGGTATCATATGTGCCAAACAAAGATAATATGACCAAGTTACGACCCCGGGAAGTTGTCTGCCCAACTAACCCCAACGAGGCCCACAAACTCTTGGCATTACATCTCTTGGGGTTAGGGTTTTCTCTTATTGTTCAATTATAAATAGGCCCTTGAGCCTCATTGTAACACAATTTAGAGGCATGTAGACGCCACATCTCTTCTCATAGATAAGATACCATGCTCAAGCTAGCTTATTTCCATTCTGTTTGTAAGCATATTTAAGTATTTTGATATTAATGAAATGAAGTGTTATTTTTGTTGCATCTATGTAATTATGCTTATATTTGTAATTTGTCACTTTCTTGTTTAAGCTTGAATCAGTAGTACTAGAGCGGTTTGCTCTTTGTTTTTCTTTGCATGTCCCAACAAGGTCAGGGTATAAGGGGTTAGGGCTTGATTTGGTTGAAACTTTAAGAGACTAGCCTTGAAAACCTTGATGACCTCCCGTGGTGGAACAAAAGAAAGACGAGGGGATAAATGATCTTATCAAAATATTACTCAAGGAAGCCCTCGAGCGACATAGGAACACGATGATGGATAAATTATCCCATATCCTTAGACAACTACCCACATGTGATGCATCTTCATCAAACAACTAATCTGGAGGCACCACTCCTTTTAAAGTACAAGTTAACTTTGACATCCCCATATTTGAGGTCCAGATAGATATAGACGTTGTAGATAAATGGTTGAATCTGTTGGAAGGATATTTTTCAGTTCATGACTTTTCCAATTGGGAAAAGATTACTTTTTCACTTCTCAAAGCCACCCCACAAGTCAAGGACTTGTGGGAAACCTACTGTGAACAAAAGGATGAGAGGGAATCCTCACTGTTTTTAGCCCCACCCACTTGGGATTCTTTCCGAGATGCTATTAAGGAACAATATTACCCTATCGGATCTATGAAGATAAATACGTAAAGTGGACCACACTACAAGAGGGAAGGGACAAAGATGTGCTAGAGTTCACAAATGTTTTCCATACCCTCTACACAAAATTGGGTATTAAGGATTCTAAGTAGAATTTGTCAGTCAAGTACCACGACTACCTACACAAGTACATCCAGGACGAGATGGAGTTCTTGGATATCTCCTTGCTCGGTATGACATACCGATATGCCATCAAGATTGAGCAGAAGTTTAAACAAAAGAAGTGAGACTTTGGATTTGCGAATTTGAAGCAAGAAAAGGCGCCCCAAAACCATAGAGAAAAGGTAAAATCCAAGGCAAGATGACCCCGAAAAACCCGCCGAATCCATAAGCAAGTAAAAACACCACGAAGACAAAGAAGGACACAGGAAAGTGGTGTGAGTTCCATAAGAGCTCCACTCACAACACAAGTGAGTGTCGGGCCAAGCAGTCACTAGTGGCTAAGTTGAAGGCTTCCAATTCAGACGCATGCTCCAACTTTGAGTCATAACTCAACAAGGGGAATGACAAAGGGAGCAGATCATTGAATAAGAGTCCAGTTCCACTGTGGCCACCAGCAAGATCTAGAAGAATGAGCTTGAAGATCCAGAGGAGGGGGAACACCTCTTCCACTCAAAGATGTGGGTGAAGGGTTCTTCGCTGCAGTTCATTGTCGATAACGAGAGCCAAAAGAACCTCATTTTAGTAGAGGTTGTGAAGCAGTTGAGCCGAATGATGATAACACATCCACAATCGTACACCATTGGGTGGCTTCACCGAGGACTAGATCTCCACCTCAGCCAACAATGCTACCTTCCCAACAACATCAAGCCCTTCATGGATGAGGTACTGTGTGATGTTGCTCCTCTTGAATTTTGTGACGTATTATTAATACAACCATACTTGTGGAAGCGACATGATGTATATGAGTTTAGACCTTTCTCTGTGATTATTACTTTGGGAAATAAGTTGTACATGATACCAGAGCTAGCCTGACCTAACACCATCTCTTTGATCACTACAAAGCAATGCAATAAGATCATTTCCCATACTACGAAATTTGTTTTCCTTATGATTCGCCATCAGGGCAAGAAGAAGGTTGTGGCCACGACTTCCAGACATGGCTCTTCCACACAACAACAACAAATGGACAAGGTCGTGGAGGAGTAAAGGGACATTTTCACCTCACCTACAGAGGTACCTCTGCACTTCTATGTCTAGGACTCCATTGATCTAACCCCGATCGTGCCACTACCCAATGGACCGATCTATCGACGCTCTATTCTGGAGAAAGATGAGATCAAGAGGCAGATTGAGGAGCTGTTGTAGAAAGGGCACATTAGCCCAATCTCATCACCTTGTGGGAGCTCAATTGTATTGGTACATAAGAAGGATGAGACCTGGAGACTCTGTATTGACTATCGGGCATTGAACAAGATCACTGTCTGGAATGGTACCCAGTCCCACAGATTGATGACCTTTTGGACTAGCTCAAGGGGGGCAAATATTTCAGAAATATTGACTTGAAGTTCGGTTATCACCAGGTGCCTATCAAACCCTCTGATGTGTGGAATAATTCCTTCAAATATAGGAGGGCCTTTTCAAATGGTTGGTCATGCCTTCTGGGTTGACGAATTCCCCCACAACCTTCATGAGATTGATGGATGATATCTTGTGACCCTTCTGTTATAGAAATTTTTGTGCCTTGCAGCATTGAGCATGAAATGTCCATAATCAAGGGATCCAAAGTCCCTAAACATGTTGTTCCTACCCCTAGATGAACAAGGCCAACTAACCACAGCAATTCACAGAAGTTCTCCACCTGAAACCACTCAAAAATAAGTCAATTCAGGATCATGTCAACTGCTCCACTGAGGATCTACGCTGAATGTCAACTGCTCCACTGTCTACCTGCATTGAATGTCAACTGCAACAAAGGCTACCTGCGCTGAGCGAGTTTGGACAAGTGGCAGACTCATTCCTCAAGGTGTCAGTGCTCAGGAAGCTTCCAAAATGACACTTGCCTCAGAGAATTCGACTAGTGATGAGTAAGAGGTTCCAAATCTCCAAGTGGAAGCAAGAACCTCCAAGTGGACTCAAGAACTGAGAGAGGGAGAGGACACTAGTCAGATCTCAAGCTGACTCATCCTCTCTCCAAAATAACTATATATAGATCTCTCCTCCATGAGATCTAGGGGGCTGGAATTTCGTTATTGCAAAGAATTGTTGTTGGTTTGAGACTGGAAACATTGGGTGCTTAATGCTTTGAAGGGAACTAAAGAAGGAATTCCATTCTGCTGGGAAGGAGATGCTGGATTGGAGCCCTCTGGGTTGTATCTCTTCCTGAACCTTGTTATCAATCAATAAAGCTATCTTGGTTTTCTCCTATATACTGGTGTATTTGTATGATTGCATTAGTGTATTTGATTTACTTCTAATCCTGAATCATTTATGAATATGAATATCTACCTTTGTGTTGTGTTCTTCTCTTGTCGCAAGTAGCTATTCTCTTGTCGCAGGTAGCTGTTCTCTTGTGATCTCATGGGAATCAAGTAGTTGTTCTCTTGAGCAAGCGAGGAGGCAAGTAGCTGTGAACACCCAAAGAGAAGAGGATCTAGATTGAGGGATAAATGGAAGACAACGGTAAGTCTATCGATCTCCCCTCTTTCACATTTCATAAAGGAAGAAACCAGAATAGCTGTATCTGTTTGTTGCTAAGGCACTGTCACACCTTAGGTGGATAGGATCGTCCTGCATAGGCATTTTTCCCCACAACAAATTGGCGACTCCGCTGGGGAGATTTGTTTTAGTCATTTTATTTGTGTTTACATCATTGTTTGCTTCATAGACTCAACAGCAACAATCGAACTGCTTCTGCAAAGTAGACTGTTGCTGCCTTGATCCTTCACTGGATTTTGTCTATGATC
The DNA here is from genome assembly GCA_031772625.1 of Pinus tabuliformis. Classification (NCBI taxonomy): domain Eukaryota; kingdom Viridiplantae; phylum Streptophyta; class Pinopsida; order Pinales; family Pinaceae; genus Pinus; species Pinus tabuliformis. The sequence continues at coordinate 402,186,716 of CM062819.1, forward strand.
TGAACAATGGACTCACAAATGATTTGATGATCCTTTGTGATAGTCTTTAGTACCCTCTCAAAGCATCCCTCTGATTATACCTTGCTTGTGTTTCTGATTTGGCCTGAAACAGTTGATTTTTGAGCATTTTATGACCCAGAACCCAAGGGAAACGAGAGTTTCTCCTTCAGCGCAGACACTGTGAAGGCAGTTTGCATTTCAACGCAGGTCCCGTGAAGGCTACCTGCGCTGAATGTCAAACCCACAGTGTTGGACTTGCGCTGAACCAGTTTAGCCTTGTGCAGCTGGGGTTCTCTGCTGTCTGTGGCCCTGTTTTCATCTCTGTTTTGCAGCCTTTAACCAGCATAGGTACCAGTCTGATAACCCCTTTTCTTTGCTTGAATTCCGCCTCCTTTTGTACAAAAAGACTGTAAGTGTTTTTATGTGTTTGTGGCGTCATTTACAGTTTTCCTTTGCATGAGCAAAATAATCATCCTGTAGCCCTCGATTCAGATATGATTGATTGTGATCTTAGGGGAGAGTTCATTGGCTGTTTGCAGTTGATTATACATTTGCTTTTGCTTATTGGTTTGAGTTTGTCTCTTTTAAGTGTCGAAACAAGTATTCATTTCGAAAGTCGCAAAGTGATTGTAATCTCTTCTACCCTTGTTGTTTTCGAAAAAGTAAACTTGTTTGTATCTGTCATTTAAAAGCAAATTCAAAGTTGTACAAAAAGCTTTCTTTGTAGGCATCTATACTAAGAAAGCGGAAAACAAACACCTGCATTGTGCATTTTCATTTTAATAAGTTTGCATGCTTGATTTAGGAAGAGTGCATTAGAGTGTGCTGATTGCTCTTTGAGAAAAGATAGTGTCTCTCTTTTCCCTTAGTAGCTAGGATTTTCAAAGTTGAAAAGATAATAAAGCTTGCTTATCATCTTAGACTGCATTTAGGAATTGTACCATACATCTTGTGGTGATCCTGAAAGGAAAACTTCTAAAAAGATCAAATTAAAATAAACTGAATGAACCTAACAACGCTTTGCAACATAACGCACAACATAGAGGTCTAGGCTAGAGACGTGTTCCGGCGTCGTTAAGCCTAGTGACTGTCGATCTCGTGGAAGGTGGGTGATTCCTCCTGAGGGACGATAGCGCTAGTACGGATTGTGCTCCCACGTACCGTCGCGTATATATTGGGAGACCCCTATAGGCATATATCCTTTATCCTTAGGAAGCCGTGTCGGCCGCCCTACTGATTGCAATGCAATGAACATAACATTCAAGAAGATCGACCGCCCGTACCGTAAAAAGTATTCTGCGGTTTTGCAAAAAGTTTGGCACACCCTCTGCCTAGATCTCCAGAGCAGTTCCTTTTGGCCTTTTTCAGACTCTATAACAGAAAAGGTCCATCCGAGCATTTGTCACTTTGGGCTCGTTAAAACATCGAAGGAGACTAGAGTCATCTTTAGCTTTTTCTCGACTCTTTAAAAGTGAAAAAGAAAGTTGTGTCTAAAGCGTCTAATAAAATTCATTCAATTCGGAAACACACTTTCCCCTTTTTGTATTTTAGTTGATCGAGTAATCCGCAATCGTGGAAGAAAGTCAATTGAAACCCCGTCGTTCGCGGAGGCTTGCGAGTCAACCGTCTTTGTCTCCGGAATCGAAAACAGTACGGACAAAGCAAACTCGCTTAACCAGTTCGAAATCTCCTATCAAAGTTAAAACAAGCGTTCCGACAACATCTGAGATTCTGGTTACTCCAAACATTTCTGGAAACCCTGCCTCTATTGAAGAAGTTCAACAGCCACAGAGGGACAGTAATACTGATCCTAGTCTGAGAACAAATACTTGTGTTACTGAACCAGTTCCATCTGTAACCGGTCCAGAGAGTCTTGTTCCTCAAACAACTGTCGCTGTCGAAACAACCCCTTCTTTGGCACCAGAAATATTTTACGGACTTGACAGTCTTCCTCTTCCACCTGGTTTGATTGCGATAGAGGAAATTGTAGAGGATCCGCATGTAAGTACTCCAACCCATTTTGGAGTAGGGGTCACTTTTTTTCCTTCTATATCAGAAGTTAGTCCATCACCAGTGGAAGTTCCTGTAGAATCGCTAGGCAATCTATTGGATAGAATCAAAATGTCTGAGCAACCGTCGACATCTAGGACTGTGTCTAATGACACAGCGACAGCAGAACTCCCTGCTGTCACTTCGACGATGTTTGCCGGTGTACCATCTGTCCCAGCTAGCTCGCAACCGCTAGAAGGAGTCCACCTAGGGACTATTTCGACAGTGTGGTCTGTTCCAGTTTGTTCCTCCGGGATAATACCCGGTAACTCTTATGTTGAGACTAGACAGATTGATCCCTATGGAGGTCAATTTGGGCCATCCAGTCCCCAAGGGCAAACAATCCCCTTGAGTTCCGGATTGCTACCGTATGGGGGGCAGTATGCCCTTTTCATTACCCCCTCCGGGAGGATATCCATACGGCAGTTCTCAACAGTATTCAGGTTATACTGGAGTTACGACAAGTGGTTGGGTACCTATGCTACCCCAACAACCAAGATTTGTGTATTCTATGCAACAGTGTGTACCTATGTCAAGCATCCCGTCAACACCAGCTATTGTAACAGTGTCGCAAGTTCAAACGATGCCTGTTGTATGTCAACCTCAGATCTCTCAAGTTGTAATGCAACAGCCCCTTGACCCTGTGACACAACCACAATCGCCAACTGGTGGGGCGACATAGGTCCAAACGGGTACAATTAACCCACATCTTGGTCCGTCGGTTAGTATAGCATAGAAGAACATGGCTTCACAACCATGGCTGGTGCAATACCAACAACCACAATTCCAGCAAGTGTACCAAGGTTCTGAGCAGCAGATCTTTGTGAATAGTGGACAACCGTATATTCAAAATGGTCAAAACCAACCGCTTTACAGTGGTCAAGTCCACCAACCGTATCAATCATACCAACATCAATTACATTATGCTGGTATGCAAAGGCCTACTGCTCAGGCGATTCCATCATATCCTGGGTACGCCTCGCCTAAACTGAATCAACAGTTACCATTCGTGGCAACTTTAGAATTACCGGATTTACACCGATTAATGAATGATCCAATTGCTTACGCCCCTTGGTGGCCAGCAATTCCTCACAAACTTCCATCGGACATTCCTAAATTCAACGGAAATCCAGGTGAAGACCCGTCGAATCACGTGATGACTTTTCATTTGTGGTGTTCGTCGAACACCGTGAACGATGATTCGATAAGGCTTCGCCTTTTTCAGAGGACATTGACAGGTCCAGCGGCTAAATGGTATATTGAATTACCTAGAGCCTCTTTCGACAATTTCAGTTCCCTAGCCATGACTTTCTTGACCCATTTTCAATTACCGATAAGGTATGAAACTGGAACAGAAATCTTAACCAACTTCAAGCAGACGACGGCCACACATATATCTGATCATATACATGAGTGGCGTCGTCGTCGCAGGATGGTGAAGACTTACGTTCCCGATCAGCTATTAGCTGAATGGTTTATAAAGTCGTTACTTCCTGCCATAACGGAAGATGTGGCCAAGGGAGGAGTCGTAACAGAGGAGCAAGTTATTGCTCGTGCACAGTATCTAGACTTAGAATATACTCAGTCTGGCACGCTCTACGACAAAATACCAGACGCCCCTAGACCGGAATTTTCAATTCCTCCTCCTCCTAAATCAAATAGTGACTCTCATGCCGGCAACGGTGTGATTGGCACAGCAAACGCAAAGTCGACAAAGGCTTCATCTAAGAAAGCCCGTAAGACTTCTGATCAAAATGTAAATCAAGAAATTCTTGCTTCGGAAGTAAATGCCGTATCAGCAGATAAAGGCAAAGAACCCAATCAACCAGGAAGCAAGAAGAAGCAAAACAAAGGGAAGAAGAAGAAACAGGGTGAGTCATCCCCTGAAAAAACTTCTTCAAGCCCTCCTAAGAAAGGGAAACCAAAAAGTCCATGTTTTATATGTGATGAGGATCATTGGACACAAAATTGTCCATACAAAGCTGAGCTCAAAAGGTTCTTCAAAAGTTCACACACCTCAGCTGTGTTAACTGATCCGTTTCCCAATCAAGGTCAAAATCTGGTTGATAGTGGAAATGCTTCCCCGTCGCAAGTGCTAATGTTATCGATCTCCAAGCAACAAAATGATGCTTTGATTTCGACAAGGAACAAAGATTACGGGAATCCACCGCTGTCGAACGACAAAGGTAAAGATCAACCAAGTAGTTCGACAACAACTTCGACAGAAGTTGTACCACCCATCATTCTGAATTAACAATAAAACCGCCAAAGGGAGTAGTACACAAGTCGAAATTTAATCCTTGCGCCAAGGCGGCGCAGCATTATAACATAGTGGAAGATTTGGCCCAATCGCCATCCGCTATGTCGACTCTTGAGGTACTACAAAATTGCCCATCCGAAAGGCAGGCTTTGTTATCGGCTATTGGTGGGGTTGATCCTAAGGATTCCAATCTTGTATCCTTTGACCACAAAGGATATGATCCTCAGTTACCAGCCCAACTAGCTTTCCTTATTCAAGTGAAATCCCTCAACAAAACTGTTCACAGAACAATTATTGATGAGGGGGCATCTACATGTATCATGTCGATGAGTTGCTGGAAAACTCTCGGATCTCCAACCTTGTCGCGATCTTCGACGACACTAAAAGCATTCGACGGAAGGACGTACACCCCGTACGGTATCCTAAATCACTTGAAGGTTGAACTAGGAGGAAAGACAATGGAAATTGATGTTGAAGTCATCGATGGGAATCTTGACTATAACATCCTATTGGGAAGACCATGGATATATGCCATGGCAGCTGTAGTGTCAACTTATTTTAGGAAGATCGCATTCCCTTTTCAAGGGGGAATTACGGTCGTCGACCAACAAAACTTCCTCCCTAATGGTTCACAAGTTACGGGAAGCATTCCCATGAACCATGAGAGCAACCATTCGCTTCAAGATATCGGAGTAGGCCTACTGAAAGACCCCACAATGATGGGAACTTTCGCGCTTCCACCTCCTATATACATAGGAAATATAGCGTTAGTAGCAACCTGCAACATGATATCTTCCACGAAGGTCACAAAAGATGATGTCGACATGGATCATGCCATGGTTTTGCCTCCAAGCCCAATAGAAATATTGTAGCAATCAATATTTCGGGCATGGGAGGCGAACCCAAATCAACACTCGTCAAGCGTTTGGGTGGACAGGTCTAGAGAATATGGTACCCCATTAGATCCTTGGTCGAAAGTGCATGGGACTGACGAAGGAATCTTACAATCAATGTTGATTGAGGGGGCACCATGGAATGATCACCACTATCGTTCCCTTCTTCCGGAATATGAAGAAGATACTCAACAAGACCTTTATCACCCTTCAGTTTTTGAATTCCTATAAAATACTGTAAATACGATGGATTCCGAGTGAAACTTATCCAATATTGAAGAGACTATAGCCATAAATATCTCGACTAAACCAAGTATTGTAGAGAATATTTATGTCGGCAAGGGTTGTTCTCCTTCTGAACTGGAAATATATAACGCTCTTTTTCGCGAATTCAGAGATGTCTTTGCTTGGTCATATGATGAAATGTCAGGCATTGACTCGAGTATAATTGAACATGAAATTAAAATGTATCCTGATGTCAAACCAGTAAGACAATGGCTTTGGTAGGTGCACCCCAAGAAAGCCGCTGCCATTAAGGCAGAAGTTGAGAAACTTCTCCATGCTGGTTTCATCTACCCAGTTCCTCTAACCGATTGGGTATCGAATATTATCACTGTTATGAAAAAACAAGGGACAATTAGAGTGTGTGTCGACTATAGGGATGTAAACCAAGCTTGTCCAAAGGACAACTACCCTACACCCTTCATCGACCAGATAATTGATGAATGCGCCGGATGTGAAATCTTTTCATTTATGGATGGATTTTCCGAGTATAATCAAATAAATATCTGCCCACAGGACCAGTCAAAGACTGCATTTATTTGTCCGTGGGGCACATTCGCTTATCGAAAATTACCCTTCGGTTTAAAGAACGCAAGGGCGACGTTTTAGAGGGCAATGAATTATTCCTTCCATGACATCAAGAACATCGTTTAACCATATCTCAACGACCTTCCGGCTCGTTCGCGAAAGCGGACTGATCATCTGCAGCATTTAAGAGCGATATTTCTACGTTGCCGACACTACAAGATAAGACTCAATCCGCACGAATGTGTGTTTTGCGTCGGTTCTGGTCGTTTACTCGGCTTTGTAGTCTCTAAGGATGGGATTCGTCTCGACCCTTGCAAGGTTCAGGCAATCATTAATTTGCCTCCACCTTCAAATTTGCTTCAGATTCAGAAACTCCAAGGGAAAGCAAACTTTCTGAGGAGGTTCATTCCAAATTACGCAGAACTTGCTAAAGGTTATACTCGTCTTTTGAAAAAGGATGTACCTTTCATCTGGGATCAGGTGGCGCAAGCTTCCTTTGATGCTCTGAAAGATTCTCTAGTAAAAGCATCATTAATGTATGCCCCAGACTATCAAAGAGATTTTAACCTGTATCTGGCTGCAGCGGATACGACCATTGCGATGGTTTTAGTTCAAGAAGTCGATGGAATTGAACTTCCTATATATTATTTAAGTAAAAACTTAAATGATACAGAAAGTAAATATTCTTATGTTGAAAAACTAATGCTCGCAGTTGTTCAAGCGATTCAAAGATTTCGACATTATGTCCTCTTTCGTAAAACTACCATTTTATCAGATTGCAACCCCATGACTTATATACTGTCGCGACAGTTGCTGGGGGGCAAATATTCAAAATGGATAGCGATTCTTCAAGAGTTTGATCTGGAATTTGTAAAATCCAAATCAAAGAAAGCTCTAGTTTTCGCGGAATTATTGTGCGATCTCCCATCGTCATCCAACGATGAAACCTCCGAAGAGTCAATCGTGGACGAGAATTTGTTTCTGATATCTACAAGCGATGAGTGGTATGGAGATATCATAATTTATCTCCAAACCCAAAAGTTCAGGCCTAACACCTCTCACTCTGAACAGAAACGTATATGATACCAAGCTAAAGACTACATGATCGTCGGTGATACGCTTTACCGTCGTGGTATCGATACAGTTCTAAGGAGGTGCCTTACCCATGAGGAGGCCGAAAAAGCCCTGAATGAGTGTCATTCAGGCACGTGTGGGGGGCATCAATCTGGATATGCAACAGCACAAAAAATCTTACGAGCAGGATACTTCTGGCCAACCATGTTCAAAGATTGCATAATCGCAGTCAGAAGTTGCCATGCTTGTCAAATTTTTGATAGCAAAACCAGAAGACCACCCGCACCTTTACATCCAATAGTTGATGTTGGGCCTTTCGCCAAATGGGGCATCGATTTCATGCAATGTAACCCCACCTCGACCGGGGGGCATGGGTATATTATAGTCGCCGTTGACTATTTTACCAAATGGGCCGAGGCGATGCCTACATTGGATAACACTAGTGAAACAGCTGCCCTTTTCTTTTTCAATCATGTAGTCGCCAGGTTCAACGTACCACAGGCTATAATGACAGATCATGGATCGCATTTTCGCAATCACATGATGGTTGAATTAGCTGCCAAGCTAGGGCTATCTCATGACAGCTCTACCCCGTATTATCCGCAAGCCAACGGACAAGTTGAAGCGATCAACAAGGTCCTGAAGCGTATGTTGCAAAGGATGATCGGAGTTCACAAAAGAAGGTGGCACCTAATCCTGTACTCAGCCTTGTGGGCTTACCGGACATCGGTAAAGAATGCGACTGGGTTCACACCTTTCCAATTGGTGTATGGCCTGGAGGCAATCTTACCAGTCCAGTGCGAAATTTCGTCTCTTAAACTCGCAATTGATCTCCTCCCCGGAACTTCAGAAGAAGAGGCACATTTCTTGGAATTAATCCAATTGGATGAAACCCTTCGTGACGCCGCTTTGGCTAACGAAGACCATAAGAAATGAGTCAAGGCGCAGTTCGACAAGAATGTCAAACCCCGTGTCTTCTCAGAAGGTGATTTGGTCTTGCTTTACGACCAAGAATCCGACAAATTGGGAGTAGGAAAATTTAATTCTTTATGGATGGGCCCCTATATTGTTAAATGAGTGTTGGCAAAAGGAGCCTACGAGTTAATGGATTATGACGGAATTCCACTGGCGCAACCCCGCAATGGGTTGTACCTCAAGCGTTACTATGCTTAAATAGTAACCTGTGTGCTTTTGTTGTATTTTGTTTTCGCTAAAGTGTTTGTTTTGGTCGAGTAATCCACCTTTTTACATTTATTGCAGATGTCGAACCTTTTTGAGACATGTGTGGGATATGCTGACGGAGCGAGTCGTAGTTCGCGGAACCTGTCCTCCGCGGCTTGGGCCATTTTTTATCCAAGCGGCGAGTTAGTGAGTTTCAGAGGTGTGTGTATTGGGCAATCAACGAATAATATCGTTGAGTATAGCGCGTTGATAGAACTCCTCTCTGATGCCATCGCCCATGGTATACGCTGACTAATCGTCAGGCTAGACTCCCAACTCGTGATACTACAACTCAATGGTATATACTCTGTCCGCAATCCAACTATTTATCGTATGTTTCTAAGGGTTAAGATTTTGGAAAGACAGTTTGATTTAATTCAATACCAACATATTTCCAGGAACTTAAACACATTAACCGACTCATTAGCAAACTATGTGTTGGATAGACATTTGCGACATTTATAAAAAGAAATGCAGCATCAATGTTATACAAGTGGATCATGTAACTCAACCAGAATAAACCTCGAAAATCAAAATATATATAAAAGTTGTTTATCGTTTACACATAATGTTCTGTAACCAAGACAAAAATTGGTCGCATGACCCAAAAACTCAAAAGTGCTAGGGGGCACCCTAGCCTAGTGATGCTCATGATAGCACGTCACGGCCTGTGCAATCATGCGCAAGAGACGAGTCCATCGTCTAGGCACACCAGTAGTATGTCGCTGCAACTGTAAAGGTAACTCGTCGATCCGTACATCCGGAATACCGAGAGTAAGGCTCTCAACCTGCTCCTGCACAGCTGTAAGGGTCTCGGCCACGTCAAGGTCACGAAGAATAACCCTCCCAGCAGGCTCCCCTGCTGGGGCAGCGACTGGCGGTCTCGGACGAACTGCTGGACGAACAGGACCAACATCTGCATGCACACAAGAGTTTGATTAAAAGTCTTGACAGAATAAAGCACAACAACATTATGAATAAAAGCAGTAAACAGTGATATGGTCAGAGATTTTACCAATAGCGCCCCACTGTTCGCCATCCGGTAACACCAAGTCCGGATCACCTCGGAAATCCATACCCACATATGGATACTCGGAATAGACCATCTCCTGGCGCTCGAACCACCTGAAGAAGGTATCAGTGAAAGTAATCTGAGGTTGACCAGCATGCCTAGACATGTGATCGACCCATCTCTGCATGCGTGGCTCGGTCGGAGAAGGCAAGTCGAGTGCAATATACTGAGGCTGCATCAGTGGTATTTTCTCCAAGGCAAAGGCAGTCAAAATAGAACCAAATCCAAAGTTCTTCAGCTTCCCGTCCTTTACCTTGGTCAATTGACTTTTCATCTGAACAAGTACTGCATCACACCAGTTGAATACTTTCGGTTGGAGACACTCCAAGGCGTGCTGCACATAAGATCTGTTGGCAACATGAAGAGATGCGCTACCGGCCATCCTACCAATAGTATACAGAATGGACCTGAGAGACCTGTCAGTAATCTCACGGATAACAACCTTGCCGTCTTTGCTCGGCTGGGAACCTTCCCTGCAATACTGGCGAACATAGTCTCTCACGGAGTCATTCCCCCGGGCCGAACCTGACAAAGAAATGGGGGCACCCCGCCTTGACAACCCAGTCAAGAAGTAAATGTCCACTATGGTCAAGGGGATAGATTTTCCCCTAATCTGGAATACTTGGTTGATGGGATCCCAAGCATCAAGCATATACTGCAGTAAAGAGATCTGTGCTCTCATGCTAGAGATATGGAAAAACTTCAGCAGGCCACAGTTCCGCAGCGCGTTCACCGTGACAGGGTCATGGAGAGCAATCATATCTTCTTCTTCATGTTCTCGTTCTCGCCATGTAAGGGACATTTTGCTCAAAGGTCCCTGCAAAACAAACAAGAGAATGAGTAAGATCCTGGATTTGATGAGAAACTGGCGAAATTTCATCAAAAACTGTGCCACAAAATCAGTTTTCTAGTCCCAACGCAGGTAGACAGTGTTCCACCTGCGTTGAAGGTCAAGCTGCCTCAAGGCAGCTTGACATTCAACGCAGGTTTCGAGTGGACAACCTGCGTTGATGACAGGGCGCCCTGGCAAAACCCCAGGTGCTCAGAAAGACAGGGAAATAGGCACAGAATGAAAAATGAAACCATGAAAAGAAAGAGCTAAGGTTTAGCTCCTACCTGGTCCAGACGGCGCCGAGAATCGTCCACAGAATCTCCTGAAATCAGCTGGTGAAAATCAAGGGGGAAGAGGCACCTCCAAAGCTCCAACAAACCAAGTTCAAATGAAATGGTAAAATGAGAGGTAAAAACACTTTTTAATTGCTTTTTACGTAATTCAAAGCGAAATATTAGGGTTTTAATCTCATTTTCAAGAAAATGTTATTCATTTCTAACTAAGTTTGATGCAGCAATTGAGAAAGCAGTACTATCCTTGAAAAGAGAAAAGCTAGTTATGGTAAAAAATCAAAATTTGACTATATAAACGAGCAGTTTTGGCATAAAGTTCATGCTCGTTAAAAAATAAACGCAAGATACGAGCAGTTTTGGCATAAAGTTCATGCTCGTTACAAAATAAACGCAAGATCCGAGCAGTTTTAGCATATAGTTCATGCTCGTTAAAAAATAAAATAAGTTCGAGCAGTGTTTTGGCGCATTCAAGCTCGTTAAAAAATGAACCCATCCCGGTAAATAACCATTGTGTATGTAACCTCATCTGCCATAAAAGCCATGGTCGTGTTTGCACCGTCACCTCCACTTTTCATTTGGCCGATCGTTCACCTCCATATGATTGTTTACCCATTTTGAGGAACAGCTACGAAGAGTGATTTCACCTAGCCATCCTTGTGACACTGCTGTGATTGGAAAATTCCAACCTGTACCTAGAATCAGCTGCTAACCCTGTTTATCACTCGTTCCTCAAAAGACGAGTCTTCTTTAAGCTCTTTTCAACTGACTCGTAAAATATGAAAAGATTGCCGAGTTTTGGCCTTCCAGCTCGTTAAAGCGATCGGAAGAGCTATCCCTCCTCTAGATTTTAATCTTTTTTGGACCTGAGGGATTATTGCACAAAAAGATCGAGCGCTTGTTTTGTTCGGCTCGTTAAAACTATCGAAAACTCATCCCTTCTGTATTGTTTTATACTTTTTCGGACTTAAGGGATTAGATGACGAAAAAGGAATTTTGGAGTTAACTTTATGTACCTTTTCAGACTCTCTAAAAATGAAAAGGACCGAGTTATCCTTGTCGTTAGACTCGTTAAACCACTAAATAGCGACAAACTTGTCTTTAGACGAGAACGAGTTTCACTATCGCTAGGCTCGTTAAAACATAGCGATGGGCTTGCCCGAAGGGCAGGTTATAGAACAAGCATATGTTATCCTCCTCAAGCTTGACAAAAAATAAAGAGGTACTGGTCAGCAATGACTGGGGAAAAATTGGGAGAAAACTAAAGAGAACTTTGATGGTAGCAGGTCGCTCTTGAACATGACACTTTTCCTCCGTACCACAATCGGGTTGGGTTGTTTCATTCACCGGTCACATCACCATGGTCTCGCCATACCATCCATACTTGGGGTAATGCTACTGATCCATCGCATCAGTGTCGCCATATGTTCAAGAGAAGTCGTTCAGAAAGAGTCAACCGGGTCCCATCCACTGCCATACATTATCCTTCATCCATTCATGACCGCCACCCTGAATCATATGTCACAGATCGTTTTCACCTCCATTAAAATCATTAGCTCCGTTCCGTGTCACTGATGTGGGATTCATTAAGGCCCTCCTTTGACGGATCACTTCTTGTCGACATCAGCTCATTATCCAAGAAGTTGATCTAGGAACAACCCCTTCAGTACTTTGAAGCTTGCATGCCTTAATGGCAAGTTTCTCACTTCCGGCGACAGGTATACATCAATGACCTTCGACCAGAAGATTTTGCGTGGTGTTCGACGCCAAGTCCTTTATTCACACCACGTGAATTGTATTGCAGTACCTTGAGGGTCATTATCATTATAGGTGATTCCTCTCGCGCTTGTTAACGGTTTACATCATTGACCGGTAATCAAGCGATGTCTTTCCATGTTCGACTTCAGCGCAATTCTCACATGGATCGACTTGTACTTAGAGTCAAGATCGAACGAGTTTGAAGACCCCAGATCTAGTTTCATCCATCCGGGCTGCGATATATATTCAGGAAAAATAAAGACATTTGACATGTACATCATTGCAGCAGATGATCATCCTACTCAAAGGATGATAATTTCACCAAAATTATCAGTCTACCATCAGAGAATCGTCTGTTCTATGTACAAAAAATGAATTTATAAAAGCTGAGCATGGGAATGCCCGCCTCAGCTAGATCATGAAAGCAGTATGAATCATAATGTATTGTATTGTATCTTATTACAGGTCTCCTCCCAGCAAATGGATGAACTTCGGACCCTCCTGGATAAAGCATTTCACCTGATAAACGAGCTCATACTTTAGGGGGCAACTGTTATAGACATTTTTGTGCCTTGCAGCATTGAGCATGAAATGTCCATAATCAAGGGATCCAAAGTCCCTAAACATGTTGTTCCTACCCCTAGAGGAACAAGGCCAACTAACCACAGCAATTCACAGAAGTTCTCCACCTGAAACCACTCAAAAATAAGTCAATTCAGGATCATGTCAACTGCTCCACTGAGCATCTGCACTGAATGTCAACTTCTCCATTGTCTACCTGTGTTGAATGTCAACTGCAACAAAGGCTACCTGCACCGAGCGAGTTTGGACAAGTGGCAGACTCATTCCTCAAGGTGTCAGTGCTCAGGAAGCTTCCAAAATGACACTTGCCTCAGAGAATTCGACTAGTGATGAGTAAGAGGTTCCAAATCTCCAAGTGGAAGCAAGAACCTCCAAGTGGACTCAAGAACTGAGAGAGGGAGAGGACACTAGTCAGATCTCAAGCTGACTCATCCTCTCTCCAAAATAACTATATATAGATCTCTCCTCCATGAGATCTAGGGGGCTGGAATTTTGTTATTGCAAAGAATTGCTGTTGGTTTGAGACTGGAAACATTGGGTGCTTAATGCTTTGAAGGGAACTGAAGAAGGAATTCCATTCTGCTGGGAAGGAGATGCTAGATTGGAGCCCTCTGGGTTGTATCTCTTCCTGAACCTTGTTATCAATCAATAAAGCTATCTTGGTTTTCTCCTATATACTGGTGTATTTGTATGATTGCATTAGTGTATTTGATTTACTTCTAATCCTGAATCATTTATGAATATGAATATCTGCCTTTGTGTTGTGTTCTTCTCTTGTCGCAAGTAGTTGTTCTCTTGTCGCAGGTAGCTGTTCTCTTGTGATCTCGTGGGAATCAAGTAGCTGTTCTCTTGAGCAAGCGAGGAGGCAAGTAGCTGTGAACACCCAAAGAGAAGAGGATCTAGATCGAGGGATAAACGGAAGACAATGGTAAGTCTATCGATCTCCCCTCTTTCACATTTCATAAAGGAAGAAACCAGAATAGCTGTATCTGTTTGTTGCTAAGGCACTGTCACACCTTAGGTGGATAGGATCGTCCTGCATAGGCATTTTTCCCCACAACAGCTTCATCAATGCATTCATGGTGGTGTATTTAGATGACATATTTATCTTCAGCTATAGTTGGGAAGATTACCTCCACCATATTCGACAGGTCCTTCAAACCCGGTGATAATACAATTTATGTGGAAATTTGGAGAAATTCACTTTTGGCATGACCCAGGTTCAACATATGGGGTACATAATTGATTGGAAAGGTGTGCATGTGGACCTAGCCAAGATACAATTCATTTAGGATTGGTCAACCACAACCACTCTAACAGAGCTCCACAACTTTATGGGTCTTGCAAATTCTACTGCAGGTTAGTGTTGGGGTTCTCTCATATCACTTGGACTTTAAGTCAAGTCACCAATGACAGTGTGAAAGTAATGTTTTTTGGTCCGAAACCCAACAGAAGGCATTTGTTATGTTGAAGCATCGCCTTTGCTCTGCACCAGTGCTCACATTATGAGACTTGCAGCAACCATTTAAGATTGAGACAAACACCTCTGACTATGTTATTGGTGCAGTTCTTACTCAACGTGGGCATCCAGTGGCTTACCACAGTGAGACACTTTGAGACACAGTCTGAAAGTATCCCACTTATGACAAATAAATTTATTACATTATGTAGGCCCGTTGTCAATGGAATCATTACATTATGGGGAAGGAAATGGTCATCCTCACAGACCACTGACCCCTGTAGTTCATACAAACACAAGGGAAGTTGCAGAATGGCCTCCATAAAAAATGGTCCACCTACCTTGTTCCAGATTGCCTTAGCCAACCACCAGTCATGGTGCTAATCACTGTGCTCGACTCTTGTGGGCACGAGACTTTGGGGTGGCCGCATCTTTACCAGAGTGATTTAGAATTCAGTAGCACATACCAAAAACTCCTGGAAGGGAAGCAAGTTCCAAATTTTCACCTTCAGGATGCGTTGTTATGCCACTTGGGACACATATGTGTTCCTTCAAGCGAGTTTGCCAATATTATTTGGGAGGCGCACTACAATCAGGTCACTGGACATTTCAGAGTAGAGAAAACAATGGCGGTATTGCAGAAGTATTTTTATTGGCCGAAACTTTGTCAAGATGTTGGGAAGTACATTAGATCTTTCACCGCCTACACCATTGCCAAACCAACCATAAAGAAGAAAGGCCTATATACTCCTCTACCTACTCTTAGTCGACAAAAGGCTGACAAAATCCGTGAACTGATCCTCAAAAGCCTTTTTATCATTGAGGCCTCTAATTTCTTCATTTTCCTTAATTTTCATTCAATTTCCTCCTCACATACAACTTATGACCTTTCACCTCCCTTTTCTCCTATTTCCTTTATTTTCATAATTAAAATACCAATAATGCCTTTTTTCCCTTTTAAAGCCTTTGTCATTGCCTTTGCCAATTTTTCTTAGCCATAATAAACAAGAAGTGATGCCCACTAGGATGTTTTTCCCAACATTCAGCTTGGAATAAGTGTCCCTTAACCTTGGTCTTATTTTGCCTTTATTAACTTTATTACATGATATTTTAACCCGATGTTGTTACAGACTCTCTAATACTATTTGGAAATACCCCACCCACGATAAGGATGTTGGAAATGTGCTCACTACTTGGGCGGGGGGGTTGTGAATCAGTAGTGACTCTGTTTCTTAACTTGTGTATTCCTTTTCAATTTATTGAACACATTCACACATTATTCCATTAGTATATTAACCATAAAATCAAATAACAAATGCCATGATCATCATATGAAATCCATAACATAATCAAACAATCACACGCACAAAAGATGTAACACCCTCCTCCCACTTTTACCTAAGATAACCAGTCCATCGGGGTAAACATGTGATGAAGAGTTACTACGATATGATTCAACTCCTTAAGTGTATTTAAGAAAGTTAACTGGCGAACAAACACATTGCATACCACCCCTAGGTGCTATAGGACCCCAAGGAGATAATCCACCACTCCAGGTGCCCAACCCTTGAGTTAATCTAGCCTTTCATTGAACTAAACACCCATTTGCTCCCATGAAAAGGCATCCATTCGACTTGAACCCTCTAGTTGCTCCCACAAGCTTGCAAGGGAGAGACTGTAGTTTTTTCAGCCAGTTCTGTGTGAGAGACTGCACGATTTAAGCTACTTTTTTAGGGTTCAGCTCCATACCAATGGAAAAAACTTGATGAGACTTTCCAAGACAATAAATGAAACCAAGAAAAGGAATCTAACACAAAACTTGATTAATGAATTTACCTAACCAAAACTAACCATGACATACATTTTGTCGAATACATTGTGAACATGTAACCTGTAGGCTATAAATGCACATTTGAACATAAGGGTATGATACTTGTATGAAAATCACTAAGAAGGTCTAGTGCCTTCTCATAATATCTACAATAACATCTATTAGGTCATCCATTCAATATCCATTCATTTACCAATCAAAACATGTTAAGAGCCATACATTGTCACTATCATAAAACATACTCATAACCATCATATAACCAACATAAATAACAAGGATACAACAACCATAAATACCACACGTGAACTAATACATTTACAAATGAAATACCAAGGAGAAGAAACTATTATTAATGAATTCATAAGGCAACCAAGTTTGGGACTTCCACGTACCACCCGACCATAGATTGGTTGAACCAAATCTTTATTTTAGCCAATCACCCCTATGCCATATTCCAAGCATGAATGTAGGACTCATAATCAAAATCAACTAGGGATTCCCGAGGCTAAACCACCTCACCCTCATCAATAGAACCAGGCTTTATTGCAATCCCCACCAGATCACTAGGCCCTAAACAAGCATGGATTCCACCGGATTTCACCACCTACACTATGAGGAATTTTCCTATCTCCTAGTCTCTAGGAATTACCATACATTCCACCATACAACAGTCAAGGATCCCTAGGCCTAATCAAGACTTCAGCCTCCAGGATTTACCGTATATCCCTCCATTCATCAGCTAAGGATTCCTAGGCCCTATTGATGGCACACACCTCTAGGCTTTACCGTATATCCCACCATTCACTAGTCAAGGATTCCTAGGCCCACCGAGGCACACATTATCTAGGTTTACCACAATCTGAGTTAGGTTTAGGGATTACTAGGCCATTTTTTTCTTTCAGAGGCCACCTCACTCAATTTCGAAACCATCTGGCAATCCAGCTCAACCAAATACAATAAAACCCATCACACCATGGCTATCTAGAAATGGCAAGGCAAGGCTGAAGAACACTGTCAGAACTGGAAAAACCCATGCCCATGAAAACAAGAGAACCAAGAATGCACATGAATGCCCATGCATGCCAGAAATAGCAAGGAAATCATATATGCAACTCGATAAATGCAAATAATCCTGCTATATCCTTCTCTTTATTGCTTGATATTTTCTTCCCTTTGGCTTAATTTCTCTCCTCGATCCAATGCTTAAGTGCTCTAAGAAAAATCTAAGTGTCTAAGAGAATTAGAGAGAGAGAATAGAGAGGGAGCTCGAAAACGTAACTGAAAAAGTCTATGAACTGATCCTCGGAAGCCTTTTTATCAATGAGGCCTCTATTTTCTTCAATTTCCTCTATTTTCCATCATTTTCCTCCTCACATGCATCCCGTGACCGTTCACCTTCATTTTCTCCTAATTTCCTTTATTTTCATAAATAAGTTTCAAAAACTTCCATTTTCCTTTCCAAATCCTTTTTCCTTTTCCTTTAGTAATAATAACTGAAAGGAACACCCACTATGATATTTTTCCTTCCATTCAACTTGGAATACGTGTCCCATGACCTTGGTCTTATATTTGTTTTACATGAACTTTTACCAGGGATGTTACAAAACCCTACCCCTTGGGGGAAGACTATCCTCAGTGTTTAATGACACCTATAACTTACAGGACCGTTGAAAAGAAAAACATACTTCCCATGGAGATTTATAACACAACTTGTTGTGGTATTTGCAATGACCACTGTTGAAACATGACAAACAAACCATTTACTAGAGCTTTATAACATAGCTCATTATGATATTTACAATAACCATATATACTTATGCACATTTGCTTCAACCAACAAATAATCATACTGTCTATGGATCTTTATAAATCCATATTGATACAATATTTACAATAATATACACATATACACATATGCACATTTCCTCAACCAACCAATAAAAGGACATGATGCCTGCATCCACTTCAAGGGAATCCAGGGGCTTACAATTCCACCCTCAAAAGTAGTAGCAAGATTTACCTCCTTCCCAGGAAGTCTAAAATCAATTTCCAAGGCCAAAGTTGCATATAATGTCCAACACTACAATCCTGTGCCACTTTTTCTCTTAGTGAATAGTTACTAGC
Source organism: Pinus tabuliformis (assembly GCA_031772625.1). Taxonomy (NCBI): domain Eukaryota; kingdom Viridiplantae; phylum Streptophyta; class Pinopsida; order Pinales; family Pinaceae; genus Pinus; species Pinus tabuliformis. Next base: position 402,204,971 of record CM062819.1, read on the forward strand.
TCATTGTTCTAGGGCACACTCCCAATGTGCATATGATTCCATCTGGGAATGAAAATAACTAAAATGAAACCATCCCCGACCTTCCTTTCTTTGCCACATAGTCCCATGGGAAACACGGTCACCCCCTTCCATGTAGTCACTCACCTTCCAAGTTCCCCGGCATCCCCTATCCTGGGCGATCCATCCCTTGGAAAGGTTTCCTCACATTAGAAGTTCAAACAACCAAGGCATATCCCTACCTCAAAACCATCCTACTAGTTATAGTATGATCATGGAAATCATTGGACACTATTGGGCACCAGTGTCCCATAATGGCCCTGCTCCTGAAGTGCTTTACCAAAATACTATTGCTTGTTCCAATTCCTTTTGTTGTTGTTGTTAATTCTTTGAGTTATTTCAACCATCTAAACCACGCATTTTGCATGCTTTCCTGTACCAAGCACATAATTTCCAATAGATTCAAAACAAATTGAAATAAATTCAATCATACCTAATTGGTGGCCCGTCAACAAGGTACACTTGCAATTTTGTTTACTTGTCACAACAAGTCAAACTAGTTTTTTGATCAAATCATCATGTATAAACACATCACATCCAATTAGCTCAAAACACAACCATCATAGATAAAAATCATGAATCACATGCAATCATCATAAACCAGAATCATAGATCACATGTAACCATCATAAATTAGAATAATAGATCATATGTATAATAAAACTGAAATAAAATATTGATACTTATCCCTTAATCAATCCTTACTTTTGCCTTTTTTCTTTCTTTACACACACTGGACCAATTTCCACACTTGGATAGCACCCAGTTCCTTTTCTTCTCTTCAATCATGTATACATACACATAGTGTACATCACAACACGTACATCCACACATAGAGTACAACACCACACAATACATACACCCACAGCCGACACACAACACAACACATACACTTAAACAAAGCGTATGACACCACACAATACATACACCTACACCCAATGTACAACACAACACATACATCTATACCTGATGTACAACACCACACACTACATGTACCTACACCTGGTTTACAACACAACATAATACATGTACTACACATAGTACAACAAAACGAATACACATGTCATGATACCACAACTACAAAATGCACATACATAGTACTACATGCTCGCAGCACAACATGTATGACATGCACACAATACCACATGAACACCAGTACCATATGTGTAACATGTACACAACACCACTTGCACAATGTGTGCACAACATCGCATGTACACGACAACACATACACAATGTGTACACAAATCCATATGTACACCGCACCACATGTACAACATGTGCACAACACCACATGCACGACATGTAAATGACACCACCTGCACAATGTGTACACAAAGACATATGTACACTGCATCACATGTACAACATGTACACAATACCACATATACACAACAGCACATGCACAACATGTACATGACACCACATGTACATAGCGCCACATGCAAGATATGTACAAAACACCACCTACACACAACACCACATGTACAACATGTACATAACACCACATGCACTCAACACCACATTTACAATCATGCACACAACACCATATGTACATAGCACCACATGTACAACATGCACACAACACCATATGTACATATAACTGCATATACAACATGTACATAGCACCATATGTACACAGCACAACATATCCAACATGTGCACAACACCATATGCACACAACAAAACATATACATCATTCGCACAATACAATATGTATACATCACCACACATCAAACATGTACATAACACCATCTACACCCAACACTGCATATGCAATATGCACACAACACAATATATACAATAGGAACTCAACACCATAGGTACAATCATTGAATATACAATATGCACAACATATACACAACAATAGCACTGCACATCCAAAACCACACTGTCTCTACCAAGAAACCTTGCTTCCAGTGTCTCTCTGTCATCCATGCTTATCCTAGCATGTCACAGATCATGATGTTTTCATTCCATTGATGTATCTCTCAACATTACCTATCCATAACATAAACATAGGCATCGTATAAACACACAATATCAACTCATATCCACATGGTACTGACCTCATAAATTTGTTGAGTCTACTCTTCCCACTTGATTCCCCATAAGACCGGGAACCTCTTTCATGCCCTTCACCTGCATAAGAAATCATTCCTCAATAGAATGATCCCGAACAACCTTGTTAGACAGTGACATAGATACATAGATACATGCATATATATAAACATTAGCATAAAAAATCATGATTTCGCCAAAAAACGAGATACATACATACATATATACATATAAATATTAGCATCAAACAACCATGATTTCCGATGACCTTGTTAGACAATGACATACATATATACATGTATACATATATAGATATAAACATAATCATGATCACAATATAATTACCAAACAACGTAAGGTCAAGGTTAAGAGAAATCCCTTTATCCATTCACAACATGCACAACATTGATAGCAACGGTTCCCAGCATAGCCAAGGCATCTGATGCCTCAAATCCATTTAACTTACCTTTTCAGTTACCTTTCTCATGTTTTTACTTCCATCGTCCATTTACTGCAATGGACCCAACTAGTCCAACCAACTATCATATCCTTACCTTCAACTGCCCTCACTCATGCACTGAGCTTCATCCATGCCTTACATTACCTGTTAGGTATCACACATCTCTACCCGAGCTCCATTAACTTCCTCCTTCCCAACCAATTTCAAGACCCTCAAAACATAAAGAAAAGAACAAGAAACAAACAAGAAGAAAAAACATGAAACACCAATAGCAACACAACATCACAAACAAAGTGGAAAGGCCTTGCTCCAGATGCAATAAAAAACCATAAAACAAGCTCAAGAAAATCACAAAATATCGAAGGCGTAAAACTCCCAACGAACACCATTACTCAACCCCATGGGTTCCCAATGCCTCCAAAGGAAATTCAACCTGAGCCTTCTTCAATATTTCATGGAAGTCTCTTTTTCCATGCAATCCCTTTCATCCTAGTTCCATAAACACACAACTATTAGTGCATAAGTAAACATAACAATATACTAGTTATCTTACCTTGACGTTCCAAGCACATTGCTTCATTATACACCTACATATCATTCCTCAATGGATTCCAATTCTCTCGATGAATCCAACTATAGCTAGAAACTAGCTAATATATTTGTCAAATACATGTTTAGGAATATAACATATATCCACATAATGTCAGAGAAAATCTAGGTTAAGAAGACTTCTTGTATTTAAAGCATTCATTTGTTTGGAATTGCGGGTTCCAAACATAGCCAAAGGAATCCTCACCCAATTCCATTCTTTTACCTTTTTACCTTGTTGCAAGCAAGTCTTACTATGTATTGTCACATCACCCAACTGTTAGTTATATAAACAATTCAACTATTACCTTTTCATGCTAATTCCAAGCATCTTTCCCTGCAACTATTTGCACATGTTAACCACATGTTCTAAGGATCAAAATATCATGTCTATTAATTGAAATAAACCTTTTCCAAGACTAACAACCATGTCATAATCAATTAATAGTCAAAATCATAATACTAAAACTAGCACACACTTACACTCAAGTACATATAACATGTCTCAACACATAATGCATTAGTACAACCATCTTAAAACAAGACCATTCATTCATGCAATCTTTCATACACATACTCATATCATGCAATTAATCTAACATTAAAACAACTTAAAAACATGCCATGTTAAATAAATCAAGTAGATGACATAATCAAACACTCAACCATCAAAGAGACGACATAATCAAACTCATACCTTAATGTATCTCAAGGGAGGCAATCTTATCTGCACAATTAATCTAGTTTAGCATGATATAACTTCACAACACATCAACTCAATGTAAATAAGGTCATGATATCCATAAGAATAACTAGCTAACATGTTCACCTCATAAGCTCATAAACAATTGTCATTCATGCATAACAATCACATATGCACGGTCAGTCTAGGTTAGTATGACATAATATCACATATATTAACTCATACCTAAATGTAATAACCATGATCATATGCATAGATCAATCCAAATTAGCACAAAACATAATAATATCAAGACCTTAGCTGCAATGACCATAATCATCAGGCATATGACCACAATGCATACAAGAAGAAGTTACTATCATTCATGACTATTCGACACATGTGCATACAACTGCACTAATCGACTAGCATTTATCATACATGTAACCATAATAATAAATTGAAAAGAATATAAGTAACCCTAATGCTTAAAACAACCAATAACCACATACCTGCATTCCAAATATACAAACCTATATGACGATCTTCTCTTACCTCAAAGTCTAGTGCTTCAACCTCACTTTGATGATCTGCATCTCCAACTCTATCTCATCCAACACATTAGCATCATAACATACCAATAGCATCATGATGACCTAATTGCATACAATGACCTCACGATGCATATCTGGCATACTATACATGCATAACCATAACCATGACAGTGCATGCATAACAACATATAGACATTGACATGCATAATAAATGCATATACAACTGACATGCATTCATGACAAACACATCCCAACAACAACATCATCAACTTTTACATGAAAACACAATTGTAACAATGACTACTGCCATGCATACCTAACAAGCACATATACAACTTACATGCATGCATGAAAAATATATTCCGCCCATCCAATCTAAGTGTTGAACCATGCTCTTCTAGAAATTCTGCAAATTCTCTACAAATCTACCTCTTAGACCATTGTAGAAAATTTGCTTATAGATTAACTTGATAATGCAATATAACCAAAACAAAATACTATAACCTACTTCTACTATCAATTTGCTTTGCGGAAGCTTAAAATTGAGCAAGATCGAGCTGAACACATATAACCAGGAGAAGAAGAATCAATGCACATGAAACACATAAAATACTCAAGGGAAAGACTCAGCTAAAAACCCCACTATTTGTATTATCATCCAAGGTGAAAATACATTAGAATTATACAAAGCCTTAGCTCTCATAGCTAGCTAGCTCTCAGTACAATCCTCCTGGATGCTCACGGGCAATCAAATCTTCTCACAAGCCTTCCTCTCTGCCCTCCAAGCTCCTATTTCCTTGCATAGTTACTCTGGGATGATCTCCTTCACCCAATGGAACACTGCTCTCACACACTGCTCTAACACACTGTTAGAACTGCGCAATCCTCAAGGAACCTTACCTTGACTGCATGCATTAGTTTCCTTTATAGGAAAATACATGCAACTGATAGTACACTATCCTTGACATTTAGCTCAACTGGTCTTTCTCATAATAGACATGCATGAGTTTCTGATGAGAGAATCTTCAGTTATCTGGAGTACACTAGTTAAGTGCATGCATGCATCAACTGACTGATAACTCTCTATTAGTTCCTCAAATAGTTTGGAACTAATTTAACTGGACTTAACTCAGTAAACTGAGTTAACTAATTACAACTCAAATATAACTCAATCTTATCTCCTTAACTTAAGGCTTATCTCCTTAATTTAAGGGATAACTCTTGCATGACTTTAGAAAGACTTGTAACTTGAATTTCTCCAACTAATTAATCCATAATGAATTAATTAATTATTTCCAAGTAGCTGGTGAGACTAAATTCGATTTTAATTCACAATTTTAATTCAAGGACAAACTAAAATTGGAATTTCTGGATTCTATTTTTATCATTTCTTGTTGCTATTTTCAACACTCCCTCTCAACAAGAAAGGAATTCAACTCGATCCCGATCGTGAACCTTTAGAATGTTATGCATGCAACACTTCTTTCTAGTGTTGTTGCTCCAGCAACTCCAGAAACAAAAAAACATCCAACCTGAATTAGTATGATGCATCTGTCATCAAAGTCTCTGACTGTTATTGCCTATGTCAACTGAAAACTTTGCGCTTCCGCTGACTTTGCCTTTCTACACTATTGTCAATCCTTCTCTACACTCTTTAGTATCTGATTGCTTCGATAAACTTAGCTTTGATACCATGTAGAAATTCTGCAAATTCTCTACAAATCTACCTCTTAGACCACTGTAGAAAATCTACCTGTAGATTAACCCGATAATGCAATATAACCAAAGAAAAATAGTATAACCTACTTCTACTATCAATTTGCTTTGTGGAAGCTTAAAATTGAGCAAGATCGAGTTGAACACATATAACCAGAAGAAGAATAATCAATTCACATGAAACACATAAAATACTCAAGGGAAAGCCTCAGCTAAAAACCCCACTATCTGTGTTATCATACAAGGTGGAAATACATCAGAATTATACAAAGCCTTAGCTCTCACAACTAGCCAGCTCTCAGTAAAATACTCCTGGATGCTCATAGGCAATCAAAGCTTCTCACAAGCCTTCCTCTCTACCCTCCAAGCTCCTATTTCCTTGTGCAGTTCCTCTGGGATGATATCCTTCACCCAGTGGAACACTACTCTCACACACTGTCAGAACTGTGCAATCCTCAAGGAACCTTACCTTGACTGCATACATTAGTTTCCTTTATAGGAAAACACATGCAACTGATAGGACACTGTCCTTGACATTTAGCTCAACTGGGTCTTTCTCATAATAGACATGCATGCGTTTCTGATGAGAGAATCTTCAGTTATCTCGGGTACATTAGTTGAGTGCATGCATGCATCAACTGACTGATAACTCTCTATTAGTTCCTCAAATAGTTTTGAACTAATTTAACTGGACTTAACTCGATAAACTGAGTTAACTAATTACAACTCAAATATAACTCAATCTTATCTCCTTGACTCAAGGCTTATCTCCTCAATTTAAGGGATAACTCTTGCATGACTTCAAAAAGTTTTCTAACTTGAATTTCTCCAACTAATTAATCCATAATGAATTAATTAATTATTTCCAAGCAGCTAGTGAGATTAAATTCGATTTTAATTCACAATTTTAATTCAAGGAAAAACTAAAATTGGAATTTCTGGATTCTATTTTTATCATTTCTTGCTCTTTTCAACGCTCCCTCTCAACAAGAAAGGAATTCAACTCGATCCCGATCGTGAACCTTTGGAATGTTATGCATGCAACACTTCTCTCTAGTGTTGTTTCTCCAGCAACTCCAAAAACAAAAAAACATCCAACCTGAATTGGTATGATGCATCTGTCATGAAAGTCTCTGATTGCTATTGCCTCTATCAACTGAAAAATTTGCTCTTCAGTTGACTCTAGCTTTCTGCACTGTTGTCAATCTTTCTCTACACTCTTCAGTATCTGACTACTTCGATAAACTTAGCTTTGATACCATGTAGAAATTCTGCAAATTCTCTACAAATCTAACTCTTAGACCTGTTACACAGTAATTTATCACTGCCTTCCTGTCAGTCACCCTGCTGTGTCCAGAAGTCACAATCACTAAGTGTTTGATCCCTGAACTGGCTTAAAACCCATTTTTCCAAAGTTTTGTGCATCAGCGCGTCTGTTCCTAAAATAACCGCGATGACCAGCGCCTCACAGTGTATCTCGTGCGCTGCCATCGCGGAAGAACATCACTTTTCCGCGATGACGCACAGCGCGGCTTTCCCGTGTTCTTCCGCGCTGACATGACTTGTTCAGTTATTGTTATGTGCTGACAGCGCGGCAGTCTCCATATAATCCGCGCTGATCCAGTTTGGGCGAATTTGTTCAAACAACCAGCCTTCCAGATCTCTCCAGGCTTGGTTGTTAGCTTTGTGAATATCGACTCCCTTATATGGCATGTCTGTTCGACCCTTTGCAACAACTCCCCTTGAAGATAAGCTCATCCTTCCACCTTTTTAGGAGACTCCTTCTCCTATATAAACTTCCACCATTACCATGAGCAGCTAGTTGGATCCGGTTAGAAACTAGTGGGAACTAGCTAGACTTAGCTTGGATTGCACAGAGCTTGTAGTGCTCAGATTGCTGCTATAGGTTTGGTGTGTTAGGAGTGGAAGTGATTCATTGCTTGGGGAAGTTTGTTTGTGACATTTGTGTGAGAGAGAGAGAGTTGTTTGTCTTGGGAGAATCATCCTCAAAGGTGAATGCTTGAGATACATGCTGACTGATCCCTCCTGAGGAGTTTATCGACGTCAGAACATTTGGTTGTACTCTTCTCTATTCTGATTAATAATAGATGACTGCTATTATTGTTCCATTCTCGTTTGTTTATGCAATGGATAAATGTGAATTATGTCTTTTCTGACTGGCATATAGTTACTTTTACTAGATTTTACGCTTGCGTTTGCCTTCTCTTCGTGTGTGCAGGTGTCCGTTCGCGGGGATCGTGGAGGACTGTGACCAGCTGAAGCGAAGGAGCGAAGGAAACATCTCTTCGTCACACGACAGCGCAGGAATCCAAGTAGGTGCTCTTTCTTCTTGTTTAATTGTAACTAGGAACATGCGTGGCAGCATTGTGTGATTGTTGCTAGACCCCTATTGGGCTAGTAGGGATCGCCTCTACCCGTAGAGGGGATTTACCTTCTCAACAATTTGGCGACTCCACTGGGGATCAGCCTTTTTGTCTTTTGAGTCCACTTTTGTGTTTGGCTTTGATTGATCTCTTTGTGGGTTTTTGGGATTGTCTTTTGTGGCTTATGAACTTTCTGGGTGTTTCTGGAAAGCGTCTTTATTATTAAAAAGCTCCTGCCTTTGGTTTGGGAAGTTTTTGTTTTGGCTTTCCTTGTTTTTTACTCCCAGCGCGTTTTATTTCGGAACAGTCGCGCTGACATCGCGGCCCTGTTCTTTTGGTTTTCTCTTCATCGCGCCTGTACGTCTAACAGTCGCACTGACCTCGTTTTCAAGGGCAGCGCGCTTTATTCGTGTTCTTCCGCGCTGACATCGCGCCCCCTCTTCTTTGCGATTTCGGTCATCGCATCTGTGTGTCTTATATCCGCGCTGACCTCGTTTGTCCTAGGGCAGCGCGCTTTTTCCCTGACTTTCCGCGCTGACGTCGCAAAGTTGCTGAAGGCCTTCCCCTGTCAGCGCGAAGTTGCTGAAGGCTACCCGCGCTGAGCCTGAAAAACTCTTTTTGTCCAAATCGATCTCCTGAACCTCTTGCTGTGACTTTCCCTTCTTCTCCCCGCTTGTCTGATGACTTGTTTTTCACTCTCTGAACTTTGAACTGTTTGATTACGGAGCTCAACTCCATAGGGTTTCGTTTTGCTTGGTTTTAAGTTTGCAAACAACTTCCCTTCTAGCTGCTTGGTTCATGTTTTCATCCTTACTTTTGCGATTACTGGATTGTGTTTGGGTCTCTAATTGACTGGTTGCGACTCTGGTCCGTCGGATGTTTGCTTTTCTCTATTTGATTTCACGCTCTGAACCCTAGGACATCTAGCGGCCGTGTGTGTGTCAAGCCTCCCGCAAGGATCCCTGTTTGCTTGATTGACCAGCTCGTTCTAGACTCGCTTTTCGCATTTTTTCAGTGATTGTTAGAGTGTATTGGTTTGTGCTTCCAAGTGATCTTTTTCGCTTCCTCCTTGCTTGCAATCCTTGCTTGTTTTGCAGAGCTTAGATCACATAGCTCGTGCATTGCCTTGTTTCCCCTTGATTTCGAGACTTTGGTTGAGTGTTTTGGGAACTTCGTGTGCTCTCATTAAGTAGTTTACTTGGTGTTCAAGTTCCTCCAAATTACTTTAGGTGTGTTATGTCACTAAAAGAAAATGAATTAGTAGCTTATTTTAAAATTCGAGAAGGAAAAGAACATTTCATTGATTTCCATTTTCAAAAGAAAAGTTTCCTTTCCTCGCTTTGGTTGCATTTAGCTACTTGTTTGTTTGTTTTCGTTTTGTTTAAAAAATTCTTTGCCCTCTCATAGCTAGAATTCATCGAACGAAACGAAATTCTTTTGCATATAGATTGCATCTAAGTAATTGTGAGCGAACATACGATAGAGCTTGAAATCGAAACTTAATCTCAAGATCAACTATAAAATGAACCAAATGAATCTAAAAACGCATTGGAACTAAACGCAAATATCTAGAGGTCTAGGTTAGAGACGTGTTCCGGCGTCTTTAAACATAGTCACTGTTGTTTCACATTAGGTTGGGTGATTCCTCCTTCTGTGACTCGATAGTGGTCTAACACGGACTGCGCTCCCACGTACCGTCGCGTATATAGGGAGACCCCACTAGGCTTTTATCCTTTATCCATAGGAAGCCGAGTCGGCCGCCCTACAATTCGCAATGCAGTGAACACAGCATTCACGAAGATTGACCACCCGTACCCTAAAAAGTATTCTGTGGTTTTGCGAAGAGTTTGGCACACCCTCTACCTAGAATTCCAGAGCAGTCGCTTTTGATCCTTTTCGGACTCCCTAAACGAAAAGGTGCCTGTGAGCCTCTTGTCACTTCGTGCTCATTAAACATTCGAAGGAGACTGGAGTCATCTTTGTCCTTTTCTCGACTCCTGAAATATGAAAAGGTCAAGTTTTGTCCTTGCGTCTTAAAAATTAATTTGGCCACGATAACATTACCCAGTTAGATCTTGTGAAGCGTTAGCTTGAGTAGGTTTCGTTTTCGTTTGCTATGGCAACTTTTCCGGGATTCACTAACCCAGGTTCCCCCTCTGATGGGAATCCAGGACAATTCCCTCCTCTTGGGAATGTTGGTGCTCCGTATATGGCGACGTTGTCCCTACCAGGGTTGACTGTCGGGTTGCCTGTGTGGTTGTTTTCCACCTCTTTGGTCTCTACCGTATCGGCTGTTAGTCCATCAGTCCCTCCACCTGAACAACGTCATGTTGATCCAAAGGTGGATCTCTCCCCTTCGACGCCTACTTCTACGTCGTCCTCTTGTACTTCGCCTGGTGAAATTCTTGATGTGAGTAACCAGGTGGCTAAGAAGAAGAAGAGGAAGACCAAGAAGAAGAAGTCCCCTAAGGGAGAGCCTACACACACAGTCCCCCTCTCAAGTCCAGCTATCCACTCCAGTGCACCTGAAGTCGGGTCACCTTCTGCTCCTCCGCGGAAGGTTAAGTTTCCTTGTCGATTATGCAAGGAGGACCATCTACTTCGTGATTGTCCTGGCATTCCCAGGGTACTAGAAGTATGGTCTCGCGATCCGGCCCGCCCCACATCGTCCGCTGAAGCTCATGGCGATGTTACCTCATCAGTTGGGAATGGTAAGGAGAAAGGGAAGTTTCGAATCCCCTGTCGACTTTGTGAAGGCAAACATCCCCTTCACCTTTGTCCACTCATGGATAAAGCCTCTGCTGTGTTGGAAAGTCTTGCTGCTCCTCCGAATCCATTTCCCGCTGGTTATCAACGTCTTTCTGCGACTGCAGATCGCGCCCCTGTTGACAAAGAGATTGCTTCAGATTCCTCTCTTGTCCAGGCTTCTCTTCCCGAACCTGGCTGTCCCCAGCCTGTTCCAGACCCGCCGTTGGTCGGAAAGAGTGTTGATTCGAGTTCCCCCCCTCTCGAGCACTCTATTTCGGAAGAGCAAAATTCTCATGTTCTTCTCGTCTCCTCAGATTCTCCTGAGCTTGATGAAGGTTCTCCTGAAACCTCTCCGGAGAATTTAGATTCGGTTCTTTCCGAGCAGGGGGGCAACCATATGGTTCCCCCACCAAGTAGTTCGGTCATCTCCTTTGACTGGAGTCGTCTGACTGCCCCTCCCCTTCCGTCCCATGTGCCTTTCTGGGTCACCGCCTATGCTTGCAGTAAAGCGCTGCCCGACACTGTGTTAGACGAAGGAGCATCGGTTAGTCTCATGCCCGTTACTACTTGGCGAGCTTTGGGTTCCCCATCGCTCGTACCTGTCGCGCCACATCTCACCGCGTTTGATGGAGGAACGAGTCAGCCATTAGGGATCCTCCCGAAGTTTCCTATTACTTTGGGAGGCAAGACCGTCTATATAGACGTCTCAGTTACCCAAGGTTCTTTAGACTTCAGTCTTCTCCTTGGTCGTGATTATGTGTATGCCATGGGAGCCCTTGTTTCTTCACTTTTCCGTGTGGTTTGTTTTCCACACGATGGAAGAATCGTGACATTCGATCAATTATCGTTCGTTCGTCCACAAGCCCCTCCGGCGCACTCCTCCTTCCCTCCTGGTTTTCATCCACAAGTTGCATCTGCCTCACCGCAAATCAACTACGTGGCCACCCAACCCGTGCCCGTACCCAGTGATGACACCATCGTGCATAGTGTCCTGGGGGCATTAGGTCCTGATTTCCAAGATGTCGGCCTTCCCTCCGGAGCCACTTTCTTGGGGGCCTCCACTTTCCGTTCATTATGACTAGGTCTGGTATGGAGCATAGTTCTTTTCCTATGTCAAGCTCCTTAAAAAATGAAACTGGGTTTGGTCCGAGCACAGTTCCTTGTCTTGTGTCAAGCTCGCTAAAAAATGAAACACGGCATTCCGAGGATAGTTTTGATCTTGTGGCGACCTCGTTAAAAAACGAAACAAGGTGGTCGGAGCATAGTTCCTGATCTTGTGTCAAGCTCGTTAAAAAATGAAACAAGGGTTATGAGGATAGTTCTTTTACTGTGTCAACCTCATTAAAAAATGAACCAACTCCCTTTCCAAATCGAGTCTTTTGATTAAGATCTCGTAAAATACAAGTCGAGTCTTTCATCGATCTCGAGAGTGAACCTTCATTCCATCCACTTTGTCGAATGCAATGAAGCTTGGGGGGCATGTACCTTACCTCGATTTGCATTATTATGCTGGGGGCATGCGAACTTATAACAAGCATAGTTTTTCGTTTCAAGCTTGTGTAAACATGAAACCAAATCCAAGCAAAGTTCTCCACGGTTCAAGCTTGTGTAAAAATGAACCCATACCCGATTTACATCTCGTGATTGCCATTTTTATTCGCTGAATTCTGCTAGATGAGCCTTGGTTGTTTCATTCCATTGCTACCATCTCTTTGGCCGATCATATGCTCTCACTTGGTTGTTTATCCTTTCCTGAGGAACCGCAGCGATGAGTGGTTTTGATTAGCCAGCCTCTTGACCATTACATGTTTTGAGCAGTTCCACCATTACCGGAACCAGTTGCTACCCTTTATACCACTCGTTCCTCTAGGACGAGTCGCCTTTAAGCTCTTTTCTGACTCGTAAAATATGAAAAGATTGCCGAGTATTTTTCCCTTTTTGACTCGTTAAAGAGAATAAAAATGGAGGTCTGCTTTCAGCTCTTTTCTGACCGTTTAAAGACGAAAAGATTGCCGAGTCCCCCTCTCAGCTCGTTAAAAGGAACGAGAGGCGGTCGCCTTTAAAGCTCTTTTTTCGACCGTTTAAACTCAAAAAGATTGCCGGGTTTTTGTCGTTTCGAACTCGTTATTGGCTCCAAAACGACGTACTTCCGACCGCTTTTTTACCTTTTCAGGTCGGAGACACTATTCATGAAAAGTACTCCTCGGTCGTAATGACCGGGCGGTTCTTTCGAGCTTAGTTTTATACTTTTTCGGGCTCGAGAGACACAACTGTACGAAAAAGGACCCCCCTGGAGTCTCCTTTTCCGCAGTCTTTTCAGACTCTCGAAACAAGAAAAGAAGCCGAGTTTTTCCTTTGTCAGGCTCGTTAAACACTCAATGACATCGGATATTGTCAACATGACACACATCAAGCATATGTTACCCCCGTCAAGCTTGTCGTCCAAAAATAATCGGGGTACCTGCCTGCAAAGGTGGGGAAAATGGAACTTTGATTACCGTCGTCTCGGCAGTACGTCACTCTTGAACATGGCACTCCGCTGTTTCGTGTCTGGGTGGGGTCATCTCATCTCGTTTTCACTAGCCTCCATGGGTTTGGGATATCCTATTTGACCTCTCATCTGTTCATTGCCGTCATCATCCTACCCGCTGCTCATTTGATGTCAAGTACTGCCAAATCCGTTACAGTGCCGTTATATGTTCAAGAGAAGTTGTCCTCTGCCACAATGCAACCTCGTTCGCTATCTCATCACAAATTATTATACCTCTGTCTCATGTCGATGATGTGGGAATCATCATGGCCCACCTTCGATCAAGGCCACTTCTCGTCGACTTCAACTCATTATCCGAGAAAGTGACTTAGAGACTCTTTCCAGGTGCCTTGGAGCCTGCATGCCTCAATGGCAGGTTCCTCGTGTTCGACGCAAGGTTTACATCATTGACCTACGATCGAATGATTCCGTGGGTGTTCGACACCAGCTCATTGATTCACACGCTACGGATTGTACCTATAGTACCTTGAGGGCCATTGTCATTATTGGTGGTACCTCTCGCGTCTGTTAACGGTTCTCATCATTGGCCGGTAATCAGACGATGTTCATGCATGTTCGACTCCAACTCCTGTATTCACATGTATGGATTTGTACTCTGTTCGGGTCGAGATGGAGCGCAAGACCCTGGATCCTTGCTCACTGTGGTCCAGGTTGCGATTTTGTGGATAATCATTACATGACTCATTGATGGATGGCTGCGCCCATACCTGAGTCTTCATGGATGGCTGCGACCATACCTTGTCATTATTATGGTCTCTTTAGCTGGGTGGCTGCGTCCATACCATAGACCAGTCTCGCATGTCTTTTGGATGGCTGCGCCCATGCCTAGACTGCATGTATATGATTGTCAGAGATTTTTCGGTACTTCCTGGTGGTGTTCCAGTTCGGCGTGTGTTGTAAAGCATTTCACCCCTCCCACTATCTCGGTCTTCATGCTTTAGGGGGCATCTGTTACACAGTAATTTATCACTGCCTTCCTGTCAGTCACCCTGCTGTGTCCAGAAGTCACAATCACTAAGTGTTTGATCCCTGAACTGGCTTAAAACCCATTTTTCCAAAGTTTTGTGCATCAGCGCGTCTGTTCCTAAAATAACCGCGATGACCAGCGCCTCACAGTGTATCTCGTGCGCTGCCATCGCGGAAGAACATCACTTTTCCGCGATGACGCACAGCGCGGCTTTCCCGTGTTCTTCCGCGCTGACATGACTTGTTCAGTTATTGTTATGTGCTGACAGCGCGGCAGTCTCCATATAATCCGCGCTGATCCAGTTTGGGCGAATTTGTTCAAACAACCAGCCTTCCAGATCTCTCCAGGCTTGGTTGTTAGCTTTGTGAATATCGACTCCCTTATATGGCATGTCTGTTCGACCCTTTGCAACAACTCCCCTTGAAGATAAGCTCATCCTTCCACCTTTTTAGGAGACTCCTTCTCCTATATAAACTTCCACCATTACCATGAGCAGCTAGTTGGATCCGGTTAGAAACTAGTGGGAACTAGCTAGACTTAGCTTGGATTGCACAGAGCTTGTAGTGCTCAGATTGCTGCTATAGGTTTGGTGTGTTAGGAGTGGAAGTGATTCATTGCTTGGGGAAGTTTGTTTGTGACATTTGTGTGAGAGAGAGAGAGTTGTTTGTCTTGGGAGAATCATCCTCAAAGGTGAATGCTTGAGATACATGCTGACTGATCCCTCCTGAGGAGTTTATCGACGTCAGAACATTTGGTTGTACTCTTCTCTATTCTGATTAATAATAGATGACTGCTATTATTGTTCCATTCTCGTTTGTTTATGCAATGGATAAATGTGAATTATGTCTTTTCTGACTGGCATATAGTTACTTTTACTAGATTTTACGCTTGCGTTTGCCTTCTCTTCGTGTGTGCAGGTGTCCGTTCGCGGGGATCGCGGAGGACTGTGACCAGCTGAAGCGAAGGAGCGAAGGAAACATCTCTTCGTCACACGACAGCGCAGGAATCCAAGTAGGTGCTCTTTCTTCTTGTTTAATTGTAACTAGGAACATGCGTGGCAGCATTGTGTGATTGTTGCTAGACCCCTATTGGGCTAGTAGGGATCGCCTCTACCCGTAGAGGGGATTTACCTTCTCAACAATTTGGCGACTCCGCTGGGGATCAGCCTTTTTGTCTTTTGAGTCCACTTTTGTGTTTGGCTTTGATTGATCTCTTTGTGGGTTTTTGGGATTGTCTTTTGTGGCTTATGAACTTTCTGGGTGTTTCTGGAAAGCGTCTTTATTATTAAAAAGCTCCTGCCTTTGGTTTGGGAAGTTTTTGTTTTGGCTTTCCTTGTTTTTTACTCCCAGCGCGTTTTATTTCGGAACAGTCGCGCTGACATCGCGGCCCTGTTCTTTTGGTTTTCTCTTCATCGCGCCTGTACGTCTAACAGTCGCGCTGACCTCGTTTTCAAGGGCAGCGCGCTTTATTCGTGTTCTTCCGCGCTGACATCGCGCCCCCTCTTCTTTGCGATTTCGGTCATCGCGTCTGTGTGTCTTATATCCGCGCTGACCTCGTTTGTCCTAGGGCAGCGCGCTTTTTCCCTGACTTTCCGCGCTGACGTCGCAAAGTTGCTGAAGGCCTTCCCCTGTCAGCGCGAAGTTGCTGAAGGCTACCCGCGCTGAGCCTGAAAAACTCTTTTTGTCCAAATCGACCTCCTGAACCTCTTGCTGTGACTTTCCCTTCTTCTCCCCGCTTGTCTGATGACTTGTTTTTCACTCTCTGAACTTTGAACTGTTTGATTACGGAGCTCAACTCCATAGGGTTTCGTTTTGCTTGGTTTTAAGTTTGCAAACAACTTCCCTTCTAGCTGCTTGGTTCACGTTTTCATCCTTACTTTTGCGATTACTGGATTGTGTTTGGGTCTCTAATTGACTGGTTGCGACTCTGGTCCGTCGGATGTTTGCTTTTCTCTATTTGATTTCACGCTCTGAACCCTAGGACATCTAGCGGCCGTGTGTGTGTCAAGCCTCCCGCAAGGATCCCTGTTTGCTTGATTGACCAGCTCGTTCTAGACTCGCTTTTCGCATTTTTTCAGTGATTGTTAGAGTTTATTGGTTTGTGCTTCCAAGTGATCTTTTTCGCTTCCTCCTTGCTTGCAATCCTTGCTTGTTTTGCAGAGCTTAGATCACATAGCTCGTGCATTGCCTTGTTTCCCCTTGATTTCGAGACTTTGGTTGAGTGTTTTGGGAACTTCGTGTGCTCTCATTAAGTAGTTTACTTGGTGTTCAAGTTCCTCCAAATTCCTTTAGGTGTGTTATGTCACTAAAAGAAAATGAATTAGTAGCTTATTTTAAAATTCGAGAAGGAAAAGAACATTTCATTGATTTCCATTTTCAAAAGAAAAGTTTCCTTTCCTCGCTTTGGTTGCATTTAGCTACTTGTTTGTTTGTTTTCGTTTTGTTTAAAAAATTCTTTGCCCTCTCATAGCTAGAATTCATCGAACGAAACGAAATTCTTTTGCATATAGATTGCATCTAAGTAATTGTGAGCGAACATACGATAGAGCTTGAAATCGAAACTTAATCTCAAGATCAACTATAAAATGAACCAAATGAATCTAAAAACGCATTGGAACTAAACGCAAATATCTAGAGGTCTAGGTTAGAGACGTGTTCCGGCGTCTTTAAACATAGTCACTGTTGTTTCACATTAGGTTGGGTGATTCCTCCTTCTGTGACTCGATAGTGGTCTAACACGGACTGTGCTCCCACGTACCGTCGCGTATATAGGGAGACCCCACTAGGCTTTTATCCTTTATCCATAGGAAGCCGAGTCGGCCGCCCTACAATTCGCAATGCAGTGAACACAGCATTCACGAAGATTGACCACCCGTACCCTAAAAAGTATTCTGTGGTTTTGCGAAGAGTTTGGCACACCCTCTACCTAGAATTCCAGAGCAGTCGCTTTTGATCCTTTTCGGACTCCCTAAACGAAAAGGTGCCTGTGAGCCTCTTGTCACTTCGTGCTCATTAAACATTCGAAGGAGACTGGAGTCATCTTTGTCCTTTTCTCGACTCCTGAAATATGAAAAGGTCAAGTTTTGTCCTTGCGTCTTAAAAATTAATTTGGCCACGATAACATTACCCAGTTAGATCTTGTGAAGCGTTAGCTTGAGTAGGTTTCGTTTTCGTTTGCTATGGCAACTTTTCCGGGATTCACTAGCCCAGGTTCCCCCTCTGATGGGAATCCAGGACAATTCCCTCCTCTTGGGAATGTTGGTGCTCCGTATATGGCGACGTTGTCCCTACCAGGGTTGACTGTCGGGTTGCCTGTGTGGTTGTTTTCCACCTCTTTGGTCTCTACCGTATCGGCTGTTAGTCCATCAGTCCCTCCACCTGAACAACGTCATGTTGATCCAAAGGTGGATCTCTCCCCTTCGACGCCTACTTCTACGTCGTCCTCTTGTACTTCGCCTGGTGAAATTCTTGATGTGAGTAACCAGGTGGCTAAGAAGAAGAAGAGGAAGACCAAGAAGAAGAAGTCCCCTAAGGGAGAGCCTACACACACAGTCCCCCTCTCAAGTCCAGCTATCCACTCCAGTGCACCTGAAGTCGGGTCACCTTCTGCTCCTCCGCGGAAGGTTAAGTTTCCTTGTCGATTATGCAAGGAGGACCATCTACTTCGTGATTGTCCTGGCATTCCCAGGGTACTAGAAGTATGGTCTCGCGATCCGGCCCGCCCCACATCGCCCGCTGAAGCTCATGGCGATGTTACCTCATCAGTTGGGAATGGTAAGGAGAAAGGGAAGTTTCGAATCCCCTGTCGACTTTGTGAAGGCAAACATCCCCTTCACCTTTGTCCACTCATGGATAAAGCCTCTGCTGTGTTGGAAAGTCTTGCTGCTCCTCCGAATCCATTTCCCGCTGGTTATCAACGTCTTTCTGCGACTGCAGATCGCGCCCCTGTTGACAAAGAGATTGCTTCAGATTCCTCTCTTGTCCAGGCTTCTCTTCCCGAACCTGGCTGTCCCCAGCCTGTTCCAGACCCGCCGTTGGTCGGAAAGAGTGTTGATTCGAGTTCCCCCCCTCTCGAGCACTCTATTTCGGAAGAGCAAAATTCTCATGTTCTTCTCGTCTCCTCAGATTCTCCTGAGCTTGATGAAGGTTCTCCTGAAACCTCTCCGGAGAATTTAGATTCGGTTCTTTCCGAGCAGGGGGGCAACCATATGGTTCCCCCACCAAGTAGTTCGGTCATCTCCTTTGACTGGAGTCGTCTGACTGCCCCTCCCCTTCCGTCCCATGTGCCTTTCTGGGTCACCGCCTATGCTTGCAGTAAAGCGCTGCCCGGCACTGTGTTAGACGAAGGAGCATCGGTTAGTCTCATGCCCGTTACTACTTGGCGAGCTTTGGGTTCCCCATCGCTCGTACCTGTCGCGCCACATCTCACCGCGTTTGATGGAGGAACGAGTCAGCCATTAGGGATCCTCCCGAAGTTTCCTATTACTTTGGGAGGCAAGACCGTCTATATAGACGTCTCAGTTACCCAAGGTTCTTTAGACTTCAGTCTTCTCCTTGGTCGTGATTATGTGTATGCCATGGGAGCCCTTGTTTCTTCACTTTTCCGTGTGGTTTGTTTTCCACACGATGGAAGAATCGTGACATTCGATCAATTATCGTTCGTTCGTCCACAAGCCCCTCCGGCGCACTCCTCCTTCCCTCCTGGTTTTCATCCACAAGTTGCATCTGCCTCACCGCAAATCAACTACGTGGCCACCCAACCCGTGCCCGTACCCAGTGATGACACCATCGTGCATAGTGTCCTGGGGGCATTAGGTCCTGATTTCCAAGATGTCGGCCTTCCCTCCGGAGCCACTTTCTTGGGGGCCTCCACTTTCCGTTCATTATGACTAGGTCTGGTATGGAGCATAGTTCTTTTCCTATGTCAAGCTCCTTAAAAAATGAAACTGGGTTTGGTCCGAGCACAGTTCCTTGTCTTGTGTCAAGCTCGCTAAAAAATGAAACACGGCATTCCGAGGATAGTTTTGATCTTGTGGCGACCTCGTTAAAAAACGAAACAAGGTGGTCGGAGCATAGTTCCTGATCTTGTGTCAAGCTCGTTAAAAAATGAAACAAGGGTTATGAGGATAGTTCTTTTACTGTGTCAACCTCATTAAAAAATGAACCAACTCCCTTTCCAAATCGAGTCTTTTGATTAAGATCTCGTAAAATACAAGTCGAGTCTTTCATCGATCTCGAGAGTGAACCTTCATTCCATCCACTTTGTCGAATGCAATGAAGCTTGGGGGGCATGTACCTTACCTCGATTTGCATTATTATGCTGGGGGCATGCGAACTTATAACAAGCATAGTTTTTCGTTTCAAGCTTGTGTAAACATGAAACCAAATCCAAGCAAAGTTCTCCACGGTTCAAGCTTGTGTAAAAATGAACCCATACCCGATTTACATCTCGTGATTGCCATTTTTATTCGCTGAATTCTGCTAGATGAGCCTTGGTTGTTTCATTCCATTGCTACCATCTCTTTGGCCGATCATATGCTCTCACTTGGTTGTTTATCCTTTCCTGAGGAACCGCAGCGATGAGTGGTTTTGATTAGCCAGCCTCTTGACCATTACATGTTTTGAGCAGTTCCACCATTACCGGAACCAGTTGCTACCCTTTATACCACTCGTTCCTCTAGGACGAGTCGCCTTTAAGCTCTTTTCTGACTCGTAAAATATGAAAAGATTGCCGAGTATTTTTCCCTTTTTGACTCGTTAAAGAGAATAAAAATGGAGGTCTGCTTTCAGCTCTTTTCTGACCGTTTAAAGACGAAAAGATTGCCGAGTCCCCCTCTCAGCTCGTTAAAAGGAACGAGAGGCGATCGCCTTTAAAGCTCTTTTTTCGACCGTTTAAACTCAAAAAGATTGCCGGGTTTTTGTCGTTTCGAACTCGTTATTGGCTCCAAAATGACGTACTTCCGACCGCTTTTTTACCTTTTCAGGTCGGAGACACTATTCATGAAAAGTACTCCTCGGTCGTAATGACCGGGCGGTTCTTTCGAGCTTAGTTTTATACTTTTTCGGGCTCGAGAGACACAACTGTACGAAAAAGGACCCCCCTGGAGTCTCCTTTTCCGCAGTCTTTTCAGACTCTCGAAACAAGAAAAGAAGCCGAGTTTTTCCTTTGTCAGGCTCGTTAAACACTCAATGACATCGGATATTGTCAACATGACACACATCAAGCATATGTTACCCCCGTCAAGCTTGTCGTCCAAAAATAATCGGGGTACCTGCCTGCAAAGGTGGGGAAAATGGAACTTTGATTACCGTCGTCTCGGCAGTACGTCACTCTTGAACATGGCACTCCGCTGTTTCGTGTCTGGGTGGGGTCATCTCATCTCGTTTTCACTAGCCTCCATGGGTTTGGGATATCCTATTTGACCTCTCATCTGTTCATTGCCGTCATCATCCTACCCGCTGCTCATTTGATGTCAAGTACTGCCAAATCCGTTACAGTGCCGTTATATGTTCAAGAGAAGTTGTCCTCTGCCACAATGCAACCTCGTTCGCTATCTCATCACAAATTATTATACCTCTGTCTCATGTCGATGATGTGGGAATCATCATGGCCCACCTTCGATCAAGGCCACTTCTCGTCGACTTCAACTCATTATCCGAGAAAGTGACTTAGAGACTCTTTCCAGGTGCCTTGGAGCCTGCATGCCTCAATGGCAGGTTCCTCGTGTTCGACGCAAGGTTTACATCATTGACCTACGATCGAATGATTCCGTGGGTGTTCGACACCAGCTCATTGATTCACACGCTACGGATTGTACCTATAGTACCTTGAGGGCCATTGTCATTATTGGTGGTACCTCTCGCGTCTGTTAACGGTTCTCATCATTGGCCGGTAATCAGACGATGTTCATGCATGTTCGACTCCAACTCCTGTATTCACATGTATGGATTTGTACTCTGTTCGGGTCGAGATGGAGCGCAAGACCCTGGATCCTTGCTCACTGTGGTCCAGGTTGCGATTTTGTGGATAATCATTACATGACTCATTGATGGATGGCTGCGCCCATACCTGAGTCTTCATGGATGGCTGCGACCATACCTTGTCATTATTATGGTCTCTTTAGCTGGGTGGCTGCGTCCATACCATAGACCAGTCTCGCATGTCTTTTGGATGGCTGCGCCCATGCCTAGACTGCATGTATATGATTGTCAGAGATTTTTCGGTACTTCCTGGTGGTGTTCCAGTTCGGCGTGTGTTGTAAAGCATTTCACCCCTCCCACTCTCTCGGTCTTCATGCTTTAGGGGGCATCTGTTACACAGTAATTTATCACTGCCTTCCTGTCAGTCACCCTGCTGTGTCCAGAAGTCACAATCACTAAGTGTTTGATCCCTGAACTGGCTTAAAACCCATTTTTCCAAAGTTTTGTGCATCAGCGCGTCTGTTCCTAAAATAACCGCGATGACCAGCGCCTCACAGTGTATCTCGTGCGCTGCCATCGCGGAAGAACATCACTTTTCCGCGATGACGCACAGCGCGGCTTTCCCGTGTTCTTCCGCGCTGACATGACTTGTTCAGTTATTGTTATGTGCTGACAGCGCGGCAGTCTCCATATAATCCGCGCTGATCCAGTTTGGGCGAATTTGTTCAAACAACCAGCCTTCCAGATCTCTCCAGGCTTGGTTGTTAGCTTTGTGAATATCGACTCCCTTATATGGCATGTCTGTTCGACCCTTTGCAACAACTCCCCTTGAAGATAAGCTCATCCTTCCACCTTTTTAGGAGACTCCTTCTCCTATATAAACTTCCACCATTACCATGAGCAGCTAGTTGGATCCGGTTAGAAACTAGTGGGAACTAGCTAGACTTAGCTTGGATTGCACAGAGCTTGTAGTGCTCAGATTGCTGCTATAGGTTTGGTGTGTTAGGAGTGGAAGTGATTCATTGCTTGGGGAAGTTTGTTTGTGACATTTGTGTGAGAGAGAGAGAGTTGTTTGTCTTGGGAGAATCATCCTCAAAGGTGAATGCTTGAGATACATGCTGACTGATCCCTCCTGAGGAGTTTATCGACGTCAGAACATTTGGTTGTACTCTTCTCTATTCTGATTAATAATAGATGACTGCTATTATTGTTCCATTCTCGTTTGTTTATGCAATGGATAAATGTGAATTATGTCTTTTCTGACTGGCATATAGTTACTTTTACTAGATTTTACGCTTGCGTTTGCCTTCTCTTCGTGTGTGCAGGTGTCCGTTCGCGGGGATCGCGGAGGACTGTGACCAGCTGAAGCGAAGGAGCGAAGGAAACATCTCTTCGTCACACGACAGCGCAGGAATCCAAGTAGGTGCTCTTTCTTCTTGTTTAATTGTAACTAGGAACATGCGTGGCAGCATTGTGTGATTGTTGCTAGACCCCTATTGGGCTAGTAGGGATCGCCTCTACCCGTAGAGGGGATTTACCTTCTCAACAAGACCACTGTAGAAAATCTCCCTGTAGATTAACCTGATAATGCAATATAACCAAAGCAAAATACTATAACCTACTTCTACTATCAATTTGCTTTGCATAAGCTTAAAATTGAGCAAGATCGAGATGAACACATATAACCAGAAGAAGAAGAATCAATGCACATGAAACAAAAAAAATACTCAGGGGAAAGCCTCAGCTAAAAACCCCACTATTTGTATTATCATACAAGGTGGAAATACATCAGAATTATACAAAGCCTTAGCTCTCACAGCTAGCCAACTCTTATTACAATCCTCCTGGATGCTCACAGGCAATCAAAGCTTATCACAAGCCTTCCTCTCTGCCCTCCAAGCTCCTATTTCCGTGCGCAATTCCTCTAGGATGATCTCCTTCACCCAATGGAACACTGCTCTCACACGCTACTCTAACACAATGTTAGAACTGCGCAATCCTCAAGGAACCTTACCTTGACTTCATGCATTAGTTTCCTTTATAGGAAAACACATGAAACTGATAGTACACCGTCCTTGACATTTAGTTCAACTGGGTCTTTCTCAGAATAGACATCATGAGTTTCTGACGAGAGAATCTTCAGTTATCTGGAGTACACTAGTTGAGTGCATGCATGCATCAACTGACTGATAACTCTCTATTAGTTCCTCAAATATTTTGGAACTAATTTAACTAGACTTAACTCAGTAAACTGAGTTAACTAATTACAACTCAAATATAACTCAATCTTATCTCCTTAACTCAAGGCTTATCTCCTTAATTTAAGGGATAACTCTTGCATGACTTCAGAAAGACTTGTAACTTGAATTTCTCCAACTAATTAATCCATAATGAATTAATTAATTATTTCCAAGCAGCTGGTGAGACTAAATTTGGTTTTAATTCACAATTTTAATTCAAAGACAAACCAAAATTGGAATTCCTGGATTCTATTTTTATCATTTCTTGTTGCTATTTTTAACACTCCCTCTCAACAAGAAAGGAACTCAACCCGATCCCGATCGTGAACCTTTGGAATATTATGCATGCAACATTTTTCTCTAGTGTTATTGCTCCAGCAACTCTAGAAACAAAAAAACATCCAACCTGAATCGGTATGATGCATCTGTCATCAAAGTCTTTGACTGCTATTGCCTCTGTCAACTGAAAACTTTGTGCTTCGGCTGACTCTGCCTTTCTACACTATTGTCAATCCTTCTCTGTGCTCTTCAGTATCTGA
This sequence comes from Pinus tabuliformis, assembly GCA_031772625.1. NCBI lineage: Eukaryota > Viridiplantae > Streptophyta > Pinopsida > Pinales > Pinaceae > Pinus > Pinus tabuliformis. The sequence goes on from CM062819.1 coordinate 402,229,438, forward strand.
CTGCTTCGATAAACTTAGCTTTGATACCATGTAGAAATTCTGCAAATTCTCTACAAATCTACCTCTTAAACCATTGTAGAAAATCTACTTGTAGATTAACCTGATAATGCAATATAACCAAAGCAAAATACTATAACCTACTTCTACTATCAATTTGCTTTGCGGAAGCTTAAAATTGAGCAAGATCGAGCTGAAAACATATAACCAGAAGAAGAAGAATCAATGCACATGAAACACATAAAATACTCAGGGGAAAGCCTCAGCTAAAAACGCCATTATCTATATTATCATACAAGGTGGAAATACATCAGAATTATACAAAGGCTTAGTTCTCACAGCTAGCCAACTCTCAGTACAATCCTCCTAGATCCTCACACGCAATCAAAGCTTCTCACAAGCCTTCCTCTGTGCCCTCCAAGCTCCTATTTCCTTGGGTAGTTCCTCTGGGATGATCTCCTTCACCCAATGGAACACTACTCTAACATACTGTCAAAACTGCACAATCCTCAAGGAACCTTACCTTGACTGCATGCATTAGTTTCCTTCATAGGAAAAGACATGCAACTGATAGTACACTGTCCTTGACATTTAGCTCAACTGGGTCTTTCTCAGAATAGACATGCATGAGTTTTTTATGAGAGAATCTTTAGTTATCTTGAGTGCACTAGTTGAGTGCATGCATGCATCAACTGACTGATAACTCTCTATTAGTTCCTCAAACAGTTTGGAACTAATTTTATTGGACTTAACTCAGTCAACTGAGTTAACTAATTACAACTCAAATATAACTCAATCTTATCTCCTTAACTCAAGGCTTATCTCCTTAATTTAAGGGATAACTCTTGCATGACTTAAGAAAGACTTGTAACTTGAATTTCTACAACTTATTAATCCATAATGAATTAATTAATTATTTCCAAGCAGTTGGTGAAACTAAATTCGATTTTAATTCAAGGACAAACTAAAATTGAAATTTTTGGATTCTATTTTTATCATTTCTTGTTGCTATTTTCAACACTCTCTCTCAACAGGAAAGGAATTCAACTTGATCCCGATCATGAACCTTTGGAATGTTATGCATGCAACACTTCTCTCTAGCATTGTTGCTCCAGCAACTCCAGAAACAAAAAAACATCCAACCTAAATCAGTATGATGCATTTGTCATCAAAGTCTTTGACTGCTATTGCCTCTGTCAACTGAAAACTTTGCACTTCGGCTAACTTTTCCTTTCTGCAATGTTGTCAATCCTTCTCTGCGTTCTTCAATATCTAACTGCTTCAATAAACTTATCTTTGATACCATGTAGAAATTCTACAAATTCTCTACAAATCTACCTCTTAGACCACTGTAGAAAATCTGCCTGTAGATTAGCCTGATAATGCAATATAACCAAATCAAAATACTATAGCCTACTTCTACTATCAATTTGCTTTGCGGAAGCTTAAAATTGAGCAAGATCAAGTTGAACACATATAACCAGAAGAAGAAGAATCAATGCACATGAAACACATAAAATACTCAAGGGAAAGCCTCAGCTAAAAACCCCATTATCTGTATTATCATACAAGGTGGAAATACATCAGAATTATACAAGGCCTTAGCTCTCACAGCTAGCCAGCTCTTAGTACAATCCTCTTGGATGCTCACAGGCAATCAAAGCTTCTCACAAGCCTTCCTCTCTGCCCTCCAAGCTCCTATTTCCTTGTGCAGTTACTCTAGGATGATCTCCTTCACCCAGTGGAACACTTCTCTCACACACTGCTCTAACACACTGTCAGAACTGCGCAATCCTCAAGGAACCTTACCTTGACTGCATGCATTAGTTTCCTTTATAGGAAAACACATGCAACTGATAGTACATTGTCCTTGACATTTAGATCAATTGGGTCTTTCTCATAATAGACATGCATGAGTTTCTGATGAGAGAATCTTCAATTATCTAGAGTACACTAGTTGAGTGCATGAATGCATCAACTGACTAATAACTCTCTATTAGTTCCTCAAACAGTTTGGAACTAATTTAACTAGACTTAACTCAATAACTGCGTTAACTAATTACAACTCAAATATAAATCAATCTTATCTCCTTAACTCAAGGCTTATCTGCTTAATTTAAGGGATAACTCTTGCATGACTTTAGAAAGATTTCTAACTTGAATTTCTCCAACTAATTAATCCATAATGAATTAATTAATTATTTCCAAGTGGCTAGTGAGACTAAATTCGATTTTAATTCACAATTTTTATTCAAGGACAAACTATAATTGGAATTTCTGGATTCTATTTTTACCATTTCTTGTTGCTATTTTCAACAACTCTAATACCACTTTGTGGTATCAAATAACACCCAAAGAGAACAGAAACCAGACATTCCCCAAAGAGAATGGAACTCACTCTGATACCACTCTGTAATGCCCTCCTCCCAAATTTACTCAAGCTAACCATTCCACTAGGGTAATCATGTGACAAAGAGTTACTATGACACGATTCAACTCCTTAATTGTAATTAAGGAAGTGGAACAAACAAACAAAACCTTTGTAGACCTCCCTTAGGTGCTACAGGGCCCCCAGGAGCTAATCCACCACTCCAGGTGCCCAACCCTTGAGTTAACCTAGCCTTTCACTGAACTAAACCCCCAGTTATGACTAGAACTCTCTAGTCACTCGAATAAGCCTGCAAGGGAGAGACTGTATTCTTTTTCAGCTAGTTCTGTGCCAGAGACTGCGAAATTTAAGCCAATTTTTCAGGGCTAGGCTCCAGACCAATTCCAAGAACTTGATGAGACTTTCCAAGAAAATAAATGACACCAAGACAAGGCCTCTAACACAAAACTTGATCAAGGACTTGACCAAACCAAGCCTAACCATGAAAGACATTTCATTGAACACATTGTGAACATGTAACCTACAGGTTATAAATGCACATTTGAACATAATGGTCTAATACTTATCTGAAAATCACCAAGAAGGTCTAGTGTCTTCTCATAATAGTTGCAAAAAAACCTGTTAGGTCATGCATTTAATAGCCATTCATTTACCAATCAAAACATGTTAAGAGACATACATTGTCAATGTCATAAAACATACTTATAACTCACATATAACCAACATAAATAACAAGAATACAACAACCATAAAGACAACATGTGAACCAATACATTTACACATGAAATACCAAGGAAAAGAAAATATTATTAATGAATGCATAAGCCAACCAAGTTTGGGACTTCCACGTACCACCCATCCATAGATTCGATGAACCAAATCTTTCTTTTAGCTAATCACCCCCGTGCGATATTCCAACAATGTCTGTGGGACTCATAACCAAAATCAACCAGGGCTTCCCTAGGCTAAATGACCTCACCCTTATCAATAGAACCAGGCTTTACCATAGTCCCCTTTAGATCACTAGGCCCTAAAAAAGCATGGATCCCACTAGATTTCTCCACCTACACCGTGAGCAATTTTCTTGTCTCGTAGTCTCTAGGCTTTAACGTGAATCCCGACATACAATGGTCGAGGATCCCTAGGCCAGATCAAGACTCCACCCCCCAGGATTTACTATATATCCCACCATTCATCGACCAAGGATTCCTAGGCTTGATCGAGGGCACACACCTCTAGGCCTTATCGTATATCCTACCATTCACCGGTCGAGGATTGCTAGGCACACCAAGTCACACATTATCTGGATTTACCGCAATTTGAGTTTGGTTCAGATATTACTAGGCCATGTGTTCCTTCTTTTAGTGACCACCTCACTTAGTTTCGAAACCATCTAGCAATCCAGCTCAACCAAATACAAGAGAACCCATCACACCATGTTTATTTGGAAATGGTAAGTCAAGGTTGAAGAACATTGTCACACTTGGAAAAACCCATGCCCATGACAACAAGAGAACTAAGAACACACATGCATACCCATGCATGCTAGAACTATCAAGGAAATCATACATGCAACTTGATATCTGCAAATAATCTCGTTGTAGTCACTTGATCCTGCTCTTCCTTACTTGGTCTTTTCTTCCCTTTGCCTTCTTTGCTTTCCTTGATCCAATATTGAAGTGCCCAATAAAACTAAGTGTCCAAGAGTATGTGAGAGAGACACTAGAGAGAGAGATCCAAACCTAAACTGACAAAAGTCTATGAAATGATCCTCATAAGCCTTTTTATCCATAAGGCCTCTATTTTCTTCAATTTCCTCTATTTTCCTTCATTTTCCTCATCACATGCATCCTGTGACCTTTCGCCTTCTTTTTCTCATAATTTCCTTTATTTTCATAAATAAATTGCAAAAATTCCATTTTGCCTTTCCAAATCATTTGCCATTTTCCTTTAGCCATAATAACCGAAATGAACACCCACTAGGATTTTTTTCTCACCATTCAACTTGGAATACATGTCCCATAACCTTGGTCTTATATTTGTTTACATGAATTTTTACCAGGGCTGTTACAAAAGACACAAGGAAGACTAAGTGAACATCCATCCACTCAAGACTCCTATCCCCTAAAAGCCTCGCCCAACAACCATTGAAATATGAAAATGCTACTTTCTCTACTAAAGCTACCTACACCCATAGGCAAGCAACACCCATCCCTTCTTCACCAAGATATCTTGATCTGTTGATCACTCTAGGGCCTCATTTCACAATATTTCAAACTCGACCTCTGCACAAGACAACAACTAATTCTCTAATGAACTCAAGAATACCAAAACACCAATTAATGAAACAACCTAAAATCTACAAATAGAAAGGTTGCAACTCAACTCAATTCACTACAACACCATCTCACAATCTCATCACACAATCAATTAAACTACTCATAGTTCTCTTTCACATCCACACACCAAACTCAAAACACATGGCCATAATACATTAGCTACAAAAAAGCAACATAAATAGAACCTCTCCTACAACTATGTAAATCAACTCTTTGCCCCTGCACACACAAATAAAATAGTCATAACCAAGGAGCTATGCTCTCCTCATCTCCTTTGTCATCAATCTCTCAAAATATACTATAGAAACATGCCTTGAACACAAGCATTAGCCTCTGAAATTCTTCTGCAACTGGGTACTCAACCTCTAGGCTCTACACAGACTTCAACTCTTCAATATGAGCACTAAGTAACCTCACAAATGGTAGAGGTGCTACTCTATTTAAATAAATTCTCCATCTTCTCCACTACTCACTTGATTAATGTGTTCACACCTCAAACACTTGATTCTCCAGTTGATTTAGTCAATAAAAGCTTCTCCATAAAATTAAAATTAATTTCCTTAAAATAAAATCATGAAATGGCTTAGGTGCGCGAGGAATCCAGAGACAATTTTCACTTATAGGCCTAGTCGCTCGCACAACACAACTGGAGCTTGATTGGAGGACTTGGTCACTTACATGGGTTGTCCTCCAAGCGACTGGACTGTTCCAGTCACTTTGATGAACCACCATCAGTGCGACTGGGCAAAGGATGAAGGAAAAACACAAGGTCTTCAATGAGAAACTGCCTCCAACTTCTTTCTCAATATATCTGACATCTATAAAGCTTGTCCAATCCATGACAAACCTCAAAACCATCTTTGCAACCTCCTGAAGAGTTTATACATGAAGTAGTCACCATAAGTGCAAGGACTAACACATGAGTGCAAAAATTGTATCAAATGGCATCAAATATGAAGCTCAACTGCACATGGGATCATGAAAACCTCTAACACACCTTTAAACATCATAAGAACTCCAAACCATAACTCAGGAGCATCAAGGACACATCTCAAGATCAACACCTCAAGCATCATATGCATGGAGACCTAGTTAGTCAATCAACCATCAAAACTGTCAAAGAAAACATCAAAGCATCTAAAACACAAACATATGTGACAACAACCATGCACAAGCCAATACCATCAAATAACCAAGTATATCTCCAAACCAAGTCCAAGTTTCACATCAATGCCAACAATCAATGCAACATTCATCAACTATCACCTCATCACAACATCATAGCAACCTCCAACACCGTGCTATTAGGTTGACATTAATTACAACCAAACAACTCATCACAACATCAGTGCCAACAAAGGAGATGTACTCCATCGTGTAGGCTCACTAATAATGGAAGCATTACATTCTGGGGAAGGAGACGATCATCCACACAGATCACCGACCTCTTCAATTTATGTAGACACAAGAGAAATTGCATAACGATCACCATAACAAATGGTCCACATACCTGCCTCAATTCCATCTGAACATTAAATACAATAAGAGAAACACCAATAATGTTGTAGATTGCCTTAGTCGGCCCCCGGTTGTGGCAATGACTATTGTTCTCAACTCTTATGGGCATGAGACTTCTAGATGGCTACAACTCCACATAAATGTGATGGATGGAAACAAGTACCATAATTCCACCTCTAGGATGCATTTTTATGCTACCTGCAGCACCTTTGTGTTCCTTCAAGCGAGCGTGCTAAGCTGATTTGGGAGGTGCACTATAGTTGGGTCACATGACACTTTGGTTTGGAGAAAACTATGGGAGTACTACAAAAGTATTTATATTAGCCAAAAAATCCAAAAATAGGTCGGAAAATATATCAAATCCTGCATTGCCTGTGTCATTGCCAAGCCAACCATTAAGAAGTAAGGCATGTACACTCTTATGCCTACTCCTATCCAACCTTGGGAGTCCATCTCCTTGGGCTATATGTTTGTCCTTCCTTCAACCAAGCATGGTAATGACTGTGTATTTGTGGTCATTGATAGATTTTCTAAGATGGCTATATTGGCTGGTTGCAGGAAAAATATCATAATAGAAGAAACTATCAAACTCTTATTTCAACGAGTGTGGATACATTTTGAGATTCCACAAACGATTATATCAGATTGAGATAGCAGATTCCTGAGTGCTTTCTGGTTGATCCACTGGTTTTTGTTGGACATTAAACTCACCAAGTCGATGACATTCCATCATTAGACTGATGGCCATACATAGGTTGTCAACGGGATGATAATGCACATACTACGCATGTACAAATCCAAGCATCCATGAGCATAGGATGAGATTCTTCCCTATGTGCAACACAACTATAACAAAGCATTCCATATATCGACTAGCCACAACCCCTTTTAAGTGAGCCTAGGATTTGAACCATTGTGTCCCATTGATGTTTCAATGCCTCTTGTGCCTACATAGGAAGAATCTACACATGTTTAGTCTGAAGCTGATAAAGCCACTAGGTTTATTGAGCGCATCCAACACATCCACTAGTAGGTTCATGATATACTAGATAAAATCAATTCAAAATACAAACAAAATCATGATCAACATTGGGTGCCACATAAGTTTCAAGTGGGCAACAAAGTTTGGTTGCATTTGCAGAAGGAAAGCCTTACTGGATTCCATAAAAGGCTTCAACCACTCTGATATGGGCCTTACACCATCACCAAGGTTGTGGATGACAATGATTTCGAGCTAAGTATTCCCCCATTCCTTTTCCTTCGGCCAATATTTAATGTGGACCACCTTCGACTATACTTTCCACCATTAATGGGCATATCACGCATTGTTGAAAAACTGATGCCAATAGAGCTCAACCCAAATTGCATTAAATAGGCCACAATTGATCAGATCATAGACACACAATTGAGAAAACTCGCCAATAGAGGATCCAATGGTATCAAGTTGTCAAAGCCAACCAACTCCTACACCAAGGCAAGTGGCTCACTAGGGACCAAGTTTAACATAAGTTTCCCCATCTCATGGAGGTGCTCAACACAATGGGTACCATTGATTCCTAATGGGGGGGGACTGATTCAGATGGATATTGGTGTTCACCCGCCTGTTCCACTTGGACCCCCAACACTCTTTCCTTTTAGTTTCCTATTTTCCAATGTACTTTTTAGTTTTAGCAATTTTTGAGGTCGTGAACTTCCAAAGCTATTTTGAGGCCCTAAACAATGTTTTTTGGGAAAATGGGAAAATGTGGGCCATTAGTTAACCATTTTTTGTAAAAATTGTTGTCCTCGAATAAATATTTCTAACAAGGTATCATGCATGCAAAACAGGGACCGTATGCCAAAGTTATGACCCCGAGAAGTTGACGTTCAAATTAACCCCATCGAGGCCCACAAAAGTTTGGCTCTTCATCTCCTAGGGTTAGGTCTTTTGATGTTTAGGATTTATCATTGTTTCTTCATGATAAAAACACCTCATATCCTCATTGTAACTCATTTTAGAAGGCATGCAACCATCACATCTCTTCTTAGAGAGAAGTTACCATTGCACAAGCTAGTTTGTTTGTTTTCTGCGTGTAAACAATTTTCAGTAGTTGTTATTTATTAATTGAAGTTATGTTTTGCTGAGCGCCAGTATTTCGGCAAGAATGCTACAACTCTTGGGCTACCAACTTTACTTTTATCAACCCGGTAGTTCGTAACAAACTTGGAAGCGTCGGTGCTGTATGCACAAGTACTAGTTCTCACTGCAGGTTGTCACTTGGTCAGCCGACACAAGATCACTAGGAGCTAAAACCAACTTTTATAGATTTCAGAAGAAGATTTATGTGTGATGAAAGGAAAGAAATATTACTCTACAGATGCTATTCTAACTGCAGAATGGAGAAAGATTGGAATGTAAAGCAAAACCTAGTAAAGCTAATTAACAAGCCAATTCTACTTCTGCAAAAAACACTATGAAAACCATGAAATAAATGCCATTACCTACTCAAGGAAATAAAAAAAATCTAACCATGCTATTTCTGGAAGTAAATAAGCAGCAAACCATATTTTTGGATTTTTATGTGTTTTTATGTGAATTTAATCATGCATCTAATCTATTGTGTGTGAGTGTGGCAGCGAACAGGTGGCGTTACAGGGTGGTTTTGGAGCTTGGGAGGATGTAGGATGGTGTGGATGGGTCCTAGGAGGTATTAGATGGCCTTCTGAAGGATTTTACCACACTCGACCTTCAAATGAAAGCCTACAGGAAAAACTACAGGAGGACATAGGGAAACTACAAGAGGAAAACATGAAAACTACAGGAGGCCTACAGGAGGAGGCCAGGAGCAATTTTCGCTGCTTTGAGAGTGTGAGAGTGGGTGGAAAAGGTGGATGAAGGTTGGGATGAGGTGTTAGGGTGCCTAAGGTCTACCATGAACCACCAGGAGAGAGAAAGATGATTGGGTTTGCTCAAGGAGAGGAAGAAGTTCTATGGAAAATAAAGGAAACTAGGGCAGAATTGAGGTGAGGTTTGGGAGACCTATAGGGCATGGATCAGATGGAGGGTGTGATTTTTGGTAAGCTAGCTTACTGCTGGAAGAGATCTACTGCATAGGAACTGACAGTCAACCAACAAAATCAAGCAACAAAGGAAATGAGTGCATCCTAGGAAAAACAAAGTTTTGCATAAAAATGGTTTAAACTATGATGTATGAAAGGAAATGCTGAGAAATGTTGCAAGAAAGGAAAGCATGAAAGAGTACTATTGAAAATTAGGAAGTGAACATGATAAAGGAGATCTAAAGCAAAGCAAAACTGGACTATCAATCTACTAGAGAGCTGCAAACACTAGAAGTCCTATGAATGAGGAAAATCTGTGTTTTTGGGGCAGCAAGAGAGTTTTTGCCTCAAATCATGGTCCCAGAGGGAGGAAGAGAGGCCAAGGCACTATTTCTAGCCTTTTGAATCTTTTCTGATCACTGCTTAACCTGCTATAGAAAGCACCAATGGAAGCAAACTACTAAATCATCAAAAGCAACCTATTCTTAACCATAAGGAAAATGCATCTAATAGAAAATTAATCTACAAAGTAAAGTAAAGCATACAAATACAAGTAAAGAGAAGCTTGGCTACTTGGATTGGGCCCTAACCCAAGAGCTTCCGCCCTCTGAGGTAACTCAGTGCTAGCTCAAAAAGGATTCCATCTTCATTATAAAAAAAATAGCAAGATTACATGAAATTGTCACAAAATAATAAACTCGAAATTTGAGCAGAGTTTACACAAGCAAAAAATTCCAACCCTAGTGAGGCCCTAGGCCTCTCTACTTATACATCTTAAGCTACCAATAACTTCCTTAAAATCAGGGAGGCTTTGCTCCCAAAACTTGAGATAACTCTTAATCATCTTCCACTTGCTCGGCTGCCTTCTAGTGCATGATTCGACTGCTTGTACTCCGAGTTGAATGAAGAGGAATTCGAAGTGAGGAGTAATAAATGAGGGGGATTCCCTCCTATAAGTCCTCTCCTCTGTCTATTTCGAGTTATTTCTTCAGTTTGGCCACTAGATCTTTGACTTTGACCTAGAAATCCATCAATAATCTGCATTAAATACATGTTAGACCACATGGTATAATAACTAACTCAACTCACCCTATAAGCATAAATATAATCCGAAAATCATACAGTAAGCTAAGAGAATGGTTGATTTGACTAGGTTAGGAGGTAAAATGAGCCCATATAATTACCCATTTATGAGGCTCATCATCACCCCCCTACTGAAGGTGTTGCTCATCCTCTGAGCAACCTAGTCAATCTCTTCATCTTTTATGGCCCTAGTGGCCTCCCTAGCATTCCAGGCTTCTGATGTGGTCTACTCATGTTCTCCATAAAATCTTGTTGTTCTGTCTATGTCCTTCCACTGCTCCTTCTCTTCTTCTTCTCTTCTGCCTTCCAGCATGCCTAATAGGAGTGGAGGACTCAGTTTGAGGCCAATCCAGTTGACCTTCAGCCTTTGCATGGAGTGCTTGTACATTGGCACTCTTTTCAATGCCTCCCTTAGCCTCATTGGGGAATGGTATTCTCTGATCTGCAAGCTGTGGGGTAGGGTGTTCCATCTTCTCATGCATGCATGCACACAGTCATCCCTAAGTAGCCTTTGCATATCTTCAAAGTGTGCAATGGCTTGTGCCTGATTGGCTAGATATTTAGGGGCAATATGAACGTCATTGGCAAGCAGGTTGTGTGTGCTTATGAGTGCCATAGGATTTGATGGCTCCGCTCTTATCATTAATAGTTCATTTTGCTCTTTTATCAAAAATCTTTTCATTTCTGCTGCCCTCAATTCTTCATGGTTCATCCATGAGGCCATGGCCATTAATTGTAGATCCCCTAGCATGGCATTGGGGTCCCACACATTCATGTCTATGAGGGCCATGTTGTGTAGGTAGAACTCTGCCATCTTTGTTTTATCCTCTATGGTGCTTTGGTCACACAAATCCATGAACTGCTTGTAGTCTTGGAAAAGCATGGTGCCTCTTTGTGCCAAAATTTTTATTTGGAATTGGAGCCATTGATCCTTTAGATAGAAGCCATAAGACTTGGTTGGTGTTCTACATTTTAATACTTCCATGGATAAGCTGGCCATGCATGCCAAATGAGTCTCTTTCTCGTGTAGCTGCCTCCTTAGTATTTCATTCTCATTCTCAAGGTGGCTTCTTGTGATGGCTTCTCTATCTCTGAAAGCACTAAATTCTCTGCCCATTTCCCTACGTTTGTTTTCCATGTGACCAATATCCTCAACTCCTTTGGACTTGGCTATCTGCATCCACCTATGTGTTCTCACTCTCTCTTTCTCCAATTCGAAAAATAGTGGAATTGCAAATTTCTGTGGGATTATCTTGCCTCCCTCAAGTAGATTGTAATAGGAGGCAAGACTAGGTTGGGGGTTAGGTTCTTGTAGCTCTTGTGCTTCCTCTTTCATCTCTGGCTGTCCTCCTACCTTTTTCTCAAGCTTTTGGGTCTCCTGTAGTTGGGACAGTGTCTCTTGTAGGACTGTTGCAGATTCTTGTAGGTCTGGTTTGGGGTCCTGTAGAACTACCTTTCCCTTCCATGTAGAAGATCTTGGAGTCCCCCTTTCATAGGTTATATGTCTTGGAAGGAGATTCTTTCACCTTGGCAGATGGTGAATCTTCAATGGTAACGAGAATCTTTGAGAAGGGATGAAGTTTCCCTGTTTTAATTCTTGTGCTCTTCCTTGCCCTAAAATACATGGGGGTTTTTCTTTTCCTCTTCTGCTTTGGCTTGACTGGTGTACTGAGGGCAGTGAGGGCAGCTACTACTTCTCTTTCCAAAGTTTCAAGGGACTCTTCTCCTTGCTCTTTCTCTACCTCCTTTTCTCCCTCTTTTGTCTCTTTTTTTGTCTCTTCAACTTTTCCCTCCTCTGTTTCTTTTCTTTCCTCCTTCCTTTCTTTCTCTGCTATGTCACCACTGGCTTCCTCTTCTCCTCCTTGTTGTTCGTCCTCCTCACTAACAACAAGACTGACATCATAGGTTAATGCCTTTATGTCATCATCAGCTGTCATATTTCGGAAAACTTCCCATGCTATAGGGAGTGTAAGTGTATGGAGGGCTTATTCTACTAGGATTTTGATTAGGCCATGGTGAGCTAGCTGCTGTGAATTTCTTGCTTGTATCTTGGTGCTAGATTCAATAAGGGACTGAAGGAGAAAGTAAGGGATACTGAGCTTTTGAGGTGCTAGGGTATCCATGCCATATCTCAAGTCATGGAGGATTTTGAAATGATATCCATAAACAATGTTGTGCCTCCCCTCACAAGAAATGTATTTGATTATTTGATAGCTAACCTCATCCCAGGGATATGGTATAATAGCCCTCCTAATTCCATTTTTGTCTTCAACAGGTGTTTCATTATCTTGGAAAAATTTCTTCTTGGCAGCCTGGCCAATTGGTTTCTCATCTTTACTCCAAGGTAGCCCAAGAGGAAGGGTAGTGACCCTACTGATGAATTCAAGGGTTATTTCAATGGAGAGGCCTCTAATGGTTATAGTAGCATGAGTTCTTGTGTGAGGGACCAGAGAGAGAGAAAATTCTTGGGCAATTTCATCATCAAACCCTCTAAATTTCTCAAAGAAATTCATCCAGTTTGCCCTTGTGAATATGTCCACCACTTGAGGATGTGCATGGAGCTTAGTGGAGTTAGTGGGATCCTTTCTCATAAACCCCCCTGTCATACTACCTGTACTTCTTTGGAAAACCAAATATGGAGGTGGAGACAACGAATTCCTAGTGAAATAGAAAAACTGAGAAGAGTGTGTCTTTTTTAAAAAATAGTATGTATTTCTACCCTCCTAAAGACTTATTTCATCCTCAAATTGAGACTAATTCTTTCTCATTTCAATATTCAACAGAGGGCATTCACGAACCCTACCTCTTTAGATTGGAATTCATGCCAAAAATCGTGTTTTCTCCCTTCAAAATGACTAAATGCCCCTCCAGTAGAAGTATGTTGTCCCTCCTGTAGATTTCCTGTAGATTTCCTGTAGGTGCTCCTATAGAAAATTCCGAGAGCAAGAATATGGAGGAAATCGATAGAGGATGGTGGTTACGAGGCTGCAGGGGCACAAGAAGATTGTTGTGTGGGTGAGTTACGAGCAGGAAATGAAGAAAAGGTGGTGAGAATGCACGGAGAGGAGTGCTCATTACCCTTTATGGATATTTTCAGTGCTGAGCTGGCAAGGTGTACGTTGCCCGAATTAGGACCGTTGGTCCCCACCTGCATGGTCATCATGGCCCCTCCTAGTAATCATCCCTCATTATTTCATTGGAGTTAACTCTTCCTCCCACTACCTGTCCTTGGCATCTTATGCTTGAGTTGACTGTGCGCACGTGTGGGTGACATCTCGATGAAGTGGAGTCAACTACATGAAGGTGGCCAAGTTAATTGGCCACCTTTTGATTTCAACCATCTCGTTTCCTTCATATGATTTCTAATTACACGAATGCAGATAGAGGAGTGATTTAGTTACTTACCTGTGATCTGAGTGTATTTGCTGTGAGGTGTTGTGGCTTTCTCTGCTGCATACCTTCATTTTCCTTCATGCATGTTGTCTAGGCTTTTTGATGTATGTGTTGTGATTTTGTAGGCTCCTCCCTTGCTGGAGCTAAGTTGCATGTGCCTTTTCAACCTGCAGATGTGCACTCTTTTGCTGCTGCTGCTGGACTTCTATGGGATCAGCTGCTACAGGAATTCTTATTGGAGCTCCTATAGCTGCTTTTCCCCTTGAAACTTCATCTTTTTCCTATGTTTGGAGCTCGAGAATGATTCCAGAGGTGTATATAAAGATGGAGGGATAGTAGGTAAGCTTCAGGTAAGGTTAATGGTGCCTTTTCCTCTTTTTTTGTTTTTTTTTTTTAAACTGAAAAACTGTTTTTCTGTGTTTTTTTCCTGGTCAGGGAAAAAATAATGATGCTTGGAGTGTGATGCAGCCTTGGAAATGATGAAAATGAGGTTTGAATATGGTAAGATGGATTATAGGTTCCTCATGAAGCTATTCTTTTCCATCGAACTGCCTCCTGTAGACACTTTTGGCTCTATGTAATTCCTACAGGAGCCTCCTGTAGAAAACATAGAGCCTCTTGTAAAAAACATAGTTTTGAAAGAAAAGGTACAGTGGGGTGAAAGAGATGCCAAAAATGATGGAGGAAGGTGTGGAGGAGATGAGATGGATGCTGGTGTGAATGTCAGGGTCCCCTTGGCACCTTCTTCTAGTCCCTGTAGTCCTCCTGCAAATCTGCAATGCAATAAAAATTCTTTTTTTTCTTCTCTCTTATTTATTTTTATTTTTTTCAAAACAACTAGGGTGCCTCAGAAAGGCTTTCACCCTAATTTCCTGCCCTAGATACCCCCAAGGGAGGTTTTCACCCAGGGATCTTATTCCTTCCCTTTTTTCTCTTTTTCTCCTTTTCTTGACATCATTGGGCTGCCTCAGGGGAGGTTTTCAACCCAATGATGGGACCCAAGCACCTCATGGAGGTTTTCACTTGAGTCCTTATTTTTATTTTTTATTCAGTGAGTGGGTGAAGTGGGAGCTAGGACATGCTCCACTACCATCACTGTTTTATTCAAATCTTCAATAAACTCTCTCTTGGAGAGGGATTTCTTGTAGAATTTCAACTGATGTCCATTGACAAGTATGGGGATGGCTTCATCATCAATGGTTCTGATCAGAACTGAACCATTGTCATTGCATTTCTCCATAGTGTAGGGTCCCAACCATCTTGTCCTCAGCTTGCCTTTGAAATCCTTGTATCTTGAATCATAGAGTAATGCCCAATCTCCTTCTTGGAATTGCTTCTCCCTGATATTTTTGTCATGCCATATCTTTCTCTGAAGCTAAACTACCTCTGTATGGAGAAGGGCTTGCAATCTGTATTCATCCAATCCATTGAGCTGAAATAATCTCTCCTTCTGTGCATGGTTGAGATCTATGTCTAGCTGAGCTGCCATCCTTAGGGTATTGAATTCAAACTCTATTGACAACAAAGCCTTCTTCCCATAGACCAGTTCATAGGGTGTGAACCCAGTGGTGGTCTTTCATGTTGTGTTGTAGGCCCAAATGGCTTCAACTAATCCATCCACCCAGTATTTTCTGTTGTTGTTCACTACCTTAGTTAGGATCCCTTCTAATGCTCTATTAGTGACTTCCACTTGCCCGTTGGCTTGTGGATGGTAAGGGGTGGAAGTCTTGTGCTTGATCTTATGATGTGTGAGCAGGTCTTCAATCAGGCTGGAAGTGAACTGACTGCCTTGGTCTGTGACCAACTCTCTCAGATACCCAAACTTGTAGAATATGTTTTCCCTCAAAAGCTCAACTACTTTTTCCTCTGTCGCTGCTTTGATTACTTTTGTCTCTGCCCACTTTGTCAGGTAGTCGGTGCACACAATGATGTACTGCTTTTGCTTTGAAGGGGGGTTGATAGGCCCCATAAAGTCCATGCCCCACTTCTCAAATGGCTCAAAGGTCACCTGAGGTTGCATGGGAATTTCATCCTTTGGGGTGGGTTTCCCCACCCTCTGACACCAATCACACTGGCTCATGTATCTCCTCACATCCTGATGAAGAGTGAGCCAGTAGTAGCCTACTTGCAATATCTTGAAGGCGGTTCTTTTTGCTGCAAAATGACCTCCACAAGGCCCGTCATGACATGTCAGGAGGATGTCAAAGACTTCCTCCTCCCTAAAATATCTTCTCAAAATTTGATCTAGGCCAAGTTTGAAGAGATTGCCTCCAATCCAGGTGAAAGGGGCACTTTTCCTTACTATCTTTCTCTTCCCTTTTGGGGATAGGTGTGGTGGGAACTGTGCTGAAACCAAGTAGTTTTCTATATCAGCAAACCATGGAAAGAGTACTGATATAGCAAATAAGTGTTCATCTGGTATTTGGTCATCCACCATTCCTTCTTCACCTATAGGCAAATTTACTCTAGACAAAAAGTCAGCAACAACATTTTCTTTACCAGGCTTATTAATTATGGTCAAATCAAACTGCTGCAGTAAAAGAAACCATCTAATAATGCGAACATTTACATCTAGTTTGTTCATTAAATATCTAATTGCAGCATGATCAGTGTGCACAAAGGTTTGATAGCCTGTGATATAATGTCTGAATTTGTTTAAGGAATGCACGACAGCTAGGAGTTCCTTCTCGGTCACTGTATAGTTTAGCTTTGTCTTTGACAAGTTTTTGCTTATAAAGTATATGGCATAAGGTAACTTTCCATCAATTTGTCCTAAGGCTGCTCCTATCATTTTGTTCGAGGCATCTATGTGAATGTGAAAGGGTAGGGCCCAGTTTGGGTCTCTGAGAATTGGGGTAGTCACTGGCTTGCTCCTCAAGGTATCTAGGGCTTCTTGACAGTTTTCCGACCATATGAACTCAACATCTTTACCTAGGAGGCCAAACAAAAGAGAGGCTATCTTGCTGAAGTCTTTAATGAATCTCGTGTAATATCTAGCTAAGCCTAGGAAACTTCTGACATTTTCACCTTTTGAGGAGGTGGGACCCTTTGGATGATGGCAATTTTGTTGGGGTCCACCTGCAGTCCTTGTTGAGATATTGCATGACCTAGCACGGTCCCTTCAGTCATAAAAAATTCACATTTTTCCAGACTGAGGGACAGTTTCATCTCAATACACTTATCCAAAACTTTTCCTAGGTTAGATAAAGCTTCCTAAAAGTCAGAGCCATAAGGAGTAAAATCATCCATGTATATTTCTACTGCATCATGAACCAGTTCAGAAAATGTACTCAATACTGCTCTTTGGAAAGTGGTTGGAGCATTGCACAAACCAAAAGGAAGGACCCGGTATGCAAAGGTACCCCAAGGACAAGTGAAAGTGGTCTTATCTTGGTCTTCTAGGTTGATTTGAATCTGATTGTACCTGCTAAACCCATCTAGAAAAGAGAAAAACTTTTTCTCTTCCAGACTGTCTAACACTTGATCTATGAAAGGTAAAGGAAAATGGTCATTTTAAGTGGCTTTGTTAAATTCCTAATAGTCGACACAGATTCTCCACTTACCATTTTTCTTTGGCACTAGCACCAAAGGAGAGACCCATTCACTGTCAGAGACGGGATAGATGAATCCTGCATCAAGCAATTTCTACAGTTCTTCCTTAACAATATTTTTAAGTGTTGTATTCATCCTCCTTTGAGGCTGCCTAACTAGTTTAAAATATTCCTTGATGTATATATGATGAGTACATACTGAAGGGTGCACTCCCTTCATCTCCTTATAACTCCAGGCGAAGGCATCTAGATGTATTCTCAGTAGGCTGCATAGCTCCTTCTCCTGGGAAGTAGATAAGGATGGATTGATTTTCAATGTTCTTTCTGGGCCGAACTCTATATTTTTGACACGGAGAGAAGTAGGGTCGGCCACACAGAGATCAGTTGAGGGGTTGTTTTGGGTTTCTCTTACTATGTCTTCTAATGGTGATACACTAGGAGGTGGATTCTGAATCAAATTTTCAATCATATCATCCTCATCTTGCGGTTTTCCCCCAATGGGGATTTCTAATGCACACAGTGGAGCCGAATAAATTTCATCCTCTTCCTCCTCCTCCAACCAGAGAGGTAGATTATGTTCTAGCAAGGGTTGGGCAGGAGGATATAGGGTTAATTGCTTGGATATGTGCCTGTTCTTTATGGTCATGTTCCCAGCTCGACAACTGATGTAGGCATCGGCTATAGCCAACCAGGGTCTTCATAGGATGAGAGGACCCCCAGTGAGCTTTGCCTTTGGCTGGAGAACTAAGAAATTAGCAGGGTACTCCCAAGAATCAATGGAGACCATCACTTCTTCCATAATCCCCTCAGGGGTCAATGTGGAGCGGTCTGCTAGCTGTAGCATTGTCGTGGTCTTCCTCAAGGAGCATTGGAGGTTAAGTTTGAGCATTGTGTCCTTTGTCATCACATTAATGGCAGCTCCCAAATCAATCAAGGTATGTGGGACCATTATGCCATTGATGTGGACATCAACTACTGGGCTTCCAGGATCCAGATATTTTGGACAGATTATCTACCCCAACATTAAGTCGGACAGTTGTCCTATGACATTGATGGTTGGGGCATCTCTCTTGCGCCTTCCTAGATGCCTAAAGCACTTCTCTTTGATCAACCTATTGTAGATATGCACGTCTTTTATGGCTTGGAGAAGTGGTATCTTCACACATATGTGTTTCAATTCTCCCAGGAGTTCAGTCTCTTCTGGGTAGGCTGGATTGTCATGGATAGTCTCTCAGGAAAGGGTGGATCTGCTTTATGTTTGCTTTCCTTTTTATCTTCTTCAACCTCCCTGGGTGGAGGCTGGCTATCTGGGAGAACTTTACTGGATTGCAAGTTAATTTCTTGAATCTCCACAGCATAAGTTGGGCATGATGGTTCCCCACCATACACTTGCTGAGCCTGTCTATTGTTCACGTTCAGATTTGGCTGGGCAGGCATTTGGGGTTGCCTTGGTGGAGCATAAGGTAACAGTTGTGGTTGGGCAGAAGAGTGGGAAGAGAGTTGTATTAGGGCCTCCACCCATGATGAGATGCATTCCACTGAGGTTGCGGCTGAGCATAGGATTGAAATGAAAGGATGGTTGGTTGGGCATGATATTGAGATGTGAAGGACCAAGGATGAGGCGTGGACCAGGAAGGATGAGCAGGGGGGCCCCAAGAAGGTATGGAGGGGACTTGGTTGGGGTTGTAGTATGCCTGAGATGTCCCTGGCATCCCTTGCTGGTATGGTCTAGGTCCATGTGGCCTCTTTTGGTTTATGTAATAGATCTATTCAGTGACTCCTTTGGCCCCTTGGTATACAACTTTAAGTTTGGGCAAGGAAGGGCACTTATCTGTAGAATTATTTTCTTCACAGACTGAACAAACCTCTATAGAGTTCAATGGGTATTCATTCCTAGGATTCCTCCTGGTGCATCTAGGACAAAAGATGGCCAAAGCCCTCTCTGCTTCCTCTTGTTTTCCTTTGATATGTAAGGTATCCATTTGCATGGCAAGAGTTTGCAGCATCTCACTCTTGAAGTCTTCTAGCATGTTTCCAATTTCACCTTTAATGGACGAATTGGAGGAAGAGGTACAGGCTATGGGTTGACTCCCCCTACCTTTCTTTTTGGCTGCTCTGGAATGGTTTCTAAAAACATTATTTATGTCCTCATAGGATAGTTGGTAGATGTCTCCCCTGGCTAGTAGATGGAGGGTGTCTAAAAGGTCTTCCCGAATTCCCCTGAGCAGGACCAACTTCAGAGACTCGGGGTCAAGTGTACACCCGACCCTTTTGTAATTGAGCTGGAACCTCTCTTCATAGTCTTCCAGGGACTCGTCACTTCCCATGGTCATTCGGAAGATTTCTTCTTTAGTATCTTTTGACCTACAATAGTCTCGGTACTTGTTGTTAAAAGCATGTTGCATCTGAGCCCACATTGTGATGCTATTGCCAAGTAATCCCATGAACCAGCGTTGTGCTGCGTCCTTGATAGTAGAAGGGAACAATTTCAATTTTTTCTCATCTTCTGCATAGTCATAAGTTCGACAAATGACAGCAAATCCAAAAAATAAGGTTTGAGGATCTTCTGTAGTCAGACCATGGAAGTGAGGTAGGGCTGAAGGGCTTATATTCTTCATTTTGGTGTCTCCATTGGTCTCCCGAATGGGGAAGGTACCCTCTATTCTCTCTCCATTTCCCCTAGCATTTATGTTTTCAACCATTGGCTCCAGAGGAATGTTTTCTTCTTCTTCTTCCCCTATAGGTTCTTCAAATATGTCTGGCTGTTCACCTAAGGGTTCTTCTTGATTGCAGCCACTGAAGAAGAGAGAAGGTTGGCTGTGTGAAGCAGTGGGGGTGTTGGGAAATTTTTTTCCTGAGTTATCTCTATTCCTACGAGGCATGAAAGGAAATATTTTTGGTTGGTTTTTGTTTCTTTTTCCCCACATTGATAGTACCTACAGAAGCTGAAATTGTGATTGAACAAAACAAATTACAACTAGCTGAATGGAAATGTGTAGAATTGAAAAGGAAAGGAAGGAAATACAGAATTGAAAGGAAAGAAATGACTAGTCTACTTTTGCTGAAATAAACTATTAGCATAATGTTGCAATAGGAAATAGAAGAAAGAAGTAATCATAGAATACTCTGACGTGTCCCCAGAAACAGCACCAAAAAGTGGTGAGCGCTAGTATTGCAGTAAGAATGCTGCAACTCCTTGGCTGCCAGCTTTAGTTTTATCAACCCGGTAGTTCGTAACAAACTTGGAAGCTTCGGTGCTATATGCACAAGTACTAGTTCTCACTGCAAGTTGTCACTTGGTCAACTGGCGCAAGATCACTAGGAGCTCAAGCCAACTTCTATGGATTTTAGAAGAAGCTCTATGTGTGATGAAAGGAAAGAAAGATTACTCTACATATGCTATTCTAATTGCATAAAGGAGAAAGACTGGAATGTAAAGCAAAACCTAGTAAAGCCTAATTAACAAGCCAATTCTACTTCTGCCAAAAACACTATGAAAACCATGAAAGAAATACCATTACCTACTCAAGGAAGTAAACAACATCTAACCATGCTATTTTTGGAAGTAAATAAGCAGAAAAACATATTTTTGGATTTTTATGTGTTTTTATGTGAATTTAATCATGCATCTAATTTATTTTGTGTGAGTGTGGCAGCGAATCGGTGGCATTAGAGGGCGGTTTTGGAGCTTGGGAGGATGTAGGATGGTGTGGATGGATCCTAGGAGGTATTAGGTGGCTTTCTGAAGGCTTTTCCCACACTCAGCCTTCAAAAGAAAGCCTACAGGAAAAACTACAGGAGGACACAGGGAAACTACAAGAGGAAAACAAGAAAACTACAGAAGGCCAACAGGAGGAGGCCGAGAGCAATTTTCGCTGCTTTTAGGGTGTGAGAGTGGGTGGAAAAGGTGGATGAAGGTTTGGATGAGGTGTTAGGGCGCCTAAGGTCTACCATGAACCATTAGGAGAGAGAAATATGATTGGGTTTGCTCAAGAAGAGGAAGAAGTTCTATGGAAAATAAAGGAAACTAGGGCAGAATTGAGGTGAGGTTTGGGAGACCTATAGGGCATGGATCAGATGGAGGGTGTGATTGTTGGTAAGCTGGCTTACTGCTGGAAGAGATCTGCTACATAGAAATTGACAGTCAACCAAGAAAATCAAGCAACAAAGGAAATGAGTGCATCCTAGGAAAAACAGAGTTTTGCATAAAAATGGTTTAAACTATGATGTAGGAAAGGAAATGCTAATAAATGCTACAAGAAAGGAAAACATGAAAGAGGACTATTGCAAATTAGGAAGTGAACATGATAAAGGAGATCTAAAGCAAAGCAAAACTGGACTATCAATCTACTAGATAGCTGCAAACACTAGAAGTCCTATGAATGGGGAAAATTTGTGTTTTTGGGGCAGCAAGAGAGTCTTTGCCTCAAATCATGGTCCCAAAGGGAGGAAGAGAGGCCAAGGCACTATTGTTAACCTTTTGAATATTTTCTGATCACTGATTAACCTGCTACAGAAAGCAACAATGGAAGCAAACTACTAAATCATCAAAAGCAACCTATTCTTAACCATAAGGAAAATACATCTAACGACAAATTAATCTACAAACTGAAGTAAAACATACAAATACAAGTAAATAGAAGCTTGGCTACTTGGATTGGGCCCTAACCCAAGAGCTTCCTCCCTCTGAGGTAACTCAGTGCTAGCTCAAAAAGGATTCCATCTTCATTATGAAAAAAAATAGCAAGATTACATGAAACTGTCACAAAATAATAAGCTTGAAATTTGAGCAGAGTTTACGCAAACAAAAAAATCCAATCCTAGTGAGGCCCTAGGCCTCTATACTTATACATCTAAAGCTACCAACATATTCCTTAAAATCATGGAGGCTTGGCTTCCAAAACTCGAGATAACTCTCAATCATCTTCCACTTGCTCGGCTGCCTTCTAGTGCATGATTCGACTGCTTGTACTCCGAGCTAAATAAAGGGGAATTCGAAGTGAGGAGTAATAAATGAGGGGGAATTCCCTCCTATAAGTCCTATCCTCTGTCTACTTCAAGTTATTTCTGCAGTTTGGCCACTAAATCCTTGACCTTGACCTCGAAATCCATCAATAATCTGCATTAAATACATGTTAGACCACATGGCATAATAACTAGCTCAACTCACCCTATAAGCATAAACATAATCAGAAAATCATACAATAAGCTAAGAGAATGGTTGATTTAACTAGGTTAGGAGGTAAAATGAGCCCATATAATTGCCCATTTATGAGGCTCATCATGTTTCACTGTATGTTTGTTGTTTTTTTTTAAATGTATATTTCATTTCATTCCTTCATAAATCGGGATCACAAAGATCTTGTGTTGCAGGATGTAGAAGAGGAGGTTACAGAAAATATTCTATGTTAGTCATAGTGAGAAGTTAGTCATTAGTTTTGGGATAATCAGTAAGGTACCCCTTCATCATGAAGAACCTTCGTATGTGTGGTGACTAGCACAATGCCACTAAGTTTATCTCCAAGATTGTTTTTCGAGAGATTATTGTTAGAGATGCAAACTGATTCCACCATTTTTAGAATGAATTATGTTCATCTCTAAGATTGTTGGTTGAGAGATTATTGTTAGAGATGCAAACTGATTCCACCATTTTTAGAATGAATTATGTTCATCTCTAAGATTGTTGGTCAAGATATTATTGTTAGAGATGCAAACTGATTCCACCATTTATAGAATGAATTTGTTCTTGTGGAGATTACTAGTGATGTCGTTTATTCTTTGAAATTACTATGTTGCATATCATTCATTTGTAGGTAGAACATAAAATGCACGAATAAAGGCACGTGTTAACCTAATGTGGATGATTCCTTTGATATGATAAGGCCAAGCCATAATAATATGTTTATAAACATACACACTAATATGGAATTATGTCAAATAATTGATAGAATATAGTACATCATGGACGTTAATTTTATAATATATTTAACATATGCACCCTAGCCTAAATCTTGTGTATTCAATGTTCTTATGAATATATGGAATTTTCGTGACAAGATGATGGGAATATGAGTCTTGTATGATATCCCAACGTACCCAGAGGATGCACATGTGTGGGTGTTTTAGAGTTATTTCATAGTCTATGTTAGATCCCCATAATCTAAATGAAATAAAATGCATTAAATACAAGTTTTGTCATTAGAAATAGAAAATGAATATACATGCCCCTAAAAATCTAGAAAATAACATATGTTCCCCTGAGAAGATAAAAGGGAACATTTTCACTTAGAGCATATGGATTTGGTGTTTTTCAATGGTAGTAAATTATAATGATGTATAATAAAATTACATTCATGTTGTTACTTGTCTAAAATTTGAATGGATTTCATAATGGTGCTTGTTTTATATAATTCTTTGTTAAAAAGTATAATTTTATGTGCTAAATTAATTATTAAATATTTGGCTTTTATTTTATCAATTTTCTTTAGGCTTTTATGACATAGTAGTTATAAGAAACATATAACATTCCATTTATTTATTTTTAAGTAAATTATCATTTTATTGATTGCATAACCAAAACTTGATATTTTTAATGGTTTGATATAAGGGTTAACATTTTTTTATCAATCATATGTTATATTTTGCTAATAGGCCACCTCGGTATCAAAATTCTCTGATGGGGCCAATAAAGGAAAACACGAGGAAAAGGAAGGAACATAAAAAGAGAAGATGAGAGGAATGGTCCAAGAGGGGAGAGGGAGTGAAGAAGAAAAATAGAAGAGGGTAAAATAAGGGAAGCAAAGAGGAAAAAAATAGAGAGGAGGAGGAGAAGAGGAAATAGGAAGGAAGGGCATGAGGAAAATAAGGTGAGGTTCTCATTGAAGTGTGGTTGACAGAGAAGAATAGAGAAGGCAAGAAAATGAGGAGAGGAAGAAGGGAAGAGTAGTTCAAGGATAAACAAGAGAAAGCCATAAGGAAGAAATTGGTTCTAACAACTTGTTTGGTAGAACCAATTCTCAACCAACAAAGAAGAGTAAAGAAGGAAAGAAAATGAGGAGGAAGAAGGGAAGAACAATTCAAGGATAAGAAAGAGAAAATCGTAAGGAATAAGTTGGTTTCAACAAATTATTGGGTTGAACTAATTCTCAATGGATAGGGAAAAATAGAGAAGGAAATAAAATGAAGATAGGAAGAAGGGAAGAGTAGTTCAAGGATAAACGAGAGCAAACCACAAGGAAGAAATGTGTTCCGACAACTTACAAGTTAGAACCAATTCTCGGTAAGGAAGAAAAACAGTTTCAACAATAGTGTTGGATAGAACTGAACGAACACAATGGAATAGAAAGAAACAAAAGTAGAGGAGAATTGTGCAACAACAACTTGAATATAAAGGAAATACAAATTCTTCAGGGAGCACTACTTTTGCATCCACATTTGCATCATTAAAAGCTTGATGGAGACCTAGATCAAGAAGCACTTACATATTTGTATTTTCCAGCAAAATAATTCAACCTATTGTGGCAATAATCATGTAGCTTTATGAATTTGCAACTTAACAAAAGAGACTAATTGTGTGAATTGGAATTCTCTCCTTTCTATACTTGTTTTATGGTAAAATTTGTTGAGAATTGCAACAAGAAATGTTGAAAATAGCATCAAGAAAATCTTAATTTAATTTGTCCTTGAATTAAATTAGGAATTAAATTGTAATTCTAATTCTCATAGCGACTTGTAATAGTTAACTAAGTTATTTTGACTTAGTTGACTCAGTTAATTCGAGTTGGGAGTATATCTAGAGTGATGTAAAGTTGTTGCTAAATTTTAGGGGCCAAGGTTGAGTTCTTTTGGGTTGTAATTATTTAATTCAGTTTAACTAAGTTAAATTCAGCTAAACTAGTTCCAACTGATGGAGGAATTAGTGGGAGATCCAATAGTGGGGTGTAACCTGTAGTAGTGGGGTGTAGCCAACACTGCTCAACTAATAAACTAAAGATTCACTCATAATTAACTCATACATGTCAGATCAGAGAAAAACCCAGTTGAGATTGGAGTTTAGGAACAGTGTACTAGCAGTTGTAAAATCATCTAAGTTAAATTGACGGTGCATGCAATCAGAAGAAGGTCTAAAATATATCATTCCTTAATTAGAAAACTCACTAATTTTACCCATTTGAATTTCCTTTAAAAGGAGGAATGAAGGCACAAGTTTAATCATTGTTTTGGTGAGCATTAGTTGGTGAGACCAAGCAATAGGAAGCACAAGTTTGTGCGTGGAGCTTGTGAGATAAAGGTGTGCCAAGAGAAGCTTGTGCACAAGTTGGTAGTGAGATAGATAGAGATAGTGCAAAGGTTACTCGGGCTTGAGAAAATAATTGTAATCTTCTCATATTTTCTGTGTAATGCAATATACAGATAGCAAGGGTTTTTAGTTGTGGCTTTCCCTAGAAAAATATTGTGTTATGTGCAATTGAAATTATTCCTTTTCTGCTTCGTGATTTCATCAATCAAATTTTGTTTCCGCTGATGTGTAGAGTAGATTCAACTCTTTTGTTTTATCATATTACATAATCAATTTGAATCTACTATAAAAATATACAAAATGTGTGTGCTTCTTGTATTTCTTTTGTCCTCTAAGTTCATGTTGACATCTTTGGCAGAAGTAGTTTTTGTACCCATCCCATACTACATTAACTGGAATCACAACAAGATTACTCCTCCTTTGAATTATAACTCCAACAAAATGAAGGAAGACTAGATAGACATTTTTTAGGATACCTCCAACATTTTCTAGTTAGAAGTGTAGATAACGGGAAATGAATAGCTCCAACAATAAACTAGGTAGATGCTATAAGAAATTGAAATTGAAAATAGTGAGGTACATAAGAAGTGGTGGCGATATCTAGAATATGCTTGTGGTTAGTAAAGGGTTCGTGAGCCTTGATTTTTCTATGCATAGAACCCATTTGGGTTTGGGAGATTTAAGAACAAAACTTATTTATGCAAGTTGTGGAAGCAAATTATTGTAGAGAAAATTTCCCATGTAGAGTTGTGAAGGAAAGGAGAAGACAACAGTTCCAGCAGACTAATTACTGGTATAACTGTTGAAGGGAGTTTTATTGAAGAAAAGCCAATGAAGAGGAATTTACTAGCAGGACCATTTCTCAGGAAATGAATATCAACCTCACAAAGGAGGAGGTGAGGAACTCTATACATATCTAGGGGAAATGGAGGAGGTCCTAGGAGTTAGAACAACTAAGAGAAAGCCTAAGGGAAAGGCAATAACAAATCAATTCGAATTTTAGAATTCCCTCCAAGAAGAGGTGAAAACAATTATTCAAAGGAGTTATAGCATTGGACAAGGCCCAAAAGGAAGAGGAAAAATGAAGTGTCAAAGATAAAGACACAATAGAAGGAAGATAAACCTATGAAGGTAATTTGAATTAAATATCAATGAGTTGGGGAAGTCTATCATGTAGATAAATTAGATATTCATGTTGAAATGTAAATCAAATAGGTAAATAGTTGAAAAAATTTAAGGGGGGAACGAATAAGATGGTAATGGAATTGGGAATATCATTTGTGTAACCCAATTTATGTTTAACAGTTTGTGTATGAATGTGTAGGGAAATAAGCTAGTAGAAAAGTTTGGATTACAAGTGCGAAGCACACATTTGAGTTGGCAACTTGGCAGTAATAAAAGATGAGGAACATGTCCATGCTAAGACATACATGGAGAATAAACTCAATTTGAATTGGGCCAAGTTAAAGTGAGACTGTTACATTATAAAAAATGAAGGGTTTGTTAGTCCATGAGGGAATAGTATAGGATGAGTCAGATATGGAGGTGACAGCTACCATAACAAGGGTTGAAGGATGTTGAAAAGTGTAACTAGGTTTGGTCTTCACAATTATCATTGTACTTGTATCATTATGTAATTCATGACAAGAAAAGTAAAAATTTATTATTATTATTATTTTCTAGTCAAAACATGTTCTTCATGCTTCTAGGGTCTATTGAGTCAATAATAAAATTTGACATGAGTCAAAATCCCATTTGGACTATTTGTAAGAAAATAATTTTTTTATTTTTGAGCCAAAAGAGTCATTTTTGTCACCTCAAGAAGAAGTTTCCCCCCAGATGGACAAGTCGTTCAACTATTAAGATGTGTCCCTTCATATGGTCGAACAACTATATATTGGAAACTGTGCTCCACATTTTGGAAATCAATCAATCAAATTCTGTGAAAGAGAAAGAAGAAAAACCAATGAAGTCTAAGGAAAGAGAATAATGCAAAAAAGGAGAGACCTCTACACATGCGAGCTTCCTCTACAATTTTCTAAGGTTATTAAAGGGCCGAAATTTTATGGAGGCCAAATCTTTAGGGATGGACCAAAATTCAAAGAATTGACCACCGTTGACTTTTGGTGACTTTGTTTTCATAAAGATAACTTGGAGGAAGGTTGAATTGGGTCTCTGTGGCAGTTTTGGTCTTGGTATTGGTTCTTGGATACCTCACTTTTATTTAATTATATAAGAAGATAATTTTTGTCGATTTTCCCTCTTATAGAGTTTTGGCCCTGGCTCAGAGAGCCTACATCTTTGTGTTCTTTTATATTTTTGTGATCATAATGTTTCATGTATTTTAGAAATTTCTTGATGGAGAAGAACATAAACTTAATAAAAATCCAACAAACACACAAGTAATTATCATGAAAGAGAAATCAACCCTAATCTACAAGCTTACTGATTTCTCAACATGGTATTAGAGCTAAGGTAAGGCAAAAGGAAGATTGAGTATCACATTTTGTTGGCTTAGTTGAAGACTCCTTGAAAATATTATGGTAACTATCACAAGGCACAAGGAGAAGATTTTGAAGCAACTCAAAAACATTCCTAGAAGCTTGAAGACATCCTCATCAAATAACATCCATCCAAAAGATCAATATTATTAAAGATTTGTAGTATACTCTTTCTATCCAAGATATAGTTCAAGACCAAGTCTCAGTAGTAAGTTTAGTTGCACTCACTCGAGCATGGCTAGATCAGTTCCTAAGGTATACAAAGTATTCAAAATTTTGTGACATGAGGAGAATATGTGATAACCCTAGACAATAGATCCACCTATGAATAATTTGAATTATGTGATTATTGTTTTAAAGGCGAGAAAGTGGTGAACAAGAGATCATATTCGATCTCTCTATGAGACATCTGAACTCTTTGAAAAATCCACTTAACAAAGTATTCAAGGTACTACTGTATCTTATCTCCTACGAATTAAAAAAAATCAAAGGAAATTTGGAATAACAGTTCAAGTGTCATACACTAGGCTAAAAGATGTGAAGTCCTAAAGAAATACAATAAAAGCTCCGTGACATATAATGCAAGTCTCTATGATAACACATTTCTCCTTTATCCGGATTCTTATAGACATATGATAGACCAAATAAAATTAAATAACCCAATCAAATGACACTAAAAGAATGAGTGACGAAGTATATAAGGATAAGAAAAGATACAAAAGGATATATATGACAACTGAACTAAATACAACATCATACTCCTAAGGCATTCATGATGGCTACTAGATCCAAATTTTACAAAGCATCCGAAGTTTTGTGGCAACCTATGCGAATTATGTGACAATATACATGTGGGCCTGGGGAAATGTCTTATACATTGTTTGAAGACCTAAGGGGCACTAAGAATAGAACTCATATACGAATTATGATTCTCATAATTTATGTGACAAGATACAAGGAAATCTCTTGACTTCTATAGTAATTTTCATCTCTTGGATTGCATTTCTCATTATGAAGCAAGACTATCTTTCAAGACTAAAGGGCTAAGCCATTTGATTTTTGAGGCACCTGTTGTAGCTTTTTCTATCACCTATTGCATAGGTGCTTCACGAAATATAGAAGCCTCTGATCCGGATTTAAACAGGAACGCAACAAATTACAGAGATAACCATATACACAAAGATGCAGCGGAAATAATACTTCATTTCATTAATGGAAAATACTGAAATATGCTTACAAACAGAAATGACAATAAACTAGCTAGGGCGATGGTAGCTTATCTCTGAGAAGAGATGTGATGGCTACATGCCTCTGAACTATTCTAAAAACTGTATTACAATGAGGCTCGAAGGCCTATTTATTGTTGAGAAACAATGGAAAACCCTTCACATCCCGAAACCTAACCCTAGAAGATGAAACGCCAAATTGTGGGCCCCGTTTGGGTAAATTGGTACATCAATTTCCCGGGGTTGTAACTTTGGCATACGATCTCCGTTTGACGCGTACGATAGCTCGTTAGAAAGATCTATCCGAGAAATACCACTTTGGGAAGGGCAACATCGGTCCATGGACCCATGTTGCCCCCAGATTCCCAAAAAAACGTCGTTTAGGGCCTCAAAACGGCTCCGGAAGTTCAAGACCCGAAAAAACTGCTAAAAATAGTAAGTTGTGCTACAATTAAGGAAACTGAAAATGCTGAGAAAGACAATGGTGGGGTCCAAGTGGCCACCAATATCCACCTGGATCATTCCTCCCCCTTAGGAAGAAATGGTCCCATTGCGTTGAGCTCCTCCATGAGATGAGGAAACTTCTGCTGAACTTGTTCCCTGGTGAGCCACTTGCCCTGCTGGAGGAGTTGGCCCGCTTTGACAACTCGATACAGTTGGATATTCTGTTGGCGAGTGTTCTTGATCTGTGTGTCCATGATCCGATCAGTTGCAGCTTGTTCCATGCAATCTGGATTTAATTCTGTGGGTTTGAGCTGTTCTGCAATGTCGGATGTGTCTAGCAATGGTGGAAAGTATGGCCGAAGGCGGTCCACATTAAATACTGGGTGCAGGCCAAGAATGGGGGAATGCTGAGCTCAAATGCATTGTCTCCCATAGCCTTAGTAATGGTGTAAGGACCATATCGGAGTGGTCTCAATTTCCGATAGGCTCCAGTAAGGCGTTCCTTTTGCAAATGCAACCAAACTTTGTCGCCCACCTGAAACTTGTGTGGCACCCGATGTTGATCATGTCGCTGCTTGTACTTGGCATTTGATTTCTCAAGAATGTCGTGGACCTGCTGGCGAATATGTTGGATGCGCTCAATGAAGCTGGTGGCCTTATCTGTTTCGGACTGGACATGAGCTGAATTCATGTGAGTAGCTGCAAGTGGCATGGCCACATCAATGGGCATAGTGGCTGGAATCCCAAACCCACCTGAAAAGGCTATGGCCAGTGGATCTGTGAAGAGCTCGGTTGTAGCTGTGCTGAACGTAGGGGAGGCTCTCGTCCCATGTGCGTGGATGCTTTGATTATACATGCGCAGAATGTGCACAATCATCCTATTGACAACCTCTGTCTGGCCGTCAGTTTGAGGATGGAAGGCTGTGGACTTCGTGAGTTTGGTGTCCAGCATTGACCAGAGACTGGACCAAAAGGTGCTGAGAAACCGACTGTCCCGATCTGAGATGATAGACTGTGGGATCCCAAAGTGCACCCACACTCGTTCAAAGAAGAGTTTAGCAGTGGCTTCTGCTGTGATATTCTTCTTGCAGGCCATCATAATGGCCATCTTTGAGAACCTTCGACGACCACAAAAACACAGTCATTTCCATGCTTAGTGGAGGAAGGCCTGACATGTAATCCATGGAGATGGATTCCCAAGGTCGACTAGGGGTAGGCAACGGGGTATAGAGGCCTTGCTTCTTAATGGTCGGTTTGGCAATGGCACAGGCAGTACATGATCGGATGTACTTCCAAACATCTTGTCGAAGATTCGGCCAATAGAAATAGTTTTGCAGTACTGCCACTGTTTCTCGACCCCGAAATGCCCAGCAGCCCGACTGTAGTGTGCTTCCCAAATCATCTTGGCACGCTCGCTTGAAGGAACACAGAGGTGACCGAGGTGGCATAATAGGGCATCCTGGAGGTGAAAATCTGCAACCTGCCGACCCTCCAAGAGTGTCTGGTATGTGTGGCTGAATTCTGGGTCGCTTTTGTAGAGAAGTGGCCAATCAAAGTCTCGTGCCCGCAAGAGTTGAGCACGGTGGTTAGCGCCATGATCGGTGGTCGACTGAGGCAATCTGCAACATTATTGGTGCTGCCCTTTTTATACTTGATATTCAAGTGAAACTGTTGCAGGTATGTAGACCACTTCTGATGGCGATCATTCTGCAATTTCCCTTGGGTCTGTATGAACTGCAGAGGTCGGTGGTCTGTGTGGATGACCGTTTCCTTCCCCAAAATGTAATGCTTCCATTGTCAGCAGGCCTGTACAATGGAATACATCTCTTTATCATAAGTGGGGTACTTCGGGACTGTGTCTGAAAGTGTTTCATTGTGATATGCCACTGGATGTCCATGTTGAGTAAGGACTGCCCCAATAGCATAGTCAGAGGCATCTGTCTCGACCTCAAATGGTTGTTGTAAATCTGGTAACGCGAGCACTCGTGCCGTGCAGAGGCGATCCTTCAACTCCCTGAATGCCTTCTGTTGAGATTCAGACCAAAAAATTTTGCTTTCGCCCCGCCCTTGGTGACTTGACTCAAGGGCCAAGAAATATGAGAAAATCCCAACACAAACCTGCGGTAGAAGTTGGCAAGACCTAGAAAGCTGCGGAGCTCTGTTAGAGTGGTTGGAGAGGGCCAATCCCGAATGACTTGGACCTTGGCTGGATCGACATGCACCCCTGTTCATCAATGATGTATCCCAGATACTGAACCTTGGTCATGCCAAAAGTGCATTTCTCCAAATTGGCACATAGCTTGTGTTGCCGCAGTGTTTGGAGAACCTGTCGGATGTGGTGGAGGTGCTCTTCCCAACTCTGGCTGAAGATCAGAATGTCATCCAAGTATACTACTACAAAGGAGTTGGTGAATGGCCGCAAGATGTCATCCATTAGCCTCATAAAGGTTGCAGGAGCATTCGTCAATCCGAAAGGCATGACCAACCATTCGAAGAGGCCCTCCTTGGATTTGAAGGCAGTCTTCCACACATCTGAGGGTTCAATTGGTACCTGGTGATATCCTGACTTCAGATCGATCTTGCTGAAATATTTCGCCCCCTTATTGTCTAGGAGGTCATCAATCCTCGGGATCGGG
Source organism: Pinus tabuliformis (assembly GCA_031772625.1). Lineage (NCBI taxonomy): Eukaryota > Viridiplantae > Streptophyta > Pinopsida > Pinales > Pinaceae > Pinus > Pinus tabuliformis. Next base: position 402,261,853 of record CM062819.1, read on the forward strand.
TACCTATTACGGACAGATCTTGTTCAGCGCCCGATAGTCAATACAGAGTCTCCACGTCCCATCCTTCTTCTGTACCAACACTATCGGGCTCCCACAGGGCGAAGAACTCGGACGGATGTGACCTTTCTGCAGGAGCTCCTGAATCTGCCTCTTGATTTCATTGTTCTCCAGAACAGAGCGTCGATAAATTGGTCCATTGGGTAGCGGCGCACCTGGGGTCAGATCGATGGAGTGCTTGACTTGACAGTGCAGAGGAACCCCTGCCAGGGAGGTGAAGATGTCTTCGTACTCCTCCACAATCTTGTCCATCTGTAGCTGCCGTGCAGAGGGACCCCGTTTGGAGGCCGCGGCCACTGTCTTCTTCTTCCCTTGAGGGCGTATCATCAGGAAAACAAATTTCCTGTTTTGGAAATGATCTTACTGCATTGTTTTGCAGTAATCAAATAGATGGCGGCAGGTGGTGCTACCTCTGGTATCCTGAACAACTTATTTCCCAATGTAATAATAACAGCACGGGGCCTTGATTCATACACAGCATGTCGCTTCCAAAATGGTTGTCCTAGTAATACATCACAAACTTCAAGGGAGCAATGTCACACAATACCTCATCCGTGAAGGGCTTGATGTTGTATGGAAGGCGACACTGCTGGCTCACGCGAAGATCTCGCCCTTGGTGAAGCCACCCAATGGTGTATGGTTGTGGATGTGTTGTGGTCGGTAAGCCCAACCGCTTCACGACCCTCTGCCAAATGAGGTTCTTTTGACTCCCGCTATCAACAATGAACTGTATCGGGGAGCCCTTTACCCACATCTGGGAGTGGAAGAGACGCTCCTCCTCCTCTGGATCTTCGGGTTCATTTTCTGGATCTTTGCAGTAGCAACAGTGGCGCTGGGATCCGCATCAATGATCTACTTCCCTTTTCATACCCCTTATCGGGTTCTGACTCAGAGTCGGAACATGCATCTGATTCCGAAACCTTTAGCTCAACCACCAGTGACTGCTTGGCCGACACTCACTTGTGTTGTGAGTGGAGCTCTTATGGAACTCGCACCATTTTCCAGTTCCTTTCTCGGCTTCGCGGCGTTGCTCTTTGCTTGCAGCTTCGGCTGGTTGTCTTGGGCTGTCCCGCCTTGGCTTTGTCCTTTGTTCTGTGGTTTAGGGGCACCTTTCCCTGCTTTGGATTCGCAGATCCAAAGTCTCGCTTCTTTTG